>CM065296.1:51977185-53277185 GCA_032871835.1 Dipteronia dyeriana | reverse complement strand
TTACATTATGGCCACCATCTCCGACGTGTTGCAACAACAACATGAAGGAATGGAGACTGCTACAAATATAATGATTTCTCTAGAGGAGATGTTTGCTATGAGGTCTAGGACGACTAAGAGAGAGGCAGTGACTGCTTTCATGAATCTTGGGATGAAACATGGACAGGGTATGAAAGATCACATGATGAAAGTCATAGCACATCTCAACATTGTTGAACTTAATAGTGTTGCGATAGATGATGAGATGAAAATTGACATGATCGTCAACTCACAGACAGATTCCTTTGGTCAGTTTAAGTTGGACTACACCTTAAACAATAAGCACTAAGCCTTTCAAGGCCTGATGCAAGATGTTTAAAGCACCATGAAAATCCTTATGAAAGGCAAGGGTCAAAAGATTCATATTCTTGGTAAGTTGGTACTGTTAAAGACCTATAAGAAGGTCAAGAGACAACAAAAGAAAAAGAAACTTGGGCCTTCTGAGAAGGAGACCAACAAAGTAACCAAGATCAAAGGGAAGTGTTTACTTTGTTGTGAAAAGGGTCAAAGGAATAGACTGAATAAGAATGAATTGAACTTGCATTTAGGCAATGGCGCATTGGTGTCTATTATTGTAGTGGGAGATATTAGAGTCAATCTATATTCTAGTAGTCATTTAGATTTAATAAACGTTTATTATGTACCTGAATTCAAGAGGAATTTAATTTCAGTTTCTTGTTTAAATAAATTTGGCAATCGGGTTATTTGGTTACTTTTAAAAAAGCCATTATTATTAGTAAGAATAACAAATTTGTTTTCAAAGGTACATTGGAAAACGGTTTATTCTATTTGCATAGAAATATCTTTCATTTGTTAGACACGGAATCAATGGAACCGAATCATAAAAGAGTAAAATTATCAAAAGTTGAAACCTACCTATGGCATTTGCGCTTAGGTCATATTAACCTTAATAGGATTAAAAGATTGGTTAGTGACGGACCTCTAAGTGACTTAAAGGTTGATGATCTACCAACTTGTGAATCATGTTTGGAAGGTAAAATGACCAAAAGGTCGTTTACGACCAAAGGCACGGAGCCATCGAATGTTTAGGATTGATACACACTGATGTGTGTGGACCTATGAGCATTTAAGCTAGAGGTGGATATGAGTACTTCATGACTTTCACGGATGATCACTCAAGATTTGGCTATGTGTATCTCATGAGACATAAGTCGGATGCTTTTGACATGTTCAAAGCATTTAGAGCTGAAGTAGAAAATCAGCTTTAGTAACGCATAAAAATCTTGAGGTCTGATTGAGGTGGAGAATTTATTTATGGTGAGTTTCACCAATATCTTATTGATAGTAGGATAATTTCTCAGTTTTTTACAACAGGTACACCTCAACAAAATAGGGTGGTAGAAAGGAAAAATAGAACTCTTTTGGTCATGGTTAGGTCTATGTTGAGTTATTCAACGCTTTCTAATTCTTTTTGGGGATATGCTTTACAAACTGCTATGTACATTCTAAATGATGTACCATCTAAGTCGGTTTTTAAAACACCGTATGAGTTATGGACCTGGTAAAAGCCTAGTTTACAACACTTAAGGATATTTAGATGTCCTGCACACGTGTTAAAAGGAAAGACAGAAAAGATGGAGTACCGTTCAAAAACATGCATATTTGTAGGGTATCCAAAAGGAACAAAAGGATATTATTTCCATAGTCCTTCAGATCTTAAAGTATTTATTTCGACAAATGCCAAATTTTTGGAAGAGAACTTTATGAATAATTTTGTGCCTAAAATTAGAATTGTTCTGAATGAGCTTTCAGGAGATACAATTCCATGAGGTTTCACTACAAAGCCCAATTGTAAGTTCCGTACCAATAAAAGATCAACAATCTACTATACCTCATCGTAGTGGGAGGGTTATTAAACAACCCCGAGAGATACATCGGTCTAGGAGAATCTGTAGAGAATCTTTCGAATGACGATGATCCTTATACGTACAAGGAAGCAATGGAAGATGTTGATTATCGCCATTGGCAAAAGGCAATGCAATCCGAAATTGAATATATGTTCAAAAACAAAGTCTGATCTCTTCTTAACTTGCCTAAAGGGATAAAACTCACTGGGTGCAAGTGGGTATACAAGAGGAAAAGAGGAATGGATAGAAAGGTGGAAACCTTTAAAGCTAGAATGGCAGCTAAAGGTTATACACAGAAGAAAGGTATCGATTATGAATAAACCTTTTCTCCTATGGCCATGCTTAAATCCATGAGGATAGTTTTATCCATTGTGGCATCTCTAGACCTAGAGATTTGGCAAATGGAAGTCAGGACAACTTTCCTTAATGGAAGTCTTGACGAAAGCATCTAAATGATGCAACCAAAAGGATTCATTGAAAAAGGTGAAGAGGAAAGGGTATGCAAGTTGCAAAGATCTATATATGAATCAAAGCAAGTATCCAGATACTGGAACATAAGGCTCGATCAAGCCGTGAAATATTTTGGATTTATTCAAAACCTTGATGGACCATGTGCACACAAAAGGATTAAAGGTGCCAAGTTGGTTTTCCTAATTCTTTACGTTGATGATATACTACTCATCATAAATGATGTAGGTGTACTAACATTAGTAAAACAATGGTTAGAAAAACAATTTCATGTGAAGGACTTAGGAGAGGCAAGTTATATTCTTGGTATCCAAGTCATAAGGGATAGAAAGTATAGAACGATTGCATTATCCTAAGCTTCATACATACATAAAATCTTGTCTACGTTTTCCATGCCAGATTCTTAGAAAGGTATGTTACCTTTAAGACATGGAATCAAACTTTCTAAGGAACAAGTTCCTAAGAATGAGCATGAAGAGCAATTCATAAGTAGGGTTCCATATACATCGGCAGTTGGAAGTTTCATGTATGGAATGCTCTTTACTAGACCAGATATTAGTTTTGTTGTGGGCATAGTTAGCAGGTTTTAATCGAAGCCTAGTCCTGATCACTGAACGACAGTCAAGCATATTTTCTAGTATCTCTAGAGGGGATTTAATTCCGGTTGGGTATACTGATTCTGATTTTCAGTCAGACTTTGACTCCAGGAGATCAACATCAGGATCTGTGTTTACTATTGGAAGAGGTGCTTTCATATGGAGAAGTATCAAGCAATCGTGTATTGCTGATTTAACCATGGAATCCGAGTATGATACCTCATACAAGGCTGCTGAAGAGGTTGTCTAGCTCCACCGATTGTTGATTGACTTGGAAGTTGTTCCTGATGCTAATAAGCAGATCACTATCTATTGTGACAATAGTGGAGCTGTAGCTAATTTGAAAGAACCAAGAAGTCATAAAAGAGGGAAACACATTGAAAATAATTATCATCTTCTGAGGGAAATTGTGCATAGGGGTGATGTGACGATTACCAAGATCACGTCAGCAAATAATCTAGCGGATCCCTTTACAAAGGCTCTTCCACAAAAGAGTTTTGATGGGCATCTAGAGAACATGGGGATAACAGATATGACATATTTGCTATAGAGCAAGTGGGAGATTGTTGGAATTATGCTCGATAGCAAGAGTATAATAATGTATTTGTCAATCTTTTCATATTAATAAAGTGATTTCTAGTTTAACAAATCTTATAGCATTTATAGTTTGATTATTATAATTGTCAAAAGTAATTATTCAAAAAGTCAAAAGACTATGAGAAAAGAAGAATTGTTCATACATCTAGATATGTATAAAGTAGATATAATTCTTTAGTTAGTGTTGAATAATATTCACAACTTAAGATAAAGGTTGGGCGCTTTTATCTTGTCAAAGTTGTAGATTCTTTTGCTAGCATTTGAGTGGGCTCAAATGTGTTATGATGAGTCTAAAATCATCAATGTGTGGTGTCTTTAGGAAAAAGAATCTAGTGCTCTAGGTGCATTGACTAGGATCACACCGTCATTGGATAAAAGTTTTCACTTGAAGACAATACAGGAGTCTATCTCAATCATGAGATAAATGATGGACTTATGGTTGCAAGTGTTATCATTTGAGCTATCAATGAGTATGATTATATAGCATAGTCTATCCTCGATAGTTTGGTGGTATTCATTAGTTAATCGATAGAGGGCTTCATTTATAGATATGGACATCGTGGCTCCATTTATTAAATGAGAGTAGAATATCATCATATGGATGTTTTGAGGTATTGGATATTAAATCTTATCGTTAAGTTTTTAATAGTGTCTATTGAAACATGGCTTCTAGACATGTTAAAATATCCAAGTTCAAAATGTGGTCATATGAGTAAATATGGTAACTTGGAGAGCTATAGGCGGTCTATGAGCTCTTGACAATTACTGATATTCTTCAATATGATACACTTTCTCCAATAAGGTTTTCTAGTGTATGAGTAAGAAATATTAACTTATCCTATCTTTATTTAAGAGTGCAGTTCTAGTTCTCTAGTGGAATGAACTAAAATTAATAGATCGGACCTAAGTGAATAAATTGTTGATTGTGATTTGGTTGTATCTATTGGAGCTTAAATTTAGATAGCCCGTCAAGATCCCCAATTCAAACAAATTTGCATGGATCACTTGATATATTCTACAGGACCAATTTAGGGGTCCATATAGAATTGTATTGAGTCATGTGGACTTGTTTCTTTTTGTAAGAATGGGTCTAGTTCACATGTGAACTTTTTAATAAGGTCCAATGGATTTAATAAAATAGAAAAAAATTATATAATAGCCCATATATGGTGTTGGGCGGCAAAGCTATATAGTTAAGCTTAATTATATTATTTTTTTTTTATCATTTAATTAATTGGAAATTTATAAATTTGGTAATTAATTAATTATTTTAATAAAAGTAAAATATATATATATTAGGAGATGGTCTTCTAATATTATACTATTGTTGGTAGTAAAATTAATATTAAAGATTATATTTGATAAGTTGATAAATAAAAGGAATTATTTATCTAGTCAAGTTAGGAAATCTTTAATATGGTTACAAATACACTATATAAGTTGGATTAGGAGTCTTGGTGTAGGAAATAATTCTTTTTGGAAAAGGATTCTTAGTTATCAAGTAAATCCACCTGAGGATAAGATTCTTGTCCATCAAGTGAATCCCTCTTAAGAAAGAATTAAGTCTCCTAAATCAAATATAAGTTGAATTCGGCCAACCCTATATATTTTAGGGCTAGGAATTCGGCCATGAAATATATATATATATGGCTTGCATAATTTCGGCTAAGGCAAATGATTTTTTTTTTAAATCATTTGGCTATCGTATAATTTTGAGAGAGAAAATTTGTTTTTGCTCTAGACAAAATTCGATCAACTCTAAGAAATAGTGTTAGATTCGGCAAAGAAGAAAATGAAGAAAGAACGTTTAATTTTCGATAGTACACTAGTAGTATTTATATTAAAAGGTTTTGTGTACAACATCGAATCAAGGTTCGTAGGAGTTTCAATCAAATTGATTGGTAATTCACAAGTGACCTAACGTTCTTTGTTTTCTTTTTTGAGGATTATTGTGACTAACAAAGAAAAAGATTTTGTTTGTTTCTGTCCTCAGGTATACAATTAAAGAAAGGAAGCCCACGCTCTTAGGTGATTAACGTTTGTGATTGGATTGGAAGATCTTACGGATTTAATTAGGTGCTTGTTCAATCGACACGCGAAAAAGGTACGACACTTTTTATATACATCAGTGATTCTAGGGTTAAGGTTATTTTTATTGAAAAAGAGAAAGTTTTTATTTATACCAAGGCGTAATTTTAATTTTTCACGGTTCAGTTGTGCAGATTTTCCCTTCAGTCTCCGGCCTCGCCCATGGAAAACGTGCACGTAAGGATTTTGACAGCGATGACTCCCCTCCTAACCCATATCGTCTCTGGTCGAATAGGAGAGTGTCTATTGGGAACAGATTTTCTAACAGGCTTGATGACCCTCTGAAGTTGGTAGATGAAGATTCGGACAAGAAACCTAAGAATAAAGCGGCTAGAGAGGGTCAAGTTATGGTTGCTAGCACCCTTCCGGTGAAACTCCTCCCCTACAACTTCAAGGTCACCCCGAATTCTACCACTGACCCGAAATTGATTGAACGTTTGAAGGCCAAGTATAACATCCCGGACAGTGTTCCCGTCTCCATTCCTTCTAAGAATTATAACGTCTTCTCTCTTTCTAAAGTAGTGCTTCCAATCCATGTCGTGGCTATCGAGAACGGGGTCAGGTTTTCTCTTCTCCCCACCCTCAAATGGGCTCTCCACACCTGCAGCTAGTTCCTCTCTAGTTAACACCTGACTTCTAGAGACATCTATTTGGCTTCCTCGTGCTATAGAGGGAGCGGAGCAATACGAGCTAAGGAAAGTCACTAGGGAGCCCAGAACGGAGGAACTGGCCTACCGCTTCTAGATTGGCAGCTTGTCTAGCGGCCTCAGAGGATAATTATACACGAAAGCCAAGAATAAGCTCAGCTTCATCATTCCCGGAGCTTCTAAGAAAGACCCTGCTTTGAAGGACGAAAGGATTATGGTGGGAGGTGATTGGGGGTGCTCGACCTACATTGGCGGGCATGCATTTGAGTTCCCTACAACTTTCAATGACTTGCCCTCATGGGATAGAGATTCTCTACCCGCTGAGTCTGAGACAATCTTGAAGACCATCATCTCTCTTAATTACTTAAACTTGAAGTTTTCTACCGTTGATTCTTTTGATCCTCGCAGAGTGAATCTATACCTAAAAATCTATGCTGATACTTCCCATAAGTAAAAGAAAATGGACCTTCTTGCTCCCTTTTGTTAGCTAGCTTGGCTCAGACGTCTTTTATATTTTTTAATAGTTTTTGTTGTTGCTCCAGCTTCACACGAAGTCTAGCAAGCTAGTACCCCTCCCCCTATACCAGACCATCCCGGTGAATCTCATCGGTTGCCTCAAAGAAAGGGGGACCAACTATTCTACCTGGGATTTAACCTGCTCTTGCTCCATCCCCTTTGCAGCTCAAGTCCAAGATGGCGCTCCTCGCATCACGGGCTTCTAAGGCATGAGGTAAGGCCCTTTGTTCATTCTGCTATTGCAACCACCCCTTCTCCTTCTCCGGTTGTCCCCACCGTTGCTACTTCTGCTTGTCCCACAGTTGGTTTCCCCGATGTTTACCTTCCTTTTTTCTCAACCTTGATTCCTCGAGCTTTGGAAATCCTTCAGGCAAATGTTGTAGAGGTTTCTGTTGTTCCTGCTCAACATCAGACGGGCTCGACCATGCAAGATGAAGTCCTGGAGTGGTTTGTCACGTCTTGCCCAGGAGGTGGTATCTCTAGGATGGCTTCGATGCTCATTGACATTATGCTTACCAAGGGATCTGCTCTCTTGGCTAAGGTAATTATCTTCTTATACTTTTACTTGGGTTGCCAGTTTGTTCATTTTTTAACTTAGGTCAGGTTTTCAAATGTAACGTGGCTATAGGCCACTAGGTGGCTTTTCTCTGTGACCACACTGTAAAAGCCGAGGCCGAAGCTGAGAGGGCTATAAGATTACTTGCCCAGGCTCAAACTCTGGTGCAAAACATGACTTCCAGCCAGAGGGAGACTGAGACTGAGCTGGTAAACTTTAGTGTGACTACGAGAGGATGAAGCGGTCCTTAGATTAAGAATCCCTCCAATCCAAACGTCGAGCTAACCAGAGGGATTCCTGGAAAGCTGAGGCCAAGATATTGAATATTGAGAACCAGGATCTGCACGCTCATGTGGCCAAGCTACAAGCCAAGGTGGATGCCTCATTCAGTGATTGGTACTTTTATGCCACCTTCCAGGTCGCTGAAGCCTTTCCTCTTCTCTTTGATCTGTCAGTTATTACCAACTAGGATAGGGAGGAGATTATGGCAAAAGTTAAAGAGATTTTCTATCCCATTGGGGATGAAGCGATTCCTTCAAGCACGGTTAGAATTGGGAAATAATCGGTTGAGGTAGATCTTCCCTTTCCTCCTCCCGTCTTTCCAATTTCAAGTCCCAGAGAGTCTTCAAGTGGGGTCCAACCCGTATGGACTGAAATGCATCTATCTGCCTTCACCAGCTTGGGAGCTCAGTCTATTTTCCCAAAAGAAAGGTACTCCAGCCATTTTGGAGAGGGATCTACCCAAGGTTCAAGAGAGGATCGAAGATCGCCTTGGAGAGCTTGCTAGAGTAGAGTCTAGTGGTGAGCAGATGGAGACAAGGGTGAATGCTATCCCTCAGGTTGCGGTCATTCCCCCTAAAGTTATGGTTGTTGTCAATTTAGTCTTAGAGGAGGACAAAGCTGGAGAACCAGTAGACATGCAACCCTAAGAAGAAGGACTGGTAGTAGAGGACATCTAAGTTGAGCAACCACCTAATAGAGGGGAAGTGGGCAGAGTTCAGCAAGAAGGATGAGTAGCAGGAGGGAACCAGAAGGATGCTGGAGCTTGATTCAATCTACTCATGACCTGTCTTAATTGCACGAAAAAAGAAGGTGGGCACCCCGCTTTATTCATGGCCAACTTTTATCAGTTTCTTTTTTCTTCTTTACATGTGTTGCCCGGAATTAGGGGTTGGTCTCCCTGAATGATGATTGTAGCCTTGCAAGAGGATAGGCTCTGTTGTCATTAATGAAAATTTGCTATGATTTCCTTCATGCTTGCTTTGATTGATCCTGATCATGAACTTCAAACTTGACTGAGAATTCCTTGCTTCATTCCTGACCTTGACCTAGATACAGTTTCGAAATAACCCTGACTTAATAAAGTCTAGTAAAGAAGAAACTCTAAACCTATTACGTACAAGTATACTAGTTGGGTTGACATCTAGCTCTAATTTTTAGCACTTGGTAGGGATTTATATCTTAGGTAGGAGTCCCCATGTGTTGTGTCTAGCACCTTTGATGATTCCTCGTGCAAACTTTAACCTAGCGATATGGGAAACCACATCTATATGAAAAACCAATGATTAGTAGTAATAATGTGTTTAATACATAGGCAAAAGTTTGTTGTAACAACCTAGATACCCCTTCTCCAGGAATTCGGGGAGGTATCTTATCACAGCGACCTCAATCCAATAAGCAAACCTGTATTTACGCTTGGATCCTTCTCGAGCGTGGTAGCCCAACCGAGGCATCATGAAGGTTATCTAGCTATCTTGGTCTCATGATCTGGATGATAACTATGCTCTTACACTCAGACCCTTCTTGAGAGTGGTTGCCCGACGAAGGCATCAGGAAGGCTATCTAGCTATCCTGGTCTCGAGATTTGGATGATGACTATGCTCTTATACTCAGACCCTTCTTGAGGGTGGTGGCCCGACCAAGGCATTAGGAAGGTTTTCTAGCTACCATTGTCTCGTGATATGGATGGTAATTATGCTCTTACACTCAGACCCTTCTTAGGGATGATAGCCCGACCAAGGCATCAAGAAGGCTATCTAGCTATCTAGCTATCTTGGTCTCGAGATCTGAATAGAAACTATGCCCTTACTATCAGACCTTATTGGGGGTGGTAGCCCGACCAAGGCATTAAGAAGGCTATCTAGCTATCCTGGTCTCGAGATCCGGATTGAAACTATGCACGTACACTCAGACCCTTCTTGGGGGAGGTAGCCTGATCAAGGCTTCAAGGTAGCTATCTAGCTTTCCCTGGTTTATGGCGATTTTTTTCATGGAGAGCATAATCGGAGATGGGGAAAAAACTGACTTTATTATTGTTCTAGACTTGGTACATTGTTGTTTGGAAAACTTATAAAAACCTAAACGGAGGTAATCTGCTAAGAGTCCCCTACTTAGGGATAGAACTTTCTTAAATGTTCAGAGTTCCAGGTGTGGTCGGTGGGTCGACCATCCATGTCTTCAAGATTTTATGCTCAATTGCTGACCACAAGTTTTACCAAGTATGACCCCTCCTAGTTCTGTCCCTGAATCCCATCAGGCCTTATCTGGGTATTTTCGGTCACCTTCCGGAGAACTAAGTCCCCTTTCTTAAAGCTCCTGGCTATAACCTTTTTTGTTGAAATACCTGGCAATCTTTCTCTGGTATACTGCGACTCTCTTAGCTACCCGATCTTGTTTTTCTTCCAGGAGGTCTAGACTGGCTCGGAGCTTGACCTCTTTACTCCCAGATTTAAAGAGTTTTACCCTGAACGAGGTCATTTTATGTTTGATGGGAAGGACTGCTTCCACCCCGAAGGACATGGAGTAAGATGTTTCTCCAGTAGCTACCCTTTTCATGGTTTGATATGCCCAAAGAACCTTGGGGAGTTCCTCAGCCCACTTGCCTTTCTTTTGCTATAATTTCTTCTTCAACAACTTTTTGATAGTCTTATTGGTGGATTTGACTAGCCAGTTAGTTTGAGGGTGGGCTACTGAAGTGAACCAAAGGCTAATTCCCAAGCCTTCTCAAAAGTCTTTAAATAAAGCATTGTCAAATTGTTTGCCAAGGTCGGCTATTATGGTGAGTGGATTTCCAAACCTGCAAACCACATTGGTTATGATGAATTTGGTTGTTTTCTCTTCTGAAATCCGGGATAGAGGTCCCGGTTTGACCCATCTTATGAAATAATCAATTGCAACGATAACGTGCTTAGCCTATCTGGGTACAGTAGGAAGCGGATCGATAAGGTAGATCCCCCACATGGTAAATGGATAGGGTGAGCTGATTGACCGACAACTGCTTTAGTAGCAGGTGGCTCATGTTCAAGGTCCTCTGGCATGATTCACAGGATTGCACAAACATCTTCACCTCTTGATGAATAGTTGGCCATTAATACCTTATGCGAAGCACATGATATGCTAAAGCCTCCCCGCCATTGTAATTCTTACAGTGCCCAGAATGAACCTCTGTTAATGCCAAACTGGCATCATCTAGATGAAGACATCGCAGTAGAGGAAGGGATTTGCCCCTCCTGTAGAGGTATCCATCTACTAGGCAATATCGAACTGATAATTTCTTGATTTTTCAGGCTTAGTCGGGATCTTCGGGAAGCTTTCCTTCCTAGATATAGAAAGCTATCTGGTCTATCCAATAAGGGTAGCCGTTCCACAGGGCAGATTTCTTTGCCTGATGTTAAGCTCGACCGGGAGATCACCTAGAGGGGTTACCCCCTTAGGTAGAGCTTGACCTTCATTCGTGGTTATCTTTGTTAAGATGTCCGCCTGGCGGTTTTGCTGTCGAGGTATTTGCTTGATACGGAATTCTTTGAACCATTCCCTTAGCTGATGAACTAGCTTCAGGTAGGCAACCATATTGTTGCCCTTGGCTTGGTAGAGTCTCGTAACCTGTTTGATGATGAGTAATGAGTCACCCTTGATGTGCAAATAATCGGCCCCAAGCTCGTCGGTGACCTCATACAGGCTACGAGAGCTTCATACTCAGCTTCATTATTGGTTGCGTTAAATTCATGCCTAAAATAGTGGCAGCATTTTATCCTTTCTTAGTCGACCAGGACTATGCCAGCTCCTCTCCCTGCCTGCCCAGATGCTTCATCAGTGTAAAGAGTCCAAGCTTTACAAATTTTCACCCAATTGTTGCCCTCCGAAAGCTTTTCAAGAGCCAGACCTAGTGTTGCTGGGGTTTCTCCATTTGAGAGGATTGAGAACTCAGCTACAAAGTCTGCTAGGGCCTAAGCTTTGACTAATGTTAAAGATTTATACTTCTAGTCGAATTGGGTGAGTTCCAAAGCCCACAGGACTAGCCTTACGGATATGTCCGGCCTTTATAGAAATTGGCGGAGGGGTTGATTAGTCACCATGGCTACTGTATGAGCTTGAAAAAAAAGGGGCGAAGCTTCCTGGTCGAGGCGACCATTGCAAGGGCAAGCTTCTTAAGGAGGAGGTAGTTCTTCTTAGGCTCTGATAGTGCATGGCTAAGATAGTATATGGTCACTGGACCCTATCCCCGCACTCCTTGACCAAAACCATGCTTACTATCGTTTCTGACATTGTAAGGTACATCTGTAACTCTTCTCTCGTAATGGTTTTAACTAGCAGCGGAAGACTGATGAGGTACTTCTTCAGGTCTTGGAAAGCTTACTCGCTGACTTGGTCCCATTTCATGTTCTTCCCCTGCTTGATAGCTTTGAAAAAAGGAAGACACTTATCCGTGGAATGCAAAATGTACTTGTTGAGTGCTGTTATACGCCATGTCAAAAGTTGTACTTTTTAAATAGTGATTAGAGAACCTAGATTTAGCATAGCTTGAATCTTTTATGGGTTTGACTCAATTCCCTTCTTATTCACCATGAAGCCCAAGAACTTTCTCGCAGTCACTTTGAAGGTGCATTTTGCAGGGTTAAGCCGCATTTTATTTTCCCTCACTATCTGGAAAGTCCTACAAAAATGATCTTGATGTTCTTCTGCTATCTGACATTTGGTGATCATATCATTTATGCACACCTCCATTGTTTTTCCTATCTCCGGTTTGAATAGCTGATTAATCAATCACTGGTAGGTAGTGCCCGCGTTCTTGAGGCTGAAAGGCATCACCTTGTACCAATACTGACCTTGCCCTGTGAAGAAGCTAGTCTTGTCTTGATCATCAAGGTGCATCATAATCTGGTTGTACCTTGAGAATGTGTCCATGAGGCTAAGGAGCTTATTTCCGGTTGAGGAATTCACCAATTGGTCAAATTTTGGTAGAGGAAAGCTATCTTTTAGACACGTCCGGTTAAGGTCGGTGTAATCAACACATATACGCCACTTCTCATTTGCCTTTTTGACAATGACCACGTTGGCAATCTACTCAGAATACCGGGCTTCTCTGATGAAACTTGCTTTGATCAGCTTGTCCACTTCTTCTTGGACCGCAATGTTCCTCTCTATATTGAAGTGATGCCTAGTCTGTATGACGGGCTTAAAGGTTGGATCTACAGCTAATCGGTGAGATGCTAATGATATCAAAATTCTAGGCATCTCATCAGGACTCCAGGTGATGATGTCGTTGAATTCTCGGAGAAGCCCAATCAATCCTTCCTTCAATCTTGGTTCAAGGGTAGCTCCGACCTTGACAACCATGGAGGGGTCGTCACCTCTGATGGGTATCTCCTCTAGCTTGTCCATGGGGTGCTCACTAGCCAATTCTCTTCTCTCTTTTTCCACAATCAGTACTAAGGAAGATCAGCAGGCTCCGCATCTCCCTTGGTCATCCCTGATGCTTTCATATCTTGGATCATCGCGACTTGCGAAAATTGTTTCACCAAAGCTGTCGGATTGGCAGACACTGCATAGCATTTCCTGGCCGCTTGTCCCTGAGTACCTCTCCCACCTTGTTCCCTACCGTAAACTTTAAGACATTATAGTAGATGGACAAGACCTCCTTCAAGGATGATAGGAATGGTCTTCCTAGTATCGCATTGTAGGCCGTCGGGGTGTCAACCATAACAAAGGCTGTCTTAACATTTTATTAGAGAGGTAAGGTTCCGACGATCATTGGAGGGATTTTTAACCCCAATGGTATGATCACATCCCAAGTGAATCCATATAGCGGGGTTTTATAGCTATTGTAGCACCAATGCTTCAAATTTAGTTTCTCTAAGGTGTCTTTAAAGAGAATGTCTACACTGCTGTCTGTATCGAGAAGCACGCGGTGGACCATGTAGTTGGCAATCTGCACCGTGATCACCATGGGATCATCATGTGGCTACACAATATTGTAGACGTCTGCCTTAGTGAAAGTAATTTATAATGACTGGGATGGGCCTGCCAGGCTCTAGTCGACCTTGAAGATAACCCGGCCTTTATAGACACGGGGAATCATCCTTGCATGATTTTTCGTCAAATTATTGGAGGTGCCAGTTAAGGTGGGCCCTCCACTGATGGTATGTATAACTTGGATTTGTTGCATCAAATCCTTTTGGTCCCCCTTTCTCTTCTCAGTATGATCGTGGATCTCCACTTATACCTCCTTCCCAATCTGGATGTTATCCCTAACCTACTGTGAGAATTCTACCAAACATTCTCCCCTCACTAGAGCTTTAATCTGGTTACGTAGGCTATAACACTCTGAGTTATTGTGCCCTACGTCTTCATGAAAGTCACAACATTTGTGCTGGTTCCTCCTGTTTGCTACAGCTTTCATTGGTGCAGGTTTGTGGAGTAGCCCCTTATCCCGAATGGAGCGGTAGAATGTTTCGCAGGACGTATTTAAAGGGGCATAGTGATCGTACCCTCTTTCGTCTCGTGTTGACGGGGCTACAGTCCTTGGAGTAGGCAAAGCTCGAGGAGGGGTTTGCCTTATCGACTACTGTTCTTGCCGAGGTTGGGAAGGGAGAAAATGATACATATACCTATTATGGAGTTTATTCTGGTTTTTCTGAGCTGGCTTAGGTCTGGGCGCCTCCTTCTTCTAAAGCTTCGCCACTCTCATGTCGTCATGCTCCATTTTGACATTGAGTTGTTCATCAATCTCGACCTACTTGAGAGCCCGATCATAGGCCTCTTGGTAGGTCTGTAGAGGTCGCTTGGTAAAAAATCGAAAGAGCTTGCCTGACCACAGGTTTCGTCGAAAGTTGGCTAGGGTTTCATTTACAGTGAAAACCCCCATGGATGACTTCCTTGTGAAAACATTCCACATATGAATGGAGTGTCTCAAATCGCTCTTGGACCATATATTGAAGGTGGATGGGAACATTGGGTGCGGTTTGATCCCTTGGAACTGCGAGTAGAAGTCGGTTGATAGCTTCATAAATGAATCCACACTACCGGCGGGTAACTTCTTGAACCAAGTCTTTACATAGTTAGTCAGGGTGGTAGGGAACATCCTGAACATGGTAGCTATGGTGGTATTATGGACTTTCGTTTGTTGGAAGAAGCTCTCTAGATAGCTTAGAGGGTACACTATTCTAGAGAACTTGTTTGTCGACATTTTGAATTTCGGTTGGAGCTCAACTTCTCGGATCCTTCTGGTGAAGGGTGCATTCATTTCGCTTAAAGGATCCTTCTTGGCATCCTTATTTTTACCCTTCTTTATTTGCTGGATCTCTTTCTATAGCTTCGTCAATTGATTCCTCAATCATTTGTTCCTATGTTTCTTAGAATTGACCTCAAATCCCTCGCTATAGGACCCCTTAGATGAGCTGGAGACCTCAGCTCTATCTTCTTCACAAGGGGGATCTATCCGGGGTCTTTACTGGTTGCGTTATTCTCTAGCCCAGGTTTCCCTTCTGGAGGATACCAAATGGGAAGCTTTATGTTGCTTTCACAGTAAGGCATCCATTGTCGATTTGACCCGCCTAGGTTGGTAACACAATGGTCTGCAAGGTGTTGAGGGCGTGAACCCCTGCCTATCTAGAACCGAGGGTTTATGCCCTACCCTATTGTGGGTTAGCTCTTGCTTGGAAGGTCCCAATCGATCGAAGACGGGCGGTATGGGTCCGGGTCTGCTTGTCTCTCTCTAAGTGTTGGGATTTACCGGTAGGGTTGTAATACCCTCAACGAGCAGGCGAAGGTGGATATTTTCCATGAATGTCTTTTCTTGTTGGTCAAGCATGGCCTAGCTTATCATAGGGGGCCAGAAGCCCGTGCAGCGGCCGGCTTGACTGGAGCTTGGCTTTGATTCCTTGATTTTCTACCCTTCTTTGGGGCCTTTCGTGTTGTACCAGCTGATGATTGTCCCTATACCTTAGGTTGTCCCTGGGAAGAGCAAAATCTCATGGTTCCTGTATAACAACAAACACGTAAACTTTGATTAAATTGGGTATGTGTTTCCCACAGACGGTGCTAGAAAGTGTTAACCAAAAATTCACTCAGGGTAAGGAATTCCAGTTAGCACCCTCAAGACCACTTTTTGGAGGTGGCGGTCGGGGTTGGTACCTTTGGTACTTGGTTTGTTCGTATAATGGTGGATATTAGGATGATACTAACAAGATGCGTAAAGGAAAATAGTATTGCTTTGTGCTTGACAAAAATGAATCACATATATTATATAAATCATTCAACTACTCTCAATCTCTCTTGGGTACAATGGGTGTGGAGGCTTTATGCTTGTCAGGAAGTAGATAACGACGGTAACCGTGTTCTGCAAACAGAATTTAGGCAAACTCTCTTACTATGTCTCTCGTTGTATATGTTGTTGAACCTCTCTTTTCTCAGTTCCTGCTTGGGCATATTTATACACAGTCCAAATAGGTTAAACTTGTGATTCTCTCGACAAGAATTCTTGAGTCAAATCCCTCTTTATCGGGTGAGATATTATGTTTAAACGCTAATGACTTTGGCTTAATGATGGATACGAGAATATCTTGGATAGAGATAAGTTTTTTTCCTCTTTGGACTCAATCACTTGCCCTGCACATACGCAGAGTTTCAATGCAAGTTGGAGAGTGAAGGCGATCCTGTGTACTACCTTGGTAAGATGCATCATGGAGGTCACCGAATATGGCGTTCATTGTCTCGAATGGTGAATTATATACATGTTCCTGTCTTGGTTTTAGGAGCTTGACTAGACCTTTCCAGGTCCTTTTGGTGCTTGAAATGACTATCTCGGTGCCTTCAGTGGTAACGAATCTTCTGTGAGCTTCTTCCTATTTGTTTGGGTGGACCTGATTATTCCTTCGATGAATCGGAGCAATATTATAGAATGAACATGATCTTCCCATATGCATTTTTATGTAATTGGAAGAGGTGGCGGGCGTCTAGGTAGGTCGCACGGTATTTCACCCCTAGGAAGCCTAGGTCTTGCCTCATCGACCAAGTTTCGGTCTCTTATGTCAAATTAATAAGCTTGATCTAATTATGTCGAGCTTCATCTAAGATGTTCATAGGGCGTGACGACCTCATCTTACTTCTAAGGGATCGACCCCGGTACAGTGTTGATTAATCTCGGATCTAGACCCCGTCTGGAAAGTGGAAATTTTTTTTTTGCTCCCTAGCCAGATTTGGCTATTAACAAGAAGTTTGGGCTTAATTTTTTTGAAATACCCCTAATTACAACGTTAAAACTTGACAATGATGAAAAAAAGAAAGAGTGTTGATCAAAGTCTATATAGGAGCATAATAGGTATCCTTCTCTACCTAACGGCTAGTAGGCGGGATATTTGTCTTAGTGTTGGTTTATGTGCTAGGTTTCAAGCCAATCCTAATGAGTCGCACTTGAAAGCAATTAAAAGGAACACATAATCTTGGCTTATTTTATTCTTTTGATACTAATGATATTGTTGTTGGCTATTGTGATGCGGATTGGGGAGAAAACAGTGATGATCTTAAAACACATCGACCAGTTGGTTTTACTTGGGGAATAACTTGGTTTCTTTGCAAAGTAAGAAACAAAATTTTATCTCTCTCTTCTTCCGAAGCCGAGTACATTGGCTACCAGAATAGCATGCACAAAACTTCTTTGGATGAAGCAAAACCTTAAGGATTATGATATTGAACAAGGTAAAATTTCTCGCTACTATGATAATATTAGTGTTATTAACATCTCTAAAATCCGGTTCAACACTCATGCACAAAGCACATAGATATTAGAAATCATTTCATTAGACAACAAATTGAACATTCTATTGTTTATTTTTAGCATAAGCCTACTAAAATTCAGCTTGCGGATTTGTTCACTAAGCCTTTGGAAAAAGACAGAATTAAATCTCTTAGAAGATCTATCGGTATAATTTATGTTGATTGATGTCTATGTGTGATTGTGAGTGGCTTGATAAGCAAAAATTATGTTTGAATGTCAATTTCTTTGAGAGCTACTCTTTTGTGAAGCAATGATCTTGAGCAAATAACTTTTATTGTTTCTATACAATGCACTTGAGCTTTATTTTTATTTTTTTACAGAAATGCACTAATACTTCTCTTATTTGTTTAATTTTAAGTAGTTGAGTTTGAAAATATGTAGATTATGGATGCATCTAAAAGGTTATTTCGTAGTACAAGATAGATGACCTACAATAAATATCAATTTTGCTTCGGCAACTACAATGAGCACCTTCATGAAAAGGGCTACACACTTTGGTTTTGAAGCCGTCCAATATATGAAGGGGCTACACCATTGTGATGAGAGAAAGCCATCATGAAGTGTATATATTCTTGTTTTTTTATAAAAAAATCAAAGAAGTGTTGAAAAGAATCAATAAAAATAAACTTTGATTCATAGCCTATAAAAAAAATGCTTAAAGGAGTATAGTTGAAAATTGTGATTGCTTGGATTGAAAAACAGAGATGGGATGACAAGCCACAAGCACACACATGCTCATATGTTGAAATTTATTCCTTGTAAAGTAAAATTTTTGGATGATAATCTATTTGACCTAGATTGGAAATGCTTTAGAATGACAGATGGTGATATGGTTTGCAAGTTTAAAAATGTACAAACGTGGCTTGTTAGTAGCCAAATTTGGCTAGAAACCAAAGGAAAATTTTCCACTCTCCTAGCCAGGGTCCAAATCCAAGATTATCTAGAATGGTACCGAGGTTCCTAGGGTCTAGCTATTGGGCAACCCCGCAGAAGCGAGGAAAGGTCATCACACTTTGGAAATACCCCAGGTAAAGCTCGACAGGATCAGATCAAGCTCGGTACATCGAAATAAGAAACCAAGGTAAGATCGTTACAAGACGACCTAGGCTCCTTGAGGTTAAAATTAACTCGAAACCTCCTTAGATGCCTGCTATCCTCTCCATACATAGAGAGAGACCTATATGGTATCAAGCTCATACTACAGTATCGCTCCATCTCGTCGAGGGAAGAAGCAAATCAATCTAGGCAGGTAAGAGGAATCTCGCAGAAGCTCTATCATATCTAACAGGCATTAATACAGTCATTTCAAGCTCTGATAGGGACCTGGATGTTGGGGTTTATGCCCTAAAGATGTAATTTGTTAATGGATTTATGAAATAAATAAAAGAAAAGTTCAATTCATTCTTGTCGTGTTGTTTATTTTATAACTTGTGCGTACATTTAACATCCAAGATTGCCGGATGTAATCTCAAACTGTGTATGTGAGTGTCATATACATATGGATACAGTAAAAGACGTGAAATCTAAAGAGTCCTTAGATAGCGAATAAGCTGGGTACTTTATTTGTGGTTAAACAGTTACGATTCATTCCGTAATGTACGGTGATTCTATCCTGATTCATTCATATGAGATATCGGAATGGAGGCACCTTGTATGATGTGATCATATAGGACTTGGTCATGATCTATATGAATCTCTCACCAAGATCCGTTTACCGATGAGATTTATATATATCAACTAATGATGGCTATATGTGGGTGATCTTAAACCTGAGTGTCATATCGACTTCTTCAGGTTAGATCGTGGACTTTGTTATACCATGGGTGGGGTCAGATGCAGTTCCTGAACAATATACTCCATATGTTTGGATTATGGCTTGGCTTGTGGCTGGAAAGGTTTGTACACAATAGTGGAATCCACTTCTTCTTGTGAGAAGTAGATGATAGTCCCCTTAAGGGTCGATTCGGGGCTTGGACAATATGAGCGGTCTCCTAATTTTGTGAGGAAATAAGATTTATTGTCCATTAAAGAATCAACGGTACTTAAAGGATATATGTAATTAGAGGGGTATAACGGACATTACGATCCAGCTCTAATTATGAACTACTGTGGAGGATCACACCATGTGTAATAGCTATATCAATGGACACCGAGTTGTATCAGTCTGTGTAAAAGCATCTGCAATTGAGAGAGTGCAGCTTCAGGTTCTAGTGGAATAACACCGGAGTTAATAATCATTGAATATTAATTAAAGAGTTTAATTAATGATTCCGAGGATTATTGGAGCTCAAAATATTGTGGGTCCATTAGGTCCCTTTCCTAACCCGATCAATTTAGGTAACAAAGGTCACGATTAATTGATTGGATTGTCCAATTAATTGTATTACAAAATTGACAAGTGTTTTTTCGAAAATTAATTAAATAATGAGATTATTTAATTAATGAATATTAATGATTATGTAAATTAAATAATTAGATTATTTAATTGTTAATTAATCGTTAGTTGAAGGATGTTGATTGATATTTAATTTGAATGAAGGTAAAATAATTTGATTATTTTATTTTTATTAAATTAGATATTTGATTTTGAATTTAAAGAGTTTGAATTCAAAACAAATTGATTAATATCTCTAAAAATATGAGATATCTTAAAAGATTGAAATTGATTAGTTTTATCAAAATATAAATATATTGATTAGCCTCCAAACGTTGGTATGATTTTCTTCTTCTGATTATATTTATTACAATTTCCTGTATATACATATTTATTTATTATTGTAATAATTGATATGTATGAGTTCCGAAAACAATTATGATCCCAAGTTTATTGGTCCCAGATACAGATTATGATATATATTAAAATTTTAAAACCTAGTTCCACTTCGTAACAGGTGAACGGGGTTCCAACAATTGGTATAAGAGCTTATTTATTTTTCGAAACATGAAATTGTTTTCGATGTTCTTGTATGTATGACTGTGTAGGCACCATCTATATGATTGTATGAATGTTTATAATTAAATTGTTTAATTTAAACATGGTTGATCGTAAATTTTTATGGTACTGTGGATATATGGTTTATGGGTTGTATAATATTTTTTGTTGACGTCAATTTCTGGATGTATGAGAAAAGACAACAAGGATTGGATTTTTGCTGTGATTTCAAAGAGAAAGAGAAGGAGAAAGTAATCGGATGCAAGTTTTTGTGTGGTAAAACTCCGATGACCGGAGAAACGTCAACAGGTGGTTGAATGATCAATCAAGCCCAAATCCACTATGAAATAATATAATTACAATTCTCGATCTCTCTTTCTTCTCTTTGTATTTTTCTATGGTTGTTGTCTATCTTTGTGTGACGAGATTATTGGTCTATTTATATGTCCATAGAACCCTAATCTTCTTTGTACAAGTAATAAAAGATCTTTGTATTTAATTATGATTGTCTGCTTGTTCGAAGTAGTTTGTCTTCTTTCCTGTTTCAGAGACTTGTATTGAGATCGAATGGGACTCTATTGATGTAGTCCAGTTATGACTTATTTTCTTATAAGAGCGTAGTCTTTTTGAAGAAGTAAAATTGTTGCCTGATTAGGAACCGTCTGCTTGATAATTCTGCTCTTCTTGGAATTCCTCTTTGATATGGATATCTTCATGAATTTTAATGACTCGATTCGTGTGAGCTACACGTTGGGCTTTTTATTTTTCTTCATGTTTGTCTCTAGTAGAAAACGATATCAGCTGGTCCCGAGTGACATCATCTGATCCCGAGTAGAAAATGTTACCAACTAGCCCCGAGTATGTTTAACTGACCCCGAGTAGTATACGGCGTAAGTTGACCCCGAGAAGGTCTTGTTCAATACTTGTTTATTTCGGGCGTCTCTTCTTTGGTGATGTCTTGTAGGATATTTTCTGAATGCCTATTCAGATGTCCACCTGGCAATTTTATTCTCTCTGTCAATGACGTGTATATCTGATAAAATTTACATACGACAATACCCCCTTAAAATATTTTTTCCAAATAGAATTTCGTTTCGGGCAAAAGTATTTTAATCAATTTAATTTTTATTTCTGTGCTAGAGTAAATGTCTTATCATAATGGTGTGTCTTAATGGTGATCCTATAAATTCGATTTACCCCCTCACGCGTGATCTTCAATGATAGCGACGTTTTAGAATTCTGACGGTGAAAGCCAGTTCTCTTCTTGACACGTGTCTTTTGCCTTTTCATTTTTCGATACCATTTATGAGACCCTAGGTCATCAAGTCTCGTCATAGATTTTTCCCGTCTTGAGACCCTAGGGTTTCGTGCTATCACCCCTTTAAATTTTTCACTGAAGGGTTGCACTGGTTCATTCTAAAAAACTTGAAAACCATATATTTTTGCCAGCCCAGATTTCTTTGCGCAGCAAATCGCCATTTCTCCGTAGAAGATTTTTACGTTCAGATTTCTTCGTTCAAGGTTAGTGTTAATGAATCCATCCTCTCGTCAACGACTTTTTACTATCGCTTTCGAAGCGCTCGATCGTGGGGATTTCCAGTTGGTTTCCTGCGTTCGAAGATTATTGGGGGAAATCCCCCCTGATGAACCTCTATTTTTAGAAATCGACGTTTCAAGGCTTCACCCTGACGTCTAATTTTCTTTATCCAGTTCTTCATCTAGTTCTGAACTGACGTTTCTAATCACAGGGTAAGTTTATAAGCATGGCTCGGGCGGCGTTCGGATCAAGGAGCAGACTGTTAACGAGAACAATGTTGAAGCGGCGTTTAGAGAATCTCGTCTCACTTTCTCTACTGATCGCCCGAGTGGGTTTGAAACAGAGCCAAATGTGGTCAGAGCAGATGAGATCGAGAAATATCATTCCTGATTCGATCTAAACAATTCGGTTACTCTGATTCCAGCTGGTGATAGAGCTGCGTGGAATCTTCCCCCGGGCATGGTGGCAATCTATGGATCTATGCTCTGCTGCGGCGTCACACTTCCTCTTCAGCCGTTCATTACCTGGTTTTTGGCTAAAGCAAGGATCGCCCAGGTTCAAATTGCCCCGAACAGCTACAAGATATTGATGTGCATGTGGCACATATACAGCCGGATGAATTTGTCGCCGCCTTCCCAGAGTGAGATCAGGCATTTTTTCATGCTGAGGCAGTCTTGCAAGACAAATACCTATTTCATCATGTCTAATCCGCCCGACTGCTGGGTCCCTGAAGGGACAAAGGTGAATCGTGATGTCGATACCTCTGACGACCCCAAAAAGAAGAGGTTTGTGTAGGGATTCCCTTCATCCAACAAGTTCTGGAAGAACAGTTGGTTTTTCACCGGAAGAAATCTCGGTCTTGAAGTCACCCTCTTGGTTGGGGCAACTCTGAGGGTGCTGAAAGTTCCCCGCTTTTTCTGTTCTCCCGAGGTATGGAACAAGAAGAAGCTTGAATTTAGCGACGCTGAGCTGACCAGACTTGCTCGGGCAACAGTTTGCACGCTGGAAAAGATGAAAAGGTCTTATCTTTTCAATGAGATGAAAATGATAGAGCTCAACTTCTCAGCCAGATTTTGGCTTACCGCATGCGATGTAAGTGATCTTTGTAACCCTTTTTTTTCATTTTTATTGTTATTTTTTACATTTCGTATTCTGACGCGGTCCCCTTTTTATTTAATGTATGACACTAGCATCGTCTGCGACCTTCAAGCTTGCCAAGTAAAGTCGATTCTTTAGGTGAGCGAAAAGAATCTTCTCGTTAGAGCAATGATGGTATTGCCCCACCTGAGTATGATGGGGAAACCGATGTAGCCGAGGAGCAGATCCCTGAATATGTCCCCGATGACGTTGTTCAGACGACCGCTGGGGATACTAGTGGTCCGAGTGGCTCGACAGATACTCAATTGCCTGATGAAGGGGAGAGGCAGAGTAAGGGTCTTGGTGAAGAACCTGCTGTACGGTCAGACGCTGGTGATGGAGGTAATACCTCCGCTGGAAAAGTACCTTCAGGTCCCAAAATTTTTGAATCTTTCCGGGATGATGCTCAGGAAGATTCCACAGCTGATCTAAGCTTCCACCGTTCCCAGGCTGAGAAGCGGAAGGCAATCAGCTCTCCTACTTGCCCTCTCAAGGTCCTTCGGGTGGTCTCATTCATTGACTCCAGCGATGAAGATAATGTGGTTGAGATTCCCCCGAGCATTGATGTTGGAGCATCGGCGGGTGTGGAGACTTCAGAGCCAAACAGGGGTTCCCCTCCCCCTGAGGTTGAAGATCAATGGGCTTAACTCTCTGAGGTTCCCTCATTTCCTTCTCCCAGGATATGCTGCGGGAGATGTTATCCGGTCAGGCTTTCATCGGGGAAGACCGCTGGAGTTATTTTTAGGATGGCTCCCTAACAGACTGTCTTCAGAACGTTTATAACGGTGCATATTATGTAAGTTATCCTTAACTTCTTCAATTATTTTGCTTGTTCGCCAGATTTTTAATTATATTCCTTTACAAATGGTGGCCGAGTTCGCTAAGCTGGTTCAAACGCAGCAACATCAAGCTGATCCAATAAGGCATCTAGAAGCTCAGTTAAAAGAGAATGAGGATAGCCATGCTCGGGTCAAATCGGCTTATCAGAAAGAAGTCGGTAGTGCCTAAGTGTTTGTCGACCACTGTTTGGCGAAGCAGGTTGAGGCCAGGAGAAAACTTCTTTGGCAGAGGAGAAGACAGTTTCACTTCAAAATTTGTTATCCTCTGCCCAAGAATCAATGCTTAAAGCTGAATAGGAAGCAGAGCAGTCTAAGTAGGAGTATGAACAGAAGATCGAAGACTTGGAATGCCAGGCTCTAACAGTCCAGTCCCTATCCAAGGAGGCTAGGCTGGAACTCAAAGTACAAGGGGTAGGTAATTTCTAGAGATCCCCCACCTACGATGCTTTTCTCATTCAGGAGTTTCAGTGTGGGTTGGTTTCAGCTGGCGAGTTCTTCAAGTATTAGAATCGGGCAACTGAGAAAGCCCGAACCAATTGTGAGCTGTCGATCAAGAATCATGTGGATCGGTCCTTGGAATCTCTTCGGACCCTGATGAATAAGTGGAGAGCTTATTTCCGTAGGTGAGGCAAAGAGCCCCATCCTATTTGGAGGTTCCATCCAAGCACTCCCTCTCGACTTTTTACGCCAGTCAGGAGTCGGTCGTGAAGGGTGTTGCCCCTGATGTCGGACCAATCCCAGGAGAAGATTACAGCCAGTGGATGGATGATTCGGTCGATACGATTGCTTGGCCTTCCAATGAAAGTCTACTCCGTGAGTACGAGATAGTGCCCGACCAGAGTATTGACAAGCGTTCAAAATCCTCACAACCTTGATTTTTTTAGAATTTTCATAAGGTTTTTGTAGAAATTCTTTGTAACAAATCTTTGTAATTTTTTGTAACAATTCTTTTGTAAAGAATTTTTTAACAATTTTTTTGTAACGATTCTTTGGAGAGATTAATAAAATCCCGAGTTTAGCCTTTCTGAACTGAGTGGTCTTGATCTGATTTATTGCTTCAAGGAACCACTTTCAACTTGACTCTATTGTTGCCGAGTATCTTAATAAATTAGTTATTTCTGATGTTTGGGTAACTTAACCGAGTATCTTATTAAACCGGTTTCGTTCCCCGAATAATTTTTAACGCCAAGTATCTTATTAAACTTGCTGTTGTAATCTTCATGCCAAGTATCTTATTAAACTGGCTATTTCTGATGTTTGGGTAACTTAACTGAGTATCTTATTAAACCGGTTTTGTTCCTTGAATAATTTTTAACGCCAAGTATCTTATTAAACTGGCTCTTGCAATCTTTATGCCAAGTATCTTATTAAACTACTAGTATTATTAACCGAGTCATCTTAAAACAGGCAAGTAGGTTTATAGTTGTGTTTCATACACGGTTGCTACCCGAACAGTACATCAAGGCTCACCATGATCATATGTTCTAGTCCTTACGCATTACCGAGGACGTCTCCTTAGTTTTTATGCACAAGGGTTTGCCGAATCGTTAAGCTTTTTGAATCGCTTAACACGGCTACGTATTTCACCGGAATTTTTTGATAGCGTCCCGAGCCTTTCTCTAGAATCTGGTGCATCGAGTTTGCCTTTTTGCTAAGGTCAATTGACCTTGCTCGGCTGCCATGCTCCTTCGAGCTTCTCCGCCCATTCGAGAAATCAATTGTCCTGAATATTCAATTTTTATGTTCTTATTATCATGATTGTCTTCCATATGTTCTTATTATCATGCTTGTCTTCCATATGTTCTTATTATCATATGCTTTATCTTTCGGAAATCTCGAGTTTGATTTTTATTTATAACTGCAAAATCACCAAAGATTTAAATTCCACAGCTAATATCTGACCTAGCTAAAATTGTCCTGACTAAAAAAAACAAAAAATAATTTAAGGATAAAAAATCTTCAGATATTGGGCATTGCATGGTCGGGGTAAAACCCCTCCATTGGGTCGTGCAATCCAATACGCTCCATGGCCAGCTATTCCTTCGACTTTGTAATGGCCTTCCCACTTATCAACCAGGGAACCTGCAACTTTATCTTTTGTGTTCAATGACACCTTCCTGAGTACCAGGTCTCCTAGTTGGAATTTTCTGATCCGAACATGAGAGTTGTAGTGGCGAGCTACTCTTTGCTGATATGCCATATTTCGTATTCGAGATTTCTCCTTTTCTCTTCTAGCTCATCTAGACTTTGTAATAGCATATCAACATTCTGATCTTCATCATATAGCCTGACCCAGGGTGACGTATATGACGTTTCTATAGGGATAACAACTTCTATTCCAAACGTTAAAGTGAATGGAGTTTATCCTGTTGACGTTCTTGATGTTGTCCGATATGCCCATAATACTTCAGGAAGCTTTTTAACCCAGCTTCCTTTCTTGGCATCTAGCATTGCTTTGATTGTGTGCTTGATAATTTTGTTCACTGCTTCAACCTGCCCATTTGTTTGAGGGTAGGCAGGTGTGGCATAGTAATTGGCAATCCGGTACTCTTTGCACAGCTATCTGAATTTAGGGTTATCGAACTGGGTGCTGTTGTCAGTGATTATAGTGTTTGGGACTCCAAACCTATAAAGTATATTCTTTTTCACAAAATTTGTGGTGTTTTCTTCTGTGATATGCACCAAACCCACATGGAAAATGGCCATGGGGATGTAAGGTTTCTAAGCTGTTCATGGGGTTGTCGGATACTATTAGCAATCCTTTGGCAACTATTGCAACTCACCGAACATTGATGTGCATCTGAGAATAGAGTAGGCCAATAATAGCCTTGCCTGAGTACCTTGTGTGCTAAAATTTTACCCCCAGTGTGGTTTCCGCAAACTCCTCTGTGGATTTCCTATAATATTCGATATGCATCCTCCTCTGACACACATCTTTAGAGTGTTCGGGAATACCCCTTTCTGTATAGTTCTCCTCGAACCAATGTGTACCTTGCTCTGATCTATACCTGATACGTTTTGCTTGTAAGAGATCTACCGGGAGCACGCCTTCTTCTAGGAACCTTTTTAGATGAGTCATCCAAACGTCTGGCGATGTTCGGATTTCTAAAATTTCTAAGTTTCTTTGTTTAGCTGTGCTCGGTTTAAGGAGATATGCAACCAGAATAGTCTTTGGCCTGATTGTGGTTGTTGCTGACGCTAGTTTGGACAATGCGTCTGCCTTTTCATTCTCCTCATTGAGGATATGGGTAATCTTATATTCTTTGAATTTTTGGAGGAGCTATTTTGTAATGTCATGGTAGGCTATCATGCCTTCATCCTTGGCTTGGTACTCATCCAGGACTTGGTTGACAACTACATGTGAATCGCTGAATATCTCGACTTCATCTGCCCCGAGAGCTATGCATACTCTGAGTCCAGCTAGTAGCACCTTGTACTCGACTTAATTGTTGGTTGCTTTGAAATCAAACCTTATGGCACATTCGACATCATCTTCTTCTAGAGTGCATACTGCGATCCCCGCCCCACTGCCATGAGTGTTTGAAAAGCTACCAACATATAATTTCCATGGGAAATTTTTTCCTAACATCTTTTTTACTTCCAGTTTTGGCTCTGTGAACTCTGTTATAAAATCTACCACTGCTTGCCCTTTGAGGGATGTCCTAGGGACGTAATGGATATCGAATTCACTTAGCTCGATAGCCCATTTGGTCAGTCTTCCTAAAATCTCTAGCTTCTATTGAATTTGCTTTAATGGGCAGTAGGTGAGAACCGAATTGTATGAGCCTGAAAATATGGCCTTAGCTTCCTTGCTGCTCAAACCAATGATAGGGCCATTTTCTCTGCCTGTGAATACCTGGTCTTGGATGGTAGAAGTGCTTTGCTAGTATAGTACACTTGCTTTTGTACACCTTTTATTCTAACTAGGACTGAGCTTGCTGCTAGTTATGTAATTGATAAGTACAATGGAGTGTCTCTCCCATCTATGGTTTTGGAAGGATGGGAGCCTGCCCTAGGTATTCCTTGATTTTTAAAAAAGCCTGTTCGCAATCTTCATTCCATTAAACTCTTTTTCCTTTCTTAATTACTTTGAAAAAAAGGTATGCATCTGTCCGTGGCCTTTGAGATGAATCTACTCAAGGAAGCTAAGCATCCTGTTAGGCACTGTACTTCTTTTAGTTTCCTTGGTAAAGTCATTTTCTGTAGGGCCTGGATCTTCTCAGGGTTGACTTTGATTCCTCTTTGGTGAACTTGAAAACCCAGGAATCTTTCTGAAGGAACTTCGAATAAACACTTGTTCTGATTTAGCTTCATTTGGTATCTCCCCAAGACATCAAATGTCTCTCGCAGGTCTGAAGTATGCTTGTCTGCCGTGATGCTCTTGGTCAGCATGTCATCAATGTATACTTCCATGTTCCTTCCTATTTGCCGTGCGAAGATTTTATTGACCAACCATTGATATGTTGCCCCTGTATTTTTTAACCAGAAGGGCATTACTGTGTAATAGTACAAACCCTGATCAGTTGTGAATGCTATTTTTTCTTCGTCAGCCTTGTTCATCCAGATTTTGTTATATCCCGAGTAGGCATCCATGAAACTAAGCAACTCATGGCCTGATGTAGCGTCCTCCAACTGATATATCCTCGGAAGTGGAAAACTGTCTTTTGGGCATGCCTTGTTCAAATCTATGAAATCTACGCACATTCTCCATTGTCCATTCTTCTTTTGGACGAGGACTACATTAGCTGCCCATTAAGGGTAGTTGACCTCTCTAATCGACCCCACAACGAGTAGCTTATCTACTTCCTGTTTAATTGCCTGACTTATCTCGAGATTAAATGATCTTCTCTTTTGTATCACTGGTTTTGCATTCGGGTCTACTGTGAGATGATGAGATATTATTCAGGCATCTATCCCGACCATGTCATCATGACTCCAAGCGAACACATCCTTGTATTATTTGAGCAGATCAATGAGGCTTTGTTTAACTTTTCCGTCCAAGTTGGCTCCGATCTTGATCCTTTTATCTGGTTCATCTTCTTTCAAGATAATTTCTTTGATCAGTTCAGTTTTGGATTCATTCGGCTATTCCTTTGGATCAAACTTGAATGACAGTGGCTCTTTGTTCTGACTCGGCTGTTTTATAGTGCAAACATGTTCATCATTTTTGTCTTTGTATACTGACAGGTTAGCTATTCGGGCCATCTCTTAGGATCTCTTGACTACACCGACCCTATATTCGGTCGGGAACTTGATCATTAAGGCATAAGTGGTTGTTACGGCCTTAGTTTTATTTAAGAATGGCCAACCCTACAACGCATTCTACGGCCAATTATCTAAGTCTACTACCACGAAGTCGAGCAATAAAGTTCTCTGATAAGGTACCACTCTGATCCCCCGAATCCTCTGAGTGGAGTATGGAAACACTGTAGATCCTTTCGATCCAACCTGAGTTGATCATAGATGGCTATATTGAGAATGCCTACCGAACTTCCATTATCTACCAGATCTCCTAACTTCTTGGTGACCAATCCGAACACTTATGACTAAGGTGTCAATTGCCCGAATGTTAACCCCGTGCAAGTCTGCTTCTGTGAATATTATCGGGTCCCATCCTTCCTTTACTCTTTTTGGGTCTGGCTCCACTGAGTTCACGTCAAAGTTATATCTTGCTTCTACTGCTTCTCTGATTTCATGTGTTCATTCTCGGTTACTTATCCTAGTGGATGGTCCACCAAAGATTATATGTATTACTTCTTGGCCTTCGGACTGGCCCTTTGATTTCGACCAGAGGTGTGATCGACCCTGATCTCTTTCTTTGTTTCTGATTTCTCATCCATTTTCAAGATTACATCATGTAGATATCCTTCCCGAATAAGGGCTCTTTGTAATCCCTAAGCTGGTAACACTTGGAAGTCTCATGACCGGTTTCCTTGTGGAACCTGTAGTATTTGGTTGTATCTCGCCGAGCAAACTGACATTGACGGCGTGGCTCTTGTACCAGATTTTTTGCTTCCAGTATGGCCAGGATTTCCTCCTGCTTTTTCCGAAGAGGGGTGTAGTTGGTATATCTACCTCAGTATTTTTTCGTGGTCTGTTCTGCATTACGCCCGTTTCACCTGTCCTTGCTCTTTTATTTGTTGTTTCCTATATGTTTTCCCTTTTGGTTCTGCATCTTGGACTCAACGTCTTTTTCGGGTTTTCCTCCATGCATGTAGCATCCCCAATGGCTAACTCTTCTTCTTTGGCTAGTGTATATCCTCCCGCCATATCCATCATATCTGCGTATCTGGTTAGGCGGGCTCTTCTCAGGTCAAATGACAACCGTCCATTCTGTAGGTTGTTGATGAATGCAGCAATTATCGCTTCATCGTTTGCACTGCCGATTTCTGATACTGCTTGGCCGAATCTCCCCAACTATTTCTTCAGCGACTCATCTTTCCCTTGTTTTATTTGAGAAAGGTAAGCCACTGATTTTTTCTTGTGAACATTACTCAGAAATTGCCTTGAGAAACTCTTCCTCAGTTAACTGAAACTTTCGATGCTTGCTGGGGGCAATCTCCCGAACCATCTTGATCCCATGTCTCCTAGAGTTTATGGAATGTTGAGGCACAGTAAGGGATCGCTATGGGCATAATGGGTCATAGCATTTTTATAGCGTCTGGCCTGTTCTTTTGGGTCTGTATCCTTCTTGAACTGCTCCACGTGTGGCATCCTGAATCTTTCTGGAAATGAAGTCCGCAGGATGTCCCTAGTGAACAGACTGTCAGAATCTTCGTCAGATAAATCGTTGTACCCATAACGTGTGACCAGTGCATACATTTGACGTATGATTCCGTGATGACGCTTGCGATGGTGTCAATTGCTATCTTCTGATGACGACCGATCCCTGTACCGATCATGTTTGCAGTGTCTAACACGGACTGTCTGATCCTGGTTCTGATTTTGGCGTGGTCGTTTCTCTTCAGGTGTTTCACGTCCAGCCTGATTGATTGTAGCAGAGTTCCTTTCAGCTTCCGGTGCATTTAGTTCTGGCCCTACTACAACTGAACGAAGCCTTGCAGGTGAGAGGTTAGGAGGTTGTGATTCTTCTGCAGCTAGTTGATCAACTACTTCCTTTGCTATGTCTACCACCAATTGTTGCAACGTCTCTCGGAAGCGTTGTGTCAGGTCTCTGCTGGTTGGAGGAACTTCCTGGATCCCCACCAGGAATGTCAGTTGGTTATCTGTAGTTGCAACGAGATCTCGCGAGCTACTGCTAACATGGAAGTTATCTGGAGATTTTTGGACATCCCCAGAACTGCTTCTGCTTCTGCTTCCTGCCATTACCTTTAATTAAATTGGAGGTTCAACCCCCTCCTTCTAGTGCCAATTGTTGACGTCGGTTTCTGGATGTATGAGAAAAGCCAACAAGGATTGGATTTTAGCTGTGATAACAAAGAGAAAGAGAAGAAGAAAGTAATCGGACGTAAGTTTTTTACGTGGTAAAACTCCGATGACCGGAGAAACGTCCACGGGTGGTTGAATGATCAACCAAGCTAAAATCCACTATGAAATAATATAATTACAATTCTCGATCTCTCTTTCTTCTCTCTGTATTTTTCTATGGTTGTTGTCTATCTTTGTGTGACGAGATTATGGGTCTGTTTATATGTCCATAGAACCCTAATTTTCTTTGTACAAGTAATAAAAGATCTTTGTATTTAATTATGATTGTTTGCTTGTTCGAAGTAGTTTGTCTTCTTTCCTATTTTGGAGACTTGTATTGAGATAGAATGGGACTCTAGTAATGTAGTCCAGTTAGGACTTATTTCCTTATAAGATCGTAGTCTTTTTGAAGAGTAAAGTTGTTGCCAGATTAGGAACCCTCTGCTTGATAATTCTACTCTTCTTGGAATTCATCTTTGATTTGGATATCTTCGTGAATTTTAATGACTCGATTCTTGTGAGTTACACGTTGGGCTTTTATTTTTCTTCTTGTTTGTCCTGAGAAGGAAACGATATCAACTCGTCCCGAGTGACATCATCTGATCCCGAGTAGAAAATGTTACCAACTAGCCCCGAGTATGTTTAACTAACCCCGAGTAGTATATGGCGTTAGTTGATCCCGAGCAGATCTTGTTCAATACTTGTTTATTTCGGGCTTCTCTTCTTTGGTGATGTCTTGTAGGATATTTTCTGAATGCCTATTCGGATGTCCAACTGGCAATTTTATCCTCTTTGTCAATGACGTGTATATATCAGATAAAATTTACATACGACATTTTTATTTTTTTATTTTTATTTTTATTTTTACTGTTATTGTATTGTAAATAAAAAAAATATAACCTGTAAATGAGGATCTGGAAATGTGTGCAACGGCAATACAGTTCATAGTACTATTTACCGGACATTGTTCCACGTGTACTGTTCATCGGATACTGTTCAAGCGGTACCGCTCACATTGTCTTGTACGGTTCTGTTGGCAAGTGTTACCTAATGCGTCCAGTGCAGATTTCCCGTTTCGATTTCATGAGATGAATCGAAGTGACATGAAGAGACTGGAAGATATCTGAAGTTACTAGAAGACCAAGGAATGCCTCGGGGGTATTTTTTAAATTTTGGATTCCAATTTTTTTTAGGTTAAAGAATCCACAGTACTCAGTCAATCATTTATGCTTTATATTATGTGATGATAAAAGCATTGTCATGTATACGTATGTCATTTAGATTATATGTGTCTACACAAATATATTTGATATGTCATACATGCATCATAGCCTGATTTTTTATGTATATTTTTTAATGTGATTAAAATGGGCAATATACATAAATGGTTACAAATAATGAGATTAGTTTTTTAGTGGTTAGAAAACTTGGTAATTCTCATTAATAATAATCTAATTATTAAAGAGTTTAATAAGTTAGATTAATAGGGTCATTTATTGTAATTAGGATTAATTTGATTAACAACCTAATAATAAATGAACCGAATAAAGTGTTAGAGTTTTAATAATTAAGACTTGGTAAACACCAACATAATAATCTTACCTTAGTAAATAGTTTACAAAGACTTATATTATTCACTAATAGATTAGATTTTTATTTGTTAAAAATCATTAGTAATTTATTAGTTAATTAGCATTTGTTTCTAATTAGTTAATGTGCTAGATAACTTGATTAAAGTTAGTCATTTAATCCTGTAGAGTCTAGGTGTATTAACGAATAATAGAAAACCCTAATTTTAAAATAGTGAGTGAGAGAGATATATATGACATATATATCCCGCGATCTCCATCATTAGTTCAACACCGTGAGATGTGAGTAGGGCCTCGTGATGGCTTTACTTTCGTCTTCCCTAAGGAGGGTTTCCACAAAGGTCAATACCAAGGTTGACTTCCGAACGGATAGGAATTCTGAGGGTATTTCGAGATTGACCGACTATAAGGCAGCAATTCCCGAGTTAAGCTCGTGAGATCTGAAATGATGGGTTACACTCACGAGGGTTTTGGTTAAGTTTGTTAATTAAAAACCTGACTGAATAAACGATGGTTGAATGATATGGAATAAGAGTTATTATAGAATATCATTTGATTATGAATGTCTCGGTCCAATATGCAAAGACTTGACCGACCCTAAGGCGGCACTTCTTTGTGGTATGTTGGATTGTCGTGGTATAGTAACTAGTTTTAGGGTAGTTCTAGTCCGTTGAACATGTTCATACATCAATTTTAAATTTATGCCAAAGCTCTCTCACTTGTTTTAAATAAATGACTTAATAAATGTTTTATTTATTTCAGCAATAGTGTTTTCTGCATTACTTCAAATTCTCACAAACGACAAATTAACTGGTGATAACTATACTAAGTGGAAACTTAACATTAATGCAATAATGGTCACCAAAAACCTCAAGTTTGTGCTTACAGAGGAATGCCCTCCAGCTTGTGCTGCCAATGCCACACGAACTGTTTGTTAGGCATACCACCGATGGATCTTATCTGATGAGAAGGCCCGAACATATCTATTGGCTTCAATGGTAGATGTGCTTGTCACAAAACACGAAACAATGACTTCAGCATTCAAAATCATGGAGTCATTGCAAGCTATGTTCAGGCAGCCCTCCAATCAAAAGTAGCACGAAGTTGTTCGTTTCGCTATGCTCGCTCGCATGAAGGAAGGTACGTTAGTTCGGGAACATGTCCTGAGCATGATGTCCTACTTCAAGATGGTAGAAGTCAATGGTAGGGCCATTGACGAACCCAGTAAAGTAAGCATCATACGATGACTCTTCCGAAGAGTTTTGATTAGTTTAAGAGTAACTACGAGATGAACAAGTTAAGGTTTAGTGTCACACAGTTGCTCAATGAGCTCAATACTTTTGAGTCCTTGACTAAGGACTGCAAGGGCAAGACCGGTGAGGCAAGTGTTTTCGAACCATCTTCCTCTAATAATAAGAAGAGGAAGAAGTTTGATGGTAAGGTGAAGGGTAAGGGCAAGCCCCTGTAAGCCCAAAACAAGAAGAAGTCCAAGAAAGGTAAATATGATTTACTTTAGTGGAAGATGATTCTTTACCCTGGATAGTAGATTCGGGGCCACTTACCATGTTTGTTCTTCTTTGCTATGGACTGATTCTTGGACACAGTTAGAAGAGTGGGTCTTCTCAATGCGTGTGGGGTTAGGAGATGTCGTGTCGACACGAGCAGTGAGCGTAATTAAATTACGTTTTTGTAATATTTATATATTGTTGGACAATGTGTTTTATATTCCTGGATTTACACGGAATTTGATTTCTGTTTCTAAATCGTTTGAACAAAAATATTCTATTTCCTTTAGTAATAAGTCTGTTTTTATTGGAAAGAATGGTCTGAATATTTGTTTAGAAATTAATGAAAACAATTACTATGTGTTAAGACCGTTAATACATACTACACGGCTTAACATCGAAATGTTTAAGGTTGAAAAACCAAAAACCAAAAACCAAACGCATAAGATTTCACCAGATAATGACACGTATCTCTGACATCTAAGGCTTGGTCATATCAACCTTGACCAGATAGTCAGACTAGTAAAAAGTGGACCCTTAAGTGAGTTAAAGGTTGTCACCTTACATGTTTGCGAATCTTTTCTTAAAGGTAAGATGACTAAGAGACCTTTTACCGAAAAAGGGCTTAGAGCTAAAGAACCGCTAGATCTTATACATACAGACGTCTGTGGACCGATGAATGTTAAAGCTAGAGGTGGTTATGAGTATTATGTCACCTTTATAGATGTCTACTCAAGATACGGAAACGTCTACCTAACTCAACGGGAGTTGGAAACATTTGAAAAGTTTAAAGAATTTCGAGATGAAGTTAAAAATCAATTAGGTAGGACTATCAAGTCACTACGATCAGATCGTAGAGGTGAGTACCTTGGCCAAGAGTTTGAAGACTTCATGGTCGAGCATGGGATAGTTTCCCAAATCATAGCTCTTGGTACACCTCAAGAAAATGGTGTAGTAGAGAGGAAAAATAGAACCCTGATGGAAATGGTGAGATCTATGATTAGTTTCTCATAATTACCAAATTTCTTATGGGATATGCGTTAGAAACAGCAACATACATTTTGAATGTAGTGCCATCCAAATCTGTTCCTAAGACTCCCCTAAAGTTATGAAATGGTCATAAAGATAGTTAACGACATTTTTGCAAATGGGGGTGTCCAGCACACGTGCTGAAGAATAGAAGTGGAAAGCTAGACTCCAAATCTGTTGTCTGCCTGCTTGTATGATACTTTAAGGAGACCAGAGGTGGACACTTCTATAGTCCCGAAGATAACAAAGTATTTGTATCGAAAAATGCAATGTTTCTTAAGGAAAATTATATTAATGACCATAAACCTCGTTCTAAGATTGTATTGCATGAGTTAGAGCCTGGTGAGACTAGTGCTTCATCAATAAAAGTTGTTGATTCACAAACATCTGAGAGTCGGATTGTTCTTGATATGGATACATTACCACCTAGAGGCAATGAGATGGTTGTGAGACAGCCTAAACACTATTTAGGTATAGGTGAGGGACAAGGTGTTGTCTCTACTAATAATGTGGATGATGCATTGACATTTAAGAATACAATGAAAGATCCTGATAAAGAGGAATGTCTTAAAGCCATGTATCTCGAGATGGAGTCTATGTACTCTAACTCAGTCTAGGATCTTGTAAACTTACCGGATGGGGTCAAACTCATAGGGTGTAAGTGGATCTACAAGAGAAAGAGAGGAGTAGACGGGAAGGTAGAAACCTTCAAAGCAAGGCTAGTGGCCAAGGGTTATACCCAGAAAGAGGTGGTCGATTATGAAGAGACCTTCTCACCAGTAGCCATGTTTAAGTCTATTAGGATTCTCTTATCTATTGCTGCCTATTTCGATTAAGAAATTTGGCAAATAGACGTCAAGAATGCATTCTTGAATGACAATCTTGACGAGAGTATCTATATGATGCAATAATAGTGATTCGTGTCTCCAGATCAAGAGCAAAAGGTTTGCAAGCTACAAAGGTCCACTTATGGACTTAAGAAAGCATCTAGATCGTGGAACATTTGGTTTAATGATGTGATCAAAACCTATGGCTTCGAGTAAAACATCGATGTGCCTTGTGTCTACAAGCGCATCGTTGACAAGAAAGTAGTTTTCTTGGTCCTATACGTAGATGATATCCTACTCATTGGGAATGATGTGAGAGTGTTGTCTAATGTAAAGGGTTGGCTGGCTAGCCTGTTCCAAATGAAATATTTGGGAGAGGCGAGTTATGTTCTAGGGATCCAACTTATAAGGGATCGTAAGAAAAAACTCATATCACTGTCTCAGGCATCATATATCGATATGATTCTTGTACGATTTTTGATGTAGAACTCTAAGAAAGGTAATTTACCTTCCAGGCATATAGTTCACTTGTCTAAGGATTAGTGTCCTAAGACACCTCAAGAAGTTAAGGATATGAGACGTGTACCATAGCATCAATAGTAGGTAGTCTCATGTATGCTATGTTATGCACGAGACCAGACATCTGCTATATAGTGGGAATGGTCAGTAGATACCAGTCCAACCCAGCATTGGAACATTGAGTTGCTGTCAAGAATATTCTCAAGTATCATCGGAGAACGAGAAATTATATGCTAGTGTATTCCGGACAGGATTTGATCCCGTTAGCATACATAGATTTTGATTTTCAGTCAGATAGGATTTCTAGAAAATCCACATCTGCATCAGCATTCACCTTAGGTGGTAGAACCACTGTGTTGAGAAGTATCAAGCAATCTTGCAATGCTGACTTCACCATAGAAGCTGGATATGTAGCCGCTTGTGAAGCTGCTAAAGAGGTTGTTTGGCTCCGTAAGTTCTTGAGTGATCTGGAAGTTGTTCCAGATCTGGATAGGCCTATCACACTATATTGTGATAACAGCGGTGTTGTGGCTAATTCCAAAGAACCAATAAGCCACAAGAGAGGGAAGCATATAGAGAGAAAGTATCATCACATTAAAGAGATAGTACAGAGAGGAGATGTGATCGTCAACAAGATAGCCTCACAAGACAGTCATGTTGATCCATTTACGAAGTGCTTACCGGCCAAATTGTTTTCGAGTCATGTAGATGGTTTAGGGTTACATGACATGCCTCATATGCTTTAGTGTAGATGGGAGATTGTTAGGGTTTATGCCCTAAAAATGTAATTTGTAAATGGATTTATGAAACAAATAAAAGAAAAGTTCAATTCATTATTGTTGTGTTGTTTATTTTATAACTTGTGCATATATTTAACATCCAAGATTGCCGGATGTAATCTCAAACTGTGTATATGAGTGTCATATACAGATGGATACAATAAGAGACGTGCAATCTAAAGAGTCCGTAGATAGTGAAGAAACCTGGGTACTTTATTTGTGGTTAATTTATAGCTGCAGTTCATTCCGTAATGTACGGTGATTCTATCCTGAATCATTCATATGAGATATGGGAATAGAGGCACCTAGTATGATGTGATCATATAGGACTGGGCCATGATCTATATGAATCTCTCACCAAGATCCATTTACCGATGAGATTCATATATATATCAACTAATGATGGTTGTATGTGGGTGATCTTAATCCTGAGTGTCTTATCGACTCCTTCAGGTTAGATCGTGGTCATTGATATACCATAGGTAAGGTCAGATGTAGTTCTTATCCGTATGTTGGGATTGCGGTTTGGCTTGTAACTTGGAAGGTGTGTACACAATAGTGGAATCCACTCCTTCTCGTGAGAAGTAGATGGTAGTTCCTTTAAGGGTTGATTCGGTGCTTAGACAATATGAGCGTTCTCCTAATTTTGTGAGGAAATAAGATTTATTGTCCATTATAGAATCAACGGTACTTAAAGGATATATGTAATTAGAGGGGTATAACAAACATTATGACTCAGCTCTAATTATAAACTACTGTGAAGGATCACACCAAGTGTAATAGCTATATTGATGGACACTGAGTTGTATCGGTCTGTGTAAAAGCATTTGCAGTTGAAAGAGTACAGCTTCAGGTTTTTAGTGGAATAACACCAGACTTAATAATCAATTAATACTAATTAAAGAGTTTAATTAACGATTTCGAGGATTATTGGAGCTCAAAATATTATTGGTCCACTAGGTCCCCTTGCTATCCATATCGATTTAGGTAACAAGGGTCACGGTTAATTAATTGGATTGTCCAATTAACTGTGTTACGAAAGTGACATGTGTTTATTCGGGAATTAATTAAATAATTATATTATTTAATTAATGAATATAAATGATTATGTAAATTAAATAATTAGATTATTTAATTGTTAATTAATCATTAGGTTGAGAATGTTGATTGATATTTAATTTGAATGTAGATAAAATAATTTGATTATTTGATTATTTTATTTTATTTTATTAGATATTTGATTTTGAATTTAAAGAGTTTAAATTCAAAACAAATTGATTAATATCTCTAAAGATATGAGATATCTTAAAAGATTGAAATTAATTAGTTTCATCAATATATATATATATATGGTATATATATGTTTTAAATATTTATAAAAAATAAGACACATAACAACACAAAGTTTTGTATAAGATGCAAATTGGTGTGTGCACATGAAACTATAGTCAAAATAAGAATTTGCATATGATGCAAATTACCTAATACACGAAACATTATCTCTATTTTTGAAATAGTGCAATAGTGTGTGCATGTATGAAGATCATGCAATTAAAAACGTGTGTGAGACAAAAACAAAGAAAAGAAAAGTGATCAGATCACAACTCTCAATTTGCATATGATGCAATAGTGCGTGAGTAAAAAGATATAATAGTGAACAAAAGAAAAATATGGCTTTAGGGTGTGTATGTGCAGTCGTGCACTATTGACACAATATATATATATATATATATATATATATATATTTCTAATGACTAGAATTGTTCTAGTGGGTTTTACTTGGGAGAAAAAGTTTCTTCAACAGTCTCTACATCCTCTATTCAAGATCCTGATACCGTGATACGCCCACACGCAGTTATTAGTTCCGGGATATAGCAAGGAAGATCGAATGGTTCAGACAGGAGCATATTGTACAATCAATGAGCCTCCAAACATTGGTAAGATTGGTTCAGACAGGAGCATATTCTAAAGTGAAGGAGCCTCCAAACGTTGGTATGATTTTCTTCTTCTGATTATATTGAATATAATTTCCTGTATATACATATTTATTTATTATTGTAATAATTGATATGTATGAGTTCCAAAATTATTTATGATCCCAAGTTCACTGGTCCCAGATACAGATTATGATCAGTATAAATTTTTTAAAACCTGGTTCTGCTGCGTAACCGATGAATGGGGTTCCAACACTAGAAAGGTTTGATCAAGCTCCTAATATAAAGATAAGAGCATGGGTCTACCTCGCCCTTCGAAATAGTGAACGCCATATTCGATGACCTCCATGATGCATCTCACTGGGGTAATATACAGGATCACCTTCAATCTCCAAATTACATCGAAACACTGTGTATGTGTAGCGCAAGTGATTGAGTCGAAAGAGGAAGCAAACTTATCTCTATCCCAGATATTCTCTATTCCATCATTAAGCCAAAGTCAATGAAATTCAAATTGAAAATCCAGCCTGATAAGGAGGGATTTCACTGAGAAAAAAATGGCAAGAAGATTACGAGTTTAACCTAGTTGGACTATGCTTAAATACGCCCAGGCATGCACTAGAGTAAGTAAGGGACGGAGGACAGATAGTAAGAGTTCTTACTTTAGCCTAAATTCTATTCGTAGAACACGGCTGTAGTTTTTATTAACTTCTCGACAAGAACGAAGCCACCATACCCATTGTACTCAAGAGAGACTGAGAGCATCTGAATGATTTACGTATACACCATATAAGTCAATAATAAAACAGTATCATTTTTCCTTACGTGTCTTAATATATTAAGCTTTCAAATCACCATCATACTCACTCTCAACAATAAAAACAAGGTGCCAACCCCAGCTGCCACCTCCGTGGTAGTGGTCTTGAGGGTGCTAACAGAAATTATTCACCCTAAGTGAATTTTCGGTTAACACTTTTTGGCACCGTCTGTGGGAAAAACCACACCCAATTTGTGAAAACTTCACATGTTTGTTGTTTTACAGGAACAATGAGGCTTCGCTTTTCCTAGGGATAACCTGACTTCTCGGGGCAGCCATCTGCTGCTTCAACATGAAAGGCCCCAAAGAAAAATAGAAAGTTCGGGCATCAAAGCCAAGCTCAGGTCCAGACATGAGCATATGGCCCCCCTGTTAGATGCCAGACCATGCTCGACCAACAAGCTGCGACCTTGTTGGAGAAAGTTCACCTTTGCTTACTCATTAAGGGCAGAATAACCCAACCGGCAAACCACAACACTCAGGGAGAGGCGAGTAGACCTTGACCCAGGCAACCCACCTTCCATCAGCTCGGACCTCCCTTACCGGGGCAAACCCACGATAGAGCAGGGCACCAACCCTCGATTAGAGATAGGCTATGACATATGCCCCCAATGCTGGGAAGGCCTTCGAGTTATCAAACTAGGCGAGTCAAATCTGTAGCAGATGCCTTTCAGCTGAAATAGCGAAAAGGCCCTTACCCGGTAACTTCTATGAGGGACACCTGGGCTAGAAGAAAAAGTATCCAGTAAAGCCCTGAAGCAGATCCCGCTCGTGGAGAAGACCGGATCGAAGTCGCTAGTTTAACATAGGTATTCGATAGTGTAGAGTCCGAGGTCAACTCAAAGAAACCTAGAAACAATCGCTTGAGGGGTCAATTGACAAAGCTACTGGAAGAGATCCAATAGTTAAAGAAGGGAAAACACATGGAGGCCAAGAAGGATCCTTTGAGCGAAATAAATGCTCCCTTCACTCGATGAATCTAGGAGGCTAAGCTCTTAATGAAATTCAAAATGTCGGTAGATAAATTCTCAGGAACGGAAGACCCCTTGAGCCATCTGGAGAGCTTCATCCAGCAAATGGAAGTCCAGAATACCACCAGTGCTACCATGTGCAGAATGTTCCCTACCACCTTGACTGATTACGTAAAGATTTGGTTCAGGAGGTTGTCTGCTGGTAGCATGGATTCAATCACAAAGCTATCAACTGATTTCTGCTCACAGTTCCAAGGGGTTACGCCGCGTCTAAAGGATCCCATACACCTTCAATATGTGGTCCAGGAGCGAGGAGAAGCACTCCGATCATATGTGGAATGTTTTCACATTGAAGTCATCCAGATGAGAGTCTTTCCAGAGAAGAAGACCCTCACAAACTTCTGTCGAAACCTACGGGCAGGTAAGTTTTTTCGATCATTCACTAACCGACCTCCAGAAACCTACCAAGAGGCTTATGATCGGGCTCTCGAGCAGGTTGAGATTGATGAACAACTCAAGGTCAAAATGGAGCATCACGACATAAAAGTGGCAAAGTGCCGGAAGAAGGAAGCTCCTAGACCCACGTCAGCTCAGAAAAACTAGAATAGACCCTCTAGTAGATCGACATTTTGCTCTTTCCTTTCCCAATCTAGACAAGAGCGGTACTTGGTAACACAAACTCCTCCGCAAGCTTCACCTCCTCTAGGGACTGTAACCCCTGTAACACGAGATGAGAGGGGGTACGATCACTATACCCCCTTGAATGCATCTCGTGAGATGGTCTACCTCACCATTCGCAAAAGGTACAACTACTGTGACTTTTATGAAGACGTAAGGTACAACACTCCAGAGTGCTATAGTTTACATAACCGGATTGAGTCTCTGGTGAGGGCATGATGTTTAATAGAATTATTACAGCAGGTCAGGGACAACATCCAGATTGGAAGGGAGGTATAAACAGAGATCCATGACCATGATGAGAAAAGGAAAGGGGAACAAAAGGACTTGATACAGGAAATCCAGGTGATATATACCATCAATGGAGGGTCCACCCTTGCAGGCACTTACAATAGTTCTAGGAAAACCCACTCAAGGAAGATTCCCCGTATTAATGAGGGACGAGGTATCTTAAAGGTCTACCAGAGCCCGGCTGGCCTATCTCAGATAGCCCAGATTGTGTTCACAGAGGTAGATGTCTACAACACTGTACGGCCTCACGATGACCCCATGATGATCATGGTGCAGATTGCCAGTTGTGTGGTCCACCGCGTGCTTGTCGACACAGGCAGCAGTGTAAACATCTTTTTTAAAGAAACTTTGGAAAAGCTCAATTTAAAGCAATGGTGCTACAATAGTTGTACAACCCCGCTGTATGGATTCACTAGGGACTCAATAATACTGGTGGGATCAAAGATCCTCCCAATAACCACCAGAACTGCACCTCTTCAACAAATCATTATGACAGACTTCGTTGTGGTTGATACCCCGTCGACTTAAAACGCGATACTAGGAAGACCCTTCCTGTCGACATTAAAAGGGATCTTGTCCATCTACCATAACGTCCTAAAGTTTCCAGTGAGGGACAAGGTACGGGAGGTGCGCGGTGACCAGCAAGTAGCCAGAAAATGGTATATAGTGTCTGCCAATCCAATAGTTTTGGCAAAGCAGTTTGCACAAGTTACAACAATCCATGATATGGAAACACCCATGATGACCCTAGAAGACCGTAGCCGGCTGATCATCCAGAGGATGACCCCCTCGAACAGGATAAGAAAAAACCGAGTAGAAGATGGGCAAGCGGGCACCTAGTGGATAAACTAGAGGAGATACTTATCAAAAGTAATGACCCCTCCAAGGTTGTTAAGGACGAAACTACCCTCTAACCAGGAGTGAAGGAAGGTTTGATCAGGCTCCTCGAAGAATTCACTAACATCTTTGATTGAAGCCATGACAAGATGCCCGGGATTCTGATATCATTGGCTGCCCACCGATCAGCAGTGGATCCAACCTTCAAGCCTGTCAAGTAGAAGAGGATTCACTTTAACGCCAAAAGGAATGCTACGGTTTAAGAGGAAGTGGATAAGTTGATTAGAGTAGGCTTCATCAGAGAAGCACCCTACCCCGAATAGATTGCCAACGTGGTCTTGGTCAGGAAAGTGAATGGGAAGTGGCGTATGTGTGTCGACTACATCGATCTCAATTGGGCGTGTCCAAATGATAGTTTTCCTCTACCAAAAATTGACTAACTTATAGATTCCATGATTGAAAACAAGCTTCTCAGGTTCAAGGATGCGTTTTCAGGGTACAACCAGATTATGATGCTACCTGCCAATCAAGACAAGGCCAGTTTCATCATAGAATAGGGTTTGTATTGCTACAAAGTGATGCCTTTCGGCCTAAAGAACACAGGCGCTACCTATCAGCGATTTGTTAACCGGCTATTCAAGCCAGAGATAGGTAAGACAATAGAAGTGTACATAGATGATATGATCACCAAATCATGGGAAGTAGAAGAGCACCGCAATCATCTCCATAGGACATTCCATATAGTGAGGAGAACCAAATGTGGTTGAATCCTGTCAAATGTGCTTTCTGGGTAACCGCAGGAAAGTTCTTAGGTTTCATGGAGAATGTTTGGGGAATTTAGGTAAACCCTAAAAAGATCCAAGCTATCTTGGACCTAGATTCTCTTACCACTTTCTAACTAGTCCAGGTGTCGACAGTGCATATAGCAATGCTCAACAGGTTCATCTCGCGTTCCACAGATAAGTGTCTTCCCTTCTTCAAAGCCATGAAGCAGGGGAAGAACATGAAATGGGACCATGAAAGTGAGCGAGCTTTCCAGGACTTAAAAGAGTACCTCGCTAGTCCACCACTACTAGTTAAGCAAATACCAGGAGAAGAGTTACATATATACCTGGCAGTGTCAAAAATGGCAGTAAGTGGAGCTTTGGACAAGGAGTCTAAGGAACGGGTCTAATGACCTATTTACTATGCCAACCGTGTGCTGTCCAAGCCCAAGGAGAACTATCTCCTCCTTGAGAAGCTTTCCCCTACCCTAGTTACCTAGAACAAGAAGCTTCACCCCGATTTTTATGCTCTTACAGTGGTGATAGTGATTGATCAACCCCTCTGCCAATTTTTACAGAGGCTAGACGTATTCGATAGGCTAGTCTTGTGGGCTTTGTAGCTCACTCAGTTTGACCTGAAGTACAAATCTCGAACAACAATCAAGGCTTAGGCTCTAGCAGACATCATAGCTAAGTTTTCAACCTTCTCGAGTGAGGGGACCCTGGCAACCTTAAGTTTGGCTCCTGGTAAGTTTTTGAAAAATAGCAACTGGCTGGAAAACTATGAAGCCTGGACTCTTTATAATGATGAAGCATCTAGACAGGCAGAGGGATGAGCCGATATAGTCCAAATCGACCCTTGAAAAAATGGAATGCTACTACTGTTTGAGGTTTGAATTTAAAGCAACCAATATTGAGGCAGAGTATGAAGCTCTCTTAGCCGTTATGAAGGTTGCCATCGAGCTTGGGGCCGATTATTTGTACGTCAAGAGTGACTTGTTGATCATCGTTAATCAAGTTGTAGGGCTCTACCAAGCCAAGGGCAACAACATGGCCACCTACCTGAAGCTGGTCTAACAACTAAAGGAAAGGTTCAAGGGGTTCTGGATTGAGCAGGTGCCTTTATAGCAAAACCATCGGCAAATATATCCATGAATGGAAAACAAGCTCTACCTAAGGGATTACCCCACCAGGTGATCTCCCAATTGAGCATAACTCTAGGCAAAGAGATCTACCCTATGGATTGGCTGCCTCATTGGATGGACCCAATATTTGACTACCGCCAGGAAGGAAAGCTTCTCGAGAACCCCGACCAAGCCTGAAAAGTCAAAAGATTGTCAATTTGGTATTTTCTGATAGACGGATACCTCTATCGGATGAGCAAATCCCTTCCTCTACTTCGATATCTTCATCCGGATGATTCTAGTTGGGCATTAATAGAGGTCTATTCTGGGGACTGCGGTAATCACATTGGTGGGGTGGTCTTAGAATATCAAGTGCTTCGCATGAGGAATTACTGGCCAACCATTGAATAAGATGCAAAGAGGTTTGTACAATCTTATTAACCATGCCAGAGGACCTCAAACTTGAATCACTTAACACGAGAGCAGCTATCATCTCTCAGCTCACCCTACCCCTTTACCATATAGGGGTCGACCTGATTGGTTCACTTCTTACTGATCCCGGGCATGCTAAGCACACTATTGTGGTAAGACCTGTCTCCAAGATTTCGGATGAAAATGTAACGAAGTTAATTAAGACAATGTGGTTTACAGGTTTGGGACCCCATTTGTCATAATAACCGACCTATGCAAGCAGTTTGACAATGCCCGATTCAAAAACTTATGTGAAGGCTTGGGAATCGATCTCATGTTCGCCTCATTAGCCCATCCTCAAACTAATAGGCTGGTTGAATCCTATAATAAGACTATTGAGAAATTGTTGAAAAAGAAATTACTACAGAAGAAAGGCAATTGGGCCAAGGAGCTCCACGAGGTTCTTTGGGCATATCAGACCATGAAAAGAACGGCTATTGGAGAAACACCCTACTCTCTGGCCTTCATGGTCGATGCAGTCTTTCCTATCAAGCATAAACTAACCTCGTTCAGGGTACAACACTTTGAACTGGAAAGCAACGAGGTCAAGCTCCGAGCCTGTCTAGACCTCCTAGATCAGAAACAAGGCCGGGTAGTTGAAAAAGCGGTTATTTACCAGAGCAAGATCGCTAGGCATTTCAATAGAAAGGTCAAAGCCAGGAACTTCAAGGAGGGGGATTTTGTTCTCAGGAAAGTGACCCTGAATACCCAAAAAAGGTCAGATGGGATCCTAGAACCCAATTGGGAAGGGCCATATTTTTTGAAGGTAGTGGTCCGTAGTGAGGCATACAAGCTTGAAGACATGGATGGTCGACCTGTGCAACCATACATAGAATGTCGAGCATTTTAGGAAATTCTATCCCTAGGAAAAGGGACTCTTGAGCAGACTACTTCTATGTAGGTTTCAATAAAGTTCTTAGCAACAATGTAAGCCATTTTGATCACCAATAAAGTTTGTTATTAATTCCTCTATCTCTGATTGTATTCTCTATGAGCTATTAATTTCTACATATCTGATTATGTTCTCCTTGATCAAATTCACCTTAACCATCTCGAGACCAGGGATTAGTCAGGGAAGCCCTCTCACTATCCCTGATGCCTTGGCCAGGCACCACCCCCTACTAAGAAGGGTCTGAGTGTAAGAGCATAGTTGCTATCAAGATCTCGAGACCAGGATAGCTAGATAGCTCTCCTGATGCCTTGGTCGGGCTATCACCCTCAAGAATGGTCTAAGTGTAAGAGTATAGTTGCCATCCTGATCGTACGACCAGGATAGCCAGATACCCTTCCTAATGCCTCGGGCAGGTTACCACCCCCCGAGAAGGATCTAAACTTCAATACAAATTTACTTTCTGGATTGAGGTCACCATGACTGGGTACCTTCCTAAATGATGGGAGAAAAGTTATCTATGTTGTTACCACACAACTTTTGCCTAAGTATCAGATACATGATTACTACTAACCATGGGTTTTTCATAAACGTGTGACTTCTTATATCGTCAGGTTAAAGTTTGAACAAGGAATAATCAAAGATGCCAGACTTAGTGCAAGAAGACTCCTCTCCAAGATATGGATTCCTACCAAGAATCGAAAATTGGAGCTAGACGCTTACCTATCTAGTAAGCTTATACTTAACAGGGATCGACCAAAGCAAGTGAAAAAAAAGTCATAACAGATTTTCATTAATGATAAGGGAGCCTATCCCCTTGCATGGCTACATCAGACATTTAGAGAGCCCAACCCCTAATTCCAAGCTACATTTGTAAAGAAGAATGAGATAAGAAGAAGTTGGTCATAAGTAAAGGGGGGTGCCTACCCCTTTTCCAGGTAATCAAAACAGGCCATATCAAGCTCCTACGTCCTCATGATCCCCTCCCGTTGCTCCATTTCCTTGCTGATTTCTACCCGATTCCCCTCTGCCTAATGGGTGCTCATCTTGGTCAGCCACTTCTGCCACTCCCTCCTCCAGAGGCTCCTCAACTGCTTGCTTCTCGACTTGGTCCTCCTCTAAGACCTTGTTAACCGTGACCACAACCTCAGGGTGAATGGCCACAACCAAAAGGGTAGTCATTGCCTTTGTTCTATTTTTTTTCAACCTCCGACTTTGCTCTGGAAAGCTCTTCAAAACAGTCTCTGGCTCCCTCCTGAGCTTCTAGTTGACCCTTTTGGGCTGTACAGGCTGAACCTCGCTTAAAGATTCCCCGGGACCTTAGACTAGAAGGACTGAAGGATGAAGGGGAAGATCTACCATGACCAGTTGTTTCCCAGTTCCAACCACGTTTGAAGGTTCCGCTCCATCGCCTACAGGATGAGAAATCTCTATGACCTTGGTCATAATATCCTCTTTGTCCCAGTCAGCAATAACTGACAGATCACAGTGAAGTGAGAGGGCCTCACCTACCTGGCAGAAGATATAAAAATACCTTTCAATGAATAAGGCATCCACCTTGGCATGCAGCTTGGCCACCTGAGCATGTAGGCTCTGGTTCTCGATGTCTAGCATCTTGGCCTTAGTTTTCCAAGAGTCCCTCTGATTTGCCCGGCATTCAGATTGAAGGTTTTCTTGATCGAATGACCATTTCAGCCTCTTATAATCGTAGTAAAGCTCGACCAGCTCTGCCTCCATTCTCGTCTGGCTGGATGTCATCTCCTACACTAGAGCTTGAACTCGTGCAAGTAACCCCATTGCCCTCTCAACCTTGGCCTCGACTTTTGTTACATGGTAAAGAAGAGAGGCCACCTGATGACCCTTTGCCACGTTGAAGTTAAATTCCTACAGATTAAAAAGTTTAGAAATGTTGGGATTATGCTCGATAGCAAGAGTATAATAATGTATTTAACAATATTTTCATATTAATAAAGTGATTTCTAGTTTAACAAATCTTATAGCATTTATAGTTTAATTATTATAATCATCAAAAGTAAATAATCATAAGGTCAAAAGACTATGAGAAAAGAAGAATTGCTCATACATCTAGATATGTATGAGGTAGACACAATTCTTTAGTTAGTTTTTAATAATAATCACAACTTAAGATAAAGGTTGGGCGCCTTTATCTTTTTAAACTTATGAATTCTTTTGCTAGCATTTGAGTGGGATCAAATGTGTTTCGATGAGTCTAAGACCATCAAAGTGTTGTATCTTTAGGCAAAAGAATCTAGTGCACTGGATGCATTGAATTGGATCACAATGAAATACTTTATCTAGAACCGTCAATGGATAAAAGTTTTCATTTGAAGACAATCGGAGAGTCTATCTCAATTCTGAAATAAATGATGGACTTATGGTTGCAAGTGTTATCATTTGAGCTATCATTGAGTACGATTATATAGCATAGTTTATCCTCGATAGTTTGGTGGTATTCATTTGTTAATCGATAGAGGACTTCATTTATAGATGTTGACATCGTGACTCCATTTATTAAATGAGAATAGAATATCATCATATGGATGTTTTGAGGTATCGGATAGTAAATCTTAACGTTAAGTTTTCAATAGTGTCTATTCAAACATGGCATCTGGTCAAGTCAAAATATCCAAGTTCAAAATGTGGTCATATGAGTAAATATGGTAACTTGGAGAGCTATAGGCGGTCTATGAGCTCTTGGTGATTACTGATATTCATCACGAGGATACACTTTCTCCAATAAGGTTGTCTAGGGTATGAATGAGGAATATCAACTTATTCTATCTTTATTTAAGAGTTCAATTTTAGTTCTTTAGTGGAATGAACTAAAATTAATTGATCGGACTTAATTGAATCAGTTGTTGTTTGTGATTGGGTTGTGTCTATTGGAGCTTAAATTTAGATAGCCCGCCAAGATCCCCAATCCATACGAACTTGTATGGATCACTTGATATATTCTACCGGACCAATTTAGGGGTCCATCTAGAATTGTATTGAGGCATGTGGACTTGTTTCTTTTTTGTAAGAATGGGTCTAGTTCACCTGTGGACTTTTTAATAAGGTCCAATGTATTTAATAAAATAAGAAAAATAAGAAAAATAATATATATACCTATATATTGTTATAGGCGGCAAGGCTAATGTATAAAAGCCTAAATATATTATTTTTATTTTATTATTTAATTAAATGGAAATTAATTAATTTGTTGATTTATTAATTATTTAATTAAAAGTCAAAATCTTATTCCTAGTAGAAGATAGTCTCCTAAAATTATACTATTGTTGGTAGTATAATTAATATTAAAGACTATATTTGATAGTAGATAAATAAAAGGAATTATTTATCTAATAAAATTAGGAAGTCTTTAATATGGTTTTAAATACACTATTGAGTTTGATTAGGAGTCTTGGTGTTTGAAAGAATTCTTTTTGGAAAAGGATTCTTGGTCACCAAGTAAATCTACCTAAGGATAGAATTCTTTTTTGAAGAGGATTTTTAACCGCCAAGTAAATCCATGAAAGAAAAGGATTCTTGACAACCAAGTAAATCTTTCTTAGGAAAGGACTTGAAATCCCAATAAATTTCCACGAAGAATTTCGACCAGCCCTATATATATATATATATATATATATATGAAGGGAATTTCGGCCTGTCATAGAGTTTTTTCAAGAGAAGAATTCGGCCAGCCCTAGTTCTTTATAGAGAGAAAATTCGGCTACCGTAAGAATTTTGGGAGAAAACTTTATTTTTGCTATAGAGAAAATTCGATCAACTGTAAGAAATAGTGTGAGATTCGAAAATGAATAAAGGGAAGAAAGAACGTTTAGTTTTCGATAGTACACTAGTAGCCTTTACATTAAAAGGTTTTCTGTACAACATCGAATCAAGGTTCATGCGAGTATCAATCAAATTGATTGATAATTCACAAGTGACCTAACGTTCTTTGTTTTCTTCATGGAAGATTATTGTGACTAACAAAGAGAAAGATTTTGTTTGTTTCCATCCTCATGTATACAATTTTAAGAAAGACAGCCCACACTCCTAGGTGATTCACGTTCGTGATTGGATTGGAAGATCTTACGGATTCAATTCGGCACTAGTTCAATCGTCACAAGATAAAGGTACGATACTTTTTATATACATCAATTAATCTAGGGTTAAGGTTCTTGTTATTAAAAGGGAAAAAAATTATTTATACAGAAACCCTAATTTTTATTTTTCACGCTTCCGTTGCGCGATTTTCCCTACAAATGGTATCAGAGTCTGGTTGTACCCTTGATTAATTGATGTATGTGTACTTAAATATTTTTCTTTTTATTGTATATATGCATGTTTTAGAAAGAGATGACACTCTAGGTATTCGCATATATATATATATATATATATATATATATATATATATATATATGTTTTATATGTGGATTTTTATTGTTCAATTTTTGTCCTAGAATTTTAATGTGTCTTTTTTTTGGGATTGTAACAAGAAGGGTGGTTTATCATCGCCATAATTTCCTTCTTGGTAGTTGTTAAGTTTTATTTTATTTTTTTTGTAATAAAAAAATCTGCATTATGTTGTAATAAAAAAAACTACAGTATTTTTTTATTTATAATTCTTTTGTAATACACTCAAGTATCGAAAACTCAAAGGTTTGAAGAACTGGAAGCAAACGGAACAAGTTTGGGACCGTGCAAGCCATAGCAACAAACGTGACTTGTTTCTTTTAGTAATAATGAGTCTAGTTCACCTGTGGACCTTTTATTAAAATCCAATGGATTTAATAAAATAGGAAAAACAATATTTGACCCATATTTATATAGATTGGGCAGCAAGGGACTATATAATAGCCTTATATATTGTTTTTTATTTTATTATTTAAGTAAATAGAATTGAATTAAGTTATTAATAATTAAATATTTAATTAAAAGTCAATATATTTTTCCTAGTAGGAGATGGTTTCCTAGAGTCATATTATTTTTGGTTATGTGATAAGTATCAAATACTATATTTGATAAGTAGATAAATAATATGAATTTATTTATCTAGTCTTATTAGGAAGTTTTTGATTTCAATTAAAACTCTAGTTGACAACTGGTAAAATTAGAAAGTTTTAATATAGTCACAATTAAATTATATTCAATAATTGGTTTGTGAATAAATACACTATTTGATTTGGATTAGGAGTCCTGGTGTGGAAAAAAAAAATCTCTTTTGAAAAGGATTCTTTGGCACTAAGTATGTCCCCCTAGAGATAGGATTCTTGCCCACAAAGTAAATCCTCTTTAGGATAAGATTTGGACTCATAAAATAAAATGATGTAGAATTCGGCCACTATATATATCACAAAGAGAATTCTTGGCTAATGCTAATTTTTTATTAGAGAAAATTCGGCCAAGGCATTATTTTCTTAGGAGAAATTCGGCCAAGAGAGAATTTTGAGTGTAGAGAATCTGATTCTTGCTCTAGATAAATTCTTCCAACTCTAAAGATAGGTGTGTGAAAATTTGGCGAAGAAGAAAAGGAAGAAAGAACGTTTTGTTTTCGATAGTGCACTAGTAGCCTTTACATCAAAAGGTTTTGTGTACAATATCAACTCAAGGTTCACGCGAGTATCAATTAAATTGATTCACAAGTGACCTAACGTTCTTTGTTTTTCTTCTTGGAGGATTATTATGACTAGCAAAAGAAAGAGATTTTATTTGTTTCCATCCTTAGGTATACAATTTAAAGAAAGGGCGACCACACTCCTTTGTGACTCACGTTCGATATTGGATTGGAAGATCATGCAGATTCAATTCGACGCTAATTCAATCGTCACGAGAAAAAGGTACGATACTTTAATTATATTTCAACTAATCTAGGGTTAAGGTTCTTTCTTTTAAAGGAAATTTTTTAAAATATACCAAACCCTAATTTTATGCTTCCGCCTTATTTTGAATCGATTTTTCCATACAAGGCACTCCATTGAGCATTGGGCTTTGCAACAATGCTTTCTTCATCATCGTTCATGGTGGGTGGTGTGTATCCATACTCTATCATCTATTTCCGATAGATAGGACCCCATCTCCCCCTTCCATGAGGAGTAATTTTTACCTTTGAGCAAAGGTGGTCTCGTGTTCGATGCTCCTTTTTTACTCACCCCAAAATCACTTATAGTGTTTGGTTATATGAATACAAATGAATGCAACAAACAAATGCAAGACACACAAACAAGAGCTTGGATCACCTAATTATATCTTGGAACCCACTCTGATACCAATTGAAATTATATTAAGGTGTGTCTTAACTAGCCTAGGGGGGGGGGGGGGGGGGGGGGGGGGGGGAGGGGATAGGTTTTAATTTGATTGATTGCCAACTTTTCAAATTAGTCAACTTTAATAAATTCACCCCATAAACAAACATAAAGAAATCAAGTAAAAAGTGTGGAATATAAATAACACTTGACTTTTTACATGGAAACCCCTTAACAAGGGAAAAATTACGAGCAAACCTCTTTGCCACTCCGATCCTCAAATCTACTATTATAATGATGCTTACAACCTAGGTTGACCTCTAGTCACACCATTCTCAATCAGTAGCCCACCACTACTACCCAACGTGCTTTTATTATGATTATAGACCAATGCTTGCCAACCAAACCCTAGTTGAAAGACTTCACTTACTTGTACACTACACCTTGTAGTCACAGGACTTACTCTCAAGAAGAGATCCACAACCTATATGAATAAGGAGTTACAAAGGCTGAATACTTTATGGTCATTATTCATGGTCTAAATGTCATTTAGTGGGAGGTTACACATTTAATGGGCAGTTATATTTGTGTTGTATTGTCCTTGGCCTTTGTTCAATATAAAAAAAGGCTGCTTTTTCTATGTAAAGGCAGAGATTTGAGTAATATAAACTTATTTGAGCACTTTGTGAGTGTTTTGATTTTAAGTTCTTGCATGAACTTTGGAACTTATCAAGCTTATTCAGCTTATGGCATTCAACAACCTCAAAATCTTTGTTTTGCTTTTAAACTTATCAAACTTCATAGTTTGTGGCGTTTTGGGGAAATCAAAGTGTTGTTCTAATTAGCTTTTATCATCATTCTATTGATAAAGTGATTAGAATAGTTTCTCTTACTTCAATCTTGAACAATCGAGTTTGTTTCAATTAGTTGGAGGGTGTTAAATTGCATTCCATATGTATCATAGGTCTTTAGCTATTGAGGTGAATGGTTGCTAAGTTAATGATTTCCATCATTTTGGTATCAGAGCTTGGCTCAAGTTTGAGGTTTGCATATCCATTTATTTGTTGTTCTTTTAGTTTTTTTTTCTCACTTTCTTTTCTTGTTCATCTTATAGCACCGTATCTATAATTCATCTTAATTGTTGTGCTTCTTGAGGCTATTATCATTCTTCTTTGTTTTCTGCACACACACAAAAAAATAAAATAAAAAATAAAAAAAACAACAACAAAAAAGTATTGCGGATTCAAGGAATTCTTGCAAGATTCCAAAAATCTTTCTTTGTTCATATCATTCTTGTTTCGGTTTGGGAAATATTTAAATATTGTCTTCTTAACCAAAACAAACAGAATTCTTGTTGGGATAGAAATTGATATTTCAGTTCTAATCTTTGCTTACTTTAAGTGGCCTACCTTTTGTTTGTTTTTTTTAAACCTACCCAATTTCACTTCGTTGAATTTGCCATAATTCGAATTGTTTGTTTAAAAGGACCTTAGTTAATCTAATAACCCAAAGAACAAAACAAGAGAGGTAAAAGGCAAGAGTGGTGAGATTAGCATCGAGAAAAGCCAAATAATTGTGTGAAACACGAGTGGTGTGAATCAATTCTTTGAGAGAAACACGTGAGGGAGTGATTGTGAGGTTGTTCTAACTTTTTTTTATCAGGTTTTAAACATGTCTAACAAAGATAAAGAAGTGAGTTCTTTCTCAAATGATCAAGTGATTCAAGCAATGCAGCAACAATTTGAACGTATGTTCAACGTGATGGAAGATGTAGGAGATCGTCTAGAAAGACATGATGAAGCAATTACCAGATTGCAAAGAGAACCACGACGTGGAAGGCAACCAGCCTTTGTCAATGATGTATATGATGGTGGAGAAGACATTGATGATGGCCAAGCTACCATCATTGGTCTAGACGTTAATCCTATAAGACAAGCTAAGAGAGGACGTTTTGATGGTGTGGATCGGAACATAGGCAGCATCAAAATGAAAATTCCTCCTTTTTAGGGGAAGAACAATCGGGATGCCTATTTGGAATGGGAAAGAAAAATGGAGCTGATCTTTGAATGTCATAACTACTCCGAAGAGAAAAAGGTAAAACTAGCTGTTATTGAATTTTATGGTTATGCTATTGTTTGGTGGGATCAATTGTGTAAAGACAGGCGTAGAAATGGTGAAAGACCTGTAGAGACTTGGTTGGAGATGAAACAAATCATGAGGATGAGATTTGTCACTAGCCATTACTTTAGGGATTTGCATCAACGGTTGCAAACTTTGACACAAGGTTCCATGAATGTAAAAGAATATCACAAGGAAATGGAGATAGCCTTGATAAGGGCTAATGTGGAGGAGAACCGTGAGGCCACCATGGCTCGGTTTTTGTGTGGGTAAATAAGAACATTGCTGATCTTGTGGGGTTGCAACATTATGTGGAGATTGAGGACATGGTGGGTGTGGCCATGAAGATTGAAAGGCAACTCAAAAGAAAAGCATCAGGTATGATTCAAAACCTTATTCGATTTCTTCTTCTTCTTGGAAACCGAATTGGAGTAAAAAGGATGATAAACCCATTGTTAAGTCTAAAATTGATGAAACTAAAAGCAAAAATGAAATAGGCAGCAAGGGTAGAGGTGAGAATCAACTTAATCAAACTAGAGGCATTAAGTGTTTTAAGTGCCTTGGACATGGTCATGTGGCACGTGAATGTCCTAATAAAAGGGTAATGATCATGAGGGATGGGACAGTTGAATCAGAAAGTGAGAGAGAGGATGAAGATGACATGCCATATTTAGAAGATGCTAGTGATGTAAAGTATGCTAGTGGAGAAAATTTGGTTGTACAACGCACACTTAGTTTGCAAAGTAAAAATAATGAACATGGTGAGCAACGTGAAAATTTGTTTCATACTCATTGTTTGATTGCTAACAAGTTGTGTAATGTGATTGTTGATAGTGGAAGTTGTACAAATGTGGCAAGTACCTTACTTATGGAGAAACTGAAATTACTTACTACTAAACATCCAAAACCATACAAGTTACAATGGTTGAATAATAGTTGTGTTGTGAAGGTAAATCGGCAAGTGTTAATTTCTTTTTCAATTGGTAGATATAAGGATGATGTTTGGTGTGATGTGGTACCTATGTATGCTGGTCACATGTTATTGGGGAGACCATGGCAATATGATCGAAGGGTAATGTATGATGGGTTTAAGAACTGTTATTCTTTGATCATGGAGGGACAGAAATACCAACTTGGACCTTTGCCTCCAAAGACAATTTTTGAAGACCAAATACGCATAAAACAGCAATACGAAGAGCTTGAATCTTCATTAGCTGAAACTTTGGGAAGGGAGCAAGAAAGAGAGAAAAAAAAACTGAGTTGAGTGGTAAAAATGAGAGCATTGGGAAACACAAGAGGAGAGAAAACAAGAAAGGCTTGAGTGAAAGAAAAACGAGTGTTTATGCAAAAATGTGTGAAACCATGAGGCAGCCCTTACTTGTACATATGTACAAGGATGTTTTAATTGTTTCTAACAAAATTAACAAGAGTTTGCCTAGTGTTATTGTTGATCTTTTACAGAAAAATGAGGATCTCTTTCCCGAAGATGTTCCTATTGGTTTGCCACCAATTAGAGAAATTGAACATCAAATTGATTTCATTCCAGGTGCAAGCATACCAAATAGGCCAGCATATAGATGCAACCCCGAAGAGACCAAGGAAATCCAAAAGCAAGTAAGTGAGCTTATGGAAAAGGGATATGTACGTGAAAGCATGAGTCCATGTACGGTTCCTGTTTTGTTGGTACCTAAAACATATGGTTCTTGGAGAATGTGTGTTGATTGTCGAGCCATCTACAAAATCACGGTAAAGTATAGACATCCTATCCCTAGGTTAGATTATATGTTGGATGAATTGCATGGTTCTTGTGTGTTTTCAAAGATTGATTTAAAATCTGGATATCATCAAATAAGATTGCATGAGAGTGATGAATGGAAAACCGCTTTCAAAACTAAACATGGTCTATATGAATGGTTAGTAATGCCTTTTGGCCTAACTAACGCACCTAGTACTTTTATGAGATTGATGAACCATGTTTTGCGTGCTTACATTGAAAAGTTTGTAGTAGTTTATTTTGATGACATACTTGTGTACAGCAAAAATTTAGACGAGCATGTAGCACATTTAAAGGCTGTTTTTTATGTGCTTAGAAAAGAAAAGTTATATACTAATCTAAATAAATGCATTTTTTGCACTAATGAACTTACTTTTCTTGGTTATGTTGTTAATGAAAAAGGAATACATGTTGATCAAGAAAAAGTGAAAGTAATTAGGGAGTGGCCGAAACCCACTTGTGTTAGTGATGTAAGGAGTTTTCATGGTCTTGCTAGCTTTTATAGGAGATTCATTAAGGATTTTTCTACCATTGATGCACCATTAACTGAATGCATAAAAAAGAATGTGGGATTTAGGTGGGGTAAAGAACAAGATAATGCTTTTAACTTGCTTAAACACAAACTTACTTTAGCACCTTTGCTTGCTTTGCCTAACTTTGCTAAAACTTTTGAGATTGAGTGTGATGCAAGTGGAATAGGTATTGGAGGAGTCTTAATGCAAGAGGGGAGACCCATTGCATTCTTTAGTGAGAAGCTAAGTGGAGCAAGTCTTAACTACCCGACGTATGATAAGAGTTTTATGCCTTGGTGAGAGTGTTAGAGACATGGCAGCATTATCTATGGTACAAGGAATTCATTATACACACCGATCATGAGTCCTTGAAATATCTCAAAGGACAAGGAAAGCTAAGCCATAGGCATGCAAAATGGGTGGAGTTTATTGAATCATTTCCATACATCATCAAGTACAAACAAGGTAAGGAGAATGTGGTTGCCGATGCTCTTTCTAAAAGGTATGCTCTAATTTCTAAACTTGATGCAAAATTATTGGGTTTTGAGTACATTATAGACTTATACAATTCTGACTTTGACTTTGCTAATGTTTATAGGGCATGTGAGCAAGGGGGTTTTGACAAGTTTTTTAAGCATGATGGTTTTCTTTTCAAAGAAAACAAGTTGTGTGTTCCTAGATGTTCAATGAGAGAATTGCTTGTGAGAGAGGCACATAATGGCTGGTTAATGGGGCATTTTGGAGTTTAAAAGACTTTGGGTGTGTTAATTGATCATTTCTTTTGGCCACACATAAAAAGAGATGTTGAGAGAATATGTGAGAGATGCATTACTTGCAAACGAACTAAATCTAAAGTAATGCCTCATGGGCTGTATACTCCTCTTCCTATACCTAGTGAGCCTTGGGTTGATATATCAATGGACTTTGTCTTGGGATTACCTAGGTCAAAAGGGGGGAGAGATTCTATTTTTGTTGTTTTTGACAGGTTAAGCAAGATGGCGCATTACATTCCTTGCCACAAAATAGATGATGCAACATTTGTTACGAGGTTGTTCTTTAGAGAAATTGTGAGGTTACACGGAATTCCAAGGGCAATTATGAGTGATAGAGATGTGAAGTTCCTTAGCCACTTTTGGAAAACACTTTGGAGAAAGCTGGGTACAAAGCTGCTGTATTCAACCACTTGTCATCCATAAACAGATGGACAAACGGAGGTGGTAAACAGAACTTTATCAATGTTTTTGAAGGCCATAATTCAATGGAATTTGAAGAATTGGGAGGAATGTTTGCCACATGTTGAGTTTGCTTATAATCGAAATGTACATGCTACAAATAACCATTCACCATTCGAAGTTATGTACGGGTTCAATCCATTATCTCCTATGGATTTACTACATTTACCTTTGGAAAGAGCTAATTTGGATGGTAAGCAAAAAGCTGATTTTGTCAAAGCCTTGCATGAAAAGGTGCGCACATAAATTGAAAAGAAAACTCTACAATATGAGAAGCAACACAACAAGGGCCGAAAGCAAGTAGTATTTGAACCTGGTGATTGGGTTTGGGTACACTAGAGGAAGGAAAGATTTCCTAGCCAACGAAAGTCTAAACTCTTGCCAAGAGGGGATGGACCATTTCGAGTCCTTCAAAGAGTCAATGACAATGCATACAAGCTGGAACTACCAAGTGAGTATGGCAATGTTAGTGCAACTTTCAATGTTTCTGATTTGTCTTTGTTTGACGTAGGTGATGAATGTGCTGATTCGAGGATGAATCCTTTCAAGGAAATGGGGAATGATGAGGACCATCCAGTTGATCACAATTCGGTTAAGGTTGGAAAAGATCCAGATCCTTTAACCATTCATGGAGTACCAATGACAAGAGCTAAAGCTAAAAGGATGAAAGAAGCCTTAACTTTTTTAATGGAAAGCATTTGGAAGGAGCAAGCTAGTCTAGATTTGGTCAAGGTTTTAAGGATGCAAGAATAGTATAAAATGGTTAACATGTTTCAAACAAGTTCAAATCCCGAAGACAAGAGTCCAGCCTTGTTAGAATGAAGTATTCTAGCTTATCTTGAAGAATAAAAGGCCATTCGGTCAAGTTGGGTTTTGTGGGCCTATTTTATAATTAGTTTGGGTTTAATTATGTTGGGTTTTGTGGGCTTATTTTCTGATTAGTTTGGGTTTTAATTGTGTTAGCTTTTGTGGGCTTATTTTATGAATAGTTTGGGTTTTTGTATTGGGTTTTATTTTGTTAAGTGTGAGTTCATGTGTTCTTTGATTAGGAATAATGAGTTACAAAGGCTGAATACTTTATGGCCATTATTCATGGTCTAAATATCATTTAGTGGGAGGTTACACATTTATTGGGCAGTTATATTTGTGTTGTATTGTCCTTGGCCTTTGTTCTATATAAACAAGGCTGCTTTTTCTATGTAAGGACAAAGATTTGAGTAATATAAACTTATTTGAACACTTTGTGAGTGTTTTGTTTTTAAGTTCTTGCATGAACTTTGGAACTTATCAAGCTTATTCAGCTTGTGGCGTTCAACAACCTCAAAACCTTTGTTTTTCCTTTAAACTTATCAAACTTCATTGTTTGTGGCGTTTTGGGGAAATCAAAGTGTTGTTCTAATTAGCTTTTATCATCATTCAATTGATAAAGTGATTAGAATAGTTTCTCTCACTTCAATCTTGAACGATCGGGTTTGTTTCAATTAGTTGGAGTGTGTTAAATTGCATTCCATATGTATCATAGCTCTTTAGCTATTGGGGTATATGGTTGCTAAGTTAATGATTTCCATCAACGACATTTTTGCATGGAGCCATGATGAGATGCCAAGGATCCCTTTATCTCTTGCATCCCACAGATAGGTGATTGATCCCACCACTTTACTTGTCAAAAAAAAAGGCGACATTTCAATTTGGAAAGGAACACCGTAATGAGGTTGACAAGTCGAACAATGCCAGTTTCATTAGGGAAGCCCGATATTCTGACTGGCTCACCAATGTGGTAATGGTCACTAAGGCGAATGGGAAATGGCAAACGTGTGTTGACTACACTGATCTCAATCAGGCGTGCTCGAAGGATATTTTTCATCTCCCAAAAATCGATAAACTGGTTGACTCCACTCTAGGGAACAAGCTCCTGAGCTTTATGGATGCTTTCTCGGGGTATAACCAGATCATGATATACCCCGCCGACCAGGACAAGACCAGCTTCATCACCAGTCAAGGTCTATATTGTTACAAAGTGATGCCGTTTGGGCTTAAGAATGCAGGAGCTACATACTAGCGGCTGGTCAATCGACTATTCAAGCCCGAAATTGGAAGGTCGATGGAAGTATACATCGATGACATGATCACCAAGTCATAAACTGTAAAAAGGCATTATGAAGACCTTCACAAAACCTTTCTAATTTTGAGGGAAAACCAGATGCACCTGAACCCCTCCAAATGTGCATTCAGGGTAACTGTGGGAAAGTTCTTAGGCTTTATGGTCAATGAGAGAGGTATTGAGGCTAATCTAGAAAAAATCAGAGCCATCCTGGACCTGGATTCCCTGACTTCTCTAAAACAGGTGTAGGTCTTGACATGGAGTATTTCAGCTCTTAATCGGTTCATCTCTCACTCCGCAGATAAGTGTCTCCCTTTCTTCAAAATCATCGAACAAGAGAGAACATGAAATGGGAGCAGAAAAGTGAGCAGGCTTTCCGAGCTCTAAGAGAGAATCTTACCAGCCCACAGCTGTTAGTAAAACCGATCCCCGGAGAGGAGCTCCAGATATACCTGGCTGTCTCTAAAACAGCAAGGTGTGTGGAGATAGAGTGCAGCGACCCATTTACTATGTGAGCCATGTGCTGACCAAGCCATAAAAAAGCTATACCCTCTTAGAGAAGCTCGCTTTCAGCCTAGTCACCTCAACTAAGAAGTTGTGGCCTTACTTCCAAGCTCACTCGGTTGCGGTGATAATGGATCAACCCCTCCACTAATTCCTATAGAGATCGGACGTATCCGAAAGGTTAATTTTATGGGCCTTAGAGCTTACTTAGTTCGATTTGAAGTACAGGCCCAGAACTACGATCAAAGCCTAAGCTCTAGCAGACTTCATGGCAAAATTCTCAGCACTCCCAAGCCAGGGGACTTTCGTGTTTTCAGATCTAGCCCTAGAGAAGCCCCCATAGCCGAACGGATTACCAAAGGATTGTAAAGCTCGGATCCTCTACTTAGATGGAGCTTCCGGGAAGGCTGGGGGGAGCTGGCATAGTTTTCACAGACCAGAAGGGAACTGAAATCTGCCAGTGTTTCAGATTCGAGTTCAAGGCTACCAATAATGAGGCAGAATATGAAGCACTCCTAGCAGGGATGAAGGTAGCCATCGAGCTTGGAGCTAGCTATCTACATGTCAAAAGTGACTCATTACTGGTCGTCAATCAAGTCTCCGAGATATACTAAGCAAAAGGGGATAAAATGATTGCATACTTAAAACAAGTTCAGCTGCTAAAGCACAAATTTAACAGATTCAAGATCGAACAAGTACCTCGACAATAGAATCATTGAGCAGATGTCTTGGCCAAGATAACCGTGAATGGGGGTCAGGCCTTACCGAAGGGAGTTCCTCTACGGATGATCTCATGGTCAAGCATAACAGAGAGTAGAGAAATATGCCCTGTAGAGCGACAACCGTGCTAAATGGACCTCATAGTTGCTTACCTCCAGGAAGGAAAGCTCCAAGAGGATCCCGACTGATCGGTCTATTTCTGTACATGTTTTAGGTCCCCATTTCCTATTATTTGTGCTTTGTTCTTAGGTAAAATTAGGTATTTTATGTGTTTGTTGAGCATATGTAGGTCACATTCCATTCAAGAGGTGTTGGATGTTATTTCGGAGAAAAAGAGCAAAAAAATCAATTTTCGGACCAGTGCAGAACAATCATATTATAGGGCCTATATCTCTCATCTCAGATCGAATTTTGTGTCCTACTACCTATGGACTGAAATCCTTGGAAGTCTAGTTTCCAGCGCACTTTACGGATCGCAATTCTGATATTCGTAGAAGAGGTTATGCACAATTTAGTAACCAAAGGTCAGTGCTGGATAGTCAACTGCGGCCTAGACCACTGTCCAGGCACAAGACCTAGCCAGCGGTCTACAGAGCGGTACTTGGCAGAGAAATACCGCGATCTGGACCACGGTGACCTCCGGAGCGATCCAAACCGCGGTTAGACGGATTTTTGGCAGAAAACCACTCCGAATTGGTCCAGAATTGTTCCAAAACTTCCTGAATCAAATTCTAATTATTTTAGAAGACCAAAACATGTTTAGGAAACTTCCAAAACTCAAATTTTGAGTCAAATATCAAAAGAGGAAATTCAATTTAGGAAAGAATTCTCATTCCTTTTTTCATTCAACTTTTCCACTTTATTGGTTTCCTAAACCTAAGAAGAATTGGGGGTTCACAAGAAAAATCACTTATGAATACTCCATATTCTTTACAATTAAGAGAGACAAGCCGTCCCCCACCACTCCATCACCATACCTCACATAACAATTCTTTCATTCATCATTACACATTCGAAGATTCGAAGACGAAGAAGAATTCATCATTGAAGATTTGAAGAATCCGTTTGAGGCCTCAATGGGTTTTATCTTTTCTTTCTCTTTTCCTTCTATTTTCATAATGTGTAACTAAATCCATAACTAGGGAATCAATGTGAACCTTTTGTGAATGCTCATGTTTGGATTAATAATATTATTTCATCAACTCAATTCTTAATTTGTTCATTATTCTTAATTGCTTGACTCTCATTAGTTTTAATATTTATTCACACCATACACCAAGGGTGGATAATTATTTGGCATTATTTTAGGGTTAAGACTATCTGAGAATTAGGATTAGAGTATAGACCAAACCTAACCTTGATTAATGCTCTTTTGAACAAATGAATTTTATCTTTAGCATAGACCAAGCAAAGTATAGAATTTGATTCTTATTTCTTACGCTTAACGGGTTTCCGATCATTGTTCACACTATAGACCAAGGGTGAATAGTGGTTGGGAATACTTGACTCATCCCGCGATCATACGGTAATAGTCATATTTAAGATAAAGAATTAACCCTTAAATTGATTGAATCTTTTTACAAACTAATCCATGCATTGAGTGTTTATAATTGGGGATCATTGATGACCTAGTATTTTCTCACCCTTGACCACAACCCAATCTTTTAAATTGCTTTCGTAGTTTTAATTTAATTTAGTTTTAGTCTTAAATCAATCATCATCAATCTTTTGGTTACTTTTAGTTTAACTTTAATTAGAATTAGATTTAACCAAATTAATCACTTTTCCTCGTGGGAACGATCCTTACTTGCCACTGTACTTATCTTCACGATTCGTGCACTTGCGAGTATTGTTTTTATTATAACACGATTAACATCAATCACCGACCAGGCCCGAAAAATCAAGAGAGCTTCGGTCTGATATTGCTTAAAGGATGGGTATCTATACAGAAGAGGAAAGTCACTTCCTTTACTTCGATGCTTACATCCCGATGATGCTAAATGGGCGCTGAGAGAGGTTCATGCTAGGGACTGTGGAAATCATATTGGTGGCGAGGCTTTAGCCTACCAGGTTCTTCGGACAGTATACTATTGGTTAACTATCCACCAGGATGCAAAGGGGTTTGTCTAATCTTGTGAGCCATGTCAAAAGACCTCAAACCTAAGTCGTCTACCCCCTGAAGGGCTATCCTTAATAAGTTCACCTTACCCGTTCGCTATATGGGGGGTTGACCTGATCAAATTGCTTCCCATAGCCTCTGGACAAGTGAAGCTTGCCATCGTCGTCATTGATTACTTCACTCAGTGGGTCGAGGCAGGTCCCCTTTCTCAAATCTCAGAGGAAAATACGACCAAGTTCATCAAGACAAATGTGGTATGCAGGTTCGGTACCCCACTGGTCATAATCACCGACCTGGGAAAGCAGTTTGATAATGCAAGGTTCAGAGATTATTGTGAAAGGTTGGGTATCCACCTCTGGTTTGCATCGATGGCTCATCCATAAACCAACAGTTTGGTCGAAGCAACTAGCAAGACCATTATGAATCTGTTGAAAAGGAAGCTGCAACAAGTGGGTAAAAGAACTTTCTGAGGTCCTCTGGACCTATCGAACCATAAGGAGAACCGTAACCTGGCAAACACTCAATTCCCTAGCTTTCAGGGTTGAAGCTATCCTCCCTATAGAACATAAGCTAACCTCATTCAGAGTACAACACTTTAAACCAGAGAGTAACGAGATCAAGCTCCGAGCTAGTCTGGATCTCTTGGAAGAAAAACATGAGCAAGTGGTAAAAAAGGTAACGATCTACCAGAGCAAGATTGCGATGTATTTTGATAAAAAAGTGAAGGCCAGAAGCTTCAAGGAGGGGGATCTAGTCCTCAGAAATGTTACACAGAATACTAGGTTGAGGTCACACAGGGTCCTAGGACCTAACAGGGAAGGTCCATACTTGATTAGGGTAGTGATTTGAAAAAGGGGCTTACAAGCTAGAAGACGTGGACGGTGGACCCATTGACCACATCTGGAATGCAGAACACTTAAGGAGATTTTTGTTGGGATTATGCTCGATTGCAAGAGTATAATAATGTATTTGACAATCTTTTCATATTATTAAAGTGATTTCTAGTTATAGTTTAATTATTATAATTGTCAAAAGTAAATAATCATAAGGTCAAAAGACTATGAGAAAAGAAGAATTGTTCATACATCTAGATATGTATGAGGTAGACACAATTCCTTAGTTAACCTTGAATAATATTCACAACTTAAGATGAAGTTGGGCGCCATTATCTTGTTAAAGTTGTAGATTCTTTTGCTAGCATTTGAGTGGATTCAAATGTGTTATGATCAGTCTTAAATCATCAAAGTGTGGTGTCTTTGGACAAAAGAATCTAGTGCACTGGGTGCATTGAATTGGATAACAGTGAAATACTTTATCTAGAACCGTCAATGGATAAAAGTTTTCAGTTGAAGACAATCGGAGAGTCTATCTCAATCCTGAGATAAATGATGGACTTATGGTTGCAAGTGTTATCATTTGAGCTATCAATGAGTACAATTATATAGCATAGTCTATCCTCGATAGTTTGGTGGTATTCATTTGTTAACCGACAGAGGACTTCATTTATAGATATGGACATCGTGGCTCCATTTATTAAATGAGAGTAGAATATCTTCATATGGATGTTTTGAGGCATTGGATATTAAATCTTAACGTTAGATTTTCGTCTGTTAAAACATGGCTTCTAGACAAGTCAAAATATCCAAGTTCAAAATGTGGTCATATGAGTAAATATGGTAACTTGGAGAGCTATATGCGGTCTCTGAGCTCTTGGTGAATACTGATATTCTTCACGAGGATACAATTTCTCCAATAAGGTTGTCTAGGGTATGAATGAGAAATATTAACTTATTCTATCTTTATTTAAGAGTTCAATTTCAGTTCTTTAGTGGAATGAACTAAAATTAATAGATCGGACCAAAGTGAATCATTTGTTGACTGTGATTGGGTTTTGTCTTTTGAAGCTTAAATTTAGATAACCCGCCAAGATCCCAATCCATACGAACTTGCATGGATCAGTTGTTATATTATACCGGACCGATTTATTGGTCCATCTGGAATTGTATTAAAGCATGTGAACTTGTTTCTTTTTGTAAGAATGGGTCTAGTTCACAAGTGGACTTTTTATTAAGATCCAATGGATTTAATAAAATAAGAAAAATAATATATTTCCCCCTGTATATGTGTTGGGCGACAAGGCTATAAAAAATATCTTAATATATTGTGTTATTATTTTATTATTAAATTAAATGGAAATTAGTTAATTTGGTAATTGATTAATTATTTAATTAAAAGTCAAAATCTTTTTCCTAGTAGGAGATGGACTCTTAATATTATGCTATTGTTGGTAATATAATTAATATTAAAGACTATATTTGATAAGTAGCTAAATAAAAGGAATTATTTATGTAGTCAAATTAGGAAATCTTTAATATGGTCACTAATACACTAATGTTTTTGATTAGGAGTCTTGGTGTAGGAAATAATTCCTTTTGGAAAAGGATTCTTGGTCACCAAGTTAATCCTTCTTAGGAAAGGATTTGTATGCTTATTTATACACCTCTAAATTTCGGCCAAAAGAAGATTTGAAACTCCAAATTTCGTGCAAGCCAAAAATATTTAGAGAGAGGAAAATTTTGGCCATTAGATAATTCTAAGAAGAAAAATTCAGCCAAGGCCTAATTTTTGTAAAAGAGTTTTCGTCCACCAAAGAATTTTGAGTATAGAGAATTCGTTTGTTTCGCTATATAAATTCATCCAACTATAAAGATTGATGTGTGAAAATTCGGCAAAGAGGAAAAGGAAGAAAGAACGTTTTGTATTCGATAGTACACTAGTAGCTTTTACATTAAAAGATTTTGTGTACAACATCGAATCTAGGTTCACGCGAGTTTCAATCAAATTGAGTGATAATTCACAAGTGACCTAACGTTCTTTGTTTTTCTTCTTGGAGGATTATTATGACTAACAAAGAAAGAGATTTTGTTTGTTTCCATACTCAGGTATACAATTCAAAAAAAGGGATCCCACACTCCCAGAAGATTCATGTTCGTGATTGGATTGGAAGATCTTGTGGATTCAATCCGGTGCTAGTTCAATCGTCACGAGAAAAAGGTTCGACATTTTTTATATACATCAATTAATCTAGGGTTAAGTTCTTATTATTATAAAGGAGAAATTTTCATTTATACCAAACCCTAATTTTTAACTTTACACGCTTTCGCTGCGCGATTTTTCCTACAATTGGTATTAGAGCCTTGTAGTACCCTTCATTAATTGATGTATGTGTACATGAATCTTTTTCTTTTATTGTATATATGCATGTTTTAGAACAAGATTACACTCTAGGTATTCGCATATATATTTACATTGGAATGTATGGATATATATATATATATATATATATATATATATATATATGTGTGTGTGTGTGTGTGTGTGTGTGTGTGTGTGTGTGTGTGTGTGTGTGTTTTATGTGGATTGTTATTGCTCAATTTTGGTCCTAGAATTTCAATGTATTTTGTTTACGGATTGTAACAAGAAGGGTGAGCTATCATCGTCATAATTTTCTTCTTGGTAGTTGCTAAATTTTAATTTATTTTGCTATTGTAATAAAAATACTGCACTATATTGTAATAATAATTAAAAAAAATAACTGCAGTATTTTTTAAAATTAAAATTCTTCTGAAATATATTCAAATATCGAAGACTCAAAGGTTTGAAGAATTGAAAGCAACCGGAACAAGTTTGGGATCGTGTGAGCCATAGCAACAAATGTGTGTGCGCATGCCCATAGGAGGGAGCCAAGGGAGGCAACCAAGGGAGTCCAAACGACGAAGGTCGTGTGAAGACTTGTTAGCTAAGAAAGAAGTTTTTTTGTATTCCAAGACATATGTAATTTACTTGCTTTTATAGGATGGACCAAAATTGTAGCTATTTATATTTTTTGTAAATATTGCAATGTTTGTCATTATTTGATAACATGTCATATAGAATAAGAGTGCCACTCATATATCTCTTTTGGTATGAATATGCATTGAATGGTTTAGGTATCTAATTGGCATCTAGATAACTTGGTAAATCATTCTATGGAATTCGATCACACGCCTTAAACAATTGAGTGGAAGAAGGTGTTTTGGAACACCTACGGTCTCCAAGTTTAGTTGAGCTTTATGTTTCGTGTAATAACCTCCCAAGAGGTATTCATGAATGGAATTTAGTAAGATACTTCCTTACAAGAAAAGACTAGACAACTAAACCAAATGATATATACTCCCAAAGGAGTGATATTTGTGAGGGATTATATTGAAGGTCGATAACTTGGTAACACACTCGATATGAGTTTATTAATATCCTCCCAAGAGTTCTTGTTAATGAAATCACAAGGCCAAAATTGAAAATGTTGGTTGTTATGTTAACAATTAGGTGGGATCTAGTCCAACTAGTAAATGGTGCAAACTTTCAAAGGAGGCATGACATTTATGGGTGTTAGATCACCTTTGAATTTTATGATTGAATTATTTTATTTAATTCAAGATAAATGTTTGAAAGTGCTTTATCATGATTGTTTACTTATATAATTTTTGTTATTAAAAATAAATCATTACCCCATCCCTAATCAAACATCCTAAAAGATAATACTTAAACGGAAGATAATTATGTCAAACAGAAAAGGAAAATTGTGTTGTTGTTGCAAGTTGAAAAAAAACATAAGTTTGTTTTGTGCACTCCTAAACCACCTACTCCTACTAATGAACCTACTCAGGAGTAAAGAGATGAGTATCAGCAGTGGGAGTCTTCAGATAAGATGGCTAAATGTTACATTATGGCCACCAACTCTGACCTGTTACAACAACAACATGAAGGAATGGAGACTGATGTTGATATAATGATGTCTCTAGAGGAGATGTTTGCTATAAGGTCTAGGATGACTAAGAAAGTGGAAGTGACTGCTTTTACGAATCTTAGGATGAAACCTGGATAGGCTGTGAAATATCACATGATGAAAGTCATAGACATCTCAACATTGCTGAACTGAATGGTGCTGAGAAGAAAATTGACATGATTGTCAACTCACTATCAGATTCCTTTGATCAGTTCAAGTTGGACTACACCTTGAATAATAAGGAAAACATCATCTTGCAAGGCCTGATGTAAGATGATCAAAGTACCAAGAAAATCCTTATGTAAGGTAAAGGTTAAGAGATTTATATGGTTAGTAAAGTTGCTTCTGTTAAGACCCGTAGGAAGGTCAAGAAACAATAGAAGAAAAAGCAACTTGGGCCTAACCAGATAGGGTTACCGGGAAAGGAAAAGATTGAATAAGAATGAATTCATCTTGCATTTAGGCAATGGAGCGTTGGTGTCTACTAGTGTAGTGGGAGATATTAGAATCGATTTAGATTCTTATAGGCATTTAGATTTAATAGACGTTTATTATGTACCTCAATTCAAGAGGAATTGAATTTCAGTTTCTTGCTTAAATAAATTTGGTTATTCAGTTACTTTTAATAAAGCCTTTATTATTAGTACGAATGACAAAATTATTTGCAAAGGCACATTGGAAAACGGTTTATTCTATTTACATAGAAATATCTCACTTGTTAGGCACGGAATAAATGGAACCTAATCATAAAAGAGTAAAATTATCAAAAGATGAAACCTACCTATGGCACTTGCACCTAGGTCATATTAACCTTAATAGGATTCAAAGATTGGTTAGTGACGGACCTCTAAGTGACATAAAGGTTGATGATCTACCAACTTGTGAATCTTTTTTGGAAGGCAAAATGACCAAACGGTCATTTACGACCAAAGGCACAAGAGCCATCGAATGTTTAGGATTGATACAGATTGATGTGTGTGTGTACCTATGAGCATTCAAGCTAGAGGTGGATATGAGTACTTCATCACTTTCATGGATGATCACTCAAGATTTGGCTATATGTATCTCATGAGACATAAGTCGGATTCTTTTGACATGTTCAAAGCCTTTAAAGTTGAAGTAGAAAATCAGCTTGAGAAATGCATAAAAATCTTGATGTCTGATTGTGGCGGAGAATAACTGGTGAGTTTAAGCAATATCTTATTGATAATGGGATAATTTCTCTGTTTTCTTCACTAGGTACACCTCAACAAAATGAGGAGGTAGAAAGGAGAAATATAACTCTTTTGGACATGGTTAGGTCTATGTTGAGTTATTCAACGCTTCCTAATTCCTTTTGGGGTTATGCTTTACAAACTGCCATGTACATTCTAAATGATGTACCATCTAAGTCGGTTCCTAAAACACCGCATGAATTGTGGACCAAGCGAAAGCCAAGTTTATAACACTTTAGGATATTTAAATGTCCTGCCCACGTGTTAAAAGGAAAGACAGAAAAGATGGAGTCCCATTCGGAAACATGCATATTTATAGGGTATCCAAAAGGAACAAAAGGATATTATTTTTATAGTCCTTCAGATCTTAAAGTATTTGTTTTGACAAATGCTAAATTTTTGGAAGAGGACTTTATGAATAATTTTATGCCTAAAAGTAGAATTGTCATGATTGAGCTTTCAAGAGATACAATTCAACAAGAGGATTTACAACCTAGACAAATTGTAAGTTTTGTACGAACACATGATCAACAATCTACCATACCTCGTCGTAGTGGGAGGGTTAGTAAACAACCCGAGAGATACATCGGTCTAGGAGAATCTGTAGAGAATCTCTTGGACGACGATGAACCCTACACGTACAAGGAAGCAATGGAAGATGTTAATAGTCACCATTGGCTTGGTAATGCAATCCGAAATTGAATCTATGTTCAAAAACAAAGTTTGGTCTCTTGTGGACTTACCTAAAGGGATAAAACCCATTCGGTGCAAGTGGGTATACAAGAGGAAAAGAGGAATGGATGGAAAGGTGGAAACCTTTAAAGCTAGATTGGTAGCTAAAGGTTACACACAAAAGGAAGGCATCGATTATCATAAAAACTTCTCTTTTGTGGCCATGCTTAAATCTGTTAGGATACTCTTATCCATTGTGGCATCTCTAGACATAAAGATTTGGCAATTGGACGTCAAGATAGCTTTCCTTAATGGAAGTCTTGATGAAAACATCTATATTATGCAACAAGAAGGATTCATTGAAAAAGGTCAAGAGGAAAGGGTATGCAAGTTGCAAAGATCCACATATGGATTGCAGCAAGCATCCAGATCCTGGAACCTAAGGTTCGATCAAGCCGTGAAAAGTTTTGGATTTATTCAAAACCTTGATGAACCATGTGTATACAAAAAGGATTAGAGGTGACAAGTTGGTTTTCATAGTTCTTTACGTTGATGATATACTACTCATAAAAAATGATGTAGGTGTATTAACATCAGTAAAAGAATGGTTAGCAAAATAATTTGATACGAAGGAATTAGGAGAAGCAAGTTATATTCTTGGTATCCAAGTCGTAAGGGATAGAAAGAATAGAACGATTGCATTATCCCAAGCTTCATACATAGATAAAATCTTATCTAGATTTTCCATGCTAGATTACAAGAAAGGTATCTTACCTTTCAGACATGGAATCAAACTTTCTAAACAACAAGTTCTTAAGAATGAGCATGAAGAGCAATTCCTGCTTAGGGTTCCATATGCATCGTTAGTTGGAAGTCTCATGTATGCAATGCTCTGTACTGCACCAGATGTTTGTTTTGTTGTGGTCATAGTTAGCAAGTTTCAATCTATGTCTGGTCCTGATCACTGGACGACAATCAAATATATTTTCAAATATCTTAGGAAAATGAGAGATTGTACGCTTGTATACTCTATAGGGGATTTAATTCCCCTTGGGGATACAAATTCTGATTTTCAGTTAGATTCTGACTCCAGGAGATCAAAATCAGAATCTGTGTTTACTATTGGAGGATGGGCAGTCATATGGAGGAGTATCAAGCAAACTTGTATTGTTGATTCCACCATGGAAGCCAAGTATGTTGCCGCATACGAGACTGATAAAGGGGATGTCTGGCTCTGCCAAATCTTGATTGACTTGGAAGTGGTTCCTTATGCGAATAAGCATATCACTATCTATTGTGACAATAGTGGAGTAGTGGCTAATTTGAGAGAACCAAGAAGTCATAAGAGAGAGAAAAACATTGAAATCAAGTATCACCTATTGGGATTATGCTCGATAGCAAGAGTATAATAATGTATTTGAAAATCTTTTATATTAATAAAGTGATTTCTAGTATAACAAATCTTATAGCATTTTAGTTTAATTATTATAGTTGTCAAAAGTAAATATTCATAAGGTCAAAAGACTATGAGAAAAAAAGAATTGCCCATACATCTAGATATGTATGAGGTTGACACAATTCTTTAGTTAGTCTTGAATAATATTCACAACTTAAGATAATTGTTGGGCGCATTTATCTTGTTAAAGTTTTAGATTCTTTTGCTAACATTTTAGCGTGATCAAATATATTATGATAAGTCTAAAATCATCAAAGTGTGGTGTCTTTATGCAAAAGAATCTAGTGCACTGGGTGCATTGAATTGGATCATAGTGAAATTCTTTATCTAGAACCGTTAATGGATAAAAGTTTTCACTTGAGAACAATCGGAGAGTCTATCTCAGTCTTGAGATAAATGATGGACTTATGGTTGCAAGTGTTATCATTTGAGCTATCAATGAGTACGATTATATAGCATAGTCTATCCTCGATAGTTTGGTGGTATTCATTTGTTAATCGATAGAGGACTTCATTTATAGATACGGACATTGTGGCTCCATTTATTAAATTAGAGTAAAATATCATCATATTGATGTTTTGAGGCATTGGATATTAAATCTTAGCGTTAAGTTTTCAATACTCTATCGAAACTTGGCTTGTGGACAAGTCAAAATATCCAAGTTAAAAATGTGGTCATATGAGTAAATATGGTAACTTGGAGAGCTATAGGCGGTCTATGAGCTTTTGGCAAATGCTGATATTCTTCACGAGGATACACTTTCTCCAATAAGGTTGTCTAGGGAATGAATGAGAAATATTAACTTATTCTATCTTTATTTAAGAGTTCAATTTTAGTTCTTTAGTAGAATGAACTAAAATTAATAGATTTGACCTAAGTGAATCATTTGCTGATTATGATTGGGTTGTGTCTATTTAAGCTTAAATTTAGATAGTCCTCCAAGATCCCCAATCCACACGAACTTGCATGGATCGCTAGATATATTCTACCGGACCAATTTAGGGGTCCATCTAGAATTGTACTAAGGCATGTGGACTTTTTTCTTTTTGTAAGAATGAGTCTAGTTTACATGTGGACTTTTTATTATGTCCAATGGATTTAATAACGTAAGAAAAATAATATATTGGCCCTTGTATATGTGTTGGGTGGCAAGGCTATATAAAATAGCTTAGTATATTGTTATTTTATTTTATTTTTTATTTATATGGAAATTAGTTAATTTGGTAATTAATTATTTATTTAATTAAAAGTTAAAATCTTTTAATTAGAATCAATTTAGAATCAATTGGAGATATTAGAATCAATTTTGATTCTTATAGGCATTTAGATTTAATAAATTTTTATTATGTACCTCAATTCAAGAGGAATTTAACTTCAGTTTCTTTTTTAAATAAATTTAGTTATTCGATTACATTTAATAAAACTTTTATTATTAGTAAGAATGACAAAATTTGCAAAGGTATATTGGAAAATGGTTTATTCTATTTGCATAGAAATATCTCTCACTTGTTAGACACGAAATCAACGGAACCTAATCATAAAAGAGTAAAATTATCAAAAAATGAAACCTACCTATGGCATTTGCGCCTAGGTCATATTAACCTTAATAGGATTAAAAGATTAGTTAGTGATGGAGCTCTAAGTGACTGAAAGGTTGATGATCTACCAACTTGTGAATCTTGTTTGGAAGGTAAAAAGACTAAAAGGTTGTTTACGACCAAAGGCACAAGAGCCATCGAATGTTTAGGATTGATACACACTGATGTGTATGGACCTATGAGCATTCAAGCTAGAGGTGGATATGAGTACTGTAGGGAAAAAATGGTTCAAAAAGCAACAAAAGCGTGAAAACTAAAAAAAAATAGGGTTTAGGTATAAATAAAAATTTTCCCTTTTTTAATAACAAGAACCTTAACCCTAGATTAAATGATGTATATAAAAAAATATCATACCTTTTACTGGTAGTGATTGAACAAGTGCCGAATTGAATCCGTAAGATCTTCCAATCCAATCACGAACGTGAATCACCTAGGAGTGTGGTTTCCCTATCTTTTAATTGTATACCTGAGAATGGAAACAAACAAAATCTTTTTCTTTGTTAGTTACAATAATCCTCCAAGAGAAAAATCCAAGAACATCCGGTCCCTTGTGAATTATCAATCTAATCGATTGAGACTCGGGTGAACCCGATTTGATTTTTGTGCACAAAACCCTTTTAATGTAAAGGATACTAGTGTACTATCAAAAATAAAAACGTTCTCTTTTTCTCTATTCTCCTTGGCCGAATTCTACACCCTATATCTATGAGTTGATCGAATTTTGTCTAGAGCAAAAACTAAAATTTTCTCCCTTAAAATTCTCTCTTGCTAGGCCGAATTCTCTTCTTGAAAATTGCTTAGCTTGGTCGAAATTCCTCTCATTGAAAACCTTAGGGCGGGCCGATTTTTAAGAGAATTATATATAGGATCATGAATCCTCTCCTAAGAAGGATTTAATTGGTTGATAAGAATCCTTTCCTTAGGTGGATCTATTTGGTAGTTAAGAATCCTTTTCAAAGAAGAATTCTATCCTTAAGTAGATTTACTTGGTGACCAATAATCCTTTTCCAAAAAGAATTCTTTCCTACATTAAGACTCTTAATCTAATTCAATATTGTATTTGTAACCATATTAAAGACTTCCTAATTTGATTAGATAAATAATTCTTTTTATTTATTTACATATCAAATATAGTCTTTAATATTAATTATACTACCAACAATAGTATAATATTAGGAGACAATCTCCTAATAGAAAAGGATTTGACTTTTAATTAAATAATTAATTACACCAAATTAATTAATTTTTATTTAATTAAATAATAATATAAAAATAATATAATTACGCTATTTTAAATAGCCTTGCCGTCTAACACATATATATGGGCCAATATATTATTTTTCTTATTTTATTAAATCCATTGGACCTTAATAAAAAGTCCACATGTGAACTAGACTCATTCTTGCAAAAAGAAACGAGTCCACATGCATCAATACAATTCTAGATGGACCCCTAAATTGGTCCGGTAGAATATATCAAGTGATCCATGCAAGTTCGTGTGGATTGGGGATCTTGACGGGCTATCTAAATTTAAGCTCCAGTAGACACAACCCAATCACAATCAACAAATGATTCACTTAGGTCCGATCTATTTAATTTTAGTTCATTACAATAAAGAACTAAAATTGAACTCTTAAATAAAGATGGAATAAGTTGATGTTACTCATTCATACCCTAGACAACCTTATTGGAGAAAGTGTATCCTTGTGGAAAATATCAGTAATCGCCAAGAGCTCATAGACCGCCTATAGCTCACCAAGTTACCATATTTACTCATATGACCACATTTTGAATTTGGATATTTTGACTTGTCCAGATGCCATGTTTCAGTAGACACTATTGAAAAATTAACATTAAGATTTAATATCCAATGCCTCAAAACATCCATACGATGATATTCTACTCTCATTTAGTAAATGGAGCCACGATGTCCATATCTATAACTGAAGTCCTCTATCGATTAACAATTGAATACTACCAAACTATCGAGGATAGACTATGCTATATATCGTACTCATTGATATCTCAAATGATAACACTTGCAACCATAAGTCCATCATTTATCTCATGATTGAGATAGACTCTCCTATTGTCATCAAATGAAAACTTTTACCCATTGACTGTTCTAGAAAAAGTATTTCATTGTGATCCTATTCAATGCACCCAGTGCACTAGATTCTTTTGTCCAAAGACACCACACTTTGATTATTTCAGACTCATCATAACACATTTGATCCCACTCAAATGCTTGCAAAAGAATCTACAACTTTAACAAGATAAAGGCGCCCAACCTTTTATCTTAAGTTGTGAATATTATTCAAGACTAACTAAAGAATTGTGTCTACCTCATACATATCTAGATGTATGAACATTTCTTCTTTTCTCATAGTGTTTTGACCTTATGATTATATACATTTCACATTTATAATAATTAAACTATAAATGCAATAAGATTTGTTAAACTGGAAATCACTTTATTAATATGAAAAGATTGTCAAATACACTAATACACTCTTGCTATCGAGCAAAATCCCAACAAGTACTTCATCACTTTCATGGATGATCACTCAAGATTTTTCTATGTGTATCTCATGAGATATAAGTCGAATGCTTTTGACATGTTCAAAGCATTTAAAGCTGAAGTAGAAAATCAGCTTGTGAAACGCATAAAAATCTTGAGGTCTGATCTTGGTGGAGAATAACTATCTGGTGAGTTTCAACAATATCTTAAATTTAGATAGCCCACCAAGATCCTCAAACCACACGAACTTGTATAGATCACTTGATATATTCTACCGGACCAATTAAGGGGTCCATCAAGAATTGTATTATGGCATGTGAACTTGTTTCTTTTTGTAAGAATAGGTCTAGTTCACATGTGGACTTTTTACAAAGGTCCAATGGATTTAATAAAATAAGAAAAATATTATATATGGCCCATATACATGTGTTGGGCGGCAAGGCTATTGAGAATAGCTTAATTATATTATTTTTATTTTATTATTTAATTAAATGGAAATCAATTAATTTGTTGATTATTTAATTGTTTAATTAAAAGTCCAAATCTTTTTCCTAGTAGGAGTTGGTCTCCTAAAATTATACTGTTGTTGGTAGTATAATTAATATTAAAGACTATATTCGATAAGTAGATAAATAAAAGGATTTATTTATCTAATCAAATTAGGAAGTCTTTAATATGGTTAGTTGGATTAGGAGTCTTTGTTGATGATAGAATTCCTTTTTGAAAAAGATTCTTAACCACCAAGTAAATCTACCTAAGGAAAGGATTCTTAACTACCAAGTAAATCCTTCTTAGATAAGGATTTGTGATCCTAATCTATATCCTAAGAAATTCGGCCAGCCCATGTATATATACAAAATGATAGAATTTCTTTTAGATAAGTATTCTTAACTACCAAATAAATCCACCTAAGGAAAGGATTCTTGCCAACCAAGTAAATCTTTCTTAGAAGAGGATTTATGATCATATATATATATTTATATGTATGTATGTGTGTGTGTGTGTGTGATTTTCAACCAACCCTAAGATTCTTAGAGTAAAAATTTCAGCCAACCTAAGTGTTTTCTAAGAGAGAATTTTGCTTGGCAAGAGAGAATATTGAGAGAGAAAATTTTAGTATTTTACTCTAGAAAAAAATTCAATCAACTCTAAGATATAGGGTGTGGAATTCGGCCAAGGAAAAAAGAGAAAAAGAGAATGTTTTTTTTCTCGATAGTACACTAGTGTCCTTTACATCAAAAGGGTTTTGTGTACAACATCGAATCAAGGTTCACGCGAGTTTCAATCAAATTGATTGATAATTCACAAGTGGGCGGATGTTCTTGATTTTTCTCTTGGAGGATATTTGTAACTAACAAAGAAATAGATTTTGTTTGTCTCCATCCTTAGATATACAATTGAATGAAAGGGAGCCCACACTCCTAGGTGATTCATGTTCTTGATTGGATTGGAAGATCTTGCGGAATCAATTCGGCGCTTGTTCAATCATCACGAGAGAAAGGTACGATACTTTTATCTACGTCAATTAATCTAGGGTTAAGGTTCTTGTAATTAAAAGGGAAATTTTTTATTTATACGCAAATAGTAATTTTCATTTTTATCACGCTTCCGTTGCGTTTTGAACCGTTTTTTCCCTACAAAAGGCAGAAAGAACATTTAGTTTTCGATAGTACACTAGTAGCCTTTACATTAAAAGGTTTTGTGTAAAACATTGAATCAAGGTTCACACGAGTTTCAATCAAATTGATTAATAATTCACAAGTGACCTAACGTTCTTTGTTTTCATCTTGGAGGATTATTGTAACTAACAAAGAGAAAGATTTTGTTTGTTTCCATCTTCAGGTATACAATTTAAAGAAAGGGAGCACACACTCCTAGGTGATTCATGTTCGTGATTGGATTGGAAGATCTTGCGGATTCAATTTGGCACTAGTTCAATCGTCACGAAGAAAAGGTACGACACTTTTATATACATTAACTAATATAGGGTTAAGGTTCTTGTAATTACGAAGGGAAAATTTTTATTTATACTGAAACCCTAATTTATTAATTTCCATGCTTCCGTTATGCGATTTTTCCCTACATCAACTTCTAAGGGAAATTGTACATAGGAGTGACTTGACGATTGCCAAGATCACGCCAACAGATAATCTAGCGGATCCCTTTATAAAGGCTCTTCCACAAAAGAGTTTTGATGGGCATCTAGAGAACATGGGGTTGAAAGATATGGAACATTTGCTATAGAGCAAGTGGGAGATTATTAGGATTTTGCTCGATAACAAGAGTACAATAATGTATTTGACAGTCTTTTCATATTAATAAAGTGATTTCTAGTTTAACAAATCTTATAGCATTTATAATTTAATTATTATAATTGTCAAAAGTAAATAATCATAATCGTCAAAAGACTATGAGAAAAGAAGAATTGTTCATACATCTAGATATGTATGAGGTAGACATAATTCTTTAGTTAGTCTTGAATGATATTCACAACTTAAGATAAAGGTTGAACGTCTTTATCTTGTTAAAGTTGTAGATTCTTTTGCTAACATTTGAGTGAGATCAAATGTTTTATGATGAGTTTAAAATCATCAAAGTGTGGTGCCTTTGGGCCAACAAATCTAGTGCACTAGGTGCACTGAATTGGATCACAGTGAAATACTTTATCTAGAACCGTCAATGGATAAAATTTTTCACTTGAAGACAATCGGAGGGTTTATCTCAATCCTGAGATAAATAATGGAATTATGGTTGCAAGTGTTATCATTTGAGCTATCAATGAGTACGATTATATAGCATAGTCTATCCTCGATAGTTTGGTAGTACTCATTTGTTAATCGATAGAGGACTTCATGTATAGATATGGATATCGTGGCTCTATTTATTAAATGAGAGTAGAATATCATCATATGGATGTTTTGAGATATTGGATATTAAATCTTAACGTTAAGTTTTCAATAGTGTCTATTAAAACATGACTTCTGGAAAAGTCAAAATATCCAAGTTCAAAATGTGGTCATATGAGTAAATATGGTAACTTAGAGAGCTATAGGCGGTCTATGAGCTCTTGGTGATTACTGATATTCTCCATAAGGATACACTTTCTCCAATAAGGTTGTCTAGGGTATGAATGAGAAATATTAACTTATTCTATCTTTATTTAAGAGTTCAGTTTTAGTTCTTTAGTGGAATGAACTAAAGTTATTAGATCAGACCTAAGTGAATCATTTGTTGATTGTGATTGGGTTGTGTCTATTGGATTTTAAATTTAGATAGCCCCCACCAAGATCCCCAATCCATACGAACTTGTATGGATCACTTGATATATTCTACTGGACCAATTTATGGGTCCATCTAGAATTGTATTAAGGCATGTGGACTTGTTTTATTTTTTATTATTATTTAATTTAATGGAAATTAGTTAATTTGGTAATTAATTAATTATTTAATTAAAAGTCAAAATCTTTTTCCTAGTTGGAGAAGGTCTCCTAATATTATACTATTGTTGGTAGTAAAATTATTATTAAAGACTATATTTGGTAAGTAGCCAAATAAAAGAAGTTATTTATCTAGTCAAATTAAGAAATTTTTAATATGGTCACAAACACAATAAGGAGTTGGATTAGGAGTCTTGGTGTATGAAAGAATTCTTTTTGGAAAAGGATTTTTGGTCACCAAGTAAATGCTTCTAAGGAAAGGATTTGTATGCCTATTTATACTACCTCTAAATTTTGGCCAAAAGAATATTTGAAGCTCCAAATTTCTTGCAAGCCAAAGAAAATTTAGAGAGAGGAAAAATTCGGCCATTAGATAATTCAAGAAAAATTCAGCCAAGCTCTAATTTTTGTAAAAGAGTTTTCGGCCACCAAAGAGTTTTGAGTATAGAGAATTCGGTTCTTGCTCTAATGAAATTCATCCAATTCTAAAGATTGGTATGTGAAAATTCGGCAAAGAGGAAAAGGTAGAAAGAACATTTTGTATTCGATAGTATACTAGTAGCCTTTACATTAAAAGGTTTTGTGTACAATATCGAATCTAGGTTCACGCGAAATCCAATAAAATTGATTGATAATTCACAAGTGACCTAACGTTCATTGTTTTTCCTCTTGGAGGATTATTATGACTAACAAAGAAAGAGACTTGTTTGTTTCCATCCGTAGGTATAAAATTTAAAGAAAGGAAGCCCACACTCCCAGGTGATCACGTTCATGATTGGATTGGAAGATCTTACGGATTCAATTTGGTGCTAGTTCAATCATCACGAGAAAAAGGTACGACACTTTTATATACGTCTATTAATCTAGGGTTAAGGTTCTTATTATTATAAAGGGAAAATTTTTGTTTATACCAAACCCTAATTTTTTATTTTTCACGCTTCCGCTGCGTAATTTTCCCTATAATTTTATCCTTAAACAGGGGACTGCAACAACAGACTACCTTTCTTTAGATATCAATAAATTAGAAAAAATGTACTCCGTTTCAACCATCAATAAAGTTTTCTATTTTTTTCATCTTTGTTATGTTTTCTCCATGAATGAAACTCACCATTATCGCCATAAATCAAGGAGAGTTAAAAAGCCTCATTGATGCCCTAGTTCGGGTTAAGTCCTACTAGGAAGATCGCTATAGTATGACGACCGTGATCGCCTCAAGACCAGGGACTGGTCGGGGAATCCCCCTCACTATCCATGATGTCTCGGACGGGCATCACCCCCCGCCAAGAAGGGTCTGAGTATAAGAGCGTAGTTTCCATCCAGATCTCGAGACCAGGATAGCTAACTAGCTTTCCTGATGCTTTGGTCTAGTGACCTCTCATAAGAAAGGTCTGAGTATAAGAGCTTAGTTGCCATCAAGATCTCATGGCACCCTGGTCTGGGTCAGTCCTACCAGGGGGATCACCATAAAATGTCGATAATGACCTCCTCGAAACAGCGAACACTAAATAGCTTCCCTAATTCCTTGAATTAGGCTACAACATATAATCCTGAGAAGGACTTGGGCTTGTCGAGGTTCCCCACCTAAGTTCCAATGTCCAAACTATTGTTGATTAACAATCCTCCATGTACATCTGATTTCTTACTTTAACAGGAACAAGATAGCCTAAAACCATGAAAAGACCGGAATCCTCGAGCTAAGAGTTTCTGCTATCGAAAACGGTTCAAAACGCAATGGAAGCATGATAAAAACAAATTTAGGGTTTGCGTATATAAAAAAAATAATCCCTTTTAATAACAAGAAACCTAACCCTAAATTAATTGATGTACATAAAAAATATTGTACCTTTTTTTTCGTGACGATTGAACTAGCGTCGAATTGAATCCGTAAGATCTTCCAATCCAATCACAAACGTGAATCACTTATGAGTGTGGGCTCCCTTTCTTTAAATTGCATACCTGAGGATGGAAACAAATAAAATCTTCTTCTTTGTTAGTCACAATAATCCTTTAAGAGAAAAACCAAGAACGTCCGGTCACTTTTGAATTATCAATGAATTTGATTGAAACTCACGTGAACCTTGATTCGATGTTGTACACAAAACCCTTTTGATGCAAAGGATACTAGTGTACTATCGAAAACAAAAACGTTCCCTCTTTTCTCTATGCTTGGCCAAATTCTTCACACAATGAGTTGGAAGAAGTTTTTTTTTTAATAATAGAAAAACAAATAAAAAACAACATCTCACACCAAAACTAAGACTTGGTCGAAATTTACAAGTAGTATAAATATAAGACCAAATCCTCTCCTAAGAAGGAGTTACTTGGTGGTTAAGAATCCTTTTCTAAAATGAATTCTATCCTACACCAAGACTCCTAATCCAACTCAATATTGTATTTGTAACCATATTAAAGACTTCCTAATTTGATTAGAAAAATAATTCCTTTTATTTATCTACATATCAAATATAGTCTTTAATATTAATTATACTACCAACAACAAGTATAATATTAGGAGATAATCTCCTAATAGAAAAATATTTTGACTTTTAATTAAATAATAAATTAATCACCAAATTAATTAATTTCCATTTAATTAAATAATAAAATAAAATAATATAATTAAGCTTTTCTAAATAGCCTTGCAGCCCAACACACACACACACACATATATATATATATATATATATATGTATGTATATATATATATATACAATATATTATTTTCTTATTTTATTAATTCCATTTGACCTTTATAAAAAATCCACATGTGAACTAGACTCATTCTTACAAAAAGAAACAAGTCCACATACCTCAATTAAATTCTAGATGGACCACTAAATTGGTCCGGTAGAATATATCAAGTGATCCATATAAGTTCGTGTGGATTGAGGATCTTGGCGGGCTATCTAAATTTAAGCTCCAATAGACACAACCCAATCACAATCAACAAATGTTTCACTTAGGTCCGATCTATTTAATTTTAGTTCATTCCACTAAAGAACTAAAATTGAACTCTTACATAAAGATAGAATAAGTTGATGTTACTCATTCATACTCTAGACAACCTTATTGGAGAAAGTGTATCCTAGTAAAGAATACCAGTAATTGCCAAGAGCTCATCGACCGTCTATAGCTCTCCAAGTTACCATATTTACTCATATGATCACATTTTGAACTTGGATATTTTGACTTGTCAAGAAGCCATGTTTCAATTGACACTATTGAAAATTTAACGTTAAGATTTAATATCCAATACCTCAAAACATCCATATGATGTTATTCTACTCTCATTTAATAAATGGAGCCACGATGTCCATATCTATAAATGAAGTCCTCTATCGATTAACAAATGAATACCACCAAACTATCGAGGATAGACTATGCTATATAATCGTACTCATTGGTAGCTCAAATGATAACGCTTGGAACCATAAGTCCATCATTTATCTCAGGATTGAGATAGACTCTCCGTTTGTCTTCAAATGAAAAACTTTTATCTATTGACGGTTCTAGATAAAGTATTTCATTGTGATCCTATTCAATACACCCAGTGCACTAGATTCTTCTGCCCAAAGACACCACACTTTGATGATTTTAGACTCATCATAACACATTTGATCCCCCTCAAATGCTAGTAAAAGAATCTAGAACTTTGACATTATAAAGGCTCCCAACCTTTTATCTTAAGTTGTGAATATTATTAAAGACTAACCAAAGAATTGTGTCTACCTCATACATATCTAGATGTATGAACAATTCTTGTTTTCTCATAGTCTTTTGACCATATGATTATTTACTTTTGACAATTATAATAATTAAACTATAAATACTATAAGATTTTTTAAACTAGAAATCACTTTATTAATATGAAAAGATTGTTAAATACAATATTATACTCTTGCTATCGAGCATAATTCTAACACCTCCATCCTTGTGGTTCTCGCTCCTAGCTTCTCCATCCGGCGGTTGTTCATTTTGGTTGGCCACTTCTGCTAACCCCTCCTCTAGGGGCTCCTCATTTGCTTATTGCTCAATCGGGTCCTCTTCCAAGACTTTATTTACCACAGCCATAACCTCAGGAGGGATGGCCACATTGAGAAGGGAAGCCACTGATTCCATCATGCTCTTTTCAACCTCCAGCTCTTCTCAACCTCCAACTCTGCTCTAGAGGTATCCACAAGGCGGTCACTAGCTTATTCCCGGGCAATTGACTGGCTGCCCTCAAGCAGCATGGGCTGAAGCCCGTAAGAGGTCTCACTGGGACCAAAAAGAGGAAAAACAAGGGGATGGGGAGGAAGATTCGTCACGACCGGTTGCTTTCCGACACCAGCTAAGCAAGAAGGACCTGCTTCATCACATTCAGGGTGAGACATCTCAGGAGCCCTTGTCATAATTTTCTCCCTGTCTCAGTTGGCGATACTAGAGAGGTCAAAGGGAAGGAGTAAAGCTTCCGCAACCTGAAAGGAGGTATAGAAATACTCATTGCTAAAAGAAGCATTCATCTTAACCTACTATTTAGCTATCTGGGGGAGGAAGATTCGTCACGACCGGTTGCTTTCCGACACCAGCTAAGCCAGAAAGACCCGTTTCATCACCTTCAGGGTGGAACATCTCAGCAGCCATTGTCATAATTTTCTCCCGGTCTCAGCCGGCGATACTAGAGAGGTCAAAGGGAAGGAGTAAAGCTTCTGCAACCTGAAAGGAGGTATAGAAATACTCATTGCTAAAAGAAGCATTCATCTCGACCTACTATTTAGCCATCTGGGCATGCAGATTCTGGTTTTCAATATCCAGTATTTTGGCTTCTGCCTTCCAGGAATTCCTTCGCTTAGCTCGAAGCTCAGACCCAAGGGTTTCTAGGTCAAGGGACCACTTCAGCCTTTCATTGTCGTACTGAAGGTCTGAAAGCTCCATCTCTATCTTTTTCTGGTTAGATGTCATATTCTGAACCAGAGTTTGAGCCCGTTCAAGCAACCCCATGGCCTTCTTAGCTTCGGCCTTAGCCTTTATAGCACAGTCACGAAGAGAGGCTACCTGGTGGCCCAAAGTAAGGTTGAATTTAAAGGCCTACATGATGAAAAGCCACAGTTAGACAGTGACCGAGCTAATGAACCGTAAATAAAAGAGTAAGAAGAGAACTACCTCAACTAGAAGAGCGGACCCCTTGGTAAGGAAGATGTCCACGAGTATTGAAGCTATCCTAGAAAGCCTACCATCCGGGCTAAACGCGACGAACCGCTCCAAGACCTCGTCCTACCCCACTAAGGTCGACTGATTGTAGGAGCAGGCAAGGGGAACCTCTGGAACACCAACCTCGAGAATCATCGAAGCTTGAGGATCATGGAGCAAAGATGAAATGGCAGAGACATCGGGTTGGGAAATCAACGAAACAACAACAGTAGAAGTAGCAGCAGAAGGAATAGAAGGCCCGGGGGTGGTTGAATCAACAGTTGGGGAGGAGAACTTTTCCTAGTTTAGCGGCCTCGAAGCTCGCGATGCAAGGATCGCCATCCTAGATCTTGGCTAGTAGGGGAATGGAATAGGAATGGGCACAGTCCCAGCTGGAGGAATGGAAGAAATCCCCCACTACGGTTTAGTAGAAAGAGAAAGAGTACGGACTTTCCCGGACTGCCGGGTTTCATAAGAAGCTGGAGCAACAACAAAAACTGTAAAAAGGAGAAGAGAAAAGAAGAAAGACGTCAGAACCAAGATAACAAACAAATCATAGTGGTTTAGGGTTACTTCTAGGGAACAACATCAGAGATTCTCAGATATTGATTCACCCTGCCAAAGTTGAAGGGGTCGGCAGTCGGGAACTTCAGGTTCAGGTATCTCCTAGCAAGGATGGCCTTCAGCATGTTTTAGATTCAGCGAGCAAAGAATCCCAATCCCATGATGGTTTTTCATTTAACACCATAGGAACAACGAATTCATGCCTGCCAATGAAAATCAAGCTTCCATAATCGTCCCCCGCTAGGATCCATTCCTTCTTCCAAACTGGATTCTTCCATGAAGTGCCAAGAATAATGAAATTGAGTTTATTCTTAGCTTTCGCATAGAATTGGCCTTGGGGAAATCTAGATAGACTTATTATTTTAAAAAGGTAGGCCAACTCCTTCGCTTCGGGCTCCTAGTGACCCTACTCAGCTCGCACTGCTCCCTCTATAGCATGAGAAAGCCAATCAGGTGTCTCCAGAAGTCGAGCGTCAGCTGGAGGGGAGCTAGCTACAAAGCGCTGAGAGGTTTTTGAATGGTAGGATGAAAGTAAGCCTAACCCCATTCTTGAAGGCCGCTACATGGATAAGGACCACGTCTTTGGGCAAATTGAAGAAGTCATAATTTCTGTATGGAACTGTAAGGGAGACGCTATCATGAATACTGTACTTGGACCTCAGACGGTCAATTGATTTCGGATCAACAGTAGAATCAAGAATGACCTTAAAGTCATAAGGAAGAGGCCTCACCGAGGAGGACCAACGACCATGACCTAACCCTTCCCAGCGGTTTCGTCCCTGTCTTCTCTGTCAGAGTCTTCATCGACTAAATTTATAAGGCAATCATGTTTGTTAGTGAACCCAATTCCAATGGCCACGTTTCTGTTCGATCGATGACATTATGGGGTCAGGGAAGAGTCATCATCGTTAAGGTCTCTTCTTACCCACTTTTCGAGGGTAAGGTTGGAAACTTCCTCACCGTCGATAAGAGAATCGATGGAGTCATGGTTGGCTTTCGACATGATGGATTAAGGATTGGAGGCAGATAAAAAGTGAAGGGACATAGGCGTAGCTGAAGAGGATAGCAAAAGAAAAGGATTTTTGAAAATTTGAAGTTTAAAAGAATAGCGTGAGGAAAGTGATAAAGGGGTTGGGTATAAATAGAAGCGAAGGTAGGAATGATGTCGACGAAATCTTTGGTAGGATTGCCTCGAATCCTAAAATGGCTGTAACATAGCCGGATTGTTTCAGAAAGTACACCAGTCTATGGTCGCCATATCACTTATGCAATTGATGAGAAGATTTCCTCCTAGATTTCTGGTAATAATAAAGTAGGTTCCAAATTAAAATAGGAAATTTGACTCTAACCCCAACTCAATCACCGGTGTTCAAGTCAGATGGGACTTCTGTTAATAGCCAAATTCAATTAAGGACCAAAGAGAAATTTTTCACTCCTCTGGGATGGGTCCAACCCCGAGATTACCCACCACGGAACCCCGAGATTACCCACCACGGAACCCCGGGATCAAGTTTTGGTACCACCCCGAAGAAACGAAGAAAGGTCCTCGAGCTCAGGAAGCGTCCAAGGTGAAGCCCGAAACAAACGAATCGAGCTCCTTATGCCAAATCAAGGCTCCCCGAGTTCGAAACTACCTTTTAACCTCCCTAAGAGCCCGCCATCCTCTCCAGACTTATGTAGGAACCTACTAAGCAACAGACCCATACCTCGAGATTGCTTTGTCTAGCCGAGAGAAGATTCAGACTTATCTGGTGTTGGAACCTCGTTCACCAGTAACGCAGCGGAAATGAGTTTTTAAATTTTTTATACATATCGTAATCTGGGGACCAATGAACTTGGAATTGTAATTATTTTCGAAACAAATATATACAAAATTATTATTATAATAAAATATATGTATATATACAGAAAATTGAAATCAATAAAATAAAAATCAGAAAACCGAACAATACCAACGTTTGGAGGCTCATTCACTTTACGATATGCTCTTAGTCTGTACCACTTGACCTTCCTTACTATATCTCGAAATTGATAACTACGATTGGACACGTTATGTATTTAGGATTTTAGAATGGAGGATGAAGAGAGAATAAGAATAAAGAAACTCTTTCTTCTGATTTCCACTGTTCAACACTTACACTGCTATCTCTCTTTTGTTAAAACGCACACAGTGCACCTTTTTACATAAAAGCCAAAAATATATCTCACGCACACTGCTCTTTGGTTCACGCACCCATTTAATCACCAAAAGCAAAAACATTGATTGAAGCGTTTGATATATATATATTGATATAAAACAAATTTTCATAAAAGACAAAAAACATCTCCCTTTGTCTTTTGTTGTTTTCTCTCTTTTGTTAAAACGCACACAGTGCACCTTTTTGCATAAAAGCAAAAAATATATCTCACGCACATTGCTCTTTGGTTCACGCACCCATTTAATCACCAAAAGCAAAAATATTGATTGAAGCGTTTGATATATATATTGATATAAAACAAATTTTCATAAAAGACAAAAAACATCTCCCTTTGTCTTTTGTCAAATATATATATATTTTTGTGAGTTGTGCGTTTTCACACACATTTGTTTTTTTTTTTTAATTTAAATAATATATATCATATATATAATATTTAAATTATAAAAAAAAACTGATCAAATTTAATTTGATTTAAAAAAAAAATCAAATAAAAAATATCTCATATCTTTTATTTGATTTTACTTTTAAATTCAAACTATTTAAATTCAAAAATAAAATATTTTATTCAAAAAACAAATATCAACAAACATCCTCCATTTAGTGATTAATAACATAATCAAATAATCTTATTATTTAATTTCTTTAATCACCATTATCCATTAATTAAATTATCTCAATATTCAATTAATTTCTGAATAAATACGTGTCACTTTTGTAACACAATTAAATAGACAATCCAACTAATTAACCATGACCCTTGTTACCTAAAACAATCGGGCAAGTAAGGGGACGTAATGGACTTATAGTATTTTGAGCTCCAATCATCATCGGTATCACTAATTAAACTCTTAATTAATATTCCGTGATTATTAACTCTTGTGTTATTCTAATAAAAACCCGAAGCTGCACTCTCTCAGCTACAGACACTTTTACATATACTGATACAACTTGGTGTCCATCTATAAAGCTATAACATAGGTGTGATCCTCAACAGTAGTTCAAAATTATAGTTGGGTCATAATGTCCGTTATATTCCTCTAATTACATATATCCTTTAAGTTCCATTGATTCTCTAATGGACAATAAATCTTATTTCCTCGCGGAATTAGGAGAGCGCTCATATTGTTTACACCCCGAATCAATCCTTATGGGAACTACCATCTACTTCTCACAAAAAGGAGTGGATTCCACTATTGTGTACAAACCTTCCCAACAACAAGCCAAACCGCAATCCCAACATACGGAGTATATTGATCAGGAAATGCATCTGACCTCACCCATGGTATATCAAAGACCACGATCTAACCTGAAGGAGTCGATAAGACACCCAGGATTAAGATCACCCATATATAGCCATCATTAGTTGATATATATGAATCTCATCGGTAAACGGATCTTGATGAGAGATTCATATAGATCATGGCCCAGTCTTATAAGATCACATAATACAAGCTGCCTCCATTCCCATATCTCATATGAATGATTCAGGATATAATCACCGTACATTATATAATGGACCGCAGCTATAGATTAACCACAAATAAAGTACCCAACTTTATTTGCTATCTATGGAGTCTTTAGATTGCATGTCTCTTACTGTATCCATCAATATATGACACTCATATACATAGTTCGAGATTACATCCAGCAATTCAGGATGTTAATATGTGCACAAGTTTATAAAATAAATAACATAACAAGAATGAATTGAACCTTTCTTTTTATTTACTTCATAAATCCATTTACAAATTACATGCTTAGGGCATAAACCCCAACAATCTCCCACTTTCACTAAATCATGTGAGGCATGTCTCGTAACCCTAGATCATCTAGGTAACCCGAAAACACTTTAACCGGAAGGTCTTCGTAAATGGATCAGCATGATTGTCTTGTGAGGCTATCTTGGTAACGATCACATCTCCTCTCTACACTATCTCTCTTATGAGATGATACTTTCTCTCTATATGCTTCCCTCTCTTGTGGCTTCTTGGTTCTTTGGAATTAGCCACAGCACCACTGTTATCACAATAAAATATGATGAGCTTATCCAGGTCTGGAACAACTTCTAGATCACTCAAGAACTTACAAAGCCAAATATCCTCTTTAGCAGCTTCACAAGCGGCTACATATTTGGCTTCCATGGTGAAGTCAGCAATACAAGATTGCTTGATACTTCTCCGCATAGTGGCTCCACCACCCAGGGTGAATACTGATCCAAATATGGATTTCCTAGAATCCCTATCTGACTGAAAATCAGAATCCGTGTATTCTAACGGGATCAAATCCTTTTCGGAATACACTAGCATATAACTTCTCATTCTCCGAAGATACTTAAGAATAGTCTTGACAGCAACCCTATGATCCAATCCTGGGTTGGACTGGTATCTGCTGACTACTCCCACTGTATAGCAGCTGTCCGGTCTTGTGCATAACATAGCATACATGAGACTACCTACTACCAATGCATAGGGTACACGTCTCATATCCTCAACTTCTTGAGGTGTCTTAGGACACTGGTCCTTAGAAAAGTGAACTCCATGCTTTGAAGGTAAATTACCTTTCTTAAAGTTCTGCATTGAAAATCGCACAAGAATCTTATTGATATACGATGCCTGAGACAGTGCTAAGTGTTTGTTCTTATGATCCCTTATAAGTTGGATCCCTAAAACATAACTTGCCTCTCCCAAATCTTTCATTTGGAATTGGCTAGCCAACCAGCCCTTTACATCAGACAACACTCCCACATCACTCCCAATGAGTAGGATATCATCTACGTATAGGATCAAGAAAACTATTTTCTTATAAATGACTTGTAGACACAAGGCTCATCGACGTTCTGCTCGAAGCCATAGGTTTTGATCGCATCTTCAAACCTAACGTTCCAAGATCTAGATTCTTGCTTAAGTCCATAGATGGACCTTTGCAGCTTGCAAACCTTTTGCTCTTGATCTGGAGACACGAATCCCTCTAGTTGCATCATATAGATGTTCTCATCAAGATTGCTATTCAAGAATGCTGTCTTGACGTCCATTTGCCAAATTTCATAATCGAAATAGGTAGCAACGGATAAGAGAATCCTAATAGACTTAAACATGGCTACTGGCAAGAAGGTCTCTTCATAATCGATCCCCTCTTTCTGGGTATAACCCTTGGCCACTAGCCTTGCCTTGAAGGTCTCTACCTTCTCGTCTACTCTTTTCTTTCTCTTGTAGATCCACTTACACCCAATGGGTCTTACCCCATCCGGTAAGTCTACAAGATCCTAGACTGAGTTAGAGAACATGGACTCTATCTCGAGATTTATGGCTTTAAGCCATTCCTCTTTATCAGGATCTTCCATTGCATTCTTAAATGCCAACGGATCATCCATACTATCAATAGAGACAACACCTTGTCCCTTACCTATAGCTAAATAGCGTGAAGGTTGTCTCACAACCCTCTCACTACGTCTAGATGGTAGTGTATCCTAATTAGGAACCATCTGACTCTCAAATGTTTGTGGATCAACAACTCTTGTTGATGAAGCACTAGTCTCACCAGGCTCCAACTCATTTAATACAACCTTGGAACGAGGTTTATGGTCACTAAAGTAATTATCCTCAAGAAAAGTTGCATTTATCGATACAAATACTTTGTTGTCTTCGGGACTATAGAAGTGTCCACCTCTGGTCTCCTTGGAGTATCCTACAAACAGGCAGACAACTAACTTGGAGTCTAGCTTTCTAGTTCAGATCCGAAAATGTTGCAAAATAGCTTTACGACCATTCCACAACTCTAAGGAAGTCTTAGGAATAGATTTGGATGGCAATACATTCAAAATGTATGCCGCTGTTTGTAACGCATATCCCAAAAGGAATTTGGCAATGATGAGAATTTAATCATAGATCTCACAATTTCCATCAGGGTTCTATTTCTCTTCTCCGCTACACCATTTTGCTGAGGTGTACCGAGACCTGTGAGTTGGGAAACTATCCCATGCATGACCATGAAGTCTTCAAACTCTTGGTCAAGGTACTCACCTCCACGATCCGATCGTAGTGACTTGATAGTCTTTCCTAATTGATTCTCAACTTCAGCTCATAATTCTTTGAACTTTTCAAATGTTTCCGACTTTCGTTGCATTAGGTAGACATATTTGTATCTTCAGTAGTCATCTATAAAGGTGACATAATACTCATAACCACCCCTAGCTTTAACATTCATCGGTCCGTAGATGTCTGTATGTATAAGCTCTAGCGGTTCTTTAGCTCGAAGCCCTTTTCCAGTAAAAGGTCTTTTAGTCATCTTACCTTCTAGACAAGATTCGCAGACAAGTAAGGTGCCAACCTTTAACTCACTTAAAGGTCTGCTTTTTACTAATCTGTTTATCCGGTCAAGGTTGATATGACCAAGCTTAAGATGCCAGAGATACGTGTCATTATCTGGAGAAATCGTATGTCGTTTAGTTTTTGGTTTTTCAACCTTAAACATTTCGGTGTTCAGCAGTATAGTATGTATTAACGGTCTTAACACATACAAATTGTTTTCAATAATTCCTAAACAAATATTCAAACCATTCTTTCCAAAAATAACAGGTTTATTATTAAAATAAACATAATATTTTTGTTCTAACAACTTAGAAATGGAAATCAAATTTTTGTAAATCCGGGAATATAAAATACATTGTCCAACAACATATAATTATTATAAAAACGTAATCTAATTACGCCCACTGCTCGTGCAGATAGGACATCCTCTGACCCCACACGTATTGAGAAGGTTCACTCCTCTAACTATGTCCAAGAATCAGCCAATTGCAAAGAAGAACAAACAAGGTTAGTGACCCCCGAGTCAACTATCCAGGGTGAAGAATCATCTTCCACTAAACATGACTCATGAACAAGTAAATCATATTTACCTTTCTTGGACTTTTTCTTGTTTTGGGCTTTCCTGGGTTTGGGCTTACCTTCACCTTCCCAACAGACCTATTCCTTTTTTTATTATTGGAGGAAGATGGTTTGGCAACATTTACCTCACCAATCTTGCCCTTATTGTCCTTAATCAAGGACTCAAAGGTAGGAAGCTCATTGAGCAACTGTGTAAGACTGAACTTTAAATTGTTCATCCCGTAGTTGCTTTTAAACTGATCAAAACTATTCAGAAGAGTCGTTAGTATGATGCTCACTTGACTGGGTTCGTCAATGACCCGACCATTGACTTATATCGTGTTGAAGTATGACATCATGCTCAGGACATGTTCTCGAACTGATGTACATTCCTTCATGTGAGCGAGCATAGCGGAACGAACAGCTTCGTGTCGCTTTTGCTCGGAGGGCTGCCCAAACATAGCTTGCAATGACTCCATGATTTCGATTGCTGAAGTCATTTCTTCTTGCTTTGTGACAAGCACGTCTGTCATTGAAGATAATAAATATGTTCGGGTCTTTTCATCAGATGAGACCCATTGCTGGTATATCTCATGAACAGTTCGTGTGGCATTGGCAGTAGGCGCTGGAGGACATTACTCCGTAAGCACAAACTTGAGGTCTTAGGTGACCAAAATTGCATTACTATTAAGTTTTCACTTAGTGTAGTTATCACCAGTTAATTTGTCGTTTGCGAGAATTTGAAGTAATGCATAAGACATTGCTGAAATAAATAAAACATTCATTCAGTCATTTATTTAAAATAAGTGCGAGTGCTTTAGTATAAATTTAAACATGATGCATGAACATGTTTAACGAACTAGAACTACCCAAAAAATAGTTACTATACAACGACAATCCAACATACCACAAAGAAGTGCCGCCTTAGGGTCGGTCAAATCTTTGCATGTTGGACCGAGACATTCTCAATCAAATGATATTCTAGAATAACTCTTATTCCATATCATTCAACCATCGTTTATTCAGTCAGGTTTTTAATTAACAAACTTAATCAAAACCTTCGTGAGTGTAACCCACCATTTCAGATCTCACGAGCTTAACTCGAGAATTGCCGCCTTAGGGTCGATCAATCCCGAAATACCCTCAGAAATCCTATCAGTTAGGAAGTCAACCTTGGTATTGACCTTTGTGGAAACCCTCCTTAAGGAGGATGAAAGAAAATCTGTCACGAGGCCCCACTTGGATCTCATGGTGTTGAACTAATGATGGAGACCGCAGGATATATATGTCATGTATCCCTCTCCCACTCACTATTTTAAAAATAGGGTTTCCTATTATCCGTTAATGCACCTAGACTCTACAGGATCAAACGGCTAACTTTAATCAAGTTATCTAGTGCATTAACTAATTCATTATTAGAAACAAGTTCTAATTAACTAATAAATTATTAATGATTTTTAACAATTAAAAATCTAATCTATTAGTGAATAATCTAAGCCTTTGTAAACTTTTTACTAAGCTCAGATTATTATGATAGTGTTTACCAAATTTTAACTATTAAAACTTTAACACAATATTCGATTCATTATAATTAGGCAATTAATCAAATTAATCCTAATTACTAAAATGACCATCATAATCTAACTTATTAAACTTTTAATAACTAGATTAATATTAATGAGAATTACCAAGTTTTTTAACCATTAAAAAACTAATCTCATTTTCATAGCCAATTTACGTATTTATCCATTTTAATCACATTAAAAAAAACATAAAAAATCAGGCTATATGCATGTATGACATATCAAATATGTTTGTGTAGGCACATCTAATCTAAATGACATACGTATGCATGACAATGTTTTTATCATCACATAATATAAAGCATACATAAATTGACCGAGTACTGTGGATTATTTAACCTAAAAAAATTGGAATATAAAATTATAAAAATACCCCCAAGGCATTCCTTGGTCTTCTTGTAATTTTTGGGTCTTCTTGTAATTTTTGGGTCTTCCAGTCTCTTCAGGTCACTCTGATTCATCTCATGAACCCTTTTTCACGAATTTTTTCAGGTCTTCAATATAGGTTACATTTTTTTTTACAATTCAATAACAGAAATAATAATAATAATAATAAAATAATAATAATAATAATAATACAACTCATAAACCCTAAATCCACAGTACCATATAATTAACGATCAATCATGTTTTTGTAAATTAAAAAATTTAATATACTTACAAAAACATCATACAGTCAGTTTAATCGTGTCTACACAATCATACATACAGAAGCATCGAAATTAATTACTTGTTCCAAAAATAAAATTGGCTCTGATACCAGTTGTTGGAACCTCGTTCACTGGTAACGCAGCGGAAATGGCTTTTTAAAAAATTTATACAAATCGTAATCTATATCTGAGACCAGTGAAATTAGGATCTTAATTATTTTCTGAACTAATATATACAAAATTATTATAATAATAAAATATATGTATATATACAGGAAATTGAAATCAATAAAATAAAAATAAGAAAACCGAACCATACCAACGTTTGGATGCTCCTTCACTTTACGATATGCTCCTTGTCTGTACCACTTGATCTTCCTTACTATATCCCGAGATTGGTAACTGCGTGTTGGCGCATAACAGATTTAGGATTTTAGAATTGATGATGAAGAGAGAATAAGAATGAAGAGACTCTTTCTTCTAGTTTTCACTATACAACACTTGCCTTGTTTTCTCTCTTTTGTTAAAACGTGCACAGTGCACCTTTTTGCATAAAAGCAAAAAATATATCTCATGCACACTGCTTTTTGGTTCATACACCCACTTAATCATTGTTGATGTCGATTTCTGGATGTAAAAAGCCAACAAGAATTGGATTTTAGCTGTAATTTCAAAAAGAAAGAAAAGGAGAAAATAATCAGACGCGAGTGTTTTACGTGGTAAAACTCCGATGGCTGAAGAAACGTCCACGGGTGGTTGAATGATCAACCAAGACAAAATTCACTATGAAATTATAATATTACAATTCTCGACCTCTTTCTTCTCTCTGTATTTTTCTATGATTGCTCTCTCTCTTTTTTGGCGAGAATATGGGTCTATTTATATGTTTATAGAACCCTAATCTGCTTTGTACAAATAATTGAAGATCTTTGTATTTAATTATGATTATTTACTTGCTTGAAGCGGACTGTCTTCTTTCCTGTTTCGGACACTTGTATTGAGATCGAATGGGACTCTAGTAATGTAGTCCAATTAGAACTTATTTCCTTATAAGAGCGTAGTCTTTTTAAAGAAATAAAGTTGTTGCCTAATTGGGAACCCTTCCTGCTTAGTATTCTGTTCTCATTTGGATTATTTTTTGATATGAATATCTTCGTGTATTTTAATGACTTAATCCGTGTGAACTATGCGATGGGCCTTTTATTCAGTTTTCTTCATATTTGTCCCGAGTAAGGACAATACCCGCTGGTCCCGAGTAACATCATTTGATAGTAGAAATATCATTTAACCAGTCCCGAGTGTCATTAACTTATCCCGAGTAGTATATGATGTCGATTGATCCTGAGTAGGTTTTGTTCAATATCTGCTTACTCGGGTTTTCTCTTCTTCTGTGATGTCTTGTAGGATATTTTCTGAATGCCTATTCGGATGTCCACCTGACAATTTATCCTCTTTGTTGATGACGTGTACGTACGATAAAATTCACATATGACAATACCCCTTTAAAATATTTTTGTTGAACAGGGTTTTATTTCGGGCAAAAGTATTTTAATCAGTTTTTCAATATCTTTTCAGTACCCCAGTAAATGTCTTGTCATAATGGCGTGTCTTAATGGTGACCATGTAAATTTGATTTGCCTCCTCATGCAAGATCTTTAATGACGGCGATGTTTTGGAGTTGTAACGGTGAAAACCGGTTCTTTTTTTGACATGTGTCCCTTGCCTCTTCGTTTTTCGATATCATTTATGAGAAACGACCTACGCGTTTCCCTGTGCGCCGCCTACATCATCAAACCTCATCATCACTTTTTCCAGCCTTGAGATCCTAGGGTTTCATGCTATCATCTCTTTAAATTCTTCACTGAGAGACAGCGTTGGTTCATTCTTAAAAAATTTCAGCAGAAAAAATTTCTCAAACCCAGATTTCTCTATGCAGAAGGTCGCGATTCTCCGTTGAAGATCTTGCATCAATTTTTATTCAAGGTTAGTTTTAATGGAGCCAATATCTCGTCTCCGTTTCTGTACTATAGCTCTTGAAGCATTATATCGTGGGGACTTTCAATTAGTTTTCTGCATTCGAAGATTGTTGGGGGAAATCCCCCATGATGAGCCTTCATTTTTAGTAGTTGATGTTTCTGGGCTTCACCCTAACGTCACTTTTAGTCCTATATCCAGTTCTGATTCTTCCTGAATCTAATGTTTCTGATCACAGGGCACCTCTACGAAGGATGAGGAAACATCAAAGCAGAAGTGAAGTCCACAAGCACAACTCGGGCAACATTCGGATCAGGGAGCAGACTGTTGACAAGAACGATGTCGAAGAGGTGTTCAGAATATCTCGCCTTTCTTTCTCTGCTACTCGCCCAAGTGGGTTTGACACCGAGCCAAATGTAGTCGGGCAGATGAGATAGAAAAGTATCGTGCCCAATTCGATCTGCCCAATTCGGTCACTCTGATTCCAGCAGGTGATAGAGCTGCGTGGAATCCTCCCCCGGGCATGGTGGATATCTATGGATCCATGCTCTGCTGCGGCGTCACTTTCCCTCTTCAGCCATTCATTGCCTGGTTTCTGGCTGAAGAAGGGATCACTCCGACCCAACTGGTGCCGAAAAACTACAAAATCTTGATGTGCATGTGGCATATGTACCACCGGATGAACTTGTCACCGCCCTTCCCAAGTGAAATCAGGCATTTCTTTATGCTGAGACAGTCTGGCAAGACAGGGACCTATTTCCTCATGTCTAATCCGACAGACTGTTGTGTTCACGAGAGGATAAAGGTGAATCGAGGAGCTGATATCAATGATGACCCTAAAAAGAGGGGTTTCATATGGGATTCCCTACATCCAACAAGTTCTGGAAGAACAATTTGGTTTTTCACCGGAGGGAGTCTCGAGCTTAATGTCACCGTTACAACAGGGGATACTCGGACGGTGTTGAAAGTCCCCCGTTTCTTCTGTTTCCCCAAGATATGGAACACGGAGAAAATTGATTACAGCGATACTGAGCTGACCAGACTTGCTCAGGCAGCAGTTCGCACTCTGGAAAAGAGGAGCAAGACTTATCTCTTTACTGAGTCGAAGATGATAGAGTTTGGCTTCTTTAAAAAGATTTTAGGCTACCGCAAGCGATGTAAGTGATCTTTGTGCCCCTCTTTCTATTATTATTTTTTTGCTTTTATATTATGACGTGATTTTCCCTTTTTAACTATATGACACGGATATCGTCTAGGACCTCTTAGCTCGCCAAGTGAAGTCTATTCTTCAGGCGAGTCGAAAAAAAGCTTCTCGTTAGAGCAATGACAGCATTGCCCCGCCTGAGTCTGACGAGGAACCTGATGCGGTCGAACAGCAAGTTCCTGAATATGTCCCAGAGGACATCGTTCAACCTACGGTAGGGGAGACTAGTGGTCCGAGCAGGCCCAATGGATCATACCCAACTGCCTGATGATTGGGAGAGGCAAAGTGAGGGTCCTAGTGAAGAGCCTGTCAGACGGTCAGACACTGGTGATGGAGGTAATACCTCTGTAGGATAAGCACCTGCAGATCCTGAATTTTTTAAAGTCTTCCAGGATGATACTCAGAAAGATCCCGCAGCTGATCTCAGCTTCCACCGTTCTTGGGCCGAGAAAAGGAAAGCAGTGGATTCTCCTACTCGCTCTCAGAAGATCCCTCGGGTGGTCTCGTTCATCGAATTCAGTGATGAAGATACTCGGGTTGAGATTCCCCCGAGTGTTGATGTTGCAGCATCGGCGGGTGTGGAGACTTCTAAGCTGAACATGGCCTCTTTCCCCCTAAGGTTGAAGATTTAGGGGCTGATCCCTCGGGGGTTCCTCCATATCCTTATCCCCAGGATATGCTGCGGGAGATGTCATCTAGTCGGGCTTTCATCGGGGAAGACCGCTGGAGCGGTTTTCGAGATGGCTCTCTGAAAAACCGTCTTTAGAATTTTTTCAATGGTGCATCTTATGTAAGTTATCCTTTTCTTCAATTTTCTTGTTTGCTAGATTTTTAGATTTTTTTTAATTAAGCTTTTTGTAGATGGTGGCTGAGTTTGATGAGCTGGTTCAAACGCAGTAACATCAAGCTGATAGAATAAGGCGTCTCGAAGCTCAGTTGAAGGAAAGCGAGGATCACCGTGCTCGGGTCGAAACAGCATATCAACAAGAGGTTGGTTATGCCCAAGTTTTTACCGATCACTGTCTGGCGAAGAAGATGGAGGTCGAGAAGAGGGCTTCTTCGATAGAAGAGAAGGCTACATCACTTCAAAACTTATTTTCTTCTGCCCAAGAATCAATGCTTAAGGCCGAGCAGGAAGCGATGCGGTCCAAGTCGGCATATAAACAGAAGATCGAGGACTTGGAACGCTAAGCTCCGACAGTCGAATCCCTATCTGAAGAGGCTAGGCTGGAACTTGAAGTCTAGGTGGTTGATCGTTTAAAACAATCCCCTGCCTACGATGCCCTTCTCCTTCGGGAGTTTCAGCGAGGGCTAGTTTTAGCTGGCGAGTTCTTCAAAGTTAAGAATAGGGCGACAAAGAAGGCCCGAACCAACTTGGAGTTGTTAATCAAACATCATGTTGATCGGTCCTTGGAATCTCTTCGGACTCAGATGAAGGAGTGGAGAGCTTACTGTCGTAGCCGAGGCAAAGAGCTCTATATTATGCATTTGGAGGTTCCACCCGAGCACTCCCTCTCGACTTTTTATAGTAGTCAAGAGTCGGTCGTGGAGGGTGTGGTCCCCGATGTCGGACAGATCCCAAGAGAGGATTACAGCCAGTGAATGGATGACTCAGTCGACACAATCGCTTGGCCTTCTAACGAAAGTCTACTCCGCAAGTACGAGATGGTGCCCGACCCGAGTATTGGCAAGAGTTCGAAATCCTCACAACCTTAATTTTTGTAGAATTTTTATAAGTTTTGTAGAAACTCTGTAATTCTCTGTAATTTTGTGACAATTCTTTTGTAAAGAATTCTTTGTAATAATTTTTTGTAACGATTTTTTGGAGATTAATAAAATCCAGGTAACTTTTCTGAACCGAATGATCTTGATCTGATTTATTACTTCAAGGACTTTCTTCAAATTGACTCTATTGTTGATGAGTATCTTATGAAATCAGCTATTTCTTTTCGGGTAACTTAACCGAATATTTTATTAAACCGATTTTGTTCCCTGAATAATTAACGCCAAGTATCTTATTAAACTGGCTGTTGCAATCTTCATGCCAAGTATCTTATTAAACTGGTTAACTGATGTTCGGGTAACTTCACCGAGTATCTTATTAAACCGGTTGCCACCCGAATAATTTTAATGCCAAGTATCTTATTAAACTGGCTCTTGCAATCTTTATGCCAAGTATCTTATTAAACTGGCTATATTATTAACCGGGTTATCTTAAAACAGACAGGTAGGTTTATACTCGTGTTTCATACACGGTTGCTACCCAAACATTACATCAAGGCTCACTATGATCATATGTTCGAGTCCTTACGCATTACCGATGATGTCTCCCCAGTTTTTATACGTAAGGGTTTGCCGAATCATTAAGTTTTTTGAATTGCTTAACACAGCACACATTTCATCGGAATTTTTTTCGATAGCGTCCTGAGCTAGTGCATTGGGTTTGCCTTTTTGCTAAGGTCAATTGACCTTGCTCGGCTGGCATGCTCCTTTGAGCTTCTCCGCCCATTCAGAAATTAATGGTCCCGAGTAATCTATTTGCATGTTCTTATTATCTTGTTTGTCTTCCATATGTTCTTATTATCATGCTTTCTTTTGGAAATCCCGAGTTTGATTTTTATTTATAACTATAAAAATAGTTTTAAATTCCATAGTTAATATCTAACTTAACTAAAATTGTCCTGATTAGAAATAAAAAACAAAAAATAATTTAAGGATAGAAAATCTTCAGATATTGGGCATTGCATGGTCGGGGAAAACCCATCCATTAGGTCATGCAATCCAATATGCTCAATGGCCAGCTATTCCTTCGACTTTGTACGGGCTTTCCCATTTGTTAGCTAGGGAACCTGCAACTTTATTTTTTGTGTTCAATGACACCTTCCTGAGTACCAGGTCTCCTAGCTGGAATTTCCTGAACTGAACGTGAGAGTTGTAGTGGCGAGCTACTCTTTGCTGATATGCCATATTTCGTATTCAGGACTTCTCCCTTTTCTCTTCTAGCTCATCTAGACTTTGTAATAGCATATCAACATTCTGTTCTTTATCATATAGCCTGACCCGGGGTGACTCGTATGACATTTTTATGGGGATAACAGCTTTCGTTCCAAACGCTAGAGTGAATGGAGTCTCTCATGTTGACGTTCTTGCTGTTGTCTGATATACCCATAATACCTCGGGAAGTTTTTCAACCCAACTTCCTTTCTTAGCATCTAGCTTTGCTTTGATTGTGTGCTTGATGATTTTGTTCACTGCTTCGACCTGCCCATTTGTTTGAGGGTGGGCAGGTGTGGCATAGTAATTGGAAATCTGGTACTCTTTGCACAACTGTTTGAATTTCAAGTGATCGAACTGGGTGCCGTTGTCAGTGATTATAGTGTTTGGGACTCCAAACCTATAAAGTATGTTATTTTTCATGAAATTTGTGGTGTTTGCTTCTGTGATATGAACCAATGCTTCAACTTCTGCCCACTTCGTGAAATAGTCAACGACTACTATAGCGTACTTCACTCCACCTCCTGTCCCAACTGGCATTGGGACGATTAAATCCAAACCCCACAAGGCAAATGACCATGGGGATGTAAGGTTTCTGAGCTGTTAAGGGGGTTGTCGGATATCATTAGCAATCCTTTGGCAAGTATTGCAACTCTCTGAACATTGCTGCGCATATGAGAATAGAGTAGGCTAATAATAGCCTTGCCTTAGTACCTTGTGTGCTAAACTTTTACCCCTAGTGTGGTTTTCACAAACTCCTCCATGGATTTCCTGTAATATCCGATATGCATCCTCCTCTGACACACATTTTTGAAGTGTTCGGGAATACCCCCTTCTGTATAGTTCTCCTCCAACCAATGTGTACCTTGCTGATCTATACCTGATATGTTTTGCTTGTAAGAGATCTTCTGGGAGCACGCCTTCTTCTAGGAACCTTTTTAGCTGAGTCATCCAACCGTCTGGCGGTGTTCAGATTTCTGAATAGTCTTTGGCCTGATTGTGGTTGTTGCTGACGCTGGTTTAGACAATGTGTCTGCCTTTTCATTTTCTTCCCTGGGGATCTGGGCAATCTTATATTCTTTGAATTTCTGGAGGAGCTGCTTTGTCATGGTAGGCTATCATGCCTTCATCCTTGGCTTGGTACTTGTCCAGGACTTGGTTGACAACTACTTGTGAATCACATAATATCTTGACTTCATCTGCCCCGAGAGCTATACAGACTCTAAGTTCAGCTAGAGCTATACAGACTCTAAGTCCAGCTAGTAGCGCCTCGTATTCGACTTGATTGTTGGTTGCTTTGAAATCAAACCTCATGGCACATTCGACATCATCTCCTTCTAGGGTGCATACTATAATCCCTGCCCTGCTACCATGAGTGTTTGAAGAGCCATCAACATACAATTTCCATGGGAAATTTTTTTCCCAACATCTGTTTTGCTTTCAGGGTTGGCTATGTGAACTCTGCTATAAAATCTGCCATTGCTTTCCCTTTGAGGGATATCCTAGGGACGTAGTGGATATCGAATTCACTTAGCTTGATAGCCCATTTGGACAGTCTCCCTAAAATCTCTGGCTTCTGTAGAATTTGTTTTAATGGGCAGTTGGTGAGAACCTGGATTGTATGAGCCTGAAAATATGGCCTTAGCTTCCTTGCTGCTGAAACCAATGCTAGTGCCATTTTCACTGCCTGCGAATACCTGATCTCGGCTGGTAGAAGTGCATTGCTGGTGTAGTAAACTAGCTTATGTACTCCATCTTCTGTTCTAACTAGGACTGAGTTTGCTGGTGGGAAAGTGTTTTTAAATGAGAGGGAAATAGAAAGAATTTAGAGGACAAATAGCCATGTGCCACCTTACATCCTCGAGATGGCTATAGAGGCACATGGCCATCTCGGGGGCAGGAAGCCCTCCTCCCCGAGATGGCCACGTGCCTTTTCTAGGATGGGTTGTGTGGTATGTGAATTTTATCAGACGTACAGGTCATCGAAAAATAGGATAAAATTGCCAGGTGGACGTCCAAATAGGCATTCAGGAAATAACCTACAAGACATCACCAAAGAAGAGAAGTCTGAGTAAACAAGTATTGAACAAAACCGACTCGGGGTCAACTGACGTCATATACTACTCGGGGTCAGTTAAAGATACTCGGGGCTAAGTTGATGATATTTTCTACTCGGGATCAGATGACGTCACTCGGGACCATCTGATATCGTGTTCTACTCAGGACAAACATGAAGAAAACTGAATAAAAAGTCCAGCGTGTAGCTCACACGAATCAAAATATGCGAAGATATCCATATCAACGAATTCCAAGAAGAACATAATATCAAACAGAAATGATTCCTAATCAGGCAACAATTTTATTTCTTCAAAAAGACTGCTCTATAATAATGAAATAAGTCCTAACTGGATTACATTACCAGAGTCCCACACAATACAAGTCTCCGAAACAGGAAAGAAGACAAACTACTTCGAACAAGTAAACAATCATAATTAAATATAAAGATCTTTTATTACTTGTACAAAGAGGATTATGGTTCTATGAACATATAAATAGACCCATAACCTCGTCACAAAAAACACAGAAATCATATAGGAAAATACAGAGAGAAAAAAGAGAGATCGAGAATTGTAATTATTTTATTCATAGTGGATTTTGGCTTGGTTGATCATTCAACCACCTGTGGACGTTTCTCTTGTCATCGGAGTTTTACGACGTAAAAAACTTACCTCCAATTACTCTCTCCTTCTCTTTCTCTTTAATCACATCTAAAATCCAAATTTTGTTGGCTTTTCTCATACAACCAGAAATCGATGTACACAATTGGCGCTAGAAGGAGGGGTCGAACCTCAGATTTAATTAAAGGTAATGGCAGGAAGCAGAAGCAGAAGCAGTTCTGGGGATGTCCAAAAATCTCCAGATAACTTCCATGTTGGCAGTAGCTCGCGAGATCTCGTTGTAACCACGGAGAACCAACCAACATCCCTCGTGGGGATCCAGTAAGTTCCTCCGACCAGCGAACACCTGACACAACGCTTCTGAGAGGCGTTGCAACAGCTTGTGGCAGACACAGCAAAGGAAGGAGTCGATCTACTGGCTGAAGAAGAAGCACAACCTCCTAACCTCCCACATGTGAGGCTTCATTCGGTTGTAGTGGGGCCAGAACTAAATGCACCGGAAGCCGGAAGGAACTTGGCTCCAATTAATCAGGCTGGACATGGAACACCCGAAGAGGAACGATGGTGCCATAAGCAGAACCATGATCTGACAGCCCGTACCAGACATCACAAACATAACCGGCACAGGGATTGGTCGTCATTAGAAGATAGCGATCGGCACCATCGTAAGCGTCATCACGGAACCATACGCCTGTAAGAATCAACCGGTGAAACTCGGCTTCAAAGTGAAAAGCCGGAGAGGGGAATGACAATCACCCAGCGGTTCAACCATCATGGGAGTCCGGTGGGAGACAGAGATGTCGTAATCCAGAGCCTAACTCGAGAAGTCGAGAACAATAGGTATCAAATGGACACACAGGTCATACGTCATGGGTACAACGACTTATCTGACAAATATTCTGACAGTCCATTCACTAGGGAAATCTTACGGACGGACGTCCTTCCCGGAAAGGTTCAGGATACCGCACGTACGCATTGGTCATACGTTATGGGTACAACGATTTATCTGACGAAGATTCTGACAGTCCATTCACTAGGGAAATCTTACGGATGTCCTTCCTAGAAAGGTTTAGGATGCCGCACGTGAAGCAGCTCAAGAAGGATACAGACCCTAAAGAACATGCCAGATGCTATAAAAGTGTTATGGCCCAGTATGCCCACAACAATCCTTTACTATGTCTTAACTTCCCACGGACTTTAGGGGACACAGACTCAAGATGGTTTGGGAGACGGTCCCCAGCGAGCATCATAAGCTTCAGTGAACTAAGCAGGAGTTTCTCAAGGCAATTTCTGAGCAACGTTAACCGGAAAAAATTAGTGGCTTGCCTTTCTCAGATAAAATAAGGGAAAGATGAGTCGCAGAAGAAATACCTAGGGAGATTCGGCCAAGCGGTATCAGAAATCGACAGTGCAAACGATGAAGCGATAATTGCTGTGTTCATCAGCAATCTACAGAATGGACGGCTATCTTTTGACTTAAAAAGAGCCCGTCTAACCAGATATTCTGATATGATGGACATGGTGGGAGGATTTGCACTAGCCGAAGAAGAAGAATTAGCCACGTGAGGATGCTATATGCATGGAGAAAAACCTAAAAAGGAAGCTGAGTCCAAGGTACATAACCAAAATGGAAAACAGAAAGGAAACAGCAAAGAAAAAAGCCAGGATGAGGGAAACGGACGTAATGCCTAGCAGACCACGGAGAAATTCCGAGGTAGATACGCGAACTACACCCCTCTTCAGAAAAAGCAGGAGGGAATCCTGGACATACTGGAAGAGAAAAATCTGGTAAAAGAGCCATGTCGTCAATCTCAGTTTGCTCGACGAGATACAACCAAATACTACAGGTTCCATAAGGAAACCTGTTATGAGACTTCCAAGTGTTACCAGCTCAGAGATTACATAGAAACCCTCATTCGGGAAGGACATCTACAGGATGTAATCTTGAAAAGGGATGAGAAATCAGAAACAAAGAAAGAGATCAGGGCTAATCACAGCTCTGGTCGAAATCAAAGGGTCAGTCCAAAGGCCAATAAAGTAATACATACAATCTTTGGAGGACCATCCACTGGGAGAAGTAACCGAGAGCAAACGCAGGAAATCAGAGAAGTAGTAGAAGCAAGACATAACTTTGATGTGAACTCGATCGAACCAGACCCCGAAAAGGGTAAAGGAAGGATGGGACCCAATAATATTCATAGAAGTAGATTCACATGGGGTCGATGTTCGGCCAAATGATGCCCTGGTCATAAGTGCCCGGATTGGTCAAGAGAAGTCAGAAGGATCCTAATAGATAATGGAAGTTTGACAGACATTCTTAATGTAGCCGTCTACGATCAACTCAGGTTGGACCGAAAGGATCTACAGCCTTTCCATACTCCACTTAGAGGATTCAGAGGAGTTGAGGTCTGGTCACTCGCTACGGTAAAGCTATCCTTGAAGATTGGAGTGGCACCTTGCTAGAGAACTGTATTGCTCGACTTCGTGGTGGTAGACTTAGACAATTGGCCGTATAATGCACTGTTGGGTCAGCCATTCTTAAATAAAACTAAGGCCGTAACAACCACTTATGCATTGATGATCAAATTTCCGACTGAACAGGGGGTTGGTGTAGTCAAGGGATCCCAAGAGATGTCCCGAAGAGCTAACCTGTCACTATACAAAGACAAAAATGATGGTGAACATGTATGCACTATAACGCAGCCGAGTCAGAACAAAGAGTCACTGTTATTCGAATTTGATCTAAGGGAAGAGTAGAATGAATCCAAAACTGAACTGGTCGAAGAAATTATCTTGAAAGAAGATGAACCCGATAAAAAGATCAAAATCGGGGCCAATTTGGAAGGAAAAGTCAAATAAAGCCTTACTGATCTGCTTAAAGAATACAAAGATGTGTTCGCCTGGAGTCATGAAGACATGATCGGGATAGATGCCCGAGTAATATCTCACCATCTCGCGATATACGCAAATGCAAAACTAGTGATACAAAAGACAAGGTCATTCAATCTTGAGAGAAGTCAGTCAATCAAACAGGAAGTAGAAAAGCAATTTCACAGATTTGAACAAGGCATGCCCAAAAGACAGTTTTCCACTTTCGAGGATAGATCAGTTGGTGGATGCTACATCAGGCCACGAGTTGCTCAGTTTCATGGACGTCTACTCAGGATATAACCAAATTAGGATGAACAAAGCTGATGAAGAAAAAACAGCATTCACAACTGATCAGGGTTTGTACTACTACATAGTAATGCCTTTCGGGTTAAAAAATGCAGAGGCAATGTATCAAAGGCTGGTCAATAGAATCTTCACAAGGCAAATAGGAAGGAACATGGAAGTGTACATTAATGACATGCTGACCAAGAGCGTCTCGACAGACAAGCATACCTCAGACCTGCGAGAAGCATTTGATGTTTTGAGGAGATACCAAATGAAGCATAATCCGAACAAGTGTTTATTCGAAGTTCCTTCAGGAAGGTTCCTGGGTTTTCAAGTTCACCAAAGGGGAATCGAAGTCAATATTGAAAAGATCCAAGCCCTGCAGAGAATGACCTCACCGAGGACATTAAAAGAAGTACAGCGCTTAATAGGATGTTTAGCTTCCTTAGGAAGATTCATCTTAAAGGCCACAGACAGACGCACACCCTTTTTTCAGAGTAATCAAAAAAGGGAAAGGGCTCAAATGGAATGAAGAGTGCGAGCAGGCTTTCTCGAAAATCAAAGAGTACCTGGGGTAGGCTCTCATCCTTTCAAAACCATAGATGAGAGAGATACTCCATTTGTACATGTCAATTACAAAACTAGCAGTAAGCTCAGTCCTTGTCAGAATAGAAGATGGGATACAAAAGCCAGTGTATTATACCAGCAAGGCACTCTTACCAGCCAAGACCAGATATTCACAGGCAGAAAAAATGGCTCTAGCATTGGTTTTAGCGGCAAGGAAGCTAAGACCATACTTTCGGGCTCATACAATCCAGGTTCTCAACGACTGCCCATTGAAGCAAATTTTACAAAAGCTAGAGATTTCAGGAAGACTAACCAAATGGGCAATCAAGCTAAGTGAATTCGATATCCACTACGTCCCTAGGACATCCCTCAAAGGGCAAGCAATGACAGATTTTATGGCAGAGTTCACAGAGCCAAACCTGGAAGCAAAAAAGATGTTGGGAAGAAATTTCCCGTGGAAATTGTATGTTGATGGATCTTTAAACACTCATGGCAGCGGGGTAGAGATCGTAGTATGCACTCCAGAAGAAGATGATGTCGAATGTGCCATGAGGTTTGACTTCAAAGCAACCAATAATCAAGCCGAGTACGAGGCGCTACTAGCTGGACTCAGAGTCTGCATAGCTCTCGGGGCAGAGGAAGTCGAGATATTCAACGATTCACAGGTAGTTGTCAACCAAGTCCTGGATGAATACCAAGTCAAGGATGAAGGCATGATAGCCTACCGTGACATTGCAAAACAGCTCCTCCAGAGATTCAAAGAGCATAGGATTGCCCAGATCCCAAGGAGGAGAGTAAAATGGCAGATGCTTTATCCAAACTAGCATCAGCAACAACCACAATCAGGCCAAAAACTATTCCGGTTGCACATCTCCTCAAACCGAGCACAACTAAACCAAAAAACTGAGAAATTTTAGAAATCCGAACACAGCCAAACGGTTGGAAGATTCAACTGAAAAGGTTCCTGGATGAAGGCGAGCTCCCGAAAGATCCCTTACAAGCAAAACGTATCAGGTATCAATCAACAAGGTACACGTTGGTTGGAGGAGAACTATACAAAATGGGGTTTTCGCGAGCACTCCAAAGATGTGTATCAGAGGAAGTTGCATATCAGATATTACAGGAAATCCACTGAGGAGTTTGTGGAAACCACACTGGGGTAAAAGTTTAGCACACAAGATACTCAGGCAAGGCTATTACTGGCCTACTTTATTCTCAGATGCGCAGCAATGTTCGTGATCGGAACGATTTATATACCTATTTGAGGTCCCTATTACCTAGCTTTTGTTCTCATTTTCAAGCATATTTTGGTATATTATGTGTTTGTGAGTCTTGTGTAGGGACATGTTCCCTATGGAAGGTATTTGAGCTTAATTGAAGAGTTTTGAAGGTTAAAGAGCAGAATTTGGAATAGCTTGTGCAGACACCCCAACTTCAGAAGGTCTTATCTCTCTCTTTTGATTGAACTACATCACCCATAACCATGTTTTGGAAAGCCCCGGAGGTCTTCTTTCCAACGCACTTTACAGATCATGATTCCGAGGTTTCTACAGAAAGTTATGACTATTTTCGTAATAGTGCACAGAGAAGTGCGGTACGCAACCGCTCGAGACCAATTTGCAAACCACGTTTTGTACCGCGTAGAAGGGCAGCAAGCTCCAAATATTGATGTACGGTTCGCTGTGTTGATGCGTACAGCACATCATACCACACATCTTGGCAGAAATGCATTTTTGGACCATTTTCAGAGGGGTATTCTTGTCTTTTCACCTAAAAGTCTTGCCCTAATCTCCCACACTATAAATACCCCATTTTTCTCCTCATTCTTGAGACCTATCTTCTCCTCTTTTCCCCTCTCATGCCTCTTCTCTTCTCTTCTCTCTTCCATTTTCTTCCATTTTCTTTCACCTCTTGCTCCAATTGAGGTTTTTTCTCCATGGAAGCTCACCATACACCTCCACCCCACCACTATACACTTTCTCCATCCATCTTAGAGTAGATTACAAAGGAATTAGGAGCCAAATTTGAGCTAGGAAAGATAGAAGCATCTTCGTAGGACTTGTCTTCAAAGGTTTGCTCTTATTTACTCATTTCTTTGTATTTCTTGTTTTCTTTGATGTATTCCACCAATTTGGGGATATTGTAAACCTACACTTGTGTAATAAATATATTGATTATTCTTAAGTTCATTTGGGTTTTATTTTGCTCTTGGATATATGTGTTTTTATGCCCTTAATATGATATGTATGTGTATGAATTGTTAGAAATCAATATGTGTCCATGATTGGGTTTAGGAGTAGTTGTAATTTACAGTAGAAATTAGATACCTATGATTGTTGAATGATTGATGGATGACTTGAAATTCCATATATTGAGTAATTTGAGTAATTGGGATTTTAGCCCCAAAGAGTAGAAAAGGTTTCAGTTCAGGCTTTTAGTTGCTAAATTGACCTTGGTTCATATCCTTGTTCTTAATGGGTCTTTGTATTAAGACATGATTATCCATCAACGTGACAGGATTGGGTGATGAATTGATTGTGGAAAAATTCCCTAATCAAGAGGATGAACCTTTAACCTAAATTGAATGTTCTTAATGATATAACAATCACATTGTTGCATGTAGTTGTTAGGTAAACTTGTTTCCCATGTTTAGCCATCCTAGGGAGTTGATTAAACCGAATCTTTGACCTAGAAGTAATGACCACCGACATTTCTTTTGTGCTTGTGTTGTTATATGGATTTTTTGAGTGCTTAAAGCCTTTGCTTAATTGATCACTTTGTAATTGATCCATGGTTAGATGCTATGTACCGAGAGAAGACGCGTTTGACAATGCTTAGATAAACATTCACTATAATTGACTAGAAAGTGCTAGAACCACTAGGCTAGCGTATAGGGTTTGATTGTATTCCACATGCTTAATGGGTTCATATATATTGTTCGGATTGCTTGAGAGAGATTTCGGGTATATATGGATACTATCTTTAAGACATCGAGAGAGATTAGAGATTAATTAAAAGGATACGAGCCTATGTATACTTGCACATTTGAGGATTAGGTGAGTCTAGAACGTAATTAGGAGGATTGTCACGGTTGAGTCGTTTCCCTGGTGTAACCAAATTTCATGCATATCTCCATTCCATCTATCATTGTATATATCATTTATATACTTTATTTAGTTATATTATTATTCACTTTTCCGCACACGAGCCCGCTCGAAGTGTTGTAATAATAGCTAGAATTAGAGACGATCGATAAATCCCACCTCTGTGGATCGATCCCTTGCTTGCCGCTGTGCTAGTTTCTGTGACAATTTGATGACACTGCAACTACGTGTCCTGATCAGTTCGTAGAGCTGCAACGCTTGCCAAAGGATTGCTAATGATATTCGACAACCCAATGAACAACTCAGAAACCTCACATCCCCATGGCCATTTTCCATGTGGGGTTTGGATTTAATCGGCCCAATGCCAGTTGGGACAAGGGGTGGAGCGAAGTATGCCATAGTAGTTGTTGACTATTTCACGAAGTGGGTAGAAACTGAAGCATTAGTGCATATCACAGAAGCAAATACCACAAATTTCATGAAAAAGAATATACTCTACAGGTTTGGAGTCCCAAACACTATCATCACTGATAACGACACCCAGTTCGATAACCAGAAATTCAGACAGCTGCGCAAGGAGTACCAAATTGCCAATTACTATGCCACACCTGCCCATCCTCAAACGAATGGGCAGGTTGAAGCAGTGAACAAAATCATCAAGCATACACTCAAAGCAAAGTTAGATGCCAAGAAAGGAAGCTGGGTTGAAAAGCTACCTGAAGTACTATAGGCATATTGGACAACAGCAAGAACGTCAACAAGAGAAACTCCATTCACCTTAGTGTTTGTAATAGAAACTGTTATTCCTATAGAAACGTCATATACATTACCCCGGGTCAGGCTATATGATGAAGATCAGAATGTTGATATGCTGTTACAAAGTCTAGATGAGCTAGAAGAGAAAAGAGAGAAATCCCGAATACGAAATATGGCATATCAGCAAAAAGTAGCCTGCCACTACAACTCTCATGTTCGGGTTAGGAAATTCCAACAAGGAGACCTGGTACTCAGGAAGGTGTCATTGAACACAAAAAATAAAGTTGCAGGTTCCCTGATTGATAAGTGGGAAGGCCCATACAAGATAGAAGGAATAGCTGACCATGGAGCATATTGGATTGCACGATCCAACGGAGGGGTTTTACCCCTATCATGTAATGCCCAATATCTGAAAATTTTCTATCCTTAGATTATTATTTCTGTTTTCTTTTTTAGTTAGAACAATTTTAGTTAAGGTCAAATATTAATCTTTGTTGATTTTGCAGTTATAAATAAAAATCAAACTCGGGATTTCCGAAAAATAAAGCATATGATAATAAGAACATATGGGAGACAAGTATCATAATAAGAACATGCAAATAGAATACTCATGACCATTGATTCCCGAATGGGCGGAGAAACTCGAATGAGCATGTTAGCCAAGCAAAGTCAATTGACCTTAGCAAAAAGGCAAACCTGATGCACCAGATTCTGGAAAAAAGCTCGGAACGCTATCGAAAAAAAAATTAGGTGAAATGCGTAGCTGTGTTAAGCGGTTTAAAAAGCTTAACGATTCGGAAAACCCTTGCACAGAAAAACTGAGGAAACGTCCTTGGTAATGTGTAACGACTCGAACATATGATCATGGTGAGCCTTGATGTAATGTTCGAGTAGCAACTGAGTATGAAACACAAGTATAAACCTACTTGCCTGTTTTAAGATGACTCGGTTAATAATACTAGCCAGTTCAATAAGATACTTGGCGTTAAAAATTATTCGGGTAACGAAACCAGTTTAATAAGATACTCGGTGAGGTTGCCCGAACATCAGAATTGGCCAGTTTAATAAGATACTTGGTGATTGCCATAGCCAGTTTAATAAGATACTTGGCGCTAAAAATTATTCGGGTGACAATAAGTTTAATAAGATACTTGGTGAAGTTACCCGAATATCAGAAATAGCCAGTTTAATAAGATACTCGACAACAGTAGAATCAAATTAAAGAAGATACTCGGTGAAATTCCTTGCGCAATGAATCAAATCGAAACCATTATGTTTTCATTAATCTTTACGAAAGAATTCTTACAAGTTTACAAATATTGTTTCAAAGAATTGTTAGTCTACAAAAATTTAAGAAAATTCTACTAAAATTAAGGTTGTGAGGATTTAGAGCTCTTGCCGATACTCGGGTCGGGCACCATTTCATATTCACGGAGCAGACTTTCATTAGAAGGCCAAGCAATCGTGCCGACCGAATCGTCCATCCATTGGCTATAATTTTCTCCTGTGATCGGTCCAACATCAGGCACAACACCTTCCACGATCGACTCCTGACTGGCATAAAAAGTCGAGAAAAAGTGCTCGGATGGAACCTCCAAATGCATGGGATGAGGCTCTCTACCTCGGTTACGGCAGTAAGCTCTCCACTCCTTTATCTGAGTTCAAAGAGATTCCAAGAACCGATCCACGTGATGCTTGATCTACAGCTCCCAGTTGGTTCGGGCTTTCTTAGTTGCCCGATTCTTAACTTTGAAGAACTCGCCAGCTGAAACTCCCGAAGGAGAAGGGCATCATAGGCAGGGGATCTCTTGAAACGATCTACCCCTTACACTTCGAGTTCCAGCCTGGCCTCTTTGGATAGAGACTCGATTGTCAGAGCTTGGCGTTCCAAGTCATCGATCTTCTGTTCATATGCAGACTTGGACTGCTCCACTTCCTGCTCAACCTTAAGCATTGATTCTTGGGCAGAAGATAATAAGTTTTGAAGTGATGTAGCCTTCTCTTCTGCCAAAGAAGCCCTCTCATCGGCCTCCACCTGCTTCGCCAAAACAGTGGTCGACAAACACTTGGGCACTGTCGACTTCTTTCTGATAAGCCGATTCGACCCGAGAATGGCTATCATCACTCTCTTTTAGCTGATCTTCTAGATGCCTTATTCGATCAGCTTGATGTTGTTGCGGACTTGGCCACCATCTATAAAGGAGTTTAATTAAAAATCTGGTGAACAAGCAAGACAATTGAAGAGTTAGGAATAACATACATAAGATGCGTCGTTAAAAACATTCTGAAGACGCTCTGTTAAAGAGCCAACCCGAAAACAGCTCTAGCGGTCATCCCTAATGAAAGCCTAACCGGATGACATTGCCCCGAGCATATCCTGAAGTGAAGGATAGGAAGGACCTCCCGAGGGTTCAACCCTTAGATCTTCAACCTCGGGGGGAGAGGAACCCATATTCAGGTCAAAAGTCTCCACACCCGCCGATGCTTCGACATGAACACTTCGGGTATCTCAACCTCGGCGTCTTTATCACTCGATTCAACAAATGAGACTGCTCGAGGAACCTTGAGAGGGTGAGTAGAAGAGTTGACCGCCTTCCGTTTCTCAGCCCGAGTATGGTGGAAGCTGAGATCAGCTGCGGGATCTTCTTGAGCCTCATACCGGAAGGATTCAAAAAACTCGGGATCTGTATGTACTTGTCCCGCTGAGGTATTACCTCTATCATCGGTGTCTGACCGCTTGGCATGCCCCTCGCCAAGACCCTCACTTTTCCTCTCCCCATCATCAGGCACAATTTGAGTATGATCTGTAGGGCCGCTCGGACCACTAGTCACCCCTGCGATCGGTTGAACGAAGTCCTCGGAGACATATTCTAGGATTTTCCCCTCGGCTACATCAGGTTCCTCGTCAGACTCAGGCAGGGCAATACCATCATTGCTATGACAAGAAGCTTCTTTTCGGCTCGACTGAAGAATCAACTTCACTTGGTGAGCTTAAAGGTCGCAGACGATGTCCATGTCATACATTTAGAAGAAAAAAGAGGAATCGAGTCAGAATACAAAAAGCAAAAAATAACAACGAGAAAAAAAGAGGGTTAAAAAAGATCACTTACATCACCTGTGGTAGCCTGAAATCTGGATGAAGAAGCCGAGCTCTATCATTTTCGTTTCATTGAAAAGATAAGACATGCTCATCTTTTCCAGGGTGCAAACTGCTACCCGAGCAAGTCTGGTCAGCTTAGTATCGCTGAACTCGAGTTTTTTCTTGTTCCATACCTTGGGGGAACAGAAAAAATAGGAAACTTTCAACACTGTCCGAGTGTCCCCAGTCGAAAGAGTAACATTGAGTCCGAGATTCCCTCCGGCAAAAAACCAACTATTCTTCCAATACTTGTTGGATGAAGGGAATCCTCATACAAACCCCATCTTTTTAGGGTCATCAGATGTATCAACTCCCCGATTCACCTTTGCCCTCTCAAGGACCCAACAATCTGGCGGATTGGACATGAGGAAATAGGTCTTTGTCTTGCCAGACAGCCTCAGCATGAAGAAATGACTGATCTCACTCGGGGAAGGCAGCGACAAGTTCATCTGGCTCCACATGTGCCACATGCACATCAATATCTTGTAGCTGTTCGAGGCCAGTTGAGCTGGAGCGATCCCTGCTTCAGCTAGAAACCAGGCAATAAACGGTTGAAGAGGAAGAGTAAAGCCGCAGCAGAGCACGGATCCGTAGATAGCAACCATGCCCGGGGGTAAATTTCATACAGCTCTATCACCCGCAGAAATCAGAGTAACCGAATTGTCCTGATTTAATCGGGCATAATATTTCTCAATCTCATTTGCCCCGACCACATTCGGTTCGGTGTCAAACACGCTCGGGCGATCAGCAGAGAAAGTGAGACGAGATACCCTGAACGCCTCTTCAACATCATTCTCATCAACGATCTGCTCCCCGATACTAACACCGCCCGAGTTGTGCCTATAAACTTTGCTTTGGCTTTGATGCTTTCCCATCCTTGATCGAAGTGGTACCCTGTGATTAGAAACGACATATTCAGAACTAGATGAAGAATCAGAGTTGGATACAGAAAAATGGACGTCAGGGTGAAGCCTAGAAACGTCGACTTCTAAAAAAAGAGGTTCATCAGGGGGATTTCCCTAGTAATCTTCGAACGCAGAAAACCAATTGGAAATCCCCACGATCGAGCGCTTCGAGAGCTATAGTACAGAGTTGAAGACGGGAAGTTGGTTCCATTAAAACTAACCTTGAATGAAATCTGATGCAAAGACCTTCGACGGAGAAATGGTGATTTTCTGCGTGACAAACTCTGGGCTAGGAAAATTTTCTAGTATTGTGTTTTTGAGAATGAACCAGCGTAACCCCTTAGTGAAGAATTTAAAGGGGTAATAGCACGAAACCCTAAGGTCTCAAGGTGGGAAAAATCTATGACGAGATTTGATGACATAGGCGGGGCACGGGGAGACGCGTAGGTCGTTTCTCATAAATGATATCGAAAAATGAAGAGGCAAATGACACGTGTCAAGAAGAGAACTGGCTTTAGCCATCAGAACTCCAAAACATCGCCATCATTGAGATCTCACGTGAGGTGGCAAATCGAATTTACAGGATCACCATTAAGACACACCATTATGACAAGACATTTACTCTGGCACTGAAAAGATATTGAAAAATTGATTAAAATACTTTTGCCCAAAATAAAACCCTGTTCGGCAAAAATAACTTAAGAGGGTATTGTCGTATGTGAATTTTATCAGACGTACACGTTATCGACAAAGAGGATAAAATTACCAGGCGGACGTCCAAATAGGCATTCAGGAAATGTCCTGCAAGACATCACCAAAGAAGAGAAGACCGAGTAAACAAGTATTGAACAAAACCTACTCAGGGTCAACTGACGTCATATACTACTCGGGGTCAGTTAAAGATACTCGGGGCTAAGTTGATGACACTTTCTACTCGGGATCAGATGACGTCACTCGAGACAAGCTGATATCGTGTTTTACTCGGGACAAACATGCAGAAAACTGAATAAAAAGCCCAGCGCGTAGTTCACACGAATCAAAATATACGAAGATATCCATATCAACGAATTCCAAGAAGAATATAATATCAAGCAGAAAAGGTTCATAATCAAGTAACAATTTTATTTCTTCAAAAAGACTGCGCTATTATAAGGAAATAAGTCCTAACTGGATTACATTACCAGAGTCCCACACAATACAAGTCTCCGAAAACAGTAAAAGAAGATAAACTACTTCGAACAAGTAAACAATCATAATTAAATATAAAGATCTTTTATTACTTGTACAAAGAGGATTATGGTTCTATGAACATATAAATAGACCCATAACCTCGTCACAAAAGACACAGAAATCATATAGGAAAATACAGAGAGAAAAAAGAGAGATCGAGAATTGTAATTATTTTATTCATAGTGGATTTTGGCTTGGTTGATCATTCAACCACCCGTGGACGTTTCTCCGATCATCGGAGTTTTACCACGTAAAAATCTTATGTCCAATTACTTTCTCCTTCTCTTTCTCTTTAATCACAGCTAAAATCCAAATCTTGTTAGTTTTTCTCATACAACCAGAAATCGATGTCAACATGTGGTAAGCGGTCTTTGGACAATGCTTCCTCACTCGTGCACCTTCGCCTTCTTCGACCGTTCTCATGCCTCCAAACTTCGAATTTGAATCCGTTTTTAGATTTTGAACTGAGACTCTCACACACACATGGACAACTATGAAATTTAGACAATAAATTATGAATTCGAATCGATACATGAAGATGAAGACAATGCATGTTAAGTGATCGGAAAGATTTGTAACGTATTACTCGAAACTTGAAATCTAATTAATGAGTAACCGAAATAACTAGAACTCAATAAGGAATAATACAAGATCAAATTCATGTTCGAAGTCCATAAAACATAGACAAACAAACACATGAACACACATGAATGCTATTTACAAGATATAGTCCTAAAATAAGTAATTTACAAAATTTGTCAATGTAAGTTTAATGCATAAGCATTCAATATCAAGTGTATGAATGTGTTATACAAATTGAACATAACAATGTAGGAATACATACGAATGCAATGTGTGTGTATAATTAAACCTTATAAGATAAATGAAATTTAAATATACATTTATTGAACAATGAATCATATTTCACTTTGACGACTCAATCTTACTTGATAAGTTGTCAAATCTTCTTTGAAACTTGAATCAATATCAATTTTTAACTATTAATCAATATAAGTGAAATTTTGTTTTGATATAGAATTATATCAACACAACTCAAAATTTTAAAAAAACGGTTGTCAATGCTTTTATCTCTTATGTTATATGATAAAACATTGTAACATCTACCCATTATCAAATATACACTATTACCTTCTTGTTCATCTTCTTCCAATCTTCATAAGACATATCCCTTGGCTTGGGTGAGTCTCTTTCAATGATCTCACTCAATTCTTTAATTGTGAGAATATCATCCATCATGGGTTTCCAACTCACCCAATTCATAGCAGTAGAAATACCCTCAAATACAATCACACAAATACCGACTTGCAACTAGTTAATCAACACTATCTGGGAATCAACAAACCATGGTTCTGATAACACTTGTTACAAAAAATACTACTTTGATACCGATTGTTACGAAAAAACATTTATCCATCTTCTCGATAAAGCTAGTAGCGCAAACCACCACTACCGATTTTTTGAATGGATTGTAGAAAACACCAAACTTCTTAACATTCAAGAAAAACCACAACGAAATGTGCAAACAATATATCACAGAAAAATAGACAACACACACTTTATGCGGTTCGGCGTAAGTCTACATCCACTGGTAAGACTCCGAAAAATTTCTCCATTATTATCACATATCATGGGTACACAAAAAAACAAGTCTTAGAAACAATAATATGAGGAATATCAACAATATAGAGAAGAAAGTAAGAAACATCCCACCACAACGAACTCTCTTAACCAAAACGAACTGAGGTGGACTAGAATCTCTCGAACTCACTAATTCTGATGGATTTAAAACAGAGGTGGAACGACTGAGAAAAGGCAAGAATCTCGGCTTGGAGATCTAATAAAGCTGAGGAATTAACGGAGAGAATATGATGAGAAGAGAGAATTTGTTTGTTCATTTAGGAACTGATATTTGTTTTTTAATTGTAATATTTGTTAAAAAATTAACTTAATTTTTTAAAAATTTACCTATTAATCTTTATTTAATAATATTTCTAATTGACGGTGGATTTGTTAACCTGGTTAGCTTTTGGACAGGGTCATACAATGGGGAGGGAGGTCAGTACGGTGAGCAAAAATTAACCATGTAAAATTGTACCACTTTTGTTTTAAAACTTATCCACCTTTCTCAATCCTCTTATCAACTTTTATAAAAGGAAATGTTGGGTTGATTCATTTGATAACACTTGTCAACTCCTCACAACATCATACCACCACGTTTCAGCTTCTTTTCATGTAAAACATTCAATAGTTCAACCATCTCCCTCTCACTCACACATACACATAAAGACTCACTTCTCAGCAATATCCACTGATCCACCGCTGTACATGGAAGAAGAAGAAGAAGAAAGCAACCAGCTTATACTAAAACCAGGCGAGTGGTTTTTAAAGCTAATATCCCTCCAAGCTGATATAATCTACACATGCATAGTCTCTCTCACAGCACCTATTCTTTATTTCCTCTCCGCCGCCTCCGACTCCTACCGCCGTGCCGAGGAAACTGCGGCAACAGTTGAGACAGCGGTGCAGAACGTCCCTTCCAAAATCTGGCAAGGTAGTTTCCTCAAATTGAAGAAAATAGGGTTTGGGTGTCTGGGTGCCATACAGGTTTTTATGTTGCTGGTGGTGCTGGTGGCAGTGGCCGCCGCGTTGGGAGTTGGGTTTGTTCAGATGTGGGTTGAGGAGCCTGTGTTTCTGAGAGAGAAGTTGTTCTTTGATTACACAAATGAGAATCCTGAGGCTGTTTTCTTTGTTGGTGGTGATGGTTTTGGAGGCAAGAAGAGTACTAGAAGAAATTCAATGGGGGTTCCAATTGGGCATACTTATCAGCTTTGTGTGGTCATTTTGCTGCCTGAGTCTGATTTTAATAGGGACATTGGGGTTTTTCAGGTGCGCCCTCTTGCCCCTCTTGCCTATTTTTGTAATTTCATGTTTATCTAATTTTTGTGGATTTTATTACAATATATTAATCCTCAATTAATCCAAGTTCATCGGTTTATCTTTCTTTATATATATATATATATATATATATTTGTAAGGTTGCTACTAAACCCTTAAAAATAATGTAATTAATTATGATGCTCAAGTTTCTTGTTTGGTGGTAAGATATTAGAGATACACTTAGGATTTTTTTCTTTTTCTTTTGGCATGAATTAAGAATGAATTAAAATTTGTTATGTAAACTCATTTATACCGAGAATCCTGGGTTTTGACAAAATTCAAAACACTGTTTTTCAGAATTTTATAAAATTTGTTCCGCAATTTTTTTTTGGAAAACTGTAGGGATGATAAATAACCGGTAGGGATAGGGCCAGTGGGGATCCACACTTACTGGGTGTGAATGGGTTTCAATTTGGTAGTAATGGGACTGCATGGGGATGGATAATATGACCAGCAATATGTATGGGACGGAGATGAGTTTTGTAATCTCCATCACGTTCTATTTCAAATATAGTCTTTTTTATTATTATTATTTAGTTCAATATTTATGTTTTAAAATGGTTGACAATTTTTTTTAGTTTTATGATTTATGTTAACAGATGATTTTTAATAGTTTTTTAGAATTATTATATTAATTAGGTTTTATATTTATTATTTAATAAAAAATATTTATTTAATAATATTTTAATAAATAATTTTGATAAACAGGTTAAATTAGATGGGGATGGGAAAGCGTACCATACCCTTCCTCGTCATACTCCATCTATCGTGAAGTTTTATGAGGGAATATGTATTTAAAAAATAAATGGGTTGTGGTGTGGAAGAGTCATCCAACCCTGAATCCGTCTCATTACCATCCCTATGAATTTAATTACTTAATTCTGAAATTTTATAATTCTTTTTCAATTTAATTGTTGGTCACGTCATAAAAATATTTTTGAGATTTTTTGAATTATTCAAGGCAATTATATTGAAAAGCTTAACATTTGTTATGTTAAAGTTGTCTGGTGAATGTGATTCGTTATTAATACAAAGATGTGCGTGGTTCGATTATATGAGCTGGTAAAGTTATCTGGTAAATGTGACTAGTTATTTATAAACAGACTGTGTATGGTTCGTATATATGATCTGATCATAATGGACAGAATGAGTTTTTTGTTTTTTTGTTTTTTTTTTGTGATTGTGTTGTCTACTCACAATTCACAAACTTGTTATCAGCTGACAGCTGAAGTCTTAAGCATCAATGGAGATGTGATAGCAAAATCTAGCCACCCATGTATGTTACATTTCAGAAGCTCCCCACTTCGACTCACACGAACCTTTCTTATGGGGGTACCTTTATTACTAGGAATCTCTGATGAAACTCAGAAACTAACTATCAGAATTCTTAGGCACAATGAAGGGAATTCAAGAACCGATGCTGTCCGAGTTATCCTATGTCCAAGGGCTGGATCTTCAAGGCTACCGCAGTTGTATGAAGCCGAAATTCTCCTTAACTCAAAGCTACCGTGGACAAAAGAGCTTGTCCACAACTGGAAATGGACATTTTATGTTTGGTCAACCTTGTATGTATACATCATCCTCCTCACAACCCTCGTTTGCTGCTGTAAACCACTCTTGTTTCAGGTGAAAGCGGGCAGTGGTAATTCATGTGGCCGGATTGATCGGTTGACTGATCGAACTGAGTTGGAAGAACCAGTAGGCCGTGAAGGATGGAGTAGTACTGGATATGCAAAGGGTGGTTTAGAATCCATGAGAAAATGCCAACTGAGCAGGAGAAAGAGAAAGGCAATATTTGTACAAGAGAGTGCATCAACTGTTATGGGGGAAGAAACAAGTACAGTTGCTGAAGAAGACTTCGGGGACTCAGAATCTGTGTCTAATTAATTCGAAGCTTGCACATTAATGCTTTCAAATCAATGTAAACCATGTGTACGTGTTGGTGTTTTGTTTTCAAATTAAAGTTATCTTTGGGATTGTTTTTATTTAAAAAATAATCATTTATTTATCAAGTTTTGTTCAAATAGGTATTTTGTAAAATTCTTATAAGTAGTTTATTTTACAATTTAGTCATTCAATAAGTAGCTGAAAATGAATTTAAGTGAGTCTAACAATCAAGAGGGATGAATAGGTTTTAAAATTTACCCTATTTTACCAAGTATTCAATTAATGTTAAACATGTTTAAAACAGTAAAAACACATGATTTGTTTTACGTGAGAAACCCTTCAAGTGGGTAAAACTCACCGGCTATCCTTTTAGCCACATACGGTCCTCAAAATCTACTACTTCAATGAAAGTTTACAACATATGTTGACCTCAAGTCATACCATTTTTGGTCACTAACCGTTACACTTTATCCAACGGGCCTTTAATAGTGATCTAGACCAATTAGCTGTTGGGGTTTATGCCCTAAAGATGTCATTTGTAAATGGAATTATAAAATAAATAAAAGAAAAGTTCAATTCATTTTTCTTATGTTGTTTATTTTATAACTTATGCATATATTTAACATCCAAGATTGCCGGATGTAATCTCGAACTGTGTATATAAGTGTCATATACAGATGGATACAGTAAGAGACGTGCAATCTAAAAAGTCCATAAACAACAAATAAAGTTAGGTACTTTATTTCCCGTCAATCTATAGCTGCGGTCGATTCGGTTATGTACGGTCATTCTATTCTGAATTATTCATATGAGATATAGGAATGGAAACACCTTGTATGATGTGATCATAGAGGACTAGGCCATGATCTATATGAATCTCTCACCAATATCTGTTTACCGATAAGATTCATATTTATTCACTAATGATGGCTATATGTGGGTGATCTTAATCATGAGTTTCTTATCGACTCCTTCAGGTTAGATCATGGTCTTTAATATACCATGGGTGAGGTCGAATGCAGTTCCCGGTCAATATGCTCCATATGTTGGGATTGTGATTTGGCCTGTGGCTGAGAAGGTTTGTACACAATAGTGGAATCCACTTCTTCTTGTGAGAAGTATATGGTAGCTCCCTTAAGGTTGATTCGGGGCTTGGACAATATGAGCCCTCTCCTAATTCCGTGAGGAAATAGGATTTATTGTTCAATAGAGAATCAATGGTACTTAAAGGATATATGTAATTAGAGGGGTATAACGGACATTATGACCCAGTTATAATTATGAACTACTATGGAGGATCACACCGTGTGTAATAGTTATATCGATAGACACTGAGTTGTATCGGTTTTTATAAAAGCATCTACAGTTGAGAGAGTACAACTTCAGGTTTTTAGTGGAATAACACCAGAGTTAATAATCAAGGAATATTAATTTAAGAGTTTAATTATTTATTCTGAAGAGTATTAGAGCTCAAAAAACTGTGGATCCATTAGGTTCCATTTCTAGCTCGATCGATTTAGGTAACAAAGGACACGGTTAATTAATTGGATTGTCTAATAAATTATATTACGAAAGTGACACGTATTTATTCGGGAATTAATTGGATAATAAGATTATTTAATTAATGAGTGATAAAGATTATGTTTATTAAATAATTAGATTTCTTAATTATGTAATTAATTAGTAGTTGGAGAGTGTTATTTGATATTTAATTTTTAAAGATAAGATAATTTGATTATTTTATTTTTATTAAATTAGATATTTAATTTTGAATTTAAAGAGTTTGAATTCCAATCAAATTGATTAATATCTTTAAAAATATGAGATATCTTAAAAGATATGTCACGATTGTTGTGACATGGGTTGCGTACGAAAGCCCTATGGAAGGCATGGGTTGTGCATGTCAACCCTTTATGTGTTTGTGGCATGCGCACTATAGGGAAAATAAAACCCCGCGCAGCGGAAGCGCGAGAAAATTTAATAAAATTAGGGTTTGAGTATTAAAAAAATGTTCCCTTTTAATAACACGAACCTTAACCCTAGTTTAATTGATGTATATAAAAAGTATCGTACATTTTTTTTGTGACGATTGAACTAGCGTTGAATTGAAGCTGCAAGATCTTCCAATCCAATCACGAACGTGAATCACCTAAGAGTGTGAGCTCCCTTTCTTTAAATTGTATACCTGAGGATGGAAACAATCAAAATCTTATTCTTTGTTAGTCACAATAATCCTCCAAGAGAAAAACCAAGAATGTCCGGTCACTTTTGAATTGTCAATCAATTTGATTGAAACTCGCGTGAACCTTGATTCGATGTTGTACACAAAAGCCTTTTGATGCTAGTCTACTATCGAAAACCAAAACGTTCCCTCTTTTCTCTATGTTTGGCCGAATTCTTCGCACAATGAGTTGAACAAAGTTTTTATTTTTATAAAACAATAAAAAAACAAATAAAAAAACAACTTTTCACACCAAAAAAATCATTATTAGTCGAATTTAATAGGTATTATATATAGGAGACTAAATCCTCTCCTAAAAAGGATTTACTTGGTGAGTAAGAATCTTATCCTTAGGCGGATTTAATCATTTTCCAAAAGGAATTCTTTCCTACACCAAGACTCCTAATCCAACTCAATAATGTATTTTTAACCATATTAAAGACTTCATAATTTGATTAGATAAATAATTCCTTTTATTTATCTACTTATCAAATATAGTCTTTAATATTAATTATACTACCAACAATAGTATAATTTTAGGAGACCATCTCCAACTAGGAAAAAGATTTTGACTTTTATTTAAATAATTAATTAATCAACATATTAATTAATTTTCATTTAATTAAATAATAAAATAAAAATAATATAATTAAGCTATTCTAAATAGCCTTGCCACCCAACACATATATATGGGCCATATATTATTTTTCTTATTTTATTAAATCTATTGGACCTTTATAAAAAGTCCACATGTGAACTAAACCTATTCTTACAAAAAGAAACAAGTTCACATGCCTTAATACAACTCTAAATGGACCTCTAAATTGGTCCGGTAGAATATATCAAGTGATCCATGCAAGTTCGTGTGGATTAGGGATCTTGGCGAGCAATCTAGATTTAAGCTCCAATAGACACAACCCAATCACAATCAACAAATGATTCACTTAGGTCCGATCTATTTAATTTTAGTTCATTCCACTAAAGAAATAAAATTGAACTCTTAAATAAAGATAGAATAAATTAATGTTACTCATTCATACCCTAGACAACCTTATTGGAGAAAGTGTATCCTCATGAAGAATACCAGTTATCATATGTAAATCAGATGTACACGTCATTGACAAAAAGGATAAAATTGCTAGATGGACATCCGAATAGGCATTCGGAAAATATCCCGCAAGATATCACCAAAGAAGAAGAACGCGAGTAAGTATAAAAACAAGTATCGAGCAAAACCTACTCGGGATCAGTTGACGTCATATTCTACTCGGGATCAGTTGACGTCACTCGGGATTAGCTGACATCATATTCAACTCAGGATCAAATGACGTCATTCGGGATCAGCTGACGTCGTGTTCTACTCGGGACAAATATGAAGAAACCATAATAAGGAAGCCCAACACATAACTCGCAAACGAACAAAGAATCATGTTAAAATACTTAAAGATATCCGTGAAGAAAAGAATTCCAAGAAGAATAGAATGCCAAACAGGAAAAAGGTTCCAAATCAGACCACAATTTTATTTCTTCAAAAAGACTACGCATTTGAACAGAAATAAGTCCTAACTGGACTATATCACTAGAGTCTCATTCGATCTCTATACAAATCTCTAAAATAGGAAAGAAGACAGACTGCTCCAAACAAGTAACCAATCATAATTAAATACAAAAATCTTTCATTACTTGTACAAAAAGGGTTAGGGTTCTATTTACATATAAATAGACTCATAATCTCGTCATAAGAAGATATAGAAAGATACGGAGAGAAAAAAGAGAGATCGAGAGTTGTAAATCTTTATTTCAATAGTGGATTTTGGCTTGGTTGTTTGTTCAACCACCCGTGGACGTTTCTCCAATCACCGGAGTTTTACCACGTAAAATTTGTGTCTGATTACATTCTCCTTCTCATTCTCTTTGAAATCACAAGCTAAAATCCAATCTTGTTGACTTTCTCACACATCAACAAATCGTCGTCAACAATTGACCCTAGAAGGAGGGGGTGTTGAACCTTCGATCTAATTAAAAGTAATGGCATGAAGCAGAAACAGTTCTATGGATGTCCAAAAATCTCCGGATATTGTCTATATTGGCAGTAGTTCACGAGATCTCGCCATAACCACCGAGAACCAACCAACATCTCTGGCAGGGATCTAACAAATCCCTCAGACTATTGAAGACCAGACAAGACGCTTCCGTGAGGCACTGCAACAGCTGGTAGCAGTCGCGGCAAAGGAAATAGTTGATCTACTAGCTGTAGAAGAAGCGTAACCTCCTAATCCCCCACTTACAAGGCTTCGTTCGGTTATAGTTGGGCTAGAACCAGATGCACCAGAAGCTGGCAGGAACTTCATTCTATTTAGTCAAGCAGGACGTGGAACAGCCTAAGAGGAGTAACCACGCCAAAGGTAGAGCCATGGTCAGACAACCCAAGATAGACACCGCAAGCATGACTGGCACAGGGATCGGTAGTCATTAGAGGAAAGTGATTGGCGCCATCACAAGTGCCATCACGGGACCATACGTCTGCAAGGATCAACCCGTGAGACTCGGCAACAAAGCGAAGAGGAGCTTGAAAATGGCATGACAGTCACTCAGCGGTTTAACCATCATTGAGATCTGGTGGGAGATAGAGATGTCGTAATTCAGAGCCTGACCTGAGAAGTTGAAAACAATAAGCGTCAAATGGACGCACTGGTTAGACGTTATGGGTACAATGACTTGTTCGACGACAATTTTGATAGTCCTTTCATTAGGGACATCCTGCGAACCCCATTCCCAGAAAGATTCAGGATGCCGCACGTGGAACAGTTCAATAAGGATACGGATCCAAAAGAACACGTCTGACGGTATAAAAGTGTTATGGCTCAGTATGCCCACAGCAACCCTTTATTATGCCTCAACTTTCCACAAACTCTAGGAGACACAGGCTCAAGATGGTTTGGAAGGTTACCCCCAGCAAGCATCGAAAGTTTCGGTGAATTAAGTAGAAGTTTCTTAGGACAATTTTTGGGTAACATTCATAGGAAAAAATCAGTGGCTTACCTTTCACAGCTGAAACAAGGGAAAGATGAGTCGTTGAAAAAATACCCGGGGAGATTCGGCCAGGCGGTATCAGAAATCAGCAGTGCAAATGACGAAGCAATAATTGCTGCATTCATAAACAACTTACATAATGGACGACTATCTTTTGATTTATGAAAGGCCCGTCTAACCAGATATGCAGATATGATGGACATGGCGGGAGGATATGCACTTGCCGAAGAAGAAGAGTTAGCCACAGGAGGATGCTACATGCACAGAGGAAACCCAGAAAAGGATGCCGAGTCAAAGGTACAGAACCGAAAGGAAAAACAAAAAGGAAATAGGAAAAAAAGAAGCAAGGACGGAGGAAACGGGCATAATACTGGCCAGACCACAGAGAAATTCTGAGGAAAATACGCAAACTACACCCCTCTCTATAAAAAGAAGGAAGAAATCCTGGCCATACTTAAAGAAAAGAATCTGGTAAAAGAGCCACGCCAACAGTCTCAGTTTGCCCGACGAGATACAACAAAATACTATAGATTCTATAAGAAAACCGGTCATGAGACTTCCAAGTGTTACCAGTTCAGAGATTAAATAGAGACCCTCATTCGAGAAGGACACTTGCAGGATATAATCCTAAAAAGGGATAAGAGGCCAAAAACAAAGAAAGACACTAGGGCCGATCATAGCTTCGGTCGAAACCAAATGGCCAGCCCTGAGGCCAATGAAGTAATACAAACAATCTTTGGAGGACCATCAAATGGAAGAAGTAACCGAGAGCGAACACAGGAAATCAAAGAAGCAGTAGAGGTAAGACAGGACTTTGACTTGAACTCGGTTGAACCAGACCCGAAAAGGGTAAAGGAAGGATGGACCCAATAATATTCACAGAAGCTGACTCACATGGGGTTGATGTTTGACCAAATGACGCCTTGGTCATAAGTGCTCGGATTGGACACAGGGAAGTCAGGAGAATCTTAATAGATAATGGAAGTTTGGTAGATATTCTCAATTTAGATGTCTACAATCAACTCAGGTTGGACCGAAAGGATTTGCAGCCTTTTCATACCCCACTCAGAGGATTCGGGGGAGTTGAGGTTAGATCTCTCGGGACGGTAAAGTTACCCGTAAAAATGGGAGTGGCACCTCGTCAGAGAACAGTTTTACTCGATTTCGTAATGATAGACTTAGATAATTGGCCATATAATGCATTATTAGGTCAGACATTCTTGAATAAAATAAATGTTGCAACAACTACTTACGCTCTAATGATCAAATTCCCGACCGAACAGGGGGTCGGAGTAGTCAAGGGGTCTCAAGAGATGGCCTGAAGAGCTAACCTGTAATACAAAGACAAAAACGATGGTGAACAAGTATGCACTATAACTTAGTCGAATCAGAACAAAGAATCACTATCATTTGAATTTGATCCAAGGGAAGAACCAAAGGAGTTCAAAAATTAACCGGTCGAAAAATTAATCTTGAAAGAAGATGAACCAGACAAGAAGATCAAGATCGGGGCCAATTTAGAAGGAAAAGTAAAACAAAGCCTCACTTATCTGCTCAAAGAATACAAGGATTCCTTTGCCTGGAGTCATGAAGACACGATCGGGATAGATGCCCGAATAATATCACATCATCTCGTGGTAGACCCGAATGTAAAATCAGTAATACAAAAGAGAAGGTCATTCAACCTTGAGAGAAGTTAGGCAATCAAGCAAGAAGTGGAGAAGTTATTCTCAGTAGGGTCAATTAGAGAGATTAACTACCCTTAATGGGTAGCTAATGTAGACATCGTCCAAAAGAAAAATGGTCAGTGGAGAATGTACGTAGATTTCACAGATTTAAACAAAGCATGCCCAAAAGACAGTTTTCCATTGCTAAGGATAGACTGACTGGTTGATGCCACATCCGGCCACGAATTACTTAGTTTCATGGACGCCTACTCAGGATATAATCAAATCCGGATGAATAAGGCTGACGAAGAAAAAACGGCGTTCACACCTGATCAGAGCTTATACTGTTACACAGCCCTTCGGGTTAAAAATGCAGGAGCAACATACCAAAGGCTGGTCAACAGATTCTTCGCATGCCAAATAGAAAGAAACATGAAAGCTTACATAGATGACATGTTGACCAAGAGCATCTCGACGGACAGGCATACCTCAGACCTGTGAGAGACATTCGACGTTTTGAGGAGATACCAAATGAAGCTGAATCCGAATAAGTGCCTATTTGGAGTTCCTTCAGGAAGGTTTCTCGGTTTCGAAGTTCACCAAAGGGTAATCGAAGTAAATCCTGTAAAGATCCAAGCCCTACAAAAAATGACCTCACCAAGGACGCTAAAAGAAGTGCAGCGCTTAACAAGATGCTTAGCTTCCTTGGGTAGATTCATCTCAAAGGCCACAGACAAATGTCCTCCCTTTTTTAAAATGATTAAAAAAGGAAAAGGACTCGAAGGGATCGAAAAATGCAAGCAAGCATTCTTAAAAATCAAAGAGTACATAGGGCAAGCTCCCATCCTTTCGAAACCGAAAATGGGAGAGATACTTCATTTGTACATATCAATTGTAGAATTAGCAGCAAGCTCAGTTCTAGTCAGAAAAAAGATGGAGTACAGAGGCCAGGGTACTATACCAGCAAGGCACTTATACCAACTGAAACCAGGTATTCACAGGCAGAAAAATTGACCATAGCATTGGTTTCAGCAGCAAGGAAGCTAAGGCCATACTTTCAGGCTCATACAATCCAGGTTTTCACCGACTGCCTAATTAAGCAAATTTTACAGAAGTCAGAGATTTCAGGAAGACTAACCAAATGGGAAATCGAGCTAAGTGAATTCGATATCCAGTACGTTCCCAGGACATCTCTCAAAGGCCAAACAGTGGCAGATTTTATAGCAGAATTCATAGAACCAAACCTGGAAGCAAAAAAGATGTTGGGCAAAATTTTCCCATGGAAATTATATGTCGATGGATCTTCTAACACTCACGGTAGTAGGGCAGGGATCATAGTATGCACCCAGGAATGAGATGATGTCGAGTGTGCCATGAGATTCGACTTTAAAGCAACTAATAATCAAGCCGAGTACGAGGCGCTACTAGCTGGACTCAGAGTCTGCATAGCCCTTTGAGCAGATGAGGTCGAGATATTCAGCGACTCACAGGTAGTCATCAACCAAGTCTTGGACGAGAACCAAGCTAAAGATGAAGGCATGATAACTTATCATGACATAGCAAAACAACTCCTTCAGAAATTCAAAGAACATAAGATTGCCCAGATCCCAGGGAGGACAATGAAAAGGCAGATGCTTTGTCCAAGCTAGCATCAGCAACAACCACAATCAGACCAAAAACTATTACGGTTGCACATCTCCTCAAATCGAGCACAACTGAGCCAAAAAACTTTGAAATTTCAGAAATCCGAACACCGTTAGACAGTTGGATGACTCAGCTAAAGAGGTTCCTAGAAAAAGGCATACTCTCGAAAGATCTCTTACAAACCAAACGTATCAGGTATCGGTCAACAAGATACATATTGATCAGAGGAGAACTATACAGAAGGGGGTTTTCCCGAACACTTCAAAGATGTGTATCAAAGGAAGATGCGTGTCGGATATTATAGGAAATCCACGGTGAAGTATGTTGAAACCATACTGGGGGTAAAAGTTTAGCACGCAAGGTACTCAGACAAGATTATTATTGGCCCACTCTATTCTCAGATGCACAACGATGTTCGGAGAACTGCAATACTTGCCAAAGGATTGCTAATGATATCCGACAACCCCTTGAACAACTTAGAAACCTAACGTCCTCGTGGCCATTTTCCATGGGGGTTTTGGACTTAATTGGCCCAATGCTAGCTGGGACAGGGGGTGTAGCGATGTATGCCATAGTAGCCGTTGACTATTTCACGAAGTGGGCAGAAGTTGAAGCATTAGTGCATATCACATAAGAAAATACCATAAATTTCATGAAGAAAAATATACTCTATAGCTTTGGAGTCCCAAACACTAACATTAGTGACAACGGCACCCAGTTTGATAACCTGAAATTCAGACAGCAGTGCAAAGAGTACCAAATTGCCAATTACTATGCCACACTTGCCCACCCTCAAACAAAAAGGCAAGCTGAATCAGTAAACAAAATCATCAAGCATACACTCAAAGCAAAGCCAAATGCCAAGAAAGGAAGTTGGGTTGAAAAACTTCCCGAAGTATTATGGACATATCGGACGACAGCAAGAACTTCAACAGGAGAGACTACATTCACTTTAGTGTTTGGAACAGAAGTGGTTATCCCCATAGAAACATCATATGCATCACCTTGGGTCAGGCTATATAATGAAGATCAGAATGTTGATATGTTGTTACAAAGTCTATATGAGCTAGAAGAGAAAAGGGAGAAGTCCCGAATACGAAATATGGCATATCAACAAAGAGTAACTCACCACTACAACTCTCATGTTCGATTCAGTAAATTCCAACTAGGAGACCTGGTACTCAGAAAGGTAACGCTAAATACATAAAAACAAAGATGCAGGTTCCTTGGCTGACAAGTGGGAATGCCTATACAAAATTGAAGGATTAACTCACCATTGAGCATATTGGATTGCACAACCAGATGAAGGGGTCTTACCCCGACCGTGCAACGACCGATATTTGAAGATTTTATATCCTTAAAATTTTGTTTCCATTTTAGTTAGGACAATTTTAGTCAGGTCAATTATTAGCTTTGGAATTTAAATCATTGTTGGTTTTGCAGTTATAAATAAAAATCAAACTAGGGATTTTTGAAATATAAAGCATATGATAATAAGAACATATGAAAGGCGAGCATGATAATAAGAACATGCAAATAGAATACTTGGGACCATTAATTCCTGAATGAGCGGAGAAGCTTGAAGGAGCACGACAGCCGAGCAAGGTCAGTCGACCTTAGCAAAAAGGCAAACCTGATGCACCAGATTCTGAAGAACGGCTCGAGGCGTTTTCGAGAAAAATTTCGGTGAAATGCGCAACTATATTAAGCGGTACGAAAAACTTAACGATTCGGAAAACCCTTGCACAGACAAAACTTGGGAGACATCTTTGGTATTTTGTGTGAGGACTCAAACATAAGTTCATGGTGAGCCTTGATGTAATGTTTAGGTAATAGCCCGATTATGAAATACGAGTAAATCTACTGGCTTGTTTCAAGATGGCTCGGATAATATAAGCCTGTTTAATAGGATACTTGGCGTTAGAAGTAGCTATGGGTAACGAAACCAAGTTTAATAAGATACTCAGTGAAGTTACTCGGGCAAAATTAGCCAATTTAATAAGATACTTGGCACAAGATTTGGCAGAGATCACGTTAGCCAGTTCAATAAGATACTCGGTGTTAGAAGCGACTCCAAATAATAAAACCAAAGTTAGATAAGATATTTGGTACTCGGTGAAATTTCTTGAGCAATGAGTTGGAACAAACCACTTAGTTTTCTGAATTACAATTTTAAACATGAAATTTCATTCATAAAAATCTTTACAAAGGTGAATCTTTACAAAGATGACTTAAGTCTTGGAGAAGGATTTAGAACTCTTGCCGTTGCTCGGGTCGGGCACCATTTCGTACACACGGAGGAGACTTTCATTTGAAAGCCAAGTAATTATGTCATTCGAATCATCCATCCATTCACTGTAATCTTCTCTAGGGATTGCCCTAACATCAGGCACCAAACCTTCTACACCGGGTTCCTCACTGCATAAAAGGTCGAGAGAGAATGCTCTGATAGAACCTCCAAATGCATAGGATGGGGTTTTTTGCCTCGACTGCGGCAATAAGCTCTCTATTCTTTCATCTGAGTCTGAAGAGATTCCAGGGACAGATCCACGTGATTCTTGATCGACAGCTCCCAGTTGGTTCTTGCTTTTTCAGTTGCCCAATTCTTGACTTTGAAAAATTCACCAGCTGAAACTAACCCTTGTTGAAATTCCCGAAGGATAAGGGCGTCATAAGCGGGGGATCTTTAAAAATGATTGACCCTCTGGACTTCAAGTTCTAGCCTGGCCTCTTTGGATAGGGACTCGACCGTCAAAGCTTGGCGTTCCAAGTCTTTGATGTTCTGCTCATAGGATGACTTGGACTGCTCTGCTTCCTGTTTCGGCTTTGAGCATCGATTCCTAGGCAGAAGACAATAAGTTTTGAAGCGACATAGCCTTCTCCTCTGCCAAAGAAGCTCTTTCCTTGGCCTTCATTTTCTTTGCCAAACTGTGGTCGGCAAACACCTAGGCAGAGCCTATCTCCTTTTGATAAGCCGATTGAACCCGAGCACGGCTATCCTCACTCTCCTTCAATTGAGCTTCAAGACGCCTTATTCGATCGGCTTGATATTGTTACGTCTGAACCAGCTCAGCAAACTCGGCCACCATCTATAAGGAAATTAAATTAAAAATCAAACAAACAAGACAAAAGAAGAGTTGGGAATAAAACTTACATAAGATGCGCCGTTGAAAATATTCTAAAGACGGCTCGATAAAGAAGCTTCCCTGAAATGGATGGAGTGATCATCCCAGATGAAAGCCTAACTAGATGACATCGCCCTCAGTATTTCCTGGGGAGAAGGATAGGAAGGACCTCCCAAAGGTTCAGCCCTTACATTTTCAACCTAGGGAGGGAAGGAGCCCCTATTAGGGTCAGAATTTTCCGCTCCTACTGATGCTTCAACATGAACGTTCAAGGGAATCTCGGTATCGGTATCTTCATCACTTGAGTTAATGAATGAAACTACCCGAGGGACTCTTATGAGGACGAGCAAGAGAATCAACCGATTTTCGCTTCTCAGCCAGAGTACGGTGGAAGCCGAGATCAGCTGAAGGGTTTTCCTGTTTATCATCTCGGAAGGACTCCAAAAAGTCAGGATCTATATTTGCTTGTTCCTCAGAGGTTTTATCTCCATCCCCGGCACTTAACCGCTTGGTAGGAACCTCAACCTGGGAGCTCGTCTCACCAGGCCCCTCACCAAGACTATCATTTTACCTCTCCCTATTTTCAGGTCATTTATGAGTGTGGTCAGTTGGGCCACTCGGACCACTAGATTCCCCTATGGTCGACTGGATGACTTCCTCGGGGACACACTTAGGGATCCCTGCTTCAGCCTCTTCAGTTTCTTCATCCGACTCAAGCGAAGCAATACCTTCCTTACTTTGACGAGAAACTTCTTTTTGGCTTGCCTGAAGGATTGATTTCACTTGGCGAGCTTGAATGTCACAGATGATGTCCGAGTCGTACACTTTAAAAAAAAGTGATAAAAAGAACCAATCAAAATATAAAAAGCAACGTTTAAAAGGGGGGGGGGAGTAGAAAGATCACTTACATCGCCTGCGGTAGCCTGAAATCTGGCAAAATAAGCCAAGATCTATCATCTTCTTTTCATTAAAAAGATAAGGCCTACTCCTTTTTTCAAAACTGCAAACTGCAAACTGCAAACTGCAGCCCGAGCAAGTCTGGTTAGCTCAGTATCGCAAAATTTAAGTTTTTTCTTATTCCATACATCAAGGGAACAGAAAAAACGGGGAACCTTTAACACCGTCCTAGTCTCCCCAGCCGAAAGAGTAACTTAAAGTCCAAGGTTCCCTCCGGAAAACCAACTGTTCTTCCAGTACTTGTTGGACGAAAGGAATCCCCATACAAAGCCCCTCTTTTTGGCATCATCGGAGGTGTCAACTCCCTGATTCACTTTTGTCACTTCAGGGACCCAGCAATCGGGCGGATTAGACATGAGAAAATAAGTCCCTGTCCGACCAGATTACCTTAATATGTAGAAGTGCTTTATTTCACTCGGGGAAGGCGTAGACGGGTTCATCCAACTCCATATATTCCATATACACATCAAGATCTTGTAGTTGTTCGGGACGAGTTGAGCTGGAGCGATCCCTGCTTTAGCTAGAAACCAGGCAATAAACGGTTGAAGAGGAAAAGTGATGCAGCAACAAAGCATGGACTCATAAATTGCCACCATGCCCGGGGGAGGGTTCCATGCGGCTCTATCACCGGTAGAAAACAGTGTAACTGAATCATCCAAGTCGAATCGAGCATGATACTTCCCGATCTCATCTTCCCCGATCACATTCGGGTCGGTCTCATACCCACTCGGGCGATCAACAGAAAAAGAGAGGTGAGATTTTCTAAACTCCTCTTCAACCTTCTTCTCATCAATAATTTGTTCCCTGATTCGAACGTTGCCCGAGCTGTGCTTATGAACTTCACTTTTACTTTGATGTTTCCCCATCCTCGATCGAAGAGGTACCCTATGATCAGAAATGACAGATTCAGAACTAGATTCTTCAGAACTAGATTCAGAACTAGATTCAGAACTAAAACGGACATCAGGTAAAGCCCAGAAACGTCAACCTCGAAAAAAAAGGTTCATCAGGGGGGATTTCCCCCAATAATCTACGAGCTCAAGAAACCAGTTGAAAATATCCACGATCAAGCGCTTCGAGAGCTATAGTAAAGAGATGACAACGGGAAGATGGATCCACTAAAACTAACCTTTTGAGTGAAGAAATTTGTTGTAAAAACTTCAACGGAGAATAGAGATTTTTTACGTAAAGAAATTTGGGTTGAAAAATTTCTAGTTTGAGTCTCTGAGAATAAACCAGAGCAACTCCGTTCAGTGGAGCATTTAAAGGGATAATAGCACAAAACCCTAGGATCTCAAGAGGCGGGAAAAATCAAAGATAGATTTGATAACGTAGGCGGCGCACTAGGAGACGTAATGAGGACCAGCAATTTGATCACCATTCGACTAAGGTTTGAAAAGATCCAGATTCTTTAACCATTCATGGAGGACCAATGATAAGAGCTAAAGCTAAAAGGATGAAAGAATCCTTAACTTGTTTAATGGAAAGCATTTGGAAGGAGCAAGCTAGTCAGGATTTGGTCAAGGTTCTGAGGATGCAAGAAGAGTATAAAATGGTTAACATATTTCAAACAAGTCCAAATCATGAAGACAAGAGTCCAGCCTTGTTAGAATGAAGTATTCTAGACCATCTTGAAGAATAAAAGGCCATTCAACCATGTTGGGTTTTATGGGCCTATTTTATAATTATTTTGGGTTTAATAATGTTGGGTTTTGTGGGCTTATTTTATGATTAGTTTGGGTTTTAATTGTGTTGGGTTTTGTGGGCTTATTTTATGATTAGTTTGGGTTTTTGTGTTGGGTTTTATTTTGTTAAGTGTGAGTTCATGTGTTCTTTGATTAGGAATAAGGAGTTACAAAGGCTGAATACTTTATGGCCATTATTCATGGTCTATATGTCATTAAGTGGGAGGTTACACATTTATGGGCAATTATATTTGTGTTGTATTGTCCTTGACCTTTGTTCTATATAAACAAGGCTGCTTTTTCTATGTAAGGGCAGAGATTTGAGTAATATAAATTATTTGAGCACTTTGTGAGTGTTTTGTTTTTAAGTTCTTGCATGAACTTTGGAACTTATCAAGCTTATTCGGCTTGTGGCGTTCAACAACCTCAAAATCTTTATTTTTCCTTTAAACTTATCTAACTTCATAGTTTGTGGAGTTTTGGGGAAATCAAAGTGCTATTCTAATTAGTTTTTATCATCATTCAATTGATAAAGATATTAGAATAGTTTCTCTTACTTCAATCTTGAACGATCGGGTTTGTTTTCAATTAGTTGGAGAGTGTTAAATTGCATTCCATATGTATCATAGCTCTTTAGCTATTGGGATGTATGGTTGCTAAGTTAATGATTTCCATCATTTTGGTTTTAGAGCTTGGCTCAAGTTTGAGATTTGCATGTCCATTTATTTGTTGTTCTTTTAGTTTTTTTTATCACTTTCTTTTCTTCTTCATCTTATTGCACTGTATCTATAATTCATTTTAATTGTTGTGCTTCTTGAGGTTATTTTCATTCTTCTTTGTTTTCCTCATTGAAAAAAAAAAGTATTGCGGATTCAAGGAATTCTTGCAAAATTCCAAAAATCTTTCTTTGTTCATATCATTCTTGTTTTGGTTTGAAAAATATTTAAATATTGTCTTCTTAACTAAAACAAATAGAATTCTTGTTGGGATAGAAATTGATATTTCAGTTCTAATCTTTGCTTACTTTAAGTGACCTACCTTTTGTTTGTTTTTTTTAGACCTACCCAATTTCACTCCGTTGAATTTGCCATAATCTGAATTGTTTGTTTAAAAAGAACCTTAGTTAATCTAAGAACCCAAAGAACAAAACAAGAGAGGTAAAAGGCAAGAATGGTGAGATTAGCATCGAGAAAAGCCAAATAATTGTGTGAAACACTAGTGGTGTGAATCAATTCTTTGAGAGAAACACGTGAAGGAGTGATTGTGAGGCTGTTCTAACTTTTTTTTTCAGGTTTTAAACATGTCTAATAAAGATAAAGAAGTGAGTTCTTCTTCAAATGATCAAGTGATTCAAGCAATTCAGCAACAATTTGAACGTATGTTCAAAGTGATGGGAGATGTAGGAGATCGTCTAGAAAGACATGATGAAGCAATTACCAGATTGCAAAGAGAACCACAATGTGGAAGACAACCAGCCTTTGTCAATGATGTATATGATGGTGGAGAAGACACTGATGATGGCCAAGCTACCATCATTGGTCTAGACGTTAATCCTAGAAGACAAGCTAGGAGAGGACATTTTGATGGTATGGACCGAAACATAGGCATCATCAAAATGAAAATTCCTCATTTTCAAGGGAAGAACAATCCGGATGCCTATTTGGATTGGGAACGAAAAGTGGAGCTGATCTTTGAATGTCATAACTACTCTGAAGAGAAAAAGGTAAAACTAGCTACTATTGAATTTTGTGATTATGCTATTGTTGATGTGATCAATTATGTAAAGACAGGCATAGAAATGGTGAAAGACCTGTAGAGACTTGGTTGGAGATGAAACAAATCATGAGGAGGAGATTTGTCCCTAGCCATTACTATAGGGATTTGCATCAACAGTTGCAAACTTTGACACAAGGTTCCATGAGTGTAGAAGAATATCACAATGAAATGGAGATAGCCATGATAAGGGCTAATGTGGATGAGGACCGTGAGGCCACCATGGCTCGGTTTTTGAGTGGATTAAATAAGAACATTGCTGATCTTGTGGAGTTGCAACATTATGTAGAGACTGAGGACATGGTGGGTGTGGCTATGAAGATTGAAAGGCAGCTCAAAAGAAAAGGCATCATGTATGATTCAAAACCTTATTCAGGTTCTTCTTCTTCTTGGAAACCGAATTAGAGTAAAAAGGATGATAAACCCATTGTTAAGCCTAAGATTGATGAAACTAAAAGCAAAAATGAAATAGGCAACAAGGGTAGAGGTGAGAATCAACCTAATCAAACTAGAGGCATTAAGTGTTTTAAATGCCTTGGACATGGTCATGTGGCACGTGAATGTCCTAATAAAAGGGTAATGATCATGAGGGATGGGACAGTTGAATCAGAAAGTGAGAGAGATGATGAAGATGACATGCCACATTTAGAAGATGCTAGTGATATAGAGTATGCTAGTGGAGAAAATTTGGTTTTACAACGCACACTTAGTTTGCAAAGTAAAAATAATGAACATGGTGAGCAACGTGAAAATTTGTTTCATACTCATTGTTTGATTGCTAAAAGTTGTGTAATGTGATTGTTGATAGTGGAAGTTGTACAAATGTGGCAAGTACCTTGCTTGTGGAGAAACTAAAATTACCTATTATTAAACATCCAACACCATACAAGTTACAATGGTTGAATGATAGTGGTGCTGTGAAGGTAAATCGGCAAGTGTTAATTTCTTTTTCAATTGGTAGATATAAGGATGATGTTTGGTGTGATGTGGTACCTATATATGCTGGTCACATGTTATTGGGGAGACCATGGCAATATGATCGAAGGGTAATGCATGATGAGTTTAAGAACCGTTATTCTTTGATCATAGAGGGACATAAATACCAACTTGGACCTTTGCCTCCAAAGACAATTTTTGAAGACCAAATGCGTATAAAACAACAATATGAAGAGCTAGAATCTTCATTAGCTGAAACTTTGGGAAGGGAGCAAGAAAGAGAGAAAAAAAAGGTGAGTTGAGTGGTAAAAATGAGAGCAATGGGAAACACAAGGGGAGAGGAAACAAGGAAGGCTTGAGTGAAAGAAAAATGAGTGTTTATGCAAAAATGTGTGATGTGAAGAAAGCATTAACCATGAGGCAACCCTTACTTATACTTATGTACAGGGATATTTTAATTGTTTCTAACGAAATTAACAAGAGTTTACCTAGTGTTATTGTTGATCTTTTGCAGAAAAATGAGGATCTCTTTCCCGAAGATGTTCCTATTGGTTTGCCACCAATTAGAGGAATTGAACATCAAATTGATTTCATTCCGGGTGCAAGCATACCAAATAGGCCAGCATATAGATGCAAACCTGAAGAGACCAAGGAAATCCAAAAGCAAGTAAGTGAGCTTATGGAAAAAGGGTATGTACGTGAAAACATGAGTCCATGTGCGGTTCCTGTTTTGTTGGTACCTAAAAAGGATGGTTCTTGGAGAATGTGTGTTGATTGTCGAGCCATCAATAAAATCACGGTAAAGTATAGACATCGTATCCCTAGGTTAGATGATATGTTGGATGAATTGCATGTTTCTTGTGTGTTTTCAAAGATTGATTTGAAATCTGGATATCATCAAATAAGAATGCATGAGGGTGATGAATGGAAAACCGCTTTCAAAACTAAACATGGTCTATATGAATGGTTAGTAATGCCTTTTGGCCTAACTAACACACCTAGTACTTTTATTAGATTGATGAACCATGTTTTGCGTGCTTACATTGGAAAGTTTGTAGTAGTTTATTTTGATGAAATACTTGTGTATAGCAAAAATTTAGACGAGCATGTAACACATTTAAAGGCTGTTTTTGATGTGCTTAGAAAAGATAAGTTATATGCTAATCTAAAGAAATGTATTTTTTGCACTAATGAACTTACTTTTCTTGGTTATGTTGTTAATGATAAAGGAATACATGTTGATCAAGAAAAAGTGAAAGTAATTAGGGAGTGGCCGAAACCCACTTGTGTTAGTGATGTAAGGAGTTTTCATGGTCTTGCTAGCTTTTATAGGAGATTCATTAAGGATTTTTCTACCATTGCTGCACCATTAACTGAATGCATAAAAAAGAATGAGGGATTTAGGTGGGGTAAAGGACAAGATGATGCTTTTAACTTGCTTAAACACAAACTTAGTTCAACACCTTTGCTTGCTTTGCCTAACTTTGCTAAAACTTTTGAGATTGAGTGTGATGCAAGTGGAATAGGTATTGGAGGAGTCTTAATGCAAGAGGGCAGACCCATTGCATTCTTTAGTGAGAAGCTAAGTGGAGCAAGTCTTAACTACCCGACGTATGATAAGGAGTTTTATGCCTTGGTGAGAGTGTTAGAGACATGGCAGAACTATCTTTGGTACAAGGAATTTATTATACACACCGATCATGAGTCCTTGAAATATCTCAAAGGACAAGGAAAGCTAAGCCGTAGGCATACAAAATGGGTGGAGTTTATTGAATCCTTTCCATACATCATTAAGTACAAACAAGGTAAGGAGAATGTGGTTGCCGATGCTCTTTCTAGAAGGTATGCTCTAATTTCTAAACTTGATGCAAAATTATTGGGTTTTGAGTACATTAAAGACTTATACAATTCTGACTTTGATTTTGCTAATGTTTATGGGGCATGTGAGCAAGGGTGGTTTTGACAAGTTCTTTAGGCATGATGGTTTTCTTTTCAAAGAAAACAAGTTGTGTGTTCCTAGATGTTCAATGAGAGAATTGCTTGTGAGAGAGGCACATAATGGCGGGTTAATGGGGCATTTTGGAGTTAAAAAGACTTTGGGTGTGTTAATTGATCATTTCTTTTGGCCACACATGAAAAGAGACGTTGAGAGAATATGTGAGAGATGCATTACTTACAAAAGAGCTAAATCTAAAGTAATGCCTCATGGGCTGTATACTCCTCTTCCTATACCTAGTGAGCCTTGGGTTGATATATCAATGGACTTTGTCTCGGGATTACCTAGGTCAAAAGGGGGGAGAGATTCTATTTTTGTTGTTGTTGACAGGTTTAGCAAGATGGCGCATTTCATTCCTTGCCACAAAATAGATGATGCAACATTTGTTGCGGGGCTGTTCTTTAGAGAAATTGTGAGCTTACACGGAATTCCAAGGACAATTGTGAGTGATAGAGATGTGAAGTTCCTTAGCCACTTTTGTAAAAAGCTTTGAAAAAAGTTGGGTACAAAGTTGCTGTATTCAACCACTTGTCATCCACAAATAGATGGACAAACAGAGGTGGTAAATAGAACTTTATCAACGCTTTTGAGGGCCATAATTCAAAGGAATTTGAAGAATTCGGAGGAATGTTTGCCACATGTGGAGTTTGCTTATAATCAAATTGTGCATGCTACAACAAACCGTTCACCATTTGAAGTTGTGTACGGGTTCAATCCATTATCTCCTATGGATTTACTACCTTTACCTTTGGAAAGAGCTAATTTGGATGGTAAGCAAAAAGCTGATTTTGTCAAAGCCTTGCATGAAAAGATGCGCACACAAATTGAAAAGAAAACTCTAAAATATGAGAAGCAACACAACAAGAGCCGAAAGCAAGTAGTATTTGAACCTGGTGATTGGGTTTGGGTACACTTGAGGAAGGAAAGATTTCCTAGCCAACGGAAGTCTAAACTCATGCCAAGAGGCGATGGACCATTTCGAGTCCTTCAAAGAATCAATGACAATGCATACAAGCTGGAACTACCAAGTGAGTATGGCAATGTTAGTGCAACTTTCAATGTTTCTGATTTGTCTTTGTTTGATGTAGGTGATGAAGGTGCTGATTCGAGGATGAATCCTTTCGAAGAAAGGGGAAATGATGAGGACCAGCTAGTTGATCACCATTCGGCTAAGGTTGAAAAAGATCCAGATCCTTTAACCATTCATGGAGGACCAATGACAAGAGCTAAAGCTAAAATGATGAAAGAAGCCTTAACTTGTTAAATGGAAAGCATTTGGAAGGAGCAAGCTAGTCAAGATTTGGTCAAGGTTCAAAGAATGCAAGAAGAGTATAAAATGGTTAACGTGTTTCAAACAAGTCCAAATCACGAAGACAAGAGTCCAACCTTGTGATAATGAAGTATTCTAGCCCATCTTGAAGAATAAAAGGCCATTCGACCATGTAGGGTTTTGTGGGCCTATTTTATAATCAGTTTGGGTTTAATTATGTTGGGTTTTATGGGCTTATTTTATGATTAGTTTGGGTTTTAATTGTGTTTGGTTTTGTGGGCTTATTTTATGATTAGTTTGGGTTTTTGTGTTGGGTTTTATTTTGTTCATTGTGAGTTCATGTGTTCTTTAATTAGGAATAAGGAGTTACAAAGGCTGAATACTTTATGGCCATTATTCATGGTCTAGATGTCATTTAGCGGGAGGTTACACATTTATGGGCAGTTACATTTGTGTTGTATTGTCCTTGGCCTTTGTTCTATATAAACAAGGCTGCTTTTTCTATGTAAGGGCAGAGATTTGAGTAATATAAGCTTATTTGAGAACTTTGTGAGTGTTTTGTTTTTAAGTTCTTGCATGAACTTTGGAACTTATCAAGCTTATTCGGCTTGTGGCGTTCAACAACCTCAAAATCTTTGTTTTGCCTTTAAACTTATCAAACTTCATAGTTTGTGGCGTTTTAGGGAAATCAAAGTGCTGTTCTAATTATCTTTTATCATCATTCCATTAATAAAGTGATTAGAATAGTTTCTTTTTCTTCAATCTTGAACGATCGGGTTTGTTTTCAATTAGTTGGAGGGTGTTAAATTGCATTCCATATGTGTCATAGCTCTTTAGCTATTCGGGTGTATGGTTTATAAGTTAATGATTTCCATCAAGAAGCGCAGGTCGTTTCTCATAAATGGTATCGAGAAATGAAACGGTTGAAGACACGTGTTAAGAGAAGAACTGACCAAGACCGTCAGGACTCCAAACCGTTACAATCATTGAGATTTCACGTGAGGAGGCAAATTGAATTTACATGGTCACCATTAAGACACATCATTATGATGAGATGTTAACTATAGCATAAACGAGACGTAAAAGATTAAAGGGTGGATTAAAATACTTTCGCTTGGATCGGATCCCTATTCGGCAAAAATATTTTAGGGGGGTATTGTCCTATGTAAATTTTATCAGATGTACACGTCATTGACAAAGAGGATAAAATTGCCAGGTGGACATCCGAATAGGCATTCTGAAAATATCCTGTAAGATATCACCAAAGAAGAAGAACCCGAGTAAGTATAAAAACAAGTATTGAGCAAAACCTACTCGGGATCAGTTGACGTCATATTCTACTTGGGAACAGTTGACGTCACTTGAGATCAGCTGATATCATATTCTACTCGGGATCAAATGACATCATTCAGGATCAGCTGATGTCGTGTTCTACTCGGGATAAATATGAAGAAACCGGAATAAGGAAGCCCAACACATAACTCGCAAACGAACAAAGATTCATGTAAGAATACGCAAAGATATCTGCGAAGAAAAAGAATTCCAAGAAGAATAGAATACCAAACAGGAAAAAGTATCCAAATCAGGCAACAATTTTATTTATTCAAAAAGACAACGCATTTGAAAGGAAATAAGTCCTAACTGGACTATATCACTAGAGTCACATTCGATCTCTATACAAATCTTTGAAATAGGAAAGAAGACAGACTGCTCCAAACAAATAATTAATCATAATTAAATACAAAAATCTTTCATTACTTGTACAAAAAGGATTAGGGTTCTATACCCATAATCTCGTCATAAGAAGATATAGAAAGATACGGAGAGAAAAAAGAGAGATTGAGAGTTGTAAATCTTTATTTCAATAGTGGATTTTGGCTTGGTTGTTTGTTCAACCACCCGTGGACGTTTCTCCGATCACCAGAGTTTTACAACGTAAAATTTGTGTTTGATTACATTCTCTTTCTCTTTCTCTTTGAAATCACAAGCTAAAATCCAATCTTGTTGACTTTCTCACACATTAAGAAATCAACGTCAACACCAGTAATCGCCAAGAGCTCATAGACCGCCTATAGCTCTCCAAGTTACCATATTTACTCATATGACCAAATTTTGAACTTGGATATTTTGACTTGTCCAGAAGCCATGTTTCAATAGACACTACTGAAAACTTAACGTTAAGATTTAATATCAAATACCTCAAAACATCCATATGATGGTATTCTACTCTCATTTAATAAATGGAGCTACGATGTCCATATCTATAAATGAAGTCCTCTGTCAATTAACAAATGAATACCACCAAACTATCAAGGATAGACTATGCTATATAGTCGTACTCATTGATAGCTCAAGTGATAACACTTGCAACCAAAAGTGTATCATTTATCTCAGGATTGAGATAGACACTTCGATTGTCTTCAAATGAAAACTTTTATCCATTGGTGGTTCTAGATAAAGTATTTCATTGTGACCATTTTCAATTCTCCTGGTGCACTAGATTCTTTCGCCCAAAGACACCTCACTTTGATGATTTTAGACTCATCATAACACATTTGATCCCATTCAAATGCTAGCAAAAGAATCTACAACTTTGACAAGATAAAGACGCCCAACCATTTATCTAAAGTTGTGAATATTATTCAAGACTAACTATAGAATTGTGTCTACCTCATACATATTTAGATGTATGAACAATTCTTCTTTTCTCATAGTCTTTTGACCTTATGATTATTTACTTTTGACTATTATAATAATTAAACTATAAATGCTATAAGATTTGTTAAACTAGAAATCACTTTGTTAATATGAAAAGATTGTCAATTACTTTATTACACTCTTGCTATTGAGCATAATCCCAACACGCACACCCATGGGTAAGGGTCAAGGGTTTGCACGCCCAAGGTAGGCAGCTGAGAGAGTCCAGACGACGAAGGTTGCGTGAAGACTTTTTCGCTAAGTAAAGAGTTTTTGTATTCCAAGACATATGTATTTTACTTACTTTTCTAGGATGAACCAAAATTGAAGCTATTTATATTTGTTGTAAATATTGCAATGATTGTCATTGTTTGATAACATGTCATATAGAATAGGAGTGCCACTCATATATCTCTTTTGGTATGAACATGCATTGAATGGTTTAAGTATCTAAATTGGCATCTAGATAACTTGGTAAATCATTTTTTAGAATTCGATCACTTGCCTTAAACAATTGAGTGGGAGAAGGTGTTTTGGAACACCTACGATCTCCAAGTTTAGTTGTACTTTATGTTTCATGAATAACCCCGCAAGGGGTATTCATGAATAGAATTTAGCAAGATACTTCCTTACAAGGATAGACTAGACAATTAACCCAAACGATATCTACTCCCAAATGAAGGATATTCGTGAGGGATTATATTGAAGGTCGATAACTTGGTAACACATTCAATGTGAGTTTATTAATATCCTCCCAAGAGTTGTTGTTAATAAAATCACAAGGCTAAAATTGAAAACGTTGGTTGTTATGTTAACAATTAGATGGGACTTAGTCCAACTAGTAAATTTTGTGAACTCCCAAAGGAGGCATGATATTTAGGATTATGCTCGATAGCAAGAGTATAATAATGTATTTGACAGTATTTTCATATTAATAAAGTGATTTCTAGTTTAACAATCTTATAGCATTTATAGTTTAATTATTACAATTGTCAAAATTAAATAATCATAAGGTCAAAAGACTATGTGAAAAGAAGAACCGTTCATACATCTAGATATGTATGAGGTGGACATAATTCTTTAGTTAGTCTTGAATAATATTCACAACTTAAGATAAAGGTTGGACACCTTTATCTTGTTAAAGTTGTAGATTCTTTTGCTAGCATTTGAGTGGGATAAAATGTGTTATGATGAGTCTAAAATCATTAAAGTGTGGTGTCTTTGGGCAAACAAATCTAGTGCACTAGATACACTGAATTGGATCACAGTGAAATACTTTATCTAGAACCGTCAATGGATAAAACTTTTCACTTGAAGACAATCAGAGAGTCTATCTCAATCCTAAGATAAATGATGGACTTATTGTTGCAAGTGTTATCATTTGAGCTATCAATGAGTCATCATATAGATGTTTTGAGGAATTGAATATTAAATCTTAACGTTAAGTTTTCAATAGTGTCTATTGAAACATGGCTTCTGAAAAAGTCAAAATATCCAAGTTCAAAATGTGGTCATATGAGTAAATATGGTAACTTGGAGAGCTATAGGCGGTCTATGATCTTTTGGCGATTACTGATATTCTTCACGAGGATACACTTTCTCCAATAAGGTTGTCTAGGGTATGAATAAGTAACATCAACTTATTCCATCTTTATTTAAGAGTTCAATTTTAGTTCTTTAATGGAATGAACTAAAATTAAATAGATCGGACCTAAGTGAATCATTTGTTGATTGTGATTGGGTTGTGTCTATTGAAGCTTAAATTTAGATAGCCCGCCAAGATCCCCAATCCACACGAACTTACATCGATCACTTGATATATTCTAACGGACCAATTTAGGAGTCCATCTAGAATTGTATTAAGGCATGTGAACTTGTTTCTTTTTGTAAGAATAGGTCTAGTTCACATGTGGACTTTTTATTAAGGTTCAATGGATTTAATAAAATAAGAAAAATAATATATGGCCCATATACATGTGTTGGGTGGCAAGGCTATTAAGAATAGCTTAAATATATTATTTTTATTTTATTATTTAATTAAACAGAAATTAATTAATTTGTTGATTAATTAATTATTTAATTAAAAGTCAAAATCTTTTTCCTAGTAGGAGATGGTCTCCTAAAATTATGCTATTGTTGGTAGTATAATTGATATCAAAGACTATATTTGATAAGTAGATAAATAAAAGGAATTATTTATCTAATCAAATTAAGAAGTCTTTAATATGGTTACAAATATACTTTTGAGTTGGATTATGAGTGTTGGTGTAGGATAGAATTCATTTTTGAAAAGGATTCTTAACCACCAAGTAAATCTACCTACGGAAAGGATTCTTTTATACAAAGTAAATCCTTCTTAGGAAAAGATTTGTGATCCTAATCTATATCCTATGAAATTCGGTCAGCCCATGTATATATGCAAAAGGATATAATTTCTTTTAGATAAGGATTCTTAACTACCAAATAAATCCACCTAAGGAAAGATTATTGCCAACCAAGTAAATCCTTCTTAGGAAAGGATTTATGATCCTATAATATATATATATATATATGCGTGTGTGTGTGTGTGTGATTTTCGGCCAGCCCTAAGATTCTTAGAGTAAAACATTTGGGCAACCTAAGTGTTTTCTAAGAGGGAAATTTGCTTGGCAAGAGAGAATTTTGACAGAGAAAAATTTAGTATTTTACTCTAGATAAAATTCAATCAACTCTATGATATAGGGTGTGGAATTCGGCCAAGGAGAAAAGAGAAAAAGAGAAAGTTTTTACTTTTGATAGTATACTAGTATCCTTTACATCAAAAGGGTTTTGTGTACAAAATCAAATCGGGTTCACGCGAGTTTCATTCAAGTAGATTGATAATTCACAAGTGACCGGACGTTCTTGGATTTTTCTCTTGGAGTATATTTGTAACTAACAACGAAAAGATTTTGTTTGTCTCCATCCTCAGGTATAAAATTTAATGAAAGGGAGCCCACACTTCTAGGTGATTCACGTTCATGATTGGATTGGAAGATCTTACGGAATCAATTCGGTGCTTGTTCAATCGTTACGAGTAAAAGGTACGACACTTTTATATACGTCAATTAATCTAGGGTTAAGGTTCTTGTTATTAAAAGGGAAATTTTTTATGTATACGCAAACCCTAATTTTGTATAAATTTTCTCACGCATACGCTGCGCGTGGTATTTTCCCTACAATTCCTAATGAACTTTGCCAGAGTCAACGAAGGTAGTTGGCGTGTAAATTTTAGGTATGAGTTTATACATTGTACAACATTTATTATCATTACCCTGTACATTCTATCGGAGCAGTGTACAAGGGACCATTTGTGTGGACCGACATCAATTACATAATCATATACATTCCGGTGCAAGTTTCGTAACTCTTCCATGTGCCGATTATATTTTAACTCGGTGTATGCTCTGGTTGCTTTGTCCTTTATTACGGCAATATCCTTTCTGTGATATCGCTTTTAATATTTTCATACAAGTGCTAGCAACATATGGTATGGGTGGCATACTAGAACACTTTAAAAATCCCTGCTTCAATGCTTACATGTCAATCAAAAAAGAAAACCAAATAATCTATATGACCAAGGGCACCTTTCAAGCAATCCAAAAACCACTCCCATGATAGGTTGTTTTTTGAGTCACCGTACGCAAAAGTAATTGGATACACATATTCATTCTTATCTTATACAGTTGCAACAAACATTGTACCCCAAAATCTTCTTTTTCAATGGGTACCATCAACGGTAATAACTGGATGCATACTCCTCTGGAATCCTTTAAGTGAGACACCCAAAAACATGAAAAAGTAGAGGAATTTACCATCTTTGTCACACTATAAGTCAGTGATTGTGCCGAGATATTTTTTGTTCCAACATGTAACTGAACGTTGGTAGTAGTAGAAAGGTTTCCTCATACATTCCATAGGTCAGTGACAACGTATAATTAAGGGCTTGATGTGTCTTAATGTTCATGATTTGGATGCCAAACATTGTTTTCTTGTTGGTAATTATGTCCTTCAGAAGCATTAGTCGACCATCTTGTTGTTGAAGTCTAGGTGCAACCACTTCTCCAAATATGACTGCACTAGCTTATCTACGGCGGCGGTGAATCTCCTCCAATGGACAAGTGTGTTCGTGGACGAAACTTCTTACTTGAAAGTATGTCCCTTCCTCTCTCCTCACCGCTCTTAGCTTCCACATACAGTTGTCCATAAAACAAACCAGATGTAACGTTGACTTATTCGATCTTTTCACCTTCCACTCAAAGTTGTGCCGCATTATAAAATGCCAAACCAGTCTCTTCAAATCCTTTTTAGTAGGAAAAAAATGTATTTTATATTTCATGCATATAGGTTCATCTTCTACCAAGTTCCTGCTTCCACCCATTCCAAACGGGTATGATTCTACTCCTGAATAACCACCGTTATGGCATTATCAGAATCAACTGCAGTTACATTAGGCCAGACCACAAACGTCCCAACTATATATGTTGCACCGAAACTACATATGTGTACATGTCTTGCATGACTTTCCATTTGGAAAGGTTCTTCATCATCCTCATTGATCATTACATTATCTACTGGATGCAAATTTTCCTCATTATCCACCTTATGAATTGGCACAACATTCGGTTCAGTGTTCTGCTCAGGGTTCATGTCATTGTACATCTTATTGTATTGGTGGTTGTACTGTCTAGCATTCATCTCAACTTGACAACCAAAGACATCGTGGAATTGAGGTCTAGCTATATCACCATGGTCGACTACTTTCGGTGGGACACGACACATGTTTTGCTGCCCTTCGATCCCATTTCTTACAATGAACAACTGGTTGCTTCCGTTAAACGATCGAAATTGTTGGGTGTTTTCATGAGGAGGGATATCTTCAGCTATCACATCTACCACTTCCCTCTCTAAATGCATAGGATGGGGCACTTTTCCTCAGCTATGACAGTAAGCTCTCTATTCCTTCATCTGAGTTTTAAGAGACTCGAAGGACCGATCCACATGATGTTTGATTGACAGCTCCCAGTTGGTTCACGCCTTCTCAGTTGCCCGATTCTTGACTTTAAAGAATTCACCAGCTGAAACCAGCCCTCGTTGAAACTCTCGAAAAAGAATAGCATCATAGGCAGGGGACCTTTTGAAATGATCCACCCCTTGTATTTCAAGTTCCAGCCTGGTCTCTCGGGATAAGGATTCGACTGTCAACGCTTGGCGCTCCAGATCTTCAATTTTCTGCTCATACGCCGACTTAGACTGGTCTGTTTCCTGCTCGGCCTTAAGCATTGATTCTTAGGCAGAAGACAATAAGTCCAGAAGAGATGTTGCTTTCTCTTCTGCCAAAGAAATCTTCTCCTCGGCCTTCATCTGCTTTGCCAGACAGTGGTCGGCAAAAACTTGTGCAAAACCAACCTCCTGGTGATAAGCCGATTCGAACCGAGCACGACAATCCTCACTTTCCTTTAGCTGAGCTTCCAGATGCCTTATTCGGTCAGCTTGATGTTGTTGCATTTGAATTAGCTTAGCAAATTCGGCCACCATCTATAAAAAAGGTTTAGTTAAAAATCTGAATCGGGCAAACAAGCAAAACAATTAAAGAAAATAGTAACTTACATAAGATGCACCATTGAAAAAATTCTGAAGACGGTCAGTCAGAGAGCCATCTCAAAAACAGCTCCAACGGTCGTCTCTAATAAACACCCGACCAGATAACATCTCCTGAAGCATATCCTGGGGAGAAGTATATGAAGGAACCCTCGAGGATTCAGCCCCTAGATTTCCAACCTCAGGGGTAGAACCTTTGTTCCGCTCTGAAGCAATCGCATCCGCTGATGCTCCAGCATCAACGCTCGGGGGAATCTCATCCACAGCATCTTCATCGCTGGAATCAATGAATGAGACCACCCAAGGGACCTTAAGTGGGCGAGTTGGGGAGCTGACAGCTTTTCGCTTCTCACCCCAAGAACGGTGTAAGCTCAGATCAGCTGCGGGATCCTCCTAAGTATCATCCCGAAAGAACTCAAAGAATTCAGGATCCACAGGTACTTGTCCCATAGAGGTATTACCTCCATCACCAGCCTCTGACTGTTCGACAGGCACCTCACCAGGACCCTCGCTTTGCCTCTCTCAGTCATTGGGCAGATGAGCATGATCAGTAGGGCCACTCGGACCAATACACTCCCCTACGGTCGGTTGAACGATGTCCTCGGGGACATATTCAGGAATTTGCTCTTCGACCGAGTCAGTTTCCTCGTCAGACTCAGGCGGGGCAATGCCTTCATTGCTCTAACGAGAAGCCTCTTTTCGACTCGCCTGAATAATTGACTTCACTTGGCGAGCCTGAAGATCACAGACGACGTCCGTATAAACAACTTAAAAAAAAAAGGAACCATGTCAGAATACAAAACAAGAATTATAATAAAAGAAAAAGATTACAAAAATCGCTTAGATCACCTGCGGTAGCCCGAAATCTTTTCGAAGAAGCCGAACTCAATCATCTTGGACTCAACAAAAAGATAAGTCATGCTCCTCTTCTCCAAAGTGCGAACTGCCGCCCGAGCAAGTTTGGTCAGCTCTGCATCGTTGTACTCAATTTTCTTCTTGTTCAAATTATCGGGGGAACAGAAGAAGCGGGGGACCTTCAGCACCGTCCAAACACCCCCTGGTAAAACAGTAACTTCAAGCCCGAGACTCCCTCCGGTGAAAAACGAAATGTTCTTTCAGAACTTGTTGGACTTAGAAAATCCCCATATAAAACCCCTCTTTTTAGGGTCATCGGAGGTATCAGCTCCCCGACTCACTTTTGTCCCCTTATGGACCTAGCAATCTGGTGAATTTGACATAAGAAAGTAGGTCCCCGACTTGCCTGCTTCCCTCAGTGTAAAAAAATGCATGATTTCATTCGGGGATGGTAGCGATAAGTTCATTCGGCTGTACATGTTCCATACGCATATCAAAATTTTATAGCTATTCGGGGCAAGCTAAGCCGGAGCAATCCCTGCTTCAGCCAAAAACCAGGCAATGAATGGCAGGAAGGGAAGAGTGACACCTCAGGAGAGCATGGATCCGTAGATCGACACCATACTCAGGGGAGGATTACATACAGCTCTATCACCCGCTAGAATTAAAGTGACCTAGTCGGGCATATCGAATCGTGAACGATACTTTTCTATCTCTTCTGCCCCGACTACATTCAGCTCAGTATCAAACCCACTCGGGCAAGCATCAGAGAAGGAAATGCTAGATGTTCCGAATGCCTCTTCAACGTCATTCTCGTTGATAGTCTGTTCCTTGATCAGGATATCGCCCGAGTTGTGCTTACGGACTTCGCTTCTGCTTTGATGTTTTCCCATCCTTCGAAAAGGTATCCTGTGGTCAAAAATATCAGAATCAGAACTAGATGAAGAACTCGATACAGGGCTAAAAATGACGTCAGGGTGAAGCACATAAACATCAACCTTTTAAAATAGAGGTTCATCAGCAGGGATTTCCCCAGTAATCTTCTAATGCAAGAAACTAACTGGAAATCCCCACGTTTTAGTGCATCAAGAGCTACATTAAAGAGACGATGACGGAAAGATGACTCCATTAAAACTAACATTGAATTAAGTTTGATGCAAGATCTTCAACGGAGAATCGCGAACTTCTATGTAAAGAAATTTGGGTTAAAATAAATTTCTGCAAAAAATCGTCGAGAATAAACCAACGATGTCTCTCAGCGAAGAATTTAAAGAAATAATAACACAAAACCCTAGGATCTCAAGGCGGGAAAGAAACAATGATGAGGATTGATGACGTAGGCGGTGCACAGGGAATTGAGTAAGTCGTTTCTCATAAATAATATCGAAAAAACGAAAGACGTGTCAAAGAGAGAACTAGCTTTCGCCGTCAGAACTTCAAAACATCACCATCATTAAAGATCTTGCGTAAAGAGACAAATCGAATTTGCAGGGTCGTCATTAAGACACGTCGTTATGACAAAATATTTACTCAGGTACTGAAAAGATATTGAAAAAATAATTAAAATACTTTTGCCCGAAGAAACCTTATTCAACAAAAATATTTTAAGGGGGTATTGTCATGTGTGAATTTCGTCGCATGAACACGTCATCAACAAAGAGGATAAATGGTCAGATGGATATCCGAATAAGCATTCAGAAAATATCCCACAAGACATTGCCGAAAGAGAGAGAACACGAGTAAGCAGATGTTGGATAAAACCTACTCGGGATCAATTAACAACACTCAGGACTGGTTAAATAACGCTTCAATTGCTCGACCTTTAATTCAGCACTACATTGGCAATGGTTCTAGTACTTCTTTATGGTTTGATAATTGGCATCCGGATGGTCCTCTCCTTTCTAAATGAAACTCCCGTGTGGTTTATGATTCTGGCCTCCCTCTTAACTCAACGGTTAATGCCATTGTTCTTGTTGATTCTTGGAATTGGCCAGTTGCTATGTCTATTGATCTTGTTGAAATTAAAATTCGGATGCCTTCTTACAATCCTAACTCCAATATAGAGGATAGTATCTGATGGCTCCCTTCTTCCAATGGTATTTACTCAGCCTCTTTTACATTGGCTTCTCTTAGAGCCGCTCACCCTTATAATCCTTGGTTCAAGCTGGTTTGGTTCCCTCAAAACATTCTGAGAATGAGTTTCATACTTAGGATGGCTGTTAGAGGTAGGCTCCCCACCAGGGACCGCATTCATAAGTATGACCCTAGGGATGTTACTACTTGTGTTCTTTGCAACTCCCATCTCGAGTCTCATGCTCAACTGTTCTTTGAGTGTTTATTCAGTAGAGCCATTTGGACTCAACTTCTAAACTATTTTGGGACTCATTAGATTGGTCTTTGCTGGAATGATTTTATTGCTTGGGCGTCCACCCATTGGAGAGGAAACACCCCTGTTATCGTGGCTAAGAAGCTTTGTCTTGGGGTTGTTGTTTATCACATTTGGAGAGAGCGTAATTGTCATATTTTTGAAGGGACCGAACGAACTAGCTCGGTTGTTGTGCGCTACATTATTGACACCATTCGTTGCCGGCTATCATCTATCAATCTCAAATACCACCCTCTTATAGCTTTGAATTGGAATGTAAAAGCTAATTGATTTTAGGCTTTTCTCTTGTTGTTCTTGTTTTGAGCCCTTGTCTAGCTCTTGCTTTTTGTTTACTCGTGTGTTGTTTTTTTTTTTTGAGTCTTTGTTTAGCTCTTACTTTGCTTCTTGGGGTATGCCCTTTGTATTTGTTCTTTCTTTTTCTTTTTATGATACTATTTACTTACCAAAAAAAAAAAGATTCCCAATCAGGCAACAACTTTATTTCTTTAGAAAAACTGCTCCTATAAAGTAATAAGTCCTAATTGGACTATTATACTAGAGTCCCGTTCACTCTTAATACAAGACTCCAAAATAGGAAAGAAGACAATCAGCTTCAAGCAAGTACATAATTGTAATCAAATACAAAGATCTATTACATGTACAAGGCAGACTAGAGCTCTATAAACATATAAATAGACCCATAATCTCGCTAAAAAAAGAGAGATAGGCAGCAAGGAATAGAAAAATACAGAGAGAAGAAAGAGAGATCGAGAGCTTGTAAACATCATATTTTCATAGTGGATTTTGGCTTGGTTGATCATTCAACCACCCGTGGATGTTTCTTCGACAATCGGAGTTTTACCATGTAAAATTTGTGTCTTGATTACCCTCTCTAATCTCTTTCTCTTTGAATTGATAGCCGAAATCCAATCCTTGTTGGCTTTTCTGATACAATCCAGAAATCAACGTCAACAAAAGTAAATAACCATAAGGTCAAAAGACTATGAGAAAAGAAGAATTGTTCATACATCTAGATTTATGAGGTAGACACAATTCTTTAGTTAGTCTTGAATAATATTAACAACTTAGGATAAAAGTTGGGCGCCTTTATCTTGTTAAAGTTGTAGATTCTATTGCTAGAATTTGAGTGGGATCAAATGTGTTATGATGAGTCTAAAATCTTAAAAGTGTGGTGTCTTTGGGAAAATGAATCTAGTGCACTGGATGCATTTAATTGGATCACAATGAAATACTTTATCTAGAACTGTCAATGAAAAAAAAAATCATTTGAAGACAATCATAGAGTTTATCTCAATCCTGAAATAAATGATGGACTTATGGTTGCAAGTGTTATCATTTGAGCAATCAATGAGTACGATTATATAGCATAGTCTATCCTCGATAGTTTGGTGGTATTCATTTGTTAATCGATAGAGGACTTCATTTATAGATATGGACATCGTGGCTCCATTTATTAAATGAGAGTAGAATATCATCATATGGATGTTTTGAGGTATTGAATATTAAATTTTAACGTTAAGTTTTCAATAATGTCTATTAAAACATGGCTTCTGGACAAGTCAAAATATCCAAGTTCAAAATGTGGTTATATGAGTAAATATGGTAACTTGGAGAGCTATAGACGGTCTATGAGCTCTTGGCGATTACTGATATTCTTCACAATGATACACCTTCTCTATTAAGATTGTCTAGGGTATGAATGATGAATATTAACTTATTCTATCTTTATTTAAGAGTTCAACTTTATTTCTTTAGTGGAATGAACTAATATTAATAGAACTGACCAAAGTGAATCATTTGTTGATTGTGATTGGGTTGTGTCTATTAGAGCTTAAATTTATATAGTCCGCCAAGATCCCCAATCCACACGAACTTGCATGGATCACTTGATATATTCGTCCGGACCAATTTAGGGGTCCATCTAGAATTGTATTGAGGCATGTGGACTTGTTTCTTTTTGTAAGAATGAGTCTGGTTCACATGTGGACTTTTTATTAAGGTCCAATGGATTTAATAAAATAGAAAAAATAATATAATGGTCCATATATTGTGTTGGGCGGCAAAGCTTTATAGTTTAGCTTAATTATATTATTTTTATTTTATTATTTAATTAAATAAAAATTAATTAATTTAGTAATTAATTAATTATTTAATTAAAAGTCAAAATCTTTTTTCTAGTAGGAAATGGTCTCCTAATATTATACTATTGTTGGTAGTATAATTAATATTAAAGATTATATTTGATAAGTAGATAAATAATAGGAATTATTTATCTAGTCAAATTAGGAAATCTTTAATATGGTTACAAATACACTATTGAATTGGATTATGAGTCTTGGTGTAGGAAAGAATTCTTTTTGGAAAATGATTCTTTTAGGAAAATGATTCTTGGTCACCAAGTAAATCTACCTACGGGTAGAATTCTTCTTTGAAAAGGATTCTTAACCACCAAGTAAATCCACCTAAGGAAAGGATTCTTAACAACCAAGTAAATCATTCTTAGGAAAAGATTTGTGATACTATAAATACCACATTGATAAATTCAGCCAACCCATGTTTCTATGAGTGAAATTTCGGTCAAGCTAGGTATTTTTCAAGAGAAAATTCGGCCTAGCAAGAGAGAATTTTGAGAGAGAAAATTTTTAGTTTTTGCTCTAGATAAAATTCGATCAACTCATCGATAAAGGGTGTAGAATTCGGCAAAGGAGAAAAGAGAAAAGGAGAACATTTTTGTTTTTGATAGTACACTAGTGTCCTTTACATCAAAAGAGTTTTGTGTACAAAATCAAATCGGGTTCACACGAGTTTCAATCAATTATATTGATAATTCACAAGTGACCGGATGTTCTTGTATTTTTCTCTTGCAGGATAATTGTAACTAACAAAGAAAAAGATTTTATTTGTTTCCATCCTCAGGTATACAATTTAAAGAAAGAGAGCCCACACTTCTAAGTGATTCACGTTCGTGATTGGATTGGAAGATCTTGTGGATTCAATTCGGCATTTGTTCAATCGTCACGAGAAAAAGGTACGACACTTTTATATTTATCAATTAATCTAGGGTTAAGGTTCTTGTTATTATAAAGGGAATTTTTATTTATTTATACCAAAACTCTAATTTTTAATTTTTCACGCTTCCGCTGCACTTATTTTCCCTACAATTGGTATCAGAGACTGGTTGTGCCATTGATTAATTGATGTATATGTTCGTGAATCTTTTTCTTTTTATTGTATATATGCATGTTTTAGAAAGAGTTGGATCTGTATTTGCTTATATATTTACATTGGAATTTATGGATATATATATGTTTTATATGTTTTTTGTTATTGCTCAATTTTGGTCATAGAATTTCAATGTATTTTTATTTTGGGATTGTAACAAGAAGGGTGACCTATCATTGCCATAATTTCCTTCTTAGTAGTTGCTAAGTTTTATTTATTTATTTTGTTGTTGTAATAATAATAAAAAAAAAAAATCTACAGTATTTTTTATTTAAAATTCTTCTGTAATACATTCCATTGGTTGCAGCTGGCGAGTTGAGCGACACCACCACCAAAAGAAGCGGAAAGTGACGATCTTCAAGATTGTCTTCTAGGTCATCGTCAACCGAGCAATCATATTCCATGTTGTGTGCTTGTTTGCGTTTTACATTCATGATCACTTTGATGCCTTGTGAGAAGGAAATCTTGAAAATAGTTGTGAGGCCTATGATTTGTTAAGCAAGTGGAAGTCTCGACAAGAGGGAGGAGACCTCAGACTGTTGAGCAAGGAAGTCTTAGCTTGAGTTGGGAGAACTCGGATAGCTAAGCAAGTGGAAGTCTCGACAAAGGTGGGAGATCTCGGAAAATTGAGCAAAGAAGTCTCGACAAGAGGTGGGAGACCTTGGAATGTTGAGCAAGGAAGTCTTGACAAGAGGTGTGAGGCCTCAGAATGTTAAGCAAGGTGGTGACATGTTCATTGGTAGAACATGAGGGTAGTTTCTAGGTGAAGGGGTCACTTGAGAGATTGTACTTGTCTTATCTACTAGTTAATTATGTTTGCCGATGGTTGTTAACCCATGGATGTTTCCTCTTCGGAAGTTAACCACGTAAAAACCTTGTGTCAATTTTCTCTATCCATTTCTCTCTTATATTTGTGTATGTTATTGGAATCTTATGGATATAATATTTTATGTAAATTGACTACCTTACTATAATATCAATTATGTATATGTTTTGGATGTTTGTTTGTATCACACTTTATATGTTTTGTATATTGATTAATTTTCTTTAATTGATATATGTATTGTGATACAAGCAATCTAGAGGGATAAAATTTTATTTGTTTCAAAGGAGTAGAAAAAAGGTGTCTAACCTATTCACCTCCTCTAGGTTAGCATTGAGCATTTAACCGTGTTTGTATTTTCATCTTCTCCCTGGTTTGCTCCCTAGTTTCCTCAAATGCACAGGTTATGTGCTATTGCTGCGTGGGTTGAGACCCATGTATTTGCCAGTCTTCAAGTTCCTCCTCACAGTGCGCGGGTAAGGACCCGTGCAGTGACCAACGCACTGACACTTCTACACTCATTGATTCTGGTCTGTTTTCTACACAACTCTGCATTTTCCATGCATTATTAAAAAATGTACCTAATCACTTGCAATCAAAACAAATGATCCATAAGACATACAAAACCATAAAAAAATGAGACAAAGGAAATCGAATCGAGGGACAAAATATATGACAATTTTGGCACGATCAAGGGTTTTGTGGAGGAGGAGGCTCATTGATGTCCATGCTTTTGAAAAACACCATCTTGCTTGGGGTTAAGGTCTCTTTGTCATCTTCAAACCCTAGACTTCCATTGTCACATGGCTTCATGCCAACTCCCAACGTATGGTCAAGTTTCTTGGTGCTTGAAGTCATCTTAGTAATAGTTTATCATGCTTCTTCAAGCTTCTTTTCCATCAAGGCTTTATTTCATTTAGCTATCTTCACTTCTCCATTCAAGTGAATCACCTCGGTTGATAGCTTGAGGTTCTTTTAGTCTTCGCACCTCTTCTTCATCTTCAACCTTGAGCTTTGAAAGTGCTTAATAAACCCTTCAAGGTCCATACCTTCTACATTTCCAATTATAGAGTGAGATGAAGAGCTCTTATCACTTGAGTCAACTTCAACTTATTTCTCTTCCTCTTGGTTATCTGTTTCTTCCTTACTCTTGAGAGAGGATGTAAAGACAATGAAATTTTCCACACGGTCATCATCATCCGAGGATCCTTATTCCTCTTCCAAGTCATCACTACATTTCCAAGTGGCGGCTGTTACTTTTCCTCTCTTCTTCTTCTACAAGTTTGCTCACTCAGGAGAAATGTGACAATATCCACTACACTCAAAGCATTTGATACCGTTCTTGGAGTCCTTCTCTTAAGTTTTTTCTATCTTCTTGAAGGGAATATTCTTCTTCAAATCTTGACCTTTAAACCGAAGACCTTACTTCTCAAACTTAACAAAAATCTTAAACCATTTTACTATGAGGGCTATCTCCTCATTCGAGTCGTCCTGCTCCTTCTCTACTTCGGAGTTCTTCAACGCAATGTTCTTTTGCTTCTTTAGAGGTGTAGATGTAGGTGTAGGAGTCCATCTAGACTTATAAGCTAGAATTTTTCCAATAACTTCACTTGGCTTCATGTTCTTAAATTCACTATTCTCTTCAAGTGCCGTCACCTTTAACTCTAATCTTGTCGGAAGCAACCTTATAATCTTTTCCTTGATCCTTCTATCTGAATAAGGGTTACCAAGTTGATGGCTTTGATTGACTATGCCATCAACTGCACTTGAAAGTCATTGAAGCATTCATGCTCCTCCATCATAATGGTCTCAAATTACATTTGAGGACTTGGAGCTTGGACTCCTTGACTACTTCTATTCATTCATGAGACGTCTTTAAAATCTCCCAAGCCTCCTTAACATTCCTAGTTGTTTTAATCAACTTGTACTGATTGTTATTCATGGCACACAAGATGGCATGCATTGCCTTGTTGCTCCACTTGGAAGCTTCAAATTCTTATGTGCTCAATCATGACTTATGCTCGAAGACATCACTTCCATCTTCGGTGGTCATTGTTGGAGGAGTGTAGCCATCTTCAATTGCCATCCATACGTCATCTATTTGGCAAAGGTATGACTCCATCTTGCCTTTCCATGAGGCATAATTCACCCCACTAAGCAAAAGGGGTCTTATGGTTGAGGCTCCCTCATGTCCACCTCCATTCCCACTCTTTGTGTTTAGGGCTTATGAATGAGTTGTAAATGTAATGTAAAAAACAAATATACAAAAATTTAAGACACACACAACAAGAACTTGGATCACCTAATCTAGGAACCCGCTCTGATACCTATCAAAATTAACTAAAATGTGTGTCTAATTAACTTGGAGGGGTAGAGGGTGAATAGGTTTTAATCAAATTATTTACCAATCTTTTCGGTTAATTAATAATAACTAAAATTAACACCCTCAAACAAACATATGACAAATTCAAGTAAAAATGCAGATATAAATAACACTTGAATTTATGTGGAAAACCTTCGACAAGGTAAAAACCATGGGATTAGCTAAAGCTAGCCAATCGAGCCTTCAAATCCACTATTTGTAAAATTAATTATAATCTAGGTTGACCATATCACACCTATATGGTTACTAATCCGTTTCTGCTCCCCGCAGGCCTTTAATAGTGATTATCAGCTCTTGCTTGTATACTACCCACGGTAAATACATGACTTAAATCTTATAGGAGAAAAGATATGCAACCTAAAGTGAATATGAAAATATTCTAAATGCACAAATGGTAGGTCAACACATTCAATGCCTATCTAATCATGAATGAAAGATTTAAACATTCCTAGATATCATGTTGCTATATGACATACATATAACTTACCTATATGAAAAAAAAAAACACCTAGATGCAATAACTATCACAATACAACAACCAAAACATCAACAAAAATCTCAACATGTAATTAAAACCTTGATCTAGATGCAAACAAGTCATAAAAGAGATTTCCTGTTAAGCAAGAACACAAAGATGGATGTTGATAGTGTTCTACCTACCAAGTCAAATATGTTGATGAAGACCCATGCTTAGACACATCTTAGATGAAGCTAGATGATGCTTGATTCATGAATGAAAGATGAGTGTTTGGGTTTTGGTTAATAAAAATGCAATCTTGCTAACTTTCCTTGCAAGTCACTTTTGAGCTCTCACAAGATGGAGTATGAATGAATTCAAAAGCTCTAAAATGGCAAAAAAAGTGAAAGGGTGTGTGTGAGTGTATATATATATATATATATGAATCCCTAGACGAAATGATACCATTTTGAAATAGGCAACAAAATCCCATCATTACCGTTGGCTCGACCATGGCTCGGGCAAGTTGTCCAGACCACAGTGCATGCAATAGTGCATCGCCTGGACAACACCGCGTCTGGGACCGCTGTGTATGCATGTGCACAAGCCGCTACACAGGCAACATGAGCCTTCTAGTGAATACCGTTGTAGGGACCACTGTGCAGGCAAGTGCATAGGCCACGACTCCCCAAGCATGCAACTTCTAGACCCAACTGCTGTTGAGATGGCGGTTAAGGCAGGTGCATAGGTAGCGACCTGCACCGCGATGAAGAGAAAAATCCTCTTTTTCAAGCAAACTCAACACACTATGCTACATGCAAAATGTGCAAGTGTGGAGTGTGATGACTGTCATAAAATGCATCATTCATGTATTCAAATACATGTAAACATAAGAATACAATGAATGCAAATGTGTGCAACTACATCTCTTCACATAATAGTATAGTTAAGTATTCTATATTCTTTGATGCATTTGGTGTCCAAAATCATCAGATCTTCAAATCCTAATCTACCCTTTACAATATTTAACCCTATTAATGATTTTATCAACTAAATAAGCCATTCATAATAGAGACACTTACATGCATATTAGTTGTTTGACAAGACACTATACTTTTGGATATGACAAGAGACTAGGAAAATGTAAGATTTACATGTATTAATGCTTGAAAGATAAGTCGGATTTTGTCATATTATATCGATATATATACCTTTTATTTTTATATATTTTGAATACAGTTCATTATCTGTTATTTGTTCGAAATTGGTGCAACATTATAGGTTTGTTGAGTCTAATGGGACAGATAGTTTAACAACATGAAAGAGGGAGTCCTGCTGAAGGAACAAAGATGAAGAAATGGGTATTAATTCAGTGGACAGTGTTTTCTTCTTCGGTAATGTCCGATTATTTTCCGGGTATATATATACATCGATATTAAGTCAAAAAATTGAATTGATCAATTTCCTCCACTACTCGATAAGACAGTTTTTCATCATTCAATAATTAATAAAGTCTTTAATCAATCAATTTCTTATATGTGATCATGACAGGTCATCGTGCTATATATCTATATGGCTAGCTAATACCCTGGTGAATGAACGTACCTGGAATTTTTATTTATTACAAATTCTAGGGTAATCATAGACAGATATATAGACTAAACAAAAATTATATGAATCACGTAGTAGGAATGTCTGTTGGACAGTAGAAGAATTTAGTCCACGATATTAAACGGCCTAAACAGTTTGAAGAGTGTAGAGACCAGGTGATTTCAACTTTTTTTTTTTTCCTTATACTTTCTATATTCATTGCTTTCAAATGTCGTTAGCTTTTTGTATTTGGTCATTGATTGTTGTTTCATGGTGAACCCACATGTATATAATATGAAGATAAAAAGGTTCATTTGAGATTTTGAGGCTTTGAGAGTTATGGTGTTTTGGTAGTAATTTATAAATATGGATCAAATGTTCAATCAAAGATGGATTCTGTCCAGGAAATCAGAGCTGTCGTGGGCACTATACTCATTCCAATATGGTTCGTTGTCATTGTGAGGGAATTTTAGAATTATTTGATTAATTTGGCTTATATTAGTTAACATTGATTGATGATCATTTTAAAAGGATTACAAGAGAGGAATGCAAAAGGGATGTTAAAAAGAAAATGGAAAGTTTTAATAACTACGAGAAGTTTGGCATATGGCAACACTCAAAATATGTTGTTAAAACCATTCGTAATATGCGACTGTACGTTGCTGATGTGTCTGTTGCTAAAAGTCCAAAAGCTTTTTGCAATTTGCAACGTGAGTTGTTTTAGAACAACGATAACATACTGTGTGCGTTGCGGTAGATAAAATACAACACGTGAAACTTGCCATAAACATTCAAGACAACTCTATGAGTGTGTGGCGGCATACAAAAGACAACACGTGTTAGTTTTTTTTTCCATAAATATTGCCTTAAACATTTACAACATCATGCACTATATGTTGCCTTGGATAGTTACAGAACGCACTGTGTTTTATCGTAGCACATAAAAAAAATTGGCTCTCCTCATTCAACCAACTACCGGGCTCGGCTCAACTTCTATGATCCAATTGATAATGACATATTTAACCTTGCATGAGAGAGGAATTGAACCATGATCTTGATAAATGAGTGGATGTTTTACCGTTTTGCTACAAGCTTGACTTTGTTAATATTATAAACTTATTTATATAAAATCTATATATGTTATAAAATTTTAATTAATTTTTTTAATTAATATTTTGTTTAACAAATTAGTATTTTTATTATCCGATTATTAAACTTATTCCGGTAATAAGTGATGCTGGACTGCCAAAAATATTTGTTCAAAATCATGCCCAAAAGATATGACATATGAGTTGTCGAGATCATATCACACACCCGATGAGATGAATATGGTCCAATGATATATATATCACACCTGCATCATGAGGATGCGGGATCGAGTTCTCCCACTTCTAAAAAAACCCCGAATTTATGTAATATTTCAAAAAAGAAGAAGATTATATCACTCATACCATAATTTTACGATTTTCAAAATCTTAACAACTCACATGTCTCATCATTTGAACAAATATTTTTTACATTCTAGCATTATTTTTCCGGTATTAGTTTTGGATAAATATTGTTCTAATTTAAAAAGTAACCAGCTTAAATTTGTGGAGAAAATAATTTTACAAGGGATAGTAACACCATTATTTTTGAAAATTAATATTTAATTAAATTTAATAATGTAAAAAACATTTGTCAATATGAAATGAATGTTAATAAAAAAAAATCAGACTTTTGACAACTAAGTAAAAATGCATGTTGTCAAAAGTCACCTACTGCAATGTACAAAAAATATGTGTTGTGAAAGTGGCTTACATCAACACATAAACGTTTGTTAACATTAACAAGACACATACAACAACATCAAAATAGATTGTTCAACTTCTATTTCATGACTCCCTAAATGTTTATATATCTTCTGCAATGGACAAGAATACATGAGATTAAATAGATTTAAAGATATAAAAAATCAAAGTAATAAATTATAATATAGTAATTTAGTTATTGCCATATATCATTCTATATATTGTTAATATATGTATAGTTGTTTATTTAGAAATAAATTTCTAATTTTAAATTAAAGTGATCAGATTAAATTAGTGTAGAAAATAATTTTATAGGTGATAATAATGCCATTAGTTTTTTAAAATTAATGTTTAAATAAATTTAATAATTTAATAGAACTTTGTTAATATGGATAAAATGTTGTTAAAAAAAATATTATACTTAGTTTTTTTTTTTTTTTTTCAAAAATAGACTTTTAACGGCATACAAATGTATGTTGCTAATGTCATTTCTATCACAACATACAAAATATGTATGTTGTTAATTATCACTATGACAACATATTAAAAAATGCATGTTGCCAAAGATATATTTACAAAAACGCATGATGTTAATGATATCTCTACTGCAGTATATAAAAATGCATGTTGCTAACAATATCTACACGAAAACATGCAATAATAATATGTTTCGGGATACTAACTTTTAACAACATGCAAAGATGTGCGTTGTTAAATCCTAAAGTTTTAACAACTTTCGAAGACATGCGCTGCTAAATACTAATTTTTTAACAACATGCGAAGATGTGCGTTGCTAAATACTAGCTTTTTAACAAATCGTCAAGATGTTTGTTGCTGTACCCCAGTATTTTAACAACACACAAAGTTGTTTGTTGCTAAATGCTTACTTTTTAACAACACATGAAGTTTGTACGTTGTTATATATTATGTTTATTTAAGAACTAGCAATGTATGTTGCAATAAGTGACTTTTCACACCATCCATCGATTGTGTGTTGTCGTATGTACCTTGTTGACGTCGATTTCTGGATTATGTCAGAAAAGCCAACAAGGATTGGATTTCGGCTATTGATTCAAAGAGAAAGATATTCAGGGATAGTAACGAAGACAAGTTTTACGTGGTAAAACTCCGATGACCGGAGAAATGTCCACGGGTGGTTGAAGAATCAACCAAGCCAAAATCCACTATGAAAATATGATGTTTACAAGCTCTCGATCTCTCTTTTTTCTCTCTGTATTTGCTATGATTGTTGTATACTATTTTGCCTATATCTTTTGGAGCCAGATTATGAGTCTATTTATATGCTTATAGAACCCTAATCTGCTTTGTACAAGTAATACAAGATCTTTGTATTTAATTATGATTCGGTTACTAGTTTGAGGTTGATTTGTCTTCTTTCCTGTTTCGGAGTCTCTTATGGAAATCGAGTGGGATTCTAGTAGTGCTATTCAATTTGGACTTGTTTCCTTATAAGAATGTAGTCTTCGTAAAGTAATCAAGTTATTTCCTGATTGGGGACTCTTTTAACTTAATGTTCCATTTTATTTGGGATTCCTTCCTGATGGATATCTTCGCGTATTTAATGACTTAATCCGTGTGAAATAAGCACCAAGTTCTTACTCGAGTCGTATTTATTTCCGAGTAAGAGAAATACATGATGGTCCCGAGTAGCGCCGTTTGAGCCCTAGTGAAAGCGTTGTTTAACCAGTCCCGAGTGTTGTTAACTGATCCCGAGTAGGTTTCATTCAATATATGCTTACTCGGGCTTTCTTCTCTTTAATGATGCATCGTAGGATATTTCCTGAGTGCCCATTTGGGCGTCCATTTGGGCGTCCACTTGGCTATTTTCTCCTTCCTGTCAATGACGTGTATGCTTGGTAAAACTCACATACGACAATACCCCCTTAAAATATTTTTGCCGAGTAAATTTTATTTCGGGCAAGAGTATTTTAATCGTCTTAATTTTTACTCGTCAGAATAGCAATCTTGTCATAATGGCATGTCTTAATTGCGACTCTGTAATTTCGATTCGATTCGCTTCATCACGCGAGATCTTAAATGATGGCGACGTTTTGAAGTTCTGACGGTCGAGGGCTACTTCCTGTTTTGACACGCGTCCCTCGTCTCTTCGTTTTTCAATATCATTTATGAGAAACGATTTTTACGTTTCCCTAAATGCCGCCTACGTCATAGAGTTTTGTCATAAGTTTTTTCCCACCTTGAAATCCTAGGGTTTCATGCCGTCTCTTCTTTAAATTCTTTGCTGAGAGACATCGTTGGTTTATTCTCAACAATTTTCAGCAGAAATTTCTTTAAACTCAGATTTATTTATCCAGAAGTTTGAGATTCTCCGTTTGAAGATCTTGCATCAATCTCAATTCAAGATTAGTTTTAATGGGGCCATCTTCCCGTCATCGTCTCTTTAAAATCGCTTTTGATGCATTAGAACGTGGGGATTTCTAGTTAGTTTCTTGCATTAAACGATTACTGGGGGATATCCCAATAGATGAACCTCCATTCTTAGAGGTTGATGTTTCTAGGCTTCACACTGACGTCACTTTCAACCCTGTATCGAGTTCTCCATCTAGTTTCGATTCTGATATTTCTGATCACAGAGTATCTTTTCGAAGGATGGGTAAACATCAGAGCAGAAGTAAGGTATACAAGCACGGCTCGAGCAGCGTTTAGACTAGGGAACAGACTGTTAACGAGGGTGACGTTGATGAAGTGTACAGGGCGTCTCGTCTTTTATTTTCTGATACTCGCCCGAGTGGCTTTGATACTGAGCCGAATGTGGTCGAGCCAGCTGAGATAGAAAAATACCGCTCCCGATTCGACTTGCCCGACTCAGTCACTTTGGTTCCTACGAGGGATAGAGTCGTATGGAATCCTCCTGAGGGTATGGTCGCGATTTATGGATCCATACTTTGCTGCGGCGTCACACTTCCCTTTCAACCATTTATTGCCTGGTTTTTGGCTGAAGCAGGGATAGCCCCAGCTCAATTGGCCCCGAATAGTTACAAAGTCTTGATGTGCATGTGGCACATGTTCTGTCGAATGAACCTTTCGCCGCCTTCCCCGAATGAAATCATGCATTTCTTTATGCTGAGGTAGGTTAGCAAAACGGGGACCTTTTTTCTTACATCTACTCCATCGGACGGTTGGGTCCCCAAAGAAGCAAAGGTAAATCAGGAGGTCGATGCTTCTAATAGCCCAAAAAAGAAGGGTTTTGTATGGGGATTCCTTACATCCAACAAGTTCTGGAAGAACAGTTGGTTTTTTGCTAGAGGGGTTCTCAGGCTTAACGTCACTGTTGGATCTGGGGATTCCCGAACGGTGTTGAGTGTTCCCCGTTTCTTCTGTTCCCCCGAAGCGTGGAACAGAAAAATAATTGATTATAATGATTCTGAGCTGAAGAGGCTGACTCGGGAAGCTGTTCGTACTCTGGAGAAGAGGAGCAAGAGCTATCTTTTTAAAGAGGATGATTTGATAAAGCTCGGCTTCTTCAGACAGATTTCGGGCCATCGCAGGCGATGTAAGTAACCTGGTGCCCTTTTTGTTTTATTTTTCTGCTTTTTATTTTCTTTTCTAACATGATTTTTTTTTACTAGTGTTCGATACGGAAGTCGTCAGCGATCTTCAGGCTCGCCAGGTGAAGGCGATTCTGCAAGCGAGTAGAAAAGAAGCTTCCCGTCAGAGCGATGAAGGTATTGCTCCACCCGAGCCTGATGAGGAAACTGATATTGCTAAGCAAATTCCCGAGTGCGTTAATCGGGGTGCTCAACCTTCTACTAGGGATTTTGCTGGTTCAAGTGGCCAAGGTAAGCCAACTGACACCCAACTGCCTGAAAATAGGGAGAGGCAATATGAAGGTCCGGGTGAAGAGCCTGTTGGACTGTTTGAAGCTGTCGACGGTGGTAACGTCTTGATGGATCAAGTGTCTGCAGATGCAGAATTCTTTGAGTTTTTCCTGGACAATCTGCAGAAAGATCCTGCTGCTGACCCTAACTTCCACCATTCTCGGGATGAAAAGCGAAAGGCAGTTAATTTGCCGTCTCGTCCTCTCAAAGTTCCTCGGGTAGTCTCATTTATCGACTCCAGTGATGAAGATGTTACGGATGAGATTGCCCCGAGTGTTGGTGCTGGAGCATCAGTAGGTACGGATGCTTCAGAACCGAATAGGGCCTTTTCTACCCTCGAGGTTGGAAATATGGGTGCTGAACCTTCGGGGGTTCCTTCAAATCTTTCTCCATCCTTAGAACCGAACAGGGCTTCTCCTGCCCCCGAGTTTGGAAATCTGAGAGCTGAACCCTTGGGGGTTCCTTTATTCCTTTCTCCCCAGGATATGCTACGGGAGATGTCCTCCGGTCAGGCTTTTATCTAGGAAGACTGCTAGAGTGGCTTATGGGACGGTTCCCTGACCGAACGTCTTCAAAATGTTTTCAACGGTGCATCTTATGTAAGTTAAATCCGACTCTTCTATTGTTTTGCTTCTGTCAGACTTCCGAATATATCTCTTTATAGATGGTGGCCAAATTCGCGGAGTTAGTTCAGACGCAGCAACATCAAGCTGATCGAAAAAGTGTCTAGAGGCTCAGCTGAAGGCAAGTGAGGAGGGTTGTGCTCGAGCCGAGAAAGCTTACTAGCAAGAGGTTGGTTCTGTAAAGATATTCGCCGACTATTGTCTGGCGAAGCAGGTTGAAGCCGAGGATAGGGCATCTTTGGTAGAGGAGAAGGTTGCATCACTTCAACATCTCTTATCTTCTGTTGAAGAATCCGTGCTTAAGTTTGAGCAAGAGGCGGAACAATCGAAGTCAGCATATGACCAAAAAATCGAAGATATGGAACGCCAAGTGCTGACAATTAAATCCCTATCCCGAGAAGCTAGGTTGGAACTTGAAGTCCAAGGGGTGGATCATTTTAAAAGATCCTCTGCTTATGATGCCCTACTTCTTCAGGAATTTCAACGTGGGCTAGTTTCGGTCGGCGAGTTCTTCAAAGTTAAAAATATTGCGACTGAGAAGGCCTGAGCTAATTGAGAGCTGTCAATCAAACATCACGTGGACCGGTCCTTGGAATCCCTTCAGATTCAGATGAAGGAATGGAGAGCCTACTGTTGTAGTCAAGGTAAAGAGCCCCATCCCATGCATTTAGAGATTCCGTCCAAGCATTCTCTCTCGACCTTTTATGCAAGTCAAGAGTCTGTTGAGGGTGTAGTCCCAGATGTCGGGCCAGTCTTGGATGAAGATTACAGCCAGTAGATGGATGATACTGTCGACGATATCACTTGGCCGTCTAATAAAAGCCTGCTTCTTGAGTACAAGATGGTGCCACATCTGAGTATTGGCAAATGCTCGAAATCCTCATAACCTTAATTTTGTAGAATTGTAGAAATTTCTGATTATTTTTTATTTGTACATAACCATTCTTTGAACTGTAACCATTCTTTTTGGAGCAATAAAATTCTATTTTATTTTGAATTGAATGGTCTTGATCTGTTTATTGCTGATTGTTGCCGAGTGCTGTATTAAACTGGCTGATGTTCGGGTAACTTAACCGAGTATCTTATTAAACTGGTTGTTACCCGAATGACTTTAATTGCCAAGTATCTTATTAAACTTGCTTCTTCTAGGTTAGGGTAACTTAACCGAGTATCTTATTAAACTGGTCGTTACTCGAATGACTTCAATTGCCAAGTATCTTATTAAACTGGCTCTTTATTATTAACCGAGTCATCTTGAAACAGGCAAGTTTACATTTGTGTTTCATACCCGGTTGCTACCCGAAAATTACATCAAGGCTCACCATGATCATACGTTCGAGTCCTTGCGCAATAACAAGGACGTCTCCCTAGTTTTTATACGCAAGGGTTTGCCGAATCGTTGAGCTCTTTTAAAAAAAAAAGAAGAAATTGCTTCAACATTGATACGCATTTCACCGGAATTTCTCCCGATAACGTCCCGAGCATTTTTCCAGAGTCTGGTGCATCGAGTTTGCCTTTTTGTAAAGGTCATTTTGACCCTGCTCGGCTGGAATGCTCCTACGAGCTTCTCCGCCCATTCGGGATTTGATGGTCTCGATAATTCTATTTGCATGTTCTTATTATCATGCTCTTCTTCCATATGTTCTTATTATCATATGCTTTCTTTTGGAAATCCCGAGCTAGATGTTTTTCTTTTGGAAATTCTTAGTAGTTTTATTTATTACAGTAAAAATCAACAAAGATTCAAATTACAGTTTAATATTTATCCTAATTAATATTATCCTGACTAGAAAAAAGAACATGTAATTTTAAGGATAGAATGGTCGGGGTACAACCCCTCCATTAGGTCGAGCAATCCAATAAGCTCCATGGCCAGGTATCCCCTCGATCTTGTATGGACCTTCCCATTTATTAGCCAGGGATCCTGCGGCTTTATTTTTTGTATTCAATGACACCTTCCTGAGCACCAGGTCTCCAAGCTGGAATTTCCTGATCCGAACACGAGAGTTGTAGTGGCGAGCCACTCTTTGTTGATATGCTGTATTTCTTATTCGGGACTTTTCCCTCTTTTCTTCTAGCTCATCCAAACATTGTAGTAGCATATCAACATTCTGTTCTTCATCGTATAGCCTGACCCGTGGTGACGCATACGATGTATCTATAGGAATAACAGCTTCTGTTCCAAATGCTAAAGTGTATGGAGTCTCTCCTGTTGAAGTCCTCGCTGTCGTCCGGTATGCCCATAATACTTCGGGAAGCTTTTCAACCCAGCTTCCTTTTTTGGCATCCAGCTTTGCTTTGATGGTGTGCTTGATAATTTTATTTACTGCTTCTACCTGCCCATTTGTTTGAGGGTGGTCTGGTGTGGCATAGTAATTAGCAATCTGGTACTTCTCGCACAACTGTCTGAACTTCAGGTTATCACACTGGGTGCCATTGTCAGTGATTATAGTATCCAGAACTCCAAACCTATAAAGTATGTTTTTCTTTACAAAATTTGTGGTGTTAGCTTCTGTGATATGCACCAGCGCTTCAGCTTCTGCCCATTTTGTGAAATAATTGACAGCGACTATGGCGTGCTTTGCTCCACCCCCTGTCCCAGCTGGCATTGGGCCGATCAGGTCTAGGCCCCACATGGCGAATGGCCATAGGGCGGTGAGGTTTCTGAGTTTTTCTGGGGGTTGTTGGATATCGTTAGTAATCGTTTGACAGGTATTGCAACTTTCCGACCATTGTTGTGCGTTTGAGAAAAGCGTAGGCCAGTAATAGCCTTGCCTGAGTACCTTATGCGCCTGACTTCTACCCATAGTGTGGTTCCTGTAAACTCCTCCGTGGATCTCTTGAAGTATTCGATGTGCATCTTCTTCCGGTACACATCTCTGGAGAGCCCCCTTCTGTATAATTCTCCTCCGATCATGGTATACCTAGCTGATCGATACCTGATACGCTTTGCTAATACTGGATCTTTCGGGAGCACGCCTTCTTCTAGGAACCTTCTCAGCTGGACCATCCAACAGTCTTACGGTGTTCAGATTTTTGAAATTTCCAGATGCTTAGGTTCAGCTGTACTCGGTTTAAGGAAGTGTGCAACTGTAATGGTCTTTGGTCTGATTGAGGTTGTTGCTGACGCTAATTTAGACAATGCGTCAGCCTTTTCATTTTCTTCTCTGGGGATCTGAGCGATCTTGTATTATTTAAATTTTTGGAGGAGCTGTTTCACGATGTCATGGTAAGCTATCATTCCTTCATCTTTGGCCTGGTACTCGTCCATAACCTGGTTGACAACTACCTGTGAATCACTGAATATCTCAACTTCATCTGCCCCGAGAGCTATACAGACTCTGATTCCAGCTAACAATGCCTCGTACTCGGCTTGATTATTGGTTGCTTTAAAATCAAATTTCATGGCACATTCAACATCATCTTCTTCTGGGTGTGAACTACGATCCCTGCCCCGCTGCCATGAGTATTGGAAGAGCCATCAACATACAGTTTCCATGGGAAACTCTTATCCAAGAGTCTTTTTGCTTCCAGGTTTGCTTCTGTAAACTCGGCTATGAAGTCTGCCATAACTTGTTCTTTGAGGGAGGTTCTGGGGACATAATGAATATCGAATTCACTTAGCTCGATTGCCCATTTGGTAAGTCTTCCTGATATTTTTGGCTTTTGTAAAATTTGTCTTTATGGGCAATTGGTGAGAACCTGGATTGTATGTGCCTGAAAATATGGTCTCAGGTTTTTTGCTGTTGAAACCAATGCTAAGGCCATCTTCTCTGCCTGTGAGTACCTAGTCTCAGCCGGTACGAGTGCCTTGCTGGTATAATACACTGGTTTCTGCACTCTATCTTTTGTTCTGACTAAGACTGAACTTGCTGCAAGCTCGGTTATTGACAGATACAGCTGAAGTATTTCCCCCTTTTGCGGTTTTGAGAGAACAGGAGCCTGTCCCAAGTACTCTTTTATTTTTAAGAATGCCTGCTCACACTCTTTATTCCACTCGAGTCCTTTCCCTTTTTTGATTATCTTGAAGAAGGGTGCACACCTGTCTGTAGCCCTTGAAATGAATCTTCCCAAGGAGGCTAAACAACCTGTTAAGCGTTGTACCTCTTTCAATGTTTTAGGTGAGGTCATTTCTTGCAAAGCCTGGATCTTCTCGGGATTAACTTCGATTCCTCTTTGTTGGACTTGAAAACCCATGAATCTCCCCATATGGACTCTGAATAAACATTTGTTCAGGTTTAATTTCATATGGTATCTTCTCAGAACATCAAATGTCTCTCGGAGGTCCCGGGCATGCTCATCTGCCGAGACGCTTTTAGTCAACATGTCATCAATGTACACTTCCATGTTCCTTCCTATTTTCCGAGTGAAGATTTTGTTGGCCAATCTTTGATGCGTAGCACCTGCATTTTTTAAACCGAAGGGCATTACTGTGTAGCAATATAAACCCTGATCCGTTATGAAAGCTGTTTTTTCTTCATCAGCTTTGTTTATCCGGATCTGATTGTATCCCGAGTAAGCGTCCATGAAGCTGAGCAATTAGTGACCTGCTGTGGCATCCACCAGCTGGTCTATCCTTTGAAGTGGGAAGCTATCCTTTGGACATGCCTTGTTTAGATCCGTGAAATCTACGCACATCCTCCATTGTCCATTTTTCTTCTGGACGAGGACAACGTTGGTGACCCACTGAGGGTAGCTGACTTCTCTGATTGATCCAGTTGCCAGTAGCTTTTCCACCTCTTGTTTGATTGCTTGACTTCTTTCAGGATTGAACGATCTTCTCATTTATATTACCGGTTTTGCATTCGGGCTAACTGTAAGGTGGTGGGATATTACTCAGGCATCTATTCCGATCATATCTTTGTGACTCTAAGCGAATACATCTTTGTACTCTCTAAGCAGATTGGTTAAGTCTTGCTTGACTTTTCCATCTAAGTTGGCCCCGATCTTGATTTTCTTATCCGGTTTGTCTTCTTCAAGTACTACTTCAACCAATTCTGTTTTGTAATCATTCGATCCCTTCCTTGGATCCAGTTTGAATGACAAGGATTCTTTACACTGATTTTGCGGCATTATGGTGCACACTTGTTCAACATCATGCTTTTCTCTGTATACTGACAGGTTTGCTCTTCGGGCCATCTCTTGGGATCCCTTGACTATCCCAACCCCTTGTTCTGTTGGGAACTTGATCATTAATGCATAGGTGGCAGTCACAACCCTTGTTTTATTCAGGAATGGCCGGTCCAATAATGCATTATACGGCCAATTATCCAAGTCAACTACCACAAAGTCGAGCAGGACAGTCCTCTGGCATGGTGCTGTTCCGATCTTTACGGGTAGTTTTACCGTCCCGAGTGACCTGACCTCTATCCCCTTAACCCTCTTAATGGAGTATGGAAAGGCTGTAAATCTTTTCGGTCTAGTCTTAGTTGGTCGTATACGGCCACACTATCTATTAAAATTCTCTGGACTTCCCTATGGCTAATCTGGGCACTTATAACCAAAGCGTCATTAGGTCAAACATCGACACCATGGGAATCTGCCTCTGTAAAGACTATTGGGTCCCATCTTTCCTTTACCCTTTTTGGGTCTGGCTCAACCGAGTTTATGTCGAAGTTATTCCTTGCTTTTATTGCTTCTCTGATTTCCTGAGTTCGTTCTCGATTGCTTCTCCCAGTAAAGGGTCCTCCAAAAATTGTATGTATTACTTAATTGGCTTCGGGGCTGGTTCTTTGATTTTGACCAGGATTGTGATCAACCTTGACTTCTCTCTTAGTTTCTGATCTCTCATCCTTTTTCAAGATTACATCCCGCAGGTGCCCTTCCCGAATAAAAGTCTCTATGTAATCTCTGAGCTGAAAACACTTTGAAGTCTCATGCCCGGTTTCCTTGTGAAACTTGCAATACTTGGTTTTATCTCTCCGGGCGAACTATGATTGTCGCCGCCGCTCTTGCACCATATTCTTCTCTTCCAAGATGGCTAAAATTTCTTCTTGTTTCTTTCGAAGAGGGGTCTAATTGGTATATCTACCTCGGTATTTCTCTGTGGACCGCTCGACGTTGAACCCATTACCCATATCCTTGTTTTTCTCCTCGTTCCCTTTTAGCTTTCCTTTTTGATTCTGTCTCTTGATCCAGTATCCTTCTGTTCAGGCTTTCCCCCGTGCATATAGCTTTCTCCTGTAGCTAATTCTTCTTTTTCGGCCAGTGCGTATCCTCCTGCCATATCCATCATGTCAGCATACCTAGTCAGCCGTGCTCTTCTCAAATCAAAAGATAGCCGTCCATTCTGTAAGTTATTGATGAATGCAGCAATTATGGCTTCATCGTTTGCACTGCCAATCTCTGATACCCCTTGGCCGAATCTCCCTAGATATTTCTTCAGTGACTCATCTTTCCATTGTTTTATTTGAGCAAGGTGAGCCACTGACTTTTTCCTGTGAACGTTACTCAAGAATTGCCTTGAGAAGCTCTTGCTTAGTTAATTGAAACTCTTAATGCTTGCTGAAGGTAACCTTCCGAACCACCTCGACCCCATGTCTCCCAGAGTTAGTGGGAAATTGAGACATAATAAGGGATTGCTGTGGGCATACTGGGCCATGGCGCTTTTGTAACGTCTCACGTGCTCTTTCGGGTCCTTGTCTTTCTTAAACTGCTCCACTTGCGGCATCCTGAACCTTTCTGAGAAAGAGGTCCGTAAGATTTCCTTGGTAAATGGGTTGTCTGAGTCGTCGTCAGATAAATCGTTATAGCCATAACATTTGACCAAGGCATCCATCTGACACCTATTGTTCTCGACTTCTTGAGTTAGGCTTTGGATCATGACATCTCTGTCCCCCACCGGGCTTCCTCGACGGTTGAACCGTTGGATAACTGTCATTCTTTCTGGCTTTTCACTTTGATGCCAAGATTCTCGTATGACTCTGTAATGACGTTTTCGATGAGGTCGATCGCTATCTTCTGATGACGACTAATCCCTGTGCCGGTCATATTTGCGGTGTCTAGTGCGTACTGTTTGATTATGGTCTAGCCTCTGGTGATGTTGTTCTTCTTCAAGTGTTTTCTGTCCAGCCGGGTTGATTGGGGAAGAGTTCCTTCTGGTTTCTGGCATAGTTATTCCTGGCCCAACCACCACCGAACGAAGCCTTGTGGGTGGAAAATTGGGAGTATGTGCTTCTGCAGCCAGTAAGTCAATCCCTTCCCTCGCTGCGTCTGTCACCAATTGCTGCAAGGCCTATTTGAAACGCTGCGTAAGATCTCTGTTGGTTGGAGGAACTTGCTGGATCCCTGCCAAGTGTGCGGGTTGGTTTTCTGTGTTTGCTGCAGGATCTTGTGAAGTGTTGCCAACATGGAAATCGCCTGGTTATTTTTGGCCATTCCCTGAACTGCTTATACTTCCTGCCATTGCTTTTAATAAGTTCGGACGTTCAAGCCCCTCCTTCTAGCGCCAATTGTTGATGTCGATTTCTGGATTATGTTAGAAAAGCCAACAAGGATTGGATTTCGGCTATTGATTCAAAGAGAAAGAGATTCAGGGAGAGTAACGAAGACAAGTTTTACGTGGTAAAACTCCGATGACCGGAGAAACGTCCACGGGTGGTTGAAGGATCAACCAAGCCAAAATCCACTATGAAAATATAATGTCTACAAGCTCTCGATCTCTCTTTTTCTCTCTGTATTTGCTAGGATTGCTGTATGCTATTTTGCCTATATCTTTTGGAGCCAGATTATGGGGCTATTTATATGCTTATAGAACCCTAATCTGCTTTGTACAAGTAATTTGCTTGGTAAAACTCACATACGACATACCTTATTATTGGTTTTTGGTGCCCAGGGTTACAGATTGAACAACCGAAGGGTTCTAAAATTTTTATGCAATCATCAACTAACTCATTTGTATAGTATAAATGAAAACAATAAGAAAGAGGTGAAACTATTTCATAATAATGGTGTAGGCGCCTTTTTCTTTTCGATCTGCTTCTTGATTTGAACCATAAGATCTTCCTGACTATCTCTCAGGATTGGTAACGGTGTGCAAACGCGTCACGGTACTTAGGATCAAGGAGGATCAAGAGAAGAAGAACCAAGTATTTTTTTTTGTTTCTTGGCCGCCTAGACTTTCTACATTTTTCTTTTTCTCTCCTTTGGTTTTACACTCAAATTGACTATCAATATTTTGAAACGTGTATTGTGTTGTTGTGTTTTCGAAAAACAAAAATCATATACATATACATATACATACATACATATATATATGTAAAACTAATTAATCAAATCTTTTAAGATATCTGATATCTTTAATGATATTAATTAATTTGTTTCCTTTTTTATTTGAATTTAAACTCTTTTAAATTCAAATTTAAATATTAAACTAAATAATCAAATCTTTTAAGATATCTGATATCTTTAAAGATATTAATTAATTTGTTTCCTTTTTTATTTTAATTTAAATTCTCTTAAGATCAAAATTTAAATATTAAATTTAATGAAAATAAAATAATCAAATTATCTTATGTTCATTTAAAATTAAATATCAATCATCACCCTCCATCTAATGATTAATTATACAATTAAAAAATCTAATTATTAATTAACATAATCATTGATATTCAATAATTAATTTAATAATCTCATTATTCAATTAATTTTTGAATAGACACGTGTCACTTTCGTAACCCAACTAATTGGACAATCTAATTAATTAATCGTGACCCTTGTTACCTTAATCAATCAGGCTATAAAGGAGGCCTAATGGACCCGCAGTATTTGATCTTCAATAATCTTTAGAAATAATTAATTAAACTCATTAATTAATATTTCATTATTATTAACTTCGGTGTTATTCCACTAAAAACCCGAAGCTGCACTTTCTTAACTGTAGATGTTTTTACACAAGCCAATTACTTTCGGTGTTCATCGATATTGCTATTACATATGGTATGATCCTCACCAAGTAGTTTATAATTAGAGTTGAGTCATAATATCCGTTATACCCCTCTAATTATATATTTCCATTACGTACCATTGATTCTCTAATGAACAATAAATCCTACATTCCTTACGGAATTAAGAGAGTGCTAATATTATTCAAGACATGAATCAACTCTTAAGGAAACTACCATTTACTTCTCGCAAGAAAGAGTGGATTCCACTATTAAGTACAAATCTTCCCAGCCATGAGCCGAACAGCGATTCCAACATACGGAGCATATTGAACGGGAATACAATTCTATTCTCACCTATGGTATATCAAAAACCACGATCTAACATGAAGGAGTCGACAAGACACTCAGGATTAAGATCACGCATATATATCCATCATTAGTCGATATATATGAATCTCATCGTGAAACGGATCTTAGTGACAGATTTATATAGATCATTGTCCAGTTCTATATGATCACGTCATACAAGGTGCCCCCATTCTCATATCGTCATATGAATGATCCAGGATAAGATCACTGTACATTACAGAAAGGACATCAACTATAGATTAACCATAAATAAATTACCCAGTTTTATTTGCTATCTACGTACTCTTTAGATTGCTCATTTCAAAATGAATCCATATGTATATGGCATTCATATACTCTGTTCGAAATTACATCAATCTTTGATGTTAAGTATATATATTATATAAAAGTATGAAACCATTTGAATGAATAAACTCCTTCTTTTATTTATGTTCAATTCACATTTACAAATTACAAGCTTTAGGGCAAAAACCCCAATAATCGTCTACTTGCACTAAAGCATGTGACACATGTCTTGTAAACCTAAACCCTCTAGTGACCCATAAATGCTTTAGCCGATAAGGTCTTCATAAATGGATCAACATGATTATCCTGTAACGCTATCTTGGTCACGGTCACATCTCCTGTCTACACTATATCTCTGATGAGCCTCTCTATATGCTTTCCTGTCTTATGGCTTCTTGGTTCTTTGGAATTAGCCATAACACCTTTGTTATCAAAATAAAGTGTTATGGCCTTATCCATATCTAGAACAACTTCTAGATCACTCAAGAACTTGCAGAGCCAAATAACCTCTTTAGCAGCTTCACAAGCGGCTACATATTCGGCTTCCATGGTGGGATCAGTAATACAAGATTGCTTAACATACCACCACACAATGGCTTCACCACCAAGGGTGAATACTGATCCAGACGTACATTTTCTAGAGTCCCTGTTTAACTAAAAATTAGAATCCGTATATCCTAATGAGATCAAATCCTATCCAATATACACTAGCATATGGTTTCTCGTTTTCTGAAGATACTTGAGAATAGTTATGACAGCAACCCAATTATCCAATCCTGGGTTAGACTAGTATTTGCTGGCTACTCCCATTGCAAAGCAGATGTCCGGTCTCGTGCATGACATAACATACATAGACTACCTACTGTTGATGCATAGGGAACACATCTCATTTCCTTAACTTCTTGAGGTGCCTTAGGATACTATTCCTTAGACAAGTGAACTCCATGTCTGGAAGGTAAATTACCTTTCTTGGAGTTCTGCATTGAAAATGGCACAAGAATCTTATCGATATATGATGCTTGAGACAATGCTATAAGTTTGTTCTTACGATCCCTCAAAAGTTGGATCCCTATAACATAATTTGCCTCCCCCAAATCTTTTATTTGGAATTGGCTAGGTAGCCAACCCTTTACTTCTGATAATACCCCTACATCATTCCCAATGAGTAGGATATCATATACATAAAGAACTAAGAAAATTGCCTTCTTGTCAATGATTCGCTTGTAGACACAAGGCTCATCAACGTTTTGCTCAAAGCCCTAGGTTTTGATCACATCATGAAACCTTATGTTCCACGATCAAGACGCTTGCTTAAGTCCATAAATGGACCTTTGCAACTTGCATACCTTTTTCTCTTGATCCGGAGACACTAATCCCTCTGGTTGTATCATGTAGATGCTCTCATCAAGATTGCCATCAAGAATGCAGTCTTAATGTCCATTTGCCAAATTTTGTAATCGAAATAGGCAACAATGGATAAGAGAATCTTAATAGACTTAAACATGGTTATTGGTGACAAGGGCTTTTCATAATCGACCCCCTCTTTCTAGGTATAACCCTTCGCCACTAGCCTTGCCTTGAAGGTCTCAACCTTCCCGTCTACTCATCTCTTTCTTTTATAGATCCACTTACTCAACCTTCCCGTCTACTCATCTCTTTCTTTTATAGATCCACTTACACCTAATGATTTTTACCCCATTCGGTAAGCCTACAAGTTCCCAGACTGAGTTAGATTACATGGATTCCTTCTTGAGTTTCATGGCTTTAAGGTATTCCTCTTTGTCGGGATCTTCCATTGCATTCTTAAATGTTAATGGATCATCCACACTATAAGTAGAGATGATATCTCGTCGCTCACCTATACCCAAATAGCATTTAGGTTGTTGTATGACCCTCCCACTACATCTAGGTTGTAGTTTATCCTGACCAGAAATCATCTTGTTATCAGACATCAATGGATCAACAACTCCTATCAACTGAGCACTAGACGTACCATGCTCCATTTCATTTAATACAACTTACTTCGAGGTTTATGATCACTAATGTAGCTATCCTCAAGAAAGGTTGCATTTGTCAACATAAATACTTTGTTCTCTTCAGAACTATAGAAGTATCCACCTCTAGTCTCCTTGTAATAACCAACAAACTTACAGACCATAGACTTAGGGTCTAGCTATCGCCATCTGTTCTTCAACATGTGTGTTGAACACTCTCATATGCGAAAATGTCACAAAGTAGCTTTACGATCATTCCACAACTCTAAAGGAGTTTTAGGAACAGATTTGGATGGCACTACATGTTAGAACCATGTTCACCGGTAACGCAGCAGGTTTTAATTTTTTTTTATACAGATCGTAAACGATCTGGGACCAGTGAACTTATGATCATAATTTTTTGGAACTAGTACATACAATGTGTAAACACAGGAAATTGAAATCAATATATTTAGAAAATTTAATAGAACCTTACAAATGTTGAGAGGCTCCTTCACTTCTTACAATGCTCCTTGTCTGAACCACTCGATCTTCCTCACTATTTTCCAGGACTGGTGACTGCGTGTGAACGTGTCACGTACTTAGGAACTTAGATGGAGGATGTAGAGAAAAAACTTGAAGAAACTCTTTCTTCTTAAGATCAGTGTACAACACTTGCACACAAAATATGTTCATTGTGCAACCCTTGCACACACTCCACGACACACACTTAAACCAAAACGAAGCTTTTCTTCCAACTGATGCGTGTGGCTCTAACTTTCTCTTGCTTAATTGTTTCACGCACTACACAATTTGTATCATATGCAAATTGAATACCTGATGTTACGTGTGCCATCTGTTTTTGTTATCAAATATATCGCACATATATTATTATAACTAAAACTTTTAAATTGATATCTTTTGTCTTTTCAGTTCGTCTTTTTTTTTAAAAAAAAATATAATATTTCTTTTTAAAAACTAATAACATATTTTGATTTTAGAATCTGTTAACAAAATATCTCATATCTTTTATTTAAAAAGATTATAAAATATTTATTTTGAATTCAAACATTTTAAATTCAATTTCAAATATTTAATTTAATATAATAAAATAAAATAATCATATTATCTTATTCTATTTAAAATCAAATATCAACTAACACCCTCTATTTTGTAATTAATAACATAATTAAACAATCTTATTATTTAATTTATTTAATCACCATTATTCTTTAATTAAATAATCTTATTATTCAATTAATTCCAGAATAAATACGTGTCACTTTCGTAACACAATTAATTGGACAATCCAATTAATTAACTGTGACTTTTGTTACATAAATCAATCAGGCTAGTAAGGGGACCTAATGGACCCACAGTATTTTGAGCTCCAATAATCATCGGAATCATTAATTAAACTCTTTAATTAATATTCCTTGATTATTAACTCCCGTGTTATTCCACTAAAAATCCGAAGCTGCACTCTCTCAACTGTAGACGCGTTTACATAGACCGATACAACTCGGTGTCCATCGATATAGCTATTACACATGGTGTGATCCTCCACAACAGTTCATAATTAGAGATGAGTCATAATGTCCATTATACCCCTCTAATTACATATATCCTTTTAGTACCGTTGATTCTCTAATGAATAATAAATCCTATTTTCTCACAGAATTAGTGGAGCAGTCATATTGTCCAAGCCTTGAATCAACCCTTAAGGGAACTACCATCTACTTCTTACAAGAAGTAGTGGATTCCACTATTGTGTACAAACCTTCCCAGCCACAAACCAAATCGTAATCCCAACATACGGAGAATATTGATCAGGACTTGCATCCGACCTTACCCATGGTATATCAAAGACCAAGATCTAACCTGAAGGAGTCGATAAGACACTTAGGATTAAGATCACTCGTATATAGCCATCATTAGTTGATATATATGAATCTCATCGATAAACGGATCTTACTGAGAGATTTATATTGATCATGGTCCAGTCCTATTTGATCACATCATACAATGTGCCTCCATTCCCATATCTCATATGAATGATTCTGGATAGAATCACCTATATTATCGAATGGACTGTAGTTGTAGATTAACCGTAAATGAAGTACCCATCTTTATTTGCTATCTATGAACTCTTTAGATTGCACGTCTCTTATTGTATCCATCCGTAAATGACACTCTTATACACAGTTCAAGATTACATCCGGCCTTCTAGAATTTTTATATGCACAAGTTATAAAATAAACAACACAACAAGAATGAATTGAAATTTTCTTTTTAATTAGTAAATCCATTTACAAATTACATCTTTAGGGTATAAACCCCAACACTACATTCAAAATGTAAGTTGCAGTTTTTTACACATATCTCCAAAAGGAATCTGGTAATGATGAGAAACTAATCATATATCTCACAATTTCCATTAGGGTTCTATTTCTCCTCTCCAAGACAACATTCTGTTGTGGTGTACCAAGTGTACCTGGAGCTATGAGTTGGGATGCTATCCTATACTCGACCATGAAGCCTTCAAACTCTTGGTCAAGGTACACACATCAACGATCCGATCGTAGAGACTTAATAGTCTTTTCTAACTGGTTTTCAACTTCAGCTAAGGAGTCTTTGAACTTTTTAAAAGTTTTTGACTTCCATTGCATTAGGTAGACCTATCAGTATATCGAGTAATCATTTATAAAGTTGATATAATACTCATAACCTTCCCTTGCTCTAATATTCATTAGTCCACAGATGTCTAAATGTATAAGTTCTAGTGATTCTTTAGCTCTAAGCCTTTTTCCAGTAAAAGGTCTCTTGGTCATTTTACCTTCTAAACAGGATTTGCAGACAGGTAAGGTGCCAACATTTAACTCACTTCAAGGTCTGCTTTTTACTAGTCTATCTATCGGTTCAAGGTTGACATGAGCAAGTCTTAGATGCCATAGTTACGTTTTGTTTTCTAGAGAAATCTTATGTCATTTTGTTTTCGGTTTTTTTAACTTTAAACATTTTAGCGTTGAGTAGTGTTATATGTATTAATGGAATTAAAACATATAAATTGTTTTCGTTTAATCCTGAACATATATTTAAACCATTCTTTGCAACAATAATAGACTTATTATTAAAATAAACAAAATATAACTATTCTAATAACTTTGAAACAGAAATCAAGTTTCTTATAAATCCAGGAATAAAAAATACATTTTTTAAATTAATTTTAAAAATGCGGTCTAACTACACTCACTGCCATTGCTGACATGACATCCCCCAACCCAACACGCATAGAGAAGGCTCTCTCCTCAAGTTGTGTCCAAGAATCAGTCCACTGTATAGAAGAACAAACATGGTTAGTGATGAGAATCAAGAAGTCATCAAATGATCCATTGCATGTTCCGGTTGGGCCAATAACAAGGGAAAGAACTAAGAGATTCAAAGAAGCACTAAATGGCCTAATTCAAGACACTTGGGCTGATTTTGAATTGTTGAAGTCCAAGATAAGTCCACATGAAGACCAAGGCGTAATTAATGTCATCAAGGCAATTGATTAGGCTGAATATGGAAGACTTGGGCGTGTGGCACAAGCTAGGAGAATAGTCAACTTTGGCTGATTTATTTCCTTTTAATTTCCAAAGAATAATCGTTGATTTGTTTCTCAAATTAAAGGGCTGATTTGTTTCCAAATTTAGCTTTCCAATTAGGAAGCAAGTCAATAGTTGCTAGTTTAGTATTTATTTATTTCCTAAATTTGTTTGCATTTACTTTCATGATTGTAAGGCATTAATTGCCTAATATTTATTCCCTTTTAGGTCTTAGATATATTTAGTATAAAAGGGACCAATTGATGTAATTTCAGGATAGATTTAGAATTGAAATAAATTTGAGAGAATTTTCTCTTTGGTTCTTCATAGAACTTGTGAACTTATCAAGGTTCTACCTTGTGGCTTCCAAACCTTGACTTATCACTCACATTCTTTCTTATTCTTGAGTGTGGTGTCTACAACTTTCTTGATACCGTTGGTTCTTATCTTCATATAGATAACGGGTCGCGGTCCGATTTTGTTCTTGTTTACAAACTTGATTAGAAAACGATCCTTCGTTACCATTTATTGGTTCCGGGTCTCACTGCTCTTGGTAAGGTTCATATCAGTTGGTATCAGAGCTTAGGCTTCTAAATCAGGTTTAATCTATCCTTGTTCTTCTTTCTTCTATTTTTTTTCTGATTGATTTTTAAAAAAAAAATCAGATCTATTACAAAAAAAAAAATCAGCTTTTATTTAAAAAAACTCCCGAAAAAAAAGTACAATTTTTTTTAGGTCGTGTAGTTGAACTTATATTAACAATTTTTATTCCTTTTCTTGTTTTCGTGCATTGATAAAAAAAAGATGTCTTTCAAAGGAGATTCATCAACAAAAGATAAAAGGGGGGAACCATCCTTTGTGCTACAGTTTGTCAACAACATTATGGTGAAGATTCGAGGACGAATCCTTTTGAGGAGAGGGGGAGTGATGAGAATCAAGAAGTCATCAAATGATCCATTGCATGTTCCGGTTGGGCCAATAACAAGGGCAAGAACTAAGAGATTCAAAGAAGCACTAAATGGCCTAATTCAAGACACTTGGGCTGATTTTGAATTGTTGAAGTCCAAGATAAGTCCACATGAAGACCAAGGCGTAATTAATGTCATCAAGGCAATTGATTAGGCTGAATATGGAAGACTTGGGCGTGTGGCACAAGCTAGGAAAATAGTCAACTTTGGCTGATTTATTTCCTTCTAATTTCCAAAGAATAATCGTTGATTTGTTTCCCAAATTAAAGGGCTGATTTGTTTCCAAATTTAGCTTTCCAATTAGGAAGCAAGTCAATAGTTGCTAGTTTAGTATTTATTTATTTCCTAAATTTGTTTGCATTTACTTTCATGATTGTAAGGCATTAATTGCCTAATATTTATTCCCTTTTAGGTCTTATATATTTTTAGTATAAAAGGGACCAATTGATGTAATTTGAGGATAGATTTAGAATTGAAATAAATTTTGGAGAATTTTCTCTTTGGTTCTTCATAGAACTTGTGAACTTATCAAGGTTCTACCTTGTGGCGTTCCAATCTTGACTTATCACTCACCTTCTTTCCTATTATTGAGTGTGGCGTCTACAATTTTCTTGATACCGTTGGTTCTTACCTCCTTATAGGTAACGGGTCGCGGTCCGATAACATTTTTGTTTGTAAACTTGGTTAGAAAACGATCCTTCGTTACCATATATTGGTTCCGGGTCTCATTGCTCTTGGTGAGATTCATATCAGTTAGTGGCTCTCAAATAAACCATCCAAGGTGAATAATCATCTTCCACTAAACACGACTCAAGAACAAGTAAATCATATTTACCTTTTGTCTTTTTTTTTTCTTGGCTACCTTCTCTAGATACCGAGGACAATTCCTCTTTCATTGGCCAACCTTATCGCAATGGAAACACTTTCCTTTGCCCTTGTCAGTGGAGGCACCCTTCTTCTTGTCTTGGGCTTTCTTGTGCTTAGGCTTACCCGTTGCCTTCCTAGCAAACCGTTTTCTCTTCTAATTACTGGAGGAGGATGGTTCGACAACATTTGCCTTACCTATCCTACTTTTGTTGTTCTTAGTCAAGGACTCAAAAATAGCGAGCTTATTGAGCAATTGAGTGAGACTGAACCTTAGCTTGTTCATTCCATAGTTACTCTTGAACCGATCAAAACTCTTCCGAAGAGTTGTCAATATGATGCTCACCTAACTGGGTTCATCAATTGCCCCGTCATTGATCTCTGCCATGTTGAAATAGGACATCATGTTCAAGACATGTTCCCGAACAAATGTGCCCTCTTTCATTCGAGCAAGCATTGCGGAATGAACAGCTTCATGCCACTTTTGCTCAGAGGGCTACCCGAATATAGCCTGCAATGACTCCATTATTTCAATTGCACTACCTATTGCTTCATGGTTAGTGACAAGCATGTCTGTTATACTACCTAATAGATATTTTCAGGCTTTCTCATCTGATGAGATCCATTTTTCATATGCCTCACGAACACTCCATAATCACAAACTTTAGGTTCTTAGTGACCAAGATTGTATTAATGTTATGTTTCCATTTAGTGTCATTATCACCAGCTAATTTGTCATTAGGTAGGATTTGTAACAGTATATATGACATGGCTGAAAAAACATAAATTAAGAATTCATCCAATCATACATTCAAAAACATGTGCGAATGTTCAGCATAAAATTAAACATGATGCACGAAAATGTTTAAATGAATAAGAACATCCTTAAGAAAACAATGTTTTTGTGCCACGACAATCCAAAATACCACAAGCAAGTGCCGCCTTAGGGTCAGTCAAATTCTTGCATATTGGATCAAGACCTTCTCATTCAAATGATATACCAAAATAACTCATATACCTTTATCATTTAACCAACGTTTATTTAATCAGGTTTTTAATTAAACAATATAATTAGAACCTTGTGAGTGTAACCCATCATTTCAGATCTCATGAGTTTAACTCGAGAATTGCCGCCTTAGGGTCGATCAATCCCAAAATCCTCTCAGAAATCCCATCTATTAGGAAGTAAACATTGGTATTGATTCTTATGGAAATTCACCTTAGGGAGGATAAAAGAAAAGTCGCCACAAGGCCCCACTCGTATCTCACGGTGTTGAACTAATGATGGAAACCGCGAGATATAATGTCATATATCCTTCTCCCACTGACTATTTTATAATTAGGATTTTCTATTATTATTAAGGCACCTAGATTAAACAATATTAAACAGATAGTTTCAATCTAAGCATCTAGTGCATTAATCACAAATTATTAGAATCCTATTCTAATAACTAATAAACTAATTCAATTTTTAACTCTTAAAAATTCGGTTCATCGGTGATAATTCTAATATAAGTAAACTATTTAGTATGACTAGAATTATTAAATGTGTGTTTACCAAGTTTTAAAAATTAAAATTAAACACATTATTTGGTCCAATTATTATTAGAGGCTTAATCGAATTAATCCTAATATTTATAATGGACCCGACTAATCTAATTAATTAAACACTTTAATAAATAGATTAGTAATTAATGAGAATTAGCTAGTTTTTACTCCTAAAAATAATCTCATTAATCTATAGTCATTTATGTGATTTACCCATTTTAATCAAATTAAAATTAGAGCATATAAATATTAATTGCTATAATGCATGTATGACATATCAACATATATATGTGTAGGCACACCTAATCTAAATGACATGTATATGCATGGCAATGCAACAACCATCACATTATTAAAAGCATATATGAGTTGACCGAGTATCATGGATTATTAATTCTAAAAAAATAAATCTAATTACAAAATTTTTTCAAAGGCATTCCTTGGTCATCTTGTATTTCTAAATCTTCAGGTCATGGTGATTCATCTCATGAATCCAACACAGGAAATTTGCACGGAAAGCACTAAGCAACAGTTGTCGACCGAGCTGTGCAACGACGCCTCGTTCATGCACGCCAAGCACTGACATGCTGCACTAGTGTAGCAACTGCACACCAACTGTGCTTGGCACAATTATGCTAGCGCAGTCATGCATTGCTTACGCACCAGCTGCACAAGCCAAGCACTGATCCCTGTTCGATGTTTCTCGGTTGAACATTGATTACATATATAATAAAAATAATACCGTATTAACAAAAACAATTACAACCTAGAAACACCTAAATCCATGATGCCATAAAAATTTACGATCAACCATGATTAATCAAACAATTTAATTATAAATATTCATACAAACATAAAGATGGTGCATACACATCTATACATGCAATCAGGAGCAATCAAATTCTGATACCAATTGTTGGTGCCCAGGGTTACAAATTGTGCAACTAAAGGGTTTTAAATTTTTTAAGCAATCATCAACTAACCCATTTGTATAGTATAAATGAAAACAATAAGGAGACGAAACTATTTCATACCAGCGTTGTAGGCTTCTTCTTCCTTTCGATCTGTTTCTTGATTTGAACCACAAGATCTTCCTGGCTATCTACCGGGATTGGTAACGGCGTGTGGACATGTCACTGTACTTAGGATCAAGGAGGATCAAGAGAAGAAGAACCAAATATTTTTTTTTCTTTCTTGGCCACCTAGACTTTCTAGGTTTATTTTTTTCTCTCTTTTGGTTCTACGCTCAAATTGACTATCAATATTCTGAACGTTTATTGTGTTGTTGTGTTTCCAATAAACATATATATATATATATATGTATATATATATGTATATGTTTATATATATATATATATATATATATATGTATATATATATATATGTATATGTTTATATATATGTAACTAATTAATCAAATCTTTTAAGATATATGATATCTTTAAAGATATTAATTAATTTGTTTCCTTTTTTATTTGAATTTAAACTCTTTTAAAATCAAATTTAAATATAAAATTAATTAATCAAATCTTATAAGATATCTGATATCCTTTTTGATATTAATTAATTTGTTTCCTTTTTTATTTGAATTTAAACTCTTTTAAATTCAAAATTTAAATAATTAATTTAATGAAAATAAAATAATCGAATTATATTATCTTTATTCAAATTATATATCAAACAACATACTCCATCTAACGATTAATTACACAATTAAATAATCAAATTATTTAATAAATTAATCATTAATATTCATTAATTAAATAACGTCATTATTCAATTAATTCGCGAATGGACAAATGTCACTTTTGTAACACAATTAATTGGACAATCCAATTAATTAACCGTGACACCCTTGTTATCATAATGAATCAGGCTTGCAATGGGACCTAATGGATCCACAGTATTTTGATCTCCAAAAATCCTTAGAAATAATTAATTAAACTCTTTAATTAATGTTTCATGATTATTAACTTTGGTGTCATTCCACTAAAAATCTGAATCTGCACTCTCTCAACTGTAGATATTTTTACTCATGCTCACCATTTCTTTGAGTGTTTTTATAGCAAAGCCATATGGACACAACTTTTGAATAAATGTGGTTGTCTTGGGATTCATCTTAGCTTGAATGATCTTATTGATTGGGTGTCCATTCATTGGAAGGGGAGCTCCCCCTCTGTCGTGACAAAAAAACTTTATCTTGCGGCTGCTGTCTATTTTATTTGGAGAGAGCGAATTTGTCATATTTTTAAAAGCTCTTGAAAGTCTAGTCGAGAGGTTGCCCAAATCATTACAGATACTATTCATTGCCGGCTCTCTTCTCTCAAGTTGAAGAATTAGCCTCTCATCTCTAGTTATCCCTAGGTGGTGTGGGCTTGTGTTGTGCTCAGTGCTCTTTGTAAAGCCTTTGGTTTAGCTCTTATTAGAGAGTTTGTTGTTTGAACATTGTTTCTGGGGTTTGTGTCCCTTTCTTCTTGGGGTATGCCCCTTGTATTTGTACATTCCTTCCTTCTTTCTATGATACTATTTATTTACCCAAATAATGACATTTAGTGTCCATTTATATAACTATTACATATGGTATGATCCTCCACAAGTAGTTCATAATTAAAGGTAGGTCATAATGTACGATATACCTCTCTAATTATATCTTTCCATTAAGCACCATTGATTCTCAAATGAACAATAAATCCTACATTCCTTAGGGAATTAAGAGAACACTCATATTATTCAACCCCCGAATCAGCCCTTAAGGGAACTACCATCTACTTCTCGCAAGAAGGAGTGGATTCCACTATTATGTACAAATCTTCCTAGCCACAAGCCAAACCGTGATTCCAACATGTGGCGCATATTGAGGGGAGTGCAATTTCGATCTCACCTATGGTATATCAAAAAGCACGATCTAACCTGAATGAGTCGATAAGACACTCATGATTAAAATCACCGATATATAGCCATCATTAGTCAATATATATGAATCTCATCGTGAAATGGATCATAGTGAGAGATTCATACAGATCGTGGCCCAATCCTATATGATTATATCATACAAGGTGTCTCCATTCTTTTATCACCATATGAATGATCCAGGATAAGATAACCGTACATTAAGGAATGGACCACAGCTGTAGATTAACCACAAATAAAGTACTCAACTCTATTTGCTATCTAATGACTCTTTTGATTGTTTGTTTCAAACTAAATCCATCTGTATCTGACATTTATATACTCAGTTAAAAATTACATCCGACAATCTTGGATTTTAAGTACACATGTTATATAAAAGTATGAAACAATTTTAATGAATAAACTCCTTCTTTTATTTATGTTCAATTCAAATTTACAAACTATAAATTTTAGGGCAAAACACCCAACATTGGAAACATATGTTTGCATGTTGTTGTAAGTCACTTCCATAACACATATTTTTTATTTGTTGCGGTAGGTGACTTTTTGCAACATATAACTCATGTGTTGTTAATTGAATGTTGTTGTAGACCAAATTTCTTGTTGTAAATATTTAGTAATAATATCAATAATTAATGAATTGAACATTAACTATGTGAAGGATAATGCCTCCTACAATAGTGTTCTAAAATCAGTTGTTGGTCCAATGTCTACATAAGTAATAGATGATGGTTTGATCAAAACATCTAATCCCCACTTCCTCATTACAACAAAGGTGAAGAGTAAAGTTGTAAATAACTCTCAACCGTAAATTAGAATCTGAGGAATGATCAAGGAAATTGTAAACAACATCTATCTGTCCATAGTGAGTCAAAGACTCTGCAAGAATCAGAGGGAAAAAATCAAAAAATAATAAATTTACCAAAATTGGATCATATTTTCCACACCAACAGTATCACCATTGACCCAAGCTATATTATATTAGCTAGACTTAGTGACTTTTACTAGAAATTAGCTATTTTATTTAAACTGAGAATTTGATAACAATAGAGAGAGAATTTTCTAAATATAAGCTTAAAAATGGATTCAGGATATCCAAATTACGGGGAGTTCCCTTATTTATACAAAATACAGTTAAAAATTGACCATCGAGCATCCAGATTTCACCACTTGGAACTGTAAGTTCCTTGGGTTTTTGATTGACTTATATCGATTGACAAACCACATTCGGGGATTATCATGTAAGGTTAGTTTAAGTGATCTTTGCTCATGACCAAGCTCAAGCTTCAAAGGTATATCACTTGCTTAACTTTCTTTGAAGAGATATAATGCACACACTCACTCTCATGCATGTTTTAATCACCTTGCATTTATGCTTAAGTGCTTTCTTGTGTGCCTGATTTTTACTAATTGTAGCTTGCTTGTTTATATTCTATGTTTTCCTTGGAAAGACGATTTTTTTCCTTGTTGGTGCGGTTTAGACCATTTTCCAGGCAAATGCCTCTCCTACGGTCTTCAGAGCGATGTTTTAGAGAGGTTGATAGTGGTCCATTTAGCGGCTTGTGCTCATGCACGCACAGCGGCCTTCAAAGCAAAGTTTCCCAAGTGTGGCCTACCATTCATACCGTGGCCTATGCACTTCCTTGCACAACGGTGTTGTCGAGATGACGCACCGTTACTTACACCGCGGTCTAGGCACCTTACCTGTACCACGGTCCAGCTAGCGGTTGTGACGAGTTTTGGTTGCCTTTTCCTAAAACGATGTCATTTTGTTTAGGGCACCATATATATATATATATATATATATATATATATATATATATATATATGTGTGTGTGTGTGTGTGTGTGTGTGTTTTCTCCTCTTATCTTTTGTTTTAAGGAGTCCAAGAAGCAATTTTTTAGTGACCTAGCTTTTCTATAGAGAGAGACTCCCAAGCACTTACCTTTACTCAACCAAACCTCATCTCATGATCTTCTAGCTTTAGCTTCATTCTAGGATCATCTAAGCATGTAGTATCATCTTTTTCCTGACTAGGTAATCTCTATATGTACTAGACTTCATTGTTTCATTACTATGTCATGTGTGCCTAGGTTTTAGCTTTTATTACAAATTAAATGTACGTTCTTGTGTTTAAAAACTTTTATTTCATGTTTGTGATGTTGGTAGTAGGTTGAGAACACTGATTAGTGGTAGCTAGCATTTAGGACAATTTTACCCTTTTAGCTAAATCTTCTTTCATTTGCACTTAAAGAATTGATATCTAGGATTTGCATTCATTGTCATATTTACATCCTTAGATAAGCTCAGATGTCTTGACCTAGCATTTTGCTCTTTGAATATCATTGGATATTCACTTAGGTTGCATTATCTATTCTTTGTTGTTAAGTTTGTGGCTAAGAGTTTAGTGCACAAGTTTGTTGATCAAGAATCACTATTAAGGTATGCGGGTAGTAGTGATGGGTTAGTGACCGAGTGGTGTGACAGGAGGTCAACCTAGGTTGTAATCGTCATTACAATAGTTAATTTGAGGATCGGAGTGTATGGAAAATCAAACAACGGAAGCGTGAAATTAACGTTTGATATATTTTAAATTTTTTCCCTTTATTAGAAAGAACCCTAACCCTAGATTAATTTATGTATATTAAAAGTTTCGTGCCTTTTTCTCGTGAGGATTGAACTAGCACCGATTTGAACCCGTAAGATCTTCCAATCCAGTCACGAACGTGAATCACCTAGAAGTGTGGACTCCCTTTTTTTAAATTGTATACCTGAGGATGGAAACAAACAAAATCTGTTCCTTTGTTAGTCACAATAATCCTCCAAGAAGAAAAACAAAGAGCATTATGTCACTTGTGAATTATCAATCAATTTGATTGAAACTCGCGTGAATCTAGATTCGATGTGGTACACAAAACCTTTTAATGTAAAGGTTACTAGTGCACTATCGAATACAAAACGTTGTTTCTTTCTTTTCTTCTTTGTCGAATTTCACACACCAATCTTTTGAGTTGGATGAATTTTTCTAGAGCAAGATCGAAATTCTTTATACTCAAATTCCCTCTTGGCCAAAATTTTCACTAACAAAAATACCATGGCCGAATTCTACTCTTAGAATTCATGCTTGGCTGAATTTCTCTATTGAAAATTCATTAGGTTTTGCCGAAATATACAACCTATATTTATAGGTTCACAAATCCTCTCCTAAAGAGGATTTACTTGTATTTTGTTTAGGAGACTTAATCCTCTCCTAAGAAGGATTTATTTGGTTGACAAGAATCCTTTCCTCAGATGAATTTACATGACCAAGAATCCTTTTCCAAAAAGAATTCTTTACTACACCAAGACTCATAATCCAACTCCAATAGTGTATTTTTGACCATATTAAAGATTTCATAATTTGACTAGATAAATAATTCATTTTATTTATCTACTTATCAAATATAGTCTTTAATATTAATTATACTACCAACAATAGTATAATATTAGGAGACCATCTCCTACTAGGATAAGGATTTTGACTTTTAATTAATTAATTAATTAATTAATTAATTTACATTTAATTAAATAATAAAATATAAAACAATATAATTAAGCTAAAATATTTAGCCTTGCCGCCCAAGACAACACATGGGCATATATATTATTTTTCTTATTTTATTAAATCCATTAGGCCTTAATAAAAAGTACACATATGAACAAGACTCATTCTTACAAAAAGAAACAAGTCCACATGCCTCAATAAAATTCTAGATGGACCCCTAAATTGGTCTGGTAGAATATATCAAGTGATCCATGCAAGTTCGTGTGGATTAGGGATCTTGACGGGCTATCTAAATTTAAGCTTCAATAGAAATAACCTAATCACAATCAACAAATGATTCACTTAGGTCCAATATATTAATTTGAGTTCATTCCACTAAAGAACTAAAATTGAACTCTTAAATTATGAAAGAATATGTTAATATTTCTCATTCATACCCTAGACAATCTTTATGGAGATAGTGTATCCTCGTGAAGAATACCGGTAATCGCCAAGAGCTCATAGACCGCCTATAGCTCTCCAAGTTACCATATTTACTCATATGACCACATTTTGAACATGGATATTTTGACTTGTCCAGAAGCCATGTTTCAATAGATACTATTGAAAACTTAACGTTAAGATTTAATATCCAATACCTCAAAAAATCCATATGATGATATTCTACTCTTATTTAATAAATGGAGCCACGATGTCCATATCTATAAATGAAGTCCTATATAGTTTAACAAATGAATACCACCAAACTATCGATGATAGACTATCTTATATAATCGTACTCATTGATAGCTCAAATGATAGCACTTACAACCATAAGTCCATCATTTATCTCAGGATTGAGATAGACTCTCCGATTGTCCTCAAGTGAAAACTTTTATCTACTGATGGCTGTGGATAAATTATTTCACAATGATCGTATTCAATGCACCTAGTGTACTAGATTCTATTGCCCAAAGACACCATATTTTGATGATTTTAGACTCATCTTAACACGTTTGATCCCACTCAAATATTAGCAAAAGAATCTATAACTTTGACAAGATAAAGGTGCCCAACCTTTATCTGACACCTTTATCTTAAGTTTTGAATATTATTCAAGACTAACGAAAGAATTGTGTCTACCTCATACATATCTAGATTTATGAAAATTTCTTCTTTTCTCATAGTCTTTTGACCTTATGATTATTTACTTTTGACAATTATAATAATTAAACTGTAAATGCTTTAAGATTTTTTAAACTACAAATCACTTTATTATTATGAAAAGATTGTCAAATACACTATCATACTCTTACTATCGAGCATAATCCCAACAATCTCCCACTTGCTCTATAGCAAATGTGTCATATCTCTCATCCACATATTCTCTAGATGCCCATCAAAACTCTTTTCTAGAAGAGCCTTTGTAAAGGGATCCGCTGGACTATCTGCTGACGTGATCTTGGTAATCGTCACGTCACCCCTATGCACTATTTCCCTCAGAAGATGATACATTCTTGCAATGTGTTTCCCTCTCTTATGACTTCTTGGTTCTCTCGAATTAGCCACTGTTCCACTATTGTCACAATAGATAGTGATCTGCTTATTCACATCTGGAACCACTTCCAAGTCAATCAAGAATTGGCGGAGCTAGACAGCCTCTTTAGTAGCCTCGCATGCGACAACATACTAGGCTTCCATGGTGGAATCAGCAATACAAGATTGCTTGATACTCCTCCATATGACTGCCCCTCCCCTAAGTGTAAACACGGATCTTGATGTTGATCTTCTGAAGTTATAATCCCATTGGAAATCAGAATTTGTATACCCAACGGGAATTAAATCCCCTCCAGAGTATACAAGCATATAATCTCTTTTTCTCCTGTGATATTTGAAAATATGCTTGACAGCCATTCAGTGATCAAGAACAGGTTTCTATTCAAACCTGCTAACTATGCCCACAACAAAACAAATATCTGGTCTAGTACAGAGCATTGCATACATGAGGCTTTCAACTGCAGATGCATATGGAACCCTACTCATGAATTGCTCTTCATGCTCATTCTTAGGAACTTGATCCTTAGAAAGTTTAATACCATGTCTGAAAGATAACATACCTTTCTTGGAATCTTGCATGGAAAATCTAGACAATATTTTATGTATGTATGAAGCTTGGGATATTGCAATCGTTCTATTCTTTCTATCCCTTATGACTTGGATACCATGAATATAACTTGCTTCTCCTAAGTCCTTCATATCAAATTGTTTTACTAACCATTCTTTTACAGATGTCAATACACCTACATCATTTTTGATGAGTAGTATATCATCAACATAAAGAACTAGGAAAACCAGCTTGTCACCTTTATTCCTTTTGTATACACATGGTTCATCAAGGTTTTGAATAAATCCAAAAATTTTTACTGCTTGATCAAGCCTTATGTTACAGGATCTGGATGCTTGCTTCAATCCATATATGGATCTTTGCAACTTGCATACCCTTTCCTTTTGACCTTTTTCAATGAATCCTTATGGTAGCATCATATAGATGCTTTTGTTAAGACTTCCATTATGGTAAGCTGTCTTGACATCCATTTTCCAAATCTCTAGTTTTAGAGATGCCGTAATAGATAAGAGTATCCTAATGGATTCAAGCATGGCCATATAAGAGAAGGTTTCTTCTTAGTCGATACCTTCCTTCTATGTGTAACTTTTAGCTACCAATCAAGCTTTAAAGGTTTCCACCTTTCCATCCATTCCTCTCTTCCTCTTGTATACCCACTTGCACCCGGTGAGTTTTATCCCTTTGGACAAGTATACAAGAGACCAGACTTTGTTTTTAAACATAGATTCAATTTCAGATTGCATTACCTTTTGCCAATGGCGACAATCAATATATTCTATTGCTTTCTTGTACGTATAAGGATCATCATCGTCCGGGAGATTCTCTACAGATTCTCCTAGAATGATGTATCTCCTGGGTTGTCTACTAACCCTCCCACTATGATGAGGTATGGTAAATTGTTGATCTTGTGTTGGTACGGAACTTACAATTGGGCTAGGTGGTGAAACCTCTTTTGGAATTGTATCTTCTGAAAGCTCATTCAGGACAATTCTACTTTTAGGAAAAAATTATTCATACAGTCATCTTCCAGAAATTTAGAATTTGTCGAAACAAATACTTTAAGATTTGAAGGACTATAGAAATAATATCATTTTGTTCCTTTTGGATAGCCTACAAATATGCATGTTTCTGAACGGGACTTCATCTTTTATGTCTTTTCTTTTAACGCGTGCACAGGACATCTAAATATCCTTAACTGTTGTATTCTAGGCTTTCGTCCAGTCCAAAACGCATGCAGTGTTTTAGGAACCGACTTAGATGGTACATCGTTCAGAATGTACATGGCAGTTTGTAAAGCAAATCCCCAAAAAGAATTAGGAAACATTGAATAACTCAACATAAACCTAACCATGTCCAAAAGAGTTCAATTTTTTATTTCTGCCACCCCATTTTGTTGAGGTGTACCTGGTGTAGAAAATTGAGAAATTATCCCAATATCAATAAGATATTGCTGAAACTCACCATATAGATATTCTCCAACACAATCAGACCTCAAGACTTTTATGCATTTCTGAAGCTCATTTCCTACTTTAGCTTTAAATGCTTTGAACATGGCAAAAGCATCCGACTTATGTCTCATGAGATACACAAAGCCAAATATTGAGTGATCATCCGTAAAAGTGATGAAGTAATCATATCCACCTCTAGCCTGAATGCTCATAGGACCACACACATCAGTGTGTATGTTGGGGTTTACGCTTTAAAGATGTAATTTGTAAACGGATTTATGAAATAAATAAAAAGAAAAGTTCAATTCATTCTTGTTGTGTTGTTTATTTTATAACTTATGCATATATTTAACATCCAAGATTGCCAGATGTAATCTCGAAGTGTGTTTATGAGTGTCATATATGGATGGATACAGTAAGAGACGTGCAATCTAAAGAGTTCATAGATAGCAAATAAAGTTGGGTACTTTATTTGTGTTTAATCTATAGCTACGGTCCATTATGTAATGTATGATGATTCTATCCTGAATCATTCATATGAGATATGGGAATAGAGACACCTTTTATGATGTGATCATATAGGACTATGCTATGATCTGTACGAATCTCTCACCAAGATCCGTTTACCGATGAGATTCATATATATCAACTAATGATGGCTATATGTGGGTGATCTTAATCCTGAGTGTCTTATCGACACCTTCAGGTTAGATCATGGTTTTTGATATACCATGGGTGAGGTCGGATATAGTTCCCGATCAATATGCTCAGTATGTTGGGATTACGATTTGGCTTGTGGTTGGAAAGGTTTGTACACAATAGTGGAATCCACTCCTTCTTGTGGGAAGTAGACAATAATTCCCTTAAGGGTTGATTATGGGCTTGGATAATATGAGCGCTCTCCTAATTCCGTGAGGAAATAGGATTTATTGTTCATTAGAGAATCAATTATACTTAAAGGATATATGTAATTAAAGGGGTGTAACGAACATTATGACCCAGCTCTAATTATGAACTATTGTGGAGGATCACACCATGTGTAATAGATATATCGTTGGACACCGAATTGTATCGGTCTGTGTAAAAGCCTCTACAGTTGAGAGAGTGCAACTTTGGGTTTTTAGTGGAATAACACTGGAGTTAATAATCAAGGAATATTAATTAAAGAGTTTAATTAATGATTTTGAGGATTATTGGAGCTCAAAATACTATGGGTCCATTAGGTCTTCTTGCTAGCCCGATCGACTTAGGTAACAAGGGTCACAGTTAATTAATTGGATTGTCCAATTAATTGTGTTGCAAAAGTGGCACGTATATATATTGAGGAATTAATTGAATAATGAGATTATTTAATTAACGAATGTTGATAGTTAAACAAATTAAATAATTAGATTATTTAAATATATTGATGATTATTGATTATTAATTAGCTATTAATTGGAGGGTGTTAGTTGATATATGGATTTAGGTGAAGATAAAATAATATGATTATTTTATTTTACTACATCATTTATCAAAGCATTTGAATTTAAGTTTAAATTTAAAATACTTGTTATCACTTTTAATATATTTGATATATTTGAAAAAGATAATTAAAACATATATATCAATTATAACTTAAGAGATTGCATTGGATGCAAATTGGTGTGTGCACATATATAAGTGTTTGTATAGGATACAAACAAGGATATAAATATATATATATATATATATATATATATATATAATGCATTGACTTTATATTAAAAAAAATGCACAACAACGTGAAGCATCAGTGGAAAAATAAGAATTTTTTTTTTGTGCACTGTCCACCATTGAAACAAAAATAAGAATAATATTATTTTTATAACTGAATTTGTTCTAGTTAATTTTCTTATAGAAGAAAGAGTTTCTTCAATTCTCTCTACATCCTCCATTCATGTTCCTGAGACTGTGATGCGCCCACACGAAGTTACCAATCCCGGGAGATAGAGAGGAAGATCGAGTGGTTCAGACAGGAGCACATCGTAATGTAAAGGAGCCTCCAAACGTTGGTAAGATTGGTTCAGACAGGAGCATATCGTAAAGTGAAGGAGCCTCCAAATGTTGGTAAGATTTTATTTTTCTGATTATATCGATTTCAATTTCCTGTGTTTACATATTGTATGTATTAGGTTTGAAAAAATAATTACGATCCCAAGTTCACTTGTCCTAGATACAGATTATGATCTATATAAAATTTTAAAACCTAGTTCCGCTGCGTAACCAGCTAACGGGGTTCCAACAATTGGTATTAGAGCCAATTTATTTTTCAAAACAGGAAATTGTTTTCGATGCTCCTGTATGTATGAATGTCTAGGCACCATCTTTATGAATGTATGAATGTTTATAATTAAATTAGTTAATTTAAACATGGTTGATCGTAAGTTTTTATGGTACTGTGGATTTAGGGTTTATGAGTTGTATAATTTTTTTTTATTATTATATTTTTATTTTACTGTTATTATATTGTAAATAAAAAAAATGTAACCTGTAAAAGAAGAACTAGAAACGAGCGCGACGGCCGTACTTTTCACGACGGGGGTACTGTTCACCGGCACTGTTCACACGGTACTGTTCACGCACGGTTCCGTTGGCAAGTGTTACCTAGTGCGTTCCTTTTAGATTTTCCATTTTGGATTCATGAGATGAATTGGAGTGACCTGAAGAGACTGAAAGATATCTGAAGTTACTAGAAGACCAAGAATGCCTTGGGGAATTTTTTTTAATATTAGATTCCAATTTTTTAGGTTAAATAATCCACAGTACTCGGTCAATTCATGTATGCTTTATATTATGTGATGATAAAAGCATTGTCATGCATACGTATATCATTCAGATTATATGTGCCTACACAAATATATTTGATATGTCATACATGCATCATAGCCTGATACTTTATTTGTTTTTTTTAATGTGATTAAAATGGGTAAATAGATAAATGGCTATGAATAATGAGATTAGTTTTTTAATGGTTAGAAAACTTGGTAATTCTCATTAATATTAATCTAGTTATTAAAGAGTTTAATAAGTTAGATTAATAGGGTCATTTATTTTTATTAGGATTAATTTGATTAATAACCTAATAATAAATGAACGGAATAAAGTGTTAGAGTTTTAATAGTTAAAACTTGGTAAACACTAACATAATAATCTGACCATAGTAAATAGTTTACAAAAGCTTAGATTATTCACTAATAGATTAGATTTTTAATTCTTAAAAATCATTAATAATTTATAAGGTAATAAGAATTTGTTTCTAATTAGTTAATGAGCTAGATAACTTGATTAAAATTAGTCGTTCAATCCTGTAGAGTCTAGGTGCATTAACGATTAATAGAAAACCCTATTTTTAAAATAGTGAGTGGGAGAGGGATATATGACATATATATATCCTGCGGTCTCTATCATTAGTTCAACACCGTGAGATCCGAGTGGGGCCTCGTGACGGCTTTGCTTTCGTCATCCCTAAGGAGGGTTTCCACAAAGGTCAATACCAAGGTTGACTTCCTAACGGATAGGATTTCTGAGGGTATTTCGGGATTGACCGACCCTAAGGTGGCAATTCTAGAGTTAAACTCGTGAGATCTGAAATGGTGGGTTACACTCATGAAGGTTTTGATTAAGTTTGTTAATTAAAAACTTGACTGAATGAACGATGGTTAAAATGGAATAAGAGTTATTCTAGAATATCATTTGATTGAGAATGTCTCGGTCCAACATGCAAAGACTTGACCGACCCTAAGGCGGCACTTCTTTGTCGTATTTTGGATTGTTGTGGTATAGTAACTAGTTGTAGGGTAGTTCTACTTCGTTAAACATGTGCATGCATCATGTTTAAATTTATTTCAAAGCAATCGCACTTGTTTTAAATAAATAACTGAATGAATGTTTTATTTATTTTAGCAATAATGTCTTCTACATTACTTCAAATCCTCACAAACGACATATCAACTGGTGATAACTACACTAAGTGGAAACTTAACATAAATGCAATATTGGTCAAAAAAGACCTCAAGTTTGTGCTTACGGAGGAATGTTCTCCAGTGCCTACTGCCAATGCCACACGAACTGTTCGTGAGGCATACGAGTGATGGGTCTCATCTGATGAGAAGGCATGAACATATCTGTTGGCTTCTATGACAAACGTGCTTGTCACAAAGCATGAAAAAATGACTTTAGCATTCAAAATCATGGAGTCATTGCAAGCTATGTTTAGGCACCCCTCCGAGAAAAAGTGACACGCAGCTGTTCGTTTCGTTATGCTCCCTCGTATGAAGGAAGGTACGTTTGTTTGAGAACATGTCCTGAGCATGATGTCCTACTTTAACAAGACAGAAGTCAATGGTAGGGCCATTGACGAGCCCAGTCAAGTGAGCATCATACTGATGAATCATCCGAAGAGTTTCGATCAGTTTAAGAGCAACTATGGGATGAACAAGTTAAGGTTCAATCTCACACAGTTGCATAATGAGCTTACTACCTTTGAGTCCTTGACTAAGGACAACAAGGGCAAGACCGATGAGGAAAATGTTGATGAACCATCTTACTCTAATAATAAAAATGGAAAGAGGTCTACTGGGAAAGTGAAGGGTAAGCCTAAACCCAAGAATGCCCAAAGCAAGAAAAAGTCCAAGAAAAGTAAATATGATTTACTTGTTCTTGAGTCGTGTTTAGGGGAAGATGATACTTCACCTCAGATAGTTGACTTGGAGGCCACTAACCATGTTTGTTCTTCTTTACAATGGACTGATTCTTAGACACAGTTAGAGGAGCAAGCCTTCTCAATGTGTGTGAGGTCAGGGGATGTTGTGTCGGCACGAGCAGTAAGCGTAATTAGATTACTTTTTTGTAATAATTATATATTGTTAGACAATGTATTTTATATTCCTGGATTTACATGAAATTTAATTTCCATTTCTAAGTTGTTATAACAAAAAATATTATGTTTCTTTTAATAATAAGTTTGTTATTATTGGAAATAGTGGTCTAAATATTTGTTCAGGAATTAATGAAAACAATTTGTATGTGTTAAGACCGTTAATACATACTACATTGCTTAACACCGAAATGTTTAAGGTTGACAAACCAAAAAATAAACGGCATAAAATTTCTCTAGATAATGACACGTATCTCTAGCATCTAAGGCTTGGTCATATCAACCTTGACCGGATAGACAGATTAGTAAAACAAAGACCTTTAAGTAAATTAAAGGTTATCACCTTACCTGTCTGTGAATCTTGTCTGAAAGGTAAGATGACTAAGAGACCTTTTACTGTAAAAGAGCTTAGAGCAAAAAAACCGCTAGAGCTTATACATATAGACGTCTGCGGACCGATGAATGTTAAAGCTAGGGGTAGTTATGATTATTATGTCACCTTTATAGATGACTACTCAAGATACGGATATGTCTACCTGATGCAACGAAAGTCGGAAACATTTGAAAAGTTCAAAGAATTCCAAGCTGAAGTTGAGAATCAATTAGGTAGGACTATCAAATCACTACGATCGAATCATGGAGGTGATGATATGAACCTCACCAAGAACAGTGAGACTCGGAACCAATATATGGTAGCAATGATCGTTTTCTAATTCAATTTTATAAACAAAGAAAATAAAAAAAAGGAGTGTGACTTGTTATCTATAAGGAGATAAGAACCAACGGTATCAAGAAGGTTGTAGACGCCACACTCAAGAAAAATAAAGAAGGTGAGTGATAAGTCAAGGTTTGAACGCCACAAGTCAAGGTTTGAATGCCACAATGTAGAACCTTGATAAGTTCACAAGTTCTATGAAGAACCAAAGAGAAAATTATCTCAATTTTATTTCAATTCAAGTCTTAAATTACATCAATCGGTCCCTTTTATACTAAAAATATCTAAGACCTAAAAGGATATAAATATTATGCAATTAATGCCTTACAATCAGGAAAATAAATGCAAACAAATTTAGAAAATAAATAAATACTAAACTAGCAACTAGTTGATTTGTTCCTTATTTGGAAAGTAGAATTTGGGAAACAAATCAGCCCTTTATTTGGAAACAAATCAACTCTTTATTTGGGGAAATAAATAAAATAAGGAATATGCTGAAATAGGCAATATACTGAAATTGAATTCTCCTCCAACCATACGTCGCCCAAAATATAGGAAATATGTTGAAATTCAGACTTCTCAACTCAAGTTTTTGTGCAACAATATAGATGTCCGAATTTTGACTTTTTATGATCTGTTTTGGAGGATGGAGTCTTCATAGAATCTATAGGGATCGTCTTGAGCTTTCCATAAACATATTATAATAGACAATCTGACCTCAGATGATCTCTATAGAGGCCATAGAAGTTCAGCCCGGATTTGGCCTTCATGTGGGCCGAACTTGGATTTCAGCAACTCATAATCAGCCCATCATTAAATGCTTCTTTGATCCTCTTGGACCTTGTAATTTTCCCAACTGGAACAAGCAATGGATCCTTTGGTGAAGCTTCTTGATTCTCATCTTTCCCCCTCACCTCAAAAGGATTCGTCCTCGAATCTTCACCATAATGTTGTTGATAGCCTGCGATACTTCATCAAAGCCTTGCAAATGAGAAACAACAACACTAGGTAAGGAAGGGATAATTCCATTAGTACTAAAACGGACCTCTTTGTACAAAAGTACAATCATTGGTTGATTTGAAAACAAAACCTTTTTTATCTCACTCTCTCTTGCATTAAAACTCACTAGTTTTCTCTCTCTTCTTTTCTCATCAGCCTTTTTTGTCACCTAGTTTTTCTTTTTTTTTTGTTGTTTCAGACTCTCTTTCTTTTGTTTCTATTGAACTCTCACACTCTTTTTTTACATCTCTCTCTTTTTTTAACCTCACTTGATCTTCATATACTTGTCTTGGGTTTATAGGTACAAGAGTGATTGGCTTTTTATTTAGTACAAAGGAGTATCTATTGGTACACCCATTATGCGTCACATGCCTATCAAACTGCCACGATCTCCCCAAAAGGATATGCCCCGCATTCATTGGTACCACATCACAAAGGACTTCATCTTCGTATTTTCCAATTGAAAACGACACCAACACTTGTTTAGTCACCTTGATTCCCCTACTATCATATTGTAGCTTATAAGGTTTTTGGTGCTTCAAAGTGGCCAAATTCAGTTTTTCCATAAAAATAATGCTAGCTACATTAGTAAAACTCCCCCCATCAATGATCATGCTACATACCTTATCATTAACATGGCAACGAGTGTGAAAAATATTGTAACGTTGTACCTCATCATCTTCCTTGGCTTGATCACTAGGAGATCTTCTTGCCACTAAAAGCTCTCCATAACTATCTTCTATATTCCCATACCTATCTCCTCTACCTCCAATTCCAAGTCGAAATCTGCCCGTACCCATATTAGACATGCGATGATCCTCCTCTAGATCAATCCCATAATCATTTCCATAGTCATTCTTAGGTGGGTTTCTTTCTCTTCGTTCCACCTTAGGAGCCCTGAATGGCTGATCCCTTTGCGAACTAGACTCCACTTTATCTATCCGATCATGCACCTCACCAAACTTAATCTCCATCCTCTCCAAGTTTTTTTGTATGGCTTTATATAAAAAATTGAGATCTACCATTTCTGGTGCATCTTCGGACAAGTCTTTACCCTTATCATGGGACATATTTTAATCCTGCAAAACAAAGAAAACAATTAAGCCTCTCAAAACACTCCCTCATGTGTTTACCCTCAAAGATGGTGGCACTCACACTTGTGTGTTCACTCAATCTTTTGGGTTTAACCCTCTGATGAGCTTACACTTTATTGCCTTTTTTCACTATTTGTTCTCTCTTTTAGTTCTTTTTTTTTTTACTTAGACGGACACTCACAAGAAGTTTAAAAAAATAAGATGTAACAAAAAAAAACAAAGGAAAAAAATTAGTATAGGACAAGAATAACAAAGATGAGATTCTACTGAAAGATTTTTTTTTTTAATATGAACGCGCGAAATCAAGAAAAGAAATAAAAAATTGTTGATATAAGTTCAACTACATGACCCAAAAAAAAATTGAACATAATTTTTTTTGGGATCTTTTTTTTTGGATATCTTTTTCTTTATAGAGAATCTAATAACACTTTTTTTTTTGTAACGGGTCTGATTTTTTTTTTATGATCAAACAGAAAAAAAATATAGATGAAGAAGAACAAGGATAAATTAAATCTAATTTTAGAAACCTGGTTCTGATACCAACTGATATGAACCTCACCAAGAACAGTGAGACCAATAACCAATATATGATAGCAATGATCGTTTTCTAATTAAACACAAACAAAGAAAATAAAAAAAAGGATCGCGACTCGTTATCTATAAGGAGACAAGAACCAACGGTATCAAGAAGGTTGTAGACGCCACACTCAAGAAAAAGAAAGAAGGTGAATGATAAGTCAATGTTTGAACGCCACAAGGTAGAACCTTGATAAGTTCACAAGTTCTATGAAGAACCAAAGAGAAATTTATCTCAATTTTATTTCAATTCAAGTCTTAAATTACATCAATCGGTCCCTTTTGTACTAAAAATATCTAAGACCTTAAAGGATATAAATATTATGCAATTAATGCCTTACAATCAGGAAAATAAATGCAAACAAATTTAGGAAATAAATAAATAATAAACTAGCAACTAGTTGATTTGTTCCTTATTTGGAAAGCTTAATTTGGGAAATAAATCAGCCCTTTATTTGGAAAACAAATCAACTATTTATTTGGGGAAATAAATAAAATAAGGAATATACTGAAATAGGCAATATGCTGAAATTGAATTCTCCTTAAACCATACGTCGCCCAAAATATAGGAAATATGTTGAAATTCGAACTCCTCAACTCAAGTCTTCGTGCAACAATATAGATGGCCAAATTTAGACTTGTTATGATCTGTTTCGGAGGATGGAGTCTTCATATCATCTATAGGGCTCGTCTTGGGATTTCCAGAAACATACTATAATAGACGATAGAATTTCAGATTCTCTCTATAGAGGCTCTAGAAGTTCAGCCCAGATTTGGTCTTCATTTGGACCGAACTTGGATTTCAGCAACTCATAATCAGCCTATCATTAAATGCTTCTTCGATCCTCTTGGCCCTTGTAATTGGCCAAATTGGAACATGCAATGGATCCTTTGGTGAAGCTTCTTGATTCTCATCGGTGAGTACCTTGACCAAGAGTTTGAAGACTTCATGGTTGAGCATGGGATAGTTTCCCAACAGACAGCTCCCTGTACACCTCAGCAAAATGGTGTTGCGGAGAGGAGAAATTGAACCCTGATGGAAATGGTGAGATCTATGATTAGTTTCTCATCATTACCAAATTCCTTTTTGGGGATATACTTTATAAACTGCGACATACATTTTGAATGTAGTGCCATCCAAAAATGCTCCTAAGATTCCCTAGAGTTGTGGAATTGTCGTAAAGCTAGTTTACGACATTTTCTTATATGGGGGTGTCCAGCCCATGTGCTGAAGAACATAACTGGAATGCTAGACTCCAAGTCTGTTGTCTGCCTATTTGTAGGATACTCCATGGAGACCAAAGGTAGACACTTCTATAGTTTTGAAGACAACAAAGTATTTGTATCGACAAATGCAACGTTTCTTAAGGACAATTACATTAGTGGCCATAAACCTCGTTCCAAGATTGTATTAAATGAGTTGGAGCCTAGTGAGACTAGTGCTTCATCAATAAGAGTTGTTGATCCATAAACATCTAAGAGTCAGATGGTTCATGATCAGGATACACTATCACCTAGACGTAATGAGAGGGTTGTGAGACAACCTGAACGCTATTTAGATATAGGTGAGGGATAAGGTGTTGTCTCTGCTGGTAGTGTGGATGATCCATTGACATTTAAGAATGCAATGGAAGATCCTGATAAAGAGGAATGGCTTAAAGCCATGAATCTCGAGATGGAGTCCATGTACTCTAACTTAATTTGGGATCTTGTAGACTTATCGGATAGGGTAAAACCCATAGGGTGTAAGTGGATCTACAAGAGAAAGAGAGGAGTAGAAGGGAAGGTAGAGACCTTCAAAGCAAGGCTAGTGGCCAAAGGTTATACCTAAAATGAAGAGGTCGATTATGATGAGACCTTCTCAAAATGGGCGTTAGGATTGCATTCTTGAATGGTAATCTTGACGAGAGCTTCTGTATGAAGCAACCAGAGGGATTCGTGTCTCTAGATGAAGAGCCAAAGGTTTGCAAGATGCAAAGGTCCACCTATGGACTTAAGCAAGCATCTAGATCTTGGAACATCATGTTTGATATGTTATCAAAACCTATGGCTTTGAGCAGAATGTCAATGAGCCTTGTGTCTACAAGCGCATCATTGATAAGAAAGTAGTTTCTTTGATCCTATACGAAGATGATATCTTACTAATTGGGAATGATATGGGAGTATTGTCGGATGTAAAGGGGTGGGCTGGCTTGCTAGCCAATTCCAAATGAAAGATTCGGGAGAGGCAAGTTATGTTCTAGGGATCCAACTTATAAGGGATCATAAGAACAAACTCATAGCATTGTCTCAGGCATCATATATCGATAAGATTCTTGTACGATTTTTGATGCAGAACTCCAAAAAAGATAATTTAACTTCCAGGCATGGAGTTCACTTATCTAAGGAACAATGTCCTAAGACACCTCAAGATGTTGAGGAAGTGAGACGTGTATCTTATGCATCAGCAGTAGGTAGTCTCATGTATGATGTGTTATGCATGAGACCAGATATCTGCTATACAGTGGGAGTAGTTAACAGATACCAGTCCAACCCAAGATTAGATCATTGGGTTGCTGTCAAGACAATTCTCAAGTATCTTCGGAGAACAAGAGACTATATGCTAGTGTATTTTGGGTAGGATTTGAACCCATTAGGATAAACGGATTCTAATTTTCAGTTAGACAGGGGTTCTAGGAAATCCACGTCTAGATCAGTATTCACCCTGGTTGGTGGAGCCATTGTGTGGAGAAGTATCAAGCAATCTTACATTGCTGACTTCACCATGGAAGCCGAATATGTAGCCGCTTTTGAAGCCACTAAAGAGGTTGTTTGGCTCCGTAAGTTCTTGAGTGATCTGGAAGTTGTTCCAGATCTGGATAGGCCTATCACACTTTATTATGATAACAGTAGTGTTGTGGCTAATTCTAAAGAACCAAGAAGTCACAAGAGAGGGAAGCATATAGAGAGAAAGTATCATCTCATTAGAGAGATAGTATAGAGAGGAGATGTGATCGTCACCAAGATAGCCTCACAAGACAATCATGCTGATCCATTTATGAAGACCTTACTGGCTAAAGTGTTTTTGGGTCACCTAGATGGTCTAGGGTTACGAGACATGCCTCACATGCTTTAGTGCAAATGGAAGATTATTGGGGTTTATGCCCTAAAGATGTAATTTGTAAATGGATTTATGAAATAAATAAAAGGAAAAGTTCAATTCATTTTTGTTGTGTTGTTTATTTTATAACTTGTGCATATATTTAACATCCAAGATTGCCGGATGTAATCTCAAACTTTGTATATGAGTGTCCTATACGAATGGATACAATAAGAGACATGCAATCTAAAGAGTCTATATATAGCAAATAAAGCTGGGTACTTTATTTGTGCTTAATCTATAGCTACAGTCCATTACGTAATGTACAATGATTCTATCCTGAATCATTCTTATGAGATAAGGGAATGGAGGCACCTTGTATGATGTGATCATATAGGACTGGGTCATGATCTATATGAATTTTTCACCAAGATCCGTTTACCGATGAGATTCATATATATCAACTAATGATGGCTATATGTGGGTGATCTTAATCCTGAGTGTCTTATCGACTCCTTCAGGTTAGACCGTGGTCTTTGATATACCATGGGTGAGGTCGGATGCAGTTCCCAATCAATATGCTCTATATGTTGGGATTGTGGTTTGGCTTGTGGCTGGTAAGGTTTGTACACAATAGTGGAATCCATTCCTTCTTGTGGGAAGTAGACGATAGTTCCCTTAAGGGTTGATTCGGGGCTTAGACAATATGAGTGCACTCCTAATTCCGTGAGGAAATAGGATTTATTGTCCATTAGAGAATCAATGGTACTTAAAGGATATATATAATTAGAGGGGTATAACGGATATTATGACCCGACTCAAATTATGAACTATTGTGGAGGATCACACCATGTGTGATAGCTATATCGATGGACACTGAGTTGTATCGGTCTGTGTAAAAGCGTCTACAGTTGAGAGAGTGTAGCTTCAGGTTTTTAGTTGAATAACACCGGAGTTAATAATCAATGAATATTAATTAAAGAGTTTAATTAATGATTCTGAGGATTTTTGAAGCTCAAAATAATGTGGGTCCATTGGTCCCCTTGCTAGCGCGATCGACTTAGGTAACATGGGTCACGGTTAATTAATTGGATTGTCCAATTAATTGTTTTACAAAAGTGACACGTATATATATATTCGAGAATTAATTGAATAATGAGATTATTTAATTAATTAATGTTAATAGTTAAATTAATTAAATAATTAGATTATTTAATTATATTGATAATTATGAATTATTAATTAACTATTAACTGGAGGGTGTTAGTTGATATATGGATTTAGGTGAAGATAAAATAATAGGATTATTTTATTTTACTAAATCTTTTATCTAAGTATTTGAATTTAAGTTTAAATTTAAAATACTTATTATCACTTTTAATATAATAGATATATTTGAAAAGGTTAATTAAAAGATATATATCAATTATAACACAAGAGATTGCATTGGATTTAAATTGGTGTGTGCACATATATAAGTGTTTGTATAGGATACAAACAAGGATATATATATGTAAAGTGTGTTGACTTTATATAAAAAAAACGCACATCAACGTAAAGCATCAGTGGAAAAATAAGAAAGATTTTTTTTTAGCACTGTACACCATTGAAACAAAAATAAGAATAATATTATTTTTAACTAGAATTGTTCTAGTTAATTTTCTCCTAGAAGAAAGAGTTTCTTAAATTCTTTCTACATCCTCCATTCAAGTTCCTGAGACCGTGACGTGCCCACTCGCAGTTACTAATCCCGAGTGATAGCGAGGAAGATTAAGTGGTTCAAACAGAAGCACATAGTAAAATGAAGGAGCCTTCAAACGTATGTAAGATTGGTTCAGACAGGAGCAAATCATAAAGTGAATGAGCCTCTAAACGTTGGTAAGATTTTATTCTTCTGATTATATCAATTTTAATTTCCTGTGTTTACATATTGTATGTATTAGTTTCGAAAAAATAACTACGATCCTAAGTTAACTGGTCCCAGATACAGATTATGAACTGTATGAAATTTTAAAACCTAGTTTCGCTGCGTAATCGGTGAACTCCAACAGTGTATCCATCCTAAACATTCTGTGGCTCTTGTGCTTTTGGTCGTGAACGACCTTTTGGTCATTTTACCTTCCAAACAAGATTCACAAGTGGGTAGATCATCAACCTTTAAGTCACTTAGAGGTCCGTCACTAACCAATATTTTAATCCTATTATTGTTAATATGACCTAGGTGCAAATGCCATAGGTAGGTTTCATCTTTTGATAATTTTACTCTTTTATGATTAGGTTCCGTTGATTCCGTGCCTAACAAGTGAGAGATATTTCTATGCAAATAGAGTAAACCATTTTCCAATGTACCTTTGTAAATAATTTTGTCATTCTTACTAATAATAAAAGTTTTATTAAAAGTAACTGAATATCCAAATTTATTTAAGCAGGAAACCAAAATTAAATTTCTCTTGAATTGTGGTACATAATAAACGTTATATTAAATCTAAATGCCAACTAGAATCAAGATTGACTCTAATATCTTCACTGCACTAGTAGATACCAACACTTTGTTGCCTAAACACAAGTTGAATTCATTCTCATTTAGTCACTTCCTTTCCTAGAATCCCTTCTAGTCAGGCTCAAGTTGCTTTTTCTTCTGTTGTTTCTTGACCTTTTTACGGGTCTTAACAGTAGCAACTTTACTAACCATATGAATCTCTTAACCCTTGCCTATCAAAAGGATTTTCTCGGTGCTTTGATCATCTTGCATCAGACCCTGCAAGGTGTATTCCTTATTGTTCAAGGTGTAGTCCAACTTGAATTGATCAAAGGAATCCGATAGTGAGTTGAAGATCATGTCAATTTTTGTCTCACCATCTGTCTCACCATTGAGTTCAGCAATGTTGAGATGTGCTATGACTTTTATCTTGTGATGTTTCACGACTTGTCCAGGCATCATCCTAAGATTCATGAAAGCAGTCCCTGCCTATCTCTTAGCCGTCCTGGACTTCATAGCAAACATCTCTTCCGGGGACATCATTATATCAGCAGCAGTCTCTATTCCTTCATGTTGTTGTTGCAACACGTCGGATATGGTAGCCATAATGTAACATTTAGCCATCTCATCTGAAGACATCCACTATTGATATTCATCTCTTTGCTCGTCAGTAGATTCATTAGTTTGGTGGTTAAGGAATAGACAGAACGAATTTACGTTTTTCAGCTTGCAACAACAACCAATTTTCCTTTTCCATGTGACATAATTATCATCAGTTAAAGTATTATCTTTTAGGATTTTGAATAGGGATGGGGTCATGATTTCATTTTAATAACAAAAATTAAAAAAGTAAATAATCATGATAAAGCACTTTTGAATATTTATCTTGAATTAAATAAAATAATTCAATCATAAAATTCGACAGTGATCCAACACCCATAAATGTCACTCCTCTTTTGGGAGTTCACACCATTTACTAGTTTGACTAGGTCCCACCTAATTGTTAACATAACAACCAACGTTTTCATTTTAGCCTTACGATTTTATTAACAAGAACTCTTGGGAGGATAATAAAATCACATTGAGTGTGTTACCAAGTTATCGACCTTCAATAGATTCCCTCACGAATATCCTTCCTTTGGGAGTAGATATCGTTTGGGTTAAGTGTCTAGTCTATCCTTATAAGGAAGTATCTTACTAAATTCCATTAATGAATACCTCTTGCGAGGTTATCACACAAAACATAAAGCTCAACTAAACTTGGAGACCGTAGGTGTTCCAAAACACCATCTCCCACTCAATTATTTAAGGCATGAGATCGAATTCCAAAAAATGATTTACCACGTTATCTAGATGTCAATTAGATACCTAAACCATTCAATACATGTTCACACCAAAAGAGATACATGAGTGGCACTCCTATTCTATATGACATGTTATCAAACAATGATAAACATTGCAATATTTAGAAAAATATAAATAGCTACAATTTTGGTCAATCGTAGAAAAGCAAGTAAATTACATGTCTTGGAATACAAAAAGCTCATTTCTTGGCGAACAAGTTTTCAGGCGACATTCGTCGTTTGGACTCCCTCAGTTGCCTCCCATAGGCGTGTGCATTCTTGGCTCCCTCCCATTGGTGTGTACACCCTTGGCTCCCTCCCATGGGCGTGCACATGCCACAACCTGATAAAGGGCTGCAATGTGCAGCCCATGGCTTCCAAAGGGCTGCAAACCACAACAATCGTGGCCGTATGCTCTTCGCATGCACATTTGTTGCTATGGCTCGCACGGTCCCAAACTTGTTCTGGTTGCTTTCAATTCTTCAAAACTTTGAGTCTTCGATACTTGAATGTATTACAGAAGAATTTTAAATAATAAAATACTGCAGTATTTTAATACAAATAGTGCAGTTTTTTTATTACAACAACAAAATAAAAAAGCTTAACAACTACCAAGACGGAAATTACGGCGATAATAGGCCACCCTTCTTGTTACAATACCAGAACAAAAATACATTGAAATTCTAGGACCAAATTGAGCAATAACAAGCCACATAAAAAAAAAAAACACACACACACACACACACACACACACATATATATATATATCCATACATTCCAATGTAAAAATATATGTGCCAATACCTAGAGTGTCATCTCTTTCTAAAACATGCATAATCACAATAAAAAGAAAGGGTTCACATATACATACATCAATTAATCAAGGGTATAACCAGGCTCTGGTACTAATTGTAGGGAAAATCGCACAACGGAAGCGCGAAATTAAGGTTTGATATATTTTAATTTTTTTCCCTTTATTAGAAAGAACCTTAACCCTAGATTAATTGAGGTATATTAAAAGTATCGTACCTTTTTGTCATGACGATTGAACTAGCGTCGAATTGAATCCGTAAGATCTTCAAATCCAGTCACAAATTGAATTACCTAGGAGTGTGGGTTCCCTTTCTTTAAATTGTATACCTGAGGATGGAAACAAACAAAATCTTTTCCTTTGTTTGTCACAATAATCCTCCAATAATAAAAACAAAGAACGTTAGGCCACTTGTGAATTATCAATCAATTTGATTGATACTCGCGTGAACCCAGATTCGATGTTGTACACAAAACCTTTAGTGTAAAGGTTACTAGTGCACTATTGAATACAAAACATTCTTTCTTTCTTTTCTTCTTTGGCGAATTTCACACACCAATCTTTTGAGTTTGATGAATTTTTCTAGAGCAAGATCAAAATTCTCTGTACTCAAAATTCCCTCTTGGCCAAAATTTTCTCTAAGAAAAATACCATGGCCGAATTCTACTCTTAGAAGTCTTGCTTGGTCGAATTTCTCTATTGAAAACTCATTAGGTTTGGCCGAAATGTACAACCTATATTGATAGGTTCACAAATCCTCTCCTAATTAGGATTTACTTGTATTTTGTTTAGGAGACTTAATCCTCTCCTAAGAAGGATTTACTTGATTGACAATAATCCTTTCCTTAGGTGGATTTACTTGGTGACCAAGAATCCTTTTCCAAAAAGAATTCTTTCCTATACCAAGACTTCTAATCCAACTAAAATAGTGTATTTGTGACCATATTAAAGATTTTCTAATTTGACTCGATAAATAATTCTTTTTATTTATCTACTTATCAAATATAGTCGTTAATATTAATTATACTACCAACAATAGTATAATATTAGGAGACCATCTCATACTAGGAAACGGATTTTGACTTTTAGTTAAATAAATAAATAAATAATTTCCATTTAATTAAATAATAAAATAAAAAACAATATAATTAAGTTAAAACATTTAGCCTTGCCGCCCAAGACAACACATGGGCATATATATTATTTTTCTTATTTTATTAAATCTATTGGATCTTTTTTAAAAGTCAACATGTGAACTAGACCCATTCTTACAAAAAGGAACAAGTCCATATGCCTCAATACAATTCTAGATGGACCCTCGGTAGAATATATCAAGTGATTCATGCAAGTTCATGTGGATTGGGGATCTTGTCGGGGCTATTTAAATTTAAGCTTCAATAGACATAACCTAATCACAATCAACAAATGATTCACTTAGGTCCAATCTATTAAATTTAGTTCATTCCACTAAAGAACTAAAATTGAACTCTTAAATAATGATAGAATAAGTTAATATTTCTCATTCATACCCTAGACAATCTTTACGGAGATTGTGTATCCTCGTGAAGAATGCTGATAATCGCCAAGAATTGACAGACCGCCTGTAGCTCTCCAAGTTACCATATTTACTCATATGACCACATTTTGAACTTGGATATTTTGACTTGTCCAGAAGCCATGTTTCAATAGACACTATTGAAAACTTAACATTAGATTTAATATCCAATACCTCAAAATATCCATATGATGGTATTTTACTCACATTTAATAAATGGAGCCACGATGCCCATATCTATAAATGAAGTCCTCTATCGATTAACAAATGAATACCACCAAACTATCGAGAATAGACTATGCTATATAATCGTACTCATTGATAGCTCAAATGATAACACTTGCAACCATAAGTCCATCATTTATCTTAGGATTGAGATAGACTCTCCGATTGATAACTTTTATCTACTGACGCCTATGGATATATTAGTTCACTGTGATCCTATTCGATTCACCTACTGCACTAGATTTTTTTGCCCAAAGACACCACACTTTGATTATTTTAGACTAACCTTAACACATTTGATCCCACTCAAATACTAGCAAAAGAATCTACAACTTTGACAAGATAAATGCGCCCAAACTTTATCTTAAGTTGTGAATATTATTCAATAATAACGAAAGAATTGCATCTACTTCATACATATCTAGATGTAGAAACAATTCTTCTTTTCTCATAGTCTTTTGACCTTATGATTTTTTACTTTTGACAATTATAATAATTAAACTATAAATGCTATAAGATTTGTTAAACTAGAAATCACTCTATTAATATAAAAAAATTGTCAAATACATTATTATACTCTTGCTATTGGGCATAATCTCAACATGGAGAGGCTAAGTGGTTAGCCTGTGGTTTTTCTCTTTTTAAGGGTTTCCACGTAAAAATTGTGTCTCCTTATTTTTGTATTTTTTTTATTTATTCTATAAACTTGGATGGGGTGATTTCATTAATATCGATTAATTCGTAAAGTTGGTAATTAATAGTGTTAAAACATATTCACCACCCCCATTTTGGTTAGAGTTGACACACCTTTAGAGAATTTTAATTGGTATCAGAGCAGATGCCTAGATATACTTAAGTGATTCATGCTCTGTGTGTGTCTTGCTTTGTGCTTTTTGGTTGTTTGCATTTTGTGTGTTGGATTGCATTTGCATTGCATTCATTACCCTCAAACACTATGAGTGGAAATGGTAGTAATCATGAGGGATCCTTAAGCACAAGACCTCTTTTGCTCAATATGGTGAATTATGCTTCTTGGAAGGGTAAGATGGAATTCTATCTCTGCCAAATAGATGACCGTGCTTGGATGGCTATTGAAGATGGAAATACTCCTCCAACAATGACCATCGAAGAGGAAGATGAAGTTCTCAACCCCAAATCTCATTGGAATACACAAGAATTTGAGGCATCCAAGTGGAACAACAAGGCCATTCATGTCGTCCTTTGTGCCATGGATGACAATCAATACAAGTTAGTCCAAACCACTAGGAATGCGAAAGAGGCTTGGGAGATTCTTCAAACGGCTCATGAAGGCACTAAGGTAGTCAAGGACTCCAAGCTCTAAGTCCTCCAAACATAATTTGAGATGATTATGATGGAGGAAGAAAAGTGTTTTAATGACTTTCAAGTGGAGTTGATGGATATTGCTAATCAGAGCCATCAACTAGGTGACTTATACTCTAATAGAAGAATCAATCAAAAGATTTTGAGGTCACTTCCCAAGAGATTTGAGTCTAAGGTAACGACAATTGAAGAAAATAGTGACTACAAGAATATGAAGCCCAATGAAGTCCTTGGAAGACTACTAGCTTATGAATCTAGGTGGACTTCTACACTAACACCTCCAAAGAAGCAAAAGAGCATTGCATTGAAGACCTCAAAGGTTGAAGAGAAAGAGGAGGATGACTTAGATAAAGAGATGGCCCTCATGCAAAAAAAGTTTAAGAAGTTTATGAAGGTTGAAAAGAAGGATTTGGATCTAAGGGAAAGGAAGTAAAGAAGAAGACTCCTTTCAAGAAGATGGAGAGATCATAAAAAGAATGACTCTAAGAAGGGAATTCAATGCTATGAGTGTATGTGGCTTTGGCCACATTGCTCTGGACTGTGCCAACTTGAAGAAAAAGAAGAAAGGAAAGGCAATGGCGGTAACTTGGAGTGATAATAAAGACTTGGAAGAGGAAGAAAAATATTCGGATGATAAAGATCGAGTTGCAAACTTCATAGCCTTCACATCATTTCATAATGGCAAGGAGGTTATAGGTGATGATGAAGAAGTAGATGATTTTAGTGTTGAGAGCATCTCATCTAACTCTAAGTTCGAAATTGATGAAGAAATGGACTATGTAGACTTCATGAAATTCTTTGAGAGTTCTAGATTGAAAAAGAAGAAGGAGATTCAAAAGTTGAAAAAGGAGAACTTCAAGTTGACTTTCAAGGTGAGTCACTTGAGTGAGATGATGCTTGATGCTTGCGTCACACCATCTCGGGAAGGAAGCACTTGATGCTTGTTTCTTTTCCACGAGCTTCCATCACTTTCTTTGACCGTTCTTCAACTTCCAAACTCGGAATTCAAATCTGTTTACGGATTACAAACCGTAACTCTCTCACGGACATGGACATATAAGATACTCAACCCAAAAAATAAGAATTCGACTCGATATACGAATATGAAGACAATGTACACAACATGAGTTGAAAGTGTAGTATCTTTTGACTTAGAACTTGAAATCAATAGTATCCTCTTGGAGGCCATAGGTGTTCCAAAACACCTTCTCCCACTCTATTGTTTAAGGCATGTGATCGAATTCCATAGAATTATTTACCAAGTTATCTAGATGGCAATTAGATACCTAAACCATACAATGCATGTTCATACCGAAAAAGATATATGAGTGGCACTCCTATTCTATATGACATGATATCAAACAATGACAAACATTGCAATATTTACAAAAATATAAATAGCTACAATTTTTGTCCATCCTAGAAAAGCAAGTAAATTAAATATGTTTGGAATACAAAAACTCCTTTCTTGGTGGACAATTCTTCAAGCGACCTTCATTGTTTGGACTCTCTCGGCTGCCTCCCATGGGTGTGCGCACCCTTGGCTCCCTCCCATAGGCGTGCACAAGCCTTAACCCCTACCGTGTGCAGCCCATGCCACAACAATCGTGGCCACATGTTCGTTCACATGCACGTCTGTTGGTACGGCTCATATTGTCCCAAACTTGTTTTTGTTGCCTCCAATTCTTTAAACCTTCGAGTCTTTGACACCTGAATGTATTACAGAAGAATTTTAAATAATAAAATACTGCAGTATTTTTTATTGCAACAACAAAATAAAAAAAAATTAGCAACTACCAAGAAGGAAATTATGGCGATGATAGGCCACGCTTCTTGTTACAATCCCAAAACAAATTACATTGAAATTCTAGGACCAAAATATAGCAATAACAATCCACATATAAAACACACACATATATATATATATATATATATCCATACATTCCAATGTAAATATATATGTGAATACCTAGAGTACATCACTTACATCAATTAATTAAGGGTACAACCAGGCTCTAATACCAATTGTAGAGGAAATCCCATAACGGAAGCGTGAAATTAGGGTTTGAAATATTTTAAAATTTTCCCATTTAATAGAAAGAACCTTAACATTAGATTAATTGATGTATATTAAAAGTATCGTACCTTTTTCTCGTGACGATTGAACTAGCGTCGAATTTGAATCAGTAAGATCTTCCAATCTAATCACGAACGTGAATCACCTAAGAGTGTGGGCTCCCTTTCTTCTAATTGTATACCTGAGGATGGAAACAAACAAAATCTTTTCTTTGTTAGTCACAATAATCCTTCAAGAGAAAACCAAATAACGTTAGGTCACTTGTGAATTATCAATCAATTTGATTGAAACTCGTGTGAACCTAGATTCGATGTTGTACACAAAATCTTTTGATGTAAGGGCTACTAGTGCACTATCAAAAACAAAACATTCTTTCTTCCTTTTCCTCTTTGCCGAATATTCACACACCAATCTTTAGAGTTGGAAGAATTTATCTAGAGCAAGAACCGGATTCTCTCCACTAAAAATTCCCTTTTGGCCGAAATTCTATTCTTAGAATAAGGAAATGGCTGATTTTTTTCTCTCTAAATTTATTTTGGTTTGCACGAATTTTAGAGCTTCAATTCTATTATTGGCCGAAATTTAGAGGTAGTATATATAGGATCATAAACCCTCTCTTAAGAAGGATTTACTTGGTATGCAAGAATCCTATCCTTAAGTGAATTTACTTGGTGACCAATAATCCTTTTCCAAAAAGAATTCCTTTCTCCACCAAAACTCCTAATCTAATTCAAATAGAGTATTTATGACCATATTAAAGATTTCCTAATTTGACTAGATAAATAATTCTTTTTATTTATCTACTTATCAAATATAACCTTTAATATTAATTATACTACCAACAATAGTATAATATTAGGAGACCTTCTCCTACTGGAAAAAAGATTTTGACTTTTAATTAATTAATTAATTAATTAATTTCTATTTAATTAAATAATAAAATAAAAAACAATATAATAAGCTATTTTATATAGCATTGCCACCCAACACCTATACATAGGTTAAATATTATTTTTTCTATTTTAATAAATCCATTAGGACCTTAATAAAAAGTCCACAAGTGAACTAGACTCATTCTTACAAAAAGAAACAAGTCCACATTCCTTAATACAATTCTAAATGACCCATAAATTGATCCAGTATAATATATCAAGTGATCCATGCAAGTTCATATGTCTTGGGGATCTTGGTAGGCTATCTAAATTTAAGCTCTAATAGACAAAACCTAATTACAATAAACAAATGATTCACTTAGGTCCGATCTATTAATTTTAGTTCATTCCACTAAAGAACTAAAATTGAACACTTAAATAAAGTTAGAATAAGTAAATATTTCTCATTCATACCCTAGAAAATCTTAATGGAGAAAGTGTATCCTCGTGAAGAATATTAGTAATCGCCAAGAGCTCATAGACTGTCTATAGCTCTCCAAGTTACCATATTTACTCATATGACCACATTTTGAACTTGGATATTTTCACTTGTCCAGAAGCCAAATTTCAATAGACACTACTGAAAACTTAACGTTAAGATTTAATTTTCAATACCTCAAAACATCCATATGATGATATTCTACTCTCATTTAATAAATGGAGACATGATGTCCATATCTATAAATGAAGTCTTCTATCGATTAACAAATGAATACCAGCAAACTATCGAGGATAGACTATGCTATATAATCGTACTCATTGAAAGCTCAAATGATTACACTAGCAACCATAAGTCCATCATTTATCTCATGATTGAGATAGACTCTCTGAATGTCTTCAAGTGAAAACTTTTATCCATTAACGGTTCTAGATAAAGTATTTCACCATTATCATTTTCAATGCACCTAGTGCACTAGATTCTTTTGAGTAAAGACACCACACTTTGATGATTTTAGACTCATCATAAAACATTTGATCCCACTAAAATGCTAGCAAAAGAATCTACAAATTTGCCAAGATAAAGGCGTCCAACCTTTATCTTAAGTTGTGAATATTGTTCAAGACTAACTAAAGAATTTATGCCTACCTCTTAGATGTCCATATGCATGAACAATTCTTCTTTTCTCATAGTCTTTTGACCATATGATTATTTTCTTTTGACAGTTATAATAATTAAACTATAAATGCTATAAGATTTGTTAAACTAGAAATCACTTTATTAATATGAAATGACTGTCAAAAACAATATTACACTCTTGCTATTGAGCATAATCCTAACAAGCTGGTCATGAGTAAAAGGAGGTGCCCACCCCCATTCCGGGCAATCAAGACAGGCCATATCAATCTCCAATTTCCTCCTAGTCACCTCCCGCTACTCCACCACCATGCTTGTACTCGTCCATCACCCCTCTATCCGGTGGTTGCTCACCCTGGTTGGCCATTTTTGCCACCCCATCTTATTGAAGCTGCTTATCTGTATGATGCTCTGTTTGGTCTTCCTCCGAGACCTCGTTAACTATGGTCGTAACCTTGGGGGGACGGTTGCTTCCCAAGTGGTAGCCGCTACCTCTATTCCACTATTCTCCACCTCTAATTCTACTCTAGGGGTTCTTCCAAGCGGTCTCGGGCCTTCTCATGGGCTTCTATTGGATATCCCTAGGTTACGTGAGCTGAACCCCGCTTAAGAATTCCTCGGGGATCTGAAACAGGTGGGATTTGAGGAAGAGGGGGAAGATCTGCCACAACCGAAAGTTTCTCAGGTCCAACCATGCTAGAAGGGCCCGCTCTATCACCGTCAGGATGAGACATCTCTGCGACCTTAGCCATGATCTCCCCTCTATCACAGTTGACAATAGCGGGTAGGTTAAAATGAGGAGGGATAGCTTCTGCAACTTGATAGGAGGGATAAAAATACCCATCACCAAAGGAGGCACTCACATCGGCTTACAGATTGGCCACCTCAGCAAGCAGATTTTGATTCTCGATGTCTAGCATTTTAGCCTTAGCTTTCCAAGTATCCTTTTGCTTAGCCCGGTTTTCAGAGTGAAGGCTTCTTGATCAAATGACCACTTCAACATCTCATGGTTCCAATGAAGCTCAACCAGCTCTGGCTTTATCCCTCTCTGGCTAGATGTCATCTTCTGTACTAGAGCTTGAGCTCGTGCTAGCAACCTTATGGTTCTCTCAGCTTCATCCTCAGCTTTAGCAGCCAGGCCACAGAGAGAGGCCACCTAGTGGGCCATAGCCACGTTGAACTTGAAAGCTTGCATATCAAAAAAGTTTATGATTGTAGAATGAACAAGCTAGTCGTTACAAGAAAAGATAAAAGATGATGGTTACCTCGGCCAAAAGGGTGGATCCCTTAGTGATCAGGATGTCTACAGGCATTGAAGCATGGTTGAGCTCGATTGATGTTGCAGGCAAACGGGAGGGATCTCCTCAACACCAGCCTCTAGGTCCTTTGAAGCTCGAGGAGTTTAGAGCTTAGATACAGAGGTAGAAACATCTGGTAAGTTAACCAAATGGGCGTTAGAAGTAGCAGTAGCAACAACAGTGGGGGTAGCTAAAGAAGGAGTAATAATAGCTCCATCAGCAGCTTGAGAAACAGAGGCCCTATTACCCCGTACCTTGGTAGCCCGAGATGCAAGGACCGCCATCTCGGACCTATGTTGGGAAGGGATGGAGCAAGAGCAGGCAATGCACCAACTGGAATAGTTAGCCCCTTTTCTCTGAGAGGGAAAGTGCGAGCTTACTGGGCTTCACGGGAAGTTGGAGAAAGAATAAAAACTTTAAAAAAAAAAGAACGGTGTCAAAACTAAGCTAGCCAATGAAACCGAACAAAGTGGCCTAGCGTTACTTTACTTATGAAGAGTAGTGGCAGAAATTCACAAGTATTGATACACCCTGCGAGAATAGAAAGGATCAGCGGTCGAGAACCTCAGGTTCAAATAATTCTTGGTGAGGATGACCTTCAAGATTGCTTCAGATTCAGTGGGCACAGAATCCAGATCCCACGATGGTTTGTCATTGAAAGTTGTAGGGATCTCGAACTCGTGCCCATAAATAAAGATCGAGCTACCTCAGTCATCCCCCGCCATAATCCATTCCTCCTTCCAGGCAGGATCTATCTTTAAAATGCCGAGAATAATGAAATTGAGCTTGTTCTTAGCTTTCGCATAGAACAGACTTCAGTGGGGCACCGGACAGGCTTCCAATCTAAAAGAGGTAAGCCATCTCCTCTGCTCCAAGCTCCCTAGTAACCTTGTTCAGCTCACACTATTCCCTCCATAACATGAGAAAGCCGATTAGATGACTCCATAAGCCAGACATCAGCTGAAGAGGGGCTAGCTGCAGAGCACTAAGAGCTCATCAGAGGGTGGGATGAAGTGGAAGCCTGACCCCACTTTCGAAGACAGCCACGTGAATTGGAAACACACCTTTTGGAGGATTAAATACGTTATAATTCTTGTGAGGATCAGAGATAGAATCGTTAGAAGGGATGCCATTTATAGACCTTATAAAGACAATTGAATTCGGATCAGTGGTAGAATTTGGGATGACCCTGAAGTCGTAGGGAGAAAGCCTCTCCAGAAGAGAACCAACAACTGTGACTTGACCCTTCTTAGCAACATCGTGCCTGTTTTCCCTATCAGAGTCTTTGTCTACCAAGCTCAAAGGGTTATATAGTATGTTAGAGAAATCGATCCCGATAGCTACATTCTTGTTCGAGTGGCGACGTTGAGGGTTCGGAGAAGAGACATCACCATCGAAGTCCTGTCGTGCCCGTTTTCCATGGGTGAGACTGGAGACTTTCTTATTGTCTATAATGAAGTTAACAGAATCACGGCTAGCTTTCGATATGGTGAGGGATGGTTCAAAGTTAGTCAGAAGGAAAGATGGAGGAGTTCCTCAAGAAGTTAGCAAGAGAAAGATTTGAGTTTCCCCTTTTTAAAATTTTGAAATTTGAAAGAAAAAAAAAATGCAAGGAAGGCGATGAAACAATCAGATTTAAATAGAGATGAATGGAGTAGTGACATAGGCAAGGAAGAAGTAGAATCTTTGGTAGGATTGCCTCGAATCTCATGGGCTGGTGTAAAACGGGTAGTCTGACTCCAACCGTAACTTAATCACCGGGGTTCAAGTTAGAGAGGACTTCTGTTAATAGCCAAATTTAGCTAGGGACCAAAGGGAAATTTTCCACTCTTCTAACTCGGTTCCAAATCTAGGATTGCCTACCCTAGTACCACGGTTCTGGGGGTCAAGCTATTGGGCCATCCCGCAGAAGCTGCGAAAGGTAGTCACACCTTAAGAACACCCTAAGTGAAGCCCGACATAATCCGATCGAGCTACTTACATTGAAACTAGAGCTCTAACCGCACCTGATACATGATGAGCTAGGCTTCCTTAGGTTGAAATTACCTCGCAACGTTCCTAGAAGCTCGCCATCCTCTTTAGACGTAAAAAAAGAACCTAAAAAGACATCAAGTTCATACTATAATCTCTCCACTTCACCAAAGAAAGATTCAAACCTGTCTGGACAGGTAAACGGAAGCGTGTTGAAGCTCCGTGGACTACCAAAGAGCGCCCACAAGGGCCAGTTCAAGCTCAAAGGGACTTGGAAAGGTTAGACTAAGCTACAGTATCAAAACCAAAACACAGGTATACCTCTCTCTTTGAGGAAGCAAACAACATACTAGACAACCTCCATGAGACATCATGCCATGGAGGCACATAAGATCATATCTATAACCTAACAAACATTAAAAAACCACTTACGTGCAGGGCAAGTGATTGAGTTCGAAGAGGAATTAAACTATATCTCCATCTAAGATATTCTCGAATCCGTTATCAATCAAAGTCAACAGCATTCAAAATAGTGGATCCCAACCATTAAGGGGAGATTTGATTCAGAAGATAATAGCGGGAGGATCATAAGTTAAACCTAGATGGACTATGCATAAATATGCCCAAGCATGGACGAAGGGAAAAAAAGAAAAAAAAAGTATGGGGAAGAGAGTTTACTTTTGAGCCTAAATTCTATTATCAGAACACGGCTACCACTGTTATCTACTTTTCGACAGACACGAAGCAACCACCCCTTCATACCCCTAAGAGTTTGAGAGCATTTGAGGGATTTTTGTATTTTATACGTAGTTGATAATAAAAGTGTTGTATTCTCTTTCTTATTGTATTAACATCTGCTTTAAGCACCACCGTTATTCGAATAAACTAGGTACCATCCCCGACCACCACCTTCGCGGTAGTGGTCTCAAAGGTATTAACTGGAATTCCTCACTCCGAGCGAATTTTCCATTAACAGTTTAATTATTAAAATTTTCAAAAGTAAATAGTAATAAGGTTAAGAGACTATGAGAAAAGAAGAACAGTTTGTACATCTGGATATGTATGAGGTTGTCACAATTCTTTAGTTAGTTTTGAGCAATATTCACAACTTAACATAAAGGTTGGGCGCCTTTACCTTGTTAAAGTTGTAGATTCTTTTGCTAGCATTTGAGTGGGATCAAATGTGTTAAGATGAGTCTAAAATCATCAAAGTGTGGTGTCTTTGGGCAAAAGAATCTAGTGCACTTGGTGCATTGAATAGGATCACAGTGAAATACTTTATCTAGAATCGTCAATGGATAAAAGTTTTCACTTGATGACAATCAGTCTATCTCAATCCTGAGATATATGATGGACTATGGTTGCAAGTGTTATCATTTGAGCTATCAATGAGTACGATTATATAACATAGTCTATCATCGATAGTTTGGTGGTACTCATTTGTTAATCGATAGAGGACTTCATTTATAAATATGGACATCGTGGCTCCATTTATTAAATGTGAGTAGAATATTATCATATGGATGTTTTGAGGTATTGGATATTAAATCTTAACATTAAGTTTTCAATAGTGTCTAATGAAATATGGCCTATCGACAAGTCAAAATATCAAAGTTTAAAATGTGGTCATATGAGTAAATTTGGTAACTAGGAGAGCTATATATTGTCTATGAGCTCTCTAAAGTAACTGGTATTCGTCACGAGGATACACTATCTCCATTGAGATTGTCTAGTGTATGAATGACGAACATTAACTTATTCTATCTCTATTTAAGAGTTCAATTTTAGTTCTTTACGGTAATGAACTAAAATTAATAGATTAGACCTAAGCGAATCATTTGTTGATTATGATTAGGTTATGTCTATTGGAGCCTAAATTTAGATAGCCCGCCAATATCCCCAATTCACACGAACTTGCATGGATCACTTGACAAACTCTACCATACCAATTTCTGGGTCCATCTAGAATTGTTTTGGATTTCGAATTGCAAAAGCCTTGGAGAGGTATAGTCATGTGTGATCAAGACTCGCGGAAACTCTTCAAGATACCTGGAATGGGCGGCAAAGGATGTGGGAATCCTTGGGTGGCCCTAGAGGGGTACGATTAGCATTTATCAATATATTAAGATGATAATTAGCATATTTTAATTAAATGGGTTGTTTAAATTATATTAATGTATTAATTTAACGCATGTGGACTTGTTTCTTTTTTAGTATGAATGGATCTAGTTCACATGTGGACTTTTTTTTAATGTCCAATGGGTTTAATAAAATGGAAAAAACAATATTTGGCTCATGTATAAGCTTGGACAAGTAGGGTTTATAAAATGGCATAATATATTGTTTTTATTTAATTATTTAATTAAATAAAACATTAATTAATTTATTATTGAATTAATTATTTAATTAAAAGATAAAATCTTTTTCCTAGTAGGAGAAGGTCTCCTAGTGTCATACTATTGTTGGTAGTATGATAAGTGTCAAATATTTTATTTGACAAGTTGATAAATAATAGGAATTTATTTATCTAGTCAAATTTGAAAGTATTTGATATCTATGAAAACTCTATTTGACTATTGGTCAAATTAGAAAGCTTTTGATAAAGTCACAATTTAATTTATATTCAATAATTGGTTGTTGGATAAATACACCATTGAGTTGGACTAAGAGTCTTGGTGTGGAAAAGAATTCTTCTTTGAGTGAGGATTCTTGGCCACCAAGTAAATCCACCTAGAGAGAGGATTCTTGTTCATCAAGTAAATCCTCCTTAGGATAGAATTTGGACACCTATATATATAGCTATGTAGGATTCGGCCAAGCCATAAGAAATCCGAGAGAGATTTCGGCCAAGAGAGGTTTTGGAACCTTAGAATTTTGAGTGAAGAAAATCCAGTTCTTGCTCTAGATAAATTTGTCCAACTCTATGATAGGTGTATGTAGAATTCGTCCAAGCATAGAGAAAAGAGGGAACGTTTTTGTTTTCGATGCATTTGTATCCTTTACACCAAAGGGTGTTACGTAAAAAAATCAAATCGGGTTCACGCGAGTTTCAATCAATTAGATTGATAATTCACAAGTGACCGAACATTCTTAGGTTTTTTCTAGGAGGATTATTGTGACTAACAAAAGAAAAAGATTTGTTTGTTTCCATCCTCAAGTATATACAATTCAATGAAAGGTAGCTCACACAACTAGGTGATTCACGTTCGTGATTGGATTGAAAAATCTTGCGGATTCAATTCTGCACAACTTCAATCGTCAGGAGATAAAGGTACGATACTTTATTATATGTTAATTAATCAAGGGCTATGGTTCATTCTTTTAAAAGTTTTTTTTTCAAATATACCAAACTCCTTTTCCGCTTCCTCCGTGTGATTTTTCCAACACATTGAAAATAAATAAACACTTGTGTCTAACAACCTAGGGGGTGAATAGGTTTTAATAAAGTTAATTACTAGTTATTTTTTATTAGGCAATATTAAAAATTTACCCCATTTTACCAAGCAATCAATTAACACTAAACATGCAGAAAACAATAAAAACACAAGATATGTTTTACGTGAGAAATACTACAATTGTGCAAAAATCACGGGCTATCCTTCTGGCGATATACGATCCTCAAGTCCACTATATTTAATGATATTTATTTACAACCTAGGTTGACCTATAGTTAGTCCATTTTGGGTCACTAACTCACTATTACCCAACAGACCTTGTACTGTGATTCTTGACCACTTTACTTGTGCACTACACACCCGTAGTCACCAGACTTAACTCTCAAAGAAGAGGTCAACAACTTATGTGAATATATGAATATATTCTAAATGCAGTTAATGCTAGTCAACACTAAAGTCTTATCTAAAGATTAAATGATGGTAATGAAAGCAATCCTATATATCAATGTCTATATTAATGCTCATAAAGACCTAACTAGATATCAATATACAAATCTAAAATCTTGTCATCAAACAAAGCCACATCAGCAAGAGTTATCATTAATCATGGCAAGGACAACAAATGCAATTAAGTAATGCAATCAATAATCCCTAATCAACAATATCTAAATACAAAGCATAGAGATTTAGGTAGAGGGCAAAATGGTCATAATTGCTAGCTATTAATGAAAACTTAACTCAACCTACATTTTCAATGTCCCAAATATGTTAGAAACAACATTAAGCAAGGAGACATGCATTTAATCAACAAATAAATGATAATATTAGGCAAACATGTCATAAGAATAAAACAAGAGATTGTAGGACAAGAAAAGATTACCTAGTCAAAGAAAACAAGAGAACCCATGCTTGGAAGATGATAGGATGATGCTAGTTAATCATGGGAAAGTGATTGGTTGAGTAAAGGTGAGTTCTTGGAGCTCTCTCTCTCTCTCTCTTGGAGTCAATTTTTCTCACTAAAGATGAATTTTAGAGCTCTAGGTCCAAACAGGGAAGAAGATAATGTAATTATGGGGTGGTAAAAAGACACCAGGGAAAAGATGAAAATTCCTTAGAATCATTAAAGTGCGTGGGTGGGAGACCCGCGAACTCACCTACGCACCCACACAACACAACCCAAAAACAACATTTTTCACCGAAGGCTCCTATAGAGAATTGCCCCACTGAAAAGCCTAGAAGGCTTTTCAGTGGGTGACTTCATGGGAGGTTCCTACGGAGAAATGTCCTACAGAATAGCCCGTAAGGCTTTGCACATGTTACTCTATTAAAGGCTCATATGGATTCACCTCCTACGGTACCCACCAATGCAATGTGCCAGTCTCCTATTTATTTTGTTAATTATCACTCACTTGAATCTCTTTTCCAACTCATGTGTTTTTGTGTTGTAGTGTTGACAAGTAAGCCATGGGAAGAAACAAGGTTTCTTGTCCTATCCATCCTCCAAAAGCCATAGTCAAACACAAATCTACACCAACAACCTCTAAAAAATCCAAACCCAACAAGTTAAATGCCTTTGGTGTTATGGGAACCAAAAGCTTATCCAGGATAGGGGTGTTGATTTGGTTGAAGGTTCTTACATTCATCATGTTATGCTTGAAAGGCAATGAGATAAATGGTTAAACATAATTGGGGTTGTTAACGAGAGCCTTATAAGGAAATTTTATATTGAGTATAATGAGAGCACAACCATTGAAAATGCCTTGATAAATGTTAAAGGAAAAACATTTAGGGTCTTTTTGGATAGCATCAACAAGTTCCTTGGTCTCTCCTATGAGATAGTTTTGGAACTACTTAATATGGATACCATAGATCACTTTAATCTTATGGGGAAAACTTTATGTAAGGATGATGGATTTGAATGGGGTAAGAGAGCATACATAGTCCAGAGTGAGTTGACCAAGGTTAGCGCCTTTTGGCATCTATTTGTATGCTCAAATCTTGTAGGATCTACAAATGCTTTCGATATAAACAAGGTGAAGGTCAAGATTGTGTACACCTTGGTTACAAACAAGCCCTTGAACCTTGGTGATCTCTTGACAAAACATATAGAGAGTGTGGATTCTTCATGAAGATTGGACAAGAATTTGGATTTTCTGGGGTTCAGTAGTTATTTTTACATGAAGTTCGGGGTCCCAAAACTTGATGATGAAGTGCTTCTACCTCCATTAGAAAGGTTTTATGGGAAACGGTTGGTATTGATGCCATACAAAGAAAAAGGGAAGGCTAGTGACACTTGTATGCTTTTTGGTGAGCACCATGAGCCAAGTGTTGTGTCAAGCATGAGTTATCTACCGTAATGGGTTTTGCAATATCTAGAGGGGCTTCTGATTAAGATCGTTGAGCTTGATGATAAAGCGGTGGAACTAGGTTCAAAGGTGATACAACAAGATAATAAGATCAAGTACCTAGAAGACAAAATTACGTCTAGCAACTCATCCACTACAAAGCATTATGTGAGATCAACAACAAGAAGAACTTTCTTTGATATTGCTTGATTTGAGGTATTTGGTTTTCTTAACCTTTTGGCTTCATTTTATGTCAAAAGGGGGAGAAAAACAATGATACTAAAATCTATACTCTTAATCTTTTGATTGTTTAGTTTTTAATTTTAATTGGTTTCATTTGGTATCATTTTATTTGGTATCTTGAATTCTTGGTTTGTAATATTTGGATGATGATATTTTGTTGATGGATAGTATGCATGTATTTAAAGGGAGACATGTGTATCCATTTGAACTTTATATACATTTATCTAAATATCTTCCCATATATCTATGTTTCTCGTGTATATGCTTTGTGTTTCAAGATGATTTTAGGTGTTGACAAGAGAAGACTACTTGGAAGAATTCAAGACTTGATGAAGATTAGTCTAATGGAACTAACTCATTGTAATGTGAGGGTGTGATTTTGTGACCAAACTTCATTTTGTATGCTTTAGTATTTGTATAGGTGTTTTGATATTGAATTTGCTAGAGGTGGAGATTGTTAGGTTTTTGAGTTTAGTGTTAGCATAATTCTATATCCAAATGAAATTTTCTTTGTATTGATTAGTTGTCTAGGATTCATGGTTTATCATGCTTCAAGAAAGTTGGACAACATTTTAAGCAAAGTGGTGGCTACAAGATGAACAAAGCTTAATTTCATAGCAAAGGTATATCGAGATCTCATTCCTCTTACATGGCCTAGGCACACATATACATTGCATTCCTATGTGTCCCTGTATTGTTATGCAAATTTGGTAAAACACATACACACACTCTTATTCATTTATGCACAAGCATTAGATTTAAAGTTAACAACTTTCATAAATTGCATGTTCTAAGACTATCTCTAGGAAATATCATATTTGTGTGTTATTGTGTTTATATGTCTATATTTGTGTGATATTGAGCCTTAATTTGAACTTTTATTATTCCTTACTCAATTCCGATCATTTCACTTACTCATTCATTAAGTTTCGAGTTCAAAATAGGAAGTTAAGAAACTTTCTGTGTCTTTGTCATACATGGTTTTCATCTTTAATTTTTAAATTCATTTCCATATATTTTATGACAGTTCTCTTGAAATCCTTGTGCATGATAGAGACTCGTTGATATGAACCTCACCAAGAGCAGTGAGACCTGGAACCAATATATGGTAACGAAGGATCATTTTCTAACCAAGTTTACAAACAAAAATGTTATCGGACCTCGACCCGTTACCTATAAGGAGGTAAAAACCAACGGTATCAAGAAAATTGTAGACGCCACACTCAAGAATAGGAAAGAAGGTGAGTGATAAGTCAAGGTCGAAACGCCACAGGGTAGAACCTTGATAAGTTCACAAGTTCTATGAATAACCAAAGAGAAAATTCTCTCAAATTTATTTCAATTCTAAATCTATTCTCAAATTACATCAATTGGTCCCTTTTATAATAAAAATATCTAAGACCTAAAAGGGAATAAATATTAGGCAATTAATGCCTTACAATCATGAAAATAAATGCAAACAAATTTAGGAAATAAGTAAATACTAAACTAGCAGCTATTGACTTGCTTCCTAATTGGAAAGCTAAATCTGGAAACAAATCAGCACCTTAATTTGGGAAAAAAATAACTATTATTCTTTGGAAATTAAAAGGAAATAAATCAGCCAAGGTTGACTATTTTCCTAGCTTGTGCCACACACCCAAGTCTTCCATATTCAGCCTAATCAATTGCCTTGATGACATTAATTACGCCTTGGTCTTCATGTGGACTTATCTTGGACTTCAACAATTCAAAATCAGCCTAAGTGTCTTGAATTAGGCTATTTAGTGCTTCTTTGAATCTCTTAGTTCTTACCCTTGTTATTGGACCAACCGGAACTTGCAATGGATCATTTGATGACTTCTTGATTCTCATCACTCGGTTCATAATCCGAAGACAAATTCAAATTCAGAGTTCAAAGGCCGGAGAACTGTCGAAAAACATGAAGGTTCTTGAGGGGAGGATAGGAACCAAGCAAGAGGGGTCAAGCTCATCTCCTCGTGGAGGTACGTGGCCTCCACGGGAAGAGCAGCCCTCTGCCCCTGTGTAGCCCATGTACCTCCATAAGATGGCTAAGTTGGCCACTCTTGATTGACTGCTTAAACCTCTTCTTAGTTTTTCTTTTGCATACACCGTTTTCCCTTTTATTCTTTTCCAAGAAGAAAAATTGAATAACACATGTGCAGAAAATTTCTCTTCAATTTTCCTATCTTCCAAACACCTTAACTTTCACATTAGGAGTCCAGTTTGAGTGATTCAAGTTGGAGTATTCTCTTCTACCAGTCCTTTATCTTTTTCACAAGAGTTTGGAGTCATTTGATTGAGTTTTCTAATAGCTTTACTCAAAAAAATGGGACTGCACATTTTTCACCTAATGTATTGATTTCTCTATTGAGTTTGATCTTCAAGTCTTCAATCAGCTAGGTTTTCTTCTAATATATACTTATGTTTGATGTGTAATCATTGATTAGATTATCAAACTGTAATAGAGATAGATTGAGCTTCAATTTATATGCATGTTGAGCTAGGTTTCTTAAATCTATGTTATCACATGCTTATGGTGTTGTATCCTGCTAGCATCGTCCAAGAGGAGGTAGGGGACCAAGTTGAGGCAACTCATTCTAAAGGACCCAATGAGGAGGAGGAAACAAGAGATCACGTCGAGATATAGGGGGAGGGACTACTACTTTATAAAATGAGCCCATTCCTCTGAGGTCATAACGGTGTGATGAGAACAAGGTAGCTGCATCAAATGATCCATTGCATGTTTCGGTTGGGACAATAACAAGGACAAGAGCTAAGAGATACAAAGAAGCACTAAATGGCCTAATTCAAGACACTTGGGCTAATTTTGAATTGTTGAAGTCCAAGATAAGCCCACATGAAGACCAAGGCATAATTAATGTCATCAAGGCAATTGATTGGGCTGAATAAGGAAGACTTGGGTGTATGGCACAAGCTAGGAGAAGAGTCAACTTTGGCTGATTTATTCCCTTTTAATTTCCAAAGAATAATAGTTGATTTGTTTCCCAAATTAAGGGGATGATTTTTTTCCAGATTTTGCTTTCCAATTAGGGAGCAAGTCAATAGTTTCTCAAATTAGTTTTCTTCTAATTATAAGGCCTTAATGGCCAAATTTTCTTGCTTCCTTTTAGGATGGCTTATAGCCTTTCTTTTCATTTAGGGTTTTAGTATATAAAGGAACGAATTGGATGTAATTCGACAGACTTGAATTGAATAAAAAAATTGTGAGAGTTCATCTCTTTTTGGTTCTGAAAACTTGACTTATCACTCACTTCTTCTTCTTGTTCTTGAGTGTGGCGTCTTCAACTTCTTGATACCGTTGGTTCTTACCTCCTAATAGGTAACGGGTCGCGGTCTGATAACGTTCTTGTTTATAAACTTGGTTAGAAAACGATCCTTCGTTACCATATATTGGTTCCGGGTCTCACTGCTCTTGGTGAGGTTCATATCAGTTGGTATCAGAGCTTAGGCTTCTAAATCAGGTTTAATCTATCCTTGTTCTTTCGCTTCTATGTATTCGTTTGTTTCAACAAAAAATAAAAAACGTTTGATCAAATCTGATACCAAAAAAAAAAGTACCAAAAGCTTGCTTAAGTCCACTTGATCAAGGTCGGTTAAAAAAAAAACGTTTGATGAAATCCAGTACCAAAAAAAAAAAAGTACCAAAGGCTTTCTTGAGTCCACTTGATCAAGGTCGGTGAAAAAAAAAATACAATTTTTTTTTGGGGTCATGTAGTTGAGCCTGTATCAACTTTTTCTATTCCTTATCTTGATTCTGTGCATTGATATAAAAAAAAAATACTAGCTAAAGAATTTCGTCTTCATTATTCTTGTCCTTTTGGTTTATTACTTCTATTTTTCTTGTACTTCTTGTGAGTGTCCGTATAAGTAAAAAAAAAAAGGAAGAACTGAAAGAGTTAACAAAGAGTGGGAAAAAGACAAGAGTGTGTGAGCTCATCAGAGGGTAAAAGCCAAAGAATTGAGTGAAAACACGATTGTCAGTGCCACCATCTTTGAGAGTAAACACGTAAGGGAGTGTTTGTGAGACTTACTAATTTCTTGTGTTTTGCAGGTTTAAAATATGTCACATGATAAAAGTAGAGACTTATCTGATGATGCACCAGAAACAATAGATCTTATTTTTTTGTATAAAGCCATGCAAAAAAACATGGAGCGGATGGAGATTAAGATTGGTGAGGTGCATGATAGGATAGATAAAGTGGAGTCTAGTTCACAAAGGGTGCAACCAATTAGGGTTCCTAATGTGGAACGAAGAGAAAGAAACCCACCTAGGGATGATTATGAAGATGATTATGGGAATGACCTAGAGGAGGGGGATCGAATGTCCAATGTGGGTGCGGGTAGATTGAGGCGTGAAATGGGAGGTAGAGGAGTTAGGTATGGGAATAAAGAAGATAGGTATGGGTATAGAGGAGATAGGTATGGAGAGAGGGCTGATAATAATTTGGGTAGTATAAAGGTGAAAATTCCAACGTTCCAAGGTAAAACCGATCCCGAAGCTTATTTAGAGTGGGAGAAAAGAATAGAATTGGTATTTGACTGCCATGACTATTCTGAATTAAAGAAGGTAAAGTTGGCTGCCATAGAATTTACTGATTATGCTATCGTTTGGTGGGATCAATTGATTGTGAGTATAAGACGAAATGGAGAAAGACCTATTGAGACTTGGAAGGAGATGAAAGCTGTCATGAGAAAGCGTTTCATTCCGAGTCACTATTATAGGGGTTTGTTTCAAAAATTACAAACCCTTACTCAAAGGTCTAAGTGTGTTGAAGATTACTACAAGGAGATGGAGATAGCCATGATTCGAGCTGATGTAGAGGAAGACCGAGAGGCTAATATGGCTAGGTTTTTAAGTGGACTAAACCGAGACATAGCAAATGTGGTGGAGTTGCAACATTATGTTGAATTGAGTGACATGGTACACATGGCAATTAAGGTGGAACAACAGCTGAAGAGAAAGAGTTCCATACGGGTTGGGCAAAATTCGGGTTCTTCATCATCATGGAAACCGAATTGGAGCAAAAGGGATGACCAGCCTAGTTTCAAGACCAAGGCCGAACCTTCCAGAGTCATGAAGTAGGAGGCATATAAAAACAAGGTACATCAGATTCTTAACCTTCTAGAAATCGTGACATTAAGTGCTTTAAGTGTTTGGGAACAGGTCATATTGTATCTCAATGCCCAAACAAGAGAGTAATGGTTTTGAAGGATGATGGTGAGATCGAATCTGAGGGTGAATCTAATGATGAGTCCATGCCACCTTTGGAGGATGCAAGTGATATTGAATATCCGGTGGACGGAGAGCTTTTGGTGGCGAGAAGAGCTCTTAGTGCTCAAGCCAAGGAAGATGATGAGGTACAACGTGACAACATTTTTCATACCCGTTGCCATGTTAATGATAAGGTATGTAGCATGATCATTGATGGGGGGAGTTGTACTAATGTGTCTAGGACTAATTTTGTGGAGAAATTGAATTTAGCCACTTTGAGGCACCCAAAACCATAAAAGTTATAGTGGTTAAATGATAGTGGGGAAATCAAGGTGACTAAACAATTGTTGGTGACGTTTTCAATTGGAAAGTACAAAGATGAAGTCCTTTGTGATGTGGTACCAATGAATACGGGCCATATCCTTTTGGGGAGACCATGGCAGTTCGATAGGCATGTGACCCATGATGGGTATACCAATAGATACTCCTTTGTACTCAATAAAAAATCCAATCACTCTTGTACCTTTAACCCCAAAACAAGTGTTTGAAGATCAAGTAAGGTTAAGAAAAGAGAGAGATGTCAAAAAAGAAAGTGAGAGTGAGAGTTCAAAAGAAAGAGAGAGAAAAGAAAAAGATTCTGAAATAGCAAAAAGAGAAAAAAAAGATGAAAAAAAAAGTGGTTGTTGAGAAAAAGAGAGAGAGAAAACAAGTAAGCTTTTATACAAAGGAAAGTGAGGTCAAAAAGACTCTATTTTCAAATTAGCCAATGATTGTACTTTTGTACAAAGAGGCTTGCTTTAGTACTAATAAATTTAACCCTTCCTTGCCTAGTGTTGTTGTTTCTCTATTGCAAGACTTTGATGAAGTGTTTCCCGAAGAGATGCCTATTGGTTTACCACCAATAAGGGGGATTGAGCACCAAATTGACTTTGTACCCGGAGCACCCATCCCAAATAGACTAGCATATAGAAGTAATCCTGAGGAGACAAAGGAACTTCAAAGGCAGGTTAGTGAGCTCATGGAAAAGGTGTATGTACGTGAGAGCATGAGTCCTTGTGCGGTTCCCGTATTACTTATGCCAAAGAAGGATGGAACATGGAGGATGTGCATTGATTGTGGTGCCATCAACAATATCACTGTAAAGTATCGACATCCTATTCCTAGATTAGATGATATGCTTAATGAATTACTTGGTTCTATTGTTTTTACTAAAATTGACATTAAAAGTGGATATCATCAAATTAGGATGAAGGAAGGTGATGAGTGGAAAACTGCTTTCAAAACAAAATATGGATTATATGAGTGGTTAGTTATGCCTTTTGGATTAACTAATGCACCAAGTACTTTCATGAGATTGAACCATGTTTTGCGTGCTTTTATTGGAAAGTTTGTGGTTGTTTATTTTGATGACATTCTGATTTATAGCGAAAACTTGGATGAGCATGTTGAACATTTAAAACTTGTTTTAGGTGTTTTAAGAAAAGAAAAGTTGTTTGCGAATCTTAAAAAGTGCACCTTTTGCACCGATAAACTTGTATTTCTGGGTTTTATTGTTAGTGCTAAGGGAATTGAGGTTGATGAAGAAAAGGTTAAGGCAATTAAGGAGTGGCCGAAACCTACCAATGTGGGACAAGTGAGAAGTTTTCATGGGTTGGCTAGTTTTTATAGGTGGTTTGTGAAAGATTTTAGTAGTGTAGATACACCTTTAACCGAAGTTATAAAAAATAATGTGGGTTTTAAGTGGGGTAATGAACAAGAAAAGGCATTTAACTTGATTAAGGAAAAATTAACTAATGCACCTTTGCTTGCTTTGCCTGACTTTGATAAAACTTTTGAGATTGAGTGTGATGCTTCAGGAATAGGTATTGGAGCTATTCTAATGCAAGAAGGTCATCCCATTGCATATTTTAGTGAGAAGATAAGTGGAGCAGCCTTGAATTATCCTACCTATGACAAGGAGATGTACGCTTTGATTAGAGCATTGGAAACTTGGCAACACTACCTTTGGCCAAAAGAATTTGTGATTCACACTAATCTTGAGTCCTTGAAGCATATAAAGGGGCAACACAAGCTAAATAAGCGGCATGCCAAGTGGGTGGAGTTCATTGAAACATTTCCATATGTGATCAAGTACAAAAAGGGTAAGGAAAACGTGGTCGCTGATGCTTTGTCAAGAAGGTACGTTCTACTTTCTAATTTGGATGCTAAATTGTTTGGTTTTGAATACATTAAACTGTTGTATGTGGAAGATTCTGATTTTGGCAATGTGTTCAATGCATGTGAAAAGGCTGCATTTGGTAAGTTTTATAGGCATGATGGATTTTTTTTAGAGAAACTAAATTATGTGTGCCTAAGAGTTCGTTGCGTGAATTGCTTGTTAGAGAAGCTCATGGGGGAGGTTTGATGGGGCATTTTGGCCTCATATGAAACGTGATGTAGAAAGAATCTCTGAGAAATGCATTACTTGTAGACAAGCCAAGTCTAGGATTAAGCCTCATAGATTGTATACTCCTTTGCCTATACCTAGTGGACCTTGGATTGATATTTCTATGGATTTTGTGTTGGGTTTGCCTAGGTCAAAAAGGGGTAGGGACTCTATATATGTGGTTGTTGATAGGTTTTCTAAAATGGCACATTTCATTCCTTGTCATAAAATCGATGATGCATCACATATTGCTGATTTGTTTTTCAAAGAAATTGTAAGATTGCATGGCATGCCTAAGACCATTGTTTCGGATAGAGATGCTAAGTTCTTAAGCTACTTTTGGAAAACTTTGTGGGGTAAGTTAGGCACTAAACTTTTATTTTCTACTACTTGTCATCCACAAACTGATGGTCAAACTGAAGTAGTTAATAGGACTTTATCTACCTTGTTGCATGCTATAATACAAAAGAACTTGAAAACATGGGAGGATTGTCTGCCGCATGTAGAGTTTGCTTATAATAGGAGTGTGCATTCTGCAACTCATTTTTCGCCTTTTGATATTGTGTATGGTTTTAACCCATTGACTCCTTTGGATTTAATTCCTTTACCTGTGAATGAGCATGTTAACTTGGATGGAAAGAAAAAGGCAGATTTTGTTAAGCAGATCCATGAAAAGACTCAGGAAAACGTAGAGAGACGAACTAAGCAATACGCCAATCAAGCAAATAAAGGGCGTAAGAAGGTTGTGTTTGAGCCCGGTGATTGGGTGTGGTTGTAAATGAGGAAGGAACGATTCCCAGCCCAGCAGAGTTCTAAACTACTTCCAAAGGGAGATGGCCCATTTCAAGTGATTGAAAGAATCAATGACAACGCATACAAGTTGGATCTTCCAGGTGAGTACAATGTTAGTGCAAGCTTCAATGTTTTTGATTTGTCTCCTTTACATGGAGGTGACGATTTGAGGACAAATCCTTTTCTAGAGGGAGGGAATGATGAGAACAAGGCAGTTGCATCAAATGATCCATTGCATGTTTCGTTGGGCCAATAACAAGGGAAAGAGCTAAGAGATACAAAGAAGCATTAAATGGCCTAATTCAAGACACTTGGGCTGATTTTGAATTGTTGAAGTCCAAGATAAGCCCACATGAAGACCAAGGCATAATTAATGTCATCAAGGCAATTGATTGGGCTGAATAAGGAAGACTTGGGTGTGTGGCACAAGCTAGGAGAAGAGTCAACTTTGGCTGATTTATTCCCTTTTAATTTCCAAAGAATAATAGTTGATTTGTTTCCCAAATTAAGGGGCTGATTTGTTTCCAGATTTAGCTTTCCAATTAGGGAGCAAGTCAATAGTTTCTCAAATTAGTTTTCTTCTGATTATAAGGCCTTAATGGCCGAATTATCTTGTTTCCTTTTAGGATGGCTTATAGCCTTTCTTTTCGCTTAGGGTTTTAGTATATAACGGAACGAATTGGATGTAATTCGACAGACTTGAATTGAATAAAAAAATTGTGAGAGTTCATCTCTTTTTGGTTCTAAAAACTTGGCTTATCACTCACATCTTCTTATTGTTCTTGAGTGTGGCGCCTTCAACTTCTTGATACCGTTGGTTCTTACCTCCTTATAGGTAACAGGTCGCGGTCCGATAACGTTCTTGTTTATAAACTTGGTTAGAAAATGATCCTTCGTTACCATATATTGGTTCCGGGTCTCACTGCTATTGGTGAGGTTCATATCACGGTGGTTGATATCACGGTGGTAGATCAAGTGCTAGCCGAAGGTCTGACTCAATAGCATGGAGGTGGGTAGCCCCAAGATGAAGAAGTGGCAAGAGGGAATAATCAGAAGGAGGAGGCCGACATAAGATTCCCTTTGAGTTTGTTTGTAATTCCCTGAAACGGTGGTGGGTGCCTTGCTTGAATCATGAAACAACTCTTTTAACCCAGCTATTAGGATATTCTTTCTTTTTCTTTAACGTGTAGCCTGAAACCTAGGGATGGGCTCTCTCTTTATGATCAATGAAAAGCATTTTGCTTCCTCTTATACTTGCTTTGATTGTTTCCTGCTTACCACTTCATTCAATTTTGATAAGTAAAATAAGAGTTAACCAGCAAGGTAAATGATAACACTTGTTCTTGATACTTAGTTGAATTTTCTGTTTTCGATCTAGATGTAGCCCCATATGCTATCCTTACTTAACTAAATCTGGGGATACCTCAATCAATGTATTTTTCGTATCTTTATTAGGCTACTAGTATGCACTCACATAATAGTAACCTTAATATGTAGTCAAACTGATCCTAACAGATCGTCCTTTTGGAGATAATCAGAGTATCAATATTCCTTATAGTAAGCATTTGATTCTTAGACGAAAGCGATGGTGTATTTACCCATATGCCTCTTTCCCCTGTATCGAGGAGGTACCTTCCCATGGTGATCTCGATCTAGTAGGCAACTATGCTCTTACACCTAGATCCTTCTCGGGGGTAGTAGCCAAATAGAGGCATCAGGAATGCAATATGGTTATCTTGGTCTCAAAATCTTGATGGCAACTATGCTTTTACACTCAAATCCTTCTTAGGGGTGGTAGCTCAACCAAGGCATCAAGAATGCTATCTAGCTATCCTTGTCTGGAAATCAGGATGGCAACAGTGCTCTTACACTCAGACCTTTCCTAGGGTGGTAGCTTGACCAGGGTATTAGGAATGCTATCTAGCTATCCTGGTCTAGAGATCTGGATGATAAATATGCTCTTACACTCAGACCTTTCTTGGCAGAGGGTAGTGCCCGACCAAGGCATCAATGATGCTATTAAGATATTCCTTGGGTGAGATCTGGATGGTAACTATGCTCTTATACTTAGACCCTTCTTGGCGGGGGGTGGTGCCCGGCCAAGGCATTAAGGATGCTATTAAGCTATTCCTTGGTTTATGGCGATCATGGCGAATTCACTCGTGGAGAAAATAAAATGCAACAGGGGATGGAGAAAACATAGCAGGAGACTTTATTGTTGATCAAGATAAAGTACATAATTATTTTAAAGAATTACTGTTATTGATTCCTAAATGGAGAAAGTCTGCTAAGGAGTCCCCTGCTTAAGGATAAAACTTCTTCAAATGATCAGTGTTCCAAGTGTGATGGATGGGTCGACCATCCATATCTTCCAGCTTGTAAGCTCCGCTGCGGACCACTACTTTTATCAAGTATATTCTCTCCAAGTTAGGTCCTGGAACCCCGTCTGATCCTACCTGGGTGTTCTGGGCCACCTTCCTAAGCACTAGGTCTTCTTCTCTGAAACCTCTGACCTTCACCCTTTTTTTGAAATACCTCCCGATCTTGCCCTGATAAATTGCTACCTTCTGGCTACTCGATCTTGCATTTCCTCCAGAAGGTCTAGCTTAGCTCGAAGTTTAACCTCGTTGTTCTTCGGTTAAAAGTGTTGTACCCTAAACAAGGTTGGTTTGTGCTCAATGGAAAGGACTATTTCAACCCCCAAAGCCAATGAGTCGGGTGTTTTTCAGTGGCTATCCTTTTCGTTGTCCGATATGCCCAAAGGACCACGGAAAGCTCCTCGACCCATTTACCCTTCTTCTGCTGCAATTTCCTTTTCAACAATTTCTTGATGGTCTTATCGGTAGCCTCAACCAGACCATTGGTTTGTGGGTGAGCTACTGAAGGAAACCAGAGATCGATCCCTAAACTTTCGTAAAAGTCCTTAAATCAAGTATTATCAAACTGTTTACCTAGGTCAGTGATTATGATAAAAAGTGTGCCGAACTTGTTTGTATTTTCCACTGAGATCCGGGAGAGAGGTCCCGCTTTGATCCACCTAGTGAAATAATCAATAGCAATGATAGTGTGTTTTGCCTGTCCGTAAGCGGTGGGAAGCAGACTGATCAGGTAGACCCCTCAAATGGGGAAAGGGTAAGGTGAAATGATTAATGATAGTTGTTCATAAGGAAGGTGGTTCAAGTTTGAGGTCCTTTGGCATGGTTCATAGGACAGTATGAACATATTCGTATCTTGATGAATAGTTGGCCAGTAGTATCCCATGCGAAGTACTTGATAAGCCAAAACCTCCCCACCAATGTGATTTCCGTAATCCCCATAATGGACCTTTCTCAGTACCGAGCTGGCATTGTTGGGATGCAGACATCAAAGCAAATGAAGTGATCTACTCTTCCTATAGAGTTAACCGTCCACCAGGCAATACCGAATAGAAACCCTCTTGATTTTTTGAGCTTGTTCGGGGTCTTTAAGAAGATTTCCTTATTGGAGGTAGGTAGCTATCGCATCCATCCAACAGGGCAGTGGTTTAACTGGGCATATTTCTTTACCTGCTATTATGCTCGATTGGGAGATCACTTGGAGGGGGAATCCCCTTTGTAGTGCTTGACCCCCATTAGCAGCTATCTTTACTAAGACATATGCTCGGTGATTTACTGTCGAGGGATCTGCTCAATCTTGAATCCCATGAACCTATTCCTGAGTTGTTGGACATGATTTAGGTAGGTAACCATGTTATCACCCTTAGCTTGGTAGAGCCCAGTAACTTGGTTAACATTGAGTAACGAATCACTCTTGACTTGTAAGTAATCGGCTCCAAGTTCGATAAAGATATTCATTCTTACCAGAAGAGCTCCGTATTCTGCCTCGTTATTGGTAGCCTTTATTTTGAACCTGAAATAGTGGCTGCATTCCATCCCTTCTAGGTCAGTTAGGACTATGTTGGATCCCCCACCTGCTTATCCGGAAGCCCTATAGGTATAGAGAATCCATGCATTGCAATCTTTCAGTCAATTGCCTAGCTTTGGAGTCTTCTGGTGCGGTATCTCTGGCTTTGCCAAGGCTTTAGCCTCTTGCATTGGGAGTGCCGAAAACTTAGCCACAAAATAAGCTAATGCTTGAGCCTTGATCGTCAATCTAGCCTTGTTTTTCAAATCAATTTAAGTGAGCTCTAGGGCCCACAAGACTAACCTTCCCAAGATGTCTGGCCTTTGTAAAACCTAGCGGAGAGGATAGTCGGTCACTATTGCCATAAGAAGATCTTGAAAATAGGGGTAGAGATTTCTCACCAAGGTTACTAATGCAAAGGTGAGCTTCTCAAGAAAGACGTAATTCTTCTCGATCTTGGTTAGTGCATGACTTACATAGTAAACAGGCCGTTAGACCTCATCCCCATATTCTTTAACCAAAGCCTCGCTTACAGCTGACTCAGATACAACCAAATAAATTTTTAGCTTTTCTCTGGGTTCCGGCTTGACAAGCAATGATGGACTGGCTAGATAAGCCTTGAGGGATTGGGAGTCCTGCTCACTACCCTGGTCCCATTTCATGTTCCTTCCCTATTTGATCACCTAAAAGAAAGGAAGAAATTTATCTATAGACAGCGAAATTAACCGATTGAGTGCGGCCACTCCACCAGCCAAAACCTGAACCTGCTTAAGCAAGGTAGGGCTTTCTAGGTCTAGTATAGCTTGAATCTTCTCTGGGACCATGAATCCGAGGAACTTGGCTGCAGTTACCTAGAATGCACACTTGGTTAGGTTTAGCTGCACTTGGCTCTCCCTTAAAATTTGGAAGGTTCTGTGGAGGTGGTCCTGGTGCTCTTCTGCTACCTGAGACTTGGTGATCGTGTTATCATTGTTCTCATCTACCCCGTCCTCATCTTAAATGTCATTCCCTAAACCTCCCTCAGGATTTGAGGTCTCGAGAAACACTTATAGCAATTCCCTTTCATACATTACGGTAACCTGAGCGTATTACATTGCCAACGCTGCAGGGTTGGTAAAGACTGCGTAACACTTGCGAGCTGCCCATTGGTCTCCTCTTATCTCTCCTACCTCTTTTCCTACTGGAATTTTAAGACATAGTGGTAGATGGACAGGACCCCTTTAAGAGTAGACAGAAAGGGCCACCCTAAGATGACGTTGTAGGCTGAGGGGGTGTCGACCACGATAAAGTCCGTCATGAGGTTTTGTTGTAGATGTGAGGTTCCAATGATTACCGGTAAGATCTTCTACCCTACTAGTATGTTGGAGTCCCTTGTAAAGCCATACATGTGTGGTACAACTATTGTAGAACCATTGTTTCAAGTTGAGCTTCTCCATGGTGTCTTTGAATAGGATGTCCACACGGCTACCTGTGTCGATCAGCACACAGTGGACCAGACAATTAGCGATTTTCACCGTGACCACCATAGGATCATCATACGGCTTGACAGTGTCATATATGTAATCTTTAATGAAAATGTTTTAAGCAGACTGGAAGGTCCCCACAGAACCCCGATCATCCTTAAAAATCCCTATACCCTCCTCGATCCTGGGTATCTTCGTGGCATGGTTCTTTCTAGAGTTCTTGGAGGCTCCTGCCATGGTGGTGCATAAAATGATGGTATGTATGACCTGGATTTGTTGCATCAGGTTTGTCTGCTCTCATTTCCTCTTCTTAACATGGTCCTAGATATTTGCTTGTACATCCTTCCCAGTCTCTAACCTGCTGTAAGATTTCTACCAAGCAACCCCCATTTACTAGAGCTTCAATATGGTTTCACAAGTTGTAGCACTCTGATGTGTTATGCCCTACATCCTTATGGAAATCTCAGTACTTGTACCGGCTCCTTACATCTGCTGGTACTTTCCTAGGAGTTGGCTTATGAGTAAGCCCTTATCCCTAATGCCCAGGTAAATTGTCTCATGAGAAGCATTTAAGAGGGTGAAGTGGCTATAAACTCTCTCATCTAGGGACACTGGAGCTACTACTCTTAGGAGTGGCGAAGCTAGAAGAGTGGTTCGCGTAACTAAATACCTATCCAGCTGAGGTTAGAGAGGTTGAGGGCGGTATGAAGATCGATTGGGAGGTCTGTTATGTGCTTTTTGGATCGGTGCAGGTTTGGATGCTTCTTTCTTTTGGTGCTTTGTCGATATCATATCATCATGTTCAATTTTTACCTGAGCTGCTTGTCGATCTTGACCTACTTAAGAGCCCAATCGTAGGCCTCCTGATGGGTTTCCAGAGGATGCTTAGTAAAGTACCGGAATAGCCTTCCCGCCCACAAGTTCCTACGAAAGTTGGCAAGGGTCTCTTTTTATTCAAAGACTCCCATATGAATAAATTCTTTATGGAATCATTCTACTTAAGATTGTAGGGTTTCCTCTAGCTCCTAGATTACATAGTGTAGGTGTATGGTATCTTTCGGGAGTGGTTTAACGCCTTGGAATTGTGAGCATAAATCAGTTGACAGTTTTATAAAGGAATCCACGCTTCCTGAGGGCAGCTTTCTGAACCAGATCTTTGCATAATCGGTCAATGTGGTAGGGAACATCCAGTACATGGCTTCCCTAGTAGTGTTCTAGACCTCCATCTACTAAATAAAGCACTCCAGATGACTCAACGAATCTTCGACTGTGGAAAACTTACCCATCATCATCTTTACTTTAGGTGGGAGCTCGCTTCCCTGATCTTTCTGGTGAATGAAGCATTCATTTCACTCAGTGGATCCTTCTTGACTTCTGGGTACTCTTCTTTCTTCAACTGTTGGATCTCTTTCTGCATTTTTGCCAGCTAGTTCTTCAGGCGCTTGTTCCCATGTATTTTATAATCAGCCTCGGATCCCTCACTATCAGACCCCTCAGATGAATTGGATATTTTGACTTTAGTTTCTTCAAGAGGAGAATTAGCTAAAGCGTTTCGTCGGTTGCCTCTCGTTCCTTCTTGAGCTTCTCTCCTAGAGGATACCGGGTAAGGGGGATAATATTATCTACTGCAGATTTGACTTGCCTAGGTTAATAGAATGATGGTCTGTAAGGAACTTAGGTTATGGGTTCTAATCTGTCTCGGATCGAGGGTTGAGGGCCAGTTCGATTGTAGGCTGGTTCCGGGTGGTTGCCTGGCTCCTGACCTACTTGCTTCCCTTTGAACATTAGGATTCACCGGATGGGTTGTAATGTCTTTAGCAAGCAAACGAAGGCGGACGTTCTCTTCAAAGGCCACTGCCTACTGATCGAGTATAGTCTGGCTTACCACTGGAGGGCCTGAAGCCTGAACAACAGTTGGTTGGACCGCAATTGGGTTATATTGCCTGGATTTTTGGCCTTTCTTTTTTGGCTGCTAACAGCCAAATTTATCTTTAGACCAAAGGTAAATTTTCCACTCTTTAAGCAAGAGTATGAGTTCAACCGGGTATCAGGGTTTCTGGGTTCAGGTTACCGTACAACCTGTAGAAGCAGGACAAGGTCACCCATATCCTAGGCATACTACAGGTAAAGTCCGACATGAACAGATCTAGCTCCTTACATTGAAATAAGAGCCCAAAACAAGATCAATACGGGATGACTTAGGCTCCCCGAGATTAAGATACCTCGCGACCTCCCCGAAAGCCTGCCACATTTTCCAGCTGTACAAAGAGACCTATAAAGGCATCGAGTTTGTACTACAGTATTGCTCTGTTTCAATACAAGAAGAGTCAAATCTATCTTAGCAGGTAGTAGGAGCTCGTAGAAGCCCTGTTATCACTAAAGAACGCCAATGTGGTCGTTTCGAGCTTCAAAAAAGACTTTAAAAGCTTAGATTATGCTCCTAGTATGAGAACCGAAACACCAATGTACCTCACCATTCGTGTTAGCAAACTCCATATTTGGTGACCTCCATGAAGCATACCACCAAGGTTGTACATATGATCACCTTCCCTCTCCAACTTGCATTGAACCACTACGTATGTGCAGGGCAAGTGATCGAGTCCAAAGAGGAAACAAACTTATCCTTATCCACGATATTCTTAGATCCATTATTAAACCGAATTCAATGACATTTAAATAGGAGATCCCGCCCGAAAAGGAGGGATTTGATTCAGAAATTAGTTGCGGGAGAGTCACAAGTTTAATCTTGTTGGACTGTGTATAAATACGCAAAAAGCATGCATAAGTAAGGGGGTTCGACAAGACATAGAAAAAGACAATGTCAAAAAGAGTTTTACCTCGACCTAAATTTTGTTGACTGAACACGGCCATCATTGTTATCTACTTCTCGACAGGCATAAAATCGCCATATCCACTATACCCAAGAGTGACTGAGAGTATTCGAGTGATTTTTGTACACGACGTGTGATTCATTTAATAAAAGTAAAGCAATACCATTTTCAATTACGTATCTTTATTACATCAAGCTATTGTTCACCTTCATATCCATTATCTTGTACGTATAAACCAGGTACTGAAGGTACCAACCCCGACCGCTACCTCCGAGGTAGTGGTCTCGAGGGTGCAAGTTGAAGTTCTCACCCTGAGTGAATTTTCAGCTTACACTTTCTAGCACCGTCCGTAGGGAAACCCACACCCAATTTACACAAAGTTTACGTGTTCACTGTTTCATAGGGACTATAAGGCTTCACTCTTCTTAGGACAGCCCAAGGTTTCGAGACAACCGTCTGCTGCTTCAACACGAAAGGCCCTAAAGAAGGTTAGAATTTTTACCAGGTCCTGGTCCAGCACATCATTGCACAGGCTTCTGGTCCCCCTATATTAAGCCAGACCGTGCTCGACGAACAGATAGCGACCTTCATGGAGAATGTCTGCCTTCACCTGCTCGTGGAGGGCATCACAACCGTTTCAGTGAATCCTAATACCATGGTGAAATGATCAAACCCGGAGCCAGGTAGCTTGCCTTTGATCGGCTAAGACCTCCCTCTCTAGAGCCAGCCTAAAATAGGGCAAGGCCTCAACCCTTTAACCGAGATAGGCTACGGCCCATGCCTTATGTACCTTACAGGTGGCCATCGCGTTACCAACCTTTGATGGGTCAAATCTATAGCAGATGCATTGCTCATGAGTAATTTGAAGCCCCTCGCCCAGTAACACCTAAGAGGGAAACCCGGGCTAGAGAAGAAGGTAGCTCGCAAAACCCTCGAGTAGATCCCCCTTGTGAAGAAGACAGGGTTGAGGTCTCTAGTTCATCGGAGGGATCTGGCAGCAAGGGGTCTGAGGTCGATTCAAAGAAGCATGGGAACAATCGCCTTAGGGATCAACTGGAGAAACTAATGAGAGAGATCCAATAAATAAAGAAGGGGAAACACAAGGAGGCCAAGAAGAATCCTTTGAGTGAAATGAATCCCCAATTTACTAGAAGGATCCGGGAAGCTAAGCTACCACTGAAATTCAAAGTACCGACGGACAAGTTCTCTGAAACAGAGGATCCCTTGAGCCACCTAGAGATCTTCATCCAATAAATGGAAGTCCAGAATACCACCAAGGCTACCATGTGCAAGATTATTCCTTACCACCCTGATTGACTATGCAAAGACTTGGTTCAGGAAGTTACCCACTGGTAGCATGGATTCATTCACAAATCTATCAACTGACTTTTGCTCATAGTTCAGGGGGTTAAAACAAGCTCAAAGAACCCCACACACCTTCAATATGTGGTCTAGGAGCGAGGTAAAACTCTCCAATCTTATATAGAGCGTTTTCATATGGAAGCCATCCAGATGGGGGTCTTTGTCGAGATTGAGACCCGTGCTAACTTTTGACAGAACCTGTAGGCAGGAAAGCTTGTTCTATCTTTTACCAAGCTACCTCTAGAGACCTACCAAGAGGCCTATGATCGGGCTTTGAGCAGCTTGAGATTGCCGAACAACTCAAAGTCAAAATAGAGCATGACGATATGAGAGGCGAAGTGTCAGAAGAATGAGGCACCCAGACCTACGCTAGCTTAGAAAAATCATAATAAACCCCCCTAACAGGTCAATATATCATTTTTTCCATTCCTAACCTTGGTAAGAGTAGTACCCAACAAGGTGAACCCCTCCGCGGGCTTTGCCTTCTCCAAGGACTGAAGCCCCTGTAACACGAGATGAAAGAGGGTACGATCACTATAACCCCTTAAATGCGTCCCATAAAATAATCTACCTCACCATTCAGGACAAGGGGCTACTACATAAGCCTACACCTATGAAAGCTCCAACTGACTGGAGGAACCAGTACAAGCACTATGACTTCCATGAAGACGTAGGGCACAACACTTCAAAGTGTTATAGCCTGCATAACTAGATTGAAGTGCTGGCAAAGGGAGGATGTTTGGTAGAATTCTTACAGCAGGTCAAAGATAACATCTAGACTGGAAGAGAGGTACAAGTGGAGATCTGTGACCATGCTGAGAAGAGAGCAGGGGAACAAAAGGATTTGATGCAACAAATCCAGTTTATACATACCGTTAGTAGAGGAGCCACCTTGGCTGGCACCTCTACCAATACTAGAAATAACCACGCAAGGAAGATTCCCAGCGTTAATGAAGGCCGTGGAATCTTCAAGGTCGACCAGAGCCCAACTGTCCCATCCCAAACAACCTAGATTATTTTCACTGAGGTAGACGTCTATAATACTATGCGGCATGACTACGATCTCATTGTTATCACGGTACAAATTGCCAATTGTGTGGTCTATCGCGTGCTCATCGACACAGACAACAGTGTTGACATTCTCTTTAAAGACACCTTGGAGAAACTCAACTTGAAGCATTGGTGCTGTAATAGTTGTACAACCCAGTTGTATTGCCTTACTAGGGATTTATCATATTTCACCCTTCCAAAAAAATGTTACGACAGACTTCGTTGTGGTGGATATCCTGTCAGCCAACAACGCGATACTATAAAGACCATTCTTGTCATCTTTGTAAAGGATTTTGTCCATCTATCAAAACGTTTTAAAGTTTCTGGTGGGGAACAAGATGGGAAACATACGCGGGGACCAACAAGTGGCCAGGAAATGCTATACTATGTCTACCAATCTGACAGTTTTTAAAAAATAGTTCATGCAAGTCGCGACAATTCAGGATATAGAAGCGCCTAGGATGATCCTAGAGAACGCAGAGCCCACTGATCTTCTAGAAAATGACCATATGGTACTCAATGAGGAAGAGAAAAGTAGAGAATGGGCTAGCAGACACCCTGTAGACAAGATAGAAGAGATACCTATCAGAAGTGAGGACCTCTCTAAGGACGTTAGGGTCAGGGCTACCCTTGAACAAATAGTGAAGGAAGGTTTGATCGGGCTTCTTCGAGAGTTCAACGACATATTTGCTTGGAGCCATCCTGAGATGCCTAGGATCCCGATATCATTGGCAGCTCACTAATTAGCAGTGGATCCAACTTTCAAGCCTGTCAAGCAGATGAGGTACCACTTTAACGCTGAAAGGAACATTGCAGTTAAAGAAGAAGTCGAAAAATTGATCAAAGCAACCTTCTTTAGAGAATCACACTACCCCGAATTGATTGTCATTGTGGTCTTGGTCACAAAGGCAAATGGGAAGTGGTGTATGTGTGTTGATTACACCGACCTTAACAAGGCATACCCAAAAGATAGTTTTCCTCTGCCGAAAATTGACCATCTGGTGGATTCCACAGTCGAAAACAAGCTCCTCAGCTTCATGGTTGTGTTCTCAGGGTACAACCAGATTATGATGCACCCCGTCGATCAAGGCAAGAATAGCTTCATCACGGGGCAAGGTTTATGCTACTACAAGGTGATGCCTTCCGGCCTCAAGAATAGTAGAAACAATGGCGGCCAAGTTCTGATTACAGAATTTAGGCATAGAAGGGTGGCAACCTTATGCAAGTCGAATAGTAGAAACAATGGCGGCCAAGTTCTGATTACAGAATTTAGGCCCTCTTTCTTCTCTTTCTTCCATATTTATCTTGCTTGTCGAATAGTAGAAACAATGGTGGCCGTGTTCAGATCACAGAATTTAGGCCTTCTTTCCTTTCACTTTTTCTCGTCGCCCTCTTAATCTTCTCCCCCCATTGATTAGAATGCTTGGGCATATATGAGGAATATCAAAGTAGAGAATGGGCTATCGGGCACCCTATAGACAAGCTAGAGGAGATACCCATTAGAAGTGATGACCTCTTAAAGGTCGTTAGGGTCGGAGCTACCCTTAAGCTAATAGTGTAGGAAGGTTTGATCGGGCTCCTCCGAGAGTTCAACGAAATCTTCACTTGGAGCCATAACAAGAAGCCTAGGATTCCGATACCATTGGCAGCTCACCGATTAGTAGTGGATCCAACCTTCAAGCTTGTCAAGCAGAGGAGGCGTCACTTTAACACTGAAAGGAACAATGCGATTCAAGAAAAAGTGGACAAATTGATCAAAACATGCTGAAAGAATGTGTACAAGGTTATACTAAACAACCTAGAGGGGGGGTGAATAGGTTGTCACTTACTTTTAATAAATCTTTCGAGACTAATGAGAAAACCTTGATAAGCACACAAATTAACATTCAACATGATTGTTATGAGAAAACAATATATTCATGTATGCTCAAATCTCCACTCTTAGTTTACAAAACATACATCAAGAATCAATGTATCTTATGATCAAATATATTCAATGTAGATAAAATTTCATAAGTTGTACTTAGAGTATTACAATGTGATACTTTACAACTTGAATGAAATAACACAAGATACAAAGTTATCTAACATAAACAAACAATAATGTATAAGGAAGTCAACTTACATAAAGAGTTCTATCCATAGTATTCGAATAAAAAATAAGAATACTAGAGAGTTAGGGATAGAGAAAAGTTAACACAAGATATAATGTGGTAAACCTCCGAAGAGGAAACATCCACGGGCTAGGCCACCGGCAAACAAAATCCACTAGTAGATAAGACAAGTACAATCTCTCAAGTGACCAATTCACCTAGAAACTACCCTCTTATCCTACTCATGTAGATTTTGCCCAAATGCTCAACAATCCGAGGCTTCACACCTCTTTTCAAGACTTCATTGGTCACCTCATCCAGATCCTCACAACCCAAGGCAAGACTTCTTGCTCAACTAAGTCCTCACGACTTTAGTCAAGACTTCCTTGCTCACCTATCCGAGTTCTCCCAATTCTAGGCAAGACTTTTTGCTCGACTATCTGAGTCCTCCCGACTCTAGCCAAGACTTCCTTGCTTGACAATCCGAGGCTTCACACCTCTTGCCAAGACTTCTTGCTCAACACCATAGGTCTCACACCTATTGTCAAGACTTCCTTCTCACAAGGCATCTAAGTGATCATGAATGCAAAACGCAAACAAGCACGCAACATAGAATAAGATAATAAACAAATTCTATGGAAACTAGAATTAATCAATGAGCACACAAAGTATATTTTTCTAGTTTATAATCAAAAAATGAAACCACACAAGATGATGCATGAGTATATGAAATGTATGGATTAGGTACACTCCATGAAGATCTAGACATAGACAATAAAGTTCACAAAACAAGATTGTCTAGATCTTATGCATGAATAAAAATCTAGAGCATGCCAAATTTCCAAACACATACTTTAAACCTAGATTTTATTCATGTTACTAAAGCTTGAAATAAACATGTTCATGAAGTACATATTCAAGACTTTAGTTCTAACACAAAAATGCTAGAAACACAAGATATGATCAATCAAATCTCCAGCAATCATTTAGAGCATATATTCAGAAAATAGTCAATTAAACTCTAATAAACTCTAAATATAAAATCAAATGTTCTAATCCTAGATTTATTCAACAAATGAGTTCTAGCACATGATAAGACTATTAATCATGAAAATAAAGTCAATCAAAGCACAAATAGTCCTAGATAAGATGCTAGCACAATACAACTCACAATCATGTGAAAACATTGGTTTGATTGAAACCTAACTCACAATCAAGTATCTAATTAAGCACAACTAGCATTTAATTGAAGATCTATCACACATCAACATATGTTCAAGTCAAATACACACAAGTATGAAGAAGACCCAAAGTATTTGAACATTAGAATCAAAGAAATCAAAAGATAAACAAATACCTTGACAATTTCGAGTGCAGTCACGAAAATGATGCAATCCACCAGAAACATTGAACAAATGACTTCAAGGTTGCTTGGAGATGATAGAGGACTTCAATAAGAAACTTCTTCAACTTGAATCACTCAAATCGGATTAGAAATGAGAGAGATATGGTGATTTAAAGTTGAGAGAAAAAAACTTGGAAATTTTCTGCACTACATTTTCTTCTTCCTTGAATTCAAATGAGAGAGAGAAAAGATATATACAGGAGAGGGAAGAGATATATGTGAAAAGACCAAAGCTGCCCCTTCAAGATGCTTCCCTGAGATGGCGTGTGGGCATCTCGGGGCAGCAAGGAGTTGCAGCCCAGATGGCCACGCGCCATCTCGGGCTTGCACCTCTTGTTGGCCTTTCGGCCATGGTGCAACTCCCATGCGCTTCCCTCGCGTTCTTCGACCGTTCTACCGCCTCCAAACTCGGAATTCAAATCCGTTTGCAGATTATAAACCATAACTCTGTCACAGATATGGAAATATAAGATACTTAACCCAGAAAATAATAATTTGACTCGATATACGAAGACGAAGACAATGTATGCAACATGAGTTGAAAGTGTAGTATCTTTTGACTTAGAACTTGAAATCAATAGTATGAGTAACCGAAATGACCGAAACTCAATCAAGAATGATTTAAGACTAAAATCAAGTTCAATATGCATGTTATACAAACATATACAAAAACAAACACAATTCACACTAGAATGCAAACTACTTAGAGACAGTTTCCAATCATGCATATTCCAAAAACATGTTATTTTCATACCAATGCATGAGCATTCATCTTCAAGTGTGTGAATGTGTTATACATGGTGCACAACGATACAGGGACACATATGAATGAATTGTATGTGTGTGCCTTTAATGGTGCACAATGATGTAGGGACACAAATGTATGATATGTGTGTGTGCCTAAGCCTTGAAAGAGAAAAGAAAGATCTTAATATACCTTTGTAGAATCATGAAGCACTTTTCCCTTTGAAGACTTAAACTTGCTTGAATAGTTGTCATTTCCTCTTTGAAGCTTGAATCATCATGAATCCTAGACAACTAAACAATACAATGAAAATGTTGTTTTGATATAGAATAATGCCAACAAAACTCACAGACTTCATCAAAGAAGCACGCTACCCTGAATGGATTGCCAATGTGTTCATGGTCATAAAGGCAAATGGGATGGGCATATGTGTGTCGATTACATCGACCTTAACCGGTCGTGCCCAAAATTTAGTTTTCCTCTGCCAAAAATTGACCAGCTGGTGGATTCCACAGCTGAAAACAAGCTCCTCAGCTTCATGAATCCGTTCTCGGGGTACAACCAGATTATGATGTACCTCGTCGATCAAGACAACACTAGCTTCATCATGGGGCAAGGTCTGTACTATTGCAATGTGATGCCTTTCGGCCTAAAGAATATGGGTGCTACCTACCAATGATTTGTCAACCAACTGTTTAATCAGAAGATAGAGAGGAGAATAGAGGTTTACATAGATGATGCGATCACCAAATCCTAAGAAGCAAAGGAACATCAACACCATCTCCGTAAGACTTTCTAGATAATAAGGGAAAACAAAATGTGGTTGAATCCCACCAAATGTGTCTTTGGGGTGACAGCGGGTAAGTTCTTGGGTTTCATCATAAATGATGGGGGAACCGAGGCAAACCCAAAAAAGATCCAAGCTATCTGAAACCTAGATTCTCCGACCTCTCTTAAACAAGTCCATGTGTTAACAAGTTGTATAGTAGAACTTAACAGGTTCATCTTGCATTTCACGGATAAGTGTCTTCCATTCTTCAAAGCCATCAAGCTAGGAAAGAAAATGAAATAGGGCCAAGATAGCAAACGTTCTTTTTAAGACTTAAAGGGGTACCTTGCCAGCCCATCGCTGCTAGTAAAACCCATGCCCGGAGAGGAGTTACAGATCTACCAAGCCATGTTAAAAACTGTAGTAAGTGGGACCTTGGTCAAGGAGTGCGGGGATGGGATTGAATGACCTAATTACTATGTCAGTCATGCACTAACCAAGTCCGAGAAAAACTACCTCCTCTTTGAGAATCTCACCTTTGCCCTGGTTACCTAAACCATGAAGCTTCGTCCCTATTTTCAAGCCCATACAGTGGCAGTGGTGACTGATCAACCCCTCTGCCAATTTTCACTCAGTTTGACCTGAAGTACAAATCTTGAACAAAAATCAAAGCTCAGACCCTGGCATACTTTGTAGCTGAATTCTCAGCCCTCTTAGGTGAAGGGACTCTGGCAGTACTGAGTTCGGCTCTTGGGAAGCTCCCGGTGGATAGTAATTGCCCAGAAGGCTATGAAGCCTGGATTCTTAGTACTGACGGAGCATTTAGACAAGCAGGGGGAGGAGCTGACATAGTCCTAATTGACCCTAAAAAGACGAAATGTTGCCACTGTTTTAGGTTCGAATTCAAAGCAACCAATAATGAAGCAGAGTATGAAGCTCTTACAACTGGAATGAAGGTTGCCATCGAGCTCGGGGCTGATTATTTGTACGTCAAGAGTGACTCGTTGCTTATCGTCAACCAGGTTACAGGGCTTTACCAAGCCAAAGGGCTAACTACCTGATGATAGTCCAACAACTCAAGGAAAAGTTCATGGGGTTCTGGATTGATTAAATTCCATGGTAGTAAAACCATTAGGTGAACGCCTTAGTAAAAATGGAGTGCCACTCCAAATGATTCCTAGTCGAGTACAATAGTAGGCAGAGAAAACTTCTCTATTGATCTAATACCTTGTTGGATGGACCCAATAGCAGTCTACCTTAAGGAAGGAAAGCTTCCCGAAGATCCCAACCAAGCCTGAAAAATCAAGAGGCTATACGTTCGATATTGGCTGATAGATGTATACCTCTACAGGAGGGGTAAATCCCTTCCCTTGGTTCAAAGTTTGCATCCAGATTAAGCCAGTTGGGCATTAAAAGAGGTCCACTATGGAGACTATGGAAATAACTTTGGCGGGGAGGCTTTAGCATATCAAGTGCTTTGCATGGGGTATTACTGGCCAACTATTCACCAAGACACGAAGATGTTTATGCAATCCTATGAATCGTGCCAGAGGACCACAAAGTTGGGCCACCTACCACCAGAGTGGCTATCATCAATCAGTTCACCTTTTCAATTTGCCTTGTGGGGGGTCGACCTGATCAGTCCACTTTCTACCGCACCTGGACTTGCTAAGTACCCTATCATTACAATTGATTATTTCACAAGGTGGGTTGAAGCAGGACCTCTCTCCCAGGTTTTAGAGAAGAATACAACCAAGTTCATCAAAACTAATGTAGTTTGCAGATTCGAAACTCCACTCATCGTAATAGCCGACCTAGGCAAACAATTCGACAAAGCTCGATTCAAAGACTTAACTAGGATCATGGGGTAGAGAGAGATGCTCCTCATTCTCTCTAGAATTCTTTGCTGCCTCTTTCTAATCCCAGCCCATTTTCATGGTGGATTCTTCTCTATCCATGGCTTCCTCACTTAAACACTCATCTCTTCCATGCTTAGGTTCCATCAACCCTTCTTCTCCTTCCATGAATCCCTCTCCCAAACATACATCTCTTTCTTGCCTTGGTTCCAAAAGGCTTTCAACCTCCAACCCTTTGGTCCTCCCATCAGGTTCTACCATGGAAAATCCAACATTCCCGTATGCACCTTCTTCTTCCATTTCTAGTGTACTGCCTCCCTTTCCTTCCTTGTAAAACCGACCCTTTCCCTCCCCCCACATAGTTTCTTCAGCTGGAGTTTCTTCCATTTTAAAAGCTAATGACTCTATTGAGTACAGCAATGGGTCTTCCCAAAGAGGGCATTGTTCTAGCATACCCAAGCTCATTTTAAATAATGCAATCAACCATGCAAGAACTTGCCATAGTACTCTCAATAGAGTTGTTGTTGCTGAAGGTAAAGAGGTCCTATCTAGCAGCCCACAAACCTGAACTATTACAGCCAATTTAGGCAACAATGGAGGTTTTGAAGATTCATGTTGTGCTGCATATCTCAAGAACGAGTTGGGGAAGAAGAAAGGGACCATGAATCAATGTAATAGGTCTGAAAAGCCTGCCCTTGATGTCCATAGACCTGCCCAACTACATCAGATTCCTTCATCTCCTGTAGCCATTATAGGCAACAATGGAGTTCTTGAAGGTTCAAATCTGGTGAACCCTCTCCAGAACGTGATGGGAAAGAAGAAAGGGTCCATGAACCAAGGTAATAGGGTTGGGAAACCTACTAATGGTGCTGAAGAGACTAATCAGCCTTTGTCTGCATTTGGTAATGCTGAAGGTTCAAAAATGGTGGCTCCCTCCAAGAATGTGATAGGGCAGAAGAAAGGGACCAAGAATCAAGGTGACAACTTTTAAAAGCCTACTAAAAATCTGAAGCATGATGTGCTGCAGCAACAGGTGCCTCTTTCCTCTTTAGGTAATGCCCAAAAGCTAACCTCAAAAGGAAGAGCCTATTCCTCCACAAATGTTGAATGCCAGCATGTCCAGCTTGGTGGTGTTGACTTATTCGGGCATCCTGATGTTCAGCAATGTAAAGACATCCCTACAACTTCTCCTTTGGTTATTAATGTTTGAAACAAGGCTGAAGGTCAACCTAAATGTCCCTCTCCTATAATTCCTGAAATAGCTCATAATTCCTATTGTAATGTGCTTAAAGGTGACAGCTATGGTTCTAATATGGATGGTCTTATTAAAAGGCCTATGAACCTAAAATATTACCAACCATTTCAGAGGGGAAATAGAACGTGTGTCTTCCCTCCCTTGGAAGTTGCTGATGATGGCTCTAAAGCATAGAAGAATTGCTTGGTAGGTCACTTTATTGAGAAGAAGCTCCCTTTTACTATAGTCATAAATCTAGCCATGCGTATTAGAGGCAGCCGTGGTTTGCTAGAAGTTCTAGCTAATGAGAAGGGGTTCTATTTTTTTTAAATTTTTGGATGATGAAGCTTGTTCTAATGTTTAGGAAGCAGGCCCTTGGTTGTTTACTGGAAGAATGTTGATTCTCAAGAAATGGCATCCGAGGCTCATTTTAACAAAAGATACTTATTCTAAAATCCTAGTGTGGGTTAAGCTCTTCAATATTCCTCATGAATATTGGACTAAAGAGGGCTTGAGCTACATTGCTAGTGCGGTTGGCAAGCCTCTCTATGCTGATAGTCCAACAGAATCTATGAAGAGAATCTCGTTTGATAGAGTTTGTATTGAAATAGATGCCACTTGTGACTTGGTTGATTCTTTTGACCTTTTTATGGGAGATGATACGTATCCAAATGAAGGTGAAAAAGTTGAAATTTTGGTTGAATACCAATGGAAACCTAAAATCTGCACTGAATGCAAGTCTTTTGGCCATTCTGATGTGACTTGCCTTAGGCTCAAGACTATGCAATCCCCTTCTTATATGGATCTTCCTTCCAAACCGAAGCAAGAGTGGAAGATGGTTAATAGAGGAGATGTTACCTCTGTTTCTACACCTCAAGAGGCCTTTGAGCCTTTGCCTATTTCCGAAGCCACAATGAAAGGTGATGAAGCCACTTCTAGGTGTATTTCTGAAACTGAGTCTCCTATCCATAATGCCAATATGTCTGATCTTTCTAAGGAAAATGTCATTGATACCTCAAACCATTTTTCAGCTCTTGTTGATGATGATGGTAATTTGTGTGGTGAAGATGACTCTCCTGCCACAGCCTCTCCGGATCACTCCCTTTGGCTTACAAAGATCAAGAATATTGATAGGGTCCCTATTATTGGGCTTTCCAGCCCCTCTGAAACTTCTAGTAAGAAGAAGAAGAATAATAAACGGTTGTCAAAGGCATGGAAAGTATCTCTCAGGCTAAGGTGAAGTCTTCTCTATCTCTCAATGATTAATTTTGCTTGCTGGAATATTAGGGGCCTTAATACTGCCCCTAAGCAATTGGAAGTTAAGAAGAAGTTGTTGGATCACAAGCTAAGTCTTGTTTGTTTTGTTGAAACAAGAGTGAGAAAGACCAATACACCTCTTGTTGTCAATTCAGTTTTTAAAAATTGGGATATTTTAGACAATTACAGCAGCCATGATCTTGGTAGAATTTGGGTTGGATGGGATCCTAGGATTCTCAAGATCAGCAAAATTAGTGAAACAGATCAGATCATTCATTGTCTAGCTTGTATTTTGGATAGTAATGATCAATTTAATATTTCCTTTGTTTATGGTTCTAATGATGAAAGGGCTAGAAGAGCTCTTTGGGATAACATGTGTGTTTTTCAGCATGGTGGTACTCCTTGGATTGTTGTTGGGGACTTCAATGTTTCTAGGAGGGTGCAAGAATCGGTTGGGGGTTCTTCCAAAATTTCAGTAGCTATAGAGGAGTTTGATAATTGTCTTCAGTCTGTGGAGTTAGATGACCTTCGTTTCTCAGGTTTCTTCCATACTTGGTGTAATAAAAGAAGCAATGGCTGCATCTCTAAAAAGTTGGATAGAGTTCTAGTTAACAAGGAATGGATGGCCAAGTTTGAGCATTCTGAAGCCATTTTTCTTCCTCCTAGCATCTCGGGTAACAACCCCTCTTTGGTTAAACTTGGGTTGCAAGGTAATAAGAAGAATTGCCCTCTTAAAATTTTCAATTTTTTAACGGAAAGGGAAGACTTTCTTCCTTTGGTTGAGAGTTGTTGGCAGGAGAATTTTCATGGAAACATACATTTTTAGCTTTGCTCTAAGCTCCGGAACTCGAAGAAGGCTTTAAAATCCCTTAACAAGAATACGGTGGGGGATGTGACTATTAAATCAATTGAAGCTAAGGCTGCTCTTGTTGAATGTCAGAGAAATCTTGATCTTCAGCCTCTTCAAGCAAGCTTAAGAATTCAAGAGAAGGAGCTTATGAGTTCTTATACACTAGCTCTTCAGACAGAGGAGGATTTCTTGAGACAAAAATCTAGAGTTCAATGGCTCAAGGCTGGTGATCGTAATTCCTCTTATTTTTTCAAAGCCATCAAGGAGAGACGCAATAGGAGTAAGATCCTCTCAATTTCTGGTGAAGATGGTTCCTTAATTGAAGGAGATACTGATATGAACCTCACAAAGAGCAGTGAGACCCGGAACCAATATATGGTAATGAAGGATCGTTTTCTAATCAAGTTTGTAAACAAGAACAAAATCGGACCGCGACCCGTTATCTATATGAAGATAAGAATCAACAGTATCAAGAAAGTTGTAGACGCCGCACTCAAGAATAAGAAAGAAGGTGAGTGATAAGTCAAGGTTTGAACGCCACACCGTAGAACCTTGATAAGTTCACAAGTTCTATGAAAAACCAAAGAGAAAATTCTCTCAAATTTATTTCAATTCAAAATCTATTCTCAAATTACATCAATTGGCCCCTTTTATGCTAAAAATATCTAAGACCTAAAAGGGAATAAATATTAGGCAATTAATGCCTTACAATCGTGAAAATAAATGCAAACAAATTTAGGAAATAAATAAATACTAAACTAGCAACTATTGACTTGCTTCCTAATTGGAAAGCTAGATCTAGAAACAAATCAGCCCCTTAATTTGGGAAACAAATCAACTATTATTCTTTGGAAATTAAAAGGAAATAAATCATCCAAAGTTGACTATTCTTCTAGCTTGTGCCACAAGCCCAAGTCTTCCTTATTCAGCCCAATCAATTGCCTTGATGACATTAATTACGCCTTGGTCTTCATGTGGACTTATCTTGGACTTCATGTGGACTTATCTTGGACTTCAACAATTCAAAATCAGCCCAAGTGTCTTGAATTAGGTCATTTTATGCTTCTTTGAATCTCTTAGCTCTTGCCCTTGTTATTGGCCCAACCGAAACATGTAATGGATCATTTAATTACTTCTTGATTCTCATCATTCCCCCTCCCCTCAAAAGGATTCGTCCTCGAATCTTCACCATAAAATTGTTGACAAATTGTAGCACAAAGGATGGTTCCCCCCTTTTATCTTTTTTTGATGAATCTCCTTTGAAAGACATCTTTTTTTTATCAATGCACGAAAACAAGAAAATGAATAAAAATTGTTAATATAAGTTTAACTACACGACCTAAAAAAAATTGTACTTTAGGTTCATATCAGATACCCGTGTCAAATCAAAAGCTATTCGTCACTTTCAAAATATTCTTGGTTGCTCAATGCCTTCTAGACATGGCTCTCGTTCTTTGAGAAATGTTATTGATAAACATGTCTCCAATTATCAAGCTGATTACATGAGTAGAGAAGTTACAAATGATGAGATTCGTAAGGCTTGCTTCTCTCTTCACCCTAATAAGGCTCCTGGTCCCGATGGTTTTAATGCTCATTTCTTTAAGAAGACGTGGCACATAGTTGGTGATGATGTTATTAATGCTATTCAAGAGTTCTTTCATTCTAATTTCTTCTTAAGGAGCTCAATGCGATGATTCTTGCCTTGGTCCCCAAGGTCCCTAATCCCTCTAAGTTGACAGACTTTAGACATATCGCTTGTTGCAACACTCTATACAAGATCATTGCTAAGATCATAGCCAATAGAATCAAGCCATGTCTTCCTGACATTATTAGCCCCTCCCAATCAGCTTTTGTGGCAGGTAGGAGAATTGGGGATAACATCCTTCTTGTTCAAGAGCTTATGATGGATTATCACAAGGATGCTGGTATGCCAAAGTTGGCTCTTAAGGTGGATTTAATGAAAGCTTTTGATATGGTGGATTGGGGCTTCTTGCTTGACACTCTTGCTGCATTTCACTTTCCTTTGAAAGTCATTAATTGGATTAAAGCTTGCCTTACTACTCCTAAGTTCTCTATCTCTATTAATGGTGAGCTTGCTGGTTTCTTTTCCGGAAAGAGGGGCCTTCTGCAAGGGGACCCTATGTCTCATTATCTCCTTGTTATTGCTATGGAGGTCCTCTCTAAGGTTTTGGCCAACCATATTATGGACACTCCTAACTTCAAATATCATTAGAGGTGTGATAAATTAAAGTTATCCCACCTTTCTTTTGTGGATGATATGATTATGCTTTGCCATGGTTCATATCATTCAGCTATTGTGCTCAAGTCAGCCCTTGATGAGTTCTTTTTGCTTTCGGGACTTTGTGCTAACCATGCTAAGAGCAACATTTTCATTTCGGGTGTGCCCGTTGCTGTTAGTCAACAGCTCATCAACCTTTTTGGTTACCCGGTTGGCTCTCTTTCAATTCGTTATTTGGGAATTCCTATCATCTCTTCAAAGTTGAATCTTCGTGATTGCTCTCCCCTTGTGGATAAGGTTTCAAGTAGACTTTCTTCTTGGTTAAATAGATGCCTTTCCTTTGCTGGTCGTCTTCAACTTATCATCTCGGTTATAACTAGTATTCAAGTCTTTTGGGCATCTCACCTTTATCTTCCAAAGAGAATCTTGAAGAGCATTGAAAAGAAATTCTGAACTTTTTTATGGATAGGGGTTGAGCTGAATAGCAAAGGCTCTAAGATTGCTTGGTCTGATATTTGTGTTCCAAAGAAAGAGGGTGGTCTTGGAATCAATGACCTCTCTTTATGGTACAAAGCACTTATGATTAGACATATATGGATTCTAGTTTTGGCATTAGTAATCTTTGGACTTCTTGGATCAAAGCCTATCTCCTCAAAGGTACCAATTTGTGGGAGGTAAAGGCTCCTCATTTCTGTTCTTGGAATATGAGAAAACTTCTTCTTCTTAGGCCTTTTGCCCATCCTTCAATTCAGCACATCATTGATAATGGCTTGAAAACTTCCTTATGGTTTGATAATTGGCATCCGGATGGCCTTATTCGATCGAAATGGAGCTCCCGTGTTATTTATGATTCTGGACTCTCAATCAATTCTAAGGTTAATGCCATTGTTCTTGATGATAATTGGAGATGGCCTGCTGCTATGTCCATTGACCTTGCTGAAATTCGGAGTTGTATGCCTTCTAACAACCCAAACTCAACTTTGGATGATAGAATTCTGTGGCTTTCTTCTTCTAATGGCATTTATTCAGCTGTGTCTGCTATGGAGTCTCTTAGAGCCCCTCATCCTTTGGTTTCTTGGTATAAAATTGTGTGGTTCCCGCAGAATATCCCGAGGATGGGTTTCATCCTTTGGTTGGCTATTAAAGGTAGGCTTTCTACCTTGGATCGTGTTCAGCGCTACGACTCTCAAGTTGTTACTACGTGTGTCCTTTGTAACTCTCAAGCCGAGACTCATGCTCACCTTTTCTTTGAGTTTTTTTATAGCAAAGCCATATGGACACAACTTTTGAATAAATGTGGTTGTTTTGGGATTCATCTTAGCTGGAATGATCTTATTGATTGGGTGTCAATTCATTGGAAGAGGAGCTCCCCCTCCTACGTGACAAAAAAACTTTGTCTTGCGGCTGCCATCTATTTTATTTGGAGAGAGCGAAATTGTCGTATTTTTAAAAGCTTTCGAAAGTCTAGTCGAGAGGTTGCCCAGATCATTACAGATACTATTCGTTGCCGGCTCTCTTCTCTCAAGTTGAAGAATTAGCCTCTCATCTCTAGTTATCCCTAGGTGGTGTAGGCTTGTGTTGTGCTCAGTGCTCTTTGTAAAGCCTTTGTTTTAGCTCTTATTAGAGAGTTTGTTGTTTGAACATTGTTTCTGGGCTTTGTGTCCCTTGCTTCCTGGGGTATGCCCCTTGTATTTGTACATTCCTTCATTCTTTCTATGATACTATTTATTTGCTTAAAAAAAAGGCTTGGGAATCGACATCAGGCTCGATTCAGTAGCTCACCCTCAGACTAATGGTTTTGTTGAGTATACTAACTAAACCATCAAGAAGTTGCTTAAAAAGAAATTATAGCAAAAGAAAGACAAGTGGGTCGAAGAGCTTCCTGAGGTTCTCTAGGCATATCGAACCAAGAAAAGGACAGCTACTGGAGAAACACCCTACTCTCAGGCCTTTGGGGTCGAGGCAGTTCTTCCTATCGAGCATAAACTGATCTCGTTTAGGATACAAAAATTTGAACCAGAGAGCAATGAGGTCAAGCTCCGAGCTAGCCTGGACTTTTAGATGAAAAACAAACCGGGTAGCTGAGAAAGTGGCAGTTTGCTAGAACAAGATTGCCTGATATTGTAACAGAAAGGTTAGAGCCAAGAGATTAATGGAGGGAGACTTAATCCTTAGGAAGGTAACCCAAAATACCTGGTCAAGGTTAGATAGGTGTATTACCCAATTGGGAGGGGCCATACTTAGTGAAAGTAGTGGTCCGCAATGGAGCATACAAACTTGAAGACATGGATGGTCGACCCATCGAGCACACCTGGAACGTAGAGCATTTAAGGAATTTCTATCCCTAGGTAGGGGACATTTTAGTAGACTACCTCCATTTAAGTTTTAATAAGTTTCTCAAATAGCAATGTACTCCATCTTGAAAATCAATAAAGTCTGATATTTTCACCATCTCCAATTATACTCTCCAAGAATAAATTCGCCATTAACAAAAGGAAATCTAAATAGCAATCTTGAAGCCTTGGCTGGGCACCGCCCCCTACCAAGAAAGGTTTGAGTTTAAGAGCATAGTTGCCATCCAGATCTCAAGACCAAGATGGCTATCATGATGCCTTGGTCAGGCTACCACCCCTAAGAAGGGTATGAGTGTAACAACATAGTTGTCATCTAGATTTCGACACCAGGATAGCTAGATAACCCTCTTGATGCCTTGGTCGGGCTACCACACCCGTCTGAGTGTAAGAGCATAGTTGCCATCCAGATCTTGATACAAGGATAGCTGTATAGCTTTCCTGATTCCTTGGTTGTGCTACCACCTTTAAGAAGGATCTGAGAGTAAGAGCATAGTTGTCATCCAGATCTAAAGACAAGGATTGCTGGGTAACCTTCCTAAAGAATTGGTCGGGAAACCAACCGTCATCCGGGAACAAAAGCCTAGGTAAGCACAAACCTGAAACAAATAATATGGTGTGTATAATATTAATCTAGAGGGGGGTGAATAGATTTTAACCAAATTTACCCAATTTTCAATAAAGGTCAAGTTGACGAAAATGCCCCTAGCTAGTCACAACAAAATCACAAGTGTAAAGATTGCGGAAATATTAAAGACACTTGAGATATACGTGGAAACCCTCCAAATGGGAAAAACCACGGGCTATTAAGTGTGCCACACTCGAACAACGAATCCACTGATGATAGAGGCGTTACAACCTACTCCCGATATATAACCCACTACCACTACCTAATCCCGGTATTAAGTGAACCTAGTCCAATTTGCTTACGCTTGAAGCAACCTACTCCCGGATGCAACGCAAGACTTACTTCTCTTTGAAGAAGAGATAAACACCCTATGTGAATATATGATGATATTCAAACAACAAACAAGGCTAGGGTACCTTATATGCTTATCTAGGATTATGATATGGCAACAAATGCAATCCTAGATATCAAGAGCTAAATGACATGTCATAAAGCTTAGTTAAACATAGAACAAGTAATCCTATGAAGCTATCATAAAAGTTAAATCAACACATGTTGTCATTAAGCATGGCAAGGACTATAATGCAATCACTAAATGCAATCAATGAGTCCTAAACAATATCTAAATGCAAAACATAGAGATTTAGCTAGAAGTTATCAATAACAACAATCCTAGCTATCACAATACAACACTTAATCATGTCATCACATCAATCTCTAATTTGTATCTAGAAAATGTTCTAAGAGCATACAAATAATTAAAGAGATGGTTTAGCATAAAAAACACTTAACTTGTAAGAAGACAGTGAAGAACTTACCAAACAAGATGTGATGAAGCAACCCTATCCATTGATGCAATCTAAATGAACTTAGATGATGCAAGATGAAGTTTTTATGCATATGGGAATGCTTTGAGTGATTCAAAATGAGTTCTTGGAAGTGTTTTTCCTTTGAAATGTGTTCTAAGGAAAATATGTTATATTCTAAACTCATACACGACCTTAAAGCACTGAGTTATATATATATATATATATATATATATATATATAAAGTCCAAACAAAGTGAGGTCATTTTGGAAAAAACTGTTCCAGCTTCATCTGTGTGCGTTGGTGACGTGCGCTGGAGGAGTAACGCACCACCAGCGCACAACCTATTATTACAACAGGCGGTGGAAGAGTGGCACATCCCAGTGGCGCAACACATGCGTAAATTCTCTGGAATGTTTGCGCTGGTGAGGCTGAGCTAGTCGAGTAGCACACCACCAGCGCAAGCCCATTTTTTTCAACTGTGCACGGGTGCAGCAGCGCAGCTCAGTGGCGCATGACTAGCGGCGTTCCAATGGAATGTTGCGCTGGTGAGGTGCGTTGGTCAAGTAGCGCACCACCAGCTCACAACCTGATTTCAACACTCAAACACACAATTTCAACAAGTTCAAAAGTGATGAAACATGCATCCTATTATAATGCCAAACATGACATAAAACATTTAATTACAAGATGCAAATAAATCAATAAGAGTCATCAAAATGCACACAAGAAAACACTCAACATATAAGAATTAAAGTTATGCATGAATTTGTGAGTGTGTGCAACTATCTCTTCAAAGTAAGTAAGCACAAGAATTTTACCTTCGGTGCTTCTCTTCTTGAGGTCTTGAGTGGCTAGGCTACCCCTACATAATACCCCAGATATGTGATTTATTCACGAAATAAGCCAATCAATAAATGAGGACTTTACAATCTCCCCCTTTGGTTATGGAAATACCCGTTCCATAACCGACAGGATGGGACATCTCCTTGACCTTGGCCCTAATCTATTCTCTATCCTAGTTGGAGAACAAAGAGAATAGGGATAGCTTCTGCAGATTGGTAGGAGGTGTAAAAGTACCCATCAATGAAGAAGGCATCCACCTCGGCCTGCAGCTTAGCCACCTGAGCGTGCAGATTCTGGTTCCCAATATCGAGTATCCTGGCCTCTGCTTTCCAAGAATCCTTTTGCTTAGCACGATGTTTAGATTAAAGAGTCTCTTGGTTGAAGGAACGCTTCAATCTCTCATAGTCACTCTGAAGATTAGCCAGATCTTTCTCCATCTTCTTCTCCTTCTCCATCTCCTTCTCCTTCTAGCTGGAGTCATCTCTTGGACTAAAGTTTGAGCCCGTGCAAGTAATCCCATGGCCCCTCAGCTTCAGCTTCAGCTTCAGCCTCAGCCTTTGTCCTGTGGTCATGAAGGGAGGCCTCTCATGGCCCATAGCCCGTTGATTTTGAAGGCCTATAGGATGAGAGCTTAAGTTAAATAATGACCAAGCTGGTAACCACAAGTGAAGGTAAAAGAAGATAACTACAATAGCCATGAGAGCGGATCCCTTTGTAAGAAGAATATCGACCGGCATTGAAGCCATCATAGAGAGGCCGCTACATGGGCATAATGTAACAAACTGCTCCAAGACTTCGTCTTACCCAGGAGAGCTTGGTTGATGTTGAGAGCGAGTGGGAGGAACCTCTTCAACACCAGCCTCAAGGTCCTTTTAAGCTCGAGGAGTTGGGGACATGAGTGGAGGAGCAAAAACAATAGGGAAGCGGACCATAGGGGTGGCAGAAGTAGAGATAACAACAATAAGGGTAACCAATGAGGGATGGGAGATGGTTATAGCAGTGACATGAGGGGTATAGGCCCTCTTATCCCGTGCCTTAGAAGCCGGTGATGCAAGGATCACCATCTTTGACCTAAACTGAGAAGGGGAAGGAACATGAGAAAATAAGAATAGAGCTGGAATAGTTGGCCCCCCATTTCTTCGAAGCAGCAAAGGAAATTCCTTGAATTGGTCTAATAAGATGGGGAAAGGTGCAAGCTCCTTAGGCTTCATAAGAAGCTGGAGCAAAAAAAAAGAAACTGTTAAAACAAAAGGAAAAGAAAGGAAAAGAAACGAGTTAGAATCAAGGCAGCTATCATAAAGGAATCAAGCTAGTTCATTTTTTCTACTTACTTGGAGAAGCAGTAGAGATGTGCAAATATCAATTCACCCTGCAGGAGTTAAAGGAATCTGCGGTGGAAAACTTCAGGTTTAAATAATTACAGGAGATGATGGTCTTCAAGATCATGTCAGACTCAGCGGGCAGAGAATCCCTTTACCACGAGGGCTTATCGTTGAAAGCAGTAGGGACCTTGAACTCATGCCCACCAATGTAGATCGAGCTTCCCCAATCACCCCCCCCCCACCAAGATACACTCTTCCTTCTAAGCGTGGTCTTTCTTGGAAGTACCGGGAATGATGAAGTTGAGCTTATTATTGGCTTTCACGTAGAACTAGCCTTTTAGGTCCCCAGATAGGCTACCAATCTGAAAGACGTAGGCCAGATCCTCTACCCTAGGCTCCCTATCAACCTTACTCATCTCACATTGCTCCCTCCAAAGCATGAGAAAGCCGATCAAATGTCTCCAAAAGCCAGGTGTGAAAATACAAACATGGTTAAATGCTCAAGGCTAACATAGAGGGAGGGTGAATAGGTTAGGCACCTTTTTTGATTCCCTTAGAAACAAATAAAAATTTGTCCCTCTAGATTGCCTGTATCATAATATATATATATATATATATATATATATATATATATATCAATTAAAGTCACTATAACAATACATAAAACAAGCAAAGTGTGATACAAACAAGTAATCAAAACACATACACAATCTATATTATAGAAAGGAAGTCAACTTACAAATAGAGTTCTATCCATAGTATTCAACTAACAAATACAAATATAAGAGAGATAGGGATAGAGAAAAGTTGACACAAGATATAACGTGGTAAACCTCCGAAGAGGAAACATCCACGGGTTAGCAACCACCGGAAAACAAAATCCACTAGTAGATAAGACAAGTACAATCTCTCAAGTGACCTCTTCACCTAGAAACTACCCTCCTATCCTACTCATGAAGATGCCGCCCTCTTGCTCAACAAACTGAGGCCTCACACCTCTTGTTAATACTTCCTCGCTCACCCTTCTGGATCCTCATGACCTTAGGCAAGACTTCTTGCTCAACTATCTGAGTCCTCCCGACTCTAGTCACGACTTTCTTGCTCACCCTTCCGGATCCTCACGACCCTAGGCAAGACTTCTTGCTCAACTATCCGAGTCCTCCCGACTCTAGTCAAGACTTCCTTGCTTGACAATCCGAGGTCTCACACCTCTTGCCAAGACTTTCTTGCTCAACAACATAGGTCTCACACCTATTGTTAAAACTTCCTTCTCACAAGGCATCCTGGTGATCATGAATACAAAATGCAAACAAGCACGTAACATAGAATGTTATGATCAACACATCCTATAGAAAATACTAGACATGAGCATGAATGCACAAATCAAATGTAGTCTAGTCAATCATGCATGTTTAATCCATCTAGATCATGTAAGATATGTTCAATATTAATTACAACCTAGATACATGCGTAGATCTAAAACTTGAATCACAAGGTATGTTCAATTAACACATAATCAAGTTTAAATATTATAAACCAAAAACATGCTAAAATCATATGACAAAGTCATTTAGATTAAAGCTAAAGTTCTAGAGCATATTCCTATTCATAGATTCAACAAAACACATGAATAGCTCAAAAGAACACAAGCACATGTATCATTGTGAGATTTTGGCAAAAGAGTGCCTAATACATGTGAGGAACTATTTTTCACAAAATATCAATCAAAGATCATCAAATAGTCCTAGAATCAAAGTTAGCACAATACAATCCCAAACATGTGAAAACATAGGCAAAATCAAAACCTAACTCAACATGTGAGATTTCAATTGAAACTCAATCTAGCTTTAAATGAGTTCGAAACTCAAATCAAAACAATCACAAGACATATATATACATTGAAAAAGAAAACCCAAGGCAATTGACCAAGTTTTGAATGAAAACTTTGAGAGAAAATCAATACCTTAGTTGATTTTGGTGTAGTCCCGTTTTTATGAGATTAGACTCCAAAAAAAGCAATAAAAGTAACTCAACCCTTCAGAGAAAAGATGGAGGATGAATAGACAAACACTCTCAACTTTGAATCACTCAAATTGGAGTTCAAATGAAGAACTTATGGAGTTTAGAAGGTGAGAAAATTTAGAGAGAAAATTCTGCACTCAAGTTTTTGAATTTCTTCTTAGAATGAAATGTGAGAGGGAAGGTAAATATAAATGAAAGGGAAAGAATAGAAGCAAAAGGACCAAAATGCCCTAAAGTGCACCAAGCATGCTTGTTACCCTAGATGGCACATGGTAATCTCGGGGCAGCAAGCATTCTGTCCCGAGATGGCCATTCGCCATATCGGGAAAGAGTGCTTGGTTGCACTAATTTTCATCGCGCGCTCCCCATGTGTGCTCCCATCGCGTTCTTCAACCATTATCCTACCTCCGATCAGAATTCGAATCCATTTATGGATTACGAACATTAACTCTCTCATGGAGTGATTGAAATAGTTTGGTGATATTCATTTGTTAATCGATAGAGGACTTTATTTATAGATATGGACATCGTGGCTCCATTTAATAAATGAGAGTAGATTACCATCATATGGATGTTTTGAGGTATTGGATATTAAATTTTAATGTTAAGTTTTCAATAGTGTCTATTGAAACATGGCTTCTGGACAAGTCAAAATATCCAAGTTCAAAATGTGGTCATATGAGTAAATATGGTAACTTGGAGAGCTATAGACGATCTATGTGCTCTTGGCGATTACTGGCATTCTTGACAAGGATACACTTTCTCCAATAAGGTTGTCTAGGGTATGAATGAGTAACATCAACTTATTCTATCTTTATTTAAGAGTTCAATTTTAGTTCTTTAGAGGAATGAACTAAATTTTTTAGAGGTGGTGCTTATAACAATAGTATTTCAAATTCCTATGGGTTTTTCAGATCCAAAAAACAGATTTCTAAATCTCTCAAAGCCAGTCATTGCCTGTCATCAAGGACTTACAAAGGCCACCAGAGAGCTTTCCCCAGAAACAGAGTTTTTGTTTCATCAAAAACAGGAACTCTACTAAACATTTTTAAAATACTACAAGCACTAGTTCTAAAATAAAACATTCCATAGATCTCTTTAATAAATAAATTTAACAAAACGTTTTAATTTTTGTTAACCTGGCTAGACTTCTTTGGTTTTAAAAGAAAAATAAACTAACTGAAAAACAAACAGTTTGCAAGAATACTTACTGAATATTCACAAGCTTTATTGATCTAAAGTAAGATTATACATAGGAAAACAGAGAGTGTTTTTCAGAGAGTTTTTAGAGAGATGGGTGTTTGCAGAGATTGATCGATGCTTCTTTAAAGAGGAGGAGGAGCTATTTATAGAAGAAAAGGCCTAAACAAGTGGCCGACAAAGCATCTTTCAATAGTAAAGATTCTTTAATAATTCTAGCTTTTTACTGTTTTAGATAAGTTGCTTTTAACTATTCTTGATAACTCTAACTTTTACTGCTCTTGGCTTCTTCTACAGACAATTCGCTCTAACTTTTACTGCTCTTGGCTTCTTCTACCGATAATTCGTTGTGCTTGACTTCTTCTACCGACAATTCAAGTATCTAGATTATGAAGAGCTTCTTCATCTAAAATGTAATCTTCTTCTCCTTCAAAAACTGTATCTTCAAGCTTTAAAACTTCTTGTTCTTGAACTTCTCTGAGATAATCATCAGTCTCATGACTTAGAAAAATCCAAGGAATTGGATATTTAAACCAGACATGAAGATCTCTGAGGAAAATGGACATGTGAGGAGTTTTCCCAATTAATTTTGGCCTTATTAGATTGATGCTTATATAGTATTTCTGAGCTCTGTATCTTTGTAGATACTCAGGACACATATCATCACAATCAACTGGAAAGTTATCTTCTCTTAAAGTCCCTTTGGAAAGTAAAGGTACAATTACAATGTAATGATAAGCTGGAAGAAAACTTGTTGTGATATTGTAGGGCTGATTAATAATCCACTCACATGGAATTGAATCAATATCAAGACAGAAGCCATGCTTCCCTCAAAACATTCTGATGGATTGTTGGAGTTTTTCAGGAAGAAAATGAATTTTTATGGTACTAAAAGCACATATGGAATCGATGATCCCATAACTAAACAGCTCTTCAATACCTACTTGTCCTAATTCAGGAATTTCAAAATTTATTGGAAATTCATCCAAATGAACTTGAGCTGTCATAAATTTAAAGGGATATTCGTAATTAATATTTACTTTGTGAAGAAGTGTAGTCATACCCTTAGGTAATCCTATGGCTTTAACAAGAAATCTTTGAATTTTTAAAAACCTCTTCAGATTATCATCTTTTGCATGGCCAAAGATGCTCTGCTTAATATCAGTAGGTAGATTTTCTAAGATTTTTAGCTTGATCCCTTATTAGGGTAATGTTAATAATGTCTAAGGGCCTTTCCATTTTTTCTTCTATTATTTTTTCTTTGCCCTTACTGCTTCTTTTTTCTTTTCCTTCACTAGTTTCCATCTTCTGAAACTGCTCTATTAGCTGTTCAACTTTGACTAATTCTTTCTTTAATACTACATTTTTTCTTTGAAGATCTTCAAGAAGATTATTCATATCTTTCTTACAACTTTCTAAATCTTCAGTAATTCTTATTTTTGCTTCATTTATATTTTTGAAGTGATTCATGAAGCTTTTCACTTGATCTCTACTATAAGTACAACCATTAAATTCCAAAATAGGTTCGAAGCCATCTTGATTTTGAAAAAACATTTTTAAAGCTATATAGGCTTCATCATAATTAAAATACCCTTTGAAAATAGGATTTGGAAAACCTTCAATACAATTAGCAGTTTCCTGCCATGTAGAAAAGATCCATGTTCTTCTTCCTCTAAAAACAACATGAAAACCGAATTTATTTGATTCAGAAAACTGATGGCTTAAGATATTCAAAGACTGGAGAAAACCTTTATTATCATTTCTAAAAAACCAAATATTATTTAATATTGCTTGCTGAGCTTCAGTAATTTTGTCTTTCAATTGTGCTAATGGCTGAAAGGGAACACCTGGACAGAAATTAATAGCATAAGATCCATTGTTAATCTTTTTACCACTACTGCTTTGAGAAATATCTTTTGAACTCTTTTGACTATCTTTTGAACTTCCTGCCATTCCTGCAAAATAATCAACAATCAATTAGTGTTGAAAGAATATCAGCTATAGTATTATCTTTCACACTTATATGTTCAAAATCAGCTTTATAACCTCTTCCAGTTAATGTTTCTAAAAATCCTATCCATCTTTTACTAACAAATGAATTCTTCTTTTCGAAATTCTTTTTCTGTTCTTTTTTATAAAATTCTACTATATTATTACAATCATTCCTTATAGTAAAAGTTTCGTTTTGTATATAAATATGGAATTGAATTAAAGAATTTATAATCCCTAATATTTCCAACTCAGTGCTAGACCTTCTAGATTCTACTTCAGAAAACTTTCCACTAGCATACATTGCTATTTCTTCAGTATTTTTTAAACTATTCTTTGTGGGCTTTTGAATTAAAATACCAGCCCAGCCTCTACTACTAGCATCTGTCTGTACTATTTTTTAATAGTTATCAATAGGTAAAGCTATTGGGCTTAAATTTTTGGCTATTTCTTTTATTCTTTTTACCAATTTTACATCTTCACTATTAAAATATTTTTGGCCATTCTTACTAACTTTATTATACAAAGGCCCGATTAAGGTACTTAAATTAGGAATAAATTTTCTACCATAATTTAATAATCCTAAAAACTTTTGTAATTCTTTAGTTTCTTCTATTTTATCGGGAAAATCTAGAATCTTTGTAACTATGCGAGGTTGTAATTCTATTTTTCCTTTGTCTATTATTAATCCCAAAAACTCTATTTTATTTTTGAATAATTCTATTTTTGATTTTGATATTATTATATTGTTCTTTTTAAAAATATCTAAAACTTGTCTTACATGATGCATATGTATATATCTATTATTACTAAAAACTAGAATATCATCTATATAGACTATACAAAAATTTGACAGCTTTTTAAATATTTTATCCATTCTTTCTTGAAATACTCGAGTAGCATTTTTTAATCCAAATGGCATAACTAGCCATTCAAAATGTCCTTCTGAACAACTAAATGTTGTCCAACTTACCGATTCTTCATCTAATCTTATCTGCCAAAATCCACTTTTGCAATCAAATTTTGAAAACCAACTTGCTTTTTGTATACAATTTATTAATTCATCTTTATTAGGCAATTTATAACTATTTCTTAATGTATTGTCATTTAATCTTTTATAATTCATAACCATCCTACTCTTTCCTCTTTTTTGTTCACTATGACTAAAAACCATAAATGCTGGGCTTCGATGCCTACTAGTACTTTTTCTTATTACTTTTAGTTTTAGTAAATCTTCTATATGCATTCTACATTGCTGTCTATCTTCTAGACTGTATGGTAAATCTTGAGTGATTATAGTTATGTCAGGATTTATTATTTCTATTTTATATATTTCTGTACTCTCTTGATTTTGAGGATTATCACCTATTATTTTTAATTCTTCTAATTCTTCTATCTTTTGTCTTATTTCTATAGGCCAATTTTTACTTTCATTCTTTTGTATTTCTATTTTCATACAGATTTCTTTATGATACTCTATCATTTCTTCAATATTTAAAGAGTCTTCTATATTAGAATTCTCATCTAAAGCTTCTAATATTAAATCTTCGTATTCTAATCTTAGAGGTATTTCTGATTTATTTACTTCTTTCTTTATATAAGGAAGATTAGTAGTTTCTAATTTGGGTTGAACAAATGTTGACTTTTTAAAGAAATTAACTCCATTTGGAGTAATTAACTTGCTTCCATTATTTCCTAATATAAAATTTATTCCTAAAACAAACTAATAGCTAGCTGGATGATTTGTTATTAATGTTTGAGGTAAATAATGAGTCTCTCCATTAATCCTAACAGGTACATTTATTAAACATTCCGTAATTTGAATCGTATTCTCAATAAAAGTTCTTAGTCCTATATTAGCTCCTAATTTAGTTCTATATGCTTCAGGGGCTAAGCTTTCATGAATAATACACTTATTTACACCAGTATCTATCATAGCTTTAGTCTTAATTGGTCTTAATTTATAAATAATTTCTATATCTATTAATATTAATTCACTTCCTGCTCTATTTACTTCATATTCATTTTCTTGAATAATAGCTTTAAAATTTGTAAAGTAATAGTTTTTGTTATTTCTAAAACCTTTATTAAATTCTTTCTTACAGTTGTAACAATCTTTTCCTAGAAAAGAAACTATTTCTATCATGTTAACTTCAGATTCACTACTTAGTTCTTCTCTATCTTCATCTGACTCATGATCACTACTGCTACTTGATTCTTCTTCTGAGCTTTCTATTATACATATACTTTCGGTTTCAGAAATTAAATCTATATTGTAGATTTCTTCTAGATTTTCTAAATCTTCATCAAATTCTACTAGATTTGCCTTTCCTTTATTATCTAGACAATTAGGTTTAACATGTCCCATCTTTCCACATAAATAACATTAACAATCTTTATGATTCTTTCTTTTATAAATCTTTTTATTATCTTTAGCTGCCTTTCTTAGTTTTTTCTTTCTTCTTTTATCTTTATTTATAAATTTAAAGAATTTCTTAGGCTTTGAATAAGGTGTATTAAAAGGTATATAAGGGGGTACATACTTTTTTCTTCTCTGTTTATATATTTTTCTCATTCTTTTTGAACTATATTTATACTTTTGTTTTCCACATCCTAAGGTTGGAACTTCATATAAATCTACACACATCTTACTAAATTGTATTTGGGCTTGTCTTCTAAGTTTCTCTTCATCACATAAATCTCTTATTCTTTTTCTAACAAATTCTACCATAGGGATAAATGACACTTGCCAAAATAATCCTTCTTTAGTTTTTTCCTTAAACCATTTATCTACATCCTGATATAATCTTTCTCCTATCTTTCCTGGTAGCTTATTAACAAACTTCATTAATAAATTCTCGTCATAGGGTCTACCTATTTGACTATAGTATTTATAAAATAAATCTAGATATTTATCAAAATAATGCATATCACATATCTTTAATTGTTCTAAACATCTAATTGCTTTGATTTTCTTATGAATATCTTCTACTTCTTCCATAGAGGCACCTAGTATACATTTCCTAATTGCGTCAATATAACTTAATACTGTAATATTAACTTTAAAGTCTTCTAGTTCTAATGTTCTTTCTTCATCTTTTGTCATAAATTCTCTCCATCCTAAATAGGTTTGTTTTTCATTATATCCTAGAGTACTTTCTAAATATACTAACTTATATTTATAATCTGTTATATTACTAAGAGCTTCCATTGAATGTCTAATTAAATTTCCTTCCCATTTATTAAATATATGCTTCCATTCTTCAGGTTTGTGACCTTGTAAGCTTATAATTAGTACATCTTTTGCCTCTGGTGCTTTCCTCCAGCTTTCTAATTTTGTTTTTGCTCTATATATTCTTTATTTATGTTTATAATCTCTATATTCTTCTTTTGAATCATGAATTCCTCTTTTTTCTAAATATTCTTCTATTCTAGTACTGGTAGGAAGACCTTCTATATCTGGAATTTTTGACGATCCACTACCTTCTCCTATTTCTATTTTAGGTATATCTTCTCCTACATATATTTCATCTTCTAAGTAATAGATTTTTATCGACTCTTCTTCACTTATTCTTTCAAAATTAATATTTTCTTCAAGAATTATACTTATCTTATTATCATCTAGTTCTAGATTATTACAAATTTCTTCAAAAACTTCTTTTGGTAAGAATTCTGAGGAATTATTAAATAAAATATTTATAATTTCTTCTTTATTTTCTTTTAAAGTCTTTTCTTTATCAATTTTTTGATCCATTATTATAATTTATTCTTCGAGTTCTTCTTCTTCATTTACTTCAACTTGATCTTTGTAATCTTTAAATTTTTGAAAGGCTTGATTATTTTTATCTATATATATAGTATTATCTTCTGGCATCTCTGCACTTTTAATTTCTAAATCAGGTAACTTCCATTCCATTCCCTTAAGTTCACTATTACTTAACTTTTTAGGAATTTGCATTTTTACATAATCACTATGAAAGTGTTCTACTATACTTTTATTTATAAACCTAAATTTCTTATGATATTTATTATAACATCTTCCTAACACAAATATCTTTATCCTAAGATTCTTATATTCTGCATTCATATCAAATCCTTTGTTTGTATGCTTAGTTTTATCTTTTTACCAAACTCACTTGTATCTATATCTATATCTGGGAGACATCCTACTACAACTACTTTATTTCTTAAGTCTACTTCAGCTGTCGCTAATTGTGCTTGAGTATGATTACTAAATCTACTATCATATAAATATAAATGAGCTTTGGTATCTAGTCCCGCTCTAGTTTGACTAAGTATTCCTATAATTACTACTCCTAAATGTATAGAGGTAAATCCACTCTTTTTAATTTCTTTAGCACTTTGAGGGCTTATTAGAGTTACTTCTTCTCTCTTTTTGACTATTGATATAGTAAATTCATCCTTATATACATATAAGCTGCTTTTAAAACTATCTAAAATCCCTTCTCTATATAAATTCTTTCTCTGAACTTGTTTAAAACCTACTTCTAACATTTTATCTACGTCTTCTTCTTGAATCAGGTCTTCTGTTCTTTTTATTATTTCTTTTCCTTTACTACTATAATTTAATATATTTCTAACTCTATTCGTTGTTGATTGCTTTACACTAGAGTTTCTAGCTAATTCCATCCTATTTATTTTTTAATCTTAAATTTACTTTTGGTCATAATATGTCTTTTATATCTACCTTAGATACAACTGGTTTATTAGAGCTTTCCACTCTAGATTCAATTACTTCTATTCTCCTTACTAACCATGCTATATATTATGAACTTATACTTTTATGATCTAATTTTTCTATTCTTTCTTCTAGTCTATCTATTTTTGTTAAAACTTCTATAAGTAATTTTATTATAGTGTTATTTTGACCTTGAATAATTGTATTACTTGGGGTACTAAACTTTTCATCACTTATACCTACTGGGAGATTATTTTTCGTTTCTACTGTTAGTTCTTCTAGGATTTTATTTAATACTAAACTCATTCAATTACTATTTTTGCTATTACTTTTAGTTGCTCTTTTAATTCTTTGAGTTTCTTTTATATTTTCCACTTCTTTATGAAGTTTTTTAACTATTCTTTTTATTTCTAATTCGACTGGTTTAGGGTCTTTTAGTTCTATTAATCTATGTAGCTCAATTATCTCTTCAGTACTAGGGAATTTTTTAATTTGACTACTAAAATCTTTTATTAATTGTCTTATATAATCTAAATTTGACTGTAATGTTTTGATCTTGCTATTTTAAAAAAACGTTGCCAATTCCATAATATCATTATTAATTTTATCAATACTGTTTTCTAAATTTCTACCTAAATTTATTAATAAATCTACTGTAAAGTTTTGCTGAGCATTACTAGTATGAGGTATATGCTTATACTGGTTTTCTAAATGTTCAATATTACAATTAATCTTTATATTATTCTGCAAGCTAATTTTCATCTTTTTATAATTTGTAATTTCTAAATCTAAATATTCTAATTTAGTCAAATTCATGTATTTTCTAGATCAAGATACTCTACTCTTCTTAAAGTCTTTGAACCTTGTTCTATAATTTGGAAAAAATAAGTCTTTGCTATATAAAGTTTCTCTTCAATTAATTGCTCGTTAATAGGAAATCTATTCTTAATTACAAAGCTTATATATTTACGAAGTAGAAAAGATATTATGCTATTAATTTCTGTCCAGGTGTTCCCTTTCAGCCATTAGCACAATTGAACGATAAAATTACTGAAGCTCAGCAAGCAATATTAAATAATATTTGGTTTTTTAGAAATGATAATAAAGGTTTTCTCCAGTCTTTGAATATCTTAAGCCATCAGTTTTCTGAAACAAATAAATTCGGTTTTTATGCTGTTTTTAGAAGAAGAAGAACATGGATCTTTTCTACATGGCAGGAAACTGCTAATTGTATTGAAGGTTTTCCAAATCCTATTTTCAAACGGTATTTTAATTATGATGAAGCCTATATAGCTTTAAAAATGTTTTTTCAAAATCAAGATGGCTTCGAACCTATTTTGGAATTTAATGGTTGTACTTATAGTAGAGATCAAGTGAAAAGCTTCATGAATCACTTCAAAAATATAAATGAAGCAAAAATAAGAATTACTGAAGATTTAGAAAGTTGTAAGAAAGATATGAATAATCTTCTTGAAGATCTTCAAAGAAAAAATGTAGTATTAAAGAAAGAATTAGTCAAAGCTGAACAGCTAATAGAGCAGTTTCAGAAGATGGAAACTAGTGAAGGAAAAGAAAAAAGAAGCAGTAAGGGCAAAGAAAAAATAATAGAAGAAAAAATGGAAAGGCCCTTAGACATTATTAACATTACCCTAATGAGGGATCAAGCTAAAAATCTTTATAAAGCGGTAGAAAATCTACCTACTGATATTTAGCAGAGCATCTTTGGCCATGCAAAAGATGATAATCTGAAGAGGTTTTTAAAAATTCAAAGATTTCTTACTAAAGCCGTAGGATTACCTAAGGGTATGACTACACTTCTTCATAAAGGAAATATTAATTACGAATATCCCTTTAAATTTATGACAGCTCAAGTTCATTTGGATGAATTTCCAATGAATTTTGAAATTCCTGAATTAGGACAAGTAGGTATTGAAGAGTTGTTTAGTTATGGGATCATTGATTCCATATGTGCTTTTAGTACCATAAAAATTCATTTTCTTCCTGAAAAAATCCAACAATCCATCAGAATGTTTGGAGGGAAGCATGGCTTCTGTCTTGATATTGATTCAATTCCATGTGAGTGGATTATTAATCAGCCCTACAATATCACAACAAGTTTTCTTCCAGCTTATCATTACATTGTAATTGTACCCTTACTTTCCAAAGGGACTTTAAGAGAAGATAACTTTCCAGCTGATTTTGATGATATGTGTCATGAGTATCTACAAAGATACAGAGCTCAGAAATACTATATCAGCATTAATCTAATAAGGCCAAAATTAATTGGGCAAACTCCTCACATGTCCATTTTCCTCAGAGATCTTCATGTCTGGTTTAAATATCCAATTCCTTGGATTTTTCTTAGTCCTGAGACTGATGATTATCTTAGAGAAGTTCAAGAACAAGAAGTTTTAAAGCTTGAAGATACAGTTTTTGAAGGAGAAGAAGATTACATTTTAAATGAAGAAGCTCTTCATAATCTAGATACTTGAATTGTCGGTAGAAGAAGTCAAGCACAACGAATTGTCAGTAGAAGAAGCCAAGAGCAGTAAAAGTTAGAGCGAATTGTCGGTAGAAGAAGCCATGAGCAGTAAAAGTTAGAGTTATCAAGAATAGTTAAAAGCAAGTTATCTAAAACAGTAAAAAGCTAGAATTATTACAGAATCTTTACTATTGAAAGATGCTTTGTCGGCCACTTGTTTAGGCCTTATCTTCTATAAATAGCTCCTCCTCCTCTGTAAAGAAGCATCGATCAATCTCTACAAACACCCATCTCTCTAAAAACTCTCTAAAAAACACTCTCTGTTTTCCTATGTATAATCTTACTTTGGATCAATAATGCTTGTGAATATTCAGTAAGTATTCTTGCAAACTGTTTGTTTTTCAGTTAGTTTATTTTCCTTTTAAAACCAAAGAAGTCTAGCCAGGTTAACGAAATTTAAAACGTTTTGTTAAATTTATTTAGTAAAGAGATCTATGGAATGTTTTATTTTAGAACTAGTGCTTGTAGTATTTTAAAAATGTTTAGTAGAGTTCCTGTTTTTGATGAAACAACAACTCTGTTTCTGGGAAAGCTCTCTGGTGGCCTTTGTAAGTCCTTGATGATAGGCAATGACAGGCTTTGAGAGATTTAGAAATCTGTTTTTGGATCTGAAAAACCCATAGGAATTTGAAATACTATTGTTATAAGCACCACCTCTAAAAATTTGGTATCAGAGCCCTTAAATATCTTTAGTCTTAATTGGTCTTAATTTATAAAGAATTTCTATATCTATTAATATTAATTCACTTCCTGCTATATTTACTTCATATTCATTTTCTTGAATGATAGCTTTACAATTTGTACAGTAATAGTTTTTCTTATTTCTAAAACCTTTATTAAATGCTTTCTTACCCGCCAATATCCCCAATCCACACGAACTTGCATGGATCACTTGATATATTCTACCGAACCAATTTAGGGGACCATCTAGAATTGTAATAAGGCATGAGAACTTGTTTCTTTATGTAAGAATAGGTCTAGTTCACATGTGGACTTTTTATTAAGGTCCAATGGATTTAATAAAATAAGAAAAATAATATACGGCCCTTACATATGGTATGGGCGGCAAGGCTATTGAGAATAGCTTAATTTTTTATTATTATTTAATTAAATGGAAATTAATTAATTTTTTGATTAAAAGTCAAAATCTTTTTCTTAGTATGAGATGATCTCCTAAAACTATACTATTGTTGGTAGTATAGTTAATGTTAAAGATTATATTTGATAAGTAGATAAATAAAATGAATTATTTATCTAATCAAATTAGGAAGTCTTTAATATGGTTACAAATACATTATTGAGTTGGATTAGGAGTCTTGGTTGAGGATATAATTTCTTTTCGAAAAGGATTCTTAACCACCAAGTAAATCTACCTAAGGAAAGGATTCTTAACTACCAAGTAAATCTTTCTTAGGAAAGGATTTGTGATCCTAATCTATATCATATAAAATTCGGCCAACCCAATAAATCCACCTAAGGAAAGGATTCTTGCCAACCAAGTAAATCCTTCTTAGGAAAAGATTTATGATCCTATATATTTATATATGTGTGTGATTTTCGGCCAGCCCTAAGATTCTATGATGAAAATTTCGGCCATGCTAGGTAATTTTCAAGAGAGAATTTGGTAAAGCAAGAGAGAGAATTTTGAGGGAGAAAAATTAGTTTTTGCTCTAGACAAAATTCAATCAACTCATAGAAAAAGGGTGTGGAATTCGGCCAAGGAGAAAAGAGAAAAAGAGAACGTTTTGGTTTTCGATAGTACACTAGTATCCTTTACATCAAAAGGGTTTTGTATACAACATCGAATCAAGGTTCACGTGAGTTTCAATCAAATTGATTGATAATTCACAAGTGGCCAGACGTTCTTGATTTTTCTCTTTGAGGATATTTGTAACTAACAACGAAATAGATTTTGTTTGTTTCCATCCTCAGGTATACAATTTATAGAAAGGGAGCTCACACTCCTAGGTGATTCACGTTCGTGATTGGATTGGAAGATCTTGCGGAATCAATTCGACGCATGTTCAATCGTCACGAGAAAAAGGTACGATACTTATATATACATCAATTAATCTAGGGTTAAGGTTCTCATTGCATAAAGGGAAATTTTTTAATTTATACGCCAACCCTAATTTTCTAATTTTCTCACGCTTCCGTTGCGTTTTGAACCTATTTTTTTCCCTTCAGTCCTAACCAAGACTCTTTTCTTATCTATCCAGACCACATGTCCTAGCCAAGACTTCATGCCTTTTAACAGTACTTCCTAAATGTGATCAATAAATGCAAAATGCAAACAAGCACTCACCATATAATATGATGCCAACACATCCTATAGGAACTAGACATGTGCATCAAAGATCATGGACCAAATGTTGTCTAGTTACTAATCATGAAAAAAATTCTAGAATCATGTGAAACACAACAAACACATTAAATTCCTAGAGTCATTCATGTGGCTAAAACATGAATAAAAACATATACACTATGTACATATTCAATGTTTAAGTAACAAACACAAAAACATCCTAGAACCATGAGATGATGTCAATCGTAGTTCCATCAAAAAAGCTGGAACATATTTTTCTCACAATATTCAATCAAAGTCAAAATAGCTCTAAGTGCTAAATCAAATGTGTTGATTCAATATATGTTCAATTAATAGAACCTAACACATGTATAGACTATTTATCAAGAAAAATCATTCAAATGAATAAAAAACAATTCTAAATCAAAAGCTAGCACAATATGATATCCAATCATGTGAAAACATAGACTTTAGAAAAATCTAACTGAACATGAGAGATCCTAATCATGTTCAATCTAGCTTCAATAGAGTCTATAACGCTAATCAAAGTACAAATACATTTATAGAAGAAGAAAACCTAGAGTAATTGAAAAACTTTGTAGATCAAAACATAAGAATTTTTCAATACCTTAGAAGAAAATGTGCAATCCTGATTTTGATGGAGAACCACCAAAAAAAACTTGAATTAATGATCTCAACTTTCTTGGAAATTATAGACTATTGATAGAGGAACAATCTCCAATATGAATCAGTTGAATCAGAGTTTAAATGAAAAAGTTATGGCGTTTAGGAGATGAGAAAGTTTGGAGAAAATATCTGCACAAGTTATTTCAAATTCTCTACTTGTTATAAAATGAGGGGGAAAGAGAGAGATTGGAGGACCAATGGCCACAAGCCACCTTCTTTTCCTGAGATGGTATGTGGGCATAGTAGGGTCTACATCAGAACCAGTTCCCACACAACCTAGGTACCTCGATACCACTATCTCGGAAAAGGTCAACATCACTTCTCCAAAACTGGTAGACATCAAGTCGAGCGAGCGTACTGGTACATCCTACCTGGTACCTTGATATCAGGATATCTATCCGGTACCCGAGTACCTCAACATCGGTTCATAACTTGTCTAGGATAACTTCTACTTGGTATCTTGGTACAGGTATATCTCTTAACTGGTATCTAGGCACCGGTATATCTCTTACCTGGTATCTAGGCACTGTAACATCTACTCGGTACCCAAGTATCGTGTTATTAGTCCAATACCAATTCATTATATACGCCTCCTCATTCCGGTAGGAATAATTGTACCAAGAAGGTGCTAGATTGATAGAACAAGTGCCATGACAACAAGAGTAGATCGGTACATCAGGGTACTGTGCCCCCCGAAGGTATAAAATCAGCGTATGCTCCTCCAACATCATAAAAGAGAAAGTTGACCTCTCCGGCCATTAACAATGCCATTAATGGAGATAATCAATGTGATTAACGAAGACTATCAATGCCATTAATGGTGATAGTCAACCATATTAATGGAGAAAATCAACTTAATTAATGAAGATAGTCAACTCATTTAATGGTCATTCAAAATACCATTAATGAGTAATTGGTTTGGATACTCGATTAAGGAAGTATATTTCTTCTTCCTCTGGATACTGCCTAGGGGGTTTTCAGTATATGCTCATTCGTGATGCTTTTTCTCCTAAAGTCAGTCCACCTCTAACAAAAAAAAAATTCATTCTCCTACCTTTTTCATTTACTATGTATACATGTGCGAGAGGCATCGACACCACTTGTCCAAGCTCACCTATCTTTCCTCCTTGCATGCTACTTAGATCGAGGAACTACAGAGGAGACCTAGAGAAAAGACTAGGTGCTAGGACCGGGGTACGGAGACCTAAGTACCAGGACCAGGGTACCGAGACTGGGGGCTTTCTTACTAGGATAAGGGACATCCTGTCCAAGACCAGCCACTCACACCAACAAGATAAACTCTAGCGCCATATCTACTCTCTATCCTCAAAGACCCGACGGGCGATACAATTTTTCTCCTACATGCTGCACCTAACTCTTATATTCATACAAGATCACCAAGGTATGAGGTACCTACCCTCCATAGCCTACCAACGGGTTGAGGGTGTTAATTGATATTCCTCACCTTAAGTAAATTTCCATATAACATTTATTGGCGTTGCCTGTGGGAAGATCAATTGACCAATGTGGCTTTCTTTTCACTACTTGAACCTCAACTTTCAACTATTAGGGTGATAGATTTATTATGCATTATTTATGATGTTCTTTCTCAGTAATTGTACATACCACTTGTGCACCACGTGTGGTGCTTACTTTATCATTTAACGAGTTCTGTTTGTGGTGGAGCAAATATGGTACGTGGGACTCTTGGAAGGCTTTTCTATAATGGATTTGCTCCAGTACATCGAGAATCCCTGAGCAGTAGTGTTTTGCTTCTCTTGCTTCCTTTCATCAGAATTATTCAGGTACATCTAAAGAACCAACGTAGTAGAGTTGTACCACAACTGTTTTCATATGAAATATTTGCTACAATATCGGTAGACCTCATATCCAGCAGATCCATGGATTAAAAAATGTTAATACGGATCCCTTTATGTCACCATATCCGCTCTTTAAGAGCTCTTAGGTAGCGATAACAGATCAACTTAGGAATCAATAGCATGACTAGTAGAAGACTAGTGGCTCCTCACCTCATGCATCAAGCCAATCAATGCCAAAGTGAGAAACCGAGCTCCCGATTCTTTTCTGGTAGGTTCAGAACATTATTTCTATTGTTGAGGACTTTAGGAATCTCATGCATGCCTCTGGACTGGTACCAGGCCTGTGGATCCTCTCCACTAAAATGGGCATTTTAACGCCTTAGTAAGCCACCAAAGCCTCGATCAAATCGAGGAGAGCCTAGAAGCTTCCCACTTTTGGTAAGGCCTTCTACATGCCTAAGCAAGCCTCTGAAGCAGCAACACCGCTGTAAGGGCTAGTGGATACTACTTGTATCTGGTCGGTCAATTCCGGTAAGTCAATGCGGTCCCGGTTGAATCTAGGGGGGTTCAGAACCTTATTTCAACTGCTAGGGACTTCTAGGATCCCAAGCATGCCTCTTGACAAGTACTAGATTGGTGGCTCCACTCTATTTGTACCAGGCCATTCATTACCTTAGCAAGCCACCGATATTCTGATCCATTCTGGGAGTGCTCAGAGGCTTCCTACATTTGTTGCGGCCTCACACACGCCCAAGCAAGCCTATAGAGATGCATGACTAGTAGATGCCTAATGGCTCCTCACTTCATGTACTGGGCCAGTCAACTCCCAAGTAAGCCACTAAGCTCCCAGTTCATTCCACGTAGGTCTAGAGCCTTATTTCAGTTGTTAACGACTTCTAAGATCCCAAGCATGCCTCTGGATTGGTAAAAGGCCAGTTGCTCCTCACCATTTATACTGGGCCATTCAACTACCTTATGAGCCACTGAAGTCCCGATCTGATCGAGGAAAGACTAGAGGATTCCAATATTTGGTAAAGCTTCTTACATGTCTAATCAAGCCTCTGAAGCAGCATCGCTGCAATGCCTAGTGGCTCCTCACTTCTTGTACTGTGTCGGTCAACGCTTAAGTAAGCCACTACAATCTCAGTTCATTCTAGGATGGTATGAAGCTTATTTCAATTGATAGGGGACTTTTAGGATCCCAAGCATGCCTCTAGATAGGTACCAGATCGATAGCTCCATTCCATTTATATTGTGCCATTCAACGCTTTAGCGAGCCACCGATGTCTCGATCAGTTCAGGGAGAGCTTAGAGGCTTCCTACATTTACTAGAGACTCATACATGTCCAAGCGTGACTCTCGAGCAATATGACCGGTAGAGGCCTAGTGGCTCCCCATTTTGTGTACCAGGCCGGTCGGCATCCAAGTGAGCCATTGATCTCCTGGTTCATTCCACATAGATATAAAGCCTAAATTTAGTTGTTGGGGACTTCTAGGATCCCAAACATGCCTTTTGACTAGTACTAGGCCTGTGGCTTATCTCCATTTATACCGGGAAATTCAACTCCTTTACGAGCCACCGAAGCCTCGATATGATCAAGGACACTAGAAGCTTCCCATATTTGGTAAGTTTTCATACATGTCTAATCAAGCCTCCAAAGTAGTAGCAATGCTGCAAGGCCCGATGGCTCCTCCCTTCTTGTACAGTGATGGTTAACATCCAAGTGAGCCATTACGGTCCCAGTTCATTCCAGGAGGGTCCAGAACCTCATTTCAATTGTAAAGAGTTTTAGGATTCTAAGCAATCCTCAGGACAAGTACAAGATCAGTGGCTCTAATTCATTTATACTTGGTCAATCAACGACTTAGTGAGCCTTCGATGTATCGATCCGTTCCTGGAAAGCTCAAAGGCTTCCGACATTTGTTAGGGCCTCATACATCCCTAAGCAAGCCTTTAAAGTAGCATGTCTGGCAGAGCCATAGTGTCTTCTAACCTCGTGTACCAGACCGGTCAATGCCTAAGTGAGCCATTGAGCCTTCGGTTCGTTCCAGAAAGGTCTAGATCCTCATATCAGTTGCTAGGGACTTCCAGGATCCCAAACATACCAAGATCGGTACGAGGTATGTGACTTCTTAATATATATACCAGGCCGTTCATTGCCCTAGTGATATACCGATGTCCTGATCCGTTCAGTGATAGCCCAGAGGCTTCCATATCTGTTGAGGCCTCCTTCATGCCTAAGCAAGCCTCTAGAGCAGCACGACCAGTAGAAGACCAATGGCTTCTCACTTTTTTTACCGGGCCGGTTAACACCAAGTGAGCCATTAAGCTCCCTATTCATTCCAGCAGGGTCCATAGGCTCATTTTTGTTGCTGGTGACTTCTAGAAACCCAAGCGTACCTCTAGACCATTACTAGGTCAGTGGCTTCTCACCATTTGTACTGGGCATTCAAGTGATCTGGTAATGTCCCCATCAACACGGGGAAAGCTTAAAGGCTTCCAACATTTGCTGAGGCCTCATATATGCCCAAGCAATCAATTAGAGCAACACCACCAAAAGATGACTAGTGGATCCTCGCAACGTGTTCCAGGCCGGTTAACATCCAAGTGAGCCATTAAGCTCCCAGTTCATTCCAGCAAAGTCCAGAGCCTTTTTTTAGTTGCTGGGGACTTCTAGGATCCCAAACTTACCTTTGGACCCATACCAGGCTATTGACACCACTGTATTTATACCGAGACATTCAATGCCCCGGTGAGCCACCAAAACCCCCATCTGATTGAGGAGAGCCCAGAGGCTTCCAACATTTGGTTAAGCCTCTTACATGCCTAAGCAAGCTTCTTGAACAACAACATCGCTGTAAGGTGCAGTCGATTCTCACTTTTTGTATCGGATCAGTCAATGCCAATGTGAGCCACTACAGTCCTGGTTCAGTCTAGGAGGGTCTGGAACCTCATTTTCAGTTGTTGGGAACTTTTTGGATCCCAAGCATACCTCTAGACAAGTACCAAATCAATGGCTTCACTGAATTTATGTCAAGCCATTCAACGCCTTAGCGAGCCACCGATGTTCCGATCCATTAGAGGAGAGCTTAGAGGTTTCCTACATTTGTTGAGGCATCATACATGCCTAAGTAAGCCTCTAGAGCAGCACGACCAGTAAAGGCCTAGTGGTTTATCTCTTCGTTAACCAGGCCAGTCAATGCCTAAATGAGCCACTGAGCTCCCGGTTCATTCCAGATAGTTCTAGAGCGTCATTTCAGTTCTGGGAACTTCTAGGATCCTAAGCATGCCTCTAGACAGGTACCAGACCGATTGCTCATCTCTATTTGTTTCGGACCATTCATCAACCTTTAAAGCCACGAAGACTCGATCTAATCAGGGAGAGCTTAGTGACTTCCCACTTTTGGTAAGGCCTCTTAGATGCCTAAGCAAGCGTCTAGAGCAACAACATTGTTGTAAGGCCACATGGTTCCTCACTTTATATACCGTTCCGATCAACGCCAAAGTGAACCACTATGGTCTCGGTTCATTCCAAAAATGTCCAAAACCTCATTTTTTTTGGCTTGGGACTTTTATGATCCCATGTATGCCTTTGGACAAGTACCATATCGGTGGCTGCACTTCATTTGCACATGGCCATTGAACGCCCTTGTGAGCCACCAATGTCTAGACATGTTCAGGGGGAGATTCAAGGCTTCCTATATTTACGGAGACCTTATATATGCCCAAGAAAAACTCTAAAGTAACATGATCGGTAGAGGATTAATGGCTTCTCACTTTATTTACTAGGCCATTCAACACCCAAGTGAGCCACTGAGCTCCTAGTTTGTTCTAGTAGTGTCCGGAGCCTCATTTCAGTTTGTGGGGACTTCTAGGATCTCAAACACGCCTCTTGAGTAGTACCAAACTGGTGGCTCCTCACCGTTTCTACAGAGCCATTCAATTCTCTATTGAGCCACCGATGTCTTAATCCATTAGAGGAGAGCTCAGAGGCTTTCTAAATTTATGGAGGCCTCGTACATACCTAAGCAATCCTCTAGAGCAACACGATCAATATATGCCTAGTGGCTCCTCACTTCGTGTACCAGGTCGGTTAATGCCCCAAGTGAGCCACTAAGTTCCCAATTCATTCCATCAGGCTCTAAAGCCTTATTTCAGTTGTTAGGGACTTCTAGGATCCCAAGCAAGCCTATGCATTAGTACAAGGCCAGTGGCTGCTTATCATTTGTACCGGGCCAATCATCGCCCTTGTGAGCCACCAATGTCCCAATCGATTTGGAGATAGCCCAAAGTCTTTCCATAATTGTTGAGGCCTCCTATACACCTAAGCAAGCCTCTAGAGCCAAATGATTGGTAGAAAACCAATGGCTTCTCACTTCCTAAACTGGAGAGGCCAACTCTTTTCAGTAGGGTCTATAGCCTCACTTCGGCTACTAGGGACTCTTATGATCCAAAAGATGTCTCTAGACCAGTACCAGACCGGCAGATCCACTCCATTATCAACTCTCTAGTGAGCCACCGATGTCCCTATCAATTTAGGGAGAGTACATAGGCTTTCCATATTTGTTGAGGCCTCTTAGATGCATAAGCAAGCCTCTAGGCAGCAACACCGCTGCAAGGCCCAGTGGTTCTGCAATTTTTGTACCACACCAGTAATTGTCCAATTTAGCCATTGCTGTTTTGATTCATTCTAGAAGGGTCCAACAACCAGATCGATGGGAGTCTCACCTTCTGTATACTCCACTGCCTCAGAATCAACCTCTACCTGAACTTTGTCGATCTAAACATCCTTCACCTCTGGTAGGCCAGTTCGGACCTTTATTTCTTTGTAAGACCGGTTTGGACATCTACTTCTTGTCAGGTTCATTTGAAGAGGTACCCAGGTTGAAGCTTCTATTGCAACCCAAACTCTTACAGTAGTAGGGGACTTCGAGGTAAGTTCTACCACAATATGGCTCAAGAAGGACCGACTTAAGTATGAACAAACCCAACTAACTCTATATCTTTCTCTTTGATGTTCTACTACTTCCATCCTATAATGATGCTTAGGTCAAATAGGGGAAGAAGAGCCTGAGCTACCCGAGCATTCCTTTGGTAGGCACGATACATGGGTTTGAGTCTCTCCATATCTTAAACATGCTGGATCTGTTCCCTGTCTACCTGTAACTCAGTCGTTGTTGCCTCAGCTCTAGAAGGGGTTTTGATCAAAATGACTGCACCCCTCGCTGTCTTGGTTAGCTCCTCCTTAGCCTGCCTGAGCTTGGCATTAGCAGCACTAGCTTGCTTTTGAAGAGTAACAACCTAGTAGCACGTAGAAAGTAAAATTTGAAGATCTTCCAGATACGGAGCAAACGTTTATAACTTCCCAAGTTCCTATCCTGGGTAAAAAAAAGATTGAACAAAGAACCCGTCTTGTACCTCAAGAAGACCTACGAACCGGTTACATCACTTTGGGACTAAAAGCTCAATATTCTCTTTAGTAGTCCCATGGGAGGGGTTGTGACCCTAAAAAGATAAGATATCACCTATTAACTTGTTCACAAAAAAGGATGCCTTTACGAAAGGTCACTTTATTAATTATAACCATAACACATATCATCTCAAGAGATTCTACTCATAAGAAGCTCCTCAAGCAAGGTTGGCTACCGATTGGTACCACCTTGTGTTGATAACACCCCGTACTGGTTTCGCCTTCATTTTGTATCACTAGTTGAATTATCAGTAAAGATTCTCTATTTTTCCACATCTAAACTTGTCTGATTCTATCACCAATATTCATCATGAAATTTCACCATGATCACCAAGAACTGGGAAAGCTCATATCACAATCTCCATTCAATAGTCAGGCTACCACCACCGAGAAAGATCTGGATCCTAAGAGCATAGTTGCCTGCCAGACCAAGGTTGCAAAGTTATGGCATTATTTGCCCATCTCTTCCTTAAGATCAAGGAAACCAAATGGGCATCATGTTGCCTTGATCGGGCTACCACCCCCAAGAAGGGTCTGGATAGTAAGGGCATAGTTGCTTGCCAAATCAAAGTTGCGAATTTGTGACATTAGTTGCATATCACTTCCTCAATACAGGACAGCCAAATGGCCATCCTATTGCCTTGGCCGGGCTATCACCCCTAAGAAGGGTCTGGATCGTAAGTGCATAGTTTCCTACCAGACAAAGGTTGCAAAAATATGGCCTTCGTTTCCTGTCGCTTCCTCAAGACCAGAATAGCCAAATGTCCATCCTATTGCCTTGATCAAACTACCAACCCCAAAGAAGGGTTTGGTTCATAAAGGCATAGTTGCCTACTAGAACAAGGTTACCAACAGGTTAGCCAAATGGCTATCCTACTGCCTTAGACGGGCTAACCCCGCTAGGAAGGATCTGGATGGCATAATTACCTAAGAGGATCAAGTTTGAATAAGTATCAGGATTCCAAGAATATGAATGCTAAGAGTGCCAGGTATAGTGATACATACTTATAACTATTCCTAAGTACCAGGATTCCTAGAACAGGAATGCCAGGTACCCAGATTGGCCATAAAAGCCTCATTCCAAATGATCAAGCAGCATGGTTTGTCATATCTTACCTTTCTCACTTATCAAATTTTACACTGACTAGAGTGTCAAAAATTCCGCCCAAGGGAATATCCACATCTGTGGTCCACCACCGCTCATTTGTTTTATAGGAAGATAATGAACCGGGATTCACCTATGTATGAAGACTTGGTGTGAAAGTGCCCTTAGTTACCAACAAGGATCTTTTCACCTAAGTACCAGGATTCCTAAACTAGAAATGCCGGGTACGCTGATTTACCTGAGCAAAGTGTGCTAGTAATGGATTTCATTTCAAGTAATGGTTACTACTAAGAAGCGATAAGTAAAATTGTTTAAGCATTACAGATCCTGACTCCAACCCTATATGGGTAGCGTTGTTCAAGTCGGTGGGACTTCTGTTAACATCCTTTTTTGGTCTAAATATGAATTTTCCATATGCTTGGTACTGACAATTGTCATTTTTTATATTTAAAATAGCTTGTCAAATTTTTTTATAAAACCACAGCAATGCCTCACAAAGTTTCTAAAGCTAGTACAATGGCAAATCGGGTGTCGTCTATAGGGAAAGGGAAATTAAATGGCTAAAACTAGTTAAATATTAATAAACTAACCTAAAACTTGAAAAGTAAAGATTAATGGTTGGGGTTTTTGAAAGGTCAATAGTTAAAATGCAAACTACAATTAGGTTAGTTAATCTAACATGCAGTGAGTGTTAATAAGAAATGTGTGTTAAAGTAAGATGGTTCAAACTAGGGAGTTGATGGATCCAACGAGCAAACAATAGGTGTATTGGTAATTATCATGAATTTACAATAATCTAATGTAACCAATTTTGAGGGTATAGTTTGGTTGTATATCCCTTATGGTTTTCCAATCTAGAGGGTACAAAATTGGTGCCTAATCTCTTTATAAATTCACAAACCTAGAGGGTACAAAATTGGTGCTTAATCTCCCACAAGCAACCAACTTTGAGGGTATAGAATTAGTGACCCTTTTGAGATTAGACAGAGAATAAGAATAAAATGTCTAGATTTCACTCGGGACGATACTCTTGTTAAATCCTTCCATTCAATTTAGCTTAATAGAATCGAATAGAAGGTATACCCAATTCTCTACTCTAGTAACTTCTCAAAAAATTTGGAAAGAAATGAGGGTACAATCTAAGGCAAATTATTCTTGAAATCAATTAAAACATTAAATGAAACATAATTGATAGATTTTTTTAGCCAAAAAATTGTTATGGGTGTGGAATCTCAATTAACACCCTCGGGACGGCTACCTAGGTAGATCCCGGTCAGGGTAGGTACCTTCGGTACCGGTTTCACGTGTGAAAATAGATGAAATGAATGAAAGAATGATGGTGACGATAATGAGCCGAACAATGTTATGTTATTCAATAATGAAGTAGGTATGATAATATATGTTAATAACCAAATTTAGATAGGGACAAAAGGAAAATTTTCCACTCTCCTAGCTCGGATCCAAGCCCGAGATTGCCCACCATGGAACCATAGGTCCTGGGGGGTAAGCTGTGGAGCCACCCCGTAGATGCGTGGAAGGGTTGACGAGCTCTGGAAACACCAGGGTAGAGCCCAACACGATCAGATCAAGCTCCTAACACTGTAACAAGAATTCAGGAAAAGCCCGATGCCTGACGATCCAGGCTTCTCAAGGTCATGATAGCCTCGTAACTTCCCCAGAAGTCCACCATTCTCTCCAAGCTCCGCTATCACCTATCAAGTACCAGTCTTGCACTGCAGTATTGCTCCACTTCACCGGAGGAAGATCTAGACCTATTTGAGTAGGTATAAGAAGCTCACTGAAGCTCCGATATCACCAAAGAGCACCGATCGGGGGGAATCTAAAGCTCCAAAGGATCTGGAAAGGTCTGATCAAGGTCCTAGTATCAAAACCAGAACACAGATATAACCCTCTAACACTTTGAGGGAGCAAACACCATGCTCGATGACATCCATTGGGCGTCACACCTTGATTGTACATAGGATCATATCTACACTCTAACAAACAATAAAATCACCGCATACGTGCAGGGTAGGTAATTGAGTCCAAAGATTAAATAAACTTATCCCTATTCTAGAGATTCTCGAAGCTGCGATTAAGCTAAAGTCAATAACATTTAAACGAAGAATCCCGCCTGATAGGGGAGGGATTTGATTAAGAATAATGGTGGGAGAATCAGGAGTTGACCCAGTTGGACGGTGTATAATGTGCCCAAGTATGCACGAAAAAAGGAAGAGAAAAATAAGAGAGATAAGGAGAGTCTACTCCGGCCTAAATTTTGACTTTAGAACGCGACCATCGTCGTATTCTACTATTCGACAGGCACGAGATTGCCATCCTACTATACCTCAGTGAGATTGAGAATATTTGAGAGATTTTCTGTATGACATACATGATTTATAATAATGTACTATAACCCCATCTCGTTGTTTTCCTCAACACCATATTAGTATTTGCTTTAAACATCCTTCATCATTCAATCAATCCAGGTACCAAAGGTACCTACCCCAGCCACCACCTTCGTGGTAGTGGTCTCGAGGGTGTTAGCTAAAAATCCTCACCCCAAGTGAATTTTTGGTTAACAACATGCAAAAGCTCTTAATCTCTATTTTCTCTCTAACCAAATAGAGGTGGCAAATTTGTACATGTTGATAATTGGATACAACTATCAATGGTGATGGCTAAGCTTAATTATGATTGTAGAACTTGGTGATAACTCTTATGGTTCTAAGGGTCTTTTTTTTGCCCCTTCTTCATCATATTACCTCTGTATTTATGCATGAAGTCACTAGGGTTTTTCCCGAGCATACAAGCTGAAGATCACTGGATTGATCTTCTCTCCCATTTTGCAAGATTTTTTGTTTAATGTAGTTGACCCTAGAGAATCGGTTTGTAGAGGATATCTTGGAGGCAATCGTATTTGTTTCCTTTCTAGACTTTTTTATTTTGGTCACGTGTACGTGGAGCTTATTATGGTTTGGATAGTGATTCTGATTTTACTTATTAATGGTGTGATACCTTAAGGTATCGACTTGTTTTTAAGGCACTTGAGCATCAAGATGGGGAGGTACCTCGAGGTACTAGTCTGCTGGCGAGGTACCTTGGGGTAACGTTTCGGTTGTGAGGTGCTTTGTCGATCTTGTTGGAGATTTATGCTCATCTAGGAGATTTATGGGCATCTTTCTTTCTGTTGGTGGGGAAGAATATGTATAACGATTGAATAGCGAAATAGTGTTAGGGTATTCAAGCATTGGTTAGGTAGTCTATGGTGGCGTGAGAGCTTTATCTTGCTTCAATAATGGTGTCGAGGTACTGCGACTATGTTTGACCTGGTATTTCAGGGTAAATCACAACATGTAACTCCTACCTGGTATAAAGAGATGTTCCCAACTACATGCCAGCTAGGTGAATAATTTTCCTTTGACCCCTTGCCAAAAATGGCTATTAATAGAAGTCCATTCTGACTTGAACACTGTTAATTGATTTGGTATTGGAGTCAGATTCACTGTTTCATTTTGGAAATTTTCCATTTTTTTACCGGTTACCATAATATGGGAAGAGATCTTCATATTAAAAGCTATTAACTAAAAATTTGCTCAAGGTGAGGAATTTCAATCAACACCCTCAACCCGCTACTTGGTAGGCTGCGAGGGGTAGGTACCTCATACCTAGGTGATCTAGTATAAGAGAAGGGGTATAGAGTCTGGTAGGTAGGAGACTAGTCATCCCACTCGTCAGACTTCGTGCATATGGAGGAACCATGTCACTTGAGGTTTCTTTGCTAAAAGATTTGACCACCCAGTAGCAAGACATGTCTTGGTTCTCCCAACTTCTTTAGAGCGGTAACTCGACATGCAGATAGGTGGCTACGATCAGTGGGGTTAAAGAATAACTCACATTCATACACACAATCGTAATAAAGGAGATAGATGGGAGAAAGATAAGTCTTATGTAGAGGTGGACTGACCAAGGGGAAAAAGCATCATGAGTGATCATATACTGAAAAATCCCATGGCAGTATCCAGAGGAAGGAGACAAAAACCCTTCCTTATATATATATATATATATATATATATATATATATATCAAGGAAAGCTCCTGAGAGCTTGCAAAAATGGTGAAATAATAGAACCATGTTGCTCTAGAGAGCTTACAATAGTAGTTGAACATTAAACCATACCGGTATGTTCCTGGTAAAGTTAAATACATGTAAGTGAGATGATAATCCAATGATGGTTTAGAGAAAATCATGCCGAAAGCCTTTCACACTAGTGGTGAGACATTTTAGTGAAAATTGTTGTGTAGTAGATGTTCTCATTTCTGGATCTTTCAATAGGCGATTTCTGGTCAGATGTGAGATGGGTGTCAGGTGTAGAATCCTCTTGTATGCCTTTTGCATCTCCAGTCCCCCTTCTAAAGTGCTTTTACTAGTGTATTGATGCACATTATAATTAGGGTTAATTCTTGGTGTTCAAGCCGAGAATATCTGGATTAAACTCCTATCTTATTAGGTGGGATTTTCTATTTAATGCAGTTGACCATGAAGTTTTGTGGAGGATATCTTGGAGAAGTTGTGTTTGTGTTCTCTTTGGACTCTCTCTTGTTACCCACCCCTTTAATCTAGCCATTTAATTCATAATCGTAGGAACACTTATTTGGTATTGATTGAGTTAACTCATTAATGGTATTGTGAATGGCCATTAAGGAGTTGATTGATCTTCCACTAATAGGGGTTCGATTGTCCCCATTAAATAGGGTTGACTTTCTCCATTAATGGTGTTGTAAAAGGCCAGATAAGTCAACTTTATCTTCTTCGTTGCTAGAGGAGAAACAATAGCTTTGGCTTTGTGTTGTGGTGGTGAGGTATCTTACTAAACCAGTCTGCTTTTGTTGGCCTTGTTTAGGTAGGCTAGTACCTCCCTGATACAATTCTTTTTACTTGGTAAGTAGGATACGTACCTCGGATGGGTCCTAAAGTGGTATCGTGGTACTTATGTACCGGGCTGGTGTCATGGTACCTAGGTTCATATAAGAAGTACCGTGGTACCTAGGTACCAGGTATGAGGCACCGTGGTACCGGTTCTGCTTATTAACCGATAGCATGTGAGAGGTATTGCTGACTTCATATCGGTCCAAGGTATCGAGTATCCTAAGTATCTAGGTACCCGTCCCGATCTTGATTCTACCAGGTAGGACCTACCAAGTACCAGGCAGATGAATTTATTTTCTTGGGACCCCTGCCAAAAAAACTGTTAATAGAAGTCCCCCCCCCCCCCCCCCCCCCCCCCACACTAAACTCAAACACTAGTACATAGTTGGGGTTGGAGTCAGGACCTTGTGCTGCTTGAAGAATTTTGCTTGTCGCTTCTTATAGGTAGCCATTACTAGAAAAGAAGACCGTTCTCAGCATACTTGGCTTAGGAAAAAAGATCCTAGTAGGCTACTAAGGCAACTTTCACACTACATCTTTGGTTAAAGGTGAAGCATATGTGAATTTGGGTATCTAACATTCCTGCAATTCAAATGAGCGATGGTGGACCACAGATGGGGATATTCCTTTGAATAAGGCTCTGGTTGCCAACCTAGGTACTTGACATTCCTTTCACAGGAATTCCAGTACTTAGGCGAAAGCATGTAGGCGAATCTAGATACCTGGTATTCCTGTTCTAGGAATCCTGGTACTTAGGTGAGATCATATACGAGGTACTTGTTATCCCTACAACAGAAAAAATTGATACTTAGGGGAAAATTTGACCCTTGTAGGTAAATTTGCCGTTTTGGTACTAGGTTCTTCCTAGAAGGATTGGGTTCCGACCAGGGCAGCACAATGGCCATATTACGGTTGTAGTTTTGATGGAAACGATGAGCAATATAGGCCATAACTTTGTAACCTCGGTATTTGGCAGACATCTATACACTTTTGACCAGACTCTTCATGACGGGGGGTGGTGCTCGGCCAAACCAGCAGGATGGCCATTTGGCTGTCCTTCCCATGTACTTGGTATCCCGGCACTTAGTATATATCACGATCGAGGAACCTAGCTTCCCTGCTTGAGGAGCCCTGATATTTAGGCAAACTAGTGAAATGATCTTGGTAGGCAACTATGCCATCCAGATCCTTCTTGGCGGGGGTGGCCCAACCAAGGTATCAAGATGGCCATTTCGCTGTCCTGGTCTTGTGATCTAGCATGCAACTCTTCTCTTACGCTCGGAACCCTCTTTTGGGGTGGTAGGACAACCAAAGCATCAGGAATGTTATTTGGTTATCCTGGTCTCGTGATCTGGCAAGAACTATACCTTACAAACCCAACCTATCTTGGGGGTTGTAGCCAAACCATGGCATCATGAATGCTATTTGGTTGTCCTGGTCTCATGATTTGGCAGTCAACTATACCTTACGAACCATACCCTTATTAGTGGAAGGTGGTGCCAGGCCAAGGCACCAGGGGTAGTGCAAGGGCTTCCACGACCAAACCTTGGTCTTGAGGCAATCATTATCAAAATGCCATGGCGATCCTCTAAGAGGGATTAATTCGGTCCATGGCATCAGGAGCGTTGTATAGCTCTCCTAGTCAAGGCGATCCTCTTAGAGGGATTAATCTGGTCCAGAGCATCAGAAGTGTTGTGTTGCTCTACTGGTTAAGGTGATACTTCTAAAGGGATTAATCATGTCTAGGGCATCATGAGTGCTAAGTATTTTTCCTTGTCCAGGCCATCCTCCTGGAGGGATTAAACCGGTCCATGGCATCAAGAGTGTTGCGTAGCTCTTTTGGTCTCGATCATAGGCTAATGGTAATTATAGGAGAACTCCCATGGAGATCAAAATCAAAAGAGATATAAACTCATGGCTATACAACTTTATACGAAACCAGTCAATGCTCACCCTTCTACTGTGGACTTCAAAGGTTAACCTTATTTGTGGTGATCCATGCTCCCAGTAACAGAGTGACTTTAAACTAAGGTGCTTGTAAATGTGGACCGGTCACTTAGAGAAATCCTCTCACGTTGTGTCTCACTAGAGTACTAAAGAAAATGGCTAGCTTCTAGTCTCCAAGTAATGTAACCGGCCTAGAGGCCTACTCGAGGTAAATGAGAATCCTTTATAATTGTAGTAGGCTTGGGATTCCTTTTGAATGAATTGGGATCTCAGTATCTCGTATGGGCGTTGTGAGGGGCCCAGAACAACAAGTGAAGAACCAATGGCCTGATATCGGTCTTGTAGGGAAAATCGTGCAACGAAAGCATGAAAATAGGGTTTAGTATAATTTTAAAAAAAAATTCCTTTTAATAACAAGAACCTTAACCCTAGATCAATTGATGTATATAAAAAGTATCGTACATTTTTTAATTTTTTTATTTTTTTTTGTGACGATTGAACTAGCGTCGAATTGAATCCATAAGAACTTCCAATCCAATCACGAACGTGAATCACCTTGGAGTGTAGACTCCCTTTCTTTAAATTGCATACCTGAGGATGGAAACAAACAAAATCATCTTCTTTGTTAGTCACAATAATCCTCCAAGAGAAAAACCAAGAACATCTTGTCACTTGTAAATTATTAATCAACTTGATTGACACTCGCGTGAACCTTGATTCGATGTTGTACACAAAGCCATTTTGATGCAAAGGATACTAGTGTACTATCGAAAACAAACACGTTCCCTCTTTTCTCTATGCTTGGCCGAATTCTTCACACAATGAGTTGGACGAAGTTTTTTTTTATAACAATATAAAAAAAAAAAAAAAAAAACTTCTCACACCAAAAACTAAGGCTTGTTCGAAATTTACAACCTACATTTATAGGTTCACAAATCCTCTCCTAAAGAGGATTTACTTGGTAGGCAAGAATCCTATTCTTAGGTGGATTTACTTAGTGACCAAGAATCCTTTTCCAAAAAGAATTCTTTCCTACTCCAAGACTCCCAATCCAACTCAAATAGTCTATTTGTGACCATATTAAGTACTTCCTAATTTGATTAGATAAGTAATTCCTTTTATTTATCTACTTATCAAATATAGTCTTTAAAATTAATTATACTACCAACAATAGTATAATATTAGGAGACCATCTCTTATTAAGAAAAAGATTTTAACATTTATACTTAATTTATTAATAAATAAATTAATTTCCATTTAATTAAATAATAAAATAAAAACAATATAATTAAGCTAAAATATTTAGCCTTGCAGTCCTTGACTACACATGGGCCTATCCATTGGACCTTAATAAAAATTCGATATGTGAACTAGACACATGCCTCAATACAATTCTAAATGACCCATAAATTGGTCCGGTAGAATTTATCAAGTGATCCATGCAAGTTCGTTTGGATTAGAGATCCTGGCAGGCTATTAGACAACACAATCACAATCAACAAATGATTCACTTAGGTCCGATCTATTAATTTTAGTTTATTCCACTAAAGAACTAAAATTGAACTCTTAAATAAAGTTAGAATAAGTTAATATTTCTCGTTCATACCGTAGACAATCTTAATGGAGAAAGTGTATCCTCGTGAAGAATACCAGTAATCGCCAAGAGCTCATAGATCGTCTACAGCTCTTCAAGTTACCATATTTACTCATATGACCACATTTTGAACTTAGATATTTTGACTAGTCTAGAAGCCATGTTTCAATAGGCGCTACTGAAAACTTAACATTAAGATTTAATATCCAATACCTCAAAACATCCATACGATGATATTCTACTCTCATTTAATAAATGGAGCCACGATGTCCGTGTCTACAACTGAAGTCCTCTATCGATTAATAAATGAATACCACCAGACTATCGAGGATAGACTATGCTATATAATTGTACTCATTGATAGCTCTAATGATAACACTTGCAACCATAAGTCCATCATTTATCTCAGGATTGAGATAGACTCTCTGATTGTCTTCAAGTGAAAACTTTTATCCATTGACGGTTCTGGATAAAGTATTTCACTGTGATCCAATTCAATACACACAGTGCACTAGATTCTTTTGTCCAAAGACACCACACTTTGATGATTATAGACTCGTCATAACACATTTAATCCCTCTCAAATGCTAGCAAAAGAATCTACAACTTTAACAAGATAAAGGCGCCCAATTTTTATCTTAAGTTGTGAATATTATTCAAAACTCACTAAAGAATTATGTCTACCTCATACATATCTATATGTATGAACAATTTTTATTTTGTCATAGTCTTTTGAATTTTTGATTATTTACATTTGACAGTTATAATAATTAAACTATAAATGCTATAAGATTTGTTAAACTAGAAATCACTTTATTAATATGAAAAGATTGTCAAATACATTATTACACTCTTGTTATCGAGCTTAACCCCAACAATCTCCCACTTGCTCTATAGCAAATGTGTCATATCTCTCATCCTCATGTTCTCTAGATGGCCATCAAAAATCTTTTGTGAAAGAGCCTATGTAAAGGGATCCACTAGATTATAAACTGACACGATCTTGGTAATCGTCACGTCACCCCTATGCATAATTTCCCTCAGAATGTGATACTTTATTTCAATGTGTTTCCTTCTCTTATGACTTCTTGGTTCTCTCGGTTTAACCACTGCTCCACTATAGTCACAATAGATAGTTATCTGCTTATTCGCATCAGGAACCACTTCCAAGTCAATCAAGAATTGGCGGTGCTAGACAACCTTTTTAGCAGCCTCGCATGCGACAACATACTCGGCGTCCTTGGTGGAATCAGCAATACAAGATTGCTTGATACTCCTCCATATGACTGCCCCTCCTCCAATAGTTAACACAGATCCTGATGGTAATCTCCTGGAGTCATAATCTGACTGAGAATCAGAATCTGTATACCCAATGGGAATTAAACCCCTTCCATAGTATATAAGCACATAATCTCTCGCTCTCTTGAGATACTTGAAAATATGCTTGACTGCTATCCAGTGATCCAGACCAGGTTTTGATTGAAACCTGCTAATTATACCCACAACAAAACAAATATCTGGTCTAGTACAGAGCATTGCATACATAAGAATTCCAACTGCCGATGCATATGGAACCCTACTCATGAATTGCTCTTCACGCTCATTCTTAGGAACTTGTTCCTTAAAATGTTTGATTCCATGTTTGAAAGGTAACATACCTTTCTTGGTATCTTGTATGGAAAACCTAAACAAGATTTTATCTATGTATAAAGTATGGGTTAACACAATCGTTCTATTCTTTCTACCCCTTATCACTTGGATGTTTGAACCCCGTTCACCGGTAGTGCAGCGGAAACGGGTTTTTTTTTTTTACAGATCGTAATCTATATCTATGACCAATGAACTCGGAATCGTAATTATTTGTGAAACAAATACATATAAAAATAATTACACTAATAAAATATATATGTAAATACAGGAAATTGTAATCAATAATAAAAAAGAAGATTAAAATAGAACCATACCAACGTTTGGAGGCTCCTTCACTTTTCGATATGCTCATGCACCACTGATCTTCCAAGCTATATCCCGGGACTAGTAACTGCGTGTGGCCGCATCATGGTTCTCAGGAACTTAGGATGGAGGGTGTAAAGAAAAACGAATGAAGAAAATATTTCTTCTTAAAAAAAACTACCTAGAACACTTCTAGTAGTTAAAAAAAAAAATAGTTTTTTTTAATGCAACGATTTGCACACACTAAAAACAAAAGTGTTTTTTTTTCTTTTGTCAGCTGACAAAAACCAAAACCCCTTACTCTTGTTTTTAGTCAATATATATATATATATATGTGTGTGTGTGTGTGTGTGTGTGTGTGTGCGTGTTTGTTGTGTGTGAACGCACAACACCCTTTTTACTTTTTTTTTTTATAAACAAATATATCATATATGTATATATTATATCTTTGTGATTTGGTTTTCAAAAATTAAAAACCTGATCACATATAACACACACACATATATATATATAAAACTTTTTTTTTAAAAAAAATCTGATCAAATCTAATTTGATTTTTAAAAAACTTTCAAATAATAAATATCATATATCTTTTATTTGATTTTAATTTTGAATTCAAACTATTTAAATTCAAAATAAAATATTTAATTTAATAAAATAAAATAATCACATTATCTTATTTTATTCAAAAAACAAATATCAACATACACCCTCCATTTAGTGATTAATAACATAATAAATAATCTCATTATTTAATTTATTTAATCACTATTATTCATTAATTAATTAATCACAATATTTAATTAATTCTCGAATAAATACGTGTCACTTACTTGACACAATTAATTGGACAATCCAATTAATTAACTGTGACCCTTATTACCTAAATCGATCGGACTAGCAAGGGGACCTAATGGACCCACTGTATTTTGAGCTCCAATAAACATCATAATCATTAATTAAACCCTTTAATTGATATTCTTTGATTATTAACTCCGGTGTTATTCAACTAAAAACCCGAAGCTACACTCTCTCAACTGTAGACGTTTTTACATAGATCGATACAACTCGGTGTCCATCGATATAGCTATTAAATATGGTGTGATCCTCCACATTAGTTCATAATTAGAGCTGGGTCATAATGTCCGTTATACCCCTATAATTACATATATCTTTTAAGTACCATTGATTCTCTAATGGAAAATAAATCTTATTTTCTCACGGAATTAGGAGAGCGCTCATATTGTCCAAGCCCCGAATCAATTCTTAAGGGAACTACCATCTACTTCTCACAAGAAGGAGTGGATTCCACTATTGTGTACAAACCTTCGCAGCCATAAGCCAAACCGCAATCCCAACATACGGAGTATATTGACCAAAAAATGCATCTGACCTTACCCATGGCATATCAAAGACCACGATCTAACTTGAAGGAGTCGATAAGACACTCAGGATTAAAATCACCCATATATAGCCATCATTAGTTGATAAATATGAATCTCATCAGTAAACGGATCTTGGTGTGAGATTCATATAGATCATGACCCAGTCCTATATGATCACATCATACAAGGTGTCTTCATTCCCATATCACATATGAATGATTCAGGATAGAATCAATGTATATTACGGAATAGACCACAGCTATAGATTAACCACAAATAAGTACCCAGCTTTATTTGCTATCTATGGACTCTTTAGGTTGCACATCTCTTACTGTATTCATCCCTATATAACACTCATATATACAGTTCAAGATTACATCCGATAATCCAGGATGTCAATATGTACATAAGTTTAAAAAATAAATTACAATACATAATTAATTGAACATTTCTTTTTATTTACTTCATAAATCCATTTACAAGTTACATGATTAGGGTATAAACCCCAACAATCTCCCACTTGCACTAAAGCATGTGAGGCATATCTCGTAACCCTAAACCATCTAGGTGACCCGAAAACACTTTAGTCGGTAAGGTCTTCGTAAATGGACAATATGATTGTCTTGTGAGGCTATCTTGGTGACGATCACATCTCCTCTCTGTACTATCTCTCTGATGAGATGATACTTTCTCTCTATATGCTTCCCTTTTTTGTGGCTTTTTGGTTCTTTGGAATTAGCCACAGCACCACTGTTATCACAATAAAGTGTGATAGGCTTATCCAGGTCTGAAACAATTTCCAGATCACTCAAGAACTTACAGAGCCAAACAACCTCTTTAGCAGCTTCACAAGCATCTACATATTCGGCTTCCATGGTGGAGTCAACAATGCAAGGTTGCTTGATATTTTTCCATGCAATGGCTCCACCACATAGGGTGAATAATGATCCAAATGTGGATTTTATAAAATCCCTGTTTGACTGAAAATCAGAATCCGTATATGTTTCAAGTATCTTCAGAGAATGAGAAATTATATTCTAGTGTATTTCGGACAGGTATCCACTGACTACTCCCACTGCATAGCATATGTTCGGTCTCATGCATAACATAGCATACATGAGACTTCTTACTGTCGATGCATAAGGTACACGTCTGATATCCTTAACTTCTTGAGGTATCTGAGGACACTGTTCCATAGACAAGGGAACTCCATGCCTGGAAGGTAAATTACCTTTCTTGGAGTTCTGCATCGAAAATCGCACAAGAATCTTATCGATATATAATGCCTGAGAAAGTGCTATAAGTTTGTTCTTACGATCCCCTTATAAGTTGGATCCCTAGAACATAACTTGCCTCTCCCAAAACTTTCATTTGGAATTGGCTAGCCAGCCAGCCCTTGACATCAAACAACACTCACATATCATTCTCAATGAGTAAGATATCATCTACGTATAGGACCAAGAAAACTACTTTCTTATCAATGATGCGCTTGTAGACACAAGGCTCATCGACATTCTGCCCGAAGCCATAGGTTTTGATCACATCATCAAACCTAATGTTCCAAGATCTTGATGCTTGCTTAAGTCCATAGATGGACCTTTACAGCTTGCAAAACTTTTGCTCTTGATCTGGAGACACGAATCCCTCTGGTTACATCATATAGATGCTCTCATCAAGATTGCCATTCAAGAATACAGTCTTGACGTCCATTTGCCAAATTTTATAATCGAAATAGGCAGCGATGGATAAGAGAATCCTAATAGACTTAAACATGGATACTGGCGAGAAGGTCTCTTCATAATCGATCCCTTTTTTCTGGCTATAACCCTTGGCCACTAGCCTTGCCTTGAAGGTCTCTACATTCCCTTCTAGTCCTCTCTTTCTCTTGTAGATCCACTTACACCCAATGGGTTTTACCCCATCCGGTAAGTGTACAAGATCCCAGACTGAGTTAGAGTACATGGACTCCATCTCGAGATTCATGGCATTAAGCCATTCCTTTTTATCAAGATCTTCCATTGCATTCTTAAATGTCAATAGATTATCCACACTATCAGCAGAGACAACACCTTGTCCCTCACCTATAGCAAAATAGCATTTAGGTTGTCTCACAACCTTCTCACTACATCTAGGTGGTAGTGTATCCTGATCAGGAATCATCTGACTCTCAGATGTTTATGGATTAACAACTCTTGTTGATGAAGCACTAGTCTCACCAGGCTCCAACTCATTTAATACAATCTTGGAACGAGGTTTATGGTCACTAATGTAATTTTCCTCAGCAAACATTGCATTTGTCGATACAAATACTTTCTTTTCTTCGGGACTATAGAAGTGACCACCTCTGGTCTCCTTGAAGTATCCTACAAATAGGCAGACAACTGACTTGGAATCTGGCTTTCCAGTTCTATTCTTCAGTACGTGTGTTGGACACCCCAATATGCAAAAATATCTCTAACTAGCTTTACGACCATTCCACAACTCTAAGGGAGTCTTAGGAACAGATTTGGATGGCACTACATTCAAAATGTATGCCGTTGTTTGTAACACATATCCCATAAGTAATTTGGTAATGATGAGAAACAAATCATAGATCTCACCATTTCCATTAGGGTTCGATTTCTCCTCTCCGCTACACCATTTTGCTGAGGTGTACCAAAAGTTGTGAGTTGGGAAACTATCCCATGCTCGACCATGAAGTCTTCAAACTCTTGGTCAAGGTACTCATCTCCACGATCCTTTTGTAGTGACTTGATAGTCCTACCTAATTGATTCTCAACTTTAGCTCGAATTCTTTGAACTTTTCAAATGTTTCCAACTTTCATTGCATAAGGTAGACGTATCCATATATTGAGTAGTCATCTATAAAGGTGACATAATATTCATAACCACCCCTAGCTTTAACATTCATCAGTTCGTAGACGTCTGTATGTATAAGCTCTAGCGGTTCTTTAGCTCTAAACCCTTTTTCAGTTAAAGGTTTTTTAGTCATCTTACCTTCCAGACAAGATTTGCAGATTGGTAAGGTGCCAGCCTTTAACTCACTTAAAGGTCCATTTTTTACTAATCTCTCTATCCGGTCAAGTTTGATATGACCAAGCCTTAGATGCCAGAGATACGTGTCATTATCTGGAGAAATCTTATGTCGTTTAGTTTTTAGTTTTTCAACCGTAAACATTTCGGTGTTGAGTAGTGTAGTATTTATTAACGATCTTAAAACATACAAATTGTTTTACATTAATTTCTGAACAAATATTCAGACCATTCTTTCCAATAATAACAAACTTATTATAAAAAAAACAGAATATTTTAGTTCTAACTACTTAGAAACGGAAATCAAATTCTGTGTAAATCCAGGAATATAAAAAACATTGTTTAATAATAAAAAAATATTATTATTACAAAATTGCAATCTTATTGCTCCCACTGCTTTGGCCGATACGACATCCCCCGACCCCGCACGTATTAAGAAGGCTCCCTCCTCTAGCTGTGTCCAAGAATTAGTCCACTGTAAAGAAGAACAAACATGATTAGTGGCCCCCGAATCAACTATCTAGGGTGAATAATCATCTTCCACTAAACAAGATTAAAGAACAAGTAAATCATATTTACCTTTCATATTTTTCTTCTTGGCTACCTCCTTCAGGTACTGAAGACAGTTCCTCTTTCAGTGCCCGACCTTGTTACAATGGAAACATTTTCCTTTGTCTTTGTCAGTGGAGATGCCCTTCTTTTTGCTTTGGGCTTTCTTGGGTTTGGACTTACCTTTTGCCTTCCCAGCGGACCTCTTCCTCTTCTTATTATTAGAGGAAGATGGTTCGGCAACATTTGCCTCACCAGTCTGTTAGGATTATGCTTGATAGCAAGAGTATAATATTGTATTTGACAATCTTTTCATATTTATAAAGTGATTTCTAGTTTAACAAATCTTATAGCATTTATAGTTTAATTATTATAATTGTCAAAAGTAAATAATCATAAAATCAAAAGGTCAAAAGACTATGAGAAAAAAAGAATTGTTCATACATCTAGATATGTATGAGGTAGACACAATTCTTTATATTCATAACTTAAAATAAAAAGTTGGGCGCCTTTATCTTGACAAAGTTGTAGATTCTTTTGCTAGTATTTGAGTGGGATCAAATGTGTTATGATGAGTCTAAAATCATCAAAGTGTGGTGTCTTTGGGTAATGCACTGGGTGCATTGAATAGGATCACAATGAAATACTTTATCTAGAACCGTCAATAGATAAAAGTTTTTCATTTGAAGACAATCGGAGTGTCTATCTCAATCCAGAGATAAATAATGGACTTTATGGTTGTAAGTGTTATCGTTTAAGCTATCAATGAGTACGATTATATAGCATAGTTTATCCTCGATAGTTTGGTGGTATTCATTTGTTAATCGATAGAGGACTTTATTTATAGATATGGACATCATGGCTCCATTTATTAAATGAGAGTAGAATATCATCATATGGATGTTTTGAGGTATTGGATATTAAATCTTAACTTTAAGTTTTCAGCAGTGACTACTGAAACATGGCTTCTGGAAAAGTCAAAATATCCAAGTTCAAAATGTGGTCATATGAGTAAATATGGTAACTTGGAGAGCTATAGACGGTCTATGAGCTCTTGGCGATTACTAGTATTCTTCACGAGGATGCACTTTCTCCAATAAGGTTGTCTAGGGTATGAGTGAGTAACATCAACTTATTCTATACTTATTTAAGAGTTCAATTTTAGTTCTTTAGTGGAATGAACTAAAATTAAATAGATCGGACCTAAGTGAATTATTTGTTGATTTTGATTGGGTTGTGTCTATTGGAGTTTAAATTTAGATAGCCCGCCAAGATCCCCAATCCGTACAAACTTGCATGGATCACTTGATATATTTTACTGGACCAATTTAGAGGTCCATTTAGATTTGTATTAAGGCATGTGAACTTGTTTCTTTTTGTAAGAATAAGTCTAGTTCACATGTGGACTTTTTATTAAGGTTCAATGGATTTAATAAAATAAGAAAAATAATATATGGCCTGTATATATGTGTTGGGCGGTAAGGCTATTATGAATAGCTTAAATTATATTAATTTTATTTTATTATTTAATTAAATTGAAATTAATTAATTTGGTGATTAATTAATTATTTAATTAAAAGTCAAAATCTTTTTCTATTCAGAGATGGTCTCCTAATATTATACTATTGTTGGTAGTATAATTAATATTAAAGACTATATTTGATAAGTAGATAAATAAAAGGAATTATTTATCTAATCAAATTAGGAAGTCTTTAATATGCGAGTCGTAGCAACGAATGTGCGTGCGAAGAGCACGCAGCCACGTTTGTTGTGCATGGGCTGCGCACGGCAGCCCTTTGGTAGCCATGGGTTGTGCATGGCAGCCCTTTATGGGTTTTTGGCATGCGCACACCCATGGGTAAGGGAAAAGGGTGCGCACGCCCATGGAAGGTAGCCGAGGGAGTACGAACGTCGAAGGTCGCATGAAGACTTGTTTGCCAAGAAAGGAGTTCTTGTATTCCAAGATATATGTAATTTACTTGTTTTTCTAGGATAGACCAAAATTGTAGCTATTTATATTTTTGTAAATATTGCAATGTTTGTCATTGTTTGATAACATATCATATAGAATAGGAGTGCCACTCATATATCTCTTTTGGTATGAACATGCATGGAATGGTTTAAGTATCTAAATTGGCATCTAGATAACTTGGTAAATCATTCTTTGGAATTCGATCACACCCCTTAAACAATTGAGTGGGCGAAAGTGTTTTGGAACACCTACAGCCTCCAAGTTTAGTTAAGCTTTATGTTTCGTGAATAACCTCTCAAGAGGTATTCATGAATGGAATTTAGCAAGATACTTCCTTACAAGGATAGACTAGACAATTAGCCCAAACGATATCTACTCCCAAAGGAGGGATATTCGTGAGGGATTATATTGAAGGTCGATAACTTGGTGACACACTTAATGTAATTTTATTATTATCCTCCCAAGAGTTCTTGTTAATAAAATTGTAAGGCTAAAATAGAAAACATTGGTTGTTATGTTAAAAATTAGGTGGGACTTATCGAACTAGTAAATGGTGCGTACTCCCAAAGGAGGCGTGACATTTATGGGTATTGGATCACCGTTAAATTTTTTAATTCAAGATAAATATTCAAAAGTGATATATCATGATTGTTTACTTATATAATTTTTGTTATTAAAAAGAAATCATGACCCCATCCCTAATTAATATCCTAAAAGATAATACTTTAACTGATGATAATTATGTCACTTGGAAAAGGAATATTGGGGTTGTTGTTGCAAGCTGAAAAGTATAATTTCATTCTGTATATTCCTTAACCACCAAACTAATGAATCTAACTCAGGAAGCAAAGAGATGAGTATCGGTAGTGGAAGTCTTTAGATGAGATGGCTAAATGTATGTTACATTATAGCCATCATCTCCGACTTGTTGCAACAACAACATGAAGGAATGGAGGCTGCTGCCGATATAATAATGTCTCTAGAGGAGATGTTTGCTAAGAGGTCTAGGATGATTAAGAGAGAGAGGTAGTGATTGCATTTATGAATCTTAGGACGAAACCTGGACAGGGTGTGAAAGATCACATGATAAAAGTCATAGCACATCTCAACATTGCAGAACTGAATGGTGCTAAGATAGATGGTGAGACCAAAATTGACATGATAGTAAACTCACTATCGGATTCCTTTGATCAATTCAAGTTGGAAAACACCTTGAATAATAAGGAATACACCTTGCAAGGCCTGATGCAAGATGTTCAAAGCGCGGAAAAAATCCTTGTGAAAGGCAAGGGTCAAGAGATTCATATACTTGGTAAGTTGCTACCGTTAAAGACCCGTAAGAAGGTCAATAGACAACAACTTGAGAATTCTTAGAAGAGACCAAGAAAGTAACCAAGATCAAAGGAAAGTGTTTCTTTTGTGGTGAAAAGGGTCAAAGGAATAGACTGAATAAGAATGAATTCAACTTGTATTTAGACAATGGAGCGTTCGTGTCTACTAGTGTAATTGGAGATATTAGAATCAATTTTGATTCTTACAGGCATTTAGTTTTAATAAACGTTTCTTATGTACCACAATTCAAGAGGAATTTAATTTCGGTCTCTTGTCTAAATAAATTTGGATATTCGGTTACTTTTAATAAAGGTTTTATTATTAGTAAGAATAAAAAATTTGTTTACAAATGTACATTGGAAAACGGTTTATTCTATTTGTATGAAAATATCTCTCACTTGTTAGACACTGAATCAATGGAACCCAATCATAAAAGAGTAAAATTATCAAAAGATGAAACCTACATATGGCATTTGCGCTTAGGTCATATTAACCTTAATAGGATTAAAATATTGGTAATTGGCAGACCTCTAAGTGACTTAAAGGTTGATGATCTACCAACTTGCGAATCTTGTTTGGAAGGTAAAATGACCAAAAGGTCCTTTATGACCAAAGGCGCAAGAGACATCGAATGTTTAGGATTGATACACACTGATGTGTGTGGACCTATGAGCATTCAAGCTAGAGGTGGATATGAGTACTTCATCACTTTCACGGATGATCACTCAAGATTTGGCTGTGTGTATCTCATGAGACGTAAGTCAGATGCATTTGATATGTTCAAAGCATTTAAAGCTGAAGTAGAAAATTTGCTTGAGAAACGCATAAAAATCTTGAGGTCCGATCGTGGTGGAGAATACCTATCTGGTGAGTTTCAGCAATATCTGATTGATAATGGAATAATTTCTCAGTTTTCTGCACCAGGCACACCTCAACAAAATGGGGTGGCAGAAAGGAAAAATAGAACTCTTTTGGATATGGTAAGGTCTATGTTTAGTTATTCAACTCTTCCTAATTCTTTTAGGGTATATACTTTACAAACTGCTATGTAGATTCTAAACAATGTACTATCTAAGTTGGTTTCTAAAGCACCGCATGAGTTGTGGACCGGGCGAAAGCCTTGTTTACAACACTTAAGGATATTTGGATGTCTTGCGCACGTGTTAAAAGGAAAGACAAAAAAGATAGAGTCCCGTTCAGAAACATGCATATTTCTAGGGTATCCAAAAGAAACAAAAGGATATTATTTTATAGTCCTTCAGATCTTAAAGTATTTGTTTTGACAAATGCTAAATTTCTGGAAAAGGACTATATGAATAATTTTGTGCCTAAAAGTATATTGTCCTAAATGAACTTTTAGAAGACACAATTCCACAAGAGGCTTCACAACCAAGCCCAATTGTAAGTTTTATACCAACACAAGATCAACAATCTACCATACCTCGTCGAGTGGGAGGGTTGTTAGACAACCCGAGAGATACATCAGTCTGGGAGAATCTATAGAGAATCTTCCAGACGATGATGATCCCTATACGTACAAGGAAGCAATGGAAGATATTGATTGTTGCCATTGGAAAAAGGCAGTGCAATCAGAAATTGAATCTAAGTTCAAAAACAAAGTCTGGTCTCTTGTAGACTTGCTTAAAGGGATAAAACCCGTCGGATGCAAGTGGGTATACAAGAGGAAAAGAGGAATGGATGGAAAGGTGGAAACCTTTAAAGCTAGATTGGTAGCTAAAGGTTTACACAGAAGGAAGGTATTGATTATGAAGAAAACCTTAGCTCCTATGGCCATGCTTAATTCTATTAGGATACTTTTATCCATTGCGGCATCTCTAGAACTAGAGATTTGGCAAATGGATGTCAAGATAGCTTTCCTTAATGGAAGTCTTGACGAAAGCATCTACATGATGCAACCAGAAGGATTCATTGAAAAGGGCCAAGAAGAAAAGGTATGCAAGTTGCAAAGATCCATATGTGGATTGAAGCAAGCATCCAGAACCTGAAACATAAGGTTCTATCAAGCCGTGAAAAGTTTTGGATTTTTTCAAAACCTTGATAAACTTTGTGTATACAAAAGGATTTAAGGTGACAAGTTGATTTTCCTAGTTCTTTATATTGATAATATACTACTCATCGGAAATGATGTAGGTGTATTGACATCAATAAAAGAATGGTTAGCAAAACAATTTGATATGAAGGACTTAGGATAAGCAAGTTATATTCTTGGTATCCATGTCATAAAGGATAGAAAGAATAGAACGATTGCATTATCCCAATCTTCATACATAGATAAAATCTTGTCTAGGTTTTCCATACAAGATTCCAAGAAAGGTATGTTACCTTTCAGACATGGAATAAAACTTTCTAAGGAACATGTTCCTAAGAATGAGCATGAAGAGCAATTCATGAGTGGGGTTCTATATGAATCGACATTTTGAAGTCTCATGTGTGAAATGCTCTGTACTAGACCAGAAATTTGTTTTATTATGGCCATAGTTAACAGGTTTCAAGGGAAACCTGTTCCTGATCACTGGACGGCAGTCAAGCATAATTTCAAGTATCTTAGGAGAATGAGAGATTATATGCTTGTATACTCTGGAGGGGATTTAATTCCCGTTGGGTATGATCTGTGTTTACTATTGGATGAGGGGTAGTCATATGGAAGAGTATCAAGCAATCTTGTATTGCGGATTCCACCATGGAAGCCGAGTATGTTGCCACTTGCGAGGCTGCTAAAGAGGTTGTCTAGCTCCACCAATTCTTAATTTACATGGAAGTGGTTCCTAATACGAATAAGCAGATCACTATCTATTGTGACAATAGTTGAGCAGCGGCTAATTCGAGAGAACCAAGAAGTCGTAAGAGAGGGAAACACAATGAAAGAAAGTATCACCTTCTAAGGGAAATTGTGCATAGGGGTGACGTGACGATTACCAAGATCGCGTCAGCAGAAAATCTAGCAGATCCCCTTACCAAGAGTTTTGATGGGCATCTAGAGAACATGAGGATGAGAGATATGACACATTTTCTATAGAACAAGTGGGAGATTGTTAGGATTATGCTCGATAGCAAGAGTATAATATTGTATTTGACAATCTTTTCATATTAATAAAATGATTTCTAGTTTAACAAATCTTATAGCATTTATAATTTAATTATTATAATTGTCAAAAGTAAATAATCATAAGGTCAAAAGACTATGAGAAAAGAAGAAATGTTCATACATCTAAATATGTATAAGGTAGACACAATTCTTTAGTTAGTCTAGAATAATATTCACAACTTAAGATAAAAGGTTGGGCGCCTTTATCTTGTCAAAGTTGTAGATTCTTTTGCTAGCATTTGAGTGGGATCAAATGTGTTATGATGAGTCTAAAATCATTAAAGTGTGGTGTCTTTGGGCAAAAGAATCTAGTGCACTGGGTGCATTGAATAGGATCACAATGAAATACTTTATCTAGAACCGTCAATAGATAAAAGTTTTTCATTTGAAGACAATCGGAGAGTGTATCTCAATCCTGAGATAAATGATGGACTTATGGTTGTAAGTGTTATCATTTGAGCTATCAATGAGTACTATTATATAGCATAGTCTATCCTCGATAGTTTGGTGGTATTCATTTGTTAATCGATAGAGGACTTCGTTTATAGATATGGACATCGTGGCTTCATTTATTAAATGAGAGTAGAATATCATCATATGGATGTTTTAAGGTATTGGATATTATATCTTAACGTTAAGTTTTTAATAGTGACAATTGAAAAATGGTGTCTGGACAAATCAAAATATCCAAGTTCAAAATGTGGTCATATGAGTAAATATGGTAACTTGAAGAGCTATAGGCGGTCTATGAGATCTTGGTGATTAGTGGTATTCTTCACGAGGATACACTTTCTCCATTAAGGTTGTCTAGGGTATGAGTGAGTAACATCAACTTATTCTATCTTTATTTAAGAGTTCAATTTTAGTTCTTTAGTGGAATGAACTAAAATTAAATAGGTCGGACCTAAGTGAATCATTTGTTGATTGTGATTGGGTTATGTCTATTGGAGCTTAAATTTAGATGGCCAGCCAAGATCCTCAATCCACACGAACTTACATGGATCACTTGATATATTCTACCGGACCAATTTAGGGGTCCATTTAGAATTGTATTATCGCATGTGAACTTGTTTCTTTATGTAAGAATAGATCTAGTTCACATGTGGACTTTTTATTAAGGTCCAATGGATTTAATAAAATAAGAAAAATAATATAAGGCCCATATACATGTGATGGGCGGCAAGGCTATTAAGAATAGCTTAAATTATATTATTTTTATTTTATTATTTAATTAAATAGAAATTAATTAATTTGGTGATTAATTAATTATTTAATTAAAAGTCAAAATCTTTTTCTATTAGGAGATGGTCTCCTAATATTATATTATTGTTGGTAGCATAATTAATATTAAGACTATATTTGATAAGTAGATAAATAAAAGGAATTATTTATCTAATCAAATTAGGAATTCTTTAATATGGTTACAAATACACTATTGAGTTGGATTAGGAGTCTTGGTGTAGCATAAAATTCTTTTTAGGAAAGGATTCTTAACCACCAAGTAAATCTACCTAAGGAAAGGATTCTTAACCACCAAGTAAATCTTTCTTAGGAGAGGATTTGGTCTCCTATATATACTACTTGTAAATTTCGACCAAGCCTTGGTTTTTGGTGTGAGAAGTTTTTTATTTGTTTTTTTATTGTTATAAAAAAAAACTTCGCCCAACTCATTGTGTGAAGAATTCGGCCAAGTATAGAGAAAAGAGGGAACATTTTTGTTTTCGATAGTACTCTAGTATCCTTTGCATCAAAAGGGTTTTGTGTATAATATCGAATCAAGGTTCACACGAGTTTCAATCAAATTGATTGATAATTCAAAAGTGACCGGACGTTCTTGGTTTTTCTCTTGAAGGATTATTGTGACTAATAAAGAAGAAGATTTTGTTTGTTTCCATCCTCAGATATACAATTTAAAGAAAGGGAACCCACACTCCTAGGTGATTCACGTTCGTGATTGGATTGGAAGATCTTACGGATTCAATTCGATGCTAGTTCAATCGTCACGAAAAAAAGGTAAGATTCTTTTTATATACATCAATTAATCTAGGGTTAAGGTTCTTGTTATTAGAAGGGATTTTTTTTATACACGCAAACCCTAATTTTTTAATTTATCACGCTTCCGTTGTGCGTGGTTTTTTTCCCTACACGGTATTGCCTTTTTTATCATTAATCAAGTACTCAAAGGTAGTGAGCTCATTGAGCAACTCTGTAAGACTTAAATTTAACTTGTTCATCCCATAGTTGCTTTTAAACTGATCAAAACTCTTCAGAAGAGTCGTCAGTATGATGCTCACCTGACTGGGTTCGTCAATGGCCCTATTATTGACTTCTGCCATGTTGAAGTAGGACATCATGCTCAGGACATGTTCCCGAACTGACGTTCCTTCCTTCATGCGAGCGAGCATAGCGGAACGAACAGCTTCCATGTCGCTTTTGCTTGGAGGGCTGCCTGAATATAGCTTGCAATGACTCTATGATTTTGAATGCTGAAGTCATTGCTTCGTGTTTTGTGACAAGCACGTTTGTCATAGATGCCAACAGATATGTTCGGGATTTCTCATTAGATGAGACTTAGGTGTGCCTCACGAACAGTTCGTGTGGCATTGGCAGTATGCGCTGGAGAACATTCCTCCGTAAGCACAAACTTGAGGTCTTTGGTGACCAAAATTGCATTAATATTTAGTTCCCACATTGTGTAGTTATCACTAGTTAATTTGTCGTTTGTGAGAATTTGAAGTAATGCAGAAGACATTATTGCTGAAATAAATAAAACATTCATTCAGCCATTTATATAAAACAAGTGTGAGTGCTTTAGTATAAATTTAAACATGATGCATGAACATGTTTAATGAACTAGAACTACCCTAAAAATAGTTACTATAGCAGGACAATCCAACATACCACAAAAAAGTGCCGCCTTAGAGTCGGTCAAATCTTTGCATGTTGGACCGAGACATTCTCAATCGAATGATATTCTAGAATAACTCTTATTCCATATCATTCAATCATCGTTTATTCAGTCAGGTTTTTAATTAAGAAACTTAATCAAAACCTTCGTGAGTGTAACCCAGCATTTCAGATTCCCGAAATACCCTCAGAAATTTTATTCTTTAGGAAGTCAACCTTGGTATTGACCTTTGTGGAAACCCTCCTTAGGGAGGACGAAAGCAAAGCCGTCATGAGGCCCCACTCGGATCTCAAGGTGTTGAACTAATGATGGATACCACGGGATATATGTCATATATCCTTCTCCCACTCACTATTTTAAAACTACAGTTTTCTATTATCCGTTAATGCACCTAGACTCTACAGGATCAAACGGCTAACTTTAATCAAGTTATCTAGTGCATTAACTAATTCATTATTAGAAACAAGTTCTAATTACCTAATAAATTATTAATGATTTTTAACAATTAAAAATCAAATCTATTAGTGAATAATCTAAGTCTTTGTAAACTATTTACTAAGCTCAGATTATTATGAAAGTGTTTACCAAGTTTTAACTATTAAAACTCTAACACAATATTCAGTTCATTTATAATTAGGCAGTTAATCAAATTAATCCTAATTACTATAAATGACCCTATTAATCTAACTTATTAAACTCTTTAATAACTAGATTAATATTAATGAGAATTACCAAGTTTTTTAACAATTAAAAAACTAATCTCATTTTCAAAGCCAATTTATGTCTTTGTAGAATCATGAAGCACTTTTCCCTTTTAAGACTTGAACTTGCTTGAATAGTTGTCATTTCCTCTTTCAAGCTTGAATCATCATGAATCCTAGACAACTAAACAATACAAAGGAAATGTTGTTTTGATATAGAATAATGCTAACAAAACTCACAGACCTAACAGAGATGAGCCAACCACCAGTCTAGTGCTGGTCCAGAAGCATGCTTGGGATCCTAGAAGTCACTAGCAACTGAAATAAGGCTTTCGACTAACCTTGTATGAATCGGGACTGCAGTGGTTTACTTGGGCGTTGACCGACCCTGTACAAGATATGAGGAGCCACTAGGTCTCTACCGATCGTGCTACCCCTACGATAACACAACTGTGTTGGTTTCTCAGATTTATGAGTTGACTTGTAACCGCTACCTAGGAGCTTCTGATGATTGGATCTGGTGACATGAGGGGATCTGTATGAGCAGGTACAAATCCTGTGGATGTGCTGGATAAGAGAAATACTGGTAGTGAAGTGAATCTATTGTAAAGAAGTAGGAAAGGTGCATCTCTACTATGTAAGAGCTATCAATGGGTCGAAGTGGTTCAACAGTGGAGGGCTGCATAGCGGATCTTATGTAGAGGAGATATACCCTAACATTTGATGAGGACCAGCCAGTTGATCACCATTCGGCTAAGGTTGGAAAAGATCCAGATCCTTTAACCATTCATGGAGGACCAATGACAAGAGCTAAAGCTAAAAGGATGAAAGAAGCCTTAACTTGTTCAATAGAAAACATTTGGAAGAAGCAAGCTAGTCAAGATTTGGTCAAGGTTCTAAGGATGCAAGAAGAGTATAAAATGGTTAAAATGTTTCAAACAAGTCCAAATCACGAAGAAAGAGTCCAACCTTGTTAGAATGAAGTACTCTAGCCTATCTTGAAGAATAAAAGGCCATTCGGCCATGTTGGGTTTTGTGGGTCTATTTTATAATTAGTTTGGGTTTAATTATGTTGGGTTTTGTGGGCTTATTTTATGATTAGTTTGGGTTTTTGTGTTGGGTTTTATTTTGTTAAGTGTGAGTTCATGTGTTCTTTGATTAGGAATAAGGAGTTACAAATGCTGAATACTTTATGGCCATTATTCATGGTCTATATGTCATTTAGGGGGAGGGTACACATTTAATGGGCAGTTATATTTGTGTTGTATTGTCCTTAGCCTTTGTTCTATATAAACAAGGCTGCTTTTTCTATGTAAGAGAGAGATTTGAGTAATATAAACTTATTTGAGCACTTTGTGAGTGTTTTGTTTTTAAGTTCTTGCATGAACTTTGGAACTTATCAAGCTTATTCAGCTTGTGGCGTTCAACAACATCAAAATCTTTGTTTTGCCTTTAAACTTATCAAACTTCATAGTTTGTGGCGTTTTGGGGAAATCAAAGTGTTGTTCTAATTAACTTTTATCAGTATTCCATTGATAAAGTGATTAGAATAATTTCTCTTACTTCAATCTTGAATGATCGGGTTTATTTCAATTAGTTGGAGGGTGTTAAATTGCATTCCATATGTATCATAGCTCTTTAGCTATTGGGGTGTATGGTTGCTAAGTTAATGATTTCCATCATTTTGGTATCAGAGCTTGGCTCAAGTTTGAGGTTTGCATATCCATTTATTTGTTGTTCTTTTAGTTTTTTTATCACTTTCTTTTCTTCTTCATCTTATAGCATCATATCTATAATTCATCTGAATTGTTGTGCTTCTTGAGGTTATTATCATTCTTCTTTGTTTTCCGTAGAAAAAAAAAAGAAAAAAAAATATTGTGGATTCAAGGAATTCTTGCAAAATTTCAAAAATCTTTCTTTGTTCATATCATTCTTGTTTCGGTTTGGGAAATATTTAAATATTGTCTTCTTAACCAAAACAAACAGAATTCTTGTTGGGATAGAAATTGATATTTCAGTTCTAATCTTTGCTTACTTTAAGTGGCCAACCTTTTGTTTGTTTTTTTTTTAGACCTACCCAATTTCACTCCGTTGAATTTGCCATAATCTGAATTGTTTGTTTAAAAGGACCTTAAATAATCTAAGAACCTAAAGAACAAAACAAGAGAGGTAAAAGGCAAGAGTGGTGAGATTAGCATCGAGAAAAGCCAATTAATTGTGTGAAACACGAGTGGTGTGAATCAATTCTTTGAGAGAAACACGTAAGGGAGTGATTGTGAGTCTGTTCTAACTTTTTTTTTAAGGTTTTAAACATGTCTAAAAAAGATAAAGAAGTGAGTTCTTCCTCAAATGATCTAGTGCTTCAAGCAATGCAGCAACAATTTGAATGTATGTTCAAAGTGATGGGAGATGTAGGAGATAGTCTAGAAAGACATGATGAAGCAATTACCAGATTGCGAAGAGAACCACGATGTGGAAGACAACCAGCCTTTGTCAATGATTTATATGATGGTGGAGAAGACACGGATGATGGCCAAGCTACCATCATTGGTCTAGACGTTAATCCTAGAAGACAAGCTAGGAGAGGACGTTTTGATGGTGTGAACCAAAACATAGGCAACATCAAAATGAAAATTCCTCCTTTTCAAGGAAAGAACAATCCGGATGCCTATTTGGAATGGGATCGAAAAGTGGAGCTGATATTTGAATGTCATAATTACTCCGAAGAAAAAAAGGTAAAACTACCTGCTATTGAATTTTGTGATTATGATATTGTTTGGTGGGATCAATTGTGTAAAGATAGGCGTAGAAATGGTGAAAGACCCGTAGAGACTTGGTTGGAGATGAAACAAATCATGATGAGGAGATTTTTCCCTAGCCATTACTATAGGGATTTGCATCAACGGTTGCAAACTTTGACACAAGGTTCCATGAGTGTAGAAGAATATCACAAGGAAATGGAGATAGCCATGATAAGGGCTAATGTGGAGGAGGACCGTGAGGCCACCATGGCTCGATTTTTTAGTGGGTTAAACAAGAACATTGCTGATCTTATGTAGTTGCAACATTATGTGGAGACTAAGGACATGGTGGGTGTGGCCATGAAGATTGAAAGGCAACTCAAAAGAAAAGGCATAAGGTATGATTCAAAACCTTATTCATGTTCTTCTTCTTCTTGGAAACCGAATTTGAGTAAAAAGGATGATAAACCCATTGTTAAGCCTAAAATTGATGAAACTAAAAGCAAAAATGAAATAGGCAGCAAGGGTAGAGGTGAGAATCAACGTAATCAAACTAGAGGCATTAAGTGTTTTAAGTGCCTTAGACATGGTCATGTGGCACGTGAATGTCCTAATAAAAGGATAATGATCATAAGGGATGGGACAGTTGAATCAAAAAGTGAGAGTGAGGATAAAGATGACATGCCACATTTAGAAGATGCTAGTGATGTAGAGTATGCTAGTGGAGAAAATTTGGTTGTACAACGCACACTTAGTTTGCAACTAAAAATAATGAACATGGTGAGCAATGTGAAAATTTGTTTCATACTCATTGTTTGATTGCTAACAAGTTGTGTAATGTGATTGTTGGTAGTGGAAGCTGTACAAATGTGGCAAGTACCTTGCTTGTGGAGAAACTGAAATTACCTACTATTAAACATTCAAAACCATACAAGTTACAATGGCTGAATGATAGTGGTGTTGTGAAGGTAAATCGATAAGTGTTAATTTCTTTTTCAATTGGTAGATATAAGGATGATGTTTGGTATGATGTGGTACCTATGTATGCTGGTCACATGTTATTGGGGAGACCATGGCAATATGATCGAAGGGTAATGCATGATAGGTTTAAGAACCGTTATTCTTTGATCATGGAGGGACAGAAATACCAACTTGGACCTTTGCCTCCAAAGACAATTTTTGAAGACCAAATGTGCATAAAACAGCAATATGAAGAGCTTGAATCTTCATTAGCTGAAACTTTGGGAAGGGAGCAAGAAAGAGTGAAAAAAAAAGGTGAGTTGAGTGGTAAAAATTAGAGCAATGGGAAACAGAAGGGGAAAGAAAACAAGGAAGGCTTGAGTGAAAGAAAAACGAGTGTTTATGCAAAAATGTGTGATGTGAAGAAAGCATTAATCATAAGGCAACCCTTACTTGTACTTATGTACAAGGATGTTTTAATTGTTTCTAACGAAATTAACAATAGTTTGCCTAGTGTTATTGTTGATCTTTTGCAGAAAAATGAGTATCTCTTTCCCGAAGATGTTCCTAATGGTTTGCCACCAATTAGAGGAAATGAACATCGAATTGATTTCATTCCAGGTGCAAGCATACCAAATAGGCCAGCATATAGATACAAGCCCGAAGAGACCAAGGAAATCCAAAAGCAAGTAAGTGAGCTTATGGAAAAGGGATATGTACGTGAAAGCATGAGTCCATGTGCGGATCCTATTTTGTTGGTACCTAAAAAGGATGGTTCTTGGAGAATGTGTATTGATTGTCGAGCCATCAATAAAATCACGGTAAATTGTAGACATCCTATCCCTAGGTTAGATGATATGTTGGATGAATTGCATGGTTCTCATGTGTTTTCAAAGATTGATTTGAAATCTGGATATCATCAAATAAGAATGCATGAGTGTGATGAATGGAAAACCGCTTTCAAAACTAAACATGGTCTATATGAATGGTTAGTAATGCCTTTTGGCCTAACTAACGCACCTAGTACTTTTATGAGATTGATGAACCATGTTTTGCATGTTTACATTGGAAAGTTTGTAGTAGTTTATTTTGATGATATACTTGTGTATATAAAAAATTTAGACGAGCATGTAACACATTTAAAGGCTATTTTTGATGTGCTTAGAAAAGAAAAGTTATATGCTAATCTAAAGAAATGCATTTTTTGCACTAATGAACTTACTTTTCTTGGTTATGTTATTAATGACAAAGGAATACATGTTGATCAAGAAAAAGTGAAAGTAATTAGGGAGTGGCCGAAACCCACTTGTGTTAGTGATGTAAGGAGTTTCATGGTCTTGCTAGCTTTTATAGGAGATTCATTAAGGATTTTTCTACCATTGCTGCACCATTAACTGAATGCATAAAAAATAATGTGGGATTTAGGTGGGGTAAAGAACAAGATTATGCTTTTAACTTGCTTAAACACAAACTTAGTTCAGTAAATTTGCTTTCTTTGCCTAACTTTGCTAAAATTTTTGAGATTGAGTGTGATGCAAATGGAATAGGTATTGGAGGAGTCTTAATGCAAGAGGGCAGACCCATTGCATTCTTTAGTGAGAAGCTAAGTGGAGCAAGTCTTAACTACCCGACGTATGATAAGGAGTTTTATGCCTTGGTGAGAGTGTTAGAGACATGGCAACACTATCTTTGGTACAAGGAATTTATTATACACACCGATCATGAGTCCTTAAAATATCTCAAAGGACAAGGAAAGCTAAGCCGTAGGCATGCAAAATGGGTGGAGTTTATTAAATCCTTTCCATACATCATCAAGTACATACAAGGTAAGGAGAATGTGGTTACCGATGCTCTTTCTAGAAGGTATGATCTAATTTCTAAACTTGATGCAAAATTATTGGGTTTTGAGTACATTAAAGACTTATACAATTCTGACTTTGATTTTGCTAATTTTTATGAGGCATGTGAGCAAGGGGGTTTTGACAAGTTCTTTAGGCATGATGGTTTTCTTTTCAAAGAAAACAAGTTGTGTTTTCCTAGATGTTCAATGAGAGAATCGCTTGTGAGAGAGGCACATAGTGGCGGGTTAATGGAGCATTTTGGAGTTAAAAAGACTTTGGGTGTGGTAAGTGATCATTTCTTTTGGCCACACATGAAAATAGACGTTGAGAGAATATGTGAGAGATGCATTACTTACAAACGAGCTAAATCTAAAGTAATGCCTCATAGGCTGTATACTCATCTTCCTATACCTAGTGAGCCTTGGGTTGATATATCAATGGACTTTGTCTTGGGATTACCTAGGTCAAAAGGAGGGAGAGATTCTTTTTTTTGTTGTTGACACGTTCAGCAAGATGGCGCATTTCATTCCTTACCATAAAACAGATGATGCAACATTTGTTGTGGGGCTGTTCTTCAGAGAAATTGTGAGGTTACATGGAATTCCAAGGACAATTGTGAGTGATAGAGATGTGCAGTTCCTTAGCCACTTTTGGAAAACGCTTTGAAGAAAGTTGGGTACAAAGCTGCTATATTTAACCACTTGTCATCCACAAACATATGGACAAACGGAGGTGGTAAACAGAACTTTATAAACGCTTTTGAGGGCTATAATTCAAAGGAATTTGAAGAATTGGGAGGAATGTTTGCCCCATGTGGAGTTTGCTTATAATCGAAGTGTGCATGCTACAACAAACCATTCACCATTTGAAGTTATGTAGGGGTTACCTTTACCTTTGGAAAGAGCTAGTTTGGATTGTCAAAGCCTTTCAAGAAAAGGTGCGCACATAAATTGAAAAGAAAACCCTACAATATGAGAAGCAACACAACAAGGGCCGAAAGCAAGTAGTATTTGAACCTGGTGAATGGGTTTGGGTACACTTGAGGAAGGAAAGATTTCCTAGCCAACGGAAGTCTAAACTCATGCCAAGAGGGGATGGACCATTTCGAGTCCTTCAAAGAATCAATGACAATGCATACAAGTTGGAACAACCAAGTGAGTATGGCAATGTTAGTGCAACTTTCAATGTTTCTGATTTGTCTTTGTTTGATGTAGGTGATGAAGGTGCTGATTTAAGGATGAATCTTTTCAAGGAAAGGGGGAATTATGAGGACCAGCCAGTTGATCACCATTCGGCTAAGTTTGGAAAAGATCCAGATCATTTAACCATTCATGGAGGACCAATGACAAGAGCTAAAGCTAAAAGGATGAAACAGGCCTTCACTTGTTTAATGGAAATCATTTGGAAGGAGCAAGCTAGTCAAGATTTGGTCAAGGTTCTAAGGATGCAAGAAGAGTATAAAATGGTTAACATGTTTCAAACAAGTCCAAATCACGAAGAAAGAGTCCAACCTTGTTAGAATGAAGTATTCTAGACTATCTTGAAGAATAGAAGGCCATTCAACCATGTTGGGTTTGTGGGACTATTTTATAAATAGTTTGGGTTTAAATATGTTGGGTTTTGTGGGCTTATTTTATGATTAGTTTGGATTTTAATTGTGTTGGGTTTTGTGGGCTTATGTTATGATTAGTTTGGGTTTTTGTGTTGGGTTTTATTTTGTTAAGTGTGAGTTCATGTGTTCTTTGATTAGGAATAAGGAGTTACAAATGCTAAATACTTTATGGCTATTATTCATGGTCTAGATGTCATTTAGTGGGAGGTTACACATTTAATGGACAGTTATATTTGTGTTGTATTGTCCTTGGCCTTTGTTCTATATAAACAAGGTTGCTTTTTCTATGTAAGGGAGAGATTTGAGTAATATAAACTTATTTGAGGACTTTGTGAGTGTTTTATTTTTAAGTTCTTGCATGAACTTTGGAACTTATAAAGCTTATTCAGCTTGTGGCGTTCAACAATCTCAAAATCTTTGTTTTGCCTTTAAACTTATCAAACCTCATAGTTTGTGACGTTTTGGGGAAATCAAAGTGCTGTTCTAATTAGCTTTTATCATCATTCCATTGATAAAGTAATTAGAATAGATTCTCTTACTTCAATCTTGAACGATCGGGTTTGTTTCAATTAGTTGGAGGGTGTTAAATTTCTTTCCATATGTATCATAGCTCTTTAGCTATTGGGGTGTATGGTTGCTAAGTTAATGATTTCCATCAACATGTATGCTGTAGAGAAGCTAGACATATGCGACTCTACTGCACTGGAGCTCTAACAGTACCAGATCAGGTCTACTGTGGAGTAGCAAGATAGGTGCGGCTCTACTACACTGGAGCAGTTCTGTAGTAAAGGAGCTAGAAAGGTGCAGCTCTGCTGCACCAGAGCTCTAAAGGCATCATAGTAGGTCTACTATTGAGGAGCTAGATAGGTACGGCTCTACCAGTAGATGAGCAACTCTGCTACATAGAGGTAGTATAGTGGATCGGTTCCACCAAGAATCCCACGTACCATATTTGCTCCACAACAAACAAAACTTGTCAAATGGAAAAATGAGCACCACACGTGGTGCGTAGTCGATATAGATAAGTATGGAGAAAGAACATCATAAATAGTAAATGATACTCCATGAATAACGAATATGTTACCTCAATAGTAAAAAGTTGAGCTTGTATAGATAAGGAACCCACGTTGGTCAAGTGATCTTCCTACAGATGGTGCCAAAAAGTGTAAACCGAAAATTCTTTTAAGGTGAGGAATTTCAATCAACACCCTCAACCCACTACCGGTAGGATGCAGGGGCAGGTACCTTATACCTAGGTGATCTAGTATGAATGATAGGGTATGGATTCTTATAGGTAGAAGACTATTCATTCCACCCGTTGGACTTTATGCTTATGGCGATTGAGGTTCCTTTGTTAGAATGCAGGGCAAGTTCTGCTCCCTGGTCCTGGTACCCTGGTCTTTGGTCCTTGTACCCTGGTCGTGGCACTTTATCTCCTCTATAGGTGACCTCAATCCAAATAGCATGTAAGGAGATAGGATCACTACTCCATGGTAGTTCCCTGGCCCATATATCTAGCAAGAAGGAATGATTAGTGCAACTGATTGATATAGCTATGGTTGTGAAAGATTGGACGCCTCTAGGTACTTTCGGTCGGGGCTGAGACTTGTCTTGGTTTTCCTAACTTCCTTAGAGCGGTAACACGACAAGCATATAGGTGGCTAGGGCCAGTAGGGTCAAAGACTAACTCACATTCATACACAATCATATTATAGGAGATAGATGGGAGAAAGACAAGTCTTTTGTAGAGGTGGACTGACCAAAGCATCACGAGTGATCATATGCTGAAAAACCCTAAGACAGTATCCAGAGGAAGGAGAGAAAAGTTGTTCCTTATATATGTATATATATATATCAAGGAGTGCTCTTGGAGCTTAAAAAAATGGTGAAATAATACAACAATGGTGCTCCGAAGAGCTTGCATCGAACATTAACCGATACCGGTATGTTCCTAGTAAAGTTATATGTAAGTGAGATGATAATCCAATGATGGTGTAAGGAGAATCAGGGCGGTTGCCTTTTACACTGTTGGCGAGACAATTCAGGTGAAAATTGTTATGTGTAGTAGATGATCTCATTTCGGGGATCTCTCAATTGGCGATTTCTGGTCAGATATGAGATTGGTGTCAGGCGTTGAATCCTCTTGTATGCCTTATGCATCTCTAGTCCCCCCTTCTTATATGCTCTTACAAATGTATTTATACACGTTGTAATTAGGGTTAATTCTTAGCGTTTAAGTCGAGGATCTCTAGATTGATCTCCTTACTTATTACACGGGGGTTTTTTTTAAAGCAGTTGACCTTGAAGTTTTGTGGAGGATATCTTGGAGAAGATGTGTTTGTTTCCTCCTTGGACTCTTTCTTGTTGCCCATTCCATTAATCTAGCCATTTAATTCATAATCATAGGAACACATATTTGGTATTGATTGAGTTGACTCATTAATGGCGTTGTAATTGGCCATTAAGGAGTTGACTGATCTTCCACTAATGGGGTTGATTGTCCCCATTAATTAGGGTTGACTTTCTCCATTAATTGCATTGTAAATGGCTGGAGAAGTCAATTTTATCTTCTTCATTGCTGGAGGAGAAACGATGGTTCTGGCTATATATTCTGGTGGTAAGGTATCTTACTGTACCAGTATGCTTTTGTTTGCCTTGTTCTAGTTTCCTTTCGGTCAATGGTATCGAGTATCCCTGGTATCTAGATACTGGTGCAGATATAGATTCTACTGGGTTGGCCCTACCAAGTACCAAACAGATGGAAAATTCTTCTTTGAACCTCTGCTAAAAAAGGTTGTTAACAAAAGCAAAGTCCATGTATCAAGCGAGGTTGAGGTTCCCGTTTGAAAGATGAGAGTTTTTTGGCGACACGTTCACTTTGAGGCTGAATATCTCACCCTCTTGATCACGTTTTCATTTCGGTTACCGTTCCATTATACCTATAAACCCAAACTCCTATTTGTTTCTTTCACGTTTCCAAATCTTCTGCTTTCAAAATTCAAAAAATTCCCTAGGCTTTCTCTGTTCTCTTCTATCATTCCCAATCTACTTTCTTCAGTTGTCATTCCAATCTCTGTTACTACCGTGTTGAACTCTGATGGCGAATGCATAGACCGACTGGTGGAGGGCAATGATTTTACTAGCTTCACTCACAGGAAAAGAGCCAGGAAAGATGACGGTGACGGAAGCGACCTTCCCACCTCTTAGCGCCACCACTTCAATTGGAATATATCTATTGGAGTGAGTTTTTCAAACAACCCTGATATTCCTCTTGAAATCAACGAAGGGATTCAAACGAGGTCATTTTGCATTGAGTAGCTCTTTAAATTCTACCTTTATCACTTAGGCCATTTGTGCCTCGTTCAATTCTTTTCTTTCTTTTGCTTTTGCTTTTTCATTTCTCTTCTTTTTATTTCAATCTATTTTATTTTTGAAAATGTACAAACACAGTCAAATTGCCTTTAACTAATCTAGAAAATGGTGGGGGGGGGGGGGGGGGGGGGGGCAGTGTGACTAGGTTTTTACACGTTTTTCCAATCCCTTGAAAACAAACATAAGTTTGTCCCTCTAGCTAGCTTGAATAACAATACTTAAGCTAATAAAGAATATGTAGATAAACAATATGTATTATCAAACAAAGTATTGTCAAACAAGCTTAAAAGTTGCTATTGAAAGGATTACAATGAAACTAAAAAATAAAAGATACTTGTATTCTCAATATTGTTCCATATGAACAAGTTCTCGATCAAAGATGATTATATACAAATAAATCTAAGTACAAATGAAATGGAACATATATTTTGATCAAATGAAATGTTTGTATATCACATATTAGTTTTCAAGAATATCGAAAGATGAATATTATGAAACAAGATATAAACATACATATACAAGTATATTGGAGAGAAAGGAAGAATTAACACATGGATTATTTTTAACATGGTAAAACCTCCAAGAAGGAAACATCTGTTAGATTTTTGTCCTTTTGAGTTGTGCCAGCATTATTCTATATCAAAACAACATTTAACTTGTATTTATTACTTATCTTAGATTGATGATGATTCAAGCTTCAAATAAGAACTCACAACTTATCAAGCAAGATCAAGTCTTCAAGGATAAATGTGCATCATTGTTTACAAAGGTATTTTAAGACCTCTATCTTCTTGCAAAGCTTTAAGGCACACACACACACATTGCATCCATATGTGTCCCTATATCATTGTACTCATTTTGTATAGCATATTCACACACTTGATATTGAATGCTCATGCCTTGGTGTGAAATTGACTAGTTTTGGAAAAATGCATGTTTGTAGACTATGTCTTCAAAATAAGAATACTTGTGTGATATGTGTTTGTATATGTATATGTTTGCATAACATGGACCTAGGACTTGAAATTGATCTTGTATTATTCCTTATTGAGTTCCGGTAATTTCGGTTACTTTTCATTTGATTTCAAGTTTCGAGTCAAGAGTCATGAAACTTTCCAGCCATATTGTATACATGTTTTCATCTTCGTATATCCAGTCAAATTTTTATGTTCTAGGAAAAGTTTCATAGAAATCCATGTGCATGAGAGAGTCTCATTTTATAATCCAAAAACAGATTCGAATTCAGAGTTCAGAGGCCGGAGAACAGTCGAAGAACGCGAAGGTGCGCGAAGGAGGACGTAAGTGGCCAAAGGCCACCAAGCCTCTCCTCACCGAGTATCTCGGGAAGGACCTCTTTCTGCCCCTAAAACTCCCACATGCCATCTCAGGGATGCAGGAGGCTTGGGGGTTGTTTTGGCCTTTTGACTGCTCTCTTCCCTCTCATTTAAATACACTTTCCCTCTCTCATTTTTATTCTAAGGAAAAAACAAGTGCTGAATTTTTCGCTCAACTTTCTCACATTCTAAACAACATGACTTCTTCATTTAAACTCCGATTCAAGTGATTCAAATTGGAGATTGTTCTTCATTCAACACTCTATCATCTTTATGAAGGTTTGAGAAGTTTTTGACCTCGTTTTGTGGCTATACTTACAAAAACTGGACTGCACTTTTGTGTAAGGTATTGAACCTTTTCTTTTGATTTGATCTTCAAAGTTTCTTCAATTACCTTGGGTTTACTTCTTCCATATATATACGTTTATAGTGTATACTTTGATTAGAGTTTCGAGCTCTATTAAATACAAAAAAAGCATGATTAGATTCTCACATGTTGTGTTAGATATCTTTAGAATCTAAGTTTTCACATGTTTGGGGGTTTTATTGTGCTAGATCTTGATTTAGGACTATTTGTGCTTTGATTGATTGATTTTTCTCTACAAATAGTCTCTACATGTGTTATGTTCTCTTAACTTGATATATTTTTAGATTAACATATTTGATTGATTTCTTAAAGATATTTTGTTTCTAATTGAATAGTGTTAGAAAAATACGCTCTAGGTTTTTGCTAGTGATTTAATTGACATAATCATATGATTCTAGCATGCTTTTGTGTTTGTTACTAAAACTTTTGATATAAGCTTAATGAACATGATTTTACTCAAGTTTTAGATTCATGAATGATTCTAGATATTAAATGTGTTTGTGGTGTTGCATATGCTCTAGAATTGTCATTCATGCATAGTAACTAGACTACATTTGTTTTGTGGATTTCTCATGCATATGTCTAGTTTCCATAGGATGTATTGATCATATATTCTATGTTGAATGTGTATGCATCATTTGCATTACACTAAGATCATTTGCCTTGTAAAAGTTGGAAGTCTTGGTTTGAGGCATGTGTACCTTGGATAGCCAAGCAAGGAGTCTTAATTGGAGCATGTGGCTCGGACAATCAAGCATGGGAGACTTTCTAGAGGCATGAATGCCTAGGAAAGAAAGTATAATTTTATTGGTTGACCAGGGATGTTAAGATGCGATGGAGTCCATGGTAGAGTGAGTCATTTGTTGACCATTCTAGTGGAACTTCCAACTTCTTAACGGTGTTGGTTAGAATGGAATCCAATAGAAAGTGAGTCATTTGTTGGTTATTTTAAAGGAATTTCCAATCTACCTATAGGGATTGGGTAGATATAGAGTCCAATAGAGAGTGAGTCACGTGTTAGTCACTTTTGAGGAATTTCTTATTTACTTTCCAGTAAAAGTACCCGATGGTAGTATTCAACCCGTGGATGTTTCCTTTTAGGAGGTTTTACCACGTTAAAAAAAATCCTTGTGTTAATTCTTCCTATCTCTCTTATATACTTGTATGTGTATGTTTCTATCTTGTTTCCCAATATTCATTTCTAGATATTCTTGAAAACTAGATTATTGTAATGTGTGAAATGCAAGCACTTTATGTTAACACCCTTTTTTGGCAGGAGTCCAAAGAAGAATTTTCCACCCGTCAGGTACCTGGCAAGGCCTACCCGGTAGAAAACACTACCTAGCACCTAGTCGATGTGATGGGCTACCATCTACCTCGAGAAGCTGGGATTCACATGATCAAGGTACCTTGTAAGCATCTCGAAAGTAGGCAGAGAGTATCCACCTCCATAGAATGTCCTACTCATACCCAGACTAGTCGACACTACCGCACTATCCCATTCAAGTACCTCACCCCCCCCATTCAGAAGCAAGCCAATGCCACCTGTTTATGGAGAGCACCTTACCCGGGCTTGCCAGCCAAGTTTCGCTACCCCACTGGATTCTAGTGCGATCAAACAGAGCTCGAAATGAAAGTCTCATAAGGTTGAATCAAGCTCCATACAACCAGACTGGTGCCTTAATACCCGAGTACTGATATACTAGCTTCAAGACCTATATGGGGTACGCCTCCTCTGTAAGGTAGAATGAGTGATATCAGTAAGGCACCTCACCCTCAGATCGATACTCGAGTACTACGATACCAGATTTGGGACCTATCCAGAGTATGCCTCATTCGTAAGTTAGGAAGAATGATATCAGTAAGGTATCGCGACACCAGAATATAGAACCAGAGTTCTCCTCCAAGAGAGAGGGTTGACTTTGATGTTTACCATTAATGGGGATCAACCATATTAGAGGAGGTAGTCAACCCTATCAATGAAGATAATTAATGCCATTAATGGAAGATCAATCAACTCCTTAATGGCCATTCACAATGCCATTAATGAGTCAACTCAATCAATATGAAATCAATGTTCCTATGATTAGGAATTGATTAGCCAAATTAATGGCAAACAAGGAAGAGTCCAAAGACAAAACAAACACATCCTCTCCAATATATTAGCTATAAATCGATCAACTATATTAAATAAATAATCATGTTCAATAAGGAATGGACCAATTCAAGAATCATGGACTTGCATGCCAAGGTAGCTACACCATGTATAAATACACCTGTAATAGCATTGATTAAGGATCTCACATCTGATTTCATCTCTGATCCCAAAATCGACCAACCCGAGGCAAGTCTACATACTTCGTCTAAGTTCTCATTGTATTATCATTGTATGTGTACCTTTACCAAGAACGTACCGGTATCGAATAACACTCGATCACTATTGTAAGCTCTGTGGAGAACCATGGTTGTATTATTTATCCATTGTTGTAAGGCTCCTAGAAGCACTGCTTGATATATATATATATATATATATATATATATTATATATATATATATATATACAAGGAAGGGTCTTTTTCCTTCCTCTTGATACTGCCTTAGGGTTTTTCAGCATGTGATCATTCTTGATGCTTTTTCCCCCTTGGTCAGTCCACTTCCCTCTACATAAGACTTGTCTTTCTCCTATTTATCTCCGGTATTATGCATGTATGTATGTGTATGAGCTAGATTCCTACCCCGTTGGACCTAGCACTCTTATCGTCCCACCTACATGCCAAAGTCGCATATCAATATGAGGAGAAACTACACAGACCTATCTAAAGGGAGTTAATGAGCTCTCATACACCGTCCCTACGGGAGCAGAAAAGGATCTGACATAAAAGCTAGGCAAGCCCCTCTTTTTACTCGCTATATAGGTCGGGGAACTACAAGAAAAAATCAAGGTTCAGAACCGAGCTTCAGGTACCAGGACGGGTTCCATCGAAAGCACCTATAGGAGAAGAATCGCTACTGGTTGGTCCACTCTTTCACAAACACATCTACATCATCGATGAGCACCAATCCTACCTCATTGTTCGCTATTTAGATGGAAGACACCTAGAGAGAAGACCGGATACCAGGACTAGGAACCGAGATCTGCCCATTACACCAACAAGGGAACCTCTAGCGTCATGTCTCCTCCACATGCACGAAACCAAACGGGTGAGATGACTTGTCTCATACCTACCGCTCTATCCTCCTCTAACTATCCAGTGTTGGAGCCCCGTTCACAAGTCGCACAGTGGAACTAGGTTTTAAAAAATTTATACAAATCGTAATCTGTATCTGGGACCAAAGAACTTGGGATCGTAATTATTTTCGAAACTAATACATATAAAATTATTGCAATAATAAAATATATGTATATACAGGAAATTGAAATCAATATAATCATTATAATAAAATGGAACCATCCCAACGTTTGGAGGCACCTTCACTTTTCGAAATGCTCTTGGTCTATAGCAAATATCTGCCTCACTATATCCCTGGATCGATAACTGCGTGTGGGCACGTCACGGACTCATGATCTTAGATTGGAGAATGAAGGAAAACTAAGAAACTCTTTCTTTATTTTCACTATGCAACACTTGCATTGTTTGCATCACATACAAACTCTAATGTATATGTTGATATGTGTTATACACACACATTAATGGCTTTTGTCTTTTGTGTGGTGAACATATTCAACTTCACACTATGCCCAAAAACAAGCCAAAACTCTTTTGACCACTTTTTTTTTCCTTTTTAACCTCACGCACACATGCAAAACAAAAAAACAAAACCTTTTTACCTTTTGTGAACCACTTATATTCTCTCACGCACATTACTCTTGTTTCTCTCTTGTATACGTTTTATGTGTTTTGTATTGATACCTGATATCTTTATTATATATATATATATATATATATATTATATATAATATCACATATATATATATAAAACTTTTTTAAAAAAAATCTGATCAAATCTAATTTGATTTTAAAAAAATTTCAAATAAAAAATATCCCATATCTTTTATTTGATTTAAATTTCTGAATTCAAAATATTTAAATACAAAAATAAAATATTTAATGAAATAAAATAAAATAATCACATTATCTTATTTTATTCAAAAACGAATATCAACATACAACCTCCATTTAGTGATTAATAACATAATTAAATAATCTTATTATTTAATTTATTTAATCACCATTATTCATTAATTAAATAATCTCATTATCTAATTAATTCCCTAATAAATAAGTGTCACTTTCGTAACACAATTAATTGGACAATCCAATTAATTTACCGTGACTCTTGTTACCTAAATCAATCAGGGCTAGCAAAGAGACCTAGTGGTCCCATAACATTTTGAGCTCCAATAATCCTCGGAATCATTAATTAAACTCTTTAATTAATATTTCTTGATTATTAACCCCAGTGTTATTCCACTAAAAACTCAAAGTTGCACTCTCTCAATTGCAGACGTTTTTACACAGACCGATACAACTCGGTGTCCATTGATATAGCTATTACATATGGTGTGATCTTCCACAGTAGTTCATAATTAGAGATGGGTCATAATGTTTGTTATACCCTTCTAATTACATATATCCTTTAAGTACCGTTGATTCTCTATGGACAATAAATCCTATTTTCTCACGGAATTAGGAGAGCGCTCATATTGTCCTAGCCCCGAAATTAATCCTTAAGGGAACTACCATATACTTCTGACTAGATGAAGTGGATTCCACTATTTTGTACAAACCTTCCCAACCACAAGTCAAACCGCAATCCTAACATACGGAGTATATTGATCAAGAAATGCTTCTGACCTCACCAATGGTATATAAAAAACCTTGATCTAACCTAAAGGAGTCGATAAGACACTTAGGATTAAGATCACCCATATATAGCCATCATTAGTTGATATATTTGAATCTCATCGGTAAACGGATCTTGGTGTGAGATTCATATAGATCATGGCTTAGTCCTATATGATCACATCATACAAGGTGCCTCCATTCCCATATCTCATATGAATGATTCTGAATAGAATCACTATACATTACAAAATGGACCGCAACTATAGATTAACCACAAATAAAGTACCCAACTTTATTTGCTAGTACTTTATTTGCTATCTATTGACTCTTTAGATTGCACGTCTCTTACTGTATCCATCTGTATATGATACTCATATACACAGTTTGAGATTACATCCGGTAATCTAGGATGTTAATATGTGCACAAGTTTATAAAATAAATAACATAACAAGAATGAATTGAATCTTTCTTTTTATTTACTTCATAAATCCATTTATAAATTACATGTTTAGGGCATAAACCCCAACAGTCTTCCACTTGCACTAAAGCATGTGAGGCATGTCTCGTAACCCTAGACCATATATGTGACCCGAAAACACTTTAGCCTGTAAGGTCTTCGTAAATGGATCAACATGATTATCTTGTGAGGTTATCTTGGTGACGATCACATCTCCTCTCTGCACTATCTCTCTGATGAGATGATACTTTCTTTCTATATGCTTCCCTCTCTTGTGGCTTCTTGGTTCTTTGGAATTAGCCACAGCACCATTGTTATCACAATAAAGTGTGATGGGCTTATCCAGATTTCGAACAACTTCCAGATCACTCAAGAACTTACGGAGCCAAACAGCCTCTTTAGCAGCTTCACAAGCGACTACATATTCGGCCTCCATGGTGTAGTCAACAATACAAGATTGCTTGATACATCTCCGCACAATGGCTCCACCACCCAGGGTGAATACTAATTCAGACGTGGATTTTCTAAAATGCCTGTCTGACTAAAAATCAGAATTCGTGTATCCTAACGGGATCAAATCCTGTCCAGAATACACTAGCATATAATTTCTCATTCTCCAAAGATACTTGAGAATAGTCTTGACAGCAACCCAATGATGCTATCTTGGGTTGGACTGGTATCTACTGACTACTCCCACTACCTAGCAGATGTCCGATCTCATGCATAACATATGGTACATGTCTCAAATCCTCAACTTCTTGAGGTGTTTTAGGACATTGTTACTTAGACAAGTGAACTCCATGCCTGGAAGGTAAATTACCTTTCTTGGTGTTCTGCATCGAAAATCACACAAGAATATTATCAATATATGATGTCTGATACATTGTTATGAGTTTTTTCTTACGATCCATTATAAGTGAAATCCCTAGAACATAACTTGCCTCTCCCAAATCTTTCATTTGGAATCGGCTAGCCAGCCGGCCCTTTACATCAGATAACACTCCCACATCATTCCCAACGAGTAGAACATCATCTATGTATAGGACTAAGAAAACTACTTTCTTATCAATGATGCGTTTGTAGACACAAGGCTCATCGACGTTCTGCTCAAAGCCATAGGTTTTGATCACATCATCAAACCTAATGTTCCAAGATCTAGATGCTTACTTAAGTCCATAGATGGACCTTTACAACTTGCAAATCTTTTGCTCTCGATCTTTAAACACGAATCCCTCTGGTTGCATTATATAGATGCTCTCATCAAGATTGCCATTCAAAAATGCAGTATTGACATCCATTTGCCAAATTTCATAATCGAAATAGGCAGCAATGGTTAAGAGAATCCTAATAGACTTAAACATGGCTGTTGGCGAGAAGGTCTCTTCATAATCCACCCTCTTTTTATAGGTATAACCCTTAGCCACTAGCCTTGCCGTAAAGGTCTCTACCTTCCCATCTACTGCTCTCTTTCTCTTGTAGATCCACTTACACCCTATGGGTTTTACCCCATCCGGTAAGTGTACAAGATCCCAGACTGAGTTTGAGTACATGGACTCTATCTCGAGATTCATGGCTGTAAGCCATTCATCTTTATCAGGATCTTCCATTGCGTTCTTAAATGTCAACGGATCATCCACACCATTTCCATCAGGGTTCTATTTCTCCTCTCCGCTGTACAATTTTGCTGAGGTGTACCGGGAGCTGTGAGTTGGGAAATTATCCCATGCTCAACTGTGAAGTCTTCAAACTCTTTATCAAGGTACTCATCTCCACGATCCGATCGTAATGACTTGATAGTCCTACCTAATTGATTCTCAACTTCAACTCAGAATTCTTTGAACTTTTCAAAGTTTCTGACTTTCGTTGCATTAGGTAGACATATCTGTATCTTGATTAGTCATCTATAAAGGTGACAAAATACTCATAACCACCCCTAGCTTTAACATTCATCGGTCCACAGACGTCTATAAGTATAAGCTCTAGCGTTTCTTTAGCTCTAAGCCCTTTTCCAGTAAAAGGTCTCTTAGTCATCTTACCTCCCAAACAAGATTCGCAGAGAGGTAAGATGCCAACCTTTAACACAGTTAAATGTCCACTTTTTACTAGTCTATCTATCAAGTCAAGGTTGATATGACCAAGCTTTAGATGCTATAGATATGTGCCATTTTTGGAAGAAATCTTATGTCGTTTAGTTTTTTTGTTTTTCAACCTTAAACATTTCGGTGTTGAGTAGTGTAGTATGTATTAACGATCTTAACACATACAAATTGTTTTCATTAATTTCTAAACAAATATTCAGACCATTCTTTCCAATAATAACATATTTATTTTTAAAAGAAACATAATATTTTTGTTCTAACAACTTAGAAACAGAAATCAAATTCCGTGTAAATACAGGAATATAAAATACATTGTCCAACAATGTATAATTATTACAAAAACATAATCTAATTACTCCCACTGCTCGTGCCGACACGACATCCCCTGGCCCCACACGTATTGAGAAGGTTCCCTCCTCTACCTGTGTCTAAGAATCAGTCCATTGCAAAGAAGAACATGCATGTTTAGTGGCCCCCGAATCAAATATCCAAGGTGAAGAATCATCTTCCACCAAACATGAATCAAGAACAAGTAAATCATATATAACTTTCTTGGACTTCTTCTTGTTTTGGGCATTCTTTGGTTTGGACTTACCCTTCACCTTCCTAGCAGACCTCTTCCTTTTCTTATTAATGGTGGCAGATGGTTCGACAACATTTGCCTCACTTGTCTTGCCCTTGCAGTCCTTAGTCAAGAACTCAAAGGTAGAGAGCTCAATGAGCAACTATGTGAGACTGAACCTTAACTTATTCATCTCGTAGTTACTCTTAAACTTGAAACTCTTCGGAAGAGTCGTCAATATGATGCTCACTTGACTGGGTTCTTTAATGGCTCCGCCATTGACTTCTGTCGTGCTGAAGTAGGCTATCATGCTTAGGACATATTCCTGAACTGACGTACCTTCCTTCATGAGAGCGAGCATAGCAGAACGAATAACTTTGTGTCGTTTTTGCTTGTTGGGCTGCCCAAACATAGCTTGCAATGACTCCATGATTTTGAATATTGAAGTCATTGCTTCGTGCTTTGTGACAAGAACGTATGTCATAGAAGTCAATAGATATGTTCGGGCATTCTCATCAGATGAGACCTAACGTTGGTATTCCTCACGAATAGTTCATGTGGCATTGGCAGTAGGCACTGGAGGATATTCCTTTGTAAGCACAAACTTGAGGTCTTTGGTGACCAAAATTGCATTAATGTTAAGTTTCCACTTAGTGTAGTTGTCACCAGTTAATTTATCATTTGTAAGAATTTGAAGTAATGCAGAACACATTATTACTGAAATAAACAAAACATCCATTCAGTCATTTATATAAAACAAGTGCGAATGCTTTAGTAAAAATTTAAACATGATGCATGAACAAGTTTAACGAACTAGAACTATCCTAAAAATAGTTATTATACCACGACAATCCAACATACCACAAAGAAGTGCCGCTTAAGGGTCGGTCAAATCTTTGCATGTTGGACTGAGACATTCTCAATCAAATGATATTCTAGAATAACTCTTATTCCATATCATTCAACCATCGTTTATTCAGTCAGGTTTTAATAAACAAACTTAATCAAAACCTTCGTGAGTGTAACCCACCATTTCAGATATCACGAGCTTAACTAGAGAATTGCCACCTTAGGGTCGGTCAATCCCTAAATACCCCCAGAAATCCTATCCATTAGGAAGTCAACCTTGGTATTGACCTTTTTGGAAACCCTCCTTAGGGAGGATGAAAGCAAAACCGTCACAAGGCCCCACTCGGATCTCACGGTGTTGAACTAATGATGGAGATCGTGGGATATATATGTCATATATCTCCCTCCCACTCACTATTTAAAAACTAGGGTTTTCTATTATCCGTTAATGCACTTAGACTCTACAGAATCAAACGGCTAACTTTAACCAAGTTATCTAGTGCAATAACTAATTCATTATTAGAAACAAGTTCTAATCAACTAAAAAATTATTAATGATTTTTAACTATTAAAAATCTAATCTATTAGTCAATAATCTAAGCTTTAGTAAACTATTTACTAAGGTCAGATTATTATGAAAGTGTTTACCAAGTTTTAACTATTAAAACTCTAACACTTTATTTGGTTAATTTATTATTAGGTTATAAATCAAATTAATCCTAATAAATGAGCCTATTAATCTAACTTATTAAAAACTTTAATAACTAGATTAATATTTAATAAGAATTTCCAAGTTTTTAACTAATAAAAACTAATCTCACTTTCATAGCCAATTATGTATTTACCCATTTTAATCACATTAAAAAATATATATAAAATATCAGGCTATGATGCATGTATGACATATCAAATACATTTGTGTAGGCACTTCTAATCTAAATGACTTACGTATGAATGATAGTGCTTTTACCATCACATAATATAAAGCATACATGAATTGACCGGTTACTGTGAATTATTTAACCTAAAAAAAATGGAATCTAAAATTACAAAAATACCCCCAAGGCATTCCTTGGACTTCTTGTAATTTTCGAGTCTTCCAGTCTCTTCAGGACACTTCGATTCATCTCATGAATCCTTCTTCGCGATTTTTCCAGGTCTTCAATATAGGTTATATTTTTTTTTACAATACAATAACAGTAAAAAAATAATAAAATTAAAAACTAATAATAATACAACTCATAAACCCTAAATCCACAGTACCATATAATTAAAGATCAATCATGTTTTTGTAAATTAAAAAATTTAATATAATAAAAAAAATCATATAGTCAATTTAAATCGTGCCTACACAATCAAGCATACAGAAGAATCAAAAAAAATTTCCTATTCCGAAAATAAAATTGGCTCTGATACCAATTATTGGAGCCCCGTTCATTGGTCGCACAACAGAACTAGGTTTTATATACAGATCGTAATCTATATCTAGTTGTGGTAGCCCGACAAAGGCATCAGGAGTGCTACCTAGCTATTTCCTGGTCTTGTGATTTGGATGGCAACTATGCTCTTACACTCAGACCCTTCTTGGGGTGGTAGCTTAACCAAGGCAACAGGAGCGCTACCTAGCTATTTCCTGGTCTTGAGATCTGGATGACAACTATGCTCTTACACTCAGACCCTTCTTGGGGTTGGTAGCCCGACCAAGGCATCAAGAGTGCTATCTAGCTATTTCTTGGTCTTGAGATCTGGATGGCAACTATACTCTTACATCCAGATCCTTCTTGGGGGTGGTAGCCTGACCAAGGCATCGGGAGGGCTATCTAGCTATTTCTGTGACTTGAGATCTGGATGACAACTATGCTCTTAGACATAGATAAATCTTGGGGGTGGTAGCCCGACCAAGGCATCATAAGAGAAATCTAGCTATTTCCTGGTCCTGAGATCTGGATGAGAACTATGCTCTTACAGTCAGACCCTTCTTGGGGGTAGTAGCCTGACCAAGGCATCAGGAGCGCTATCTAGCTATTTCCTCGTCTTGAGATCTGGATGATACCTATGCTTTTACACTCAGACCCTTCTTGGGGGTGGTAGCCCGGCCAAGGTATTAGGAGCGCTAGCTAGCTATTTCCTGGTCTTGAGATCCGGATGGCAACTATGCTCTTACACCAGATCCTTCTTGGGGGTGGTAGCCTGACAAAGGCATCGGGAGGGATAATTAGCTATTTCCATGACTTGATATCTGGATGACAACTATGCTCTTAGACTTAGATCCTTCTAAGAGATGGTAGCCCGACCAATGCATCAGGAGGGCTATCTAGCTATTTAATAGTCTTGAGATCTTGATGACAACTATGCTCTTACAGTCAGACCCTTATTGGAGGTGGTAGCCCGACAAAGGCATCAGGAGCGCTATCTAGCTATTTCCTAGTCTTGAGATATGAATGACAACTATGCTCTTACACACAGACCCTTCTTAGGGGTGGTAGCCCGACCAAGGCAACAATAGCGCTACCTAGCTATTTCCTGGTCTTGAGATCTGGATGATAACTATGCTTTTAATCTTAGACACTTCTAAGGTGTGGTAGCCCGACTAAGGCATCAGGAACGTTATCTAGCTATTTGCTGGTCTTGAGATCTAGATGGAAACTATGCTCTTACACTCATAACCTTTTTGAGGGTGGTAGTCCGACAAAAGCATCAGGGGCGCTATCTAGCTATTTGTTGGTCTTGAGATCTAGATGGCAACTATGCTCTTACAGCCAGATCCTTCTTGGGGGTGGTAGCCTAACCAAGGCATCAGGAGGGCTATCTAGCTATTTCCGTGTCTTGATATCTAAATGACAACTATGCTCTTACACTCATATCCTTCTAGGGGGTGGTAGCCCGACCAAGACATCCTAATGGCTATCTAGCTATTTCCGTGTCTTGAGATCTGGATGGAAACTATGCTTTAACACTCAGATCCTTCTTGAAGGTTGTTGCCTGACCAAGGGAACAGGAGCACTACCAAGCTATTTCCTGGTCTTGAGATCTAGATGGCAACTATGCTCTTACACTTAGACACATCTAAGGGGTGGTAGCCCGACCAAGGAAATAGGAGCGTTATCTAGCTATTTCCTGGTCTTGAGATCTGGATGGCAATTATGCTCTTACACTCAGATCCTTCTTAGGTTTGGTAGCCCGACCAAGGCATCAGGAGCGCTACCTAGCTATTTCCTGGTTTTGAGATCTGGATGACAACTATGCTCTTACACTCAGACACTGATTGGGGGTGGTAGCCTGACCAAGGCATCAAGAGCGCTATCTAGTTATTCCCTGGTCCTAAGATCTGGGTGGCAACTATGCTCTTACACTCAGATCCTTCTAAGGGGTGGTAGCCAGACCTAGGCATCAGGAGCGCTACCTAACTATTTCCTAGTCTTGAGATATGGTTGACAACTATTCTCTTACATTCAGACCCTTCTTGGAGGTGGTAGCCCGACCAAGGCCATAGGAGCGCTATCTAGCTATTTCCTGGTCTTGAGATCTGGATGGCAACTATGCTCTTACACTCAGATCCTTCTTAGGGGTGGTAGCCTGACTAAGGCATCAGGAGCGTTATCTAGCTATTTATTGGTCTTGAGATTTTGATGGCAACTATGCTCTAACACTCTGAACCTTCTTTGGGTTGGTAGCCCGACCAAGGCATCAGGAGCGCTACCTAGCTAATTCCTGGTCTTGAGATCTGGATGGCAACTATGCTCTTACACTTAGACACATCTAAGGGGTGGTAGCCCGACCAAGCAAATTGAAGCGTTATCTAGCTATTTCCTGGTCTTGAGATGTGGATGGCAATTATACTCTTACACTCAGATCCTTCTTAGGGGTGGTAGCCCTACCAAGGAATCAGGAGCGCTACCTAGCTATTTCCTGGTTTTGAGATCTGGATGACAACTATGCTCTTACACTCATACACTGCTTAGGGGTGGTAGCCTGACCAAGGCATCAAGAGCGCTATCTAGTTATTTCTTGGTCCTAAAATCTGGGTGGCAACTATGCTCTTATACTCAGATCCTTCTAAGGGGTGGTAGCCAGACCAAGGCATCAGGAGCGCTACCTAGCTATTTCCTAGTCTTGAGATCTGGTTGACAACTATTCTCTTACACTCAGACCCTTCTTGGAGGTGGTAGCCCGACCAAGGCCTTAGGAGCGCTATCTAGCTATTTCCTGGTCTTGAGATCTGGATGGCAACTATGCTCTTACACTCAGATCCTTCTTATAGGTGGTAGCCCTACTAAGGCATCATGAGCGTTATCTAGCTATTTATTGGTCTTTAGATTTTGATGGCAACTATGCTCTTACACTCAGAACCTTCTTGGGGTTGGTAGCCCGACCAAGGCATCAGGAACGCTACCTAGCTATTTCCTGGTCTTGAGATCTGGTTGACAACTATGCTCTTACAGTCAGACCCTTCTTAGAGTTGGTAGCCCGACCAAGGCCTCAGGAGCGCTATCTAGCTATTTCAAGGTCTTGAGATCTGGATGGCAACTATGCTCTTACACTCAGATCCTTGTTAGGGGTGGTAGCCCGACTAAGGCATCAGGAGCGTTATCTAGCTATTATTGGTCTTGAGATTTTGATGGCAATTATGCTCTTACACTCAGATCCTTCTTAGGGGTGGTAGCCCGACCAAGGCATCTGGAGCGCTACCTAGCTATTTCCTGGTTTTGAGATCTGGATGACAACTATGCTCTTACACTCAGACCCTACTTGGGGGTGGTAGCCCGACCAAGGCATCAGGAGTGCTTTCTAGCTATTTCCTGGTCCTGAGATCTAGATGGTAACTATGCTCTTACACTCCAATCCTTCTTGGGTTTGGTAGCTTGACCAATGCATCAGGAGCGCTATCTAGATATTTCCTGGTCTTGAGATCTAGATGAAAACTATGCATTTACACTCAGATCCTTCTTCAAGATTGTAGCCCGACCAAGGCATCAGGAGCGTTATCTAGCTATTTATTGGTCTTGAGATTTTGATGGCAACTATGCTCTTACACTCAGAACCTTCTTGGGGTTGGTAGCCTGACCAAGGCATCGGGAGCGCTACCAAGCTATTTTCTGGTCTTGAGATCTGGTTGACAACTATGCTCTTACACTAAGACCCTTCTTAGAGTGGTAGCCCGACCAAGGCCTCAGGAGCGCTATCTAGCTTTTTCTTTATCTTGAGATCTGGATGGCAACTATGCTCTTACACTCAGATCCTTCTAAGAGATGGTAGCCCGACCAAGACATCATGAGGGCTACCTAGCTATTTCCCGGTCTTGAGATCTGGATGGCAACTATGCTCTTACACTTAGACACTTCTAAGGGGTAGTAGCCCGACTTAGGCATCAGGAGCGTTATCTAGCTATTTCCTGGTCTTGAGATCTGAATGGCTACTATGCTCTTACACTAAAAACCTTCTTGGGGGTGGTAGCTCGACCATGGCATCAGGAGCGCTATCTATCTATTTCATGGTCTTGAGATCTAGATTACAACTATGCTCTTACACTCAGACCCTATTTGGGGGTGGTAGCCCGACCAAGGCATAAGGAGCACTATCTAGCTATTTCCTGGTCTTGAGATCTAGATGGCAACTATGCTCTTATACTTAGATCCTTCTTAGAGGTGGTAGCCCGACCAAGACATCAGGAGTGCTACCTAGCTATTTCCTGGTCTTGAGATCTTGATGGAAACTATGCTCTTACACTCAGAACCTTCTTGTGGGTGGTAGCCTGACCAAGGCATCAGAATCGCTATCTAATTATTTCCTGGTCTTGAGATCTGGATGACAACTATGCTCTTACACTCAGATCCTTCTTCGGGGTGGTAGCCCGACCAAGGCATCAGGAACGTTATCTAGCTATTTATTGGTCTTGAGATCTGGATGGCAACTATGCTTTTACACTCAGAACCTTCTAGGGGTTGGTAGCCCGACCATGGCATCGGGAGCGCTATCTCTCTATTTCGTGGTCTTGAGATATAGATGTCAACTATGCTTTTACACTCAGACCTTGCTTAGGGGTGGTAGTCTGACCAAGGCATCAAGAGCGCTATCTAGTTATTTCCTGGTCCTGAGATCTGGATGGCAACTATGCTCTTACACTCAGATCCTTCTAAGGGGTGTTAGCCCGACCAAGGCATCGAGAGCACTACCTAGCTATTTTCTGGTCTTGAGATCTGGTTGACAACTATACTCTTACACTCAGACCCTTCTTAGAGTTGGTAGCCCGACCAAGGCCTCAGGAGCGCTATCTAGCTATTTCCTGATCTTGAGATCTGGATGGCAACTATGCTCTTACTCTCAGATCCTTCTAAGGAGTGGTAGCCCGACCAAGACATCAGGAGGGCTATCTAGCTATTTTCTGGTCTCGAGATCTGGATGGCAACTATGCTCTTACACTTAGACACTTATAAGGTGTGGTAGCCCGACTAAGGCATCAGGAGCGTTATCTAGCTATTTCCTGGTCTTGAGATCTGGATAGCTACTACGCTCTTACACTAAAAACCTTCTTGGGGGTGGTAGCCCGACCAAGGCATTAGGAGCGCTATCTATCTATTTCATGGTCTTGAGATCTAGATGACAACTATGCTCTTACACTCACACCCTTCTTGGGGGTGGTAGCCCGACCAAGGCATAAGGAGCGCTATCTAGCTATTTCCTGGTCTTGAGATCTAGATGGCAACTATGCTCTTACACACAGATCCTTCTTAGGGGTGGTAGCCCGACCAAGGCATCAGGAGCGCTACCTAGCTATTTCCTAGTCTTGAGATCTGGATGACAACTATGCTCTTACACTTTGATTCTTATTAGGGGTGGTAGTCCGACCAAGACATCAGGAGTGCTACCTAGCTATTTCCTGGTCTTGAGATCTAGATGGAAACTATGCTCTTACACTCATAACCTTCTTTGAAGTGGTAGCCTGACCAAGGCATCAGAATCCCTATCTAGCTATTTCCTGGTCTGGAGATCTGAATGACAACTATGCTTTTACACTCAGATCCATCTTCGGGGTGGTAGCCCGACCAAGGCATCATGAGCGTTATCTAGCTATTTATGTTCTTGAGATCTGGATGGCAACTATTCTTTTACACTCAGAACCTTCTTGGGGTTGGTAACCCGACCATGGTATCGGGAGTGCTATCTCTCTATTTCGTGGTCAAGAGATCTAGATGTCAACTATGCTCTTACACTCAGATCCTGCTTGGGGGTGGTGGCCTGACCAAGGCATCAAGAGCGCTATCTAGTTATTTCCTGGTCCTGAGATCTGGATGGCAACTATGCTCTTACACTCAGATCATTCTAAGGGGGTGTTAGCCCGACCAAGGAATCAGGAGCGCTACCTAGCTATTTCCTGGTCTTGAGATCTGGTTGAAAACTATGCTCTTACACTCAAAAACTTCTTGGAGGTGGTAGCCCGACCAAGGCCTTCTGGAGCGATATCTAGCTATTTCCTTGTCTTGAGATCTGGATGGCAACTATGCTCTTACACTCAGATCCTTCTTAGGGGTGGTAGCCCGACCAAGGCATCAGGAGTGCTACCTTGCTATTTCCTGGTCTTGAGATCTGGATGGCTATTATGCTCTTACACTAAGAACCTTTTTGGGGGTGGTTGCCCGAACAAGGCATCAGGAGCGCTATCTATCTATTTCATGGTCTTGAGATCTAGATGACAACTATGCTCTTACACTCAGACCCTTCTAGGGGGTGGTAGCCCGACCAAGGCATCAGGAGCACTATCTAGCTATTTCCTGGTCTTGAGATCTAGATGGAAACTATGCTCTTACATTAAGTTTCTTCTTAGAGGTGGTAGCCCGACCAAGGCATCAGGAGCGTTATCTAGCTATTTCCTGGTCTTGAGATCTAGTTGGCAACTATGCTCTTACACTCAGATTCTTCTTAGAGGTGGTAGCCCGACCAAGGCATCAGGAGCCCTACCTTGCTATTTCCTGGTCTTGTGATCTTGTTGACAACTATGCTCTTACACTCGTTAGCCCGACCAAGGCATTAAGAGCGCTATCTAGCTATTTCCTGGTCTTGAGATTTAGATGGCAACTATGCTCTTACACTCAGACCCTTCTTGGGGTTGGTAGCCCGACCAAGGCATCAAGAGTGCTATCTAGCTATTTCTTGGTCTTGAGATCTGGATGGCAACTATACTCTTACATCCAGATCCTTCTTGGGGGTGGTAGCCTGACCAAGGCATCGGGAGGGCTATCTAGCTATTTCTGTGACTTGAGATCTGGATGACAACTATGCTCTTAGACATAGATAAATCTTGGGGGTGGTAGCCCGACCAAGGCATCATAAGAGAAATCTAGCTATTTCCTGGTCCTGAGATCTGGATGAGAACTATGCTCTTACAGTCAGACCCTTCTTGGGGGTAGTAGCCTGACCAAGGCATCAGGAGCGCTATCTAGCTATTTCCTCGTCTTGAGATCTGGATGATACCTATGCTTTTACACTCAGACCCTTCTTGGGGGTGGTAGCCCGGCCAAGGTATTAGGAGCGCTAGCTAGCTATTTCCTGGTCTTGAGATCCGGATGGCAACTATGCTCTTACACCAGATCCTTCTTGGGGGTGGTAGCCTGACAAAGGCATCGGGAGGGATAATTAGCTATTTCCATGACTTGATATCTGGATGACAACTATGCTCTTAGACTTAGATCCTTCTAAGAGATGGTAGCCCGACCAATGCATCAGGAGGGCTATCTAGCTATTTAATAGTCTTGAGATCTTGATGACAACTATGCTCTTACAGTCAGACCCTTATTGGAGGTGGTAGCCCGACAAAGGCATCAGGAGCGCTATCTAGCTATTTCCTAGTCTTGAGATATGAATGACAACTATGCTCTTACACACAGACCCTTCTTAGGGGTGGTAGCCCGACCAAGGCAACAATAGCGCTACCTAGCTATTTCCTGGTCTTGAGATCTGGATGATAACTATGCTTTTAATCTTAGACACTTCTAAGGTGTGGTAGCCCGACTAAGGCATCAGGAACGTTATCTAGCTATTTGCTGGTCTTGAGATCTAGATGGAAACTATGCTCTTACACTCATAACCTTTTTGAGGGTGGTAGTCCGACAAAAGCATCAGGGGCGCTATCTAGCTATTTGTTGGTCTTGAGATCTAGATGGCAACTATGCTCTTACAGCCAGATCCTTCTTGGGGGTGGTAGCCTAACCAAGGCATCAGGAGGGCTATCTAGCTATTTCCGTGTCTTGATATCTAAATGACAACTATGCTCTTACACTCATATCCTTCTAGGGGGTGGTAGCCCGACCAAGACATCCTAATGGCTATCTAGCTATTTCCGTGTCTTGAGATCTGGATGGAAACTATGCTTTAACACTCAGATCCTTCTTGAAGGTTGTTGCCTGACCAAGGGAACAGGAGCACTACCAAGCTATTTCCTGGTCTTGAGATCTAGATGGCAACTATGCTCTTACACTTAGACACATCTAAGGGGTGGTAGCCCGACCAAGGAAATAGGAGCGTTATCTAGCTATTTCCTGGTCTTGAGATCTGGATGGCAATTATGCTCTTACACTCAGATCCTTCTTAGGTTTGGTAGCCCGACCAAGGCATCAGGAGCGCTACCTAGCTATTTCCTGGTTTTGAGATCTGGATGACAACTATGCTCTTACACTCAGACACTGATTGGGGGTGGTAGCCTGACCAAGGCATCAAGAGCGCTATCTAGTTATTCCCTGGTCCTAAGATCTGGGTGGCAACTATGCTCTTACACTCAGATCCTTCTAAGGGGTGGTAGCCAGACCAAGGCATCAGGAGCGCTACCTAACTATTTCCTAGTCTTGAGATATGGTTGACAACTATTCTCTTACATTCAGACCCTTCTTGGAGGTGGTAGCCCGACCAAGGCCATAGGAGCGCTATCTAGCTATTTCCTGGTCTTGAGATCTGGATGGCAACTATGCTCTTACACTCAGATCCTTCTTAGGGGTGGTAGCCTGACTAAGGCATCAGGAGCGTTATCTAGCTATTTATTGGTCTTGAGATTTTGATGGCAACTATGCTCTAACACTCTGAACCTTCTTTGGGTTGGTAGCCCGACCAAGGCATCAGGAGCGCTACCTAGCTAATTCCTGGTCTTGAGATCTGGATGGCAACTATGCTCTTACACTTAGACACATCTAAGGGGTGGTAGCCCGACCAAGCAAATTGGAGCGTTATCTAGCTATTTCCTGGTCTTGAGATGTGGATGGCAATTATACTCTTACACTCAGATCCTTCTTAGGGGTGGTAGCCCTACCAAGGAATCAGGAGCGCTACCTAGCTATTTCCTGGTTTTGAGATCTGGATGACAACTATGCTCTTACACTCATACACTGCTTAGGGGTGGTAGCCTGACCAAGGCATCAAGAGCGCTATCTAGTTATTTCTTGGTCCTAAAATCTGGGTGGCAACTATGCTCTTATACTCAGATCCTTCTAAGGGGTGGTAGCCAGACCAAGGCATCAGGAGCGCTACCTAGCTATTTCCTAGTCTTGAGATCTGGTTGACAACTATTCTCTTACACTCAGACCCTTCTTGGAGGTGGTAGCCCGACCAAGGCCTTAGGAGCGCTATCTAGCTATTTCCTGGTCTTGAGATCTGGATGGCAACTATGCTCTTACACTCAGATCCTTCTTATAGGTGGTAGCCCTACTAAGGCATCATGAGCGTTATCTAGCTATTTATTGGTCTTTAGATTTTGATGGCAACTATGCTCTTACACTCAGAACCTTCTTGGGGTTGGTAGCCCGACCAAGGCATCAGGAACGCTACCTAGCTATTTCCTGGTCTTGAGATCTGGTTGACAACTATGCTCTTACAGTCAGACCCTTCTTAGAGTTGGTAGCCCGACCAAGGCCTCAGGAGCGCTATCTAGCTATTTCAAGGTCTTGAGATCTGGATGGCAACTATGCTCTTACACTCAGATCCTTGTTAGGGGTGGTAGCCCGACTAAGGCATCAGGAGCGTTATCTAGCTATTATTGGTCTTGAGATTTTGATGGCAATTATGCTCTTACACTCAGATCCTTCTTAGGGGTGGTAGCCCGACCAAGGCATCTGGAGCGCTACCTAGCTATTTCCTGGTTTTGAGATCTGGATGACAACTATGCTCTTACACTCAGACCCTACTTGGGGGTGGTAGCCCGACCAAGGCATCAGGAGTGCTTTCTAGCTATTTCCTGGTCCTGAGATCTAGATGGTAACTATGCTCTTACACTCCAATCCTTCTTGGGTTTGGTAGCTTGACCAATGCATCAGGAGCGCTATCTAGATATTTCCTGGTCTTGAGATCTAGATGAAAACTATGCATTTACACTCAGATCCTTCTTCAAGATTGTAGCCCGACCAAGGCATCAGGAGCGTTATCTAGCTATTTATTGGTCTTGAGATTTTGATGGCAACTATGCTCTTACACTCAGAACCTTCTTGGGGTTGGTAGCCTGACCAAGGCATCGGGAGCGCTACCAAGCTATTTTCTGGTCTTGAGATCTGGTTGACAACTATGCTCTTACACTAAGACCCTTCTTAGAGTGGTAGCCCGACCAAGGCCTCAGGAGCGCTATCTAGCTTTTTCTTTATCTTGAGATCTGGATGGCAACTATGCTCTTACACTCAGATCCTTCTAAGAGATGGTAGCCCGACCAAGACATCATGAGGGCTACCTAGCTATTTCCCGGTCTTGAGATCTGGATGGCAACTATGCTCTTACACTTAGACACTTCTAAGGGGTAGTAGCCCGAGTTAGGCATCAGGAGCGTTATCTAGCTATTTCCTGGTCTTGAGATCTGAATGGCTACTATGCTCTTACACTAAAAACCTTCTTGGGGGTGGTAGCTCGACCATGGCATCAGGAGCGCTATCTATCTATTTCATGGTCTTGAGATCTAGATTACAACTATGCTCTTACACTCAGACCCTATTTGGGGGTGGTAGCCCGACCAAGGCATAAGGAGCACTATCTAGCTATTTCCTGGTCTTGAGATCTAGATGGCAACTATGCTCTTATACTTAGATCCTTCTTAGAGGTGGTAGCCCGACCAAGACATCAGGAGTGCTACCTAGCTATTTCCTGGTCTTGAGATCTTGATGGAAACTATGCTCTTACACTCAGAACCTTCTTGTGGGTGGTAGCCTGACCAAGGCATCAGAATCGCTATCTAATTATTTCCTGGTCTTGAGATCTGGATGACAACTATGCTCTTACACTCAGATCCTTCTTCGGGGTGGTAGCCCGACCAAGGCATCAGGAACGTTATCTAGCTATTTATTGGTCTTGAGATCTGGATGGCAACTATGCTTTTACACTCAGAACCTTCTAGGGGTCGGTAGCCCGACCATGGCATCGGGAGCGCTATCTCTCTATTTCGTGGTCTTGAGATATAGATGTCAACTATGCTTTTACACTCAGACCTTGCTTAGGGGTGGTAGTCTGACCAAGGCATCAAGAGCGCTATCTAGTTATTTCCTGGTCCTGAGATCTGGATGGCAACTATGCTCTTACACTCAGATCCTTCTAAGGGGTGTTAGCCCGACCAAGGCATCGAGAGCACTACCTAGCTATTTTCTGGTCTTGAGATCTGGTTGACAACTATACTCTTACACTCAGACCCTTCTTAGAGTTGGTAGCCCGACCAAGGCCTCAGGAGCGCTATCTAGCTATTTCCTGATCTTGAGATCTGGATGGCAACTATGCTCTTACTCTCAGATCCTTCTAAGGAGTGGTAGCCCGACCAAGACATCAGGAGGGCTATCTAGCTATTTTCTGGTCTCGAGATCTGGATGGCAACTATGCTCTTACACTTAGACACTTATAAGGTGTGGTAGCCCGACTAAGGCATCAGGAGCGTTATCTAGCTATTTCCTGGTCTTGAGATCTGGATAGCTACTACGCTCTTACACTAAAAACCTTCTTGGGGGTGGTAGCCCGACCAAGGCATTAGGAGCGCTATCTATCTATTTCATGGTCTTGAGATCTAGATGACAACTATGCTCTTACACTCACACCCTTCTTGGGGGTGGTAGCCCGACCAAGGCATAAGGAGCGCTATCTAGCTATTTCCTGGTCTTGAGATCTAGATGGCAACTATGCTCTTACACACAGATCCTTCTTAGGGGTGGTAGCCCGACCAAGGCATCAGGAGCGCTACCTAGCTATTTCCTAGTCTTGAGATCTGGATGACAACTATGCTCTTACACTTTGATTCTTATTAGGGGTGGTAGTCCGACCAAGACATCAGGAGTGCTACCTAGCTATTTCCTGGTCTTGAGATCTAGATGGAAACTATGCTCTTACACTCATAACCTTCTTTGAAGTGGTAGCCTGACCAAGGCATCAGAATCCCTATCTAGCTATTTCCTGGTCTGGAGATCTGAATGACAACTATGCTTTTACACTCAGATCCATCTTCGGGGTGGTAGCCCGACCAAGGCATCATGAGCGTTATCTAGCTATTTATGTTCTTGAGATCTGGATGGCAACTATTCTTTTACACTCAGAACCTTCTTGGGGTTGGTAACCCGACCATGGTATCGGGAGTGCTATCTCTCTATTTCGTGGTCAAGAGATCTAGATGTCAACTATGCTCTTACACTCAGATCCTGCTTGGGGGTGGTGGCCTGACCAAGGCATCAAGAGCGCTATCTAGTTATTTCCTGGTCCTGAGATCTGGATGGCAACTATGCTCTTACACTCAGATCATTCTAAGGGGGTGTTAGCCCGACCAAGGAATCAGGAGCGCTACCTAGCTATTTCCTGGTCTTGAGATCTGGTTGAAAACTATGCTCTTACACTCAAAAACTTCTTGGAGGTGGTAGCCCGACCAAGGCCTTCTGGAGCGATATCTAGCTATTTCCTTGTCTTGAGATCTGGATGGCAACTATGCTCTTACACTCAGATCCTTCTTAGGGGTGGTAGCCCGACCAAGGCATCAGGAGTGCTACCTTGCTATTTCCTGGTCTTGAGATCTGGATGGCTATTATGCTCTTACACTAAGAACCTTTTTGGGGGTGGTTGCCCGAACAAGGCATCAGGAGCGCTATCTATCTATTTCATGGTCTTGAGATCTAGATGACAACTATGCTCTTACACTCAGACCCTTCTAGGGGGTGGTAGCCCGACCAAGGCATCAGGAGCACTATCTAGCTATTTCCTGGTCTTGAGATCTAGATGGAAACTATGCTCTTACATTAAGTTTCTTCTTAGAGGTGGTAGCCCGACCAAGGCATCAGGAGCGTTATCTAGCTATTTCCTGGTCTTGAGATCTAGTTGGCAACTATGCTCTTACACTCAGATTCTTCTTAGAGGTGGTAGCCCGACCAAGGCATCAGGAGCCCTACCTTGCTATTTCCTGGTCTTGTGATCTTGTTGACAACTATGCTCTTACACTCGTTAGCCCGACCAAGGCATTAAGAGCGCTATCTAGCTATTTCCTGGTCTTGAGATTTAGATGGCAACTATGCTCTTACACTCAGACCCTTCTTGGGGTTGGTAGCCCGACCAAGGCATCAAGAGTGCTATCTAGCTATTTCTTGGTCTTGAGATCTGGATGGCAACTATACTCTTACATCCAGATCCTTCTTGGGGGTGGTAGCCTGACCAAGGCATCGGGAGGGCTATCTAGCTATTTCTGTGACTTGAGATCTGGATGACAACTATGCTCTTAGACATAGATAAATCTTGGGGGTGGTAGCCCGACCAAGGCATCATAAGAGAAATCTAGCTATTTCCTGGTCCTGAGATCTGGATGAGAACTATGCTCTTACAGTCAGACCCTTCTTGGGGGTAGTAGCCTGACCAAGGCATCAGGAGCGCTATCTAGCTATTTCCTCGTCTTGAGATCTGGATGATACCTATGCTTTTACACTCAGACCCTTCTTGGGGGTGGTAGCCCGGCCAAGGTATTAGGAGCGCTATCTAGCTATTTCCTGGTCTTGAGATTTAGATGGCAACTATGCTATTACACTCAGATCCTTCTTAGAGGTGGTAGCCCGACCAAGTCAACATGAGCGCTATTTAGCTATTTCCTGGTCTTGAGATCTGGATGGCAACTATGCTTTTACACTTAGATTCTTATTAGGGGTGGTAGTCCGACCAAGACATCAGGAGTGCTACCTAGCTATTTCCTAGTCTTGTGATCTAGATGGAAACTATGCTGTTACACTCATAACCTTCTTGGGGGTGGTAGCCTGACCAAGGCATGAGAAGCGCTATCTAGCTATTTCCTGGTCTTGAGATCTTGATGACTACTATACTCTTTCACTCAGATCCTTCTTAGGGGTGGTAGCCCGACCAAGGCATCAGGAGCACTACCTAGCTATTTCATAGTCTTGAGATCTGGATGGCTACTATGCTCTTACACTAAGAACCTTCTTGGGGGTGGTAGCCCGACCAAGGCATCAGGAGCGCTATCTATCTATTTCATAATCTTGATATCTAGATTACAACTATGCTCTTACACTCAGACCCTTCTTGGGGGTGGAGGACTGACTAAGGCATCAGGAGCGCTACCTAGCTGTTTCCTGGTCTTTTGATCTGGATGACAACTATGCTTTTAAACTCAGACCCTTCTTGTGGGTGGTAGCCCGAACAAGGCATCAGGAGCGCTATCTAGCTATTTCCAGGTCTTGAGATTTAGATGGCAACTATGCTCTTACACTCATATCCTTCTTAGAGGTGGTAGCCCGACCAAGGCAACATGAGCGCTATTTAGCTATTTCCGGGTCTTTAGATCTGGATGACAACTATGCTTTAAAACTCAAACCCTTCTTGGGGGTGGTAGCCCGACCAAGGCATCAGGAGCGCTATCTAGCTATTTCCTGGTCTTGAGATTTAGATGGCAACTATGCTCTTACACTCAGATCCTTCTTAGAGGTGGTAGCCCGACCAAGGCAACATGAGCGCTATTTAGCTATTTCCTGGTCTTGAGATCTGGATGGAAACTATGCTTTTACACTTAGATTCTTATTAGGGGTGGTAGTCCGACCAAGACATCAGGAGTTCTACCTAGCTATTTCCTAGTCTTGAGATCTAGAGGGAAACTATTCTCTTACACTCAGAACCTTCTTGGGGGTGGTAGCCTGACCAAGGCATTAGAAGCGTTATCTAGCTATTTCCTGGTCTTGAGATCTGGATGACTACTATGCTCTTACACTCAGATCCTTCTTCGGGGTTGTAGCCTGATCAAGGCATCAGGACCGTTATCCAGCTATTTATTGGTCTTGAGATCTAGATGGCTACTATGCTCTTACACTAAGAACCTTCTTGGGGGTGGTAGCCCGACCAAGGCATTAAGAGCACTATCTAGTTATTTCCTGGTCCTTAGATCTGGATGGCAACTATGCTCTTACACTCATATCCTTTTTAGGGGTGGTAGCCCGACCAAGGCATCAGGAACGCTACCTAGCTATTTCTTGGTCTTGAGATCTGGATGGCAACTATGCTCTTACACTCAGATCCTTCGTATAGGTGGTAGTCCGACCAAGGCATCAGAAGCGCTACCTAGCTATTTCCTGGTCTTGAGATCGGGATGGCTACTATGCTCTTACACTAAGAACCTTCTTAGGGGTGGTAGCCCGACCAAGGCATCAGGAGCGATATCTATCTATTTCATGGTCTTGCAATCTAGATGACAACTATGCTCTTACACTCAGACCCTTCTTGGGGGTGGTAGCCCGACCAAGGCATCAGAGCGCTATCTAGCTATTTCCTGGTCTTGAGATCTAGATGGCAACTATGCTCTTACACTCAGATTCTTCTTAGAGGTGGTAGCCCGACCAAGGCATCAGGAGCCCTACCTAACTATTTCCTGATCTTGAGATCTGGATGACAACTATGCTCTTACAATCAGATCCTTCTTAGGGGTGGTAGCCCGACCAAGGCATCAGGAGCACTACCTAGCTATTTCATAGTCTTGAGATCTGGATGGCTACTATGCTCTTACACTAAGAACCTTCTTGGGGGTGGTAGCCCGACCAAGGCATCAGGAGCACTACCTAGCTATTTCATAGTCTTGAGATCTAGATTACAACTATGCTCTTACACTCAGACCCTTCTTGGGGGTGGAGGACTGACTAAGGCATCAGGAGCGCTACCTAGCTGTTTCCTGGTCTTTTGATCTGGATGACAACTATGCTTTTAAACTCAGACCCTTCTTGTGGGTGGTAGCCCGAACAAGGCATCAGGAGCGCTATCTAGCTATTTCCAGGTCTTGAGATTTAGATGGCAACTATGCTCTTACACTCATATCCTTCTTAGAGGTGGTAGCCCGACCAAGGCAACATGAGCGCTATTTAGCTATTTCCGGGTCTTTGGATCTGGATGACAACTATGCTTTAAAACTCAGACCCTTCTTGGGGGTGGTAGCCCGACCAAGGCATCAGGAGCGCTATCTAGCTATTTCCTGGTCTTGAGATTTAGATGGCAACTATGCTCTTACACTCAGATCCTTCTTAGAGGTGGTAGCCCGACCAAGGCAACATGAGCGCTATTTAGCTATTTCCTGGTCTTGAGATCTGGATGGAAACTATGCTTTTACACTTAGATTCTTATTAGGGGTGGTAGTCCGACCAAGACATCAGGAGTTCTACCTAGCTATTTCCTAGTCTTGAGATCTAGAGGGAAACTATTCTCTTACACTCAGAACCTTCTTGGGGGTGGTAGCCTGACCAAGGCATTAGAAGCGCTATCTAGCTATTTCCTGGTCTTGAGATCTGGATGACTACTATGCTCTTACACTCAGATCCTTCTTCGGGGTTGTAGCCTGATCAAGGCATCAGGACCGTTATCTAGCTATTTATTGGTCTTGAGATCTGGATGGCAATTATACTCTTACACTAAGAACCTTCTTGGGGGTGGTAGCCCGACCAAGGCACCAGGAGCTCTAACTATCTATTTCAAAATATTGAGATCTAGATGACAACTTTGCTTTTAAACTCAGAACCTTCTAGGGGTTGGTATCCCGACCATGGCATCGGGAGCGCTATCTCTCGATTTCCTGGTCTTGAGATCTGGATGTCAACTATGCTCTTACACTTAGACCCTGCTTGGGAGTGGTAGCCTGACCAAGGCATCAAGAGCGCTATCTAGTTATTTCCTAGTCTTGAGATCTGGATGGCAACTATGCTCTTTCACTCAGATCCTTCTAAGAAGTGGTAGCCCGACCAAGGCATCAGGAGCGCTACCTAGCTGTTTCCTGGTCTTAAGATCTGGTTGACAACTACTCTCTTACACTCAGACCCTTCTTGGAAATGGTAGCCCGACCAAGGCATCAGGAGTGCTACCTAGCTATTTCCTGGTCTTGAGATCTGGATGGCTACCATACTCTTACACTAAGAACCTTCTTGGGGGTGGTAGCCCGACCAAGTCTTCAGGAGCTCTATCAATCTATTTCAAGGTCTTGAGATCTAGATGACAACTATGCTCTTACACTCAGACCCTTCTTGGGGGTGGTAACCCGTCCAAGGTAACAGGAGCGCTATCTAGCTATTTCCTGGTCTTGAGATCTAGATGGCAACTATGCTCTTACACTCAGATCCTTCTAAGGGGTGGTAGCCCGACCAAGGCATTAGAAGCGCTACCTAGCTATTTCCTGGTCTTGAGATCTGGTTAACAACTATGCTCTTACACTCAGACCCTTCTTTAAAATGATAGCCCGACCAAGACCTCAGGAGCGCTATCTAGCTATTTCCTGGTCTTGATATCTGGATGGCAACTATGCTCTTACACTCAGATCCTTCTTTGGGGTGGTAGCCCGACCAAGGCATCAGGAGCGCTACCTAGCTGTTTCCTGGTCTTGAGATCTAGATGGCTACTATGCTCTTACACTAAGATCCTTCTTGGGGGTGGTAGCCTGACCAAGGCATTAAGAGCGCTATCTAATTATTTCCTAGTCCTTAGATCTGGATGGAAACCATGCTCTTACACTCATATCCTTTTAAGGGGTGGTAGCCCGACCAAGGCATCAAGAGCGCTACCTAGCTATTTCTTGGTCTTGAGATCTGGATGGCAACTATGCTCTTACACTCAGATCCTTCGTAGGGGTGGTAGCCCGACCAAGGCATCAGAAGCGCTACCTAGCTATTTCCTGGTCTTGAGATCGGGATGGCTACTATGCTCTAACACTAAGAACCTTCTTGGGGGTGGTAGCCCGACCAAGGCATCAGGAGCGATATCTATCCATTTCATGGTCTTGCGATCTAGATGACAACTATGCTCTTACACTCAGACCCTTCTTGGGGGTGGTAGCCCGACCAAGGCATCAGGAGCACTATCTAGCTATTTCCTGGTCTTGAGATCTAGATGGCAACTATGCTCTTACACTCAGATTCTTCTTAGAGGTGGTAGCCCGACCAAGGCATCAGGAGCGCTAACTAGCTATTTCCTGATCTTGAGATCTGGATGACAACTATGCTCTTACACTCGTTAGCCCGACCAAGGCATCAGGTGTGCTACCTAGCTATTTCCTGGTCTTGAGATCTGGATGGCAACTATGCTCTTACACTCAGAACCTTCTTGAGGTTGGTAGCCCGACCAAGGCATCGGGAGCCCTATCTCGCTATTTCCTGGTCTTGAGATCTTGATGACAACTATACTCTTAAAGTCAGAACCTGCTTAGGGGTGGTAGCCTGACCAAGGCATCAAGAGCGCTACCTAGCTATTTCCTGGTCTTGAGATCTGGTTGATAACTATGATCTTACACTCAGTCCCTTCTTGGAGGTTTTAGCCCGACCAAGGCATCAAGAGCGCTATCTAATTATTTAATGGTCTTGAGATCTGGATGGCAACTATGCTCTTACACTCAGATCCTTCTTAGGCGTGGTAGCCCGACCAAGGCATCAGGAGTGCCACCAATATATTTCCTAGTCTTGAGATCTGGATGAAAACTATACTCTTACACTTAGATCCTTCTTAAGGGTGGTAGCCCGACCAAGGCATCAGGAACGCTACCTAGCAATTTACTGGTCTTGAGATCTGGATGGCAACTATGCTCTTACACTCAGATCCTTCTTGGGGGTGGTAGCCCGACCAAGACATCATGAAGTCTATCTAGCTATTTCTTGGTCTCGAGATCTGGATGACAACTATGCTCTCACACTCAGATACTTCTTTGCCCAACCAAGGCATTAGGAGCGCTACCTAGCTATTTCCTAGTCTGGAGATCTGGATGGCAACTATGTTCTTACACTTAGACACTTCTAAGGGGTGGGAGCCCGACCAAGGCATCATGAGCGTTATCTAGCTGTTTCCTTGTCCTGAGATCTAGATGGCGACTATGCTCTTACACTCAGATCCTTCTTAGGGGTGGTAGCCCGACCAAGGCATCATAAGCGCTACCTAGCTATTTCCTGGTCTTGAAATCTGGATGAAACTATGCTCTTACACTCAAACCCTACTTGGGGGTGGTAGCCCGACCAAGGCATCAGGAGCGCTATCTAGCTATTTCCTGGTGTTGAGATCTGGATGGCAACTATGCTTTTACACTCAGATTCATATTAGGGGTGGTAGTCCGACCAATGCATCAGAAGCGCTACCTAGCTATTTCCTGGTCTTGAGATCTAGATGGCCACTATGCTCTTACACTCAGAACTTTCTTGGGGGTCGTAACCCGACCATGGCATCAATAGCGCTATCAAGCTATTTCCGGGTCTTGAGATTTGGATGACAACTATGCTCTTACACTCAGATCCTTCTTCGGGGTTGTAGCCCGACCAAGGCATCAGGAGCGTTATCTAGCTATTTATTGGTCTTGAGATATGGGTGGCAACTATGCTCTTACACTCAGAACTTTCTTGGGGTTGGTAGCCCGACCAAGGCATTGGGAGCGCTATCTCGCTATTTCCTGGTCTTGAGATCTGGATGTTAACTATGCTCTTACACTCAGACCCTGCTTGGGGGTGGTAGCCTTACCAAGGCATCAAGAGCGCTATCTAGTTATTTCCTGGTCCTTAGATCTGGATGGCAACAATGCTCTTACACTCAGATCCTTCTAAGGGATGGTAGCCCGACCAAGGCATCAGGAGTGCTACCTAGCTATTTCCTGTTCTTGAGATCTGGATGGCTACTATACTCTTACACTAAGAACCTTCTTGGGGGTGGTAGCCCGACCAAGTCATCAGGAGCTCTATCAATCTATTTCAAGGTCTTGAGATCTAGATGACAACTATGCTCTTACACTCAGACCCTTCTTAGGGGTGGTAACCCGACCAAGGTAACAGGAGCGCTATCTAGCTATTTCCTGGTCTTGAGATCTAGATGGCAACTATGTTCTTACACTCAGATCCTTTTAAGGGGTGGTAGCCCGACCAAGGTATTATAAGCGCTACCTAGCTATTTCCTGGTCCTGAGATCTGGATGGCAACAATGCTCTTACACTCAGATCCTTCTAAGGGTTGGTAGCCCGACCAAGAAATCAGGAGCGCTACCTTGCTGTTTCCTGGTCTTAAGATCTGGTTGACAACTATGCTCTTACACTCGGACCCTTCTTGGAAATGGTAGCCTGACCAAGCCTTAGGAGCGTTATCTAGCAATTTCCTGGTCTTGAGATCTGGATGGCAACTTTGCTCTAACACTCAAATCCTTCTTAGGGGTGGTAGCCCGACCAAGGCATCAGGAGTGCTAGTTAGCTATTTCCTGGTCTTGAGATCTGGATGGCTACTATACTCTTACACTAAGAACCTTCTTGGGGGTGGTAGCCCGACCAAGTCATCAGGAGCTCTATCTATCTATTTCAAGGTCTTGAGATCTAGATGACAACTATGCTCTTACACTCAGACCCTTCTTGGGGGTGGTAACCCGACCAAGGTAACAGGAGCGCTATCTAGCTATTTCCTGGTCTTGAGATCTAGATGGCAACTATGTTCTTACACTCAGATCCTTCTAAGGGGTGGTAGCCCGACCAAGGTATTATAAGCGCTACCTAGCTATTTCCTGGTCTTGAAATCTGGATGAAACTATGCTCTTACACTCAGACCCTACTTGGGGGTGGTAGCCAGACCAAGGCATCAACAGCGCTATCTAGCTATTTCCTGGTCTTGAGATCTGGTTGGGAACTATGCTTTTACACTCAGATTCATATTACGGGTAGTAGTCCGACCAAGGCATCAGGAGCGCTACCTAGATATTTCCTAGTCTTGAGATCTGGATGAAAACTATACTCTTACACTCAGATCCTTCTTAAGGGTGGTAGCCCGACCAAGGCATCAGGAGCGCTACCTAGCTATTTACTGGTCTTGAAATCTGGATGAAACTATGCTTTTACACTCAGACCCTACTTGGGGGTGGTAGCCAGACCAAGGCATCAGGAGCGCTACCTAGCTATTTACTGGTCTTGAGATCTGGATGGCAACTATGCTCTTACACTCAGATCCTTCTTGGGGGTGGTAGCCCGACCAAGACATCATGAGGGCTATCTAGCTATTTCCTGGTCTCGAGATATGGATGGCAACTATGCTCTCACACTCAGATCCTTCATGGGGGTTGTTGCCCAACCAAGGCATTAGGAGCGCTACCTAGCTATTTCCTAGTCTGGAGATCTGGATGGCAACTATGTTCTTACACTTAGACACTTCTAAGGGGTGGTAGCCCGACCAAGGCATCAGGAGCGTTATCTAGCTATTTCCCTGTCTTGAGATCTTGATGGCGACTATGCTCTTACACTCAGATCCTTCTTAGGGGTGGTAGCCCGACCAAGGCATCAGGAGCGCTACCTAGCTATTTCCTAGTCTTGAAATCTGGATGAAACTATGCTCTTACACTCAGACCCTACTTGGGGGTGGTAGCCAGACCAAGGCATCAGCAGCGCTATCTAGCTATTTCCTGGTCTTGAGATCTGGATGGGAACTATGCTTTTACACTCAGATTCATATTACGGCTAGTAGTCCGACCAAGGCATCAGGAGCGCTACCTAGATATTTCCTAGTCTTGAGATCTGGATGAAAACTATACTCTTACACTCAGATCCTTCTTAAGGGTGGTAGCCCGACCAAGGCATCAGGAGCGCTACCTAGCTATTTACTGGTCTTGAGATCTGGATGGCAACTATGCTCTTACACTCAGATCCTTCTTGGGGGTGGTAGCCCGACCAAGACATCATGAGGGCTATCTAGCTAATTCCTGGTCTCGAGATCTGGATGGCAACTATGCTCTCACACTCAGATCCTTCATGGGGGTTGTTGCCCAACCAAGGCGATAGGAGCGCTACCTAGCTATTTCCTAGTCTGGAGATCTGGATGGCAACTATGTTCTTACACTTAGACACTTCTAAGGGGTGGTAGCCCGACCAAGGCATCAGGAGCGTTATCTAGCTATTTCCCTGTCTTGAGATCTAGATAGCGACTATGCTCTTACACTCAGATCCTTCTTAGGGGTGGTAGCCCGACCAAGGCATCAGAAGCGCTACCTAGCTATTTCCTGGTCTTGAAATCTGGATGAAACTATGCTTTTACACTCAGACCCTACTTGGGGGTGGTAGCCAGACCAAGGCATCAGGAGCGCTACCTAGCTATTTACTGGTCTTGAGATCTGGATGGCAACTATGCTCTTACACTCAGATCCTTCTTGGGGGTGGTAGCCCGACCAAGACATCATGAGGGCTATCTAGCTAATTCCTGGTCTCGAGATCTGGATGGCAACTATGCTCTCACACTCAGATCCTTCATGGGGGTTGTTGCCCAACCAAGGCATTAGGAGCGCTACCTAGCTATTTCCTAGTCTGGAGATCTGGATGGCAACTATGTTCTTACACTTAGACACTTCTAAGGGGTGGTAGCCCGACCAAGGCATCAGGAGCGTTATCTAGCTATTTCCCTGTCTTGAGATCTAGATGGCGACTATGCTCTTACACTCAGATCCTTCTTAGGGGTGGTAGCCCGACCAAGGCATCAGGAGCGCTACCTAGCTATTTCCTGGTCTTGAAATCTGAATGAAACTATGCTTTTACACTCAGACCCTACTTGGGGGTGGTAGCCAGACCAAGGCATCAGGAGCGCTACCTAGCTATTTACTGGTCTTGAGATCTGGATGGCAACTATGCTCTTACACTCAGATCCTTCTTGGGGGTGGTAGCCCGACCAAGACATCATGAGGGCTATCTAGCTAATTCCTGGTCTCGAGATCTGGATGGCAACTATGCTCTCACACTCAGATCCTTCATGGGGGTTGTTGCCCAACCAAGGCATTAGGAGCGCTACCTAGCTATATTCTAGTCTGGAGATCTGGATGGCAACTATGTTCTTACACTTAGACACTTCTAAGGGGTAGTAGCCCGACCAAGGCATCAGGAGCGTTATCTAGCTATTTCCCTGTCTTGAGATCTAGATGGCGACTATGCTCTTACACTCAGATCCTTCTTAGGGGTGGTAGCCCGACCAAGGCATCATGAGCGCTACCTAGCTATTTCCTGGTCTTGAAATCTGGATGAAACTATGCTTTTACACTCAGACCCTACTTGGGGGTGGTAGCCAGACCAAGGCATCATGAGCGCTACCTAGCTATTTACTGGTCTTGAGATCTGGATGGAAACTATGCTCTTACACTCAGATCCTTCTTGGGGGTGGTAGCCCGACCAAGACATCATGAGGGCTATCTAGCTATTTCCTGGTCTCGAGATATGGATGGCAACTATGCTCTCACACTCAGATCTTTCATGGGGGTTGTTGCCCAACCAAGGCATTATGAGCGCTACCTAGCTATTTCCTAGTCTGGAGATCTGGATGGCAACTATGTTCTTACACTTAGACGCTTCTAAGGGGTGGTAGCCTGACCAACGCATCAGGAGCGTTATCTAGCTATTTCCCTGTCTTGAGATCTAGATGGCGACTATGCTCTTACACTCAGATCCTTCTTAGGGGTGGTAGCCCGACCAAGGCATCAGGAGCGCTACCTAGCTATTTCCTGGTCTTGAAATCTGGATGAAACTATGCTCTTACACTCAGACCCTACTTGGGGGTGGTAGCCAGACCAAGGCATCAGCAGCGCTATCTAGCTATTTCCTGGTCTTGAGATCTGGATGGGAACTATGCTTTTACACTCAGATTCATATTACGGGTAGTAGTCCGACCAAGGCATCAGGAGCGCTACCTAGATATTTCCTAGTCTTGAGATCTGGATGAAAACTATACTCTTACACTCAGATCCTTCTTAAGGGTGGTAGCCCGACCAAGGCATCAGGAGCGCTACCTAGCTATTTACTGGTCTTGAGATCTGGATGGCAACTATGCTCTTACACTCAGATCCTTCTTGGGGGTGGTAGCCCGACCAAGACATCATGAGGGCTATCTAGCTAATTCCTGGTCTCGAGATCTGGATGGCAACTATGCTCTCACACTTAGATCCTTCATGGGGGTTGTTGCCCAACCAAGGCATTAGGAGCGCTACCTAGCTATTTTCTAGTCTGGAGATCTGGATGGCAACTATGTTCTTACACTTAGACACTTCTAAGGGGTAGTAGCCCGACCAAGGCATCAGGAGCGTTATCTAGCTATTTCCCTGTCTTGAGATCTAGATGGCGACTATGCTCTTACACTTAGATCCTTCTTAGGGGTGGTAGCCCGACCAAGGCATCATGAGCGCTACCTAGCTATTTCCTGGTCTTGAAATCTAGATGAAACTATGCTTTTACACTCAGACCCTACTTGGGGGTGGTAGCCAGACCAAGGCATCAGGAGCGCTACCTAGCTATTTACTGGTCTTGAGATCTGGATGGCAACTATGCTCTTACACTCAGATACTTCTTGGGGGTGGTAGCTCGACCAAGACATCATGAGGGCTATCTAGCTATTTCCTGGTCTCGAGATATGGATGGCAACTATGCTCTCACACTCAGATCCTTCATGGGGGTTGTTGCCCAACCAAGGCATTAGGAGCGCTACCTAGCTATTTCTTAGTCTGGAGATCTGGATGGCAACTATGTTCTTACACTTAGACGCTTCTAAGGGGTGATAGCCCGACCAAGGCATCAGGAGCGTTATCTAGCTATTTCCCTGTCTTGAGATCTAGATGGCGACTATGCTCTTACACTCAGATCCTTCTTAGGGGTGGTAGCCCGACCAAGGCATTAGGAGCGCTACCTAGCTATTTCCTAGTCTTGAGATCTGGATGAAAACTATACTCTTACACTCAGATCCTTCTTAAGGGTGGTAGCCCGACCAAGGCATCAGGAGCGCTACCTAGATATTTCCTAGTCTTGAGATCTGGATGAAAACTATACTCTTACACTCAGATCCTTCTTAAGGGTGGTAGCCCGACCAAGGCATCAGGAGCGCTACCTAGCTATTTACTGGTCTTGAGATCTGGATGGCAACTATGCTCTTACACTCAGATCCTTCTTGGGGGTGGTAGCCCGACCAAGACATCATGAGGGCTATCTAGCTAATTCCTGGTCTCGAGATCTGGATGGCAACTGTGCTCTCACACTCAGATCCTTCATGGGGGTTGTTGCCCAACCAAGGCATTAGCAGCGCTTCCTAGCTATTTCCTAGTCTGGAGATCTGGATGGCAACTATGTTCTTACACTTAGACACTTCTAAGGGGTGATAGCCCGACCAAGGCATCAGGAGCGTTATCTAGCTATTTCCCTGTCTTGAGATCTAGATGGCGACTATGCTCTTACACTCAGATCCTTCTTAGGGGCGGTAGCCCGACCAAGGCATCAGGAGCGCTACCTAGCTATTTCATGGTCTTGAAATCTGGATGAAACTATCCACTTACACTCAGACCCTACTTGGGGGTGGTAGCCAGACCAAGGCATCAAGAGCGCTACCTAGCTATTTACTGGTCTTGAGATCTGGATGGCAACTATGCTCTTACACTCAGATCCTTCTTGGGGGTGGTAGCCCGACCAAGACATCATGAGGGCTATCTAGCTATTTCCTGGTCTCGAGATATGGATGGCAACTATGCTCTCACACTCAGATCCTTCATGGGGGTTGTTGCCCAACCAAGGCATTAGGAGCGCTACCTAGCTATTTCCTAGTCTGGAGATCTAGATGGCAACTATGTTCTTACACTTAGACGCTTCTAAGGGGTGATAGCCCGACCAAGGCATCAGGAGCGTTATCTAGCTATTTCCCTGTCTTGAGATCTAGATGGCGACTATGCTCTTACACTCAGATCCTTCTTAGGGGTGGTAGCCCGACCAAGGCATTAGGAGCGCTACCTAGCTATTTCCTGGTCTTGAAATCTGGATGAAACTATCCTCTTACACTCAGACCCTACTTGGGGGTGGTAGCCAGACCAAGGCATCAGGAGCGCTACCTAGCTATTTACTGGTCTTGAGATCTGGATGGCAACTATGCTCTTACACTCAGATCCTTCTTGGGGGTGGTAGCCCGACCAAGACATCATGAGGGCTATCTAGCTATTTCCTGGTCTCGAGATATGGATGGCAACTATGCTCTCACACTCAGATCCTTCATGGGGGTTGTTGCCCAACCAAGGCATTAGGAGCGCTACCTAGCTATTTCCTAGTCTGGAGATCTGGATGGAAACTATGTTCTTACACTTAGACGCTTCTAAGGGGTGATAGCCCGACCAAGGCATCAGGAGCGTTATCTAGCTATTTCCCTGTCTTGAGATCTAGATGGCGACTATGCTCTTACACTCAGATCCTTCTTAGGGGCGGTAGCCCGACCAAGGCATCAGGAGCGCTACCTAGCTATTTCCTGGTCTTGAAATCTGGATGAAACTATCCTCTTACACTCAGACCCTACTTGGGGGTGGTAGCCAGACCAAGGCATCAAGAGCGCTACCTAGCTATTTACTGGTCTTGAGATCTGGATGGCAACTATGCTCTTACACTCAGATCCTTCTTGGGGGTGGTAGCCCGACCAAGACATCATGAGGGCTATCTAGCTATTTCCTGGTCTCGAGATATGGATGGCAACTATGCTCTCACACTCAGATCCTTCATGGGGGTTGTTGCCCAACCAAGGCATTAGGAGCGCTACCTAGCTATTTCCTTGTCTGGAGATCTGGATGGCAACTATGTTCTTACACTTAGACACTTCTAAGGGGTGGTAGCCCGACCAAGGCATCAGGAGCGTTATCTAACTATTTCCCTGTCTTGAGATCTAGATGGCGACTATGCTCTTACACTCAGATCCTTCTTAGGGGTGGTAGCCCGACCAAGGCATCAGGAGCGCTACCTAGCTATTTCCTGGTCTTGAAATCTGGATGAAACTATGCTTTTACACTCAGACCCTACTTGGGGGTGGTAGCCAGACCAAGGCATCAGGAGCGCTACCTAGCTATTTACTGGTCTTGAGATCTGGATGGCAACTATGCTCTTACACTCAGATCCTTCTTGGGGGTGGTAGCCCGACCAAGACATCATGAGGGCTATCTAGCTATTTCCTGGTCTCGAGATATGGATGGCAACTATGCTCTCACACTCAGATCCTTCATGGGGGTTGTTGCCCAACCAAGGCATTAGGAGCGCTACCTAGCTATTTCTTAGTCTGGAGATCTGGATGGCAACTATGTTCTTACACTTAGACGCTTCTAAGGGGTGATAGCCCGACCAAGGCATCAGGAGCGTTATCTAGCTATTTCCCTGTCTTGAGATCTAGATGGCGACTATGCTCTTACACTCAGATCCTTCTTAGGGGTGGTAGCCCGACCAAGGCATTAGGAGCGCTACCTAGCTATTTCCTAGTCTTGAGATCTGGATGAAAACTATACTCTTACACTCAGATCCTTCTTAAGGGTGGTAGCCCGACCAAGGCATCAGGAGCGCTACCTAGATATTTCCTAGTCTTGAGATCTGGATGAAAACTATACTCTTACACTCAGATCCTTCTTAAGGGTGGTAGCCCGACCAAGGCATCAGGAGCGCTACCTAGCTATTTACTGGTCTTGAGATCTGGATGGCAACTATGCTCTTACACTCAGATCCTTCTTGGGGGTGGTAGCCCGACCAAGACATCATGAGGGCTATCTAGCTAATTCCTGGTCTCGAGATCTGGATGGCAACTGTGCTCTCACACTCAGATCCTTCATGGGGGTTGTTGCCCAACCAAGGCATTAGCAGCGCTTCCTAGCTATTTCCTAGTCTGGAGATCTGGATGGCAACTATGTTCTTACACTTAGACACTTCTAAGGGGTGATAGCCCGACCAAGGCATCAGGAGCGTTATCTAGCTATTTCCCTGTCTTGAGATCTAGATGGCGACTATGCTCTTACACTCAGATCCTTCTTAGGGGCGGTAGCCCGACCAAGGCATCAGGAGCGCTACCTAGCTATTTCATGGTCTTGAAATCTGGATGAAACTATCCACTTACACTCAGACCCTACTTGGGGGTGGTAGCCAGACCAAGGCATCAAGAGCGCTACCTAGCTATTTACTGGTCTTGAGATCTGGATGGCAACTATGCTCTTACACTCAGATCCTTCTTGGGGGTGGTAGCCCGACCAAGACATCATGAGGGCTATCTAGCTATTTCCTGGTCTCGAGATATGGATGGCAACTATGCTCTCACACTCAGATCCTTCATGGGGGTTGTTGCCCAACCAAGGCATTAGGAGCGCTACCTAGCTATTTCCTAGTCTGGAGATCTAGATGGCAACTATGTTCTTACACTTAGACGCTTCTAAGGGGTGATAGCCCGACCAAGGCATCAGGAGCGTTATCTAGCTATTTCCCTGTCTTGAGATCTAGATGGCGACTATGCTCTTACACTCAGATCCTTCTTAGGGGTGGTAGCCCGACCAAGGCATTAGGAGCGCTACCTAGCTATTTCCTGGTCTTGAAATCTGGATGAAACTATCCTCTTACACTCAGACCCTACTTGGGGGTGGTAGCCAGACCAAGGCATCAGGAGCGCTACCTAGCTATTTACTGGTCTTGAGATCTGGATGGCAACTATGCTCTTACACTCAGATCCTTCTTGGGGGTGGTAGCCCGACCAAGACATCATGAGGGCTATCTAGCTATTTCCTGGTCTCGAGATATGGATGGCAACTATGCTCTCACACTCAGATCCTTCATGGGGGTTGTTGCCCAACCAAGGCATTAGGAGCGCTACCTAGCTATTTCCTAGTCTGGAGATCTGGATGGAAACTATGTTCTTACACTTAGACGCTTCTAAGGGGTGATAGCCCGACCAAGGCATCAGGAGCGTTATCTAGCTATTTCCCTGTCTTGAGATCTAGATGGCGACTATGCTCTTACACTCAGATCCTTCTTAGGGGCGGTAGCCCGACCAAGGCATCAGGAGCGCTACCTAGCTATTTCCTGGTCTTGAAATCTGGATGAAACTATCCTCTTACACTCAGACCCTACTTGGGGGTGGTAGCCAGACCAAGGCATCAAGAGCGCTACCTAGCTATTTACTGGTCTTGAGATCTGGATGGCAACTATGCTCTTACACTCAGATCCTTCTTGGGGGTGGTAGCCCGACCAAGACATCATGAGGGCTATCTAGCTATTTCCTGGTCTCGAGATATGGATGGCAACTATGCTCTCACACTCAGATCCTTCATGGGGGTTGTTGCCCAACCAAGGCATTAGGAGCGCTACCTAGCTATTTCCTTGTCTGGAGATCTGGATGGCAACTATGTTCTTACACTTAGACACTTCTAAGGGGTGGTAGCCCGACCAAGGCATCAGGAGCGTTATCTAACTATTTCCCTGTCTTGAGATCTAGATGGCGACTATGCTCTTACACTCAGATCCTTCTTAGTGGCGGTAGCCCGACCAAGGCATCAGGAGCGCTACCTAGCTATTTCCTGGTCTTGAAATCTGGATGAAACTATCCTCTTACACTCAGACCCTACTTGGGGGTGGTAGCCAGACCAAGGCATCAAGAGCGCTACCTAGCTATTTACTGGTCTTGAGATCTGGATGGCAACTATGCTCTTACACTCAGATCCTTCTTGGGGTGGTAGCCCGACCAAGACATCATGAGGGCTATCTAGCTATTTCCTGGTCTCGAGATATGGATGGCAACTATGCTCTCACACTCAGATCCTTCATGGGGGTTGTTGCCCAACCAAGGCATTAGGAGCGCTACCTAGCTATTTCCTTGTCTGGAGATCTGGATGGCAACTATGTTCTTACACTTAGACACTTCTAAGGGGTGGTAGCCCGACCAAGGCATCAGGAGCGTTATCTAACTATTTCCCTGTCTTGAGATCTAGATGGCGACTATGCTCTTACACTCAGATCCTTCTTAGGGGTGGTAGCCCGACCAAGGCATCAGGAGCGCTACCTAGCTATTTCCTGGTCTTGAAATCTGGATGAAACTATGCTTTTACACTCAGACCCTACTTGGGGGTGGTAGCCAGACCAAGGCATCAGGAGCGCTACCTAGCTATTTACTGGTCTTGAGATCTGGATGGCAACTATGCTCTTACACTCAGATCCTTCTTGGGGGTGGTAGCCCGACCAAGACATCATGAGGGCTATCTAGCTATTTCCTGGTCTCGAGATATGGATGGCAACTATGCTCTCACACTCAGATCCTTCATGGGGGTTGTTGCCCAACCAAGGCATTAGGAGCGCTACCTAGCTATTTCTTAGTCTGGAGATCTGGATGGCAACTATGTTCTTACACTTAGACGCTTCTAAGGGGTGATAGCCCGACCAAGGCATCAGGAGCGTTATCTAGCTATTTCCCTGTCTTGAGATCTAGATGGCGACTATGCTCTTACACTCAGATCCTTCTTAGGGGTGGTAGCCCGACCAAGGCATTAGGAGCGCTACCTAGCTATTTCCTAGTCTTGAGATCTGGATGAAAACTATACTCTTACACTCAGATCCTTCTTAAGGGTGGTAGCCCGACCAAGGCATCAGGAGCGCTACCTAGATATTTCCTAGTCTTGAGATCTGGATGAAAACTATACTCTTACACTCAGATCCTTCTTAAGGGTGGTAGCCCGACCAAGGCATCAGGAGCGCTACCTAGCTATTTACTGGTCTTGAGATCTGGATGGCAACTATGCTCTTACACTCAGATCCTTCTTGGGGGTGGTAGCCCGACCAAGACATCATGAGGGCTATCTAGCTAATTCCTGGTCTCGAGATCTGGATGGCAACTGTGCTCTCACACTCAGATCCTTCATGGGGGTTGTTGCCCAACCAAGGCATTAGCAGCGCTTCCTAGCTATTTCCTAGTCTGGAGATCTGGATGGCAACTATGTTCTTACACTTAGACACTTCTAAGGGGTGATAGCCCGACCAAGGCATCAGGAGCGTTATCTAGCTATTTCCCTGTCTTGAGATCTAGATGGCGACTATGCTCTTACACTCAGATCCTTCTTAGGGGCGGTAGCCCGACCAAGGCATCAGGAGCGCTACCTAGCTATTTCCTGGTCTTGAAATCTGGATGAAACTATGCTTTTACACTCAGACCCTACTTGGGGGTGGTAGCCAGACCAAGGCATCAGGAGCGCTACCAAGCTATTTACTGGTCTTGAGATCTGGATGGCAACTATGCTCTTACACTCAGATCCTTCTTGGGGGTGGTAGCCCGACCAAGACATCATGAGGGCTATCTAGCTATTTCCTGGTCTCGAGATATGGATGGCAACTATGCTCTCACACTCAGATCCTTCATGGGGGTTGTTGCCCAACCAAGGCATTAGGAGCGCTACCTAGCTATTTCCTAGTCTGGAGATCTGGATGGCAACTATGTTCTTACACTTAGATGCTTCTAATGGGTGGTAGCCCGACCAAGGCATCAGGAGCGTTATCTAGCTATTTCCCTGTCTTGTGATCTAGATGGCCACTATGCTCTTACACTCAGATCCTTCTTAGGGGTGGTAGCCCGACCAAGGCATCAGGAGCGCTACCTAGCTATTTCCTGGTCTTGAAATCTGGATGAAACTATGCTCTTACACTCAGACCCTACTTGGGGGTGGTAGCCAGACCAAGGCATCAGCAGCGCTATCTAGCTATTTCCTGGTCTTGAGATCTGGATGGCAACTATGCTTTTACACTCAGATTCATATTAGGGGTAGTAGTCCGACCAAGGCATCAGGAGCGCTACCTAGCTATTTCCTGGTCTTGAGATCTAGATAGCAACTATGCTCTTACACTCAGAACCTTCTTAGGGGTGGTAGCCCGACCATGGCATCAGTAGCGCTATCTAGCTATTTCCGGGTATTGAGATCTGGATGACAACTAAGCTCTTACACTCAGATCCTTCTTGGGGGTGGTAGCCCGACCAAGACATCATGAGGGCTATCTAGCTATTTCCTGGTCTCGAGATATGGATGGCAACTATGCTCTCACACTCAGATCCTTCATGGGGGTTGTTGCCCAACCAAGGCATTAGGAGCGCTACCTAGCTATTTCTTAGTCTGGAGATCTGGATGGCAACTATGTTCTTACACTTAGACGCTTCTAAGGGGTGATAGCCCGACCAAGGCATCAGGAGCGTTATCTAGCTATTTCCCTGTCTTGAGATCTAGATGGCGACTATGCTCTTACACTCAGATCCTTCTTAGGGGTGGTAGCCCGACCAAGGCATTAGGAGCGCTACCTAGCTATTTCCTAGTCTTGAGATCTGGATGAAAACTATACTCTTACACTCAGATCCTTCTTAAGGGTGGTAGCCCGACCAAGGCATCAGGAGCGCTACCTAGATATTTCCTAGTCTTGAGATCTGGATGAAAACTATACTCTTACACTCAGATCCTTCTTAAGGGTGGTAGCCCGACCAAGGCATCAGGAGCGCTACCTAGCTATTTACTGGTCTTGAGATCTGGATGGCAACTATGCTCTTACACTCAGATCCTTCTTGGGGGTGGTAGCCCGACCAAGACATCATGAGGGCTATCTAGCTATTTCCTGGTCTCGAGATATGGATGGCAACTATGCTCTCACACTCAGATCCTTCATGGGGGTTGTTGCCCAACCAAGGCATTAGGAGCGCTACCTAGCTATTTCTTAGTCTGGAGATCTGGATGGCAACTATGTTCTTACACTTAGACGCTTCTAAGGGGTGATAGCCCGACCAAGGCATCAGGAGCGTTATCTAGCTATTTCCCTGTCTTGAGATCTAGATGGCGACTATGCTCTTACACTCAGATCCTTCTTAGGGGTGGTAGCCCGACCAAGGCATTAGGAGCGCTACCTAGCTATTTCCTAGTCTTGAGATCTGGATGAAAACTATACTCTTACACTCAGATCCTTCTTAAGGGTGGTAGCCCGACCAAGGCATCAGGAGCGCTACCTAGATATTTCCTAGTCTTGAGATCTGGATGAAAACTATACTCTTACACTCAGATCCTTCTTAAGGGTGGTAGCCCGACCAAGGCATCAGGAGCGCTACCTAGCTATTTACTGGTCTTGAGATCTGGATGGCAACTATGCTCTTACACTCAGATCCTTCTTGGGGGTGGTAGCCCGACCAAGACATCATGAGGGCTATCTAGCTAATTCCTGGTCTCGAGATCTGGATGGCAACTGTGCTCTCACACTCAGATCCTTCATGGGGGTTGTTGCCCAACCAAGGCATTAGCAGCGCTTCCTAGCTATTTCCTAGTCTGGAGATCTGGATGGCAACTATGTTCTTACACTTAGACACTTCTAAGGGGTGATAGCCCGACCAAGGCATCAGGAGCGTTATCTAGCTATTTCCCTGTCTTGAGATCTAGATGGCGACTATGCTCTTACACTCAGATCCTTCTTAGGGGCGGTAGCCCGACCAAGGCATCAGGAGCGCTACCTAGCTATTTCCTGGTCTTGAAATCTGGATGAAACTATGCTTTTACACTCAGACCCTACTTGGGGGTGGTAGCCAGACCAAGGCATCAGGAGCGCTACCAAGCTATTTACTGGTCTTGAGATCTGGATGGCAACTATGCTCTTACACTCAGATCCTTCTTGGGGGTGGTAGCCCGACCAAGACATCATGAGGGCTATCTAGCTATTTCCTGGTCTCGAGATATGGATGGCAACTATGCTCTCACACTCAGATCCTTCATGGGGGTTGTTGCCCAACCAAGGCATTAGGAGCGCTACCTAGCTATTTCCTAGTCTGGAGATCTGGATGGCAACTATGTTCTTACACTTAGATGCTTCTAATGGGTGGTAGCCCGACCAAGGCATCAGGAGCGTTATCTAGCTATTTCCCTGTCTTGTGATCTAGATGGCCACTATGCTCTTACACTCAGATCCTTCTTAGGGGTGGTAGCCCGACCAAGGCATCAGGAGCGCTACCTAGCTATTTCCTGGTCTTGAAATCTGGATGAAACTATGCTCTTACACTCAGACCCTACTTGGGGGTGGTAGCCAGACCAAGGCATCAGCAGCGCTATCTAGCTATTTCCTGGTCTTGAGATCTGGATGGCAACTATGCTTTTACACTCAGATTCATATTAGGGGTAGTAGTCCGACCAAGGCATCAGGAGCGCTACCTAGCTATTTCCTGGTCTTGAGATCTAGATAGCAACTATGCTCTTACACTCAGAACCTTCTTAGGGGTGGTAGCCCGACCATGGCATCAGTAGCGCTATCTAGCTATTTCCGGGTATTGAGATCTGGATGACAACTAAGCTCTTACACTCAGATCCTTCTTCGGGGTTGTAGCCCGACCAAGGCATCAGGAGCGTTATCTAGCTATTTATTGGTCTTGAGATCTGGATGGCAACTATGCTCTTACCCTCAGATCCTTCTTGGGGGTGGTAGCCCAACCAAGACATCATGAGGGCTATCTAGCTATTTCCTGGTCTCGAGATCTGGATGGCAACTATGCTCTCACACTCAGATCCTTTATGGGGGTTGTTGCCCAACCAAGGCATTAGGAGCGCTACCTAGCTATTTCCTAGTCTGGAGATCTGGATGGCAACTATGTTCTTACACTTAGACGTTTCTAAGGGGTGGTAGCCCGACCAAGGCATCAGGAGCGTTATCTAGCTATTTCCCTGTCTTGAGATCTAGATGGCGACTATGCTCTTACACTCAGATCCTTCTTAGGTCTGGTAGCCCGACCAAGGCATCAGGAGCGCTACCTAGCTATTTCCTGGTCTTGAAATCTGGATGAAACTATGCTCTTACACTCAGACCCTACTTGGGGGTGGTAGCCAGACCAAGGCATCAGCAGCGCTATCTAGCTATTTCCTGGTCTTGAGATCTGGATGGCAACTATGCTTTTACACTCAGATTCATATTAGGGGTAGTAGTCCGACCAAGGCATCAGGAGCGCTACCTAGCTATTTCCTAGTCTTGAGATCTGGATGAAAACTATACTCTTACACTCAGATCCTTCTTAAGGGTGGTAGCCCGACCAAGGCATCAGGAGCGCTACCTAGCTATTTACTGGTCTTGTGATCTGGATGGCAACTATGCTCTTAGACTCAGATCCTTCTTGGGGGTGGTAGCCCGACCAAGACATCATGAGGGCTATCTAGCTAATTCCTGGTCTCGAGATCTGGATGTCAACTATGCTCTCACACTCAGATCCTTCATGGGGGTTGTTGCCCAACCAAGGCATTAGGAGCGCTACCTAGCTATTTCCTAGTCTGGAGATCTGGATGGCAACTATGTTCTTACACTTAGACACTTCTAAGGGGTGGTAGCCCGACCAAGGCATCAGGAGCGTTATCTAGCTATTTCCCTGTCTTGAGATCTAGATGGCGACTATGCTCTTACACTCAGATCCTTCTTAGGGGTGGTAGCCCGACTAAGGCATCATGAGCGCTACCTAGCTATTTCCTGGTCTTGAAATCTGGATGAAACTATGCTTTTACACTCAGACCCTACTTGGGGGAGGTAGCCAGACCAAGGCATCAGCATCGATACCTAGCTATTTACTGGTCTTGAGATCTGGATGGCAACTATGCTCTTACACTCAGATCCTTCTTGGGGGTGGTAGCCCGACCAAGACATCATGAGGGCTATCTAGATATTTCCTGGTCTCGAGATATGGATGGCAACTATGCTCTCACACTCAGATCCTTCATGGGGGTTGTTGCCCAACCAAGGCATTAGGAGCGCTACCTAGCTATTTCCTAGTCTGGAGATCTGGATGGCAACTATGTTCTTACACTTAGACACTTCTAAGGGGTGGTAGCCCGACCAAGGCATCATGAGCGTTATCTAGCTATTTCCCTGTCTTGAGATCTAGATGGCGACTATGCTCTTACACTCAGATCCTTCTTAGGGGTGGTAGCCCGACCAAGGCATCAGGAGCGCTACCTAGCTATTTCCTGGTCTTGAAATCTGGATGAAACTATCCTCTTACACTCAGACCCTACTTGGGGGTGGTAGCCAGACCAAGGCATCAAGAGCGCTACCTAGCTATTTACTGGTCTTGAGATCTGGATGGCAACTATGCTCTTACACTCAGATCCTTCTTGGGGGTGGTAGCCCGACCAAGACATCATGAGGGCTATCTAGCTATTTCCTGGTTTCGAGATATGGATGGCAACTATGCTCTCACACTCAGATCCTTCATGGGGGTTGTTGCCCAACCAAGGCATTAGGAGCGCTACCTAGCTATTTCCTAGTCTGGAGATCTGGATGGCAACTATGTTCTTACACTTAGACGCTTCTAAGGGGTGATAGCCCGACCAAGGCATCAGGAGCGTTATCTAGCTATTTCCCTGTCTTGAGATCTAGATGGCGACTATGCTCTTACACTCAGATCCTTCTTAGGGGTGGTAGCCCGACCAAGGCATCAGGAGCGCTACCTAGCTATTTCCTGGTCTTGAGATCTGGATGGCAACTATGCTTTTACACTCAGATTCATATTAGGGGTAGTAGTCCGACCAAGGCATCAGGAGCGCTACCTAGCTATTTCCTAGTCTTGAGATCTGGATGAAAACTATACTCTTACACTCAGATCCTTCTTAAGGGTGGTAGCCCGACCAAGGCATCAGGAGCGCTACCTAGCTATTTACTGGTCTTAAGATCTGGATGGCAACTATGCTCTTACACTCAGATCCTTCTTGGGGGTGGTAGCCCGACCAAGACATCATGAGGGCTATCTAGCTAATTCCTGGTCTCGAGATCTGGATGTCAACTATGCTCTCACACTCAGATCCTTCATGGGGGTTGTTGCCCAACCAAGGCATTAGGAGCGCTACCTAGCTATTTCCTAGTCTGGAGATCTGGATGGCAACTATGTTCTTACACTTAGACACTTCTAAGGGGTGGTAGCCCGACCAAGGCATCAGGAGCGTTATCTAGCTATTTCCCTGTCTTGAGATCTAGATGGCGACTATGCTCTTACACTCAGATCCTTCTTAGGGGTGGTAGCCCGACCAAGGCATCAGGAGCGCTACCTAGCTATTTCCTGGTCTTGAAATCTGGATGAAACTATGCTTTTACACTCAGACCCTACTTGGGGGAGGTAGCCTGACCAAGGCATCAGCAGCGCTACCTAGCTATTTACTGGTCTTGAGATCTGGATGGCAACTATGCTCTTACACTCAGATCCTTCTTGGGGGTGGTAGCCCGACCAAGACATCATGAGGGCTATCTAGATATTTCCTGGTCTCGAGATATGGATGGCAACTATGCTCTCACACTCAGATCCTTCATGGGGTTGTTGCCCAACCATGGCATTAGGAGCGCTACCTAGCTATTTCCTAGTCTGGAGATCTGGATGGCAACTATGTTCTTACACTTAGACACTTCTAAGGGGTGGTAGCCCGACCAAGGCATCATGAGCGTTATCTAGCTATTTCCCTGTCTTGAGATCTAGATGACGACTATGCTCTTACACTCAGATCCTTCTTAGGGGTGGTAGCCCGACCAAGGCATCAGGAGCGCTACCTAGCTATTTCCTGGTCTTGAAATCTGGATGAAACTATCCTCTTACACTCAGACCCTACTTGGGGGTGGTAGCCAGACCAAGGCATCAAGAGCGCTACCTAGCTATTTACTGGTCTTGAGATCTGGATGGCAACTATGCTCTTACACTCAGATCCTTCTTGGGGGTGGTAGCCCGACCAAGACATCATGAGGGCTATCTAGCTATTTCCTGGTTTCGAGATATGGATGGCAACTATTCTCTCACACTCAGATCCTTCATGGGGGTTGTTGCCCAACCAAGGCATTAGGAGCGCTACCTAGCTATTTCCTAGTCTGGAGATCTGGATGGCAACTATGTTCTTACACTTAGACGCTTCTAATGGGTGATAGCCCGACCAAGGCATCAGGAGCGTTATCTAGCTATTTCCCTGTCTTGAGATCTAGATGGCGACTATGCTCTTACACTCAGATCCTTCTTAGGGGTGGTAGCCCGACCAAGGCATCAGGAGCGCTACCTAGCTATTTCCTGGTCTTGAAATCTGGATGAAACTATCCTCTTACACTCAGACCCTACTTGGGGGTGGTAGCCAGACCAAGGCATCAAGAGCGCTACCTAGCTATTTACTGGTCTTGAGATCTGGATGGCAACTATGCTCTTACACTCAGATCCTTCTTGGGGGTGGTAGCCCGACCAAGACATCATGAGGGCTATATAGCTATTTCCTGGTCTCGAGATATGGATGGCAACTATGCTCTCACACTCAGATCCTTCATGGGGGTTGTTGCCCAACCAAGGCATTAGGAGCGCTACCTAGCTATTTCCTAGTCTGGAGATCTGGATGGCAACTATGTTCTTACACTTAGACGCTTCTAAGGAGTGATAGCCCGACCAAGGCATCAGGAGCGTTATCTAGCTATTTCCCTGTCTTGAGATCTAGATGGCGACTATGCTCTTACACTCAGAACCTTCTTAGGGGTGGTAGCCCGACCAAGGCATCAGGAGCGCTACCTATCTTTTACCTGGTCTTGAAATCTGGATGAAACTATGCTCTTACACTCAGACCCTACTTGGGGGTGGTAGCCAGACCAAGGCATCAGCAACGCTATCTAGCTATTTCCTGGTCTTGAGATCTGGATGGGAACTATTCTTTTACACTCAGATTCATATTACGGGTAGTAGTCCGACCAAGGCATTAGGAGCGCTACCTAGATATTTCCTAGTCTTGAGATCTGGATGAAAACTATACTCTTACACTCAGATCCTTCTTAAGGGTTGTAGCCCGACCAAGGCATCAGGAGCGCTACCTAGCTATTTACTGGTCTTGAGATCTGGATGGAAACTATGCTCTTACACTCAGATCCTTCTTGGGGGTGGTAGCCCGACCAAGACATCATGAAGGCTATCTAGCTAATTCCTGGTCTCGAGATCTGGATGGCAACTATGCTCTCACACTCAGATCCTTCATGGGGGTTGTTGCCCAACCAAGGCATTAGGAGCGCTACCTAGCTATTTCCTAGTCTGGAGATCTGGATGGCAACTATGTTCTTACACTTAGACACTTCTAAGGGGTGGTAGCCCGACCAAGGCATCAGGAGCGTTATCTAGTTATTTCCCTGTCTTGAGATCTAGATGGCGACTATGCTCTTACACTCAGATCCTTCTTAGGGGTGGTAGCCCGACCAAGGCATCAGGAGCGCTACCTAGCTATTTCCTGGTCTTGAAATCTGGATGAAACTATGCTTTTACACTCGGACCCTACTTGGGGGTGGTAGCCAGACCAAGGCATCAGGAGCGCTACCTAGCTATTTACTGGTCTTGAGATCTGGATGGCAACTATGCTCTTACACTCAGATCCTTCTTGGGGGTGGTAGCCCGACCAAGACATCATGAGGGCTATCTAGCTATTTCCTGGTCTCGAGATATGGATGGCAACTATGCTCTCACACTCAGATCCTTCATGGGGGTTGTTGCCCAACCAAGGCATTAGGAGCGCTACCTAGCTATTTCCTAGTCTGGAGATCTGGATGGCAACTATGTTCTTACACTTAGACGCTTCTAAGGGGTGGTAGCCCGACCAAGGCATCAGAAGCGTTATCTAGCTATTTCCCTGTCTTGAGATCTAGATGGCCACTATGCTCTTACACTCAGATCCTTCTTAGCGGTGGTAGCCCGACCAAGGCATCAGGAGCGCTACCTAGCTATTTCCTGGTCTTGAAATCTGGATGAAACTATGCTCTTACACTCTGACCCTACTTGGGGGTGGTAGCCAGACCAAGGCATCAGCAGCGCTATCTAGCTATTTCCTGGTCTTGAGATCTGGATGGCAACTATGCTTTTACACTCAGATTCATATTAGGGGTAGTAGTCTGACCAAGGCATCAGGAGCGCTACCTAGCTATTTCCAAGTCTTGAGATCTGGATGAAAACTATACTCTTACACTCAGATCCTTCTTAAGGGTGGTAGCCCGACCAAGGCATCAGGAGCGCTACCTAGCTATTTACTGGTCTTAAGATCTGGATGGCAACTATGCTCTTACACTCAGATCCTTCTTGGGGGTGGTAGCCCGACCAAGGCATCAGGAGCGCTACCTAGCTATTTCCTGGTCTTGAGATCTGGATGGCAACTATGCTTTTACACTCAGATTCATATTAGGGGTAGTAGTCCGACCAAGGCATCAGGAGCGCTACCTAGCTATTTCCTAGTCTTGAGATATGGATGAAAACTATACTCTTACACTCAGATCCTTCTTAAGGGTGGTAGCCCGACCAAGGCATCAGGAGCGCTACCTAGCTATTTACTGGTCTTAAGATCTGGATGGCAACTATGCTCTTACACTCAGATCCTTCTTGGGGGTGGTAGCCCGACCAAGACATCATGAGGGCTATCTAGCTAATTCCTGGTCTCGAGATCTGGATGTCAACTATGCTCTCACACTCAGATCCTTCATGGGGGTTGTTGCCCAACCAAGGCATTAGGAGCGCTACCTAGCTATTTCCTAGTCTGGAGGTCTGGATGGCAACTATGTTCTTACACTTAGACACTTCTAAAGGGTGGTAGCCCGACCAAGGCATCAGGAGCGTTATCTAGCTATTTCCCTGTCTTGAGATCTAGATGGCGACTATGCTCTTACACTCAGATCCTTCTTAGGGGTGGTAGCCCGACCAAGGCATCAGGAGCGCTACCTAGCTATTTCCTGGTCTTAAAATCTGGATGAAACTATGCTTTTACACTCAGACCCTACTTGGGGGAGGTAGCCAGACCAAGGCATCAGCAGCGCTACCTAGCTATTTACTGGTCTTGAGATCTGGATGGCAACTATGCTTTTACACTCAGATCCTTCTTGGGGGTGGTAGCCCGACCAAGACATCATGAGGGCTATCTAGATATTTCCTGGTCTCGAGATATGGATGGCAACTATGCTCTCACACTCAGATCCTTCATGGGGGTTGTTGCCCAACCAAGGCATTAGGAGCGCTACCTAGCTATTTCCTAGTCTGGAGATCTGGATGGCAACTATGTTCTTACACTTAGACACTTCTAAGGGGTGGTAGCCCGACCAAGGCATCATGAGCGTTATCTAGCTATTTCCCTGTCTTGAGATCTAGATGGCGACTATGCTCTTACACTCAGATCCTTCTTAGGGGTGGTAGCCCGACCAAGGCATCAGGAGCGCTACCTAGCTATTTCCTGGTCTTGAAATCTGGATGAAACTATCCTCTTACACTCAGACCCTACTTGGGGGTGGTAGCCAGACCAAGGCATCAAGAGCGCTACCTAGCTATTTACTGGTCTTGAGATCTGGATGGCAACTATGCTCTTACACTCAGATCCTTCTTGGGGGTGGTAGCCCGACCAAGACATCATGAGGGCTATCTAGCTATTTCCTGGTTTCGAGATATGGATGGCAACTATGCTCTCACACTCAGATCCTTCATGGGGGTTGTTGCCCAACCAAGGCATTAGGAGCGCTACCTAGCTATTTCCTAGTCTGGAGATCTGGATGGCAACTATGTTCTTACACTTAGACGCTTCTAAGGGGTGATAGCCCGACCAAGGCATCAGGAGCGTTATCTAGCTATTTCCCTGTCTTGAGATCTAGATGGCGACTATGCTCTTACACTCAGATCCTTCTTAGGGGTGGTAGCCCGACCAAGGCATCAGGAGCGCTACCTAGCTATTTCCTGGTCTTGAAATCTGGATGAAACTATCCTCTTACACTCAGACCCTACTTGGGGGTGGTAGCCAGACCAAGGCATCAAGAGCGCTACCTAGCTATTTACTGGTCTTGAGATCTGGATGGCAACTATGCTCTTACACTCAGATCCTTCATGGGGGTTGTTGCCCAACCAAGGCATTAGGAGCGCTACCTAGCTATTTCCTAGTCTGGAGATCTGGATGGCAACTATGTTCTTACACTTAGACACTTCTAAGGGGTGGTAGCCCGACCAAGGCATCATGAGCGTTATCTAGCTATTTCCCTGTCTTGAGATCTAGATGGCGACTATGCTCTTACACTCAGATCCTTCTTAGGGGTGGTAGCCCGACCAAGGCATCAGGAGCGCTACCTAGCTATTTCCTGGTCTTGAAATCTGGATGAAACTATCCTCTTACACTCAGACCCTACTTGGGGGTGGTAGCCAGACCAAGGCATCAAGAGCGCTACCTAGCTATTTACTGGTCTTGAGATCTGGATGGCAACTATGCTCTTACACTCAGATCCTTCTTGGGGGTGGTAGCCCGACCAAGACATCATGAGGGCTATATAGCTATTTCCTGGTCTCGAGATATGGATGGCACTTATGCTCTCACACTCAGATCCTTCATGGGGGTTGTTGCCCAACCAAGGCATTAGGAGCGCTACCTAGCTATTTCCTAGTCTGGAGATCTGGATGGCAACTATGTTCTTACACTTAGACGCTTCTAAGGGATGATAGCCCGACCAAGGCATCAGGAGCGTTATCTAGCTATTTCCCTGTCTTGAGATCTAGATGGCGACTATGCTCTTACACTCAGAACCTTCTTAGGGGTGGTAGCCCGACCAAGGCATCAGGAGCGCTACCTAGCTATTACCTGGTCTTGAAATCTGGATGAAACTATGCTCTTACACTCAGACCCTACTTGGGGGTGGTAGCCAGACCAAGGCATCAGCAACGCTATCTAGCTATTTCCTGGTCTTGAGATCTGGATGGGAACTATGCTTTTACACTCAGATTCATATTACAGGTAGTAGTCCGACCAAGGCATTAGGAGCGCTACCTAGATATTTCCTAGTCTTGAGATCTGGATGAAAACTATACTCTTACACTCAGATCCTTCTTAAGGGTTGTAGCCCGACCAAGGCATCAGGAGCGCTACCTAGCTATTTACTGGTCTTGAGATCTGGATGGAAACTATGCTCTTACACTCAGATCCTTCTTGGGGGTGGTAGCCCGACCAAGACATCATGAAGGCTATCTAGCTAATTCCTGGTCTCGAGATCTGGATGGCAACTATGCTCTCACACTCAGATCCTTCATGGGGGTTGTTGCCCAACCAAGGCATTAGGAGCGCTACCTAGCTATTTCCTAGTCTGGAGATCTGGATGGCAACTATGTTCTTACACTTAGACACTTCTAAGGGGTGGTAGCCCGACCAAGGCATCAGGAGCGTTATCTAGTTATTTCCCTGTCTTGAGATCTAGATGGCGACTATGCTCTTACACTCAGATCCTTCTTAGGGGTGGTAGCCCGACCAAGGCATCAGGAGCGCTACCTAGCTATTTCCTGGTCTTGAAATCTGGATGAAACTATGCTTTTACACTCAGACCCTACTTGGGGGTGGTAGCCAGACCAAGGCATCAGGAGCGCTACCTAGCTATTTACTGGTCTTGAGATCTGGATGGCAACTATGCTCTTACACTCAGATCCTTCTTGGGGGTGGTAGCCCGACCAAGACATCATGAGGGCTATCTAGCTATTTCCTGGTCTCGAGATATGGATGGCAACTATGCTCTCACACTCAGATCCTTCATGGGGGTTGTTGCCCAACCAAGGCATTAGGAGCGCTACCTAGCTATTTCCTAGTCTGGAGATCTGGATGGCAACTATGTTCTTACACTTAGACGCTTCTAAGGGGTGGTAGCCCGACCAAGGCATCAGAAGCGTTATCTAGCTATTTCCCTGTCTTGAGATCTAGATGGCCACTATGCTCTTACACTCAGATCCTTCTTAGCGGTGGTAGCCCGACCAAGGCATCAGGAGCGCTACCTAGCTATTTCCTGGTCTTGAAATCTGGATGAAACTATGCTCTTACACTCAGACCCTACTTGGGGGTGGTAGCCAGACCAAGGCATCAGCTGCGCTATCTAGCTATTTCCTGGTCTTGAGATCTGGATGGCAACTATGCTTTTACACTCAGATTCATATTAGGGGTAGTAGTCTGACCAAGGCATCAGGAGCGCTACCTAGCTATTTCCTAGTCTTGAGATCTGGATGAAAACTATACTCTTACACTCAGATCCTTCTTAAGGGTGGTAGCCCGACCAAGGCATCAGGAGCGCTACCTAGCTATTTACTGGTCTTGAGATCTGGATTGCAACTATGCTCTTACACTCAGATCCTTCTTGGGGGTGGTATCCCGACCAAGACATCATGAGGGCTATCTAGCTAATTCCTGGTCTCGAGATCTGGATGGCAACTATGCTCTCACACTCAGATCCTTCATGGGGGTTGTTGCCCAACCAAGGCATTAGGAGCGCTACCTAGCTATTTCCTAGTCTGGAGATCTGGATGGCAACTATGTTCTTACACTTAGACACTTCTAAGGGGTGGTAGCCCGACCAAGGCATCAGGAGCGTTATCTAGCTATTTCCCTGTCTTGAGATCTAGATGGCGACTATGCTCTTACACTCAGATCCTTCTTAGGGTTGGTAGCCCGACCAAGGCATCAGGAGCGCTACCTAGCTATTTCCTGGTCTTGAAATCTGGATGAAACTATGCTTTTACACTCAGACCCTACTTGGGGGAGGTAGCCAGACCAAGGCATCAGCAGCGCTACCTAGCTATTTACTGGTCTTGAGATCTGGATGGCAACTATGCTCTTACACTCAGATCCTTCTTGGGGGTGGTAGCCCGACCAAGACATCATGAGGGCTATCTAGATATTTCCTGGTCTCGAGATATGGATGGCAACTATGCTCTCACACTCAGATCCTTCATGGGGGTTGTTGCCCAACCAAGGCATTAGGAGCGCTACCTAGCTATTTCCTAGTCTGGAGATCTGGATGGCAACTATGTTCTTACACTTAGACGCTTCTAAGGGGTGGAAGCCCGACCAAGGCATCAGGAGCGTTATCTAGCTATTTCCCTGTCTTGAGATCTAGATGGCCACTATGCTCTTACACTCAGATCCTTCTTAGGGGTGGTAGCCCGACCAAGGCATTAGGAGCGCTACCTAGCTATTTCCTGGTCTTGAAATCTGGTTGAAACTATGCTCTTACACTCAGACCCTAATTCGGGGTGGTAGCCAGACCAAGGCATCAGCAGCGCTATCTAGCTATTTCCTGGTCTTGAGATCTGGATGGCAACTATGCTTTTACACTCAGATTCATATTAGGGGTAGTAGTCCGACCAAGGCATCAGGAGCGCTACCTAGCTATTTCCTGGTCTTGAGATCTAGATAGCAACTATGCTCTTACACTCAGAACCTTCTTGGGGGTGGTAGCCCGACCATGGCATCAGTAGCGCTATCTAGCTATTTCCGGGTATTGAGATTTGGATGACAATTATGCTCTTACACTCAGATCCTTCTTCGGGGTTGTAGCCCGACCAAGGCATCTGGAGCGTTATCTAGCTATTTATTGGTCTTGAGATCTGGATGGCAACTATGCTCTTACACTCTGATCCTTCTTGGGGGTGGTAGCCCAACCAAGACATCATGAGGGCTATCTAGCTATTTCCTGGTCTCGAGATCTGGATGGCAACTATGCTCTCACACTCAGATCCTTTATGGGGGTTGTTGCCCAACCAAGGCATTAGGAGCGCTACATAGCTATTTCCTAGTCTAGAGATCTGGATGGCAACTATGTTCTTACACTTAGACGTTTCTAAGAGGTGGTAGCCCGACCAAGGCATCAGGAGCGTTATCTAGCTATTTCCCTGTCTTGAGATCTAGATGGCGACTATGCTCTTACACTCAGATCCTTCTTAGGGGTGGTAGCCCGACCAAGGCATCAGGGGCGCTACCTAGCTATTTCCTGGTCTTGAAATCTGGATGAAACTATGCTCTTACACTCAGACCCTACTTGGGGGTGGTAGCCAGACCAAGGCATCAGCAGCGCTATCTAGCTATTTCCTGGTCTTGAGATCTGGATGGCAACTATGCTTTTACACTCAGATTCATATTAGGGGTAGTAGTCCGACCAAGGCATCAGGAGCGCTACCTAGCTATTTCCTGGTCTTGAGATCTAGATAGCAACTATGCTCTTACACTCAGAACCTTCTTGGGGGTGGTAGCCCGACCATGGCATCAGTAGCGCTATCTAGCTATTTTCGGGTATTGAAATCTGGATGACAACTATGCTCTTACACTCAGAACCTTCTTGGGGGTGGTAGCCCGACCATGGCATCAGTAGCGCTATCTAGCTATTTCCGGGTATTGAGATCTGGATGGCAACTATGTTCTTACACTTAGACGCTTCTAAGGGGTGGTAGCCCGACCAAGGCATCAGGAGCATTATCTAGCTATTTCCCTGTCTTAAGATCTAGATGGCGACTATGCTCTTACACTCAGATCCTTCTTAGGGGTGGTAGCCCGACCAAGGCATCAGGAGCGCTACCTAGCTAATTCCTGGTCTTGAAATCTGGATGAAACTATGCTCTTACACTCAGAACCTTCTTATGGGTGGTAGCCCGACCATGGCATCAGTAGCGCTATCTAGCTATTTCCGGGTATTGAGATCTGGATGACAACTATGCTCTTACACTCAGATCCTTCTTCGGGGTTGTAGCCCGACCAAGGCATCAGGAGCGTTATCAAGCTATTTATTGGTCTTGAGATCTGGATGGCAACTATGCTGTTACACTCAGATCCTTCTTGGGGGTGGTAGCCCTACCAAGACATCATGAGGGCTATCTAGCAATTTCCTGGTCTCGAGATCTGTTTGGCAACTATGCTCTCACACTCATATCCTTCATGGGGGTTGTTGCCCAACCAAGGCATTAGGAGCGCTACCTAGCTATTTCCTAGTCTGGAGATCTGGATGGCAACTATGTTCTTACACTTAGACACTTCTAAGGGGTGGTAGCCCGACCAAGGCATCAGGAGCGTTATCTAGCTATTTCCCTGTCTTGAGATCTAGATGGCAACTATGCTCTTACACTCAGATCCTTCTTAGGGGTGGTAGCCCGACCAAGGCATCAGGAGCGCTACCTAGCTAATTCCTGGTCTTGAAATCAGGATGAAACTATGCTCTTACACTCAGACCCTACTTGGGGGTGGTAGCCAGACCAAGGCATCAGCAGCGCTATCTAGCTATTTCCTGGTCTTGAGATCTGGATGGCAACTATGCTTTTACACTCAGATTCATATTAGGGGTAGTAGTCCGACCAAGGCATCAGGAGCGCTACCTAGCTATTTCCTGGTCTTGAGATCTAGATAGCAACTATGCTCTTACACTCAGAACCTTCTTGGGGGTGGTAGCCCGACCATGGCATCAGTAGCGCTATCTAGCTATTTCCGGGTCTTGAGATCTGGATGACAACTATGCTCTTACACTCAGATCCTTCTTCGGGGTTGTAGCCCGACCAAGGCATTAGGAGCGTTATATAGCTATTTATTGGTCTTGAGATATAGATGGCAACTATGCTCTTACACTCAGAACTTTCTTGGGGTTGGTGGCCCGACCAAGGTATTGGGAGCGCTATCTCGCTATTTCGTGGTCTTGAGATCTGGATGTTAACTATGCTCTTACACTAAGACCCTGCTTGGGGGTGGTAGCCTTACCAAGGCATCAAGAGCGCTTTCTAGTTATTTCCTGGTCCTGAGATCTGGATGGCAACTATGCTCCTACACTCAGATCCTTCTAAGAGTTGGTAGCCCGACCAAGGCATCAGGAGCGCTACCTAGCTGTTTCCTGGTCTTAAGATCTTGTTGACAACTATGCTCTTATACTCAGACCCTTCTTGGAAATGGTAGCCTGACCAAGGCCTTAGGAGCGTTATCTAGCTATTTCCTGGTCTTGATATCTGGACGGCAACTTTGCTCTTACACTCAAATCCTTCTTAGGGGTGGTAGCCCGACCAAGGCATCAGGAGTGCTACCTAGCTATTTCCTGGTCTTAAGATCTGGATGGCTACTATACTCTTACACTAAGAACCTTCTTTGGGGTGGTAGCCCGACCAAGGCATCAGGGGCTCTATCTATCTATTTCAAGGTCTTGAGATCTAGATGACAACTATGCTCTTACACTCAGAACCTTCTTGGGGGTGGTAGCCCGACCATGACATCAGTAGCGCTATCTAGCTATTTCCGGGTATTGAAATCTGGATGACAACTATGCTCTTACACTCAGAACCTTCTTGGGGGTGGTAGCCCGACCATGGCATCAGTAGCGCTATCTAGCTATTTCCGGGTATTGAGATCTGGATGGCAACTATGTTCTTACACTTAGACGCTTCTAAGGGGTGGTAGCCCGACCAAGGCATCAGGAGCATTATCTAGCTATTTCCCTGTCTTAAGATCTAGATGGCGACTATGCTCTTACACTCAGATCCTTCTTAGGGGTGGTAGCCCGACCAAGGCATCAGGAGCGCTACCTAGCTATTTCCTGGTCTTGAAATCTGGATGAAACTATGCTCTAACACTCAGAACCTTCTTATGGGTGGTAGCCCGACCATGGCATCAGTAGCGCTATCTAGCTATTTCCGGGTATTGAGATCTGGATGACAACTATGCTTTTACACTCAGATCCTTCTTCGGGGTTGTAGCCCGACCAAGGCATCAGGAGCGTTATCAAGCTATTTATTGGTCTTGAGATCTGGATGGCAACTACGCTCTTACACTCAGATCCTTCTTGGGGGTGGTAGCCCTACCAAGACATCATGAGGGCTATCTAGCTATTTCCTGGTCTCGAGATCTGTTTGGCAACTATGCTCTCACACTCAGATCCTTCATGGGGGTTGTTGCCCAACCAAGGCATTAGGAGCGCTACCTAGCTATTTCCTAGTCTGGAGATCTGGATGGCAACTATGTTCTTACACTTAGACACTTCTAAGGGGTGGTAGCCCGACCAAGGCATCAGGAGCGTTATCTAGCTATTTCCCCGTCTTGAGATCTAGATGGCAACTATGCTCTTACACTCAGATCCTTCTTAGGGGTGGTAGCCCGACCAAGGCATCAGGAGCGCTACCTAGCTAATTCCTGGTCTTGAAATCAGGATGAAACAATGCTCTTACACTCAGACCCTACTTGGGGGTGGTAGCCAGACCAAGGCATCAGCAGCGCTATCTAGCTATTTCCTGGTCTTGAGATCTGGATGGCAACTATGCTTTTACACTCAGATTCATATTAGGGGTAGTAGTCCGACCAAGGCATCAGGAGCGCTACCTAGCTATTTCCTGGTCTTGAGATCTAGATAGCAACTATGCTCTTACACTCAGAACCTTTTTGGGGGTGGTAGCCCGACCATGGCATCAGTAGCGCTATCTAGCTATTTCCGGGTCTTGAGATTAGGATGACAACTATGCTCTTACACTCAGATCCTTCTTCGGGGTTGTAGCCCGACCAAGGCATTAGGAGCGTTATATAGCTATTTATTGGTCTTGAGATATAGATGGCAACTATGCTCTTACACTCAGAACTTTCTTGGGGTTGGTGGCCCGACCAAGGTATTGGGAGCGCTATCTCGCTATTTCGTGGTCTTGAGATCTGGATGTTAACTATGCTCTTACACTAAGACCCTGCTTGGGGGTGGTAGCCTTACCAAGGCATCAAGAGCGCTTTCTAGTTATTTCCTGGTCCTGAGATCTGGATGGCAACTATGCTCCTACACTCAGATCCTTCTAAGGATTGGTAGCCCGACCAAGGCATCAGGAGCGCTACCTAGCTGTTTCCTGGTCTTAAGATCTTGTTGACAACTATGCTCTTACACTCAGACCCTTCTTGGAAATGGTAGCCTGACCAAGGCCTTAGGAGCGTTATCTAGCTATTTCCTGGTCTTGATATCTGGACGGCAACTTTGCTCTTACACTCAAATCCTTCTTAGGGGTGGTAGCCCGACCAAGGCATCAGGAGTGCTACCTAGCTATTTCCTGGTCTTAAGATCTGGATGGCTACTATACTCTTACACTAAGAACCTTCTTTGGGGTGGTAGCCCGACCAAGGCATCAGGGGCTCTATCTATCTATTTCAAGGTCTTGAGATCTAGATGACAACTATGCTCTTACACTCAGAACCTTCTTGGGGGTGGTAGCCCGACCATGACATCAGTAGCGCTATCTAGCTATTTCCGGGTATTGAAATCTGGATGACAACTATGCTCTTACACTTAGAACCTTCTTGGGGGTGGTAGCCCGACCATGGCATCAGTAGCGCTATCTAGCTATTTCCGGGTATTGAGATCTGGATGGCAACTATGTTCTTACACTTAGACGCTTCTAAGGGGTGGTAGCCCGACCAAGGCATCAGGAGCATTATCTAGCTATTTCCCTGTCTTAAGATCTAGATGGCGACTATGCTCTTACACTCAGATCCTTCTTAGGGGTGGTAGCCCGACCAAGGCATCAGGAGCGCTACCTAGCTATTTCCTGGTCTTGAAATCTGGATGAAACTATGCTCTTACACTCAGAACCTTCTTATGGGTGGTAGCCCGACCATGGCATCAGTAGCGCTATCTAGCTATTTCCGGGTATTGAGATCTGGATGACAACTATGCTCTTACACTCAGATCCTTCTTCGGGGTTGTAGCCCGACCAAGGCATCAGGAGCGTTATCAAGCTATTTATTGGTCTTGAGATCTGGATGGCAACTATGCTCTTACACTCAGATCCTTCTTGGGGGTGGTAGCCCTACCAAGACATCATGAGGGCTATCTAGTTATTTCCTGGTCTCGAGATCTGTTTGGCAACTATGCTCTCACACTCAGATCCTTCATGGGGGTTGTTGCCCAACCAAGGCATTAGGAGCGCTACCTAGCTATTTCCTAGTCTGGAGATCTGGATGGCAACTATGTTCTTACACTTAGACACTTCTAAGGGGTGGTAGCCCGACCAAGGCATCAGGAGCGTTATCTAGCTATTTCCCCGTCTTGAGATCTAGATGGCAACTATGCTCTTACACTCAGATCCTTCTTAGGGGTGGTAGCCCGACCAAGGCATCAGGAGCGCTACCTAGCTAATTCCTGGTCTTGAAATCAGGATGAAACTATGCTCTTACACTCAGACCCTACTTGGGGGTGGTAGCCAGACCAAGGCATCAGCAGCGCTATCTAGCTATTTCCTGGTCTTGAGATCTGGATGGCAACTATGCTTTTACACTCAGATTCATATTAGGGGTAGTAGTCCGACCAAGGCATCAGGAGCGCTACCTAGCTATTTCCTGGTCTTGAGATCTAGATAGCAACTATGCTCTTACACTCAGAACCTTCTTGGGGGTGGTAGCCCGACCATGGCATCAGTAGCGCTATCTAGCTATTTCCGGGTCTTGAGATCAGGATGACAACTATGCTCTTACACTCAGATCCTTCTTCGGGGTTGTAGCCCGACCAAGGCATTAGGAGCGTTATATAGCTATTTATTGGTCTTGAGATATAGATGGCAACTATGCTCTTACACTCAGAACTTTCTTGGGGTTAGTGGCCCGACCAAGGTATTGGGAGCGCTATCTCGCTATTTCGTGGTCTTGAGATCTGGATGTTAACTATGCTCTTACACTAAGACCCTGCTTGGGGGTGGTAGCCTTACCAAGGCATCAAGAGCGCTTTCTAGTTATTTCCTGGTCCTGAGATCTGGATGGCAACTATGCTCCTACACTCAGATCCTTCTAAGGGTTGGTAGCCCGACCAAGGCATCAGGAGCGCTACCTAGCTGTTTCCTGGTCTTAAGATCTTGTTGACAACTATGCTCTTACACTCAGACCCTTCTTGGAAATGGTAGCCTGACCAAGGCCTTAGGAGCGTTATCTAGCTATTTCCTGGTCTTGAGATCTGGACGACAACTTTGCTCTTACACTCAAATCCTTCTTAGGGGTGGTAGCCCGACCAAGGCATCAGGAGTGCTACCTAGCTATTTCCTGGCCTTAAGATCTGGATGGCTACTATACTCTTACACTAAGAACCTTTTTTGGGGTGGTAGCCCGACCAAGGCATCAGGGGCTCTATCTATCTATTTCAAGGTCTTGAGATCTAGATGACAACTATGCTCTTACACTCAGACCCTTCTTGGGGGTGGTAACCCGACCAAGGTAACAGGAGCGCTATCTAGCTATTTCCTGGTCTTGAGATCTAGATGGCAACTATGCTCTTACACTCAGATCCTTCTAAGGGGTGGTAGCCCGACCAATGTATTATAAGTGCTACCTAGCTATTTCCTGGTCTTGAGATCGGGTTGAAAACTATGCTCTTACACTCAGACCCTTCTTTGAAATGGTAGCCCGACCAAGACCTCAGGAGCGCTCTCTAGCTATTTCCTAGTCTTAGGATCTGGATGGCAATTATGCTCTTACACTCAGATCCTTCTTAGGGGTGATAGCCCGACCAAGGCATCAGGAGCGCTACCTAGCTATTTCCTGGTCCTGAAATCTGGATGAAACTATCCTCTTACACTCAGACCCTACTTGGGGGTGGTAGCCAGACCAAGGCATCAGGAGCGCTACCTAGCTATTTACTGGTCTTGAGATCTGGATGGAAATTATGCTCTTACACTCAGATCCTTCTTAGGGGTGATAGCCCGACCAAGGCATCAGGAGCGCTACCTAGCTATTTCCTGGTCTTGAGATCTGGATTGCTACTATGCTCTTACACTAAGAACCTTCTTGGGGGTGGTAGCCTGACCAAGGCATTAAGAGCACTATCTAGTTAGTTCCTGGTCCTTAGATCTGGATGGCAATTATGCTCTTACACTTAGATCCTTCTAAGCGGTGGTAGCCCGACCAAGGCATCAAGAGCGCTACCTAGCTATTTCTTGGTCTTGAGATCTGGATGTAAACTATGCTCTTACACTCAGATTCATCGTAGGGGTAGTAGCCCGACCAAGGCATCAAAACCGCTACCTAGCTATTTCCTGTTCTTGAGATCGGGATGGCTACTATGCTCTTACACTAAGAACCTTCTTGGGGGTGGTAGCCCGACCAAGGCATCAAGAGCGCTATCTATCTATTTCATGGTCTTGCGATGTAGATGACAACTATGCTCTTACACTCAGACACTTCTTGGGGGTGGTAGCCCGACCAAGGCATCAGGAGCGCTATCTAGCTATTTCCTGGTCTTGAGATCTAGATTGCAACTATACTCTTACACTCAGATTCTTCTTAGAGGTGGTAGCCTGACCAAGGCATCAGGAGCGCTACCTAGCTATTTCCTAATCTTGAGATCTGGATGACAACTATGCTCTTACACTCGTTAGCCCGACCAAGGGATCAGGTGTGCTACCTAGCTATTTCTTGGTCTTTAGATCTGGATGGAAACTATGCTCTTACACTCCAAACCTTCTTGAGGTTGGTAGCCCGACCAAGACATCGGGAGAGCTATCTCGCTATTTCCTGGTCTTGAGATCTTGATGACAACAATGCTCTTACACTCAGACCCTACTTAGGGGTGGTAGTCTGACCAAGGAATCAAGAGCGCTACCTAGCTATTTCCTGGTCTTGAGATCTGGTTGACAACTATGCTCTTACACTCAGACCCTTCTTGGAGGTGGTAGCCCGACCAAGGCATCAAAAGCACTATCTGATTATTTAATGGTCTTGAAATCTGGATGGCAACTATGCTCTTACACTCAGATCCTTCTTAGGCGTGGTAGCCCGACCAAGGCATCAGGAGCGCTACCTAGATATTTCCTAGTCTTGAGATCTGGATGAAAACTATACTCTTACACTCAGATCCTTCTTAAGGGTGGTAGCCCGACCAATTCATCAGGAACGCTACCTAGCTATTTACTGGTCTTGAGATCTGGATGGCAACTATGCTCTTACACTCAAATCCTTCTCGGGGGTGGTAGCCCGACCAAGACATCATGAGGGCTATCTAGCTATTTCCTGGTCTCGAGATCTGGATGGCAACTATGCTCTAACACTCAGATCCTTCATAGGGGTTGTTGCCCAACCAAGGCATTAGGAGCGCTACCTAGCTATTTCCTAGTCTGGTGATCTGGATGGCAACTATGTTCTTACACTTAGACACTTCTAAGGGGTGGTAGCCCGACCAAGGCATCAGGAGCGTTATCTAGCTATTTCCCTGTCTTGAGATCTAGATGGTGACTATGTTCTTACACTCAGATCCTTCTTAGGGGTGGTAGCCCGACCAAGGCATCAGGAGCGCTACCTAGCTATTTCCTGGTCTTGAAATCTGGATGAAACTATGCTCTTACACTCAGACCCTACTTGGGGGTGGTAGCCAGACCAAGACATCAGCAGCGCTATCTAGCTATTTCCTGGTCTTGAGATCTGGATGGCAACTATGCTTTTACACTCAGATTCATATTAGGGGTAGTAGTCCGACCAAGGCATCAGGAGCGCTACCTAGCTATTTCATGGTCTTGAGATCTAGATAGCAATTATGCTCTTACACTCAGAACCTTCTTGGGGGTGGTAGCCCGACCATGGCATCAGTAGCGCTATCTAGCTATTTCCGGGTATTGAGATCTGGATGACAACTATGCTCTTACACTCAGATCCTTCTTCGGGGTCGTAGCCCGACCAAGGCATCATGAGCGTTATCTAGCTATTTATTGGTCTTGAGATCTGGATGGCAACTATGCTCTTACACTCAGATCCTTCTTGGGGGTGGTAGCCCGACCAAGACATCATGAGGGCTATCTAGCTATTTCCTGGTCTCGAGATCTGGATGGCAACTATGCTCTCACACTCAGATCCTTCATGGGGGTTGTTGCCCAACCAAGGCATTAGGAGCGCTACCTAGCTATTTCCTAGTCTCGAGATCTGGATGGCAACTATGTTCTTACACTTAGACACTTCTAAGGGGTGGTAGCCCGACCAAGGCATCAGGAGCGTTATCTAGCTATTTCCCTGTCTTGAGATCTAGATGGCGACTATGCTCTTACACTCAGATCCTTCTTAGGGGTGGTAGCCCGACCAAGGCATCAGGAGCGCTACCTAGCTAATTCCTGGTCTTGAAATCTGGATGAATCTATGCTCTTACACTCAGACCCTACTTGGGGGTGGTAGCCAGACCAAGGCATTAGCAGCGCTATCTATCTATTTCCTGGTCTTGAGATCTGGATGGCAACTATACTTTTACACTCAGATTCATATTAGGGGTAGTTGTCCGACCAAGGCATCAGGAGAGCTACCTAGCTATTTCCTGGTCTTGAGATCTAGATAGCAACTATGCTCTTACACTCAGAACCTTCTTGGGGGTGGTAGCCCAACCATGGCATCAGTAGCGCTATCTAGCTATTTCGGGTCTTGAGATCTGGATGACAACTATGCTCTTACACTCAGATCCTTCTTCGGGGTTGTAGCCCGACCAAGGCATCAGGAGCGTTATCTAGCTATTTATTGGTCTTGAGATATGGATGGCAACTATGCTCTTACACTCAGAACTTTCTTGGGGTTGATGGCCTGAACAAGGCATTGGGAGCGCTATCTCGCTATTTCCTGGTCTTGAGATCTGGATGTTAACTATGCTCTTACACTCAGACCCTGCTTGGGGGTGGTAGCCTTACCAAGGCATCAAGAGCGCTATCTAGTTATTTCCTGGTCCTGAGATCTGGATGGCAACTATGCTCCTACACTCAGATACTTCTAAGGGTTGGTAGCCCGACCAAGGCATCAGGAGCGCTACCTAGCTGTTTCTTGGTCTTAAGATCTTGTTGACAACTATGCTCTTACACTCAGACCCTTCTTGGAAATGGTAGCCTGACCAAGACCTCAGGAGCGCTATCTAGCTATTTCCTGGTCTTGAGATCTGGATGGCAACTATGTTCTTACACTCAGATCCTTCTTAGGGGTGATAGCCTGACCAAGGCATCAGGAGCGCTACCTAGCTATTTCCTGGTCTTGAGATCTGGATGGCTACTATGCTCTTACACTAAGAACCTTCTTGGGGGTGGTAGCCTGACCAAGGCATTAAGAGCGCTATCTAGTTATTTCCTGGTCCTTTGATCTGGATGGCAACTATGCTCTTACACTTAGATCCTTCTAAGGGGTGGTAGCCCGACCAAGGAATCAAGAGCGCTACCTAGCTATTTCTTGGTCTTGAGATCTGGATGGCAACTATGCTCTTACACTCAGATCCTTCGTAGGAGTGGTAGCCCGACCAAGGCATCAAAAGCGCTACCTAGCTATTTCCTGGTCTTGAGATCGGGATAACTACTATGCTCTTACACTAAAAACCTTCTTGGGGTTGGGATCCCGACCAAGGAATCAAGAGCGCTATCTATCTATTTCATGGTCTTGCGATCTAGATGACAACTATGCTCTTACACTAAGACCCTTCTTGGAGGTGGTAGCCCGACAAAGGCATCAGAAGCGCTATCTAGCTATTTCCTGGTCTTGAGATCTAGATGGCAACTATGCTCTTACACTCAGATTCTTCTTAGAGGTGGTAGCCTGACCAAGGCATCAGGAGCGCTACCTAGCTATTTTCTGATCTTGAGATCTGGATGACAACTATGCTGTTACACTCGTTAGCCCGACCAAAGCATCAGGTGTGCTACCTAGCTATTTCTTGGTCTTGAGATCTGGATGGCAACTATGCTCTTACACTCAGAACCTTCTTGAGGTTAGTAACCCGACCAAGGCATCGGGAGCACTATCTCGCTATTTCCTGTTCTTGAGATCTTGATGACAACAATGCTCTTACACTCAGACCCTGCTTAGGGGTGGTAGCCTGACCAAGGAATCAAGAGCGCTACCTAGCTATTTCCTGGTCTTGAGATCTGTTGACAACTATGCTCTTACACTCAGACCCTTCTTGGAGGTGGTTACCCGACCAAGGCATCAAGAGCACTAGCTAATTATTTAATGGTCTTGAGATCTGGATGGCAACTATACTCTTACACTCAGATCCTTCTTAGGCTTGGTAGCCCGACCAAGGCATCAAGAGCGCTACCTAGATATTTCCTAGTCTTGAGATCTGGATGAAAACTATACTCTTACACTCAGATCCTTCTTAAGGGTGGTAGCCCGACCAAGGCATCAGGAGCGCTACCTAGCTATTTACTGGTCTTGAGATCTGGATGGCAACTATGCTCTTACACTCAGATCCTTCTTAAAGGTGGTAGCCCGACCAAGACATCATGAGGGCTATCTAGCTATTTCCTGGTCTCGAGATCTGGATGGCAACTATGCTCTCACACTCAGATCCTTCATGGGGGTTGTTGCCCAACCAAGGCATTAGAAACGCTACCTAGCTATTTCCTAGTCTGGAGATAGTGATGGCAACTATGTTCTTACACTTAGACACTTCTAAGGGGTGGTTGCCCGACCAAGGCATCAGGAGCGTTATCTAGCTATTTCCCTGTCTTGAGATCTAGATGGCGACTATGCTCTTACACTCAGATTCTTCTTAGGGGTGGTAGCCCGACCAAGGCATCAGGAGCGCTACCTAGCTATTTCCTGGTCTTAAAATCTGGATGAAACTATTCTCTTACACTCAGACCCTACTTGGGGGTGGTAGCCAGACCAAGGCATCAACAGCGCTATATAGCTATTTCCTGGTCTTGAGATATGGATGGCAACTATGCTTTTACACTCAGATTCATATTAGGGGTGGTAGTCCGACCAAGGCATCAGGAGCGCTACCTAGCTATTTCCTGGTCTTGAGATCTAGATAGCAACTATGCTCTTACACTCAGAACCTTCTTGGGGGTGGTAGCCTGACCATGGCATCAGTAGCGCTATCTAGCTATTTCCGGGTCTTGAGATCAGGATGACAACTATGCTCTTACACTCAGATCCTTCTTCGGGGTTGTAGCCTGACCAAGGCATCAGGAGCGTTATCTAGCTATTTATTGGTCTTGAGATATGGATGGCAACTATGCTCTTACACTCAGAACTTTCTTGGGGTTGGTGGCCCGACCAAGGCATTGGGAGCGCTTTCTCGCTATTTCCTGGTCTTGAGATCTGGATGTTAACTATGCTCTTACACTCAGACCCTGCTTGGGGTGGTAGCCTTACCAAGGCATCAAGAGCGCTATCTAGTTATTTCCTGGTCCTGAGATCTGGATGGCAACTATCCTCTTACACTCAGATCCTTCTAAGGGTTGGTAGCCCGACCAAGGCATCAGGAGCGCTACCTAGCTGTTTCCTGGTCTTAAGATCTGGTTGACAACTATGCTCTTACACTCAGACCCTTCTTGGAAATGGTAGCCTGACCAAGGCCTTAGGAGCGTTATCTAGCTATTTCCTGGTCTTGAGATCTGGATGGCAACTTTGCTCTTACACTCAAATCCTTCTTAGGGGTGGTAGCCCGACAAAGGCATCAGAAGTGCTACCTAGCTATTTCCTGGTCTTAAGATCTGGATGGCTGCTTTACTCTTACACTAAGAACCTTTTTGGGGGTGGTAGCCCGACCAAGGCATCAGGAACGCTATCTATCTATTTCAAGGTCTTGAGATCTAGATGACAACTATGCTCTTACACTTAAACCCTTCTTGGGGGTGGTAACCCGACCAAGGTAACAGGAGCGCTATCTAGCTATTTCCTGGTCTTGAGATCTAGATGGAAACTATGCTCTCACATTCAGATCCTTCTAAGGGGTGGTAGCCCGACCAAGGCATTATAAGCGCTACCTAGCTATTTCCTGGTCTTGAGATCTGGTTGACAACTATGCTCTTACACTCAGACCCTTCTTTGAAATGGTAGCCCGATCAAGACCTCAGGAGCGCTATCTAGCTATTTCCTGGTCTTGAGATCTGGATGGCATCTATGTTCTTACACTCAGATCCTTCTTAGGGGTGATAGCCCGACCAAGGCATCAGGAGCGCTACCTAGCTATTTCCCGGTCTTGAGATCTGGATGGCTACTATGATCTTACACTATGAACCTTCTTGGGGGTGGTAGCCCGACCAAGGCATCAAGAGCGCTATCTAGTTATTTCCTGGTCCTTAGATCTAGATGGCAACTATGCTCTTACACTTCGATCCTTCTAGGGGGTGGTAGTCCGACCAAGGCATCAAGAGCGCTACCTAGCTATTTCTTGGTCTTAAGATATGAATGGAAACTATGCTCTTACACTCAGATCCTTCGTAGGGGTGGTAGCCCGACCAAGGCATCAAAAGCGCTACCTAGCTATTTCCTGGTCTTGAGATCGGGATAACTACTATGCTCTTACACTAAGAACCTTCTTGGGGGTGGTAGCCCGACCAAGGCATCAAGAGCGCTATCTATCTATTTCATGGTCTTGCGATCTATATGACAACTATGCTCTTACACTCAGACCCTTCTTGGGGGTAGTAGCCCAACCAAGGCATCAGGAGCGCTATCTAGCTATTTCCTGGTCTTTAGATCTAGATGGCAACTATGCTCTTACACTCAGATTCTTCTTAGAGGTGGTAGCCTGATCAAGGCATCAGGAGCGCTACCTAGCTATTTCCTGATCTTGAGATCTGGAAGACAACTATGCTCTTACACTCGTTAGCCCGACCAAGGCATCAGGTGTGCTACCTAGCTATTTCCTGGTCTTGAGATCTGGATAGCAACTATGCTCTTACACTCAGAACCTTCTTGAGGTTGGTAGCCCGACCAAGGCATCGGGAGCACTATCTCGCTATTTCCTGGTCTTGAGATTTTGATGATAACAATGCTCTTACACTCAGACCCTGCTTAGGGGTGGTATCCTGACCAAGGCATCAAGAGCGCTACCTAGCTATTTCCTGGTCTTGAGATCTGGTTGACAACTATGCTCTTACACTCAGACCCTTCTTGGAGGTGGTAGCCCGACCAAGGCATCAAGAGCACTATCTAATTATTTAATGGTCTTGAGATCTGGATGGCAACTATGCTCTTACACTCAGATCCTTCTTAGGGGTGGTAGCCCGACCAAGGCATTAGGAGCGCTACCTAGATATTTCCTAGTCTTGAGATCTGGATGAAAACTATACTCTTACACTCAGATCCTTCTGAAGGGTGGTAGCCTGACCAAGGCATCAGGAGCGCTACCTAGCTATTTACTGGTCTTGAGATCTGGATGGCAACTATGATCTTACACTCAGATCCTTCTTTGGGGTGGTAGCCTGAACAAGACATCATGAGGGATATCTAGCTATTTCCTGGTCTCGAGATCTTGATGGCAACTATGCTCTCACACTCAGATCCTTCATGGGGGTTTTTTCCCAACCAAGGCATTAGGAGCGCTACCTAGCTATTTCCTAGTCTGGAGATCTGGATGGCAACTATGTTCTTACACTTAGACACTTCTAAGGGGTGGTAGCACGACCAAGGCATCAGGAGCGTTATCTAGCTATTTCCCAGTCTTGAGATCTAGATGGCGACTATGCTCTTACACTCAGATCCTTCTTATGGGTGGTAGCCTGACCAAGGCATCAGCAGCGCTACCTAGCTATTTCCTGGTCTTGAGATCTGGATGGCAACTATGCTCTTACACTCAGATCCTTCTTGGGGGTGGTAGCCCGACCAAGACATCATGAAGGCTATCTAGCTATTTCCTGGTCTCGAGATCTGGATGGCAACTATGTTCTTACACTTAGACACTTCTAAGGGGTGGTATCCCGACCAAGGCATCAGGAACATTATCTAGCTATTTCCCTGTCTTGAGATCTAGATGGCGACTATGCTCTTACACTCAGATCCTTCTTAAGGGTGGTAGCCCGACCAAGGCATTAGGAGCGCTACCTAGCTATTTCCTGGTCTTGAAATCTGGATGAAACTATGCTCTTACACTCAGACCCTACTTGGGGGTAGTAGCCAGACCAAGGCATCAGCAGTGCTATCTAGCTATTTCCTGGTCTTGATATCTGGATGGCAACTATTCTTTTACACTCAGATTCATATTAGGGGTGGTAGTCCGACCAAGGTATCAGGAGCGCTACCTAGCTATTTCCTGGTCTTGAGATCTAGATAGCAACTATGCTCTTACACTTAGAACCTTCTTGGGAATGGTAGCCCGACCATGGCATCAGTAGCGCTATCTAGCTATTTCCGGGTCTTGAGATCTGGATGACAACTATGCTCTTACACTTAGATCCTTCTTCGGGGTTGTAGCCCGACCAAGGCATCAGGAGCGTTATCTAGCTATTTATTGGTCTTGAGATATGGATGGCAACTATGCTCTTACACTCAGAACATTCTTGGGGTTGGTAGACTGACCAAGGCATTGGGAGTGCTATCTCGCTATTTCCTGGTCTTGAGATCTGGATGTTAACTATGCTTTTACACTCAGACCCTACTTGGGGGTGGTAGCCTTACCAAGGCATCAAGAGCGCTATCTAGTTATTTCCTGGTACTGAGATCCGGATGGCAAATATGCTCTTACACTCAGATCCTTCTAAAGGTTGGTAGCCCGACCAAGGCATCAGTAGCGCTACGTAGCTATTTCCTGGTCTTGAGTTCTGGTTGAAAACTATGCTCTTACACTCAGACCCTTCTTGGAGGTGGTAGCCCGACCAAGGCATCAGGAACGCTATCTAGCTATTTCCTGGTCTTTAGATCTGGATGGCAACTATGCTCTTACACTCAGATATTTCTTAGGGGTGGAAGCCGAACAAGGCATCAGGAGCGCTACCTAGCTAAGTCATGGTCTTGAGATCTGGATAGCTATTATGCTCTTACACTAAGAACCTTCTTGGGGTGGTAGCCTGACCAAGGCATCAGGAGCGCTATTTATCTATTTCATTGTCTTGAGATCTAGATGACAACTATGCTCTTATACTCAGACCCTTTTTGGGGGTGGTAGCCCGACCAAGGCATCAGGAGCGCCATCTAGCTATTTCCTGGTCTTGAGATCTGGATGGCAACTATACTCTTACACTTATATCCTTCTTAGGGGTGGTAGCCTGACTAAGGCATCAGGTGCGCTACCTAGCTGTTTCCTAGTCTTGAGATCTGGATGGCAACTATGCTCTTACACTAAGAACCTTCTTAAGGGTGGGAGCACGACCAAGGCTTTAGGAGTGCTATCTAGCTATTTCATGGTCTTGAGATCTAGATAAATACTATGCTCTTACACTCATACCCTTCTTGGGGGTGGTAGCCTGACCAAGGCATCAGGAGCGCTATCTAACTATTCTCTGACACTAAGATCCTTCTTAGGGGTGGTAGCCCGACCAAGGCATCAGGAGCACAACCTAGCTATTTCCTGGTCTTGATATCGTGATAACAACTATGCTCTTAAACTCGGGTGCCCGACCAAGGCATCGGGAGCGCAACCTAACTATTTTCGGGTCTTTTGAAATGGATGGCAACTATGCTCTTACACTCAGAACCTTCTTGTGGTTGGTAGCACGACCAAGGCATCGGGAGCGCTATCTAGCTATTTCCTGGTCTTCAGATATTGTTGACAACTATTCTCTTACACTCAGATCCTTCTTAGAGGTGGTAGCCCGACCAAGACATCAAGAGCGCTACCTAGCTATTTCCTGGTCTGGAGATTTGGATGGCAACTATGCTCTTACACTCAGAACCTTCTTGGAGTTGGTAGCGCGACCAACACATCGGGAGCACTATCTCGCTATTTCCTGGTCTTGAGATCTCGATGACAACTATGCTCTTACACTCAGACTCTACTTATGAGTGGTAGCCTAACCAAGGCATCAAGAGAGCTACCTATCTATATCCTGGTCTTGTGATCTAGTTGACAACTATGCTCTAACACTCAGACCCTTCTTCGAGGTGGTAGCCCGACCAAGGCATCAGGAGTGCTATTTAGCTATTTCCTGGCCTTGACATCTAGATGGCAACTATGCTTTTACACTCAGACCCTGCTTAGGGATGGTAGCCTGACTAAGGCATCAAGAGAGCTACCTAGCTATTTCCTGGTCTTGAGATCTGGTTGACAACTATGCTCTTACAATCAGACCCTTCTTGGAGGTGGTATCCCGACCAAGGCATTAGGGGCACTATTTAGTTATTTCGTGGTCTTGACATCTGGATGGCAACTATGCTCTTACACTCAGATCATTCTTAGGGGTGGTAGCCCAACCAAGGCATCAAGAGCACTACCTAGCTTTTTCCTGGTCTTGAGATCTGGATGGAAACTATGCTCTTACACTCAGATCCTTCTTGGGCGTGGTAGCCCGACCAAGGCATCAGGAGTGATACCTAGATATTTCCCGGTCTTAATATCTGGATGGAAACTATACTTTTACACTCAGATCCTTCCTAAGGGTTGTAGCATGACCAAGGCATCAAGAGCGCTACCTAGATATTTCCTGGTCTTGAGATCTGGATGGCAACTATGCTCTTACACTCAGATACTTCTTGGGGGTGGTAGCCCTACCAAGGCATCAAGAGCGCTATCTAGCTATTTCCTGGTCTTGAGATCTGGATGGCAACTATACTCTTACACTCAGACCCTTCTTGGAGGTGGTAGCCCGACCAAGGCATCAAGAGCACTATCTAATTATTTAATGGTCTTAAGATCTTGATGGCAACTATGCTCTTACACTCAGATCCTTCTTAGGCGTGGTAGCCCGACCAAGGCATCAGGAGCGCTACCTAGATATTTCCTAGTCTTGAGATCTGGATGAAAACTATACTCTTACACTCAGATCCTTCTTAGGGGTGGTAGCCTGACCAAGACATCAGGAGTGCTACTTAGCTATTTCCTGGTCTTGATATCTGGATGGAAACTATGCTCTTACACTAAGAACCTTCTTGAGGGTAGGAGCCCGACCAAGGCTTTAGGATTGCTATCTAGCTATTTCATGGTCTTGAGATCTAGATAAATACTATGCTCTTACACTTAGACCCTTCTTAGGGGTGGTAGCCTGACCAAGGCATCAGGAGCGCTATCTAGCTAATTCCTGGTCCTAAGATATTGATGGCAACTATGCTCTGACACTCAGATCCTTCTTAGGGATGGTAGCCCGACCAAGGCATTAGGAGAACAACCTAGCTATTTTCTGGTCTTGATATCGTGATAACAACTATTCTCTTAAACTCGGTAGCCCGACCAAGGCATCAAGAGCACTACCTAGCTATTTCTGGGTCTTAAGATCTGGATGGAAACTATGCTCTTACACTCAGAACCTTCTTGGGGTTGGTAGCACGACCAAGGCATCGAGAGCGCTATCTAGCTATTTCCTCGTCTTCAGATCTGGTTGACAACTATTCTCTTACACTCAGATCCTTCTTGGAGGTGGTAGCTCGACCAAGGTATGAGGAGCGCTATCTAGCTATTTCCTGGTCTTGAGATCTGGATGGAAACTATGCTCTTACACTCAGATCCGTCTTAGGGGTGGTAGCCCAACAAAGGCATCGGGAGGGCTATCTAGCTATTTCCGTTTCTTGAGATCTGGTTGACATCTATGCTTTTACACTCAGATCCTTCTTGGAGGTGGTAGCCCGACAAAGACATCATGAGGGCTATCTAGCTATTTCTTGTTCTTGTGATCTGGATGTCAGTTATGTTCTTACACCCGGACCATTCTTGGGGGTGGTAGCTCGACCAAGGCATCAGGAGCGCTATCTAGCTATTTCTTGGTCTTGAGATCTGGATGGCAACTTTGCTCTTACACCCAGATCCTTCTTGGGGTTGGTAGGCTAACCAAGGCATCTGGAGGGCTATCTAGCTATTTCCGTGTCTTGAGATCCAGATGACAACTATGCTTTTACACTCATATCCTTCTAGGGGGTGGTAGCCTGACCAAGACATCATGAGGGCTATCTAGCTATTTCCTGTTCTCGAGATCTGGATTGCAACTATGCTCTTACACTCAGATCCTTCTTGGGGGTGGTAGCCCGACCAAGACATCAGGAGTGCTACCGAGCTATTTCCTGGTCTTGATATCTGGATGGCAACTATGTTTTTACACTTAGACACTTCTAGGGGGTTGTAGCCCGACCAAGGCATCATAAGCGTTATCTAGCTATTTCCTGGTCCTGCGATCTGGATGGCAACTATGCTCTTTCACTCAGATCTTTCTTAGGGGTGGTAGCCCGACCAAGGCATCAGGAGCGCTACCTAGCTATTTCCTGGTCTTGAGATCTGGATGACAACTATACATTACACTCAGACCCCACTTTGGGGTCGTGGCCCGACCAAGACATCAGGAGCGTTATCTAGCTTTTTTCTGGTCTTAAGATCTGGATGGCAACTATGCTTTTACACTCAGATTTTTATTAGGGGTGGTAGCCCGACTAAGGCATCAGGAGCGCTACCTAGCTATTTCTTGGTTTTGATATCTAGATGGCAACTATGCTCTTACACTCAGAACCTTCTTGTTGGTGGTAGCCTGACCAAGGCATCAGAAGCGCTATCTAGCTATTTCGTGGTCTTGAGATATGGATGACAACTATGCTCTTACACTCAGACCCTTCTTGGGGGTGGTAGCCTGACCAAGGCATCAAGAGCGCTATCTAGTTATTTCCTGATCCTGAGATCTGGATGACAACTATGCTCTTACACTCAGATCCTTCTAATGGGTTGTAGCCTGACCATGGCATCAGGAGCGCTACCTAGCTATTTCCTGGTCTTAAGATCTGGTTGACAACTATGCTCTTACACTCAGACTTTTCTTGGTGGTGGTAGCCCGACCAAGACAATAGGAACGTTATCTAGCTATTTCCTGGTCTTGAGATCTGGATGGCAACTATGCTCTTACACTCAGATCCTTCTTAGGGGTGGCAGCTCGACCAAGGCATTAGGAGCACTACCTAGCTATTTCCTGGTCTTGAGATCTGGATGGAAACTATGCTCTTACTCTCAGATCCTTCTTGGGCTTGGTAGCCCGACCAAGGTATCAAAAGCGCTACCTAGAATTTCCTGGTATTGAGATCTCGATGGCAACTATACTTTTACACTCAGATCCATTTTAAGGGTAGTAGCCCGACCAAGTTATCAAGAGTGCTACCTAGCTATTTCCTGGTCTTGAGATCTGGATGGCAACTATGCTCTTAAACTCAGATCCTTCTTGGGGGTGCTTGCCCGACCAAGGCATCAGGAGCGCTAACTAGCTATTTCCTGGTCTTGAGATCTGGATGGCAACTATGCTCCTACACTCAGATCCTTCTTAGGGGTGGTAGCCTGACCAAGGCATCAGATGCTCTACCCAGCTATTTCCTAGTCTTGAGATCTTGATGCCAACTATGCTCTTACACTAAGAACCTTTTTTAAGGGTGGGAGCGCAACCAGGGCATCAGGAGCGCTATCTAGCTATTTCATGGTCTTGAGATCTAGATAAATACTATGCTCTTACGCTCAGACCCTTCTTGAGGGTGGTAGGCCGACTAAGGCATCAGGAGCGCTATAAAACTATTTCCTGGTCCTGAGATCTGGATGGCAACTATGCTCTGACACTCAAATCCTTCTTAGGGGTGGTAGCCCGACCAAGGCATCTGGAGTGCTACCTAGCTATTTCCTGGTCTTGTGATCTGGATGGCAACTATGCTCTTACACTCAGATGCTTCTTAGGGGTGGTAGCCCGACCAAGGCATCTGGAGTGCTACCTAGCTATTTCCTGGTCTTGAGATCTTGATGGAAACTATGCTCTTACACTCAGAACCTTCTTGGGGGTCATTGCCTAACCAAGGCATCAGGAGCGCTACCTAGCTATTTCCGTGTCTTGAGATCTAGATGGCAACTATGCTCTTACACACAGAACCTTCTTGGCGGTGGTAGACCGACCAAGGCATTAGGAGCGCTACCTAGCTATTTCCGTGTCTTGAGATCTGGATGACAACTTTGCTCTTACACTCAGATCCTTCTTATGGGTAGTACCTCGACCAAGACATCATGAGGGCTATCTAGTTATTTCCCTGTCTCGAGATCTGGATGGCAACTATGCTCTCACACTCAGAACCTTCTTGGGGGTTATAGCCCGACTAATGCATCAGTAGCGCTACCTAGCTATTTCTTGGTCTTGAGATCTGGATGGCAACTATGCTCTTACACTTAGACACTTTTAAGGGGTGGTAGCCTGACCAAGTCATCAGGAGCGTTATCTAGCTATTTCCTGGTCCTAAGATCTGGATGGCAACTATGCTCTTACACTCCGATTTTTCTTAGATGTGGTAGCCCGACAAAGGCATCTGGAGCGCTACCTAGCTATTTCCTGGTCTTGAGATCGGATGACAACTTTGCTCTTACACTCAGACCCTACATGGGGGTTGTAGCCAGACAAAGGCATAATGAGCGCTACCTAGCTATTTCATTGTCATGAGATCTGGATGGCAACAATGCTTTTACACTCAGATCCTTCTTAGGGGTGGTAGCCAGACCAAGGCATCAGGAGCGCTTCCTAGCTATTTTCGGGTCTTGAGATCAGGATGGCCACTATGCTCTTACACTCAGACCCTTCTGGGGGGTAGGAGCCTGACCAAGGCTTAGAGAGGGCTATATAGCTATTTCCGTGTCTAGAGATCTGGACGACAACTATTCTCTTACACTTAGACAATTCTTGGGGGTGGTAGCCCGACCAAGGCATCAGGAGCGCTATCTAGCTATTTCTTGGTCTTGAGATCTGGATGGCAACTATGCTCTTACACCCAGATCCTTCTTAGGGGAGGTAGCCTGACCAAGGCATAGAGAGGGCTATATAGCTATTTCTGTGTCTTGAGATCTGGATGACAACTATGCTCTTACACTCAGATAGGGATGGCAGCCCGACCAAGGCATCAGGAGGGCTATCTAGCTATTTCCTGGTCTCGAGATGTGGATGGCAGCTAAGCTCTCACAATCAGATCGTTCTTAGGGGTTGTAGCCGACCAAGGCATCAGGAGCGCTATCTAGCTATTTTCGGGTCTTGAGATCTGGATGACTTGTAGGCTCTTACACTCAGATCCTTTATGGGGGTGGTAGCCCGACCAAGGCATCAGGAGAGCTATCTAGCTATTTCCTGGTCCTGAGATTCTTCTTCGGGGTGGTAGCCCGACCAAGGCATCATTAGTGATATCTAGCTATTTCCTGGTCTTGAGATCTGGATGGCAACTATGCTCTTACACTCAGATCCTTCTTAGAGTTGGTAGCCCGACCAAGGCATCAGGAGCACTATCTAGCTATTTCCTGGTCTTGAGATCTGGATGTCAACTATGCTCTGACACTCAGATCCCTCTAGGGGGTTGTAGCCCGACCAAGGCATTAGGAGCGCTATCTAGCTATTTCTTAGTCTTGTGATCTGGATGGCAACTATGCTCTTACACCCAGATCCTTCTTGGGGGAGGTAGCCTGACCAAGGCATAGAGAGGGCTATATAGCTATTTCCGTGTCTTGAGATCTGGATGACAACTATGCTCTTACAATTAGACCCTTCTTGGGGGTGGTAGCCCGACCAAGGCATCAGGAGCGCTATCTAGCTATTTCTTGGTCTTGAGATCCGGATGGCAACTAGGCTTTTACACTCAGATTCATATTAGGGGAGGTAGCCTGACGAAGGCATAGAGAGGGCTATATAGCTATTTCCGTGTCTTGAGATCTGGATGAATACTATACTCTTACACTCAGATCCTTCATAGGGATGGCAGCCCGACCAAGGCATCAGGAGGGCTATCTAGCTATTTCCTGGTCCCGAGATATGGATGGCAGCTATGCTATCACACTCAGATCGTTCTTAGGGGTTGTAGCCCGACCAAGGCATCAGGAGCGCTATCTAGCTATTTTCGGGTCTTGAGATCTTGATGACAACTATGCTCTTACACTCAGATCCTTCATGGGGGTGGTAGCCCGACCAAGGCATCTGGAGAGCTCTCTAGCTATTTCCTGGTCCTGAGATCCTTCTTCGGGGTGGTAGCCCGAACAAGGCATCAGGAGTGCTATCTAGCTATTTCCTGGTCTTGAGATCTGGATGTCAACTCTGCTCTGACACTCAGATCCCTCTAGGGGGTTGTAGCCCGACCAAGGCATTAGGAGGGCTATCTAGCTTTTTCCTGGTCTCGAGATCTGGATCGCAACTATGCTCTCACACTCAGATCCTTCTAAGGGGTGAAAGCCCGACCAAGACATCAGGAGCGCTGTCTAGCTATTTCCTGGTATTGTGATTTGGATGACAGCTATGCTCTTACACTCAGATCCTCCTTAGGGGTGGTAGCCCGACCCAGGCATTAGGAGAGCTACCTAGCTATTTCCTGGTCTTGAGATCTGGTTGACAACAATGCTCTTACACTCAGACCCTTCTTGGGTGTGGTAGCCGGACCAAGGCATCAGGAGCGCTACTATTTCCTGGCCTTGAGATCTGGATGGCAACTATGCTCTTACACCCAGATCCTTCTTGGGGTGGTAGCCAGACCAAGGCATAGGGAGGGCTATCTAGCTATTTCCTAGTCTTGAGATCTGGATGGACACTATGCTCTTACACTCAAATCCTTTTTAGGGGGTGTAGCCCGACCAAGGCATCATGAGCGCTAACAAGCTATTTCCTGTTCTTGACATCTGTATGGCAAGTATGCTCTTACACTCAGATCCTTCTTAGAAGTGGTTGCCCGACCAAGGCATCAGGTGCGCTACCTAGTTATTTCCTAGTCTTGAGATCTAGATAGCAAATATGCTCTTACATTCAAAACCTTTTTGGGGTTGGTAGCCCTACCAAGGCATCGGGAGCGCTATCGAGCTATTTCCTGATCTTGAGATCTGGATGACAACTATGCTTTTACACTCAGACCCTTCTTAGGGGTGGTAGCCCGACCAAAATATCAAGAGGGCTATCTAGCTATTTACTGGTCTCGGGATATGGATGGCAACTATGCTCTCACACTCATATCCTTCTGGGGGGTTGTAGCTAGACAAAGGCATCATGAGCGCTACCTAGCTATTTCCTGGTCTTGAGATCTGGATGGCAACTATGCTCTTACACTTAGATCCTTCTTAGGGGTGGTAGCCAGACCAAGGCATCAGGAGCGCTACCTAGCTATTTTCGGGTCTTGAGATCAGGATGGCCACCATGCTCTTACACTCAGACCCTTCTTGGGGTTGGGAGCGTGACCAAGGCATAGAGAGGGCTATATAGCTATTTCTGTGTCTTGAGATCTGGATGACAACTATTCTCTTACACTTAGACCCTTCTTGGGGGTGGTAGCCCGACCAAGGCATCAGGAGCTCTATCTAGCTATTTCTTGGTCTTGAGATCTGGATGGCAACTATGCTCTTACACCCAGATCCTTCTTAGGGGAGGTAGCCTGACCAAGGCATAGAGAGGGCTATATAGCTATTTCTGTGTCTTGAGATCTGGATGACAACTATGCTCTTACAATCAGATAGGGATGGCAGCCCGACCAAGGCATCAGGAGGGCTATCTAGCTATTTCCTGGTCTCGAGATGTGGATGGCAGCTATGCTCTCACACTCAGATCGTTCTTAGGGGTTGTAGCCCGAGCAAGGCATCAGGAGCGCTATCTAGCTATTTTCGGGTCTTGAGATCTGGATGACAACTAGGCTCTTACACTCAGATCCTTTATGGGGGTTGTAGCCCGACCAAGGCATCAGGAGAGCTATCTAGCTATTTCCTGGTCCTGAGATTCTTCTTCGGGGTGGTAGCCCGACCAAGGCATCATTTGTGCTATCTAGCTATTTCCTGTTATTGAGATCTGGATGGCAACTATGCTCTTACACTCAGATCCTTCCTAGAGTTGGTAGCCCGACCAAGGCATCAGGAGCACTATCTAGCTATTTCCTGGTCTTGAGATCTGGATGTCAACTATGCTCTGACACTCAGATCCCTCTAGGGGGTTGTAGCCCGACCAAGGCATTAGGAGTGCTATCTAGCTATTTCTTAGTCTTGTGATCTGGATGGCAACTATGCTCTTACACCCAGATCCTTCTTAGGGATGGTAACCTGACCAAGGCATAGAGAGGGCTATATAGCTATTTCCGTGTCTTGAGATCTGGATGACAACTATGCTCTTACAATTAGACCCTTCTTGGGGGTGGTAGCCCGACCAAGGCATCAGGAGCGCTATCTAGCTATTTCTTGGTCTTGAGATCCGGATTGCAACTATGCTCTTTCACCCAGATCCTTCTTAGGGGAGGTAGCCTGACCAAGGCATAGAGAGGGCTATATAGCTATTTTCGTGTCTTGAGATCTGGATGAATACTATACTCTTACACTCAAATCCTTCATAGGGATGGCAGCCCGACCAAGGCATCAGGAGGGCTATCTAGCTATTTCCTGGTCTCGAGATATGGATGGCAGCTATGCTATCACACTCAGATCGTTCTTAGGGGTTGTAGCCCGACCAAGGCATCAGGAGCGCTATCTAGCTATTTTCGGGTCTTGAGATCTGGATGACAACTATGCTCTTACACTCAGATCCTTCATGGGGGTGGTAGCCCGACCAAGGCATCTGGAGAGCTCTCTAGCTATTTCCTGGTCCTGAGATCCTTCTTCGGGGTGGTAGCCCGACCAAGGCATCAGGAGTGCTATCTAGCTATTTCCTGGTCTTGAGATCTGGATGTCAACTCTGCTCTGACACTCAGATCCCTCTAGGGGGTTGTAGCCCGACCAAGGCATTAGGAGGGCTATCTAGCTTTTTCCTGGTCTCGAGATCTGGATGGCAACTATGCTCTCACACTCAGATCCTTCTAAGGGGTGAAAGCCCGACCAAGGCATCAGGAGCGCTGTCTAGCTATTTCCTTGTATTGTGATTTGGATGACAGCTATGCTCTTACACTCAGATCCTCCTTAGGGGTGGTAGCCCGACCCAGGCATTAGGAGAGATACCTAGCTATTTCCTGGTCTTGAGATCTGGTTGACAACTATGCTCTTACACTCAGACCCTTCTTGGGTGTGGTAGCCGGACCAAGGCATCAGGAGCGCTACTATTTCCTGGCCTTGAGATCTGGATGGCAACTATGCTCTTACACCCAAATCCTTCTTGGGGTGGTAGCCAGACCAAGGCATAGGGAGGGCTATCTAGCTATTTCCTGGTCTTGAGATCTGGATGGACACTATGCTCTTACACTCAAATCCTTCTTCGAGGTGGTAGCCCGACCAAGGCATCATGAGCGCTATCAAGCTATTTCCTGTTCTTGACATCTGTATGGCAAGTATGCTCTTACACTCAGATCCTTCTTAGAAGTGGTTGCCCGACCAAGGCATCAGGTGCGCTACCTAGTTATTTCCTAGTCTTGAGATCTAGATAGCAAATATGCTCTTACATTCAAAACCTTTTTGGGGTTGGTAGCCCTACCAAGGCATCGGGAGCGCTATCGAGCTATTTCCTGATCTTGAGATCTGGATGACAACTATGCTTTTACACTCAGACCCTTCTTAGGGGTGGTAGCCCGACCAAAATATCAAGAGGGCTATCTAGCTATTTACTGGTCTCGGGATATGGATGGCAACTATGCTCTCACACTCATATCCTTCTGGGGGGTTGTAGCTAGACAAAGGCATCACGAGCGCTACCTAGCTATTTCCTGGTCTTGAGATCTGGATGGCAACTATGCTCTTACACTTAGATCCTTCTTAGGGGCGGTAGCCAGACCAAGGCATCAGGAGCGCTACCTAGCTATTTTCGGGTCTTGAGATCAGGATGGCCACCATGCTCTTACACTCAGACCCTTCTTGGGGTTGGGAGCGTGACCAAGGCATAGAGAGGGGTATATAGCTATTTCTGTGTCTTGAGATCTGGATGACAACTATTCTCTTACACTTAGACCCTTCTTGGGGGTGGTAGCCCGACCAAGGCATCAGGAGCTCTATCTAGCTATTTCTTGGTCTTGAGATCTGGATGGCAACTATGCTCTTACACCCAGATCCTTCTTAGGGGAGGTAGCCTGACCAAGGCATAGAGAGGGCTATATAGCTATTTCTGTGTCTTGAGATCTGGATGACAACTATGCTCTTACAATCAGATAGGGATGGCAGCCCGACCAAGGCATCAGGAGGGCTATCTAGCTATTTCCTGGTCTCGAGATGTGGATGGCAGCTATGCTCTCACACTCAGATCGTTCTTAGGGGTTGTAGCCCGAGCAAGGCATCAGGAGCGCTATCTAGCTATTTTCGGGTCTTGAGATCTGGATGACAACTAGGCTCTTACACTCAGATCCTTTATGGGGGTGGTAGCCCGACCAAGGCATCAGGAGAGCTATCTAGCTATTTCCTGGTCCTGAGATTCTTCTTCGGGGTGGTAGCCAGACCAAGGCATCATTTGTGCTATCTAGCTATTTCCTGTTATTGAGATCTGGATGGCAACTATGCTCTTACACTCAGATCCTTCCTAGAGTTGGTAGCCCGACCAAGGCATCAGGAGCACTATCTAGCTATTTCCTGGTCTTGAGATCTGGATGTCAACTATGCTCTGACACTCAGATCCCTCTAGGGGGTTGTAGCCCGACCAAGGCATTAGGAGTGCTATCTAGCTATTTCTTAGTCTTGTGATCTGGATGGCAACTATGCTCTTACACCCAGATCCTTCTTAGGATGGGTAACCTGACCAAGGCATAGAGAGGGCTATATAGCTATTTCCGTGTCTTGAGATCTGGATGACAACTATGCTCTTACAATTAGACCCTTCTTGGGGGTGGTAGCCCGACCAAGGCATCAGGAGCGCTATCTAGCTATTTCTTGGTCTTGAGATCCGGATTGCAACTATGCTCTTACACCCAGATCCTTCTTAGGGGAGGTAGCCTGACCAAGGCATAGAGAGGGCTATATAGCTATTTTCGTGTCTTGAGATCTGGATGAATACTATACTCTTACACTCAAATCCTTCATAGGGATGGCAGCCCGACCAAGGCATCAGGAGGGCTATCTAGCTATTTCCTGGTCTCGAGATATGGATGGCAGCTATGCTATCACACTCAGATCGTTCTTAGGGGTTGTAGCCCGACCAAGGCATCAGGAGCGCTATCTAGCTATTTTCGGGTCTTGAGATCTGGATGACAACTATGCTCTTACACTCAGATCCTTCATGGGGGTGGTAGCCCGACCAAGGCATCTGGAGAGCTCTCTAGCTATTTCCTGGTCCTGAGATCCTTCTTCGGGGTGGTAGCCCGACCAAGGCATCAGGAGTGCTATCTAGCTATTTCCTGGTCTTGAGATCTGGATGTCAACTCTGCTCTGACACTCAGATCCCTCTAGGGGGTTGTAGCCCGACCAAGGCATTAGGAGGGCTATCTAGCTTTTTCCTGGTCTCGAGATCTGGATGGCAACTATGCTCTCACACTCAGATCCTTCTAAGGGGTGAAAGCCCGACCAAGGCATCAGGAGCGCTGTCTAGCTATTTCCTTGTATTGTGATTTGGATGACAGCTATGCTCTTACACTCAGATCCTCCTTAGGGGTGGTAGCCCGACCCAGGCATTAGGAGAGATACCTAGCTATTTCCTGGTCTTGAGATCTGGTTGACAACTATGCTCTTACACTCAGACCCTTCTTGGGTGTGGTAGCCGGACCAAGGCATCAGGAGCGCTACTATTTCCTGGCCTTGAGATCTGGATGGCAACTATGCTCTTACACCCAGATCCTTCTTGGGGTGGTAGCCAGACCAAGGCATAGGGAGGGCTATCTAGCTATTTCCTGGTCTTGAGATCTGGATGGACACTATGCTCTTACACTCAAATCCTTCTTCGAGGTGGTAGCCCGACCAAGGCATCATGAGCGCTATCAAGCTATTTCCTGTTCTTGACATCTGTATGGCAAGTATGCTCTTACACTAAGATCCTTCTTAGAAGTGGTTGCCCGACCAAGGCATCAGGTGCGCTACCTAGTTATTTCCTAGTCTTGAGATCTAGATAGCAAATATGCTCTTACATTCAAAACCTTTTTGGGGTTGGTAGCCCTACCAAGGCATCGGGAGCGCTATCGAGCTATTTCCTGATCTTGAGATCTGGATGACAACTATGCTTTTACACTCAGACCCTTCTTAGGGGTGGTAGCCCGACCAAAATATCAAGAGGGCTATCTAGCTATTTACTGGTCTCGGGATATGGATGGCAACTATGCTCTCACACTCATATCCTTCTGGGGGGTTGTAGCTAGACAAAGGCATCACGAGCGCTACCTAGCTATTTCCTGGTCTTGAGATCTGGATGGCAACTATGCTCTTACACTTAGATCCTTCTTAGGGGCGCTAGCCAGACCAAGGCATCAGGAGCGCTACCTAGCTATTTTCGGGTCTTGAGATCAGGATGGCCACCATGCTCTTACACTCAGACCCTTCTTGGGGTTGGGAGCGTGACCAAGGCATAGAGAGGGGTATATAGCTATTTCTGTGTCTTGAGATCTGGATGACAACTATTCTCTTACACTTAGACCCTTCTTGGGGGTGGTAGCCCGACCAAGGCATCAGGAGCTCTATCTAGCTATTTCTTGGTCTTGAGATCTGGATGGCAACTATGCTCTTACACCCAGATCCTTCTTAGGGGAGGTAGCCTGACCAAGGCATAGAGAGGGCTATATAGCTATTTCTGTGTCTTGAGATCTGGATGACAACTATGCTCTTACAATCAGATAGGGATGGCAGCCCGACCAAGGCATCAGGAGGGCTATCTAGCTATTTCCTGGTCTCGAGATGTGGATGGCAGCTATGCTCTCACACTCAGATCGTTCTTAGGGGTTGTAGCCCGAGCAAGGCATCAGGAGCGCTATCTAGCTATTTTCGGGTCTTGAGATCTGGATGACAACTAGGCTCTTACACTCAGATCCTTTATGGGGGTGGTAGCCCGACCAAGGCATCAGGAGAGCTATCTAGCTATTTCCTGGTCCTGAGATTCTTCTTCGGGGTGGTAGCCAGACCAAGGCATCATTTGTGCTATCTAGCTATTTCCTGTTATTGAGATCTGGATGGCAACTATGCTCTTACACTCAGATCCTTCCTAGAGTTGGTAACCCGACCAAGGCATCAGGAGCACTATCTAGCTATTTCCTGGTCTTGAGATATGGATGTCAACTATGCTCTGACACTCAGATCCCTCTAGGGGGTTGTAGCCCGACCAAGGCATTAGGAGTGCTATCTAGCTATTTCTTAGTCTTGTGATCTGGATGGCAACTATGCTCTTACACCCAGATCCTTCTTAGGATGGGTAGCCTGACCAAGGCATAGAGAGGGCTATATAGCTATTTCCGTGTCTTGAGATCTGGATGACAACTATGCTCTTACAATTAGACCCTTCTTGGGGGTGGTAGCCCGACCAAGGCATCAGGAGCGCTATCTAGCTATTTCTTGGTCTTGAGATCCGGATGGCAACTATGCTCTTACACCCAGATCCTTCTTAGGGGAGGTAGCCTGACCAAGGCATAGAGAGGGCTATATAGCTATTTTCGTGTCTTGAGATCTGGATGAATACTATACTCTTACACTCAGATCCTTCATAGGGATGGCAGCCTGACCAAGGCATCAGGAGGGCTATCTAGCTATTTCCTGGTCTCGAGATATGGATGGCAGCTATGCTATCACACTCAGATCGTTCTTAGGGGTTGTAGCATGACCAAGGCATCAGGAGCGCTATCTAGCTATTTTCGGGTCTTGAGATCTGGATGACAACTATGCTCTTACACTCAGATCCTTCATGGGGCTGGTAGCCCGACCAAGGCATCTGGAGAGCTCTCTAGCTATTTCCTGGTCCTGAGATCCTTCTTCGGGGTGGTAGCCCGACCAAGGCATCAGGAGTGCTATCTAGCTATTTCCTGGTCTTGAGATCTGGATGTCAACTCTGCTCTGACACTCAGATCCCTCTAGGGGGTTGTAGCCCGACCAAGGCATTAGGAGGGCTATCTAGCTTTTTCCTGGTCTCGAGATCTGGATGGCAACTATGCTCTCACACTCAGATCCTTCTAAGGGGTGAAAGCCCGACCAAGGCATCAGGAGCGCTGTCTAGCTATTTCCTTGTATTGTGATTTGGATGACAGCTATGCTCTTACACTCAGATCCTCCTTAGGGGTGGTAGCCCGACCCAGGCATTAGGAGAGATACCTAGCTATTTCCTGGTCTTGAGATCTGGTTGACAACTATGCTCTTACACTCAGACCCTTCTTGGGTGTGGTAGCCGGACCAAGGCATCAGGAGCGCTACTATTTCCTGGCCTTGAGATCTGGATGGCAACTATGCTCTTACACCCAGATCCTTCTTGGGGTGGTAGCCAGACCAAGGCATAGGGAGGGCTATCTAGCTATTTCCTGGTCTTGAGATCTGGATGGACACTATGCTCTTACACTCAAATCCTTCTTCGAGGTGGTAGCCCGACCAAGGCATCATGAGCGCTATCAAGCTATTTCCTGTTCTTGACATCTGTATGGCAAGTATGCTCTTACACTCAGATCCTTCTTAGAAGTGGTTGCCCGACCAAGGCATCAGGTGAGCTACCTAGTTATTTCCTAGTCTTGAGATCTAGATAGCAAATATGCTCTTACATTCAAAACCTTTTTGGGGTTGGTAGCCCGACCAAGGCATCGGGAGCGCTATCGAGCTATTCCCTGATCTTGAGATCTGGATGACAACTATGCTTTTACACTCAGACCCTTATTAGGGGTGGTAGCCCGACCAAAATATCAAGAGGGCTATCTAGCTATTTACTGGTCTCGGGATATGGATGGCAACTATGCTCTCACACTCATATCCTTCTGGGGGGTTGTAGCTTGACAAAGGCATCATGAGCGCTACCTAGCTATTTCCTGGTCTTGACATCTGGATGGCAACTATGCTCTTACACTTAGATCCTTCTTAGGGGTTGTAGCCAGACCAAGGCATCAAGAGCGCTATCAAGCTATTTCCTGGTCTTGATATGTGGATCGCAACTACGCTCTTACACTCAGATCCTTGTTAGGGGTGGTAGCCAGACTAAGCCATCAGAAGCGCTATCTAGCTATTTCCTGGTCTTGAGATCTGGTTGATAACTATGCTCTTAAACTCAGACCCTTCTTGGGGGTGGTAGCTCGACCAAGGCATCAGGAGCGCTATCTAGCTATTTTCTGGTCTTGAGATCTGGATGGCAACTATGCTCTTACAGTCAGACCCTTCTTGGGGGTGGTAGCCCGACCAAGGCTTTAAGAGCGCTTTCTAGCTATTTCTTGGTCTTGAGATCTGGATGGCAAATATGCTCTAACACCCAGATCCTTCTTGGGGGAGGTAGCCTGACCAAGGCATAGAGAGGGCTATATAGCTATTTCCGTGTGTTGAGATCTGGATGACAACTATGCTCTTAAACTCAGATCCTTCATAGGGATGGCAGGCCGACCAAGGCATCAGGATGGCTATCTAGCTATTTCCTGGTCTCGAAATGTGGATGGCAGCTATGCTCTCACACTCATATCCTTCTTAGGGGTTGTAGCCCGACCAAGGCATCAGGAGCGCTATCTAGCTATTTTCGGGTCTTGAGATCTGGATGACAACTATGCTCTTACACTTAGATCCTTCATGGTGGTGGTAGCCCGACCAAGGCATCATGAGAGCTATATAGCCATTTCATGGTCCTGATATCCTTCTTAGGGTTGGTAGCCCGACCAAGGCATCAAGAGTGCTATCTAGCTATTTCCTGGTCTTGAGATCTGGATGGCAACTATGCTCTTACACTCAGATCCTTCTTAGAGTTGGTAGCCCGACCAAGGCATCAGGAGCGCTACATAGCTATTTCTTGGTCTTGAGATCTGGTTGACAACTATGCTCTTACACTCAGACCCTTCTTGGGTATGGTAGCCGGACTAAGGAATCAGGAGCGCTACTATTTCCTGCCCTTGAGATATGGAAAGCAACTATGCTCTTACACTCAGAACCTTCTTGGGGTTGGTAGCCTGACCAAGGTATCGGGAGCACTGTCTAGCTATTTCCTGGTCTTGAGATCTGGATGACAACTATGCTCTTACACTCAGAAACTTCTTAGGGGTGGAAGCCCGACCAAGGCATCAGGAGGGCTATCTAGCTATTTCCTAGTCTCGAGATATGGATGGCAACTATGCTCTTAGACTCAGATCCTTCTTGGGGGTTGAAGCCCGACAAAGGCTTTAGGATCGCTACCTAGCTATTTCTTGGTTTTGAGATCTGGATGGCAACTATGCTCTTACACTTAGACACTTCTAAGAGGTGGAAGCTCGACCAAGGCATCAAGAGTGTTATCTAGCTATTTCCTTGTCCTGAGATCTTTATGGCAACTATGCTGTTACACTTAGAAACTTCTAAGGGGTGGTAGCTCGACCAAGGCATCAAGAGCTCTATCTAGCTATTTCCTGGTCCTGAGATTTGTATGGCAACTATGCTCTTACAGTCAGATCCTTCTTAGGGGTGGTAGCCCGACCAAGACATCACGAGCACTATCTAGCTATTTCCTAGTCTTGAGATATGGATTACAACTATGCTCTTACACCCAGAACTTTCTAAAGGTTGGTTGCCCGACCAAGGAATTAGGAGGGCTATCTAGCTATTTTCTGGTCTCGAGATCTGGATGTCGACTATGCTTTTACACTCAGATCCTTCTAAGGGGTGGAAGGCATCGGGAGCGCTATCTAGCTATTTCCTAGTCTTGAGATCTGGATGACAATTATGCTCTTACACTCAGATCCTTCTTAGGGATGGTAGCCCGACCAATTCATTAGGAGCGCTATCAAGCTATTTCCTGGTCATGAGATCTGGATGGCAACTATGCTCTTACACTCAGATCCTTCTTAGGGGTGGTAGCCTGACCAAGACATCACGAGCACTATCTAGCTATTTCCTGGTCTTGAGATCTGGATGACAACTATGCTCTTACACCCAGAACCTTCTAAAGGTTGGTTGCCTGACCAAGGAATTAGGAGGGCTATCTAGCTATTTTCTGGTCTCGAGATCTGGTTGACAACTATGCTTTTACACTCAGATCCTTCTAAGGGTTGGAAGGCATCGGGAGCGCTATCTAGCTATTTCCTAGTCTTGAGATCTGGATGGCAACTATGCTCTTACACCTAGATCCTTCTTAGGGGTGGTAGCCTAACCAGGGCATAGGGAGGGCTATCTAGCTATTTCCTTGTCTTGAGATCTGGATGACAACTATGCTCTTACACTCAGATCCTTCACGGGGGTGGCAGCCCGATCAAGGCATCAGGAGTGCTATCTAGCTATTTCCTGGTCCTGAGATCTTGATGGAAACTATGCTCTTACACTCAGATCCTTTTTAGGGGTGGTAGCTCGACCAAGGCATCGAAAACGCTATCTAGATATTTCCTAGTCTTGAGATCTCGATGAAAACTATGCTCTTACACTCAGACCCTTCATGAAGGGGGTAGCCCGACCAAGGCATCAGGATGGCTATCTAGCTATTTAATGGTTTCAAGAAGTGGATGGCAACTATGCTCTCACACTCAGATCCTTCGTGGTGGTTGTAGCCCGACTAGGGCATCAGGAGCGCTACCTAGCTTTTTAACGGTCTTGAGATCTGGATGGTAACTATGCTCTTACACTTAGAAACTTCAAAGGGGTTGTAGCCCGACCAAGCCATCAGGAGGACTATCTAGCTATTTCTTCGTCTTGAGATCTGGATGACAACTATGCTCTTACACTCAGAACCATCTAAAGGTTAGTAGCCCGACCAAGGCATTAGGAGGGCTATCTAGCTATTTTCTTATCTCGAGATCTGGATGGCAACTTTGCTATTACACTCAGATCCTTCTAAGTTGTGGAAGGCATCGGGTGCGTTATCTAGCTATTTCCTGGTCTTGAGATCTAGATGAAAACTATGCTCTTACACTCAGACCATGGGGGTGGTAGCTCGACCAAGGCATCAGGAGAGATATCTAGCTATTTCTTGGTCCTGAGATCTGGATGGCAACTATGCTCTTACACTCGGATCCTTCTTAGGGGTGGAAGCTCGACTAAGGCATCGAAAACGCTATCTAACTATTTAATAGCCTTGAGATCTGGATGACAACTATGCTCTTACACTCAGACCCTTCATGGGGGTGGTAGCCCGATCAAGGCATCAGGAGGGCTATCTAACTATTTCCTGGTCTCGAGAAGTGGATGGCAACTATGCTCTTACACTCAGATCATTCTTGGTGGTTGTAGCCAGACCAGGGCAACAGGAGCGCTTCCTAGCTTTTTCCTGGTCTTGAGATCTGGATGGCAACTATGCTCTTACACTTAGAAACTTCTAAAGGGTGGTAGCTCGACCAAGGCATCAGGAGCGCTATCTAGCAATTTCCTAGTCTTGAGATCTGGATGGCAACTATGCTCTTACACTCATATCCTTTTTAGGGGTAGTAGCCCGACCAAGGCATCAGGAGCGCTACCTAGCTATTTCATGGTCTAGAGATATGGATGACAACTATACTCTTACACTCAGACCCTTCTTGGGGGTGGTATCCCGACCAAGGCATCAGGAGAGCTATCTAGCTATTTCCTGGTCCTGAGAAGTGGATGGCAACTATGCTCTTACACTCAGATCCTTCTTAGGGGTGGTAGATCGACTAAGGCATTAGATGCGCTACCTAGCTATTTCCTAGTCTTGAGATCTGGATGACAATTATGCTCTTACACTCAGAACCTTCTTAGGGTTGGTATCCCGACCAAGGCATCAAGAGTGCTATCTAGCTATTTCCTGGTCTTGAGATCTAGATGGCAACTATGCTCTTACACTCAGACCCTTCTTTGGGGTGATAGCCCGACCAAGGCATCAAGAGAGCTATCTAACTATTTCCTGGTCCTGAGAAGTGGATGGCAACTATGCTCTTACACTCAGATCCTTCTTAGGGGTGGTAGCCCGACCAAGCTATTTCCTGGTCTTGAGATCTAGATGGAAACTATGCTCTCACACTCAGATCATTCTTGGGGGTTGTAGCCCGACCAAGGCATCAGGAGCGCTACCTAGCTATTTCCTAGTCTTGAGATCTTTATGGCAACTATGTTGTCACACTTAGAAACTTCTAAGGGGTGGTAGCTCGACCAAGGCATCAAGAGCTCTATCTAGCTATTTCCTGGTCCTGAGATCTGTATGGCAACTATGCTCTTACACTCAGATCCTTCTTAGGGGTGGTACCCCGACCAAGGCATTAGGAGCGCTACCTAGCTATTTCCTTGTCTGGAGATCTGGATGACAATTATGCTCTTACACTCAGACCCTTCTTAGGGGTGGTAGCCCAACCAAGGCATCAGGAGAGCTATCTAGCTATTTCCTGGTCCTGAGAAGTGGATGGCAACTATGCTCTTACACTTAGATCCTTCTTAGGGGTGGTAGCCAGACTAAGGCATCAGGTGCGCTACCTAGCTATTTCCTAGTCTTGAGATCTGGCTGGCAACTACACTCTTACACTCAGAACCTTCTTGGGGTTGGTAGCCCTACCAAGGCATCGGGAGCGCTATCTATCTATTTCCTGGTCTTGAGATCTGGATGACAACTATGCTCTTACACTCCAACATTTCTTGGGGGTGGTAGCTCGACCAAGGCATCAGGAGCGCTATCTAGCTATTTCCAATTCCTGAGATCTTGATGTCAACTATGCTCTTACACTCAGATTATTCTTAGGGGTGGTAGCTCGACCAAGGCATCAGGAGCGCTACCTAGCTATTTTTTAGTCTTGAGATTTTTATGACAACTATGCCTTTACACTCAAACCCTTCTTGGGGGTGGTAGCCCGACCAAGGAATCAGGAGAGCTATCTAACTATTTCCTTGCCCTGAGAAGTGGATTGCAAATATAACACTCAGATCCTTCTTAGGGGTGGTAGCTCGACCAAGGCATCAGGTGCGCTACCTAGCTATTTCCTAGTCTTGAGATCTGGATGGCAACTACGCTCTTACACTCAGAACCTTCTTGGGATTGGTAGACTGACAAAAGCATCATGAGTGCTATCTAGCTATTTCCTGGTCTTGAGATCTGGCTGACAACTATGCTCTTACACTCAGACTCTTCTTGGGGGTGGTAGCCCGATCAAGGCATCATAAGCGCTATCTATCTATTTCTTGGTCTTAAGATCTGGATGGTAACTATGCTCTTACACCCAGATCCATCTTGGGGGTGGTAGCCTGACCAAGGCATAAGGAGGGCTATCTAGCTTTTTCCGTGTCTTGAGACCTGGATGACAACTATGCTTTTACACTCAGATCCTTCATGGGGGTGGTTGCCTTACAGAGGCAAAAATAGGGCTATCTAGCAATTTCCGCGTTTTTAGATCTGGATGGAAAATATGCTCTCAGATCCTTCTTGGGGGTTGTAGCCCGACCAAGGCATCAGGAGCGCTACCTAGCTATTTCCTGGTCTTGAGATCTGGTTGACAACAATGCTCTTACACTCAGACTCTTCTTGGGGGTGGTATCCCGACATAGGCATCAGGAGCGCTATCTAGCTATTTCCTGGTCTTGAGATCTTGATGGCAATTATGCTCTTATACTCAGATCCTTCTTAGGGGTGGAAGCCCGACCAAGGCATCAGGAGCGCTATCTAGCTATTTGCTGGTCTTGAGATCTTGATGACAACTATGCTCTTACACTCAGACCCTTCTTTGGGGTGGTAGCCCGACCAAGGAAATAGGAAAAGCTACTGAGGTATTTCTTGGTCTTGAGATCTGGATGGCAACTATGCTTTACATTCAGATACTTCTTAAGGGTGGTAGCCCGACCACGGCATTAAGAGCGCTATATAGCTATTTCCTGGTCTTTAGATCTGGATGGCAACTATGCTTTTACACTCAGATCCTTCTTAGGGGTGATTGCCCGACCAAGGCATCAGGTGTGCTACCAAGCTATTTCCTAGTCTTGAGATCTGGATGGCAACTATGTTGTTACGCCCAGAACCTTCTAAAGGTTGGTAGCCCGACCAAGGAATTAGGATGGCTATCGAGCTATTTTCTGGTCTCGAGATCTTGATGGCAACTATGCTTTTACACTTTGATCCTCCTAAGGGGTGGAAGGCATCGGGAGCGCTATCTAGCTATTTCCTACTCTTGAGATCTGGATGGCAACTATGCTCTTACACCTAGATCCTTCTTAGGGGTGGTAGCCTGACCAGGGCATAGGGAGGCCTATCTAGCTATTTCCTTGTCTTGAGATCTGGATGACAACTATGCTCTTACACTCAGATCCTTTATGGGGGGTGTAGCCCGACCAAGGCATCATGAGAGATATCTAGCTATTTCCTGGTCCTGAGATCAGGATGGAAACTATGCTTTTGCACTCAGATCCTTTTTAGGGGTGGTAGCTCGACCAAGGCATCGAAAACGCTATCTAGATATTTCCTAGTCTTTAGATCTGGATGACAGCTATGCTCTTACACTCAGACCCTTCATGGGGGTGGTAGCCCGACCAAGGCATCAGGAGGGCTATCTAGCTATTTCCTGGTCCTGATATCTGGATGGAAACTATGCTCTTAGACTCAGATCCTTCTTAGGGGTGGTAATTCCACCAAGGCATCGGAAACGCTATCAAACTATTTCCTGGTCTTGAGATCTGGATGAAAACTATGGTCTTACACTTATACCCTTCATGGGGGTGGTAGCCCGATCAAGGCATCAGGAGTGCTATCTAGCTATTTCCTGGTCTCAAGAAGTGGATGGCAACTATGCTCTCACACTCAGATCATTCTTGGTGGTTGTAGCCTGACCAGGGCAACAGGAGCGCTACCCAGCTTTTTCCTGGTCTTGAGATCTAGATGGCAACTATGCTCTAACACCCAGATCCTTCTTAGGGGTGGTAGCCCGACCAAGGCATCAGGAGCGATACCTAGCTATTTCCTTGTCTTGAGATCTGGATGACAACTATGCTCTTACACTCAGAATCTTCTTCGGAGTGGTAGCCCGACCAAGGCATCAGGAGAGCTATCTAGCTTTTTCCTGGTCCTGAGAAGTGGATGGCAACTATGCTCTTACACCCAGATCCTTCTTGGGGGAGGTAGCCTGACCAAGGCATAGAGAGCGCTATATAGCTATTTCCGTGTGTTGAGATCTGGATGACAACTATGCTCTTACACTCAGATCCTTCATAGAGATGGCAGGCCGACCAAGGCCTCAGGACGGCTATCTAGCTATTTCCTAGTCTTGAGATCTGGATGGCAACTACACTCCTACACTTAGAATCTTCTTGGGGTTGGTAGCCCGACCAAGGTATCGGGAGCGCTATCTATCTATTTCCTGGTCTTGAGATCTGGATGACAACTATGCTCTTACACTCAGACATTTCTTGGGGGTGGTAGCTCGACCAAGGCATTAGGAGCGCTATCTAGCTATTTCCTGGTCCTGAGATCTTGATGGCAACTATGCTCTTACATTCAGATCCTTCTTAGGGGTGGTAACCCGACCAAGGCATCAGGAGCGCTACCTAGCTATTTCTTAGTCTTGAGATTTTGATGACAACTATGCTTTTACACTCAGACCCTTCTTGGGGGTGGTGGCCCGACCAAGGCATCAGGCGAGCTATCTAACTATTTCCATGTCCTGAGAAGTGGATGGAAAATATGCTCTAACACTCAGAACCTTCTAAATCTTAGTAGCCCGACCAAGGCATTAGGAAGGCTATCTAGCTATTTTCTTGTCTTGAGATCTGGATGAAAACAATGCTCTTACACTCAGACCCTTCATGGGGGTGGTAGCCTGACCAAGGCATCAGGAGAGATATCTAGCTATTTCCTGGTCCTGAGATCTGGATGGCAACTATGCTCTTACACTCAGATCCTTTTTAGGAGTGGTAATTCCACCAAGGCATCGGAAACGCTATCAAACTTTTTCCTGGTCTTGAGATCTGGATGACAACTATGGTCTTACACTCAGACCCTTCATGGGGGTGGTAGCCCGATCAAGGCATTAGGATTGCTATCTAGCTATTTCCTGGTCTCAAGAAGTGGATGGCAACTATGCTCTCACACTCAGATCATTCTTGGTGGTTGTAGCCTGACCAGGGCAACATGAGCGCTACCCAGCTTTTTCCTGGTCTTGAGATCTAGATGGCAACTATGCTCTAACACTCAAATCCTTCTTAGGGGTGGTAGCCCGACCAAGGCATCAGGAGCGATACCTAGCTATTTCCTTATCTTGAGATCTGGATGACAACTATGCTCTTACACTCAGAATCTTCTTCGGAGTGGTAGCCCGACCAAGGCATAAGGAGAGCTATCTAGCTTTTTCCTGGTCTTGAGAAGTGGATGGCAACTATGCTCTTACACCCAGATCCTTCTTGGGGTAGGTAGCCTGACCAAGGCATAGAGAGGGCTATATAGCTATTTCTGTGTGTTGAGATCTAGTTGACAACTATGCTCTTACACTCTGATCCTTCATAGGGATGGCAGGCCGACCAAGGCATCAGGACGACTATCTAGCTATTTCCTAGTCTTGAGATCTGGATGGCAACTACACTCTTACACTTAGAACCTTCTTGGGGTTGGTAGCCTGACCAAGGCATCGGGAGCGCTATCTATCTATTTCCTGGTCTTGAGATTTGGATGACAACTATGCTCTTACACTTAGACATTTCTTGTGGGTGGTAGCTCGACCAAGTAATCAAGAGCGCTATCTAGCTATTTTCTGGTCCTGAGATCTTGATGGCAACTATGCTCTTACATTCAGATCCTTCTTAGGGGTGGTAGCCCGACCAAGGCATCAGGAGCGCTACCTAGCTATTTCTTAGTCTTGAGATTTTGATGACAACTATGCTTTTACACTCAGACCCTTCTTGGGGGTGGTGGCCGGACCAAGGCATCAGGAGAGCTATCTAACTATTTCCATGTCCTGAGAAATGGATGGCAAATATGCTCTAACACTCAGATCCTTCTTAGGGGTGTTAGCCCGACCAAGGCATCAGGTGCGCTACCTAGCTATTTCCTAGTGTTGAGATCTGGATGGCAACTACGCTCTTACACTCAGAACCTTTTTGGGATTGGTAGACTGACAAAGGCATCAGGAGCGCTATCTAGCTATTTCCTGGTCTTGAGATCTGGATGGCAACTATGCTCTTACACCTAGATCCTTCTTGGGGGTGGTAGCCTGACCAAGGCATAAGGAGTGCTATCTAGCTATTTCCGTGTCTTGAGATCTGGATGACAACTATGCTTTTACACTCAGATCCTTCATGGGGGTGGTAGCCTTAAAGAGGCATAAATAGGGCTATCTAGTTATTTCTGTGTCTTTAGATCTGGATGGCAACAATGCTCTCACACTCAGATCTTTCTTGGGGGTTGTAGCCCGACCAAGGCATAAGGAGCGCTACCTAGCTATTCCCTGGTCTTGAGATCTGGTTGACAACAATGCTCTTACACTCAGACTATTCTTGGGGGTGGTATCCCGACATAGGCATAAGGAGCGCTATCTAGCTATTTGCTGGTCTTGAGATCTGGAAGGTAACTATGCTCTTACACTCAGATCCTTCTTAGGGGTGGTAGCCCGACCAAGGCATCAGGAGCGCTATCTAGCTATTTGCTGGTCTTGAGATCTTTATGACAACTATGCTCTTACACTCAGACCCTACTTTGGGGTGGTAGCCCGACCAAGGAAATAGTAGAGCTATCTAGCTATTTCCTGGTCTTGAGATCTGGATGGCTATTATGCTTTACATTCAGATACTTCTTAGGGGTGGCAGACCGACCAAGGCATTAGGAGCGCTATCCAGCTATTTCCTTGTCTTGAGATCTGGATGGCAACTATGCTTTTACACTCACATCCTTCTTAGGGGTGATTGCCCGACCAAGGCATCAGGTGCGCTACCAAGCTATTTCCGAGTCTTGAGATCTGGATGGCAACTATGCTCTTACACTCAGAACCTTCTAGGGGGTGGTAGCCCGACCACGGCATTAGAAGCGCTATCTATCTATTTCCTGGTCCTATAATCTAAATGGCAACTATGCTCTTACACTCAGATCCTTTTTAGGGGTGGTAGCCCGACCAAGGCATCAGGAGTGCTACCTAGCTATTTCCTTGTCTTGAGATCTGGTTGACAACTATGCTTTTACACTCAGACCCTTCTTGGAGGTGGTAGCTTGACCAATGCATCAGAAGCGCTATCTAGCTATTTCCTGGTCCTGAGATCTAGATGGCAACTATACTCTTACACTCAGAACCTTCTTGGGGTTGGTATCCCGACCAAGGCATCGGGAGAGCTACCTAGCTATTTCCTGGTCTTGAGATCTGGATGACAAATATGCTCTTACACTCAGACCCTTCTTGGGGGTGGTAGCTCGACCAAGGCATCATGAGCGCTATCTAGCTATTTCCTGGACTTGAGATCTAGATGGCAACTATGCTATAACACTCAGATCCTTCTTTAGGAGTGGTAGCCCGACCAAGGCATCAAGAGCGCTATCTAACTATTTCCTGGTCCTAAGATCTTGATGGCAACTATGCTCTTACAATCAGATCCTTCTTAGGGGTGGTAGCCCGACCAAGGCATCAGGAGCGCTATCTAGCTTTTTCCTGGTCCTGAGAAGTGGATGGCAACTATGCTCTTACACCCAGATCCTTCTTGGGGTAGGTAGCCTGACCAAGGCATAGAGAGGGCTATATAGCTATTTCCGTGTGTTGAGATCTAGTTGACAACTATGCTCTTACACTCTGATCCTTCATAGGGATGGCAGGCCGACCAAGGCATCAGGACGACTATCTAGCTATTTCCTAGTCTTGAGATCTGGATGGCAACTACACTCTTACACTTAGAACCTTCTTGGGGTTGGTAGCCTGACCAAGGCATCGGGAGCGCTATCTATCTATTTCCTGGTCTTGAGATTTGGATGACAACTATGCTCTTACACTTAGACATTTCTTGTGGGTGGTAGCTCGACCAAGTAATCAAGAGCGCTATCTAGCTATTTTCTGGTCCTGAGATCTTGATGGCAACTATGCTCTTACATTCAGATCCTTCTTAGGGGTGGTAGCCCGACCAAGGCATCAGGAGCGCTACCTAGCTATTTCTTAGTCTTGAGATTTTGATGACAACTATGCTTTTACACTCAGACCCTTCTTGGGGGTGGTGGCCGGACCAAGGCATCAGGAGAGCTATCTAACTATTTCCATGTCCTGAGAAATGGATGGCAAATATGCTCTAACACTCAGATCCTTCTTAGGGGTGTTAGCCCGACCAAGGCATCAGGTGCGCTACCTAGCTATTTCCTAGTGTTGAGATCTGGATGGCAACTACGCTCTTACACTCAGAACCTTTTTGGGATTGGTAGACTGACAAAGGCATCAGGAGCGCTATCTAGCTATTTCCTGGTCTTGAGATCTGGATGGCAACTATGCTCTTACACCTAGATCCTTCTTGGGGGTGGTAGCCTGACCAAGGCATAAGGAGTGCTATCTAGCTATTTCCGTGTCTTGAGATCTGGATGACAACTATGCTTTTACACTCAGATCCTTCATGGGGGTGGTAGCCTTAAAGAGGCATAAATAGGGCTATCTAGTTATTTCTGTGTCTTTAGATCTGGATGGCAACAATGCTCTCACACTCAGATCTTTCTTGGGGGTTGTAGCCCGACCAAGGCATAAGGAGCGCTACCTAGCTATTCCCTGGTCTTGAGATCTGGTTGACAACAATGCTCTTACACTCAGACTATTCTTGGGGGTGGTATCCCGACATAGGCATAAGGAGCGCTATCTAGCTATTTGCTGGTCTTGAGATCTGGAAGGTAACTATGCTCTTACACTCAGATCCTTCTTAGGGGTGGTAGCCCGACCAAGGCATCAGGAGCGCTATCTAGCTATTTGCTGGTCTTGAGATCTTTATGACAACTATGCTCTTACACTCAGACCCTACTTTGGGGTGGTAGCCCGACCAAGGAAATAGTAGAGCTATCTAGCTATTTCCTGGTCTTGAGATCTGGATGGCTATTATGCTTTACATTCAGATACTTCTTAGGGGTGGCAGACCGACCAAGGCATTAGGAGCGCTATCCAGCTATTTCCTTGTCTTGAGATCTGGATGGCAACTATGCTTTTACACTCACATCCTTCTTAGGGGTGATTGCCCGACCAAGGCATCAGGTGCGCTACCAAGCTATTTCCGAGTCTTGAGATCTGGATGGCAACTATGCTCTTACACTCAGAACCTTCTAGGGGGTGGTAGCCCGACCACGGCATTAGAAGCGCTATCTATCTATTTCCTGGTCCTATAATCTAAATGGCAACTATGCTCTTACACTCAGATCCTTTTTAGGGGTGGTAGCCCGACCAAGGCATCAGGAGTGCTACCTAGCTATTTCCTTGTCTTGAGATCTGGTTGACAACTATGCTTTTACACTCAGACCCTTCTTGGAGGTGGTAGCTTGACCAATGCATCAGAAGCGCTATCTAGCTATTTCCTGGTCCTGAGATCTAGATGGCAACTATACTCTTACACTCAGAACCTTCTTGGGGTTGGTATCCCGACCAAGGCATCGGGAGAGCTACCTAGCTATTTCCTGGTCTTGAGATCTGGATGACAAATATGCTCTTACACTCAGACCCTTCTTGGGGGTGGTAGCTCGACCAAGGCATCATGAGCGCTATCTAGCTATTTCCTGGACTTGAGATCTAGATGGCAACTATGCTATAACACTCAGATCCTTCTTTAGGAGTGGTAGCCCGACCAAGGCATCAAGAGCGCTATCTAACTATTTCCTGGTCCTAAGATCTTGATGGCAACTATGCTCTTACAATCAGATCCTTCTTAGGGGTGGTAGCCCGACCAAGGCATCAGGAGCGCTATCTAGCTTTTTCCTGGTCCTGAGAAGTGGATGGCAACTATGCTCTTACACCCAGATCCTTCTTGGGGTAGGTAGCCTGACCAAGGCATAGAGAGGGCTATATAGCTATTTCCGTGTGTTGAGATCTAGTTGACAACTATGCTCTTACACTCTGATCCTTCATAGGGATGGCAGGCCGACCAAGGCATCAGGACGACTATCTAGCTATTTCCTAGTCTTGAGATCTGGATGGCAACTACACTCTTACACTTAGAACCTTCTTGGGGTTGGTAGCCTGACCAAGGCATCGGGAGCGCTATCTATCTATTTCCTGGTCTTGAGATTTGGATGACAACTATGCTCTTACACTTAGACATTTCTTGTGGGTGGTAGCTCGACCAAGTAATCAAGAGCGCTATCTAGCTATTTTCTGGTCCTGAGATCTTGATGGCAACTATGCTCTTACATTCAGATCCTTCTTAGGGGTGGTAGCCCGACCAAGGCATCAGGAGCGCTACCTAGCTATTTCTTAGTCTTGAGATTTTGATGACAACTATGCTTTTACACTCAGACCCTTCTTGGGGGTGGTGGCCGGACCAAGGCATCAGGAGAGCTATCTAACTATTTCCATGTCCTGAGAAATGGATGGCAAATATGCTCTAACACTCAGATCCTTCTTAGGGGTGTTAGCCCGACCAAGGCATCAGGTGCGCTACCTAGCTATTTCCTAGTGTTGAGATCTGGATGGCAACTACGCTCTTACACTCAGAACCTTTTTGGGATTGGTAGACTGACAAAGGCATCAGGAGCGCTATCTAGCTATTTCCTGGTCTTGAGATCTGGATGGCAACTATGCTCTTACACCTAGATCCTTCTTGGGGGTGGTAGCCTGACCAAGGCATAAGGAGTGCTATCTAGCTATTTCCGTGTCTTGAGATCTGGATGACAACTATGCTTTTACACTCAGATCCTTCATGGGGGTGGTAGCCTTAAAGAGGCATAAATAGGGCTATCTAGTTATTTCTGTGTCTTTAGATCTGGATGGCAACAATGCTCTCACACTCAGATCTTTCTTGGGGGTTGTAGCCCGACCAAGGCATAAGGAGCGCTACCTAGCTATTCCCTGGTCTTGAGATCTGGTTGACAACAATGCTCTTACACTCAGACTATTCTTGGGGGTGGTATCCCGACATAGGCATAAGGAGCGCTATCTAGCTATTTGCTGGTCTTGAGATCTGGAAGGTAACTATGCTCTTACACTCAGATCCTTCTTAGGGGTGGTAGCCCGACCAAGGCATCAGGAGCGCTATCTAGCTATTTGCTGGTCTTGAGATCTTTATGACAACTATGCTCTTACACTCAGACCCTACTTTGGGGTGGTAGCCCGACCAAGGAAATAGTAGAGCTATCTAGCTATTTCCTGGTCTTGAGATCTGGATGGCTATTATGCTTTACATTCAGATACTTCTTAGGGGTGGCAGACCGACCAAGGCATTAGGAGCGCTATCCAGCTATTTCCTTGTCTTGAGATCTGGATGGCAACTATGCTTTTACACTCACATCCTTCTTAGGGGTGATTGCCCGACCAAGGCATCAGGTGCGCTACCAAGCTATTTCCGAGTCTTGAGATCTGGATGGCAACTATGCTCTTACACTCAGAACCTTCTAGGGGGTGGTAGCCCGACCACGGCATTAGAAGCGCTATCTATCTATTTCCTGGTCCTATAATCTAAATGGCAACTATGCTCTTACACTCAGATCCTTTTTAGGGGTGGTAGCCCGACCAAGGCATCAGGAGTGCTACCTAGCTATTTCCTTGTCTTGAGATCTGGTTGACAACTATGCTTTTACACTCAGACCCTTCTTGGAGGTGGTAGCTTGACCAATGCATCAGAAGCGCTATCTAGCTATTTCCTGGTCCTGAGATCTAGATGGCAACTATACTCTTACACTCAGAACCTTCTTGGGGTTGGTATCCCGACCAAGGCATCGGGAGAGCTACCTAGCTATTTCCTGGTCTTGAGATCTGGATGACAAATATGCTCTTACACTCAGACCCTTCTTGGGGGTGGTAGCTCGACCAAGGCATCATGAGCGCTATCTAGCTATTTCCTGGACTTGAGATCTAGATGGCAACTATGCTATAACACTCAGATCCTTCTTTAGGAGTGGTAGCCCGACCAAGGCATCAAGAGCGCTATCTAACTATTTCCTGGTCCTAAGATCTTGATGGCAACTATGCTCTTACAATCAGATCCTTCTTAGGGGTGGTAGCCCGACCAAGGCATCAGGAGCGCTATCTAGCTTTTTCCTGGTCCTGAGAAGTGGATGGCAACTATGCTCTTACACCCAGATCCTTCTTGGGGTAGGTAGCCTGACCAAGGCATAGAGAGGGCTATATAGCTATTTCCGTGTGTTGAGATCTAGTTGACAACTATGCTCTTACACTCTGATCCTTCATAGGGATGGCAGGCCGACCAAGGCATCAGGACGACTATCTAGCTATTTCCTAGTCTTGAGATCTGGATGGCAACTACACTCTTACACTTAGAACCTTCTTGGGGTTGGTAGCCTGACCAAGGCATCGGGAGCGCTATCTATCTATTTCCTGGTCTTGAGATTTGGATGACAACTATGCTCTTACACTTAGACATTTCTTGTGGGTGGTAGCTCGACCAAGTAATCAAGAGCGCTATCTAGCTATTTTCTGGTCCTGAGATCTTGATGGCAACTATGCTCTTACATTCAGATCCTTCTTAGGGGTGGTAGCCCGACCAAGGCATCAGGAGCGCTACCTAGCTATTTCTTAGTCTTGAGATTTTGATGACAACTATGCTTTTACACTCAGACCCTTCTTGGGGTGGTGGCCGGACCAAGGCATCAGGAGAGCTATCTAACTATTTCCATGTCCTGAGAAATGGATGGCAAATATGCTCTAACACTCAGATCCTTCTTAGGGGTGTTAGCCCGACCAAGGCATCAGGTGCGCTACCTAGCTATTTCCTAGTGTTGAGATCTGGATGGCAACTACGCTCTTACACTCAGAACCTTTTTGGGATTGGTAGACTGACAAAGGCATCAGGAGCGCTATCTAGCTATTTCCTGGTCTTGAGATCTGGATGGCAACTATGCTATTACACCTAGATCCTTCTTGGGGGTGGTAGCCTGACCAAGGCATAAGGAGTGCTATCTAGCTATTTCCGTGTCTTGAGATCTGGATGACAACTATGCTTTTACACTCAGATCCTTCATGGGGGTGGTAGCCTTAAAGAGGCATAAATAGGGCTATCTAGTTATTTCTGTGTCTTTAGATCTGGATGGCAACAATGCTCTCACACTCAGATCTTTCTTGGGGGTTGTAGCCCGACCAAGGCATAAGGAGCGCTACCTAGCTATTCCCTGGTCTTGAGATCTGGTTGACAACAATGCTCTTACACTCAGACTATTCTTGGGGGTGGTATCCCGACATAGGCATAAGGAGCGCTATCTAGCTATTTGCTGGTCTTGAGATCTGGAAGGTAACTATGCTCTTACACTCAGATCCTTCTTAGGGGTGGTAGCCCGACCAAGGCATCAGGAGCGCTATCTAGCTATTTGCTGGTCTTGAGATCTTTATGACAACTATGCTCTTACACTCAGACCCTACTTTGGGGTGGTAGCCCGACCAAGGAAATAGTAGAGCTATCTAGCTATTTCCTGGTCTTGAGATCTGGATGGCTATTATGCTTTACATTCAGATACTTCTTAGGGGTGGCAGACCGACCAAGGCATTAGGAGCGCTATCCAGCTATTTCCTTGTCTTGAGATCTGGATGGCAACTATGCTTTTACACTCACATCCTTCTTAGGGGTGATTGCCCGACCAAGGCATCAGGTGCGCTACCAAGCTATTTCCGAGTCTTGAGATCTGGATGGCAACTATGCTCTTACACTCAGAACCTTCTAGGGGGTGGTAGCCCGACCACGGCATTAGAAGCGCTATCTATCTATTTCCTGGTCCTATAATCTAAATGGCAACTATGCTCTTACACTCAGATCCTTTTTAGGGGTGGTAGCCCGACCAAGGCATCAGGAGTGCTACCTAGCTATTTCCTTGTCTTGAGATCTGGTTGACAACTATGCTTTTACACTCAGACCCTTCTTGGAGGTGGTAGCTTGACCAATGCATCAGAAGCGCTATCTAGCTATTTCCTGGTCCTGAGATCTAGATGGCAACTATACTCTTACACTCAGAACCTTCTTGGGGTTGGTATCCCGACCAAGGCATCGGGAGAGCTACCTAGCTATTTCCTGGTCTTGAGATCTGGATGACAAATATGCTCTTACACTCAGACCCTTCTTGGGGGTGGTAGCTCGACCAAGGCATCATGAGCGCTATCTAGCTATTTCCTGGACTTGAGATCTAGATGGCAACTATGCTATAACACTCAGATCCTTCTTTAGGAGTGGTAGCCCGACCAAGGCATCAAGAGCGCTATCTAACTATTTCCTGGTCCTAAGATCTTGATGGCAACTATGCTCTTACAATCAGATCCTTCTTAGGGGTGGTAGCCCGACCAAGGCATCAGGAGCGCTACCTAGCTATTTCTTAGTCTTGAGATTTTGATGACAACTATGCTTTTACACTCAGACCCTTCTTGGGGGTGATGGCCCGACCAAGGCATCAGGAGAGCTATCTAACTATTTCCATGTTCAGAGAAGTGGATGGCAAATATCCTCTAACACTCAGATCGTTCTTAGGGGTGTTAGCCCGACCAAGGCTTCAGGTGCGCTACCTAGCTATTTCCTAGTCTTGAGATCTTGATGGCAACTACGCTCTTACACTCAGAACCTTCTTGGGATTGGTAGACTGACAAAGGCATCAGGAGCGCTATCTAGCTATTTCCTGGTCTTGAGATCTGGATGGCAACTATGCTTTACACCCAGATCCTTCTTGGGGGTGGTAGCCTGACCAAGGCATAAAGAGGGCTATCTAGCTATTTCCGTGTCTTGAGATCTGAATGACAACTATGCTTTTACACTCAGATCCTTCATGGGGGCGGTAGCCTTACAGAGGCATAAATAGGGCTATCTAGTTATTTCCGTGTCTTTAGATCTCGATGGCAACTATACTCTCACACTCAGATTCTTCTTGGGAGTTGTAGCTCGACCAAGGCATCAGGAGCGCTACCTAGCTATTTCCTGGTCTTGAGATCTGGTTGACAACAATGCTCTTACACTCAGACTCTTCTTTGGGGTGGTATCCCGACATAGGCATAAGGAGTGCTATCTAGCTATTTCCTGGTCTTGAGATCTTGATGGTAACTATGCTCTTACACTCAGATCCTTCTTAGGGGTGGTAGCCCGACCAAGTCATAAGGAGCGCTATCTAGTTATTTGCTGGTCTTGAGATCTTTATGACAACTATACTCTTACACTCAGACCCTACTTTGGGGTGGTAGCCCGACCAAGGAAACAGTAGAATTATCTAGCTATTTCCTGGTCTTGAGATCTGGATGGCAACTATGCTTTACATTTAGATACTTCTTAGGGGTGGCAGCCCGACCAAGGCATTAGGAGCGCTCTCCAGCTATTTCCTAGTCTTGAGATCTGGGTGGCAACTATGCTTTTACACTCAGATCCTTCTTAGGGGTGATTGCCTGACCAAGGCATCAGGTGTGCTACCAAGCTATTTCCGAGTCTTGAGATCTGGATGGCAACTATGCTCTCACACTCAGAACCTTCTTGGGGGTGGTATCCCGACCACGGCATTAGAAGCGCTATCTATCTATTTCCTGGTCCTGTGATCTAAATGGCAACTATGCTCTTACACTCAGATCCTTTTTAGGGGTGGTAGCCCGACTAAGGCATTAGAAGTGCTACCTAGCTATTTCCTGGTCTTGAGATCTGGTTGACAACTATGCTCTTACACTAAGACCCTTCTTGGAGGTGGTAGCCGTACCTATGCATCAGAAGCGCTATCTAGCTATTTCCTGGTCCTGAGATCTAGATGGCAACTATGCTCTTACACTCAGAACCTTCTTGGGGTTGGTATCCCGACCAAGGCATCAGGAGCGCTATCTAGCTATTTCCTGGTCTTGAGATATGGATGACAACTATGCTCTTACACTCAGACCCTTCTTGGGGGTGGTAGCTCGACCAAGGCATCATGAGCGCTATCTAGCTATTTCCTGGTCTTGAGATCTAGATGGCAACTATGCTATAACACTCATATCCTTCTTAGGGGTTGTAGCTCGACCAAGGCATCAGGAGCGCTACCTAGCTATTTCCTTGTCTTGAGATCTAGATGACAACTATGCTCTTACACTCAACCTTCTTCGGAGTAGTAGCCCGACCAAGGCATCAGGAGAGCTATCTAGCTTTTTCCTGGTCCCGAAAAATGGATGGCAACTATGCTCTTACACCCAGATCCTTCTTGGGGGAGGTGGCCTGACCAAGGCATAGAGAGGGCTATATAGCTATTTCCGTGTGTTGAGATCTGGATGACAACTATGCTCTTACACTCAGATCCTTCATAGGGAGGGCAGGCCGACCAAGGCATCAGGACGGCTATCTAGCTATTTCCTAGTCTTGAGATCTGGATGGCAACTACACTCTTACACTTAGAACCTTCTTGGGGTTGGTAGCCCGACCAAGGCATCGGGAGCGCTATCTATCTATTTCCTGGTCTTGAGATCTGGATGACAACTATGCTCTTACACTCAGACATTTCTTGGGGGTGGTAGCTCGACCAAGGCATCAAGAGCGCTATCTAGCTATTTCCTGGTCCTAAGATCTTGATGGCAACTATGCTCTTACATTCAGATCCTTCTTAGGGGTGGTAGCCCGACCAAGGCATCAGGAGCGCTACCTAGCTATTTCTTAGTCTTGAGATTTTGATGACAACTATGCTTTTACACTTAGACAATTCTTGGGGGTGGTGGCCAGACCAAGGCATCAGGAGAGCTGTCTAACTTTTTCCAAGTCCTGAGAAGTGGATGGCAAATATGCTCTAACACTCAGATCCTTCTTGGGGGTGTTAGCCCGACCAAGGCATCAGGTGCGCTACCTAGCTATTTCCTAGTCTTGAGATCTGGATAGCAACTATGCTCTTACACCCAGATCCTTCTTGGGGGTGGTAGCCTTACAGAGGCATAAATATGGCTATCTAGCTTTTTCTGTGTCTTTAGATCTGGATGGCAACTATTCTCTCACACTCAGATCCTTCTTGAGGTTTGTAGCCCGACCAAGGCATCAGGAGCGCTACCTAGCTATTTCCTGGTCTTGAGATCTGGTTGACAACAATGCTCTTACACTCAGACTCTTCTTGGGGGTGGTATCCCGACATAGGCACAAATAGCGCTATCTAGCTATTTCCTGGTCTTGAGATCTGGATGGCAACTATGCTCTTACACTCAGATCCTTCTTAGGGGTGGTAGCCAGACCAAGGCATCTGGAGCGCTATCTAGCTATTTGCTGGTCTTAAGATCTTGATGACAACTATGCTCTTACACTCAGACCCTACTTTGGGGTGGTAGCCTGACCTAGGAATCAGTAGAGCTATCTAGCTATTTCCTGGTCTTGAGATCTGGATGGCAACTATGCTTTACATTCAGATACTTCTTAGGGGTGGCAGCCTGACCAAGGCATTAGGAGCGCTATCCAGCTATTTCCTAGTCTTGAGATCTGGATGGCAACTATGCTTTTACACTCTGATCCTTATTAGGGGTGATTGCCCGACCAATGCAACAGGTGCGCTACCAAGCTATTTCCGAGTCTTGAGATCTGGATGGCAACTATGCTCTTACACTCAGAACCTTCTTGAGGGTGGTAGCCCGACCACGGCATCAGAAGCGCTATCTATCTATTTCCTGGTCCTGAGATCTAAATGGCAACTATGCTCTTACACTCAGATCCTTTTTAGGGGTGGTAGCCCGACCAAGGCATCAGGAGAGCTACCTAGCTATTTCCTGGTCTTGAGATATGGTTGACAACTATGCTCTTACACTCAGACCCTTCTTGGAGGTGGTAGCCGAACCAATGCATCAGAAGCGCTATCTAGCTATTTCCTGGTCCTAAGATCTAGATGGCAACTATGCTCTTACACTCAGAACCTTCTTGGGGTTGGTATCCCGACTAAGGCATCATGAGCGCTATCTAGCTATTTCCTGGTCTTGAGATCTAGATGGCAACTATGCTCTAACATTCAGATCCTTCTTAGGGGTGGTAGCCCAACCAAGGCATCAGGAGCGCTACCTAGCTATTTCCTTGTCTTGAGATCTGGATGACAACTACGCTCTTACACTCAGAACCTTCTTCGGAGAGCTATCTAGCTTTTTCCTGGTCCTGAGAAGTGGATGGCAACTATGCTCTTACACTAAGATTCTTCTTAGGTGTGGTAGCCCAACCAATTCATCAGGAGCGCTATCCAGCTATTTTTTGGTCTTGAGATCTGGCTGGCAACTATGCTCTTATACTCAGATCCTGCTTAAGGGTGGTTGCCCAACCGAGGCATCAGGAGCGCTACCTAGCTGTTTTGTGGTCTAGAGATCTGGATGGCAACTATGCTCTTACACTCAGACCCTTCTTGTGGGTGGTAGCCCGACCAAGGCATCAAGAGCGCTATCTAGCTATTTCTTGGTCTTGATATTTGGATGGAAACTATGCTCTTACACCTAGATCCTTCTTGGGTGTGGTAGCTTGATCAAGGCATAGGGAGAGCTATCTAGCTATTTCCGTGTCTTGAGATCTGGATGACAACAATGGTCTTACACTCAGATCCTTCATGGGGTGGTAGCCCGACCAAGCCATCAGGAGGGCTATCTAGCTATTTCCTGTTCTTGAGATCTGGATGGCAACTATGCTCTCACACTCAGATCCTTCATGGGGGTTGTAGCCTGACCAAGGCATCAGGTGCGCTACCTAGCTATTTCCTGGTCTTGAGATCTGGTTGACAACTATGCTCTTACACTCACACCCTTCTTGGGGGTGGTAGCCTGACCAAGGCTTTAGGAGCGCTATTTAGCTATTTCATTATCTTGAGATCTGGATGGCAACTATGCTCTTACACCCAGATCCTTCTTGGGGGTGGTAGCCTGACCAAGGCATAGGGAGGGCTATCTAGCAATTTCTCTGTCTTGAGATCTGGATGACAACTATGCTCTTACACTCAGATCCTTCATGGGGGTGGTAGCCCGACCAAGGCATAAGGAGGGCTATCTAGCTATTTCCTGGTCTTGAGATCTTGATGGCAACTATACTCTAACACTCAGATCCATCTTAAGGGTTGTAGCCTGACCAAGGCATCGGGAGCGCTACGTAGCTATTTCCTGGTCTTGAGATCTAGTTGGAAACTATGCTCTTACGCTTAGACACTTCTATGGGGTGGTAGCTCGACCAAGGCATCAGGAGCGTTATCTAGCTATTTCCTGGTCCTGAGATCTGGATGGCAACTATGCTCTTACACTCAGATCCTACTTAGGGGTGGTAGCCCGACTATGGCATCAGGAGCGCTATCGAGCTATTTCCTGGTCTTGAAATCTGGATGGCAACTATGCTCTTACACTCAGATCCTTCTTAGGGGTGGTTGCCCGACCAAGGCATCAGGTGTGTTACCTAGCTATTTCCTAGTCTTGAGATCTGGATGGCAATTATGCATTTACACTCAGAACCTTCTTCGGAGTGGTAGCCCGACCAAGGCATCAGGAGAGCTATCTAGCTATTTCCTGGTCCTGAGAAGTGGATGGCAACTATGCTCTTACACTAAGATCCTTCTAAGGTGTGGTAGCCCAACCAAGGCATCAGGAGCGCAATCCAGCTATTTTATGGTCTTCATCTGGCTGGCGACTATGCTCTTATACTCAGATCCTACTTAAGGGTGATTGCCCGACCAAGGCATCAGGAGCGCTACCTTGCTATTTTCTGGTCTTGAGATCTGGATGGCAACTATGCTCTTAAACTCAGACCCTTCTTGGGGGTGGTATCCCGACCAAGGCATCAGAAGCGCTATCTAGCTATTTCTTGGTCTTGAGATCTGGATGGCAACTATGCTCTTACACCTACATCCTTCTTGGATGTGTTAGCCTGACCAAGACAAAGGGTGGGCTATCTAGCTATTTCCGTGTCTTGTTATCTTAATGACAACTATCATCTTACACTCAGATCCTTCATGGGGTGGTAGCCCGACCAAGGCATCAGGAGGGCTATCTAGCTATTTTCTGGTCTTGAGAACTTGATTGCAACTATGCTCTCACACTTAGATCCTTCTTGGGGGTTTTTGCCCGACCAAGGCATCAGGTGCGCTACCTAGCAATTTCTTAGTCTTGAGATCTGGATGGCAACTATGCTTTTACACTTAGATCCTTCTTAGAGGTGGTAGCCCGACCAAGGCCTTAAGAGCGCTACCTAGCTATGTCCCGGTCTTGAGATCTGGTTGACAATTATGCTCCTACACTCAGACCCTTCTTGGGGGTGGTAGCCCGACCAAGGCATTAGGAGCGCTATCTAGCTATTTGTTGGTCTTTAGAACTGGATGGCAACTATGCACTTACACCCAGATCCTTCTAGGGTGTGGTAGCCTGACAAAGGCATAGGGAAGGCTATCTAGCTATTTCCGTGTCTTGAGATCTGGATGACAACTATGTTCTTACACTCAGATCCTTCATGGGGTGGTAGCCCTACCAATGCATCAAGAGGGCTATCTAACTATTTCCTGGTCTTTAGATCCTGATGGCAACTATGCTCTCACACTCAGATCCTTCTTGAGGGTTGTAGCCTGACCAAGGCATCAGGTGCGCTACCTAGCTATTTCCTGGTCTTGAGATCTGGTTGACAACTATGCTCTTACACTCAGACAATTCTTGGAGGTGGTAGCCCGACCAAGGCATCAAGTGCGCTATTTAGCTATTTCTTTGTCTTGAGATATGGATAGCAACTATGCTCTTACACCCAGATACTTCTTAGGGGTGGTAGCTTGACCAAGGCTTATGGAGGGCTATCTAGTTATTTTCTTATCTTGAGATCTGGATGACAACTATGCTTTTACACTCAGATCCTTCATGGAGGTGGGAGCCCTACCAAGGTTTCATGAGAGCTATCTAGCTATTTCCTGGTCTTTAGATCTGGATGGAAACTATGCTCTCACACTCAGATCCTTTTAATTAGTTGTAGCCTGACCAAGAAATCAGGAGCGCTACCTAGCTATTTCCTGGTCTTGAGATCTGGATGGCAACTATGCACTTACACTTAGAACCTTCTTCGGAGTGGTAGCTTGACCAAGGCATCAGGAGAGCTATCTAGCTAATTCATGGTCCCGAGAAGTGGATGGCAACTATGCTCTTACACCAAGATCCTTCTTAGGTGTGGTAGCCCAACCAAGGCATCAGGAGCGCTATCCAGCTATTTCTTGGTCTTGAGATCTGGCTGGCAACTATGCTCTGTTACTCAGATCCTGCTTAAGGGTGGTTGCCTGACCAAGGCATCAAGAGCGCTACCTAGCTATTTTCTGGTCTTGAGATCTGGATGGCAACTAATCTCTTACAATCAGACCCTTCTTGGGGGTGTTATCCCGACCAAGGACCCAGGAGCGCTATCTAGCTATTTCTTGGTCTTAAAATCTGGATGGAAACTATGCTCTTACACCCAGATCCTTCTTGGGTGCGGTAGCCTGACCAAGGCATAGGGTGGGCTATCTAGCTATTTCCGTGTCTTGAGATCTGGATGACAACTATCGTCTTACACTCAGATCCTTCATGGGGTGGTAGCCCGACCAAGGCATTAGGAGGGCTATCTAGCTATTTCCTGGTCTTAAGATCTGGATGGCAACTATGCTTTCACACTCAGATCCTTCTTAGGGGTTGTTGCCAGATCAAGGCATCAGATGCGCTACCTAGCAATTTCCTAGTCTTAAGATCTGAATGGCAACTATGCTTTTACACTCAGATTCTTCTTAGGGGTGGTAGATCGAAAAAGGCCTCAGGAGCGCTACCTAGCTATTTCCTGGTCTTGAGATTTGGTTGACAATTATGCTCTTACACTCAGACCCTTCTTGGAGGTGGTAGCCCGACCAATGCATTAGGAGCGATATCTAGCTATTTCCTCTTCTTGAGATCTGGATGGCAACTATGCTCTTACACTCAGATCCTTCTTAGGGGTGGTAGCTTGACCAAGGCTTATGGAGAACTATCTAGTTATTTCTTTATCTTGAGATCTGGATGACAACTATGCTTTTACACTCAGATCCTTCATGGAGGTGGGAGCCCTACCAAGGCTTCATGAGAGCTATCTAGCTATTTCCTGGTCTTTAGATCTGGATGGAAACTATGATCTCACACTCAGATTCTTTTAATTAGTTGTAGCCCGACCAAGAAATCAGGAGCGCTACCTAGCTATTTCCTGGTCTTGAGATCTGGATGGCAACTATGCACTTACACTTAGAACCTTCTTCGGAGTGGTAGCTTGACCAAGGCATCAGGAGAGCTATCTAGCTAATTCATGGTCCCGAGAAGTGGATGGCAACTATGCTCTTACACTAAGATCTTTCTTAGGTATGGTAGCCCAACCAAGGCATCAGGAGCGCTATCCAGCTATTTCTTGGTCTTGAGATCTGGATGGCAACTATGCTCTTACACTCAGATCCTTCTTAGGGGTGGTAGCCCGACCAAGGCATCAGGAGCGCTACCTAGCTATTTTCTGGTTTTGAGATCTGGATGGCAACTATGCTCTTACACTCAGACCCTTCTTGGGGGTGGTAGCCCGACCAAGGCATTAAAAGTGCTATCTAGTTATTTCTTGGTCTTGAGATCTGGATGGCAACTATACTCTTACACCCAGATCCTTCTAGGGTGTGGTAGCCTGACCAAGGCATAGGGAGGGCTATATAGCTATTTCCGTGTCTTGAGATCTGGATGACAACTATGGTCTTACACTCAGATACTTCATGGGGTAATAGCCCGATCAAGGCATCAGGAGGGCTATCTAGCTATTTCCTGGTTTTGAGATCTGGATGGCAACTATGCTCTCACACTCAGATCCTTCTAGGGGGTTGTAGCCTGACCAAGGCATCAGGTGCGCTACCTAGCTATTTCCTGGTATTGAGGTCTGGTTGACAACTATGCTCTTACACTCAGACCCTTCTTGGGGGTCGTAGCCCGACTAAGGCATCAGGAGCGCTATTTAGCTATTTCTTGGTCTGGAGATCAGGATAGCAACTATGCTCTTACACCCAGATACTTCTTGGGGGTGGTAGCCTGACCAATGCATAGGGACGGCTATCTAGTTATTTCCTTATCTTGAGATCTGGATAACAACTATGCTATTACACTCAGATCCTTCATGGGGGTGGTAGCCCGACCAAGGCATCAGGAAGGCTATCTAGCTATTTCCTGGTCTTGATATCTGGATGGCAACTATGCTCTCACACTTAGATTCTTCTTAGGGGTTGTTGCCCGACAAAGGTATCAGGTGTGCTACCTAGCAATTTCCTAGTCTTGAGATCTGGATGGCAACTATGCTTTTACACTCAGATCCTTCTTAGGGGTGGTAGCACGACCAAGGCCTCAGGAGCGCTACCTAGCTATTTTCTAGTCTTGAGATCCGGATGGCAACTATGCTCTTACACTCAGACCCTTCTTGGGGGTGGCAGCCCGACCAAGGCATCAAGTGCGCTATTTAGCTATTTCTTGGTCTTGAGATCAGGATAGCAACTATGCTCTTACACCCAGATACTTCTTAGGGGTGGTAGATTGACCAAGGCTTAGGGAGGGCTATCTAGTTATTTCCTTATCTTGAGATCTGGATGACAACTATGCTTTTACACTCAGATCCTTCATGGAGGTGGGAGACCTACCAAGGCTTCATGAGAGCTATCTAGCTATTTCCTGGTCTTTAGATCTGGATGGCAAATATGCTCTCACACTCAGATCCTTTTAATTAGTTGTAGCCCGACCAAGAAATCAGGAGCGCTACCTAGCTATTTCCTGGTCTTGAGATCTGGATGGCAACTATGCACTTACACTTAGAACCTTCTTCGGAGTGGTAGCCTGACCAAGGCATCAGGAGAGCTATCTAGCTAATTCATGGTCCCGAGAAGTGGATGGCAACTATGCTCTTACACTAAGATCCTTTTAGGTATGGTAGCCCAACCAAGGCATCAGGAGCGCTATCCAGCTATTTCTTGGTCTTGAGATCAGGCTGGCAACTATGCTCTGTTACTCAGATCCTGCTTAAGGGTGGTTGCCCGACCAAGGCATCAGGAGCGCTACCTAGTTATTTTCTGGTCTTGAGATCTGGATGGCAACTATGCTCTTACAATCAGACCCTTCTTGGGGGTGTTATCCTGACCAAGGACCCAGGAGTGCTTTCTAGCTATTTCTTGGTCTTGAGATCTGGATGGCAACTATGCTCTTACACCCAGATCCTTCTTGGGTGCGGTAGCCTGACCAAGGCATAGGGTGGGCTCTCTAGCTATTTCTGTGTCTTGAGATCTGGATGACAACTATCGTCTTACACTTAGATACTTCATGGGGTGGTAGCCCGACCAAGGCATCAGGAGGGCTATCTAGCTATTTTTTGGTCTTAAGATCTGGATGGCAACTATGCTCTAACACTCAGATCCTTCTTAGGGGTTGTTGCCCGACCAAGGCATCAGGTGCGCTACCTAGCAATTTCCTAGTCTTGAGATCTGAATGGCAACTATGCTTTTACACTCAGATTCTTCTTAGGGGTGGTAGCCCGAAAAAGGCCTCAGGAGCGCTACCTAGCTATTTCCTGGTCTTGAGATTTGGTTGACAATTATGCTCTTACACTCAGACCCTTCTTAGAGGTGGTATCCCGACCAATGCATTAAGAGTGATATCTAGCTATTTCCTCTTCTTGAGATCTGGATGGCAACTATGTTCTTACACTCAGATCCTTTAAGGGTGGTAGCCCGACCAAAGCATCAGGAGCGCTACCTAGCTGTTTTCTGGTCTTGAGATCTGGATGGCAACTATGCTCTTACACTCAGACCCTTCTTGGGGGTGGTAGCCTGACCAAGGCATTAAAAGAGCTATCTAGCTATTTCTTGGTCTTGATATCCGGATGGCAACTATACTCTTACACCCAGATCCTTCTAAGGTGTGGTAGCCTGACCAAGGCATAGGGAGGGCTATCTAGCTATTTCCGTGTCTTGAGATCTGGATGACAACTATGGTCTTACACTCAGATCCTTCATGGGGTGGTAGCCCGACCAAGGCATCAGGAGGGCTATCTAGCTATTTCCTGGTTTTAAGATCTGGATGGCAACTATGCTCTCACACTCAGATCCTTCTTAGGGGTTATAGCCTGACTAAGGCATCAGGTGCGCTACCTAGCTATTTCCTGGTATAAAGGTCTGGTTGACAACTATGCTCTTACACTCAGACCCTTATTGGGGGTGGTAGGATCAAGAGCGCTATTTAGCTATTTCTTGGTCTTGAGATCTGGATAGCAACTATGCTCTTACACCTAGATACTTCTTGGGGGTGGTAGCCTGACCAAGGCATAGGGACGGCTATCTAGATATTTCCTTATCTTGAGATCTGGATAACAACTATGCTTTTACACTCAGATCCTTCATAGGGGTGGTAGCCCGACCAAGGCATCAGGAAGGCTATCTAGCTATTTCCTGTTCTTGAGATCTGGATGGAAACTATGCTCTCACACATAGATTCTTCTTAGGGGTTGTTGCCCGACAAAGGCATCAGGTGCGCTACCTAGCAATTTCCTAGTCTTGAGATCTGGATGGCAACTATGCTTTTACACTCAGATCATTCTTAGGGGTGGTAGCGCGACCAAGGCCTCAGGAGCGCTGCCTAGCTATTTTCTGGTCTTGAGATCTGGATGGCAACTATGCTCTGACACTCAGACCCTTCTTGGGGGTGGTAGCCCGACCAAGGCAATAAAAGCGCTATCTAGCTATTTCTTGGTCTTGAGATCTGGATGGCAACTATACTCTTACACCCAGATCCTTCTAGGGTGTGGTAGCCTGCCAAGGCAGAAGGAGGGCTATCTAGCTATTTCCGTGTCTTGAGATCTGGATGACAACTATGGTCTTACACTCAGATCCTTCATGGGGTGGTAGCCCGACCAAGGCATCTGGAGGGCTATCTGGCTATTTCCTGGTCTTGAGATCTGGATGGAAACTATGCTCTCACACTCAGATCCTTCTTGGGGGTTGTAGTCTGACCAAGGCATCAGGTAAGCTACCTAGCTTTTTCCTGGTATTGAGGTCTTGTTGACAACTATGCTCTTACACTTAGACCCTTCTTGGGGGTGGTAGCCCGACTAAGGCATCAGGAGCGCTATTTAGCTATTTCTTGGTCTTGAGATCTAGATAGCAACTATGCTCTTACACCCAGATACTTCTTGGGGGTGGTAGCCTGACCAAGGCATAGGGACGGCTATCTAGTTATTTCCTTATCTTGAGATCTGGATAACAACTATGCTCTTACACTCAGATCCTTCATGGAGGTAGTAGCCCGACCAAGGCATCAGGAAGGCTATCTAACTATTTCCTGGTCTTGAGATCTGGATGGGAACTATGCTCTCACACTTAGATTCTTCTCCCGACAAAGGCATCAGGTGCGCTAACTAGCAATTTCCTAGTCTTGTGATCTGGATGGCAACTATGCTTTTACACTCAGATCCTTCTTAGGGGTGGTAGCGCGACCAAGGCATCAGGAGCGCTATGTAGCTATTTCCTGGTCTTGAGATCAGGTTGACAACTATGCTCTTACACGCAGACCCTTCTTGGAGGTGGTAGCCCGACCAATGCATTAGGAGCGCTATCTAGCTATTTCCCAGTCTTGAGATCTAGATGGAAACTATTCTCTTACACTCAGATCCTTCATAGGGGTGGTAGAATGACCAAGGCATTAGGAGTGCTACCTAGCTATTTTCTGGTCTAGAGATCTGGATGGCAACTATGCTCTTACAATCAGACCCTTCTTGGGGGTGGTACCCCGACCAAGGCATTAGGAGCGCTATCTAGCTATTTCTTAGTCTTGAGATCAGGATGGCAACTATGCTTTTACACCCAGATCCTTCTAGGGTGTGGTAGCCTGACCAAGGCATAGGGAGGGCTATCTAGCAATTTCCGTGTCTTGAGATCTGGATGACAACTATGGTCTTACACTCAGATCCTTCATGGGGTGGTAGCCTGACCAAGGCATCAGGAGGTCTATCTAGCTATTTCCTGGTCTTGAGATCTGGATTGCAACTATGCTCTCACACTCAGATCCTTCTTGGGGTTGTTAGCCCGACCAAGGCATCAGGTGCGCTACCTAGCTATTTCCTAGTCTCGAGATCTGGTTGACAACTATGCTTTTACACTCAGACAGGGGTGGTAGCCCTACTAAGGCATCAGGAGCGCTATTTAGCTATTTCTTATTCTTAAGATCTGGATACCAACTATGCTCTTACACCCAGATCCTTCTTGGGGGTGGTAGCCTGACCAAGGCATAGGGAGGGCTATCTAGTTATTTCATTGTCTTGTGATCTGGATGACAACTATGCTCTTACACTCACATCCTTCATTGGGGTGGTTACCCGACCAAGGCATCAAGAGGGCTATCTAGCTATTTCCTGGTCTTGAGATCTGGATGGCAACTATGCTCTCACACTAAGATCCCTCTTAGGGGTTGTAGCCCGACCAAGGCATTAGGAGCGCTACCTAGCTATTTCCTGGTCTTGAGATCGGGATGGCAACTATGCTCTTACACTTAGACACTTCTAAGGGGTGGTAGCTTGACCAAGGCATCAAGAGCGCTATCTAGCTATTTCCTGGTCCCGTGATCTTGATGGCAACTATGATCTTACACTCAGATCCTTCTTAGGGGTGGTAGCCCGACCAAGGCATCAGGAGCGCTTCCTAGATATTTTCTGGCCTTGAGATCTAGATGACAACAATGCTCTTACACTCAGATCCTTCTTTTGGGTGGTAGCCCGACCAAGGCATCAGGAGCGCTATCTAGCTATTTCCTGGTCTTGAGATCTGGATGGTAACTATGCTCTTACAGTCAGAACCATCTTAGCGGTGGTTGCCCGACCATGGCATTAGGTGCGCTACCTAGCTATTTCCTATTCTTGAGATCTGGATGGAAACTATGCTTTTACACTCAGATCCTTCTTAGGGGTTGTTGCCCGACTAAGGCATCAGGTGCGCTATCTAGCTATTTCCTAGTCTTGAGATCTGGATGGCAACTATGCTCTTACACTTAGATCCTTCTAAGGGGTTGTTGCCCGACCAAGGCTTCTGGTGCGCTACCTAGCTTTTATCCTAGTCTTGAGATCTAGATGGCAACTATGATGTTACACTCAGAACCTTTATCGGGGTGGTAGCCTGACCAAGGCATCAGGAGAGCTATCTAGCTATTTCCTGGTCCTGAGAAGTGGATGGCAACTATGCTCTTACACTAAGATCCTTCTTAGGTGTGGTAGCCCAACAAAGGCCTCAGGAGCGCTATCCAGCAATTTCTCGGTCTTGAGATCTGGATGGCAACTATGCTCTTATACTCAGATCCTGCTTAAGGGTGGTTGCCCGACCAAGACATTAGGAGTGCTACCTAGCTTTTTTATGGTCTTGAGATCTGGATGGCAACTATGCTCTTACACTCAGACCCTTCTTGTGGGTGGTATCCGGACCAAGGAATCAGGAGCGCTATCTAGCTATTTCATGGTCTTGAGATCTGGATGGCAACTATGCTCTTACACATAGATCCTTCTTGGGTGTGGAAGCCTTACTAAGGCATATGGAGGGCTATCTATCTATTTCAGTGTCTTGAGATCTAGATGACAACTATCGTCTTACACTCAGATCCTTCATGGGGTGGTAGCCCGACCAAGGCATCAGGAGGGCTATCTAGCTATTTCTTGGTTTTGAGATCTGGATGGCAATAATGCTCTCACACTCAGATCCTTCTTAGGGGTTGATGCCCGACCAAGACATCAGGTGTGCTACCTAGCAATTTCCTAGTCTTGAGATATGGATGGCAACTATGCTCTTACACTCAGATCCTTCTTAGGGGTGGTAGCCCGACCAAGGCCTCATGAGCGCTATCTAGCAATTACCTGGTCTTGAGATCTGGTTGACAACTATGCTTTTACACTCAGACCCTTCCTGGAGGTGGTAGCCTGACCATTGCATTAGGAGCGCTATCTAGCTATTTCCTTGTATTGAGATCAGGATGGCAACTATGCTCTTACACTCAGATCCTTCTTAGGGGTGGTAGCCTGACCAAGGCATCAGGAGCGCTACCTAGCTTTTTTCTGGTCTTGAGATCTGGATGGCAACTATGCTCCTACACTCAGAACCTTCTTGGGTGTGGTAGCCCGACCAAGGCAATGGGAGCGCTATCTAGCTATTTATTGGTCTTGAGATCTAAATGGCAACTATGCTTTTACACCCAGATCCTTCTAGGGTGTGGTAGCTTGACCAAGGCATAGAGATGGCAATCTAGCTAGTTCCGTGTCTAGAGATCAGGATGACAACTATGGTCTTACACTTAGATCCTTCATGGGGTGGTAGCCAGACTAAGGTATCAGGAGGGCTATCTAGCTATTTCCTGGTCTTGAGATCTGGATGGCAACCAGGCTCTCACACTTAGATCCTTTTTAGGGGTTGTAGCCCGACCAAGGCATCAGAAGCGCTATCTAGCTATTTCCTGGTCTTGAGATCTGGATGGCAACTCTACTTCTACACTCAGACCCTTCTTGGGTGTGGTAGCCCGACTAAGGCATCAAGAGCTCTATTTAGCTATTTCTTGGTCTTGAGATCAGGATGGCAACTATGCTCTTAAACCCAGATCCTTATTGAGGGTGGTAGCCTGACCAAGGCATAGGGAGGGCTATCTAGCTATTTCCTTGTCTTAAGATCTGGATGACAACTATGCACCTACACTCAGATCCTTCATGGGGGTGGTAGCCCGACCAAGGCATCATGAGGGCTATCTAGATATTTTCTAGTCTTGATATCTGGATGACAACTATGCTCTCACACTCAGATCCTTCTTAGAAGTTGTAGAGCGACCAAGGCATCAGGAGCGCTACCTAGCTATTTCCTGGTCTTGAGATCAGGATGGCAACTATGCTCTTACACTCAGATCCTTCTTAGGGGATGTAGCCCGACCAAGGCATCAGGAGCGCTACCTAGCTATTTTCTGGTCTTGAGATCTAGATGACAACAATGCTCTTACACTCAGACCCTTTTAAGGGGTTGTAGCCCGACCATGGCATCAGGAGCGCTATCTAGCTATTTCCTGGTCTTGAGATCTGGATGAAAACTATGCTATTACACTTAGATCCTTCTTAGGGGTGATTTCCCGACCATGGCATCAGGTGCGCTACCTAGCTATTTCCTAGTCTTAAAATCTAGATGGCAACTATGCTCTTACACTCAGATCCTTCTTAGGGGTTGTTGCCTGACCAAGGCATCAGGTGTGCTACCTAGCTATTTCCTAGTCTTGAGATCTGGATGGCAACTATGCTCTTACACTCAGATACTTCTTAGGGGTTGTTACCCGACCAAGGCATCAGGTGCGCTACCTAGCTATTTCCTAGTCTTGAGATATGGATTGCAGTTATGCTCTTACACTCAAACCCTTCTTGGGGTGGTAGCCCGACCAAGGCATCAGGAGCGCTATTTAGCTATTTCTTGGTTTTGAGATCTAGATGGCAACTATGCTCTTACACCTAGATCCTTCTTGGGTTTGGTAGCCTGACCAAGGCATAGGGAGGGTTATCTAGCTATTTCTGTGTCTTGAGATGTGGATGACAACTATGGTCTTATACTCAGATCCTTCATGGGGTGGTAGCATGACCAAGGCATCAGGAGGGCTATCTAGCTATTTCCTGGTCTTGAGATCAGGATGGCAACTATGCTCTTACACTTAGATCCTTCTTAAGGGGTGGTAGCCTAACCAAGGCATCAGGAGCGCTACCTACCTATTTTCTGGTCTTGAGATCTGGATGGCAACTATGCTCTTAAACTCAGACCCTTCTTGGGGGTGGTATCCCGACCAAGGCATCAGAAGCGCTATCTTGCTATTTCTTGGTCTTGAGATCTGGATGGCAACAATGCTCTTACACCTAGATCCTTCTTGGGTGTGTTAGCCTGACCAAGACATAGGGTCGGCTATCTAGCTATTTCCGTGTCTTGAAATCTGGATGACAACTATCGTCTTACACTCAGATCCTTCATGGGGTGGTAGCCCGACCAAGTCATCAGTAGGGCTATCTAGCTATTTTCTGGTCTTGAGAACTTGATTGCAACTATGCTCTCACACTCAAATCCTTCTTTGGGGTTGTTGCCCGACCAAGGCATCAGGTGCGCTACCTAGCTATTTCCTAGTTTTGATATCTGGTTGACAACTATGCTCTTACACTCAGACTCTTCTTTGGGGTGGTAGCCCGACTAAGGCATCAGGAGCTCTATTTAGCTATTTCTTGATCTTGAGATCTGGATGGCAACTATGCTCTTAAACCCAAATCCTTATTAGGGGTGGTAGCTTGACCAAGGCATAGGGAGGGCTATCTAGCTATTTCCTCGTCTTGAGATCTGGATGACAACTATGCTCTTACACTCAGATCCTTCATGGGGGTGGTAGCCCGACCAAGGCATCAGGAAGGCTATCTATCTATTTCCTGGTCTTGTGATCTGGATGGCAACTATGCTATCACACTCTGATCCTTCTTAGGGGTTGTAGCCCGACCAAGGCATCAGGATCGCTACCTAGCTATTTCCTGGTCTTAAGATCTGGATGGCAACTATGCTCTTACAGTCAGATCCTTCATATGGTGGTAGCCCGACCAAGGCATTAGGAGGGCTGTCTAGCTATTTCCTGATCTTGAGATATGGATGGCACCTATGCTCTTACACTCAGATCCTTCTTGGGGGTTGTAGCCCGACCAAGGCATCAGGTGAGCTACCAAGCAATTTCCTGGTCTTAAGATCTGGATGCCAACTTTGCTCTTACACTCAGATCCTTCTTAGCCTGACCAAGGCATAGGGAGGGCTATCTAGCTATTTCCGTGTCTTGAGATCTGGATGACAACTATGGTCTTACACTCAGATCCTTCATTGGGTGGTAGCCCGAACAAGATATCAGGAGGGTTATCTAGCTATTTTCTTGTCTTGAGATTTGGATGGCAACTATGATCTCACACTCGGATCCTTCTTGGGGTTGTAGCCCGACCAAGGCATCAGGTGCGCTACCTAGCTATTTCCTGGTCTTGAGATCTGGATGACAACTATGCTGTTACACCCAGATCATTCATGGGTGTGGTAGCCTGACCAAGGCATAGGGAGGGCTATCTAGCTATTTCCGTGTCATGAGATCTGGATGACAACTATAGTCTTACACTCAGATCCTTCATTGGGTGGAATCCCGACCAAGGTATCAGGAGGGCTATCTATCTATTTTCTGGTCTTGAGATCTGGATGGCAACTATGCTCTTACAGTTTGATACTTCTTAGGGTTGTTGCCTGACTAAGGCATCAGGTGCGCTACCTAGCTATTTCTTAGTCTTGAGATCTGGATGGCAACTATGCTCTTACACTCAGAACCTTCTTCAGGGAGGTCACCCGACCAAGGCATCAAAAGAGCTATCTAGATATTTCCTGGTCCTGAGAAGTGGATGGCAACTATGCTTTTACACTCAGACCCATCTTAGAGGTGGTAGCCCGACCAAGGCATCAAGAGAGACATATAGATATTTCCTGGTCCTGAGAAGTGGATGGCAACTATGCTTTTACAATCAGACCCATCTTAGAGGTGGTAGCCCGACCAATGCATCAGGAGCGCTATCTAGCTATTTCCTGGTCAAGAGATATGGATGGCAACTATGCACTTACACTCAGATCCTTCTTAGGGGTGGTAGCCCGACCAAGGCATCAGGAGAGCTACCTAGCTATTTTCTGGACTTGAGATATGGATGGCAACTATGCTCTTACAGTCAGACCCTTCTTGGGGGTGGTAGCCCGACCAAGGCATGAGGAGCGCTATCTAGCTATTTCTTGGTCTTGAGATCTGGATGACAACTATGGTCTTACACTCTGATCCTTCATGGGGTGGTAGCCTGACAAAGGCATCAGTAGGGCTTTCTAGTTATTTCCTTGTCTTGAGATCTTGATGGCAACAATGCTCTTACACTCAGACCATTCTTGGGGGTGGTACCCCGACCAAGGCATCAGGTGCGCTACCTAGCTATTTCCTGGTCTTGAGATCTGGTTGACAACTATGCTCTTACACTCAGACCCTTCTTAAGGGTCGTAGCCCAACCAAGGCATCAGGAGCGCTATCTAGCAATTTCTTGGTCTTGAGATCTGGATGGAAACTATGCTCTTACACCCAGATCCTTCTTGGGTGTGGTAGCCTGACTAATGAATAGAGAGGGCTATCTAGCTATTTTTGTGTTTTGAGATGTGGATGACAACTATGGTCTTACACTCAGATCATTCATAAGGTGGTAGCCCGACGAAGGCATCAGGAGGGCTATCTAGCTATTTCCTGGTCTTGAGATCTGGATGGCAACTATAATCCTACACTTAGACACTTCTAAGGGGTGGTAGCTCGACCAAGGCATAATGAGCGCTATCTAGCTATTTCCTGGTCCTGAGATCAGGATGGCAACTATGCTCTTACAGTCAGACCCTTCTTGAAGGTGGTAGCCCGACCAAGGCATAGGGAGGATTATCTATCTATTTCCGTGTCTTGAGATCTGGATGACAACTATGGTCTTACACTCAGATCCTTCATGGGGTGGTAGCCCGACCAAGGCATCAAGAGGGCTATCTAGCTATTTCTTGGTCTTGAGATCTGGATGGCAACTATGCTCTCACACTCAGATCCTTCTTGGGGGATGTAGCCAGACCAAGGCATCAGGTGCGCTACAAGGCAATTTCCTAGACTTAAGATCTGGATGGCAACTATGCTCTTACACTCAGATCCTTTTTGGGTGTTGTAGCCTGACCAAGGCATAGGGAGGGCTACCTAGCTATTTCCGGGTCTTGAGATCTGGATGGCAACTATGCTCTTACACACAGAACCTTCTTCGGGGAGGTAGCCCGACCAAGGCATCAAAAGAGCTATCTAGCTATTTCCTAGCCCTGAGAAGTTGATGGCAACTATGCTTTTACACTCAGACCCATCTTAGAGGTAATAGCCCGACCAAGGCATCAAGAGAGCTATCTAGATATTTCCTGGTCCTGAGAAGTTGATGGCAACTATGCTCTTACACTTAGATCCTTCTTAGGGGTGGTATCCCGACCAAGGCATCATGAGCGCTACCTAGCTATTTCCTGGTCTTGAGATCTGGATGACAACAATGCTCTTATACTCAGACCCATCTTAGGGGTGGTAGCCCGACCAAGGCATAAGGAGCGCTATCTAGCTATTTCCTGGTCTTGAGATCTGGATGGCACTTATGCTCTTACACTCAGATCCTTCATAGGGGTGGTTGCCCAACCAAGGCATCAGTTGCGATACCTATATATTTCCTAGTCTTGAGATCTGGATGGCAACTATGCTCTTACACTCAGATCCTTCATAGGGGTGTTGCCTAACCAAGGCATCAGGTGCGCTACCTAGCTATTTCCTAGTCTTGAGATATGGATGGCAACTACGTTCTTACACTAAGAACCTTCTTCGGGGAGGTAACCCGACCTAGGCATCAAGAGAGCTATCTAGCTATTTCCTGGTCCTGAGAAGTGGATGGCAACTATGCTTTTAAACTTAGACCCATCTCAGAGGTGGTAGCCCGATCAAAGCATCAATAGAGCTATTTAGCTATTTCCTGGTCCTGAGAAGTGGATGGCAAATATGCTTTTACACTCAGACCCATCTTAGAGGTGGTAGCCCAACCAATGCATCAGGAGCGCTATCTAGCTATTTCGTGGTCTTGAGATCTTGATGGCAACTATGCTCTTACACTTAGATCCTTCTTAGGGGTGGTTGCCCGACCAAGGCATCAGGAGCGCTACCTAGCTATTTTCTTGTCTTGAGATATGGATGGCAACTATGCTCTTACACTCAGACACTTCTTGGGGGTGGTAGCCCGACCAAGGCATCAGGAGCGCTATCTAGCTTTTTCTTGGTCTTGAGATCTAAAATGACAACTATGGTCTTACACTCAGATTCTTCATGGGGTGGTAGCCTGACCAAGGCATCAGGAGGGCTATCTAGCTATTTCCTTGTCTTGAGATCTGGATGGCAACAATTCTCTAACACTCAAACCCTTATTGGGGGTGGTAGCCCGACCAAGGAATCAATAGCGCTATCTAGCTATTTCCTGGTCTTGAGATCGGGATGGCAACTATGCTCTTACAATCAGATCCTTCGTAGGGGTGGTTGCCTGACCAAGGCATCAGGTGCGCTACCTAGCTATTTCCTGGTCTTGATATCTGGATGGCAACTATGCTCTTACACTCAGAACCTTCTTCGGGGAGGTAGCCCAACAAAGGCATCAAAAGAGCTATCTAGCTATTTCCTGGTCCTGAGAAGTGGATGGCAACTATGCTTTTACACTCAGACCCATCTTACATGTGGTAGCTTGACCAATGCATTAGGAGCGCTATCTAGCTATTTCCTGGTCTTGAGATCTGGATGGCAACTATGCTCTTACACTCAGACCCTTCTTAGGGGTGGTAGCCCGACCAAGGCATAAGGAGCGCTATCTAGCTATGTCCTGGTCTTGAGATCGGGATGGCACTTATGCTCTTACACTCAGATCCTTCGTAGGGGTGGTTGCTCGACCAAAGAATCAGGTGCGCTACCTAGATATTTCCTAGTCTTGAGATTTGATGGCAACTATGCTCTTACACTCAGATCCTTCATATGGAGGGTTGCCTGACCAAGGTATCAGGTGCGCTACCTAGCTATTTCCTAGTCTTGAGATCTGGATGGCAACTATGCTCTTACACTAAGAACCTTCTTCGGGGAGGTAGCCCGACCAAGGCATCAAGAGAGCTATCTTGCTATTTCCTGGTCCTGAGAAGTGGATGGCAACTATGCTTTTACACTTAGACCCATCTCAGAGGTGGTAGCCCGACCAAAGCATCAAGAGAGCTATCTAGCTATTTCCTAGTCCTGAGAAGTGGATGGAAACTATGCTTTTACACTCAGACCCACCTTAGGGGTGGTAACTCGACCAATGCATCAGTAGCGCTATCTAGCTATTTCCTGGTCTTGAGATCTGGATGGGAACTATGCTCTTACACTCAAATCCTTCTTAGGGGTTGTTGCCCGACCAAGGCATCAGGAGCGCTACCTAGCTACTTTCTGGTCTTGAGATATGGATGGCAACTATGCTCTTACACTTAGACACTTCTTGGGGGTGGTAGCCCGTCCAAGGCATCAGGAGCGCTATCTAGCTATTTCTTGGTCTTGAGATCTGGATGACAACTATGGTCTTACACTAAGATTCTTCATTGGGTGGTAGCCCGACCAAGGCATCATGAGGGCTATCTAGCTATTTACTTGTCTTGAGATCTGGATGGCAACAATTCTCTAACACTCAAACCCTTCTTGGGGGTGGTAGCCCGACCAAGGAATCAAGAGCGCTGTCTAGCTATTACCTGGTCTTGAGATCGGGATGGCAACTATGCTCTTACACTCAGATCCTTCGTAGGGGTGGTTGCCCGACCAAGGCATCAGGTGTGCTACCTATCTATTTCCTGGTCTTTAGATCTGGATGGCAACTATGCTCTTACACTCAGAACCTTCTTCGGGGAGGTAGCCCGACCAAGGCATCAAAAGAGCTATCTAGCTGTTTCTTGGTCCTAGGAAGTGGATGGCAATTATGCTTTTACACTCGGACCCATCTTAGAGGTGGTAGCATGACCAAGGCATCAAGATAGCTATCTAGCTATTTCCTGGTCCTGAGAAGTGGATGGAAACTATGCTTTTACACTCAGACCCATCTTAGATGTGGTAGCCCGACCAATTCATCAGGAGCGCCTTATAGCTATTTCCTGGTCTTGAGATCTGGATGGCAACTATGCTCTTACACTCAGATCCTTCCTAGGGGCGGTATCCCAACCAAGGCATCATGAGCGCTACCTAGCTATTTACCGGTCTTGAGATCTGAATGACAACAATGCTCTAACACTCAGACCCTTCATAGGATTGGTAGCCTGACCAAGGCATAAGGAGCGCTATCTAGCTATTACTTGGTCTTGAGATCGGGATGGCAACTATGCTCTTACACTCAGATCCTTCGTAGGGGTGGTTGCCCGACCAAGGCATCAGGTGCGCTACCTAGCAATTTCCTGGTCTTTAGATCTGGATGGCAACTATGCTCTTACACTCAGAACCTTCTTCGAGGAGGTAGCCTGACCAAGGCATCAAAAGAGCTATCTAGCTATTTCCTGGTCTTGAGAAGTGGATGGCAACTATGCTTTTACACTCGGACCCATCTTAGAGGTGGTAGCCCGACCAAGGCATCAAGAGAGCTATCTAGCTATTTCCTGGTCCTGAGAAGTGTATGGCAACTATGCTTTTACACACAGACCCATCTTAGGGGTGGTAGCCCGACCAATGCATCAGGAGCGCTATCTAGCTAATTCCTGGTCTTGAGATCTGGATGGCAACTATGCTCTTACACTCAAATCCTTCTTAGGGGTGGTTGCCCGACCAAGGCATCAGAAGCGCTACCTAGCTATTTTTTGGTCTTGAGATATGGATGGCAACTATGCTCTTACACTCAGAAACTTCTTGGGGGTGGTAGCCCGTCCAAGGCATCAGGAGCGCTATCTAGCTATTTCTTGGTCTTGAGATCTGGATGACAACTATGGTCTTACACTCAGATCCTTCATGGGGTGGTAGCCCGACCAAGGCATCAGGAGGGCTATCTAGCTATTTCCTTGTCTTGAGATTTGGATGGCAACAATTCTCTAACATTCAAACCCTTCTTGGGGGTGGTAGCCCGACCAAGGAATCAAGAGTGCTATCTAGATATTTCCTAGTCTTGAGATCGTGATGGCAACTGTGCTCTTACAATCAGATCCTTCGTAGGGGTGGTTGCCCGACCAAGGCATCAGGTGCGCTACCTAGCTATTTCCTGGTCTTGAGATCTGGATGGCAACTATGCTCTTACACTCAGAACCTTCTTCGGGGAGGTAGCCCGACCAAGGCATCAAAAAAGCTATCTAGCTATTTCTTTGTCCTAGGAAGTGGATGGCAATTATGCTTTTACACTCGGACCCATCTTAGAGGTGGTAACATGACCAAGGCATCAAGATAGCTATCTAGCTATTTCCTGGTCCTAAGAAGTGGATGGCAACTATGCTTTTACACTCAGACCCATCTTAGATGTGGTAGCCCGACCAATGCATCAGGAGTGCCTTCTAGCTATTTCCTGGTCTTGAGATCTGGATGACAACAATGCTCTAACACTCAGACCCTTCTTAGGGTTGGTAGCCCGACCAAGGCATAAGGAGCGCTATCTAGCTATTTCCTGGTCTTGTGATCTGGATGGCAATTATGCTCTCACACTGAAATCCTTCTTGGGGGTTATAGCCCGACCAAGGCATCAGGAGTGCTACCTAGCTATTTCCTGGTCTTGAGATCTGGATGGCAACTATGCTCTTACACTCAGACACTTCTTGAGGGAGGTAGCCCGACCAAGGCATAAGGAGCGCTATCTAGCTATTTCCTGGTCTTGAGATCTGGATTGCACTTATGCTCTTACACTCAGATCCTTCGTAGGGGTGTTGCCTGACCAAGGCATCTGGTGCGCTACCTAGCTATTTCCTAGTCTTGAGATCTGGATGGCAACTATGCTCTTACACTTAGGTCCTTCTTCGGGGAGGTAGGCCGACCAAGGCATCAAGAGAGCTATCTTGCTATTTCCTGGACCTGGGAAGTGGATGGCAACTATGCTTTTACACTTAGACCCATCTCAGAGGTGGTAGCCAGACTTAAGCATCAAGAGAGCTATCTAGCTGTTTCCTGGTCCTGAGAAGTGGATGGCAACTATGCTTTTACACTCTGACCCATCTTATATGTGGTAGCCCGACCAATTCATCAGGAGCGCTATCTAGCTATTTCCTGGTCTTGAGATCTGGATGACAACAATGCTCTTACAGTCAGATCCTTCTTAGGGGTGGTATCCCGACCAAGGCATCATGAGCGATTCCTAGCTATTTCCTGGTCTTGAGATCTTGATGACAACAATGCTCTTACACTCAGACCCTTCTTAGGGGTGGTAGCCCGACCAAGGCATAAGGAGCGCTATCTAGCTATTTCTTGGTCTTGTGATCTGGATGGCAATTATACTCTCACACTCAGATCCTTCTTGTGGGTTGTAGCCCGACCAAGGCATCAGGAGCGCTACCTAGCTATTTCCAGGTCTTGAGATCTGGATGGCAACTATGCTCTTACCCTCATACACTTCTCGGGGGTGGTAGCCTGACCAAGGTATAAGGAGCGCTATCTAGCTATTTCATGGTCTTGAGATCTGGATGGCACTTATGCTCTTACACTCAGATCCTTCGTAGGGGTGTTGCCTGACCAAGGCATCAGATGCGCTACCTAGCTATTTCCTAGTCTTGAGATCTGGATGGCAACTATGCTCTTACACTTAGATCCTTCTTCAGGGAGGTAGGCCGACCAAAGCATCAAGAGAGCTATCTAGCTTTTTCCTGGTCCTGAGAAGTGGATGGAAACTATGCTTTTACACTCAAACCCATCTTAGGGGTGGTAGCCCGACCAATGCATCAGGAGCACTATCTAGCTATTTCCTGGTCTTGAAATCTGGATGGCAACTATGCTCTTACACTCAAATCCTTCTTAGGGGTGGTTGCCTGACCAAGGCATCAGGAGCGCTACCTGACTATTTTCAGGTCTTGAGATATGGATGGCAACTATGCTCTTACACTCAGACACTTCTTGGGGGTGGTAGCCCGTCCAAGGCATCAAGAGCGCTATCTAGCTATTTATTGGTCTTGAGATCTGGATGACAACTATGGTCTTACACTCAGATCCTTAATGGGGTGGTAGCCCGACCAAGGCATCAGGAGGGCTATCTAGCTATTTCCTTGTCTTGAGATCTGGATGGCAACAATTCTCAAACACTCAAACCCTTCTTGGGGGTGGTAGCCCGACCAAAGAATCAAGAGCGCTATCTAGCTATTTAATGGTCTTGAGATCGGGATGGCAACTATGCTCATACACTGAGATCCTTCGTAGGGTTGGTAGCTCGACCAAGGCATCATGAGCGCTGCCTAGCTATTTCCTGGTCTTGAGATCTGGATGACAACAATGCTCTAACACTCAGACCCTTCTTGGGGGTGGTAGCCTGACCAAGGTATAAGGAGCGCAATCTAGCTATTTCATGGTCTTGAGATCTGGATGGCACTTATGCTCTTACACTCAGATCCTTCGTAGGGGTGTTGCCTGACCAAGGCATCAGATGCGCTACCTAGCTATTTCCTAGTCTTGAGATCTGGATGGCAACTATGCTCTTACACTTAGATCCTTCTTCAGGGAGGTAGGCCGACCAAAGCATCAAGAGAGCTATCTAGCTTTTTCCTGGTCCTGAGAAGTGGATGGAAACTATGCTTTTACACTCAAACCCATCTTAGGGGTGGTAGCCCAACCAATGCATCAGGAGCACTATCTAGCTATTTCCTGGTCTTGAGATCTGGATGGCAACTATGCTCTTACACTCAAATCCTTCTTAGGGGTGGTTGCCTGACCAAGGCATCAGGAGCGCTACCTGGCTATTTTCAGGTCTTGAGATATGGATGGCAACTATGCTCTTACACTCAGACACTTCTTGGGGGTGGTAGCCCGTCCAAGGCATCAAGAGCGCTATCTAGCTATTTATTGGTCTTGAGATCTGGATGACAACTATGGTCTTACACTCAGATCCTTAATGGGGTGGTAGCCCGACCAAGGCATCAGGAGGGCTATCTAGCTATTTCCTTGTCTTGAGATCTGGATGGCAACAATTCTCAAACACTCAAACCCTTCTTGGGGGTGGTAGCCCGACCAAAGAATCAAGAGCGCTATCTAGCTATTTAATGGTCTTGAGATCGGGATGGAAACTACGCTCTTACACTCAGATCCTTCGTAGGGTTGGTAGCTCGACCAAGGCATCATGAGCGCTGCCTAGCTATTTCCTGGTCTTGAGATCTGGATGACAACAATGCTCTAACACTCAGACCCTTCTTAGGGTTGGTAGCCCGACCAAGGCATAAGGAGCGCTATCTAGCTATTTCCTGGTCTTGTGATCTGGATGGCAATTATGCTCTCACACTGAGATCCTTCTTGGGGGTTGTAGCCCGACCAAGGCATCAGGAGCGCTACCTAGCTATTTCCTGATCTTGAGATCTGGATGGCACTTATGCTCTTACACTCAGATCCTTCGTAGGGGTGTTGCCTGACCAAGGCATCTGGTGCGCTATCTAGCTATTTCCTAGTCTTGAGATCTGGATGGCAACTATGCTCTTACACTTAGATCCTTCTTCTGGGAGGTAGGCGGACCAAGGCATCAAGAGAGCTATCTTGCCGTTTCCTGGTCCTGAGAAGTGGTTGGCAACTATGCTTTTACACTTAGACCCATCTCAGAGGTGGTAGCCAGACTTAAGCATCAAGAGAGCTATATAGCTGTTTCCTGGTCCTGAGAAGTGGACGGCAACTATGCTTTTACACTCAGACCCATCTTAGATGTGGTAGCCCGACCAATGCATCATGAGCGCTATCTAGCTATTTCCTGGTCTTGAGATCTGGATGACAACAATGCTCTTACACTCAGATCCTTCTTAGGGGTGGTTTTTCGACCAAGGAATCATGAGCGCTTCCTAGCTATTTCCTGGTCTTGAGATCTGGATGACAACAATGCTCTTACACTCAGACCCTTTTTAGGGGTTGTAGCTCGACCAAGGCATAAGGAGAGCTATCTAGCTATTTCCTGGTCTTATGATCTGGATGGCAATTATGCTCTTACACTCAGATCCTTCTTGTGGGTTGTAGCCTGACCAAGGCATCAGGAGCAGTACCTAGCTATTTCCTGGTCTTGAGATCTGGATGGCAACTATGCTCTTACATTCATACACTTCTTGGGGGTGGTAGCCTGACCAAGGCATAAGGAGCGCTATCTAGCTATTTCATGATCTTTAGATCTGGGTAGCACTTATGCTCTTACACTCAGATCCTTCGTAGGGGTGTTGCCTGACCAAGGCATCAGTTGCGCTACCTAGCTATTTCCTAGTCTTGAGATCTGGATGGCAACTATGCTCTTACACTTAGATCCTTCCTCGGGGAGGTAGGCCGACCAAAGCATCAAGAGAGCTATCTAGCTATTTCTTGGTCCTGAGAAGTGGATGGAAACTATGCTTTTACACTCAGACCCATCTTAGGGGTGGTAGCCCGACCAATGCGTCAGGAGCGCTATCTAGCTATTTCCTGGTCTTGAGATCTGGATGGAAACTATGCTCTTACACTCAAATCCTTCTTAGGGGTGGTTGCCACACCAAGGCATCAGGAGCGCTACCTGGCTATTTTCAGGTCTTGAGATATGGATGGCAACTATGCTCTTACACTCAGACACTTCTTGGGGGTGGTAGCCCGTCCAAGGCATCAAGAGCGCTATCTAGCTATTTATTGGTCTTGAGATCTGGATGACAACTATGGTCTTACACTCAGATCCTTAATGGGGTGGTAGCCCGACCAAGGCATCAGGAGGGCTATCTAGCTATTTCCTTGTCTTGAGATCTGGATGGCAACAATTCTCAAACACTCAAACCCTTCTTGGGGGTGGTAGCCCGACCAAAGAATCAAGAGCGCTATCTAGCTATTTAATGGTCTTGAGATCGGGATGGAAACTACGCTCTTACACTCAGATCCTTCGTAGGGTTGGTAGCTCGACCAAGGCATCATGAGCGCTGCCTAGCTATTTCCTGGTCTTGAGATCTGGATGACAACAATGCTCTAACACTCAGACCCTTCTTAGGGTTGGTAGCCCGACCAAGGCATAAGGAGCGCTATCTAGCTATTTCCTGGTCTTGTGATCTGGATGGCAATTATGCTCTCACACTGAGATCCTTCTTGGGGGTTGTAGCCCGACCAAGGCATCAGGAGCGCTACCTAGCTATTTCCTGATCTTGAGATCTGGATGGCACTTATGCTCTTACACTCAGATCCTTCGTAGGGGTGTTGCCTGACCAAGGCATCTGGTGCGCTATCTAGCTATTTCCTAGTCTTGAGATCTGGATGGCAACTATGCTCTTACACTTAGATCCTTCTTCTGGGAGGTAGGCGGACCAAGGCATCAAGAGAGCTATCTTGCCGTTTCCTGGTCCTGAGAAGTGGTTGGCAACTATGCTTTTACACTTAGACCCATCTCAGAGGTGGTAGCCAGACTTAAGCATCAAGAGAGCTATATAGCTGTTTCCTGGTCCTGAGAAGTGGACGGCAACTATGCTTTTACACTCAGACCCATCTTAGATGTGGTAGCCCGACCAATGCATCATGAGCGCTATCTAGCTATTTCCTGGTCTTGAGATCTGGATGACAACAATGCTCTTACACTCAGATCCTTCTTAGGGGTGGTTTTTCGACCAAGGAATCATGAGCGCTTCCTAGCTATTTCCTGGTCTTGAGATCTGGATGACAACAATGCTCTTACACTCAGACCCTTTTTAGGGGTTGTAGCTCGACCAAGGCATAAGGAGAGCTATCTAGCTATTTCCTGGTCTTATGATCTGGATGGCAATTATGCTCTTACACTCAGATCCTTCTTGTGGGTTGTAGCCTGACCAAGGCATCAGGAGCAGTACCTAGCTATTTCCTGGTCTTGAGATCTGGATGGCAACTATGCTCTTACATTCATACACTTCTTGGGGGTGGTAGCCTGACCAAGGCATAAGGAGCGCTATCTAGCTATTTCATGATCTTTAGATCTGGGTAGCACTTATGCTCTTACACTCAGATCCTTCGTAGGGGTGTTGCCTGACCAAGGCATCAGTTGCGCTACCTAGCTATTTCCTAGTCTTGAGATCTGGATGGCAACTATGCTCTTACACTTAGATCCTTCCTCGGGGAGGTAGGCCGACCAAAGCATCAAGAGAGCTATCTAGCTATTTCCTGGTCCTGAGAAGTGGATGGAAACTATGCTTTTACACTCAGACCCATCTTAGGGGTGGTAGCCCGACCAATGCGTCAGGAGCGCTATCTAGCTATTTCCTGGTCTTGAGATCTGGATGGAAACTATGCTCTTACACTCAAATCCTTCTTAGGGGTGGTTGCCACACCAAGGCATCAGGAGCGCTACCTGGCTATTTTCAGGTCTTGAGATATGGATGGCAACTATGCTCTTACACTCAGACACTTCTAAGGGGTGGTAGCCCGTCCAAGGCATCAGGAGCGCTATCTAGCTATTTCCTTGTCTTGAGATCTGGATGGAAACAATTCTCTAACACTCAAACCCTTCTTGGGGGTGGTAGCCCGACCAAGGAATCAAGAGCGCTATCTAGCTATTTCCTGGTCTTGAGATCTGGATGGCAACTATGCTCTTACACTTAGACCCTTCTTCGGGGAGGTAGCCCGATCAAGGCATCAAAAGAGCTATCTAGCTATTTCCTGGTCCTAAGAAGTGGATGTCAACTATGCTTTCACACTCGGACCCATCTTAGAGGTGGTAACCCGACCAAGGCATCAAGAGAGCTATCTAGCTATTTCCTGGTCCTAAGAAGTGGATGGCAACTATGCTTTTACACTCAGACCCATCTTAGATGTGGTAGCCCGACCAAGGCATCAGGAACGCCATCTAGCTATTTCCTGGTATTGAGATCTGGACGGCAACTATGCTCTTACACTCAGATCCTTCTTAGGGGTTGTATCCCGACCAAGGCATTATGAGCGCTACCTAGCTATTTCCTGGTCTTGAGATATGGATGACAACAATGCTCTTACACTCAGACCCTTCTTAGGGGTGGTAGCCCGACCAAGGCATAAGGAGCGCTATCTAGCTATTTCCTGGTCTTGTGATCTGGATGACAATTATGCTCTCACACTGAGATCCTTCTTGGGGGTTGTAGCCCGACCAATGCATCATGAGCGCTATCTAGCTATTTCCTGGTCTTGAGATCTGGATAGCAACTATGCTCTTGCACTCAGATCCTTCTTAGGGGTGGTTTCCCGACCAAGGCATCATGAGCGCTACCTAGCTATTTCCTGGTCTTGAGATCTGGATGACAACAATGCTCTTACACTCATACCCTTCTTGGGGGTGGTAGCCCGTCCAAGGCATCAGGAGCACTATCTAGCTATTTCTTGGTCTTGAGATCAGGATGACAACTATGGTCTTACACTCTGATTCTTAATGGGGTGGTAGCCCGACCAAGGCATCAGGAGGGCTATCTAGCTATTTCCTTGTCTTGAGATCTGGATGGCAACAATTCTCTAACACTCAAACCCTTCTTGGGGTGGTAGCCCGACCAAGGAATCAAGAGCGCTATCTAGCTATTTCCTGGTCTTGAGATCGGGATGGCAACTATGCTCTTACACTCAGAACCTTCTTCATGGAGGTAGCCCGACCAAGGCATCAAAAGAGCTAACTAGCTATTTCCTGGTCCTAAGAAGTGGATGTCAACTATGCTTTTACACTCGGACCCATCTTAGAGGTGGTAGCCCGACCAAGGCATCAATAGAGCTATCTAGTTATTTCCTGGTCCTGAGAAGTGGATGGCAACTATGCTTTTACACTCAGACCCATCTTAGATGTGGTAGCCTGACCAAGGCATCAGGAACGCCATCTAGCTATTTTCTGGTATTGAGATCTGGATGGCAACTATGCTCTTACACTCAGATCCTTCTTAGGGGTTGTATCCCGACCAAGGCATTATGAGCACTACCTAGCTATTTCCTGGTCTTGAGATATGGATGACAACAATGCTCTTACACTCAGACCCTTCTTAGGGGTGGTAGCCCGACCAAGGCATAAGGAGCGCTATCTAGCTATTTCCTGGTCTTGTGATCTGGCTAGCAATTATGCTCTCACATTGAGATCCTTCTTTGGGGTTGTAGCCCGACTAAGGCATCAGGAGCGCTACCTAGCTATTTCCTGGTCTTAAGATCTGGATGGAAACTATGCTCTTACACTTAGACACTTCTTGGGGGTGGTAGCCCGACCAAGGCATAAGGAGCGCTATCTAGCTATTTCCTGGTCTTGAGATCTGGATGGCACTTATGCTCTTACACTCAGATCCTTCGTAGGGGTGTTGCATGACCAAGGCATCAGGTGCACTACCTAGCTATTTCCAAGTCTTGGGATATGGATGGCAACTATGCTCTTACACTTAGATCCTTCTTCGGGGAGGTAGGCCGACCAAGGCATCAAGAGAGCTATCTAGCTATTTCCTGGTCCTGAGAAGTGGATGGCAACTATGCTTTTACACTTAGACCCATCTCAGGGGTGGTAGAAAGACCAAAGCATCAAGAGAGCTATCTAGCTATTTCCTGGTCCTGAGAAGTGGATGGCAACCATGCTTTTACACTCAGACCCATCTTAGATGTGGTAGCCCGACCAATGCATAAGGAGCGCTATCTAGCTATTTCCTGGTCTTGAGATCTGGATAGCAACTATGCTCTTACACTCAGATCCTTCTTAGGGGTTTTTTCCCGACCAAGGCATCATGAGCGCTACCTAGCTATTTCCTGGTCTTGAGATCTGGATGACAACAATGCTCTTACACTCAGATCCTTAACGGGGTGGTAGCCCGACCAAGGCATCAGGAGGGCTATCTAGCTATTTCCTTGTCTTGAGATCTGGATGGCAACAATTCTCTAACACTCAAACCCTTCTTGGAGTGGTAGCCCGACCAAGGAATCAAGAGCGCTATCTAGATATTTCCTGGTCTTGAGATCGGGATGGCAACTATGCTCTTACACTCAGATCCTTCGTAGGGGCGGTTGCCCGACCAAGGCATCAGGTGCGCTACCTAGCTATTTAATGGTCTTGAGATCTGGATGGCAACTATGCTCTTACACTCAGAACCTTCTTCGGGGAGGTAGCCCGACCAAGGCATCAAAAGTGCTATTTAGCTGTTTCCTGGTCCTAAGAATTGAATTTCAACTATGCTTTTACACTCGGACCCATCTTAGAGGTGGTAGCCCGACCAAGGCATCAAGAGAGCTATCTAGTTATTTCCTGGTATTGAGATCTGGAAGGCAACTATGCTCTTACACTCAGATCCTTCTTAGGGGTTGTATCCCGACCAAGGCATTATGAGCGCTACCTAGCTATTTCCTGGTCTTGAGATATGGATGACAATAATGCTCTTACACTCAGACCCTTCTTAGGGGCGGTAGCCCGACCAAGGCATAAGGAGCGCTATCTAGCTATTTCCTGGTCTTGTGATCTGGATGGCAATTATGCTCTCACACTGAGATCCTTCTTGGAGGTTGTAGCCCGACCAAGGCATCAGGAGCGCTACCAAGCTATTTCCTGGTCTTGAGATCTGGATGGACTCTATGCTCTTACTCTCAGACACTTCTTGCGGGTGGTAGCCCGACCAAGGCATAAGGAGCACTATCTATCTATTTCCTGGTCTTGAGATCTGGATGGCACTTATGCTCTTACACTCAGATCCTTCGTAGGGGTGTTGCCTGACCAAGGCATCAGGTGCGCTACCTAGCTATTTCCTAGTCTTGAGATATGGATGGCAACTATGCTCTTACACTTAGATCCTTCTTCGGGGAGGTAGGCCGACCAAGGCATCAAGAGAGCTATCTTGCTATTTCCTGGTCCTGAGAAGTGGATGGCAACTATGCTTTTACACTTAGACCCATCTCAGAGGTGGTAGCCAGACTTAAGCATCAAGAGAGCTATCTAGCTATTTCCTGGTCCTGAGAAGTGGATGGCAACTATGCTTTTACACTCAGACCCATCTTAGATGTGGTAGCCCGACAAATGCATCAGGATCGCTATCTAGCTATTTCCTGGTCTTGATATCTGGATGGCAACTATGCTCTTACACTCAGACCCTTCTTAGGGGTGGTAGCCCGACCAAGGCATTAGGAGCGTTATCTAGCTATTTCCTGGTCTTGAGATCTGAATGGAAACTATGCTCTTACTCTCAGACACTTCTTGCGGGTGGTAGCCCGACCAAGGCATAAGGAGCGCTATCTATCTATTTCCTGGTCTTGAGATCTGGATGGCACTTATGCTCTTACACTCAGATCCTTCGTAGGGGTGTTGCCTGACCAAGGCATCAGGTGCGCTACCTAGCTATTTCCTAGTCTTGAGATATGGATGGCAACTATGCTCTTACACTTAGATCCTTCTTCGGGGAGGTAGGCCGACCAAGGCATCAAGAGAGCTATCTTGCTATTTCCTGGTCCTGAGAAGTGGATGGCAAGTATGCTTTTACACTTAGACCCATCTCAGAGGTGGTAGCCAGACTTAAGCATCAAGAGAGCTATCTAGCTGTTTCCTGGTCCTGAGAAGTGGATGGCAACTATGCTTTTACACTCAGACCCATCTTAGATGTGGTAGCCCGACCAATGCATCAGGATCGCTATCTAGCTATTTCCTAGTCTTAAGATCTGGATAGCAACTATGCTCTTACACTCAGATCCTTCTTAGGGGTGGTATCCCGACCAAGGCATCATGAGCGCTACCTAGCTATTTCCTGGTCTTGAGATCTGGATGACAACAATGCTCTTACACTCAGACCCTTCTTAGGGGTGGTAGCCCGACCAAGGCATAAGGAGCGCTATCTAGCTATTTCCTGGTCTTGTGATTTGGATGGCAATTATGCTCTCACACTGAGATCCTTCTTGGGGGTTGTAGCCCGACCAAGGCATCAGGAGTGCTACCTAGCTATTTCCTGGTCTTGAGATATGGATGGCAACTATGCTCTTACACTCAGACACTTCTTGGGGGTGGTATTCCGACCAAGGCATAAGGAGCGCTACCTAGCTATTTCCTAGTCTTGAGATCTGGATGGAAACTATGCTCTTACACTAAGAACCTTCTTCGGGGAGGTAGCCCGACCAAGGCATCAAGAGAGCTATCTAGCTATTTCCTGGTCCTGAGATGTGGATGGCAACTATGCTTTTACACTTAGACCCATCTCAGAGATGGTAGCCCGACCAAGGCATCAAGAGAGCTATCTAGCTATTTCCGGGTCCTAAGAAGTGGATGGCAACTATGCTTTTACACTCAGACCCATCTTAGATGTGGTAGCCCGACCAATGCATCAGGAGCGCTATCTAGCTATTTCCTGGTCTTGATATCTGGATGGAAACTATGCTCTTACACTCAGACCCTTCTTAGGGGTGGTAGCCCGACCAAGGCATAAGGAGCGTTATCTAGCTATTTCCTGGTCTTGAGATCTGGATGGCACTTATGCTCTTACACTCAGATCCTTCGTAGGGGTGGTTGCCCGGCCAAGGCATCAGATGCGCTACCTAGATATTTCCTAGTCTTGAGATCTGGATGGCAACTATGCTCTTACACTCAGATCCTTCGTAGGGGTGGTTGCCCGACCAAGGCATCAGGTGCGCTACCTAGATATTTCCTAGTCTTGAGATCTGGATGGCAACTATGCTCTTACACTCAGATACTTCATAGGGTTATTGCCTGACCAAGGCATCAGATGCGCTACCTAGCTATTTCCTAGTCTTGAGATCTGGATTGCAACAATTCTCTAACACTCAAACCCTTCTTGGGGGTGGTAGCCCGACCAAGGAATCAAGAGCGCTGTCTAGCTATTTCCAGATCTTGAGATCGGGATGGCAACTATGCTCTTACACTCAGATCTTTCGTAGGGGTGGTTGCCCGACCAAGGCATCATGTGCGCTACCTAGCTATTTCCTGGTCTTGAGATCTGGATGGCAACTATGCTCTTACACTCAGAACCTTCTTCGGGGAGGTAGCCCGACCAAGGCATCAAAAGAGCTATCTAGCTATTTCCTGGTCCTGAGAAGTGGATGGCAACTATGCTTTTACACTCAGACCCATCTTAGAGGTGGTTGCCCGACCAAGGCATCAAGAGAGCTATCTAGCTATTTCCTGGTCCTGAGAAGTGAATGGAAACCATGCTTTTACACTCAGACCCATCTTAGATGTGGTAGCCCGACCAATGCATCAGGAGCGCTATCTAGCTATTTCCTGGTCTTGAGATCTGGATGGCAAATATGCTCTTACACTCAGACCCTTCTTAGGGGTGGTAGCCTGACCAAGGCATAAGGAGCGTTATCTAGCTATTTCATGGTCTTGAGATCAGGATGGCACTTATGCTCTTACACTCAGATCCTTCGTAGGGGTGGTTGCCCGGCAAAGGCATCAGGTGCGCTACCTAGATATTTCCTAGTCTTGAGATCTGGATGGCAACTATGCTCTTACACTCAGATCCTTCGTAGGGGTGGTTGCCCGACCAAGGCATCAGGTGCGCTACCTAGCTATTTCCTGGTCTTGAGATCTGGATGGCAACTATGCTCTTACACTCAGAACCTTCTTCAGGGAGGTAGCCCGACCAAGGCATCAAAAGAGCTATCTAGCTATTTCCTGGTCCTGAGAAGTGGATGGCAACTATGCTTTTACACTCAGACCCATCTTAGAGGTGGTTGCCCGACCAAGGCATCAAGAGAGCTACCTAGCTATTTCGTGGTCCTGAGAAGTGGATGGAAACCATGCTTTTACACTCAGACCCATCTTAGATGTGGTAGCCCGACCAATGCATCAGGAGCGCTATCTAGATATTTCCTGGTCTTGAGATCTGGATGGCAAATATGCTCTTACACTCAGACCCTTCTTAGGGGTGGTAGCCTGACCAAGGCATAAGGAGCGTTATCTAGCTATTTCATGGTATTGAGATCAGGATGGCACTTATGCTCTTACACTCAGATCCTTCGTAGGGGTGGTTGCCCGACAAAGGCATCAGGTGCGCTACCTAGATATTTCCTAGTCTTGAGATCTGGATGGCAACTATGCTCTTACACTCAGATCCTTCATAGGGTTGTTGCCTGACCAAGGAATCAGGTGCGCTACCTAGCTATTTCCTGGTCTTGAGATCTGGATGGCAACTATGCTCTTACACTCAGAACCTTCTTCGGGGAGGTAGCCCGACCAAGGCATCAAAAGAGCTATCTAGCTATTTCCTGGTCCTGAGAAGTGGATGGCAACTATGCTTTTACACTTAGACCCATCTCAGAGGTGGTAGCCCGACCAAAGCATCAAGAGAGCTATCTAGCTATTTCCTGGTCTAGAGAAGTGGATGGCAACTATTTTTTATACTCATACCCATCTTAGATGTGGTAGCCCGACCAAGGCATCATGAGCACTACCTAGCAATTTCCTGGTCTTGAGATCTGGATGACAACAATGCTCTTACACTCAGACCCTTCTTAGGGGTGGAAGCCCGACCAAGGCATAATGAGCGCTATCTAGCTATTTCCAGGTCTTGTGATCTGGATGGCAATTATGCTCTCACACTCAGATCCTTCTTGGGGGTTGTAGCCCGACCAAGGCATCAGGAGCGCTACCAAGCTATTTCCTGGACTTGAGATCAGGATGGCAACTATGCTCTTACACTTAGACACTTCTAAGGGGTGGTAGCTCGACCAAGGCATCAGGAATGCTATCTAGCTATTTCCTGGTCCTTAGATCTGAATGGCAACTATGCTCTTACACTCAGATCCTTATTAGGGGTGGTAGCCCGACCAAGGCATCACGAGCGCTACCTAGCTATTTCCTGGTCTTGAGATCTGGATGACAACAATGCTCTTACACTCAGACCCTTCTTGGTGGTGGTAGCCTGACAAAGGCATCAGGAGCGTTATCTAGCTATTTCACGGTCATGAGATCTGGATGGTAACTATGCTCTTAGACTCAGATCCTTCTTAGAGGTGGTAGCCCGACAAGGCATCAGGAGCGCTACCTAGGTTTTTCCTGGTCTTGAGATCAATATGGCAACTATGCTCTTACACTCAGAACCTTGTTTATCTAGCTATTTCCTGGCCTTGAGATCTGGATGACAGTTATGCACTTACACCCAGACCCTTATTTTGGTTGGTAACCCAACCAAGGCATCAAGAGCGCTATCTAGCTATTTCTTGGTCTTGAGATCTGGATGGAAACTATGCTCTTACACCCAGATCCTTCTTCGGGGTGGTAGCCTAACCAAGGCGTCGAGAGGGCTATCTAGCTATTTCCGTGTCTTGAGATCTGGATGACAACTATGCTCTTACACTCAGATCCATTTTAGAGTTGGTAGCCCGACCAAGGCATCATGAGCGCTACCTAGCTATTTCCTGGTCCTGAGATCTGGTTGACAACTATGCTCTTACACTCAGACCCTTCTTGGGGGTTGTAGCCCGACCAAGGCATCAGGAGCGCTACCTAGCTATTTCCTGGTCTTGAGATCTGGATGGAAACTATGCTCTTACACTTAGACACTTCTATGGGGTGGTAGCTCGACAAAGACATCAGGAACGCTATCTAGCTATTTCCTGGTCCTGAGATCTGAATTGCAACTATGCTCTTACAATCAGATCCTTCTTAGGGGTGGTATCCCGACCAAGAAATCATGAGCGCTACCTAGCTATTTCCTGGTCTTAAAATCTGGATGACAACAATGCTCTTACACTCAGACCCTTCTTAGGGGTGGTAGCCCGACCAAGGAATAAGGAGAGCTATCTAGCTATTTCCTGGTCTTGAGATCTGGATGGCACTTATGCTCTTACACTCAGATCCTTCGTAAGGGTGGTTGCCCGACCAAGGCATCAGGTGCGCTACATAGATAGTTCCTAGTCTTGAGATCTGGATGGCAACTATGCTCTTACACTCAGATCCTTCTTCGGGGAGGTAGCCCGACCAAAGCATAAAGAGAGCTATCTAGCTATTTTCCGGTCCTGAGAAGTGGATGGCAACTATGCTTTTACACTTAGATCCATCTCAAAGGCGGTAGCCGGACCAAGGCATCAAGAGAGCTATCTAGCTATTTCATGGTCCTGAGAAGTGGATGGAAACTATTATTTTACACTCAGACCCATCTTAGATGTGGTAGCCCGACCAATGCATCAGGAGCGCTATCTAGCTATTTCCTGGTCTTGAGATCTGGATGGCAACTATGCTCTTACACTTAGATCCTTCTTAGGGGTTGTATCCCGACCAAGGCATCATGAGCGCTTCCTAGCTATTTCCTGGTCTTGAGATCTGGATGACAATAATGCTCTTACACTCAGACCCTTCTTAGGGGTGGTAGCCCGACCAAGGTATAAGGAGCGCTATCTAGCTATTTCCTGGTCTTGTGATATGGATGGCAAATATGCTCTCACATTCAGATCCTTCTTTGGGGTTGTAGCCCGACCAAGGCATCAGGAGCGCTATCTAGCTATTTCCTGGTCTTGAGATCTGGATGGCAACTATGCTCTTACACTTAGACACTTCTAAGGGGTAGTAGCTCGACTTAGGCATCAGGAACGCTATCTAGCTTTTTCCTGGTCCTGAGATCTGAATGGCAACTATGCTCTTACACTAAGAACCTTCTTCGGGGAGGTAGCCCGACCAAAGCATAAAGAGAGCTATCTAGCTATTTTCCGGTCCTGAGAAGTGGATGGCAACTATGCTTTTACACTTAGATCCATCTCAAAGGCGGTAGCCGGACCAAGGCATCAAGAGAGCTATCTAGCTATTTCATGGTCCTGAGAAGTGGATGGAAACTATTATTTTACACTCAGACCCATCTTAGATGTGGTAGCCCGACCAATGCATCAGGAGCGCTATCTAGCTATTTCCTGGTCTTGAGATCTGGATGGCAACTATGCTCTTACACTTAGATCCTTCTTAGGGGTTGTATCCCGACCAAGGCATCATGAGCGCTTCCTAGCTATTTCCTGGTCTTGAGATCTGGATGACAATAATGCTCTTACACTCAGACCCTTCTTAGGGGTGGTAGCCCGACCAAGGTATAAGGAGCGCTATCTAGCTATTTCCTGGTCTTGTGATATGGATGGCAAATATGCTCTCACATTCAGATCCTTCTTAGGGGTGGTAACCCGACCAAGGCATCATGAGCGCTACCTAGCTATTTCCTGGTTTTGAGATCTGGATGACAACAATGCTCTAACACTCAGACCCTTCTTAGGGGTGGTAGCCCGACCAAGGCATAAGGAGCGCTATCTAGCTGTTTCTTGGTCTTAAGATCTGGATGGCACTTATGCTTTTACACTCAGATCTTTCGTAGGGGTGGTTGACCGACCAAGGCATCAAGTGCGCTACCTAGATATTTCCTAGTCTTGAGATCTGGATGGCAACTATGCTCTTACACTCAGATCCTTCATAGGGTTATTGCCTGACCAAGGCATCAGGTGCGCTACCTAGCTATTTCCTAGTCTTGAGATCTGGATGGCAACAATTCTCTAACAATCAAAAACTTCTTGGGGGTGGTACCCCGACCAAGGAATCAAGAGCGCTATCTAGCTATTTCCAGGTGTTGAGATCGGGATGGCAACTATGCTCTTACACTCAGATCCTTCGTAGGGGTGGTTGCCCGACCAAGGCATAAGGTGCGCTACCTAGCTATTTCCTGGTCTTAAGATGTGGATGGCAACTATGCTCTTACACTCGGAACATTCTTCGGGGAGGTAGCCCGACCAAGGCATCAAAAGAGCTATCTAGCTATTTCCTGGTCCTGAGAAGTGGATGGCAACTATGCTTTTACACTCAGACCCATCTTAGAGGTGGTTGCCCGACCAAGGCATCAGGAGAGCTATCTAGCTATTTCCTGGTCCTGAGAAGTGGAAGCAACTATGCTTTTACACTCAGACCCATCTTAGATGTGGTAGCCCGACCAATGCATCAGGAGCGCTATCTAGCTATTTCCTGGTCTTGAGATCTGGATAGCAACTATGCTCTAACACTCATACCCTTCTTTGGGGTGGTAGCCTGACCAAGGCATAAGGAGCATTATCTAGCTATTTTATGGTCTTGAGATCTGGATGGCACTTATGCTCTTACACTCAGATCCTTCGTAGGGGTGGTTGCCCGACAAAGGCATCAGGTGCGCTACCTAGATATTTCCTAGTCTTGAGATCTGGATGGCAACTATGCTCTTACACTCAGATCCTTCATAGGGTTGTTGCCTGACCAAGGCATCAGGTGCGCTACCTAGCTATTTCCTAGTCTTGAGATCTGGATGGCAACTATGCTATTACACTAAGAACCTTCTTCGGGGAGGTAGCCCGACCAAGGCATCAAGAGAGCTATCTAGCTATTTCCTGGTCTTGAGAAGTGGATGGCAACTATGCTTTTACACTTAGACCCATCTCAGAGGTGGTAGCCCGACCAAAGCATCAAGAGAGCTATCTAGCTATTTCCAAGTCTAGAGAAGTGGATGGCAACTATGCTTTTACACTCATACCCATCTTAGATGTGGTAGCCCGACCAAGGCATTTTGAGCGCTACCTAGCAATTTCCTGGTCTTGAGATCTGGATGACAACAATGCTCTTACACACAGACCCTTCTTAGGGGTGGAATCCCGACCAAGGCATAATGAGCGCTATCTAGCTATTTTATGGTCTTGTGATCTGGATGGCAATTATGCTCTCACACTTAGATCCTTCTTTGGGGTTGTAGCCCGACCAAGGCATCAGGAGCGCTACCAAGCTATTTCCTGGTCCTGAGATCTGAATGGAAACTATGCACTTACACTCAGATCCTTCTTAGGGGTGGTAGCCCGACCAAGGCATCATGAGCGCTACCTAGCTATTTCCTGGTTTTGAGATCTGGATGACAACAATGCTCTAACACTCAGACCCTTCTTAGGGGTGGTAGCCCGACCAAGGCATAAGGAGCGCTATCTAGCTATTTCCTGGTCTTGAGATCTGGATGGCACTTATGCTCTTACACTCAGATCCTTCGTAGGGGTGGTTGACCGACCAAGACATCAAGTGCGCTACCTAGATATTTCCTAGTCTTGAGATCTGGATGGCAACAATGCTCTTACACTCAGATCCTTCAGAGGGGTATTGCCTGACCAAGGCATCAGGTGCGCTACCTAGCTATTTCCTAGTCTTGAGATCTGGATGGCAACTATGCTCTTACACTAAGAAACTTATTCGGGGAGGTAGCCTGACCAAGGCAACAAGAGAGTTATCTAGCTATTTCCTGGTCTTGAGTAGTGGATGGCAACTATGCTTTTACACTTAGACCCATCTCAGAGGTGGTAGCCCGACCAAGGCATCAAGAGAGCTATCTAGCTATTTCCTGGTCATGAAAAGTGGATGGCAACTATGCTATTACACTCAGACCCATCTTAGACGTGGTAGCCCGACAAATGCATCAGGAGCGCTATCTAGCTATTTCCTGGTCTTGAGATCTGGATGGCACTTATGCTCTTACACTCAGAACCTTCGTAGGGTTGGTTGACCTACCAAGGCATCAAGTGCGCTACCTAGCTATTTCCTGGTCTTGAGATCTGGATGGCAAGTATGCTCTTACACTCAGATCCTTCTTAGGGGTGGTTGCCGGACCAAGGCATCAGGAGCGCTACCTAGCTAATTTCTGGTCTTGAGATATGGATGGCAATTATGCTCTTACACTAAGAAAATTCTTCGGGGAGGTAGCCCGACCAAGGCATCAAGAGAGCTATCTAGCTATTTCCTGGTCCTGAGTAGTGGATGGCAACTATGATTTTACACTTAGACCCATCTCAGAGGTGGTAGCCCGACCAAGGCATCAAGAGAGCTATCTTGCTATTTCCTGGTCCTGAAAAGTGGATGGCAACTATGCTTTTACACTCAGACCCATCTTAGACGTGGTAGCCCGACCAATGCATTAGGAGCGCTATCTAGCTATTTCCTGGTCTTGAGATCTGGATGGCACTTATGCTCTTACACTCAAATCCTTTGTAGGGTTGGTTGACCGACCAAGGCATCAACTGCGCTACCTAGATATTTCCTAGTCTTGAGATCTGGATGGCAACTATGCTCTTACACTCAGATCCTTCAGAGGGGTGTTGCCTGACCAAGGCATCAGGTGCGCTACCTAGCTATTTCCTAGTCTTGAGATCTGGATGGCAACTATGCTCTTACACTAAGAAACTTCTTCGGGGAGGTAGCCTGACCAAGGCATCAAGAGAGCTATCTAGCTATTTCCTGGTCTTGAGTAGTGGATGGCAACTATGCTTTTACACTTAGACCCATCTCAGAGGTGGTAGCCCGACCAAGGCATCAAGAGAGCTATCTAGCTATTTCCTGGTCATGAAAAGTGGATGGCAACTATGCTATTACACTCAGACCCATCTTAGACGTGGTAGCCCGACAAATGCATCAGGAGCGCTATCTAGCTATTTCCTGGTCTTGAGATCTGGATGGCACTTATGCTCTTACACTCAGAACCTTCGTAGGGTTGGTTGACCGACCAAGGCATCAAGTGCGCTACCTAGCTATTTCCTGGTCTTGAGATCTGGATGGCAAGTATGCTCTTACACTCAGATCCTTCTTAGGGGTGGTTGCCGGACCAAGGCATCAGGAGCGCTACCTAGCTAATTTCTGGTCTTGAGATATGGATGGCAATTATGCTCTTACACTAAGAAAATTCTTCGGGGAGGTAGCCCGACCAAGGCATCAAGAGAGCTATCTAGCTATTTCCTGGTCCTGAGTAGTGGATGGCAACTATGATTTTACACTTAGACCCATCTCAGAGGTGGTAGCCCGACCAAGGCATCAAGAGAGCTATCTTGCTATTTCCTGGTCCTGAAAAGTGGATGGCAACTATGCTTTTACACTCAGACCCATCTTAGACGTGGTAGCCCGACCAATGCATTAGGAGCGCTATCTAGCTATTTCCTGGTCTTGAGATCTGGATGGCACTTATGCTCTTACACTCAAATCCTTTGTAGGGTTGGTTGACCGACCAAGGCATCAACTGCGCTACCTAGATATTTCCTAGTCTTGAGATCTGGATGGCAACTATGCTCTTACACTCAATTCCTTCAGAGGGGTGTTGCCTGACCAAGGCATCAGGTGCGCTACCTAGCTATTTCCTAGTCTTGAGATCTGGATGGCAACTATGCTCTTACACTAAGAAACTTCTTCGGGGAGGTAGCCTGACCAAGGCATCAAGAGAGCTATCTAGCTATTTCCTGGTCTTGAGTAGTGGATGGCAACTATGCTTTTACACTTAGACCCATCTCAGAGGTGGTAGCCCGACCAAGGCATCAAGAGAGCTATCTAGCTATTTCCTGGTCCTGAAAAGTGGATGGCAACTATGCTTTTACACTCAGACCCATCTTAGACGTGGTAGCCCGACCAATGCATCAGGAGCGCTATCTAGCTATTTCCTGGTCTTGAGATCTGGATGGCACTAATGCTCTTACACTCAGATCCTTCATAGGGTTGGTTGACCGACCAAGGCATCAAGTGCGCTACCTAGATATTTCCTAGTCTTGAGATCTGGATGGCAACTATGCTCTTACACTCAGATCCTTCATAGGGGTGTTGCCTGACCAAGGCATCAGGTGCGCTACCTAGCTATTTCCTAGTCTTGAGATCTGGATGGCAACTATGCTCTTACACTAAGAACCTTCTTCGGGGAGGTAGCCCGACCAAGGCATCAAGAGAGCTATCTAGCTATTTTCTGGTCCTGAGTAGTGGATGGCAACTATGCTTTTACACTAAGACCCATCTCAGAGGTGGTAGCCCGACCAAGACATTAAGAGAGCTATCTAGCTTTTTCCTGGTCCTGAAAAGTGGATGGCAACTATGCTTTTACACTCAGACCCATCTTAGATGTGGTAGCCCGACCAATGCATCAGGAGCGTTATCTTACTATTTCCTGGTCCTGAGATCTGAATGGCAACTATGCACTTACACTCAGATCCTTCTTAGGGGTGGTAGCCCGACCAAGGCATCATGAGCGCTACCTAGCTATTTCCTGGTCTTGAGATCTGGATGACAACAATGCTCTTACACTTAGACCCTTCTTAGAGGTGGTAGCCCGACCAAGGCATAAGGAGCGCTATCTAGCTATTTCCTGGTCTTGAGATCTGGATGGCACTTATGCTCTTACACTAAGAACCTTCTTCGGGGAGGTAGCCCGACCAAGGCATCAAGAGAGCTATCTAGCTACTTCCTGGTCTTCAGAAGTGGATGGAAACTATGCTTTTACACTTAGACCCATCTCAGAGGTGGTAGCCTGACCAAATCATCAAGAGAGCTATCTAGCTATTTCCTTGTCCTGAGAAGTGGATGGCAACTACGCTTTTACACTCAGACCCATCTTAGAGGTGGTAGGCCGACCAATGCATCAAGAGCGCTATCTAGCTATTTCCTGGTCTTGAGATCTGGATGGCAACTATGCTCTTACACTCATATTCTTCTTAGGGGTGGTTGCCGGACCAAGGCATCAGGAGCACTACCTAGCTAATTTCTGGTCTTGAGATATGGATGGCAACTATGCTCTTACACTAAGAAACTTCTTCGGGGAGGTAGCCCGACCAAGGCATCAAGAGATCTATCTAGCTATTTCCAGGTCCTGAGTAGTGGATGGCAACTATGCTTTTACACTTAGACCCATCTCAGAGGTGGTAGCCCGACCAAGGCATCAAGAGAGCTATCTTGCTATTTCCTGGTCCTGAAAAGTGGATGGCAACTATGCTTTTACACTCAGACCCATCTTAGACGTGGTAGCCCGACCAATGCATCAGGAGCGCTATCTAGCTATTTCCTGGTCTTGAGATCTGGATGGCACTTATGCTCTTACACTCAGATCCTTCGTAGGGTTGGTTGACCGACCAAGGCATCAAGTGCGCTACCTAGATATTTCCTAGTCTTGAGATCTGGATGGCAACTATGCTATTACACTCAGATCCTTCATAAGGGTGTTGCCTGACCAAGGCATCAGGTGCGCTACCTAGCTATTTCCTAGTCTTTAGATCTGGATGGCAACTATGCTCTTACACTAAGAACCTTCTTCGGGGAGGTTGCCCGACCAAGGCATCAAGAGAGCTATCTAGCTATTTCCTGGTCCTGAGTAGTGGATGGCAACTACGCTTTTACACTTAGACCCATCTCAGAGGTGGTAGCCCGACCAAGACATTAAGAGAGCTATCTAGCTATTTCCTGGTCCTGAAAAGTGGATGGAAACTATGCTTTTACACTCAGACCCATCTTAGATGTGGTAGCCCGACCAATGCATCAGGAGCGCTATCTAGCTATTTCCTGTTCTTGAGATCTGGATGGCAACTATGCTCTTACACTTAGATCCTTCTTAGGGGTGGTATCCCGACCAAGGCATCATGAGCGCTTCCTAGCTATTTCCTGGTCTTGAGATCTGGATGACAATAATGCTCTTACACTCAGACCCTTCTTAGGGGTGGTAGCCCGACCAAGGCATAAGGAGCGCTATCTAGCTATTTCCTGGTCTTGTGATCTAGATGGCAATTATACTTCACACTCAGATCCTTCTTGTGGGTTGTAGCCCGACCAAGGCATCAGGAGCGCTACCTAGCTATTTCCTGGTCTTGAGATCTGGATGGCAACTATGCTCTTACACTTAGACACTTCTAAGGGGTAGTAGCTCGACCAAGGCATCAGGAACGCTATCTAGCTATTTCCTGGTCCTGAGATCTGAATGGCAACTATGCACTTACACTCAGATCCTTCTTAGGGGTGGTAGCCCGACCAAGGCATCATGAGCGCTACCTAGCTATTTCCTGGTCTTGAGATCTGGATGACAACAATGCTCTTACACTCAGACCCTTCTTAGGGGTGGTAGCCCGACCAAGGCATAAGGAGCGCTATCTAGCTATTTCCGGGTCTTGAGATCTGGACGACACTTATGCTCTTACACTCAGATCCTTCGTAAGGGTGGTTGCCCGACCAAGGCATCAGGTGCGCTACCTAGATATTTCCTAGTCTTGAGATCTGGATGGCAACTATGCTCTTACACTCAGATCTTTCATAGGGGTGTTGCCTGACCAAGGCATCAGGTGCGCTACCTAGCTATTTCCTAGTCTTGAGATCTGGATGGCAACTATGCTCTTACACTAAGAACCTTCTTCGGGGTGGTAGCCCGACCAAGGCATCAAGAGAGCTATCTAGCTACTTTCTGGTCTTGAGAAGTGGATGGCAACTATGCTTTTACACTTAGACCCATCTCAGAGGTGGTAGCCCGACCAAAGCATCAAGAGAGCTATCTAGCTATTTCCTGGTCCTGAGAAGTGGATGGCAACTACGCTTTTACACTCAGACCCATCTTAGAGGTGGTAGCCCGACCAATGCATCAGGAGCGCTATCTAGCTATTTCCTGGTCTTAAGATCTGGATGGCAACTATGCTCTTACACTCAGATCCTTCTTAGGGGTGGTTGCCCGACCAAGGCATCAGGAGCGCTACCTAGCTAATTTCTGGTCTTGAGATATGGATGGCAACTATGCTATTACACTCAGACACTTCTTGGGGGTGGTAGCCCGACCAAGGCATCAGGAGCGCTATCTAGCTATTTCTTGGTCTTGAGATCTGGATGACAACTATGGTCTTACACTCTGATCCTTCATGGGGTGGTAGCCCAACCAAGGCATCAGTAGGGCTATCTAGCTATTTCCTTGTCTTGAGATCTGGATGGCAACAATTCTCTAACACTCAAACCCTTCTTGGGGGTGGTAGCCCGACCAAGGAATCAAGAGCGCTATCTTGTTATTTCCATGTCTTGAGATCGGGATGGCAACTATGCTCTTACACTCAGATCCTTCGTAGGGGTGGTTGCCCGACCAAGGCATCAGGTGCGCTACCTAGCTATTTCCTGATCTTGAGATCTAGATGGCAACTATGCTCTTAAACTTAGACAGTTCTAAGGGGTGGTAGCTCGACCAAGGCATTAGGAACGCTATCTAACTATTTCCTGGTCCTGAGATAAAAATGGCAACTATGCTCTTACGCTCAGATCCTTCTTAGGGGTGGTAGCCCGACCAAGGCATCAGGAACGCTAACTAGCTATTTCCTGGTCTTGAGATCTTAATGACAACAATGCTCTTACACTCAGACCCTTCTTGGGGGTGGTAGCCTGACCAAGGCATCAGGAGCGCTATCTAGCAATTTCCTGGTCTTGAGATCTGGATGGTAACTATGCTCTTACACTCAGATCCTTTTTAGGGGTGGTTGCCCGACCAAGGCATCAGGTGCGCTACCTAGCTATTTCCTAGTGTTGAGATCTGGATGGCAACTATGCTCTTACACTAAGATCCTTCTTAAGGGGTATTGCCTAACCAAGGCATCAGGTGTGCTACCTAGCTATTTCCTAGTCTTGAGATCTGGATGGCAACTATGCTCTTACACTAAGAACCTTCTTCAGGGAGGTAGCCCGACCAAGGCATCAAGAGAGCTATCTAGCTATTTCCTGGTCCTGAGAAGTGGATGGCAACTATGCTTTTACACTTAGACCCATCTTAGAGGTGGTAGCCCGACCAAGGCATCAAGAGAGCTATCTAGCTAATTCCTGGTATTGAGAAGTGGATGGCAAATATGCTTTTACACTCAGATCCTTCTTGGGGTTGGTAGCCCGACAAAGGCATCAAGAGCGCCACCCAGCTATTTCCTGGTCTTCAGATCAGGATGGAAATTATGCTCTTACACTTTGATCGTTCTTGGGGGTGGTAGCCATACCAAGGCATCAGGAGCGCTATCTAGCTATTTCCTGGTCTCGAGATCTGGATGAAAATTATGCTCTTACACTCAGACCCTTCTTGGGGGTGAGAGTCGGACCAAGGCTTTAGAAGCGCAACCTAACTTTTTTTTGGTCTTGATATCTGGATGGCAACTACGCTCTTACACTCAGATCCTTCTTGGGGGTGGTAGCCCGACCAAGGCATCAGAAGTGCTATCAAGCAATTTCTTGGTCTTGAGATCATGATGGCAGTTATGCTCTTACACTCAGATCGTTCTTGGGGGTGTTTTTCTGATCAATGCATCAGGAGGGCTATCTAGCTATTTCCTGGTCTAGAGATCTGGATGGCAACTATGCTCTTACATAAAGATCCTTCTTGAGGGTGGTAGCCAGACCAAGCCAACAGGAGCGCTACCTAGCTTTTTCCTGGTCTTGAAATCTGGATGGCAACTATGCTCTTTCACTAAGACCTTTCTTAAGGGTTGTAGCCTTACCGAGGCATTATGAGCGCTATCTAGCTATTTCCTGGTCTTGAGATCTGGATGGCAACTATGCTTTTACACTTATATCCTTCTTAGGGGTGGTAGACCGACCAAGGCATCAGGAGCGCTATCTAGCTATTTCCTGGTCTTGAGATCTGGATGGCAACTATGCTCTTACACTAAGACCCTTCTTAAGGGTTGTAGCTCGACCAAGGCATCAGGAGCGCTATCTAGCTATTTCCTGGTCTTGAGATCTGGATGGCAACTATGCTCTTACACTAAGACCCTTCTTAAGGGTTGTAGCTCGACCAAGGCATCAGGAGCGCTAGCTAGCTATTTCTTGGTCTAGAGATCTGGATGGGAACTATGCTCTTACACTCATATCCTTCTTGGTGGTGGTAGCTTGACCAAGGCATTAGGAGGGCTATCTAGCTATTTCCTGGTCTCGAGATCTGGATGGCAACTATGCTCTTACACTCTGACCCTTCATAAGGGTGGTAGCCCGACCAAGGCATCAAGAGCGCTATCTAGCTATTTTCTGATCTTGAGATCTAGAGGGCAACTATGCTCTTACACTCATATCCTTCTTAGGGGTGGTAGCCTGACCAAGGCATTAGGTAGGCTATCTAGCTATTTCCTGGTCTCGAGATCCGGATGGCAACTATGCTCTTACAATCAGATCCTTCTTGGGGGTGGTAGACCGACCAAGGCATCAAGAGCACTATCTAGATATTTAATGGTCTTGAGATCTGGATGGCAACTATACTCTTACACTCAGATCCTTCTTAGGGGTAGTAGCCAGACCAAGGCATCGGGAGGGCTATCTCGCAATTTCCTGGTCTTGAGATCTAGATGACAACTCTGCTCTTACACTCAGATCCTTCTTGGATGTGGTAGGACAACCAAGCCATCAGGAGCGCTACCTAGCTTTTTCCTGGTCTTGAGATCTGGATGGCAACTATGCTCTAACACAGAGATCCTTCTTGAGGGTGGTAGCCAAACCAAGCCAACATGAGCGCTACCTAGCTTTTTCCTGGTCTTGAGATCTAGATGGCAACTATGCTCTTACACTCAGACCCTTCTTAAGGGTGGTAGCCCGACCAAGGCATCATGAGCGCTATCTAGCTATTTCCTGGTCTTGAGATTTGGATGGCAACTATGCTCTTACACTTATATCTTTCTTGGGGGTGGTAGCCCGACCAAGGCATCAAGAGCACTATCTAGATATGTAATGGTCTTGAGATCTAGATGAAAACTATGCTCTTACACTCAGATCCTTCTTAGGGGTGGTAGCCCGACCAAGCCATCAGGAGCGCTACCTACCTTTTTTCTGGTCTTGAAATCAGGATGGCGACTATGCTCTTACACTCATACCATTCTTAAGGGTGGTAGCCTGACCGATTCATCAGGAGAGCTATCTAGCTATTTCCTAGTCTTGAGATCTGGATGGCAACTATGCTCTTACACTCATATCCTTCTTGGGGGTGGTAGCCCGACCAAGGCATCAGGAGCGCTATCTAGCTATTTCCTGGTCTTGAGATCTGGATGGAAACTATGCTCTTACACTCCGACCCTTCCTAAGGTTGGTAGCCCAACCAAGGCATGAAGAGCGCTATCTAGCTATTTCCTGGTCTTGAGATCTGGTTAGCAACTATGCTCTTACACTCATATCCTTCTTGGGGGTGGTAGCCCGACCAAGGCATTAGGTGGGCTATCTAGCTATTTCCTGGTCTCGAGATCTGGTTGGCAACTATGCTTTTACATTCAGATCCTTCTTGGGGGTGGTAGCCCGACCAAGGCATCAGGAGCACTATCTAGATATTTATGGTCTTTAGATCTAGATGGAAACTATGTTCTTACACTAAGATCCTTCTTGGGGGTGGTAGCCCGACCAAGCCATTGGGAGCGCTACCTAGCTTTTTTCTGGTCTTAAAATCTGGATGGCGACTATGCTCTTACACTCAGACCATTCTTAAGGGTGGTAGCCTGACCGGTTCATCAGGAGAGCTATCTAGCTATTTCTTAGTCTTGAGATCTGGATGGCAACTATGCTCTTACACTCATATCCTTCTTGGGGGTGGTAGCCCGACCAAGGCATCAGGAGCGCTATCTAGCTATTTCCCGGTCTTGAGAACTGGATGGCAACTATGCTCTTACACTCAGAACTTTCTTAAGGGCAGTAGCCCGATTAAGGCATTAGGAGCGCTATCTAGCTATTTCCTGGTCTTGAGATCTGGATGGTAACTATGCTCTTACACTCAGATCCTTCTTAAGGGTGGTAGCCTGACCAAGGCATTAGGAGCGCTATCTAGCTATTTCTTGGTCTTGAGATCTGGATGGCAACTATACTCTTACACTCAGATTCTTCTTAAAGGTGGTAGCCCGAACAAGCCACCAGGAGCGCTACCTAGCTATTTCCTGGTCTTGAGATCTGGATGGCAACTATGCTCTTACACTCATATCCTTCTTGGGGGTGGTTGCCCGACCAAGGCATCAGGAGCGCTATCTAGCTATTTCCTGGTCTTGAGATCTGAATGGCAACTATGCTCTTACACTCAGACCTTTCTTTAGGGCAGTAGCCCGATTAAGACATCAGGAGCGCTATCTAGCTATTTCTTGGTTTTGAGATCTGGATGGCAACTATGCTCTTACACTCAGATCCTTCTTAGGGGTAGCAGCCCGACCAAGGCATCAGGAGCTCTATCTAGCAATTTTTGGTCTTGAGATCTGGATGGAAACTATGCTCTTACACTCAGATTCTTCTTGGGGGTGGTAGCCAGACCAAGGCATCAGGAACGCCTCCTTGCTATTTCATAGTCTTGAGATCTGGATGGGAACTATGCTCTTACACTCAGAACCTTCTTCGAGGTGGTAGCCTGACCAAGGCATCAGGAGTGCTATCTAGCTATTTCATAGTCTTGAGATCTGGATGGCAACTATGCTCTTACACTCAGAACCTTATTCGAGGTGGTAGCCTGACCAAGGCATCAGGAGTGCTATCTAGCTATTTCCTGGTCTTGAGATCTGGATGGCAACTATGCTCTTACACTCAGATCATTCTTAGGGGTGTTGCCTGACCAAGGCATTAGAGGCGCTAACTAGCTATTTCCTAGTCTTGAGATCTGGATGGCAACTATGCTCTTACACTCATATCCTTCTTGGGGGTGGTTGCCCGACCAAGGCATCAGGAGCGCTATCTAGCTATTTCCTGGTCTTGAGATCTGGATGGCAACTATGCTCTTACACTCAGACCTTTCTTTAGGGCAGTAGCCCGATTAAGGCATCAAGAGCGCTATCTAGCTATTTCTTGGTCTTGAGATCTGGATGGCAACTATGCTCTTACACTCAGATCCTTCTTAGGTGTAGTAGCCTGACCAAGGCATCAGGAGCGCTATCTAGCTATTTCTTAGTCTTGAGAACTGGATGGCAACTATGCTCTTACACTCAGATCCTTCGTAGGGGTGGTTACCCGACCAAGGCATCAGGTGCGCTACCTAGCTATTTCCTAGTCTTGAGATCTGGATGTTAACTATGCTCTTACTCTCAGATCATTCTTAGGGGTGTTGCCTGACCAAGGCATCAGGGGCGCTACCTAGCTATTTTCTAGTCTTGAGATCTGGATGGCAACTATGCTCTTACACTCAGAACCTTTTTCGGGGTGGTAGCTCGACCAAGGCATCAAGAGAGCTTTCTAGCTATTTACTGGTCCTGAGAAGCCCGACCAAGGCATCTAGAGCGCTATCTAGCTATTTAAAGGTCTTCAGATCTGGTTGACAACTATGCTTTTACACTCAGACCCATCTTGGGGTTGGTAGCCCGACCAATACATCGGGAGCGCTATCTAGCTATTTCTTGGTCCTGAGATCTGGATGGCAACCATGCTCTTACGCTCAGATCATTCTTAGGGGTGGTAGCCCGACAAAGGCATCAAGAGCGCTACCTAGCTATTTCCTGGTTTTGAGATCTGTATGACAACTATGCTCTTACACTCAGACACTACTTAGGGGTGGTAGCCAGACCAAGGCATCAGGAACGCTTCCTTGCTATTTCATAGTCTTGAGATCTGGATGGCAACTATGCTCTTACACTCAGAACCTTCTTCGAGGTGGTAGCCTGACCAAGGCATCAGGAGTGCTATCTAGCTATTTCCTGGTCTTGAGATCTGGATGGCAACTATGCTCTTACACTCAGATCATTCTTAGGGGTGTTGTCTGACCAAGGCATCAGAGGCGCTACCTAGCCATTTCCTAGTCTTGAGATCTAGATGGCAACTATGCTCATACACTCATATCCTTCTTGGGGGTGGTTGCCCGACCAAGGCATCAGGAGCGCTATCTAGCTATTTCCTGGTCTTGAGATCTGGATGGCAACTATGCTCTTACACTCAGACCTTTCTTTAGGGCAGTAGCCCGATTAAGGCATCAAGAGCGCTATCTACCTATTTCTTGGTCTTGAGATCTGGATGGCAACTATGCTCTTACACTCAGATCCTTCTTAGGGGTAGTAGCCTGACCAAGGCATCAGGAGCGCTATCTAGCTATTTCTTGGTCTTGAGATCTGGATGGCAACTATGCTATTACACTCAGATCCTTCGTAGGGGTGGTTACCAGACCAAGGCATCAGGTGCGCTACCTAACTATTTCCTAGTCTTCAGATTTGGATGGAAACTATGCTCTTACTCTCAGATCATTCTTAGGGGTGTTGCCTGACCAAGGCATCAGGGGCGCTACCTAGCTATTTCCTAGTCTTGAGATCTGGATGGCTACTATGCTCTTACACTCAGAACCTTTTTCGGGGTGGTAGCTCGACCAAGGCATCAAGAGAGCTTTCTAGCTATTTACTGGTCCTGAGAAGCCCGACCAAGGCATCTAGAGCGCTATCTAGCTATTTAAAGGTCTTCAGATCTGGTTGACAACTATGCTTTTACACTCAGACCCGTCTTGGGGTTGGTAGCCCGACCAATACATCGGGAGCGCTATCTAGCTATTTCTTGGTCCTGAGATCTGGATGGCAACTATGCTCTTACGCTCAGATCATTCTTAGTGGTGGTAGCCCGACAAAGGCATCAGGAGCGCTACCTAGCTATTTCCTGGTTTTGAGATCTGGATGACAACTATGCTCTTACACTCAGACACTGCTTGGGGGTGGTAGCCAGACCAAGGCATCAGGAACGCTTCCTTGCTATTTCATAGTCTTGAGATCTGGATGGCAACTATGCTCTTACACTCAGAACCTTCTTCGAGGTGGTAGCCTGACCAAGGCATCAGGAGTGCTATCTAGCTATTTCCTGGTGTTGAGATCTGGATGGCAACTATGCTCTTACACTCAGATCATTCTTAGGGGTGTTGCCTGACCAAGGCATCAGAGGTGCTACCTAGCTATTTCCTAGTCTTGAGATCTGGATGGCAACTATGCTCTTACACTCATATCCTTCTTGGGGGTGGTTGCCTGACCAAGGCATCAGGAGCGCTATCTAGCTATTTCCTGGTCTTGAGATCTGGATGGCAACTATGCTCTTACACTCTGACCCTTCATAAGGGTGGTAGCCCGACCAAGGCATCAAGAGCGCTATCTAGCTATTTCCTGATCTTGAGATCTAGAGGGCAACTATGCTCTTACACTCATATCCTTCTTAGGGGTGGTAGCCTGACCAAGGCATCAGGTGCACTACCTAACTATTTCCTAGTCTTGAGATCTGGATGGCAACTATGATCTTACTCTCAGATCATTCTTAGGGGTGTTGCCTGAACAAGGCATCAGGGGCGCTACCTAGCTATTTCCTAGTCTTGAGATCTGGATGGCAACTATGCTCTTACACTCAGAACCTTTTTCGGGGTGGTAGCTCGACCAAGGCATCAAGAGAGCTTTCTAGCTATTTACTGGTCCTGAGAAGCACGACCAAGGCATCTAGAGCGCTATCTAGCTATTTAAAGGTCTTCAGATCTGGTTGACAACTATGCTTTTACACTCAGACCCGTATTGGGGTTGGTAGCCCGACCAATACATCGGGAGCGCTATCTAGCTATTTCTTGGTCCTGAGATCTGGATGGCAACTATGCTCTTACACCCAGATCCTTCTTGGGGGTGGTAGCCTGACCAAGGCAGAGTAATCGCTATCTAGCTATTTCCGTGTCTTGAGATCTGGATGAAAACTATGCTCTTACACTCAAATTCTTCTTAGGGGTGTTTCCTGACCAAGGCATCAGGTGCGCTACCTAGCTATTTCCTAGTATTGAGATCTGGATGGCAACTATGCTCTTACACTCAGAACCATTTTCGTGGAGGTAGCCCGACCAAGGCATCAAGAGAGCTATCTAGCTATTTCCTGGTCCTAAGAAGTGGATGGCAACAATGCTTTTACACTCAGACCCATCTTAGAGGTGGTAGCCCGACCTATGCATCAGGAGAGCTATCTAGCTATTTCCTGGTATTGTGATCTGGATGGCAACTATGCTCTTACACTCAGATCCTTCTTAGGGGTGGTAGCCCGACCAAGGCATCAAGAGCGCTACCTAACTATTTTCTGGTCTTGAGATATGGATGGCAACTATGCTCTTACACTTAGACCCTTCCTAGGGGTGGTAGCCCGACCAAGGCATCAGGAGCGCTATCTAGCTATTTCTTGGTCTTGAGATCTGGATGACAACTATGGTCTTACACTCAGATCCTTCATGGGGTGGTAGCCCGACCAAGGCATAAGGAGGGCTATCTAGCTATTTCCTTGTCTTGAGATCTGGATGGCAACAATGGTCTCACACTTAGACCCTTCTTGGGGATTGTAGCCTGACAAGGGCATCAGGAGAGCTATCTAGCTATTTCCTGGTCTTGAGATATGGATGGAAACTATGCTCTTACACTCAGATCCTTCTTAAAGGTGGTAGCCCGACCAAGGCATTAGGAGCGCTATTTAGCTATTTCCTGGTCTTGAGATCTAGATGATAACTATGCTCTTACACTCAGATCCTTTTTAGGGGTAGTAGTCCGACCAAGGCATCAGGAGCGCTATCTAGCTATTTCTTGGTCTTGAGATCAAGATAGCAACTATGCTCTTTCACTCAGATTCTTCTTGGGGGTGGTAGCCAGACCAAGGCATCGGGAGCGCTTCCTTGATATTTCATAGTCTTGAGATCTGGAAGGCAACTATGCTCTTACACTCTGATCCTTCGTAAGGGTGGTTACCTGACCAAGGCATCAGGTGCGCTACCTAACTATTTCCTAGTCTTGAGATCTGGATGGCAACTATGCTCTTACAGTCAGATCATTCTTAGGGGTGTTGCCTGACCAAGGCATCAGGGGCGCTACCTAGCTATTTCCTAGTCTTGAGATCTGGACGGCAACTATGCTCTTACACTCATAACCTTTTTCGGGGTGGTAGCTCGACCAAGGCACTAAGAGAGCTGTCTAGCTATTTACTGGTCCTGGGAAGCCCGACCAAGGCATCAGGAGCGCTATCTAGCTATTTTCTGGTCTTGAGATATGGATGGGAAATATGCTCTTACACTCAGATCCTTCTTAAGGGTGGTAGACCGACCAAGGTATCAGGTGCGCTACCTAGCTATTTTCTGGTCTAGAGATATTGATGGGAACTATGCTCTTACACTCAGACCTTTCTTAGGGGTGGTAGCCCGACCAAGGCATCAGGAGCGCTATCTAGCTATTTCTTGGTCTTGAGATCTGGATGACAACTATGGTCTTACACTCTGATCCTTCATGGGGTGGTAGCCCGACCAAGGCATCAGGAGGGCTATCTAGCTATTTAATTGCCTTGAGATCAGGATGGCAACAATGGTCTCACACTCAGACCCTTCTTGGGGGTGGTAGCCTAACAAGGGCATCAGGAGAGCTATCTAGCTATTTCCTGGTCTTGAGATATGGATGGAAACTATGCTCTTACTCTCAGATCCTTCTTATAGGTGGTAGCCCGACCAAGGCATTAGGAGCGCTATTTAGCTATTTCCTGGTCTTAAGATTTGGATGACAACTATGCTCTTACACTCAGACCCATTTTAGGGGTGGTAGACTGACCAAGGCATCAGGTGCGCTATCTAGCTATTTCCTGGTCTTGAGATCTGGATGACAACTATGCTCTTTCACTCAGACCCTTCTTGGAGGTGGTAGCCCGACCAAGGCATCAGGAGCGCTATCTTGCTATTTCCTGGACTTGAGATCTGGATGGCAACAATGCTCTTACTCTGAGATCATTCTTAGGGGTGGTAGTCCGATAAAGGCATCAGGAGCTTTACCTAGCTATTTTCTGGTCTGGAGATCTGAATGACAACAATGCTCTTACACTCAGACCCTTCTTGAGGGTGGTAGCATGACCAAAGCATCAGGAGCGCTATCTAGCTATTCCCTTGTCTTTAGATCTTGATGGAAACTATGCTCTTACACTTAGATTGTTCTTAGAGAAGGTAGCCTGACCAAGGCATCAGGAGCTCTATCTAGCTATTTCTAGGTCTTGAGATCTTGATGTCAACAATGCTCTTACACTCAGACCCTTCTTGGAGGTAGTAGCCCGACCAAGGCATCAGGAGCGCTATCTTGCTATTTCCTGGACCTAAGATCTGGATGGCAACTATACTCTTATAATTCTTAGGGGTTGTGGCCTGACCAAGGCATCAGGAGCGCTACCTAGCTATTTTCTGGTCTGGAGATCTGGATGACAACAATGCTCTTACACTCAGACCCTTCCTGGGGGAGGTAGCCTGACCAAAGCATCCGAAGCACTATCTAGATATTTCCTAGTCTTTAGATCTGGATGGCAACAATGCTCTAACACTCAGATCCTTCTTAGGGGTGGTAGCCCGACTAAGGCATCAGGAGCGCTATCAAGCTATTTCCTGGTCTTGAGTTCGTGATGTCAACAATGCTATTACACTAAGACCCTTCTTAGGGGTGGTAGCCTGACCAAGGCATCAGGAGAGCTATCTAGCTATTTCCTGGTCTTGTGATATGGATGGAAACTGTGCTCTTACACTCAGATCCTTCTTAAAGGTGGTAGCCTGACCGAGGGATTGGGAGCGCTATTTAGCTATTTCCCGGTCTTGAGATCTGGATGACAACTATGCTTTTACACTCGGACCCGTCTTGGGGTGGTATCCCGACCAAGGCATTAGGAGAGTTATCTAGCTATTTCTTGGTCCTGAGATCTGTATGGCAACAATGCTCTTAAACTCAGATCCTTCTTAGGGGTGGTTGCCCGACCAAGGAATCAGGTGCGCTACACAGCTATTTCCTAGTCTTGAGATCTGGATGGCAACTATGCTCTTACACTAAGAACCTTTTTGGGGTTGGTAACCGGACCAAGGCATCGGGAACGCTATCTAGCTATTTCCTAGTCCTTAGATCTGGATGGAAACTATGCTCTTACACTCAGATCCTTCTTAGGGTTGGTAGCCTGACCAAGGCATCATGTGCGCTATCTAGCTATTTCCTGGTCTTGAGAGCTGGATGACAACTATGCTCTTACACTCAGACCCTTATTTATGGTGGCAGCCAGACCAAGACATCAGGAGAGCTATCTAGGAATTTCCTGGTCCTGAGATCTGGATGGCAACTATGCACTTACACTCTGATCCTTATTAGGTGTGGTAGCCTGACCAAGGCATCAGGAGCGCTATCTAGCTTTTTCCTGGTCTTGAGATCTGGATGGCAACTATGCTCTTACACTCAGATCCTTCTCAGGGTTGGTTGCCTGACCAAGGCATCAGGAATGCTATCTAGCTATTTCCTGGTCTTGAGATCTGGATGACAACTATGCTCTTAAACTCAGACGTTTCTTGGGGGTGGTAGCCCGACCATGGTATCAGGAACGCTATCTTGCTATTTCCTGGACCTGAGATTTGGATGGCAGCTATGCTCTTACACTCAGATCCTTCTTAGGCGTGGTAGCCCGACCAAGGCATCAGGAGCGCTACCTAGCTATTTCCTGGTCTTGAGATCTGGATGGCAACTATGCTCTTACACTCAGATCCTTCTTAGCGGTTGTAGCCCTGACCAAGGCATCAGAAGCTCTACCTAACTATTTCCTGGTCTTGAGATCTGGATGGCAACTAAGCTCTTACAATCAGAACCTTCTTAGGGGTTGTAGCCCAACCAAGGCATCAGGAGCGCTATCTAGCTAATTCCTAGTCTTGAGATCTTGATGGCAACAATGTACTTTCACTCAGATCCTTCTTAAGGGTTGTAGCCCGACCAAGGCATCAGAAGCGCTAACTAGCTATTTCCCGGTCTTGAGATCTGGATGACAACTATGCTCTTACACTCAGAACCGTCTAGGGGGTGGTAGCCCGACCAATGCATCAGGAGCGCTATCTAGCTATTTCTTGGTCTTGAGATCTGGATGGAAATTATGCTCTAACACCGAGATCCAAGAGGTAGCCTGACCAAGGCATCGGGAGAGCTATCTAGCTATTTCCTTGTCTTGAGATTTGGATGACAACTATGCTCTTACACTCAGATCCTTCTTGGGGGTGGTAGCCTGACCAAGGCATCAGGAGCGCTATCTAACTATTTCCTGGTCTTGAGATCTGGATGGAAACTATGCTCTTATACTTAGATCCTTCTTAAGGGTGGTTGCCTGACCAAATCATCCGGTGCGCTACCTAGATATTTCATAGTCTTAAGATCTGGATGGAAACTATGCTTTTACATCTAGATCCTTCTTGGGGGTGGTAGTCTGACCAAGGCATCGGGAGGGCTATTTAGCTATTTCCGTGTCCTGAGATCTTAATGACAACTATGCATTTACACTCAGATCCTTTTTGGGGTGATGGCCCGACCAAGACATCAGGAAGGCTATCTAGATATTACCTGGTCTCAAGATCTGGATGGCAACTATGCTCTCACACTCAGATCTTTCTTGGGGGTTGTAGCCCGACAAAGGCATCAGGAGCGCTATCTAGCTATTTCTTGGTCTTGAGATCTGGATGGCAACTATGCTCTTACACCGAGATCCTTCTTGGGGGTGGTGGCCTGACCAATTCATTGGGAGGGCTATCTAGCTATTTCCTTGTCTTGAGATCTGGATGACAAGTATGCTTTTACACTAAGACCCTTCTTTGGGGTGGTAGCCCGACCAAGGCATCAAGAGCGCTATCTTGCTATTTCCTGGACCTGAGATCTGGATGGCAACTAAGTTCTTACAATCAGAACCTTATTGGGGGTGGTAGCCCGACCAAGGCATCAGAAGCACTATCCAGCTATTTCCTGGTCTTGACATCTAGATGACAACTATGCTCTTACACTCAGACCCAACTTGGGTGTGGTAGCCAAACCAAGGGATCAGGAGTGCTATCTAGCTATTTCCTTGTCCTAAGATCTGGATGGCAACAATGCTGTTACACTCAGATCCTTCTTAGGGGTGGTAGCTCGACCAAGGCATCAGAAGCGCTACCTAGCTATTTCCTGGTCCTGAGATCTTGATGACAACTATGCTTTTACACTCAGAACCTTCTTGGGGGTGGTAGCCTGACCAATGCATCAGGAGCGCTATCTAGCTATTTCTTGGTCTTGAGATCTGGATGGAAACTATGCTTTAACACCGAGATCCAAGAGGTAGCCTGACCAAGGCATCGGGAGGGCTATCTAGCTATTTCCGTGTCTTGAGATCTGGATGACAACTATGCTCTTACACTCAGATCTTTCTTGGGGGTGGTAGCCAGACCAAGGCATCAGGAGGGCTATCCAGCTATTTCCTTGTCTTGAGATCTGGATGGCAACTATGCTCTTACACCCAGATCCTTCTTAGGGGTGGTAGCCCGACCAAGGCATCAGGAGCGCTATCTAGCTATTTCATGGTCTTGAGATCTGGATGGAAACTATGCTCTTACACTTAGATCCTTCTTAAGGGTGGTTGCCCGACGAAGGCATCCGGTGCGCTACCTAGATATTTCATTTTCTTGAGATCTGGATGGAAACTATACTTTTACACACAGATCCTTCTTGGGGGTGGTAGCAAGAATAAGGCATTGAGAGGGCTATTTAGCTATTTCCGTGTCTTGAGATCTGGATGACAATTATGCATTAACACTCAGATCCTTCTTGGGGTTGTAGCCCGACCAAGACATCATGAGGGCTATCTAGCTATTACCTGGTCACGAGATCTGGATGACAACTATGCTCTTACACTTAGATCCTTCTTAGGGTTGGTAGCCCAACCAACGCATCTGGAGCGCTACCTAGCTATTTCCTGGTCATGAGAACTAGATGGCAACTATGCTATTACACTTAGACACTTCTAAGGGGTGGTAACCCGACCTAGGCATCAGAAGCGGTATCTAGCTATTTCCTGGTCTTGAGATCTAGATGGCAACTACGCTTTACACTCAGATCCTTCATGGGGGTGGTAGCCCGACCAAGACATCAGGAGGGCTATCTAGCTATTTCCTCGTCTTGAGATCTGGATGGCAACTATGCTTTTACACTCAGATCCTTCTTAGGGGTGGTAGCCCAACCAAGGAATCTGGAGCGCTACCTAGCTTGTTTCAGGTCTTGGGATCTAGATAGCAACTATGCTCTTACACTCAGAAGCTTCTTGGGGGTGGTAGCCCGACCAAGGCATCAGGAGCGCTATCTAGCTATTTCTTTGTCTTGAGATCTGGATGACAACTATGCTCTTACACTCAGACCCTTCTTTTGGGTGGTAGCCCGATTAAGGCATCAAGAGCGCTATCTAGCTATTTCCTGGTCCTGAGATCTGGATGGCAACTATGTTGTTACACACAGATTCTTCTTAGGGGTGGTAGCCCGACCAAGACATCAGGAGCGCTATTTAGCGATTTCATAGACTTGAGATCTGGATGAAAACTATGCTCTTACACCGAGATCCTTCTTGGGGTTGGTAGCCTGACCAAGACATCGGTAGGGCTTTCTAGCTATTTTCGTGTCTTGAGATTAGGATGACAACTATGCTCTTACACTCAGACATTTATTAGGGGTGGTATCCCGACCAAGGCATCAGGAGCGCTATCTAGCTCTTTCCTGGTTCTGTTATCTGGATGGAAACTATGCTCTTACACTCAGATCCTTCTTAGGGGTGGTAGCCCGACCAAGGCATCAGGAGCGCTATCTAGCTATTTCTTGGTCTTGAGATCTGGATGGCAACTATGCTCTTACACCGAGATCCTACTTGGGGGTGGTAGCCTGACCAAGGCTTCGGGAGGGCTGTCTAGCTATTTCCTGGTCTTGAGATCTGGATGACAACAATCTTTTACACTCAGACCCTTCTTGGGGGTGGTAGCACGACCAAGGCATCAGGAGCGCTATCTTGCTATTTACAGGATCTGAGATCTGGATGGCAACTGTGCTCCTACACTCAGATCCTTCTTAGGGGTGGTAGCCCAACCAAGGCATCAGGAGCGCTACCTAGCCATTTCCTAGTCTTGAGATCAAGATGGAAACTAAGCTCTTACAATCAGAACCTTCTTGGGTTGGTAGAACGACCAAGGCATCAAGAGCGCTATCTAGCTATTTTCTGGTCTTGACATCTGGATGACAACTATGCTCTTACACTCAGACCCAACTTGGTGGTGGTAGCCAGACCAAGGCTTCAGGAGCGCTATCTAGCTATTTCCTGGTCCTGAGATCTGGATGGCAACAATGCTCTTACACTCAGAACCTTCTTGGGGGTGGTAGCCCGACCAATGCATCAGGAGTGCTATCTAGCTATTTCTTGGTCTTGAGATCTGGATGGAAACTATACTCTAACACCGAGATCCAAGAGGTAGCCTGACCAAGTCATCGGGAGGGCTATCTAGCAATTTCCGTGTCTTGAGATCTGGATGACAATTATGCTCTTACACTCAGATCCTTCTTGGGGGTGGTAATCCGACCAAGGCATTAGGAGGGCTATCTAGCTATTTCCTTGTCCTAATATCTGGATGGCAACCATGCTCTTACACCCAGATCCTTCTTAGTGGTGATGGCCCGACCAAGGCATCAGGAGCGCTATCTAGCTATTTCCTGGTCTTGAGATCTGGATGGCAACTATGCTTATACACTCAGATCCTTCTTAATGGTGGTTGCCCGACCAAGGCATCCGGTGCGCTACCTCGTTATTTCATAGTCTTGAGATCTGGATGAAAACTATTCTTTTACACCTAAATCCTTCTTGGGGGTGGTAGCCTGACCAAGGCATCGGGAAGGATATCTAGCTATTTCTGTGTCTTGAGTTCTGGATGACAACTATTCTCTTACACTCAGATCGTTATTGGGGTTGTAGCCCGACCAAGACATCAAGAGGGCTATCCAGCTATTACCTGGTCTGGAGATCTGTATGGCAACAATGCTCTAACACTAAGATCTATCTTGGAGGTTGTAGCCCGACCAAGGCATCTGGAGCGCTACCTAGCTATTTCCTGGTCTGGAGATCTGGATGGCCACTATGCTCTTACACTTAGACACTTCTAAGGGGAGGTAGCCCGACCTAGGCATCAGGAGCGTTATCTAGCTATTTCCTGGTCTTTAGATCTGGATGGCAACTACGCTTTACACCCAGATTTTTCTTAGGGGCGGTAGCCCGACCAAGATATCAGGAGGGCAATCTAGCTATTTCCCGGTCTTGAGACCTGTATAGCAACTATGCTCCTACACTTAGATCCTTCTTATTGGTGGTAGCCCGACCAAGGCATCAGGAGCGCTATCTAGCTATTTCCTTGTCTTGAGATCTGGATGACAACTATGCATTTACACTCAGACCCTTCTTAGGGGTGGTAGCCTGACCAAGGTTTCAAGAGCGCTATCTAGCTATTTCCTGGTCCTAAGATCTGGATGGCAACTATGCTGTTACACTCAGATTCTTCTTTTGGGTTGTAGCCCGACCAAGGCATCATGATCGCTACCTAGCTATTTCCTGGTCTTGAGATCTGGATGAAAACTATGCTCTTACACTCAGACCCATTTTGTGGGTGGTAGCCTGACCAAAGCATCAGGAGCGCTTTCTAGCTATTTCTTGGTCTTGAGATCTGGATGGCAACTATGCTTTTACACCGAGATCCTTCTTGAGGGTGGTAGCCTGACCAAGACATCGGTAGGGCTATCTAGCTATTTCCGTGTCTTGAGATCTGGATGACAACTATGCTCTTACACTCATACCCTTATTAGGGGTGGTATCCCGACCAAGGCATCAGGAGCGCTATCTAGCTATTTCCAGGTCTTGAGATCTAGATGGCAACTATGCTCTTACACTTAGATCCTTCTTATTGGTGGTAGCCCGACCAAGGCATCAGGAGCGCTATCTAGCTATTTCTTAGTCTTGAGATCTGGATGGTAACTATGCTATTACACCAAGATCCTTCTTGGGGGTGGTAGCCTGACTAAGGCATCGGGAGGGCCATCTAGCTATTTCCTGGTCTTGAGATCTGGATGACAACTATGCTTTTACACTCAAACCCTTCTTAGGGGTGGTAGCCCGACCAAGGCATCAGGAGCTCTATCTTGCTATTTCCTGGACCTGAGATCTGGATGGAAACTATACCCTTACACTCAGATCCTTCTTAGGGGTTGTAGCCCGACCAAGGTATCAGGAGCGTTACCTAGCTATTTCCTGGTCTTGAGATCTGGATGGCAACTAAACTCTTACAATCAGAACCTTCTTGGGGCTGGTAGCCCGACCAAGGCATCAGAAGAGCTATCTAGCTATTTCTTGGTCTAGACATCTGGATGACAACTATGCTCTTACACTCGGACCCAACTTGGGGTGGTAGCCAGACCAAGGCATCAGGAGCGCTATCTAGCTATTTCCTGGTCCTGAGATCTGGATGGCAACAATGCTCTTACACTCAGATCCTTCTTAGGGGTGGTAGCCCGACCAAGGCATCAGGAGCGCTACCTAGCTATTTCCTGGTCTTGAGATCTGGATGACAACTATGCTCTTACACTCAGAACATTCTTAGGGGTGGTAGCCCGACCAATGCATCAGGAGCGCTATCTAGCTATTTCTTGGTCTTGAGATATGATTGGAAACTATGCTCTAACACCGAGATCCAAGAGGTAGCCTGACCAAGGCATCGGGAGGGCTATCTAGCTATTTCTTTGTCTTGAGATCTGGATGACAACTATGCTCTTACACACAGATCCTTCTGGGGGGTGGTAGACCAACCAAGGCATCAGCAGGGCTATCTAGCTATTTCCTTGTCCTGAGATCTGGATGGCAACTATGCTTTTACACCCAGATCCATCTTAGGGGTGGTAGCCCGACCAAGGCATCTAGAGCGCTATCTAGCTATTTCCTGGACTTGAGATCTGGATGGTAACTATGCTCTTACACTCAGATCCTTCTTAAGCGTGGTTGCCTGACCAAGGCATCCGGTGTTCTACCTCGATATTTTATAGTCTTGAGATCTGGATTGAAACTATGCTTTTACACCCAGATCCTTCTTGAGGGTGGTAGCCTGACCGAGGCATCAGGAAGGCTATATTGCTATTTCCGTGTCTTGAGATCTGGATGACAACTATGCTCTTACACTCAGATCCTATTTGGGGTGGTAGCCCGATCAAGACATTAGGAGGGCTATCTAGCTATTACCTGGTCTCGAGATCTGGATGGCAACTATGCTCTCACACTCAGATCTTTCTTGGGGGTTGTAGCCCGACCAAGGCATCTGGAGTGCTACATAGCTATTTCCCAGTCTTGAGATCTGGATGGCAACTATGCTCTTACACTTAGACTCTTCTAAAGGGTGGTAGCCCTACCTAGGCATCAGGAGCATTATCTAGCTATTTCCTGGTCCTGAGATCTGGATGGAAACTACACTTTACAATCGGATCCTTCTTAGGGGTGGTAGCCCGACCAAGACATCAGGAGGGCTATCTAGCTATTTCCTGGTCTTGAGATCTTGATAGCAACTATGCTCTTATACTCAGAAGCTTCTTAAGGGTGGTATCCCGACCAAGGCATCAGGAGTGCTATCTAGCTATTTCCTTGTCTTGAGATCTGGATGACAACTATGCATTTCCAATCAGACCCTTCTTAGGGGTGGTAGCCCGACCAAGGTATCAAGAGCTCTATCTAGCTATTTCCTGGTCCTGAGATCTGGATGGCAACTATGCTGTTACACTCAGATTCTTCTTAGGGGTGGAAGCCTGACCAAGGCATCAGGAGCGATACCTAGCTATTTCCTGGTCTTGAGATCTGGATGACAACTATGCTCTTACACTCAGAACATTCTTAGGGGTGGTAGCCCGACCAATGCATCAGGAGCGCTATCTAGCTATTTCTTGGTCTTGAGATATGATTGGAAACTATGCTCTAACACCGAGATCCAAGAGGTAGCCTGACCAAGGCATCGGGAGGGCTATCTAGCTATTTCTTTGTCTTGAGATCTGGATGACAACTATGCTCTTACACACAGATCCTTCTGGGGGGTGGTAGACCAACCAAGGCATCAGCAGGGCTATCTAGCTATTTCCTTGTCCTGAGATCTGGATGGCAACTATGCTTTTACACCCAGATCCATCTTAGGGGTGGTAGCCCGACCAAGGCATCTAGAGCGCTATCTAGCTATTTCCTGGACTTGAGATCTGGATGGTAACTATGCTCTTACACTCAGATCCTTCTTAAGCGTGGTTGCCTGACCAAGGCATCCGGTGTTCTACCTCGATATTTTATAGTCTTGAGATCTGGATTGAAACTATGCTTTTACACCCAGATCCTTCTTGAGGGTGGTAGCCTGACCGAGGCATCAGGAAGGCTATATTGCTATTTCCGTGTCTTGAGATCTGGATGACAACTATGCTCTTACACTCAGATCCTATTTGGGGTGGTAGCCCGATCAAGACATTAGGAGGGCTATCTAGCTATTACCTGGTCTCGAGATCTGGATGGCAACTATGCTCTCACACTCAGATCTTTCTTGGGGGTTGTAGCCCGACCAAGGCATCTGGAGCGCTACATAGCTATTTCCCAGTCTTGAGATCTGGATGGCAACTATGCTCTTACACTTAGACTCTTCTAAAGGGTGGTAGCCCTACCTAGGCATCAGGAGCATTATCTAGCTATTTCCTGGTCCTGAGATCTGGATGGAAACTACACTTTACAATCGGATCCTTCTTAGGGGTGGTAGCCCGACCAAGACATCAGGAGGGCTATCTAGCTATTTCCTGGTCTTGAGATCTTGATAGCAACTATGCTCTTATACTCAGAAGCTTCTTAAGGGTGGTATCCCGACCAAGGCATCAGGAGCGCTATCTAGCTATTTCTTTGTCTTGAGATCTGGATGACAACTATGCATTTCCAATCAGTCCCTTCTTAGGGGTGGTAGCCCGACCAAGGTATCAAGAGCTCTATCTAGCTATTTCCTGGTCCTGAGATCTGGATGGCAACTATGCTGTTACACTCAGATTCTTCTTAGGGGTGGAAGCCTGACCAAGGCATCAGGAGCGATACCTAGCTATTTCCTGGTCTTGAGATCTGGATGACAACTATGCTCTTACACTCAGACCCATTTTGTGGGTGGTAGCCTGACAAATCATTAGGAGCGCTATCTTGCTATTTTTTTTTCTTGAGATCTAAATGGCAACTATGCTCTTACATCGAGATCCTTCTTGGGGGTGGTAGCCTGATCAAGACATCGGTATAGCTATCTAGCTATTTCCGTGTCTTGAGATCTGGATGACAACTATGCTCTTACACTCAGACCCTTATTAGGGGTGGTATCCTGACCAAGGCATCAGGAGCGCTATCTAGCTATTTCCTGGTCTTGAGATCTGGATGGCAACAATGCTCTTACACTCAGAATTTTCCCTGGGTCGTAGCCTGACCAAGGCATCAGGATAGCTATCTAGCTATTTCCTGGTCCTGAGATCTGGATGGCAACTATGCTCTAACACTCAGATCCTTCTTAGGGGTGGTAGCCCGACCAAGGCATCGGGAGCGCTACCTAGCTATTTCATGGTCTTGCGATCTGGATGACAACTATGCTCTTACACTCAGAACCTTCTTGGAGGTGGTATTCTGACCAATGCAACAGGAGCGCTATCTAGCTATTTCATGGTCTTGAGATCTTGATGGAAACTATGCTATAACACCGAGATCCAAGAGGTAGCCTGACCAAGGCATCGGGAGGGCTATCTTGCTATTTCCATGTCTTAAGATCTGGATGACAACTATGCTCTTACACTCAGATCCTTCTTGGGGGTGGTAGCTCAACCAAGGCATCAGGAGGGCTATCTAGATATTTCCTTGTCCTGAGATCTGGATGGCAACTATACTCTTACACCCAGATCCTTTTTAGGGGCCGTAGCCCAACCAAGGCATCAGGAGCGCTATCTAGCAATTTTCTGGTCTTGAGATCTGGATGACAGCTATGCTCTTACACTCAGACCCAACTTGGGGGTGGTTGCCTGACCAAGGTATCAGGAGCGCTATCTAGCTATTTCCTGGTCCTGAGATCTCGATGACAACTATGCTCTTACACTCAGACCCAACTTAGGGGTGGTAGCATGACCAAGGCATCAGAAGCACTATCTAGCTATTTCCTGGTCTTGAGATCTGGATGGCAACAATGCTCTTACACTCAGATCATTCTTAAGAGTTTTTACCCGACCAAGGCATCCGGTGCGCTACCTAGATATTTCCTAGTCTTGAGATCTGGATGGCAACTATGCTCTTATATTTAAAACCTTCTTGGGGTTGGTAGCCCGACCAAGGCATCGGGAGCCTTATCTAGCTATTTCCTGGTCTTGAGATCTGGATGATAACTATGCTCTTACACTCAGATCCTTCTTAGGGATGGTAGCCTGACCAAGGCATCTGGAGCGCTACCTAGCTATTTCCTGGTCTTGAGATTTGGATGACAACTATGCTCTTACACTCAGAACCTTCTTGGGGGAGGTAGAACGACCAATGCATCAGGAGCGCTATCTAGCTATTTCTTGGTCTTGAGATCTAGATGGAAACTATGCTTTTACACTCAGATCCTTCATGGGGGTGGTAGCCAGACCAAGGCATCATGAGGGCTATCTCGCTATTTCCTTGACCTGAGATCTGGATGGCAACTATGCTTTTACACCCAGATCCTTCTTAAGGGTGGTAGCCTGATCAAGGCATCGAGAGGTCTATCTAGCTATTTTCGGGTCTTAAGATCTGTATGAAAACTATTCTCTTACAATCAGATCCTTCTTGGGGTGGTAGCCCGACCAAGACATCAGGAGGGCTATCTAGCTATTTCCAGGTCTTGAGATCTGGATGGCAACTATGCTCTTACCCTTAGACACTTCTAATGGGTGGTAGCCCGACCTAGGCATCAGGAGCGTTATCTAGCTATTTCCTGGTCCTGAGATCTGGATGGCAACTATGCTTTACACTCAGATCCTTCTTGGGGGTGGTAGCCCGACCAAGACATCAGGAGGGCTATCTAGCCATTTCCTGGTCTTGAGATCTGGAAGGACAACTATGCTTTTACACTCAGATCCTTCTTAGGGGTGGTAGCCCGACCAAGGCATCAGGAGCGCTATCTAGCTATTTCCTTGTCTTGAGATCTGGATGACAACTATGCTTTTACACTCAGACCTTTCTTGGGTGTGGTAGCCTGACCAAGGCATCAAGAGCGCTATCTAGCTATTTCCTAGTCCTGAGATCTGGATGGCAACTATGCTATTACACTCAGATTCTTCTTAGGGGTGGTAGCCCGACAAAGGCATCGAGAGCGCTACCTAGCTATTTCCTGGTCTTGAGATCTGGATGACAACTATACTTTTACACCCAGACCCTTTTTGGGGGTGGTAGCCTGACCAAGGCATCAGGAGCGCTATCTTATTATTTATTGGTCTTTAGATCTGGATGGCAACTATGCTCTTACACCGAGATCCTTCTTGGGGGTTGTTAGCCTGACCAAGACATCGGTAGGGCTATCTAGCTATTTCTTTATCTTGAGATCTGGATGACAACTATGCTCTTACACTTAGACCCTTAATAGGGTTGGTATCCAGACCAAGGCATCAGGAGCGCTATATAGCTATTTCCTGGTCCAAAGATCTTGATGGCAACTATGCTCTTACACTCTGATCCTTCTTAGGGGTGGTAGCCCAACCAAGGCATCAAGAGTGCTATCTAGCTATTTCATGGTCTTGATATCTGGATGGAAACTATGCTCTTACACCGAGATCCTTCTTGGGGGTGGTAGCCTGACCAAGGCATCGGGTGGGCTATCTAGCTATTTCTTGGTCTTGAGATCCGGAAGACAACTATGCTTTTACACTCAGACCCTTCTTGTGGATGGTAGCCTGACCAAGGCATCAAGAGTGCTATCTTGCTATTTACTGGACCTAAGATCTGGATGGCAACTATGCTCTTACACTCAGATCCTTCCTAGGGGTGGTAGCCCGACCAAGGCATCAGGAGCGCTACCTAGCTATTTCTTGGTCTTGAGATCTGAATGGAAACTATGCTCTTACAATCAGAACCTTCTCAGGGGTGGTAGCCCGACCAAGGCATCATGAGCGCTATCTAGCTATTTCCTTGTCTTGAGATCTGGATGGTAACTAAGCTCTTACAATCAGAACCTTCTTAGGGGTGGTAGCCCGACCAAGGCATCAGGAGCGCTATCTAGCTATTTCCTGGTCTTGACATCTGCATGACAACTATGCTCTTACACTGAGACCCAACTTGGGGGTGGTAGCCAGACCAAGGCATCAGGAGCGCTATCTAGCTATTTCCTGGTCCTGAGATCTGGATGGCAACAATGCTCTTACACTCAGATCCTTCTTAGGGGTGGTAGCCCGACCAAGGCATCAAAATTTCTACCTAGCTATTTCTGTGTCTTGAGATCTGGATGACAACTATGATCTTACACTCAGATCCTTCTTTGGGGTGGTAGCCAGACCAAGGCATCAGGAGCGCTATCTAGCTATTTCATGGTATTGAGATCTGGATGGCAACTATGCTCTTACACTCAGATTTTTCTTAGGGGTGGTTGCCCGACCAAGGCATCCAGTGCGCTACCTAGATATTTCCTAGTCTTGAGATCTAGATGGCAACTATGCTCTTACACTTAAAACCTTCTTGGATTTGGTAGCCCGACCAAGGTATCGGGAGTGCTTTCTAGCTATTTCCTAGTCTTGAGATCTGGATGATAACCATGCTCTTACACTCAGATCCTTCTTGGGGGTGGTAGCCCGACGTAGGCATCAGGAGCGCTATCTAGCTATTTCCTGGTCTTAAGATCTGGATGGCAACTATGCTCTTACACTCAGATCCTTCTTAGGAGTTGTAACCTGACAAAGGCATCAGAAGCGCTACCTAGCTATTTCCTGGTCTTGAGATTTGGATGGCGACTATGCTCTTGCACTCAGAACTTTCATGGGGGTGGTAGCCCGACCAATTTATCAGTAGCGCTATCTAGCTATTTCTTGGTCTTGTTATTTGGATGACAACTATGCTCTTACACTCAGACCCTTCTTAGGGGTATTAGCCCGACCAAGGCATTAGGAGTGCTACCTAGCTATTTCCTGGTCCTGAGATCTGGATGGAAACTATGTTATTACACTCAGATCCTCCTTAGAGGTATTAGCCCGACCAAGGCATCAGGAGTGCTACCTAGTTATTTCCTGGTCTTGAAATCTGGTTGACAACTATGGTCTTACACTCAGACCCTTCTTGGAAGTGGTAGCCTGACCAAGGCATAAGGAGCGCTATCTAGCTATTTTCGAGTCCTGAGATCTGGATGGCAACTATGCTCTTACACTCGGATCCTTTTAGGGGGTGGTAGCCGGACCATGGCATTAGGAGGGCTACCTATCTATTTCCTTGTCTTGAGATCTGGATGACAACTATGCTCTTACACTCAGACCCTTCTTGGTGGTGGTAGCCCGACCAAGGCATCATGAGCGCTATCTAGCTATTTCTTGGTCTTGAGATCCTGATGGCAGTTTTGCTCTTACTCCCAGATCCTTCTTGGGGCTGGTAGCCTGACCAAGGCATCAGGAGGGCTATCTAGCTATTTCCGTGTCTTGAGATCTAGATGACAACTATACTCTTACACTCAGACCCTTCTTGGGGGTGGTAGCCCGACCAAGGCATCAGGAGCACTATCTAGCTATTTTTTGGTCCAGAGATCTGGATGGCAACTATGCGCTAACACTCAGATCCTTCTTTGTGGTTGTAGCCTAACCAAGGCATCAAGAGCACTACATAGCTATTTCCTGGTCTTGAGATCTGGTTTACAATTATGCTCTTACACTCAGACCCTTCATGGAGGTGGTAGCCCGACCAAGGCTTCAGGAGCGCTATCTAGCTATTTCCTGGTCTTGAGATCTGGATGGCAACTATTCTCTTACACTCAGATTCTTCTTGGGGGTGGTAGGCCGACCAAGGCATCAGGAGGGCTATCTACCTATTTCCTGGTATCGAGATCTGGATTGCAACTATACTCTCAAACTCAGATCCTTCTTAAGGTTTGTTGCCCGACCAAGGCATCAGGAGCGCTACCTTGCTATTTCTTGGTCTTGAGATCCTGATGGAAACTTTGCTCTTACTCCCAGATCCTTCTTGGGGGTGGTAGCCTGACCAAGGCATCAGGAGGGCTATCTAGCTATTTCCGTGTCTTGAGATCTAGATGACAACTATACACTTACACTCAGACCCTTCTTGGGGGTGGTATCCCGACCAAGGCATCAGGAGCACTATCTAGCTTTTTTTTGGTCCAGAGATCTGGATGACAACTATGCGCTTACACTCAGATCCTTCTTTGTGGTTGTAGCCTAACCAAGGCATCAGGAGCACTACATAGCTATTTCCTGGTCTTGAGATCTGGTTTACAATTAAGCTCTTACACTCAGACCCTTCTTGGAGGTGGTAGCCCGACCAAGGCATCATGAGCGCTATCTAGCTATTTCCTGGTCTTGAGATCTGGATGGCAACTATGCTCTTACACTCAGATCCTTCTTGGGGGTGGTAGCCCGACCAAGGCATCAGGAGGGCTATCTAGCTATTTCCTGGTATCGAGATCTGGATTGCAACTATACTCTCACGCTCAGATCCTTCTTAAGGGTTGTAGCCCGACCAAGGCATCAGGAGCGCTACCTAGCTATTTCCTGGTCTTGAGATCCGGATGGCAACTATGTTCGTACACTCAGATCTTTCTAGGGGGGTCGTAGCCCAACCAAGGCATCAGGAGCGCCATCTAGCTATTTCCTGGTCTTGAGATCTAGATGACAACTATGTTCTTACACTCAGACCCAACTTGGGGTTGGAATCCCGACCAAGGCATCAGGAGCACTATCTAGCTATTTTTTGGTCCTGAGATCTGGACGTCAACTATGCGCTTACACTCAGATCCTTCTTTGGGGTGGTAGCCTAACCAAGGCATCAGGAGTGCTACCTAGCAATTTTCTGGTCTTGAGATCTGGTTGACAACTATGCTCTTACACTAAGACCCTTCTTGGAGGTGGTAGCCCGACCAAGGTATCAGGAGCGCTATCTAGCTATTTCCAAGTCTTGAGATCTGGATGGCAACTATGCTCTTACACTCAGATCTTTCTTAGGGGTGGTAGCCTGACCAAGGCATCAAGAGGGCTATCTAGCTATTTCCTAGTATCGAGATCTGGATTGCAACTATGCTCTCACACTCAGATCCTTCTTGAGGGTTGCAGCCCGACCAAGGCATCAGGAGCGGTACCTAGCTATTTCCTGGTCTTGAGATCTAGATGGCAACTATGCTCTTACACTCCAAACCTTCTGAGGGGTCGTAACCCGACCAAGGCATCAGGAGCGCTATCTAGCTATTTCCTGGTCTTGAGATCTGGCTGACAACTATGCTCTTACACTCAGACCCTTCTTAGGGGTTGTAGCCTGACAAAGGCATCAGAATCGCTACCTAGCTATTTCCTGGTCATGAGATCTGGATGGCAACTATGCTCTTGCACTCAAAACTTTCATGGGGGTGGTAGCCCGACCAATTTATCAGCAGCGCTATCTAGCTATTTCTTGGTCTTGTTATCTGGATGACAACTATGCTCTTACACTCAGACCCTTCTTAGGGGTATTAGCCCGACCAAGACATTAGGAGTGCTACCTAGCTATTTCCTGGTCCTGAGATCTGGATGGAAACTATGCTCTTAAACTCAGATCCTCCTTAGGGGTATTAGCCCAACCAAGGCATCAGGAGTGCTACCTAGCAATTTCCTGGTCTTGAAATCTGGTTGACAACTATGGTCTTACACTCAGACCCTTCTTGGAAGTGGTAGCCTGACTTAGGCATCAGGAGCGCTATCTAGCTATTTTCGAGTCCTGAGATCTGGATGGCAACTATGCTATTACACTCGGATCCTTTTAAGGGGTGGTAGCCGGACCATGGCATCAGGAGGGCAACCTATCTATTTCCTTGTCTTGAGATCTGGATGACAACTATGCTCTTACACTCAGACCCTTCTTGGTGGTGGTAGACCGACCAAGGCATCAGGAGCGCTATCTAGCTATTTCTTGGTCTTGAGATCCTGATGGCAACTTTGCTCTTACTCCCAGATCCTTCTTGGGGGTTGTAGCCTGACCAAGGCATCGGGAGGGCTATCTAGCTATTTTCGTGTCTTGAGATCTATATGACAACTATACTCTTACACTTAGACCCTTCTTGGGGGTGGTAGCACGACTAAGGCATCAGGAGCACTATCTAGCTATTTTTTGGTCCAGAGATCTGGATGGCAACTATGCGCTTACACTCAGATCCTTCTTTGTGGTTGTAGCCTAAGCAAGGCATCAGGAGCACTACATAGCTATTTCCTTTTCTAGAGATCTGGTTTACAATTATGCTCTTACACTCAGACCCTTCTTGGAGGTGGTAGCCCGACCAAGGCATCAGTAGCTATCTAGCCATTTCCTGGTCTTGAGATCTGGATGGCAACTATGCTCTTACACTCAGATTCTTCTTGGGGGTGGTAGCCCGACCAAGGCATCAGGATTGCTATCTAGCTATTTCCTAGTATCGAGATCTGGATTGCAACTATACTCTTACACTCAGATCCTTCTTAAAGGTTGTAGCCCGACCAAGGCATCAGGAGCGCTACCTAGCTATTTCTTGGTCTTGAGATCCGGATGGCAACTATGTTCTTACACTCAGATCCTTTTAGGGGGGTCGTAGCCCAACCAAGGCATCAGGAGCGCTATCTAGCTATTTCCTGGTCTTGAGATCTAGATGACAACTATGCTCTTACACTCAGACCCAACTTGGGGGTGGAATCCCGACCAAGCATTAGGAGCACTATCTAGCTATTTTTTGGTCCTGAGATCTGGATGGCAACTATGCGCTTACACTCAGATCCTTCTTTGGGGTGGTAGCCTAACCAAGGCATCAGGAGTGCTACCTAGCAATTTTCTGGTCTTGAGATCTGGTTGACAACTATGCTCTTACACTAAGACCGCCCTTCTTGGAGGTGGTAGCCCGACCAAGGCATCATGAGCGCTATCTAGCTATTTCCTAGTCTTGAGATCTGGATGGCAACTATGCTCTTACACTCAGATCATTCTTAGGGGTGGTAGCCCGACCAAGGCATGAAGAGGGCTATCTAGCAATTTCCTGGTATCGAGATCTGGATTGCAACTATGCTCTCACACTCAGATCCTTCTTGGGGGATGTAGCCCGACCAAGGCATCAGGAGCGCTACCTAGCTATTTCCTGGTCTTGAGATCTGGATGGCAACTATGCTCTTACACTCCAAACCTTCTGAGGGGTCGTAACCCGACCATAGCATCAGGAGCGCTATCTAGCTATTTCCTGGTCTTGATATCTGGCTGACAACTATGCTCTTACACTCAGACCCTTCTTAGGGGTTGTAGCCTGACAAAGGCATCAGAAGCGCTACCTAGCTATTTCCTGGTCTTGAGATCTGGATGGCAACTATGCTATTGCACTCAAAACTTTCATGGGGGTGTTAGCCAGACCAATTTATCAGCAGCGCTATCTAGCTATTTCTTGGTCTTGTTATCTGGATGACAACTATGCTCTAACACTCAGACCCTTCTTAGGGGTATTAGCCCGACCAAGGCATTAGGAGTGCTACCTAGCTCTTTCCTGGTCCTCAGATCTGGATGGAAACTATGCTCTTACACTCAGATCCTCCTTAGGGGTATTAGCCCGACCAAGGCATCAGGAGTGCTACCTAGCTATTTTGTGGTCTTGAAATCTGGTTGACAACTATGGTCTTACACTCAGACCCTTCTTGGAAGTGGTAGCCTGACCAAGGCATCAGGAGCGCTATCTAGCTATTTTCGAGTCCTGAGATCTGGATGGCAACTATGCTCTTACACTCGGATCCTTTTAGGGGGTGGTAGCCGGACCATGGCATCAGAAGGGCTACCTATCTATTTCCTTGTCTTGAGATCTGGATGACAACTATGCTCTTACACTCAGACCCTTCTTGGTGGTGGTAGCCTGACCAAGGCATCAGGAGCGATTTCTAGCCTATTTCTTAGTCTTGAGATCCTGATGGCAACTTTGCTCTTACTCCCAGATCCTTCTTGGGGGTGGTAGCCTGACTAAGGCATCGGGAGGGCTATCTAGCTATTTCCGTGTCTTGAGATCTAGATGACAACTATACTCTTACACTTAGACCCTTCTTGGGGGTGGTAGCCCGACCAAGGCATCAGGAGCACTATCTAGCTATTTTTTGGTCCAGAGATCTGGATGGCAACTATGCGCTTACACTCAGATCCTTCATGGGGGTGGTAGCCTGACCAAGGCATCAGGAGGGCTATCTAGCTATTTCCTGGTATCGAGATCTGGATTGCAACTATACTCTCACACTCAGATCCTTCTTAAGGGTTGTAGCCCGACCAAGGCATAAGGAGCGCTACCTAGCTACTTTCCTGGTCTTAAGATCAGGATGGCAAATATGTTCTTACACTCAGATCCTTCTAGGGGGGGTCGTAGCCCAACCAAGGCATCAGGAGCGCTATCTAGCTATTTCCTGGTCTTGAGATCTAGATGACAACTTTGCTCTTACACTCAGACCCAACTTGGGAGTTGAACCCCGACCAAGGCATCAGGAGCACTATCTAGCTATTTTTTGGTCCAGAGATCTGGATGGCAACTATGCGTTTACACTCAGATCCTTCTTTGGGGTGGTAGCCTAACCAAGGCATCAGGAGTGCTACCTAGCAATTTTCTGGTCTTGAGATCTGGTTGACAACTATGCTCTTACACTAAGACCCTTCTTGGAGGTGGTAGCCCGACCAAGACATCAAGAGGGCTATCTAGCTATTTCCTGGTATCGAGATCTGGATTGCAACTATGCTCTCACACTCAGATCCTTCTTGGGGGTTGTAGCTTGACCAAGGCATCAGGATCGCTACCTAGCTATTTCATGGTCTTGAGATCTAGATGGCAACTATGCTCTTACACTCCAAACCTTCTGAGGGGTCGTAACCCGACCAAGGCATCAGGAGCGCTATCTAGCTATTTCCTAGTCTTAAGATCTGGCTGACAACTATGCTCTTACACTCAGACCCTTATTAGGGGTGGTATCCCGACCAAGGCATCAGGAGCGCTATATAGCTATTTCCTGGTCATGAGATCTTGATGGCAAATATGCTTTTACACTCAGATCCTCTAAGGGGTGGTTGCCCGACCTAGGCATCCGGTGCGCTACCTAGATATTTACTAGTCTTGAGATCTGGATGGCAACTATGCTCTTACACTTTAAACCTACTTGGATTTGGTAGCCAGACCAAGGTATCGGGACCGCTATCTAGCTATTTCCTGGTCTTGAGATCTGGATGATAACTATGCTCTTACACTCAGATCCTTCTTGGGGGTGGTAGCCCGATGTAGGCATCAGGAGCGCTATCTAACTATTTCCTGGTCCTGAGATCTGGATGGCAACTATGCTCTTACACTCAGATCCTCTTTTGGGGTATTAGCCCGACCAAGGCATCAGGAGTGCTACCTAGCTATTTCCTGGTCTTGAAATCTGGTTTACAACTATGCTCTAACACTCAGATACTTCTTAGGGGTTGTAGCCCGACCAAGGCATCAGGAGCGCTATCTAACTATTTCCTGGTCCTGAGATCTAGATGGCAACTATGCTCTTACACTCAGATTCTTCTTAAGGGCCTACTTGGCGGTGGTAGCCCGACGTAGGCCTCAGGAACGCTATCTAGCTATTTTCTAGTCCTGAGAGCTGGATGGCAACTATGCTTTTACACTCATATCCTCCTTAGGGATATTAGCCCGACCAAGGTATCAGGAGGGCTACCTAGCTATTTCCTGGTCTTGAAATCTGGTTGACAACTATGCTCTTACACTCAGACCCTTCTTGGAAATGGTAGCCTGACCAAGGCATTAAGAGCGCTATCTAGCTATTTCCTGGTCTTGAGATCTGGATGGCTACTATGCTCTTAGACTCAGACCCTTCTTGGTGGTGTTAGCCCGACCAAGGCATCAGGAGCGCTACCTAGCTATTTCTTGGTCTTGAGATCTGGATGGCAACTATGCTCTTGCATTCAGAACCTTTTTGGGGGTGGTAGCCTGACCATGGCATCAGCAGCGCTATCTAGCCATTTCCTGGTCTTGTGATCTGGATGACAACTATGCTCTTACACTCAGACCCTTCTTAGGGGTGGTAGCCTGACCAATGCATCAGGAGCGCTATCTAGCTATTTCTGAGTCCTGAGATCAGGATGTCAACTATGCTCTTACACTCGGATCCTCTTAAGAAGTGGTAGCCCGACCAAGGCATCAGGAGGGCTACCTATCTATTTCCTGGTCTTGAGATCTGGATGACAACTATGGTCTTACTCTCAGACCCTTCTTGGTGGTGTTAGCCAGACCAAGGCATCAGGAGCGCTATCTAGCTATTTCTTGGTCTTGAGATCCTGATGGCAACTATGCTCTTACTCCCAGATCCTTCTCGGGGGTGGTAGCCTGACCAAGGCATCGGAAGGGCTATCTAGCTATTTCCGTGTCTTGAGATCTAGATGACAACTATACTCTTACACTCAGACCCTTCTTAGGGGTGGTAGCCTGACCAAGGCATCATGAGCACTATCTAGCTATTTTTTGGTCCTTAGATCTGGATGGCAACTATGCGCTTACACTCAGATCCTTATTTGGGGTAGTAGCTTAACCAAGGCATCAGGAGCACAATCTAGCTATTTCCTGGTCTTGAGATCTGGTTGACAACTATGCTCTTACACTCAGACCCTTCTTGGAGGTGGTAGCCCGACCAAGGCATCAGGAGCGCTATCTAGCTATTTCTTGGTCTTGAGATCTGGATGGCAACTATGCTCCTACTCCCAGATCCTTCTTGAAGGTGGTAGCCTGACCAAAACATCGGGAGGGCTATCTAGCTATTTCCTGGTATCGAGATCTGGATTGCAACAATACTCTCACACTCAGATCCTTTTGGGGGGTTGTAGCCCGACCAAGGCATCAGGAGCGCTACCTAGCTATTTCCTGGTCTTGAGATCTGGATGGCGACTATGTTCTTACACTCAGAACCTTCCAGGGCGGTCGTAGCCCGACCAAGGCATCAGAAGCGCTATCTAGCTATTTCCTGGTCTTGAGATCTGGTAACAACTATGCTCTGACACTCATACCTAACTTGGGGGTGGTACCCAACAATGGCATCAGGAGCACTATCTAGCTATTTTTTGGTCATGAGATCTAGATGGCAACTATGCGCTTACACTCAGATCCTTTTTTGGGGTGGTAGCCTAACCAAGGCATCAGGAATGCTACCTAGCTATTTCCTAGTCTTGAGATCTGGTTGACAACTATGCTCTTACACTCAGACCCTTCTTTGAGGTGGTAGCCCGACTAAGGAATCTGGAGCGCTTTCTACCTATTTCCTGGTCTTGAGATCTGGATGGCAACTATGCTCTTACACTCAGATCCTTCTTAGGGGTGGTAGCCCGACCAAGGCATTAGGAGGGCTGTCTAGCTATTTCCTAGTATCGTGATCTGGATTGCAACTATGCTCTCACACTCATATCCTTCTTGGGGGTTGTAGCCCGACCATGGCATCAGGAGCGCTACCTAGCTATTTCCTGGTCTTGAGATCTGGATGGGAACTATGCTTTTACACTCAGAACCTTCTGAGGGGTTGTAGCTCGACCAATGCATCAGGAGCGCTATTTAACTATTTCATGGTCTTGAGATCTGGATGACAATTATGCTCTTACACTCAGACCCAACTTAGGGGTGGTAGATCGACCAAGGCATCAGGAGCGCTATCTAGCTATTTCCTGGTCCTGAGATCTCGATGGCAACTATGCTCTTACACTCACATGCTTCTTAGGGGTGGTAGACCGACCAAGGCATCAGGAGCGCTACCTGGCTATTTCTTGGTCTTGAGATCTGGATGAAAACTATGCTCTTACACTCAGACCCTTCTTGGGGGTGGTAGCCTGACCATGGCATCAGGGGCGCTATCTAGCTATTTCTTAGTCTTGAGATCTTGATGGAAACTATGCTCTTACACCGAGATCCTTCTTGGGGGTGGTAGCCTGACCAAGGCATCGGGAGGGCTATCTATCTATTTCCATGTCTTGAGATCTGGATGACAACTACGCTCTTACACTCAGATCCTTCTTGCGGGTGGTAGCCCGACAAAGGTATCAGGAGGGCTATCTAGCTATTTCCTGGTATCGAGATCTGGATGGCAACTATGCCCTTACACTCAGATCCTTCTAAGGGGTGGTAGCCAGATCAAGGCATCAGGAGCGCTACCTAGCCATTTCCTGGTCTTGAGATCTGGATGGCAACTATGCTCTTACACTTAGACACTTCTTAGGGGTGGTAGCCCGACCAAGGCCTCAAAATATAGTTCAAGACCAAAAAGGAAGTTCTTTTCCGCTCTAGCAGCAACTTCGCTGTCGGATGCCATTGCTTCACCATACTAGCTGTGGTTGCTTAACCAGGCTCTGATACCAACTGTCACGGGGTTAAAGTTTGTGCAGCTAACCCGTGCGGCACCTAGACAATTTTTGGCGAGATTGCTAAGTAAGCCTTGCTTGATCACTCTCAAAGGCTAGAGAGACTAGAGAAGGACTAGAAGAGCTTTGTAGGAAAATAAGGCAAAGTGTATTACTATGAGAAAGCTTTACAATGCTTTGAGTATTCTTGGCTTGGATGCCTTACAAATGAGCGGGGATACCTATTTATAGTGGTTCACCTCCTCAATGAATGTTCTAGACTACTCTAGGAGATTGAGTCACCAGAATGTTCTACAATGTATCTAGGTTTCTCTACAAGTATTTATAACCCTAGATATTTACAAGAGAGTACTAGAATGTTACTAGAGTCTTCCAAGGATGACCTTGCTAGATGAGTGGAGAAGACTCTAGAATCTTCCAAGGGCTTGTGCCTAACTTTGGGCCTTGTTTGGGATCATTGGATCAAAATAAGGCGGGCCGTGACAGCTAGTTAGCTATTTCCTGGTCTTGAGATCTGGATGACAACTATGCTCTTACACTCAGACCCTTCTTGGTGGTGGTAGCCCGACCAAGGCATCAGAAGCGCTATCTAGCTATTTCGTGGTCTTGTGATCCTGATGGCAACTATGCTTTTACTCTTAGATACTTCTTGGGGGTGGTAGACTGACCAAAACATCGGGAGGGCTATCTAGCTATTTTCGTGTCTTGAGATCTAGATGACAACTATGCTCTTACACTCAGACCCTTCTTGGGAAGGTAGCCTAACCAAGGCATCAGGAGCGCTACCTAGATATTTTCTGGTCTTGAGATCTGGTTGACAACTATGCTCTTACACTCAGACCCTTCTCGGAGGTGGTAGCCCGATCAAAGCATCTAGAGCGCTATATAGCTATTTCCTAGTCTTGAGATCTGGATGGCAACTATGCTCGTACACTCAGATCCTTCTTGGGGGTGGTAGCCTGACCAAGGCATCAGGAGCGCTATCTAGCTATTTCTTGGTCTTGTAATCTGAATGACAACTATGCTCTTACACTCAGACCCTTCTTAAGGGTGGTAGCTTGACCAAGGCATAAGGAGCGCTATCTAGCTATTTCCTAGTATTGAGATCTGGATGGCAACTATGCTCTTACACTCGGATTCTTTTAAGGGGTGGTAGCCCGATCAAGGCATCAGGAGGGCTACCTATCTATTTCCTAGTCTTGAGATCTGGATGACAACTATGCTCTTACACTCAGAATTTTCTTTGGGTCGTAGCCAAACCAAGGCATCAGGAGCGCTATCTAGCTATTTCCTGGTCTTGAGATCTGGATGGCAATTATTCTTTCACACTCAGATCCTTCTTAGGGGTTGTAGCCCGACCAAGGCATTAGGTGCGCTACCTAGCTTTTTCCTAGTCTTGAGATCTGGATGGAAATTATGCTCTTACACTCAGACCCATCTTGGGGGTGGTAGCTCGACCAAGGCATCAGGAGGGCTATCTAGCTATTTCCTGGTATCGAGATCTGGATTGCAACTATGCTTTCACGCTCAAATCCTTCTTGTGGGTTGTAGCACGACCAAGGCATCTGGAGCGCTACCTAGCTATTTCCTCGTCTTATGATTTGGATAGCAACTATGCTCTTACACTCAGAACCTTCTGAGGGGTCGTAGCCCGACAAAGGCATCAGGAGCGCTATCTAGCTATTTCCTGGTCTTGAGATTTGGATGAAAACTATGCTCTTACACTCAGACCCAACTTGGGCTTGGTATCCCGACCAAGGCATCAGGAGCGCTATCTAGCTATTTCCTGGTCCTGAGATCTAGATTGCAACTATGCTCTTACACACAGATCCTTCTTAGGGGTGGTAGCCCGACCAAGGCATTATGAGCGCTACCTAGCTATTTCTTGGTCTTGAGATCTGGATGGCAACTATGCTCGTACACTCAGATCCTTCTTGGGGGTGGTAGCCCAACCAAGGCATCAGGAGCGCTATCTAGCTATTTCCTGGTCTTGTGATCTTGATGACAACTATGCTCTTACGCTCAGACCCTTTAAGGGTGGTAGCTTGACCAAGGCATCAGGAGCGCTATCTAGCTATTTTCTAGTATTGAGATCTGGATGGCAACTATGCTCTTACACTCGGATTCTTTTAAGGGGTGGTAGCCCGATCAAGGCATAAGGAGGGCTACCTATCTATTTCCTAGTCTTGAGATCTGGATGACAACTATGCTCTTACACTTAGAACCTTCTAGGGGTCGTAGCCAAACCAAGGCATCAGGAGCGCTATCTAGCTATTTCCTGGTCTTGAGATCTTGATGGCAATTATTCTCTCAAACTCAGATCCTTCTTGGGGGTTGTAGCCCGACCAAGGCATTAGGAGCGCTACCTAGCTTTTTTCTAGTCTTGAGATCTGGATGGCAATTATGCTCTTACACTCAGACCCTTCTTGGGAGTGGTAGCTCGACCAAGGCATCAGGTGGGCTATCTAGCTATTTCCGTGTCTTGAGATCTAGATGACAACTATGCTCTTACACTCAGACCCTTCTTGGGGGTGGTAGCCCGACCAAGGCATCAGGAGCACTATCAAGCTATGTTTTGGTCCAGAGATCTGGATGACAACTATGCGCTTACACTCAGATCCATCTTTGGGAAGGTAGCCTAACCAAGGCATCAGGAGTGCTACCTAGATATTTTCTGGTCTTGAGATCTGGTTGACAACTATGCTCTTACACTCAGATCCTTCTTGTGGGTTGTAGCCCGACCAAGGCATCAGGAGCGCTATCTAGCTATTTCCTGGTCTTGAGATTTGGATGAAAACTATGCTCTTACACTCAGACCCAACTTGGGCGTAGTAGCCCGACCAAGGCATCAGGAGCGCTATCTAGCTATTTCCTGGTCCTGAGATCTAGATGGCAACTATGCTCTTACACACAGATCCTTCTTAGGGGTTGTAGCCCGACCAAGGCATTATGAGCGCTACCTAGCTATTTCTTGGTCTTGAGATCTAGATGACAACTATGCTCTTACACTCAGAACCTTCTTGGGGGTGGTAGCCTGACCAATGCATCAGGAGCGCTATCTAGCTATTTCTTAGTCTTGAGATCTGGATGGCAACTATGCTCTAACACCGAGATCCTTCTTGGGGGTGGTAGCCTGACTTAGGCATCGGGAGGGCTGTCTAGCTATTTCCGTGTCTTGAGATCTGGATGACAACTACACTCTTACACTCATATCCTTCTTAGGGGTGGTAGCCCGACCATGGCATCGAGAGGGCTATCTAGCTATTTCCTTATATCGAGATCTGGATGGAAACTATGCTCTCACACTCAGATCCTTCTTAGGGGTTGTAGCCCGACCAAGGCATCAGGAGCGCTACCTAGCTATTTCCTGGTCTTGAGATCTGGATGGCAACTATGCTCTTACACTTGGACACTTCTAAGGGGTGGTAGCCCGACCAAGGCCTCAAAATATAGTTCAAGACCAAAAAGGAAGTTCTCTTCCGCTCTAGCAGCAACTTCGCTGTCGGATGCCATTGTTTCGCTAAACTAGCTGTGGTTGCTTAACCAGGCTCTGATACCAACTGTCATGGGGTTAAAGTTTGCGCAGCTAACCCGTACGGCACCTAGACAATTTTTGGCGAGATTGCTAAGTAAGCCTTACTTGATCACTCTCAAAGGCTAGAGAGACTAGAGAAGGACTAGAAGAGCTTTATAGGAAAATAAGGCAAAGTGTATTGCTATGAGAAAGCTTTACAATGCTTTGAGTATTCTTGGCTTGGATGCCTTACAAATGAGAGGGGATACCTATTTAAAGTGGTTCACCTCCTCAATGAATGTTCTAGACTACTCTAGGAGATTGAGTCTCCAGAATGTTCTACAATGTATCTAGGTTTCTCTACAAGTATTTATAACCCTAGACATTTACAAGAGAGTTCTAGAATGTTACTAGAGTCTTCCAAGGATGACCTTGCTAGATGAGTAGAGAAGACTCTAGAATCTTCCAAGGGCTTGTGCCTAACTTTGGGCCTTGTTTGGGCTCATTGGATCAAAATAAGGCGGGCCGTGATAGCTAGTTAGCTATTTCCTGGTCTTGAGATCTGGATGACAACTATGCTCTTACACTCAGACCCTTCTTGGTGGTGGTAGCCCGACCAAGGCATCAGAAGCGTTATCTAGCTATTTCTTGGTCTTGTGATCCTGATGGAAACTATGCTCTTACTCCAAGATCCTTCTTGGGGGTGGTAGCCTGACCAAGGCATCGGGAGGGCTATCTAGCTATTTCCGTGTCTTGAGATCTAGATGACAACTATGCTCTTACACTCAGATCCTTCTTGGGGGTAGAAGCCTGACCAAGGCATCAGGAGAGCTATATAGTTATTTCTGTGTCTTGAGATCTGGATGACAACTATGCTCTTACACTCAGACCCTTCATGGGGGTGATAGCCTAACCAAGGCATCATGAGCGCTATCTAGCTATTCCCTGGTCTTGAGATCTGGATGGCAACTTTGCTCTTACACACAGATTCTTTTTAGGGGTGGAAGCCCGACCAAGTAATCAGAAGCGCTACCTAGCTATTTCCTGGTCTTGAGATCTGGATGGTAACAATGCTCTTACACTCAGAACCTTCTTGGGGGTGGTAGCCCGACCAAGGCATGAGAAACGCTATCTAGCTATTTCCAAGTCTTGACATCTAGATGACAACTATGCTCTTACACTCAGACCCAACTTGAGGCCTGACCGAGGCATCGGGAGGGCTGTCTTGCTATTTCCGTGTCTTGAGATCTGGATGAGAACTATGCTCTTACACTCAGATCCTTCCTGGGGTGGTAGCCCGACCAAGGCATCAGGAGGGCTATCTAGCTATTTCCTGGTATCGAGATCTTGATGGCAATTATGCTCTCATACTCTAATCTTTCTTGGGGGTTGTAGCCCGACCAAGGCATCAGGAGCGCTACCTAGCTATTTCCTGATCTAGAGATCTGGATGGCAACTATGTTCTTACACTTAGACACTTCTAAAGGGTGGTAGTCTGACCAAGGCATCAGGAGTGCTATCTAGCTATTTCCTGGACTTGAGATCTGGATGACAACCATGCTCTTACACTCAGACCTTTCTTGGGGGTTTTAGCCTGATCAAGGCATCATGAGCGCTATCTAGCTATTTCCTAGTCCTAAGATCTAGATGGCAACTATGCTCTTACACTCAGATCCTTTTTAATTGTGGTAGCCCGCCCAAGGCATCGGGAGCGCTACCTAACTATTTCCTGGTATTGAGATCTGGATGGCAACTATGCTCTTACACTTAGATACTTCTAAGGGGTGGTAGCTCGACCAAGGCATTGGGTGTGCTATCTAGCAATTTCCTGGTCTTGAGATCTGGATAACAACTATGCTTTTACACTCAGAGCCTTCTTAGGGGTGGTAGCCCGACCAAGGCATCATGAGCGCTATCTAGCTATTTTCTGGTCTTGAGATCTGGATGACAACTATGCCCCTATTCTCTCTTAAAGCTTTATAAAGCTCGGCGAGTAGATCCTTTTTAATTGTGGTAGCCCGCCCGAGGCATCATGAGCGCTACCTAACTATTTCCTGGTCTTGAGATCTGGATTTCAACTATGCTCTTACACTTAGACACTTCAAAGGGGTGGTAGCCCGACCAAGGCATCAGGAGTGCTATCTAGCTATTTCCTGGTCTTGAGATCTGGATGACAACTATGCTCTTACACTCAGACCCTTCCTGGGGGTGTTAGCCCGACCAAGTCCTCATGAGCGCTATCTAGCTATATTCTGGTCTTGAGATCTGGATGGCAACTATGCTCTTACACTTAGATCCTTCTTAGGGGTGGTAGCCCGACTAAGGCATCAGGAGCGCTACCTAGCTATTTCCTGGTCTTGAGATATAGATGGCAACTATGATCTTACACTCAGAACCTTCTTAGGGGTTTTAGCCCGACCAAGGCATCAGAAGCTCTATCTAGCTATATCCTGGTCTTGAGATCTGGATGGCAACTATGCTCTTACACTCAGACCCAACGTTGGGGTGGTAGCCCGACCAAGGCATCAGGAGCCCTATCTAGCTATTTCCTTATCCTAAGATTTGGATGGCAACTATGCTCTTACACTTAGATCCTTCTTAAGGTTGGTAGCCTGACCAAGGCATTATGAGTGCTACCTAGCTATTTCCTAGTCTTGATATGTGGATGGAAACTATGCTCTAACACCGAGATTCTTCTTGGGGGTTGTAGCTTGACCGAGGCATCGGGAAAGCTATCAAGCTATTTCCGTGTCTTGAGATCTGGATGATAACTATGCTCTTACAATCAGATCCTTCTGGGGGGTAGTAGCCCGACCAAGGCATCAGGTTGGCTATTTAGCGATTTCCTGGAATCGAGATCTAGATGGCAACTATGCTCTCACACTCAGATCCATCTTGGGGGTTGTAGCCCGACCAAGGCATCAGGAGCGCTACCTAGCTATTTCCTGGTCTTGAGATCTGGATGGCAACTATGCTCTTACACTTAGACACTTCTAAGGGGTGGTAGCCCTACCAAGGCATCACGAGTGCTATCTAGCTATTTCCTGGTTTTGAGATCTGGATGACAACTATGCTCTTATACTCAGACCATTCATGGGGGTGGTAGTTCGATCAAGGCATCAGGAACGCTATCTAAGTATTTCCTAGTCCTGAGATCTGGATGGCAACTATGCTCTTACACTCAGCCTGACCAAGGCATCAGGAGAGCTATCTAGCTATTTCTTAGTCTTGAGATCAGGATGACAACTATGCTCTAACACCGATATCCTTTTTAGGGGTGGTAGCCTGACCAAGGCATCGGGAGGGCTATCTAGCTATTTTCGTGTCTTGAGATCTGGATGACGGCTATGCTCTTACACTCAGATTCTTCTTGGGTGTGGTAGCCTGACCAAGGCATAAGGAGGGCTATCTAGCTATTTCCTGGAATCGAGATCTGGATGGCAACTATGCTCTCACACTCAGATCCTTCTTTGGGGTTGTAGCCCGACCAAGGCATCAGGAGCGCTACCTAGCTATTTCCCGGTCTTGACCTCTGGATGGCAACTATGCTCTAACACTTAGACACTTCTAAAGCGTGGTAGCCTGACCAAGGCATCAGGAGTGCTATCTAGCTATTTTCTGGACTTGAGATCTGGATGACAACAATGCTCTTACACTCAGATCCTTCTTTGGGGTGGTAGCCCGACCAAGGCATCAGGAGGGCTATCTAGCTATTTCCTGGTATCGAGATTTGGATGGCAATTATGCTCTCACACTCAGATCCTTCTTGGGGGTTGTAGCCTGACCAAGGCATCAGGAGCGCTACCTAGCTATTTCCTGGTCTTGAGATCTAGATGGAAACTATGCTCTTACACTCAGACCCTTCTTGGGGGTTGTAGCTCGATCAAGGCATCAGGAGCGCTATCTAGCTATTTCCTAGTCCTGAGATCTAGATGGCAACTATGCTTTTACACTTAGACCATTCTTGTGGTTGGTAGCCTGACCAAGGCATCATGAGCGCTATCTAGCTATTTTTTAGTCTTGAGATCTGGATGTCAATTATGCTCTAACACCGAGATCCTTCTTAGGGGTGGTAACCTGACCAAGGCATCGGGAGGGATATCTATCTATATCAGTGTCTTGAGATCTAGATGACAGCTATGCTCTTACACTCAGATCCTTCTTGGGGGTTGTAGCCCAGCTAAGGCATTAGGAGAACTATCTAGCTATTTCCTGGTATCGAGATCTGGATGGCAACTATGCTCTAACATTCAGATCCTTCTTGGGGGTTGTAGCCCGACCAAGGCATCAAGAGCTCTACCTAGCTATTTCCTGGACTTGAGTTTTGGATGACAACTATGCTCTTACACTCAGACCTTTCTTGGGGGTGGTAGCCTGATCAAGGCATCAGGAGCGCTATCTTGCTATTTCCTAGTCCTGAGATCTAGATGGCAACTATGCTCTTACACTCAGATCCTTTTTTGGTCCAGAGATCTGGATGACAACTATGCGCTTACACTCAGATCCATCTTTGGGGTGGTAGCCTAACCAAGGCATCAGGAGCGCTACCTAGCTATTTTCTGGTCTTGAGATGTGGTTGACAACTATGCTCTTACAATCATACCCTTCTTGGAGGTGGTAGCCCGACCATGGCATCTGGAGCGCTATCTAGCTATTTCCTAGTCTTGAGATCTGGATGGCAACTATGCTCTTACACTTATATCCTTCTTGGGGGTGGTAGCCCGACAAAGGCATCTGGAGCGCTACCTAGCTATTTCCTAATCTTGAGATCTGGATGGCACCTATGCTCTTACACTTAGACACTTCTAAGGGGTGGTAGCCTGACCAAGCCATCACGAGCGTTATCAAGCTATTTTCTGGTCCTGAGATCTGGATGGAAACTATGCTCTCACACTCAGATCCTTCTTGGGTGTTGTAGCCCGACCAAGGCATCAGGAGCACTATCTAGCTATTTCTTGGTCTTGAGATCTGGATGGCAACTATGCTCTTACACCGAGATCCTTCTTGGGGGTGGTGGCCTGACCAATTCATCAGGAGGGCTATCTAGCTATTTCCTTGTCTTGAGATCTGGATGACAAGTATGCTTTTACATTCAGACCATTCTTTGGGGTGGTAGCCCGACCAAGGCATCAAGAGCGCTATCTTGCTATTTCCTGGACCTAAGATCTGGATGGAAACTATGCTCTTACACTCAGATCATTCGTAGGGGTGGTAGCCCGACCAAGGCATCAGGGGCTCTACCTAGCTATTTCCTAGTCTTGAGATCTGGATGGCACCTATGCTCTTATACTTAGACACTTTTAAGGGGTGGTAGCCTGACCAAGACATCAGGAGCGTTATCAAGCTATTTTCTGGTCCTGATATCTGGATGGAAACTATGCTTTTACACTCAGATCCCTCTTAGGGGGTGGTAGGCTGACCGAGGCATCGGGAGGGCTATCTAGCTATTTCTGTGTCTTTAGATCTGGATGACAACTATGCTCTTACACTCAGATCCTTCTTGGGGGTGGTAGCCCGACCAAGGCATCAGGAGAGCTATCTAACTATTTCCTTGTCCTGAGATTTGGATGGCAATTATGCTCTTACACTCAGACCTTTCTTGGGGGTGGTAGCCTGATCAAGGCATCATGAGCGCTATCTAGCTATTTCCTAGTCCTGAGATCTAGATGGAAACTATGCTCTTACACTCAAATCCTTTTTAATTGTGGTAGCCCGCCCAAGGCATCAGGAGCTCTACCTAGCCATTTCCTGGTCTCGAGGTCTGGATGGCAACTATGCTCTTGCACTTAGACACTTCTAAGTGGTGGTAGCCCGACCAAGGCATCAGGAGTGCTATCTAGCTATTTTCTGGTATTGAGATCTGGATGACAACTATGGTCTTACACTCAGAAGTTTCTAGGGGGTCGTAGCCCTACCAAGGAATCAAAAGCGCTATCTAGCTATTTCTTTTTCTTAAGATCTGGATAGAAACTATGCTCTTACACCCAGATCCTTCTTAAGGGTGGTAGCCTGACCAAGGCATCAGGAGCGCTGTCTAGCTATTTTCTGGTCTTGAAATCTGGATGGCAACTATGCTCTTACACTCAGATCCTTCTTAGGGGTGGTAGCCCGACCAAGGCAACAGGAGCGCTATCTAGCTATTTCCTGGTCCTGAGATCTAGATGGCAACTATGCTCTTACACTCAGAAGTTTCAAGGGGGTCGTAGCCCGACCAAGGAATCAGGAGCGCTATCTAGCTATTTCTTAGTCTTGAGATCTGGATGGCAACTGTGCTCTTACAGTTAGATCCTTCTTGGGCGTGGTAGCCTGACCAAGGCATCGGTAGGGCTATCTAGCTATTTCCGTGTCTTGAGATCTGGATGACACTTATGCTCTTACACTTAGATTCTTCTTGGGGGTGGTAGCTTGACCAAGGCATCAGGAGGGCTATCTAGCTATTTCCTGGTCTCGAGATCTGAATGTCAACTAAGCTCTAACACTCAAATCCTTTTTAATTGTGGTAGCCCGACCAAGGCATCAGGAGCACTACCTAGCTATTTCCTGGTCTTGAGATCTGGATGACAACTTGCTCTTACACTCAGACCCTTTTTGGGGGTGGTAGCTCGACCAAGGCATCAGGAGTGCTACCTAACTATTTCTTGGTCTTGAGATCTGGATGGCAACTATACTCTTACACTCAAAACTTTCTTGGGTGTCGTAGCCCGACCAAGGTATCAGGAGCACTATCAAGCTATTTCTTGGTCTTGAGATCTGGATGGCAACTATGCTCTTACACCCAGATCCTTCTTGGGGGTGGTATCCTGACCAATACATTAGTAGGGCTATCTAGCTATTTCCGTGTCTTGAGATCTGGATGACACTTATGCTCTTAAACTTAGATCCTTCGAAGGGGGGGGGGGGGGGGGGGGGGGGGTAGCCTGACCAAATTATCAGGAAGGCTATCTAGCTATTTCTTGGTCTCGAGATCTGGATGGCAACGAAGCTCTTACACTCAGATCCTTTTTAATTTTGGTAGCCCGACCAAGGCATAAGGAGCACTACCTAGCTATTTCCTGGTGTTGAGATCTGGATGACAACTATGCTCTTACACTCAGACCCTTTTTGGGGGTGGTAGCCCGACCAAGGCATCAGGAGTGCTACCTAACTATTTCTTGGTCTTGAGATCTGGATGGCAACTATGCTCTTACACTCAAAACTTTCTTGGGTGTCGTAGCCCGACCAAGGCATCAGGAGCGCTATCTAGCTATTTCTTGGTCTTGAGATCTAGATGGCAACTATGCTCTTACACCCAGATCCTTCTTGGGGGTGGTAGCCTAACCAATACATCAGTAGGGCTATCTAGCTATTTCCGTGTCTTGAGATCTGGATGACACTTATGCTCTTACACTTATATCCTTCTTGGGGGGGAGGGGTAGCCCGACCAAGGTATCAGAAGGGCTATCTAGCTATTTCTTGGTCTCGAGATCTGGATGGCAACTAAGCTCTTACACTCAGATCCTTTTTAATTTTGGTAGCCCAACCAAGGCATAAGGAGCACTACCTAGCTATTTCCTGGTCATGAGATATGGATGACAACTATTCTCTTACACTAAGGCCATTTTTGGGGGTGGTAGCCCGACCAAGGCATCTGGAGTGCTACCTAGCTATTTCCTGGTCTTAAGATGTGGATGGCAACTATGCTCTTACACTCAAACCTTTCTTGGGGTCGTAGCCCGACCAAGTCATCAGGAGCGCTATCTAGCTATTTCTTGGTCTTGAGATCTGGATAACAACTATGCTTTCACACTCAGGCATCAGTAGCGCTGTCTAGCTATTTTCTGGTCTTGAGATCTGGATGGCAACTATGCTCTTACGCTAAGATCCTTCTTAGGGGTAGTAGCCCGACCAAGGCATCATTAGTGCTACCTAGCTATTTCCTGCTCTTTAGATCTGGATGACATCTATGCTCTTACACTCAAAACTTTCTTAGTGGTCATAGCCCGACCAAGGACTCAGTAGCGCTATCTAGCTATTTCTTGGTCTTGAGATCTGGATTGCAACTATGCTCTTACACCCATATCCTTCTTGGTTGTGGTAGCCTGACCAATACATCGGTAGGGCTATCTAGTTATTTCTATGTCTTGAGATCAGGATGACACTTATGCTCCTTCTTTGGGATGGTAGCCCGACCAAGGCATCAGGAGCGTTATCTAGCTATTTCCTGGTCATGAGATCTGGATGACAACTACACTCTTACACTCAGACCCTTTTTAGGGGTGGTAGCCCGACCAAGGCATCTGGAGCGCAACCTAGCTATTTCCTAGTCTTAAGTTCTGGATGACAACTATGCTCTTACACTCAGACCCTTCTTGAGAATGGTAGCCCAACTAAGGCATCATGAGCGTTATCTAGCTATTTCCTAGTTCTGAGATCTGGATGGCAACTATGCTGTTACATTCGGATCCTTTTTAATTGAGGTAGGCCGACCAAGGCATCAAGAGCGCTACCTAGCAATTACCTGGTCTTGAGATCTGGATGACAACTACGCTCTTACACTTAGACCCTTCTTGGTGGTGGTAGCCCGACCAAGGAATTAGGAGCGCTATCTAGCTATTTGTTTGTCTTGAGATATGGATATAAACTATCTCTTACACCCAGATCCTTCTTAAGGGTGGTAGCCTGACCAAGGCACCGGGAGGGCTATCTAGCTATTTCTGTGTCTTAAGATCTGGATGACACTTATGCTCTTACACTTAGATCCTTTTTTAGGGGTTGAAGCCCGACCAAGGCATCAGTGGCGCTATCTAGCTATTTCCTAGTCCTAAGATCTGGATGGCAACTATGCTCTTACACTCGGATCCTTTTTAATTGTGGTAGCCAGACCAAGGCATTAAGAGCGCTACCTAGCTATTACCGGGTCTTGAGATTTGGATGACAACTATGCTCTTACACACGGACCCTTCTTGGAAGTGGTAGCCCGACCAAGGAATTAGAAGCGCTATCTAGCTATTTCTTTGTCTTGAGATCTGGATAGAAACTATGCTCTTACACCTAGATCCTTCATAAGGGTGGTAGCCTGACCAAGGCACTGGGAGGGCTATTTAGCTATTTCCGTGTCTTGAGATCTGGATGACCCTTATGCTCTTACACTTAGATCCTTTTTAGGGGTGGAAGCCCGACCAAGGCATCAGGAGGGCTATCTAGCTATTTCCTGGTCTTGAAATCTTGATGGAAACTATGCTCTTACACTTAGATCCTTCTTTGGGATGGTAGCCCGAACAAGGCATCAGGAGCGCTACCTAGCAATTTTGTGGTCTTGAGATCTGGCTGACAACTATGCTCTTACACTCACACCTTTTTTGTGGGTGGTAGTCCGACCAAGGCATAAGGAGCATTATCTAGCTATTTACTAGTTCAGAGATCTGGATGCCAACTATGCTCTTACACTCAGATCCTTCTTAGGGATGGTAGCCCGACCAAGGCATCAAGAGCGCTACCTAGCTATTACCTGGTCTTGAGATCTGGATGACAATTACGCTCTTACACTTATACCCTTCTTGGTGGTGGTAGCCCGACCACGGAATTAGGAGCGCTATCTAGCTATTTCTTTGTCTTGAGATCTAGATAGAAACTATGCTCTTACACCCAGATCCTTCTTAAGGGTGGTAGCCTGACCAAGGCACCGGGAGGGCTATCTAGCTATTTCTGTGTCTTGAGATCTGGATGACACTTATGCTCTTACACTTAGATCCTTTTTAGGGGTGGAAGCCCGACCAAGGCATCAGGAGCGCTATCTAGCTATTTCCTAGTCCTGAGATCTGGATGGCAACTATGCTCTTACACTCGGATCCTTTTTAATTGTTTTAGCCCGACCAAGGCATTAAGAGCGCTACCTAGCTATTACCTGGTCTTGAGATTTGGATGACAACTATGCTCTTACACTCGGACCCTTCTTGGAAGTGGTAGCCCGACCAAGGAATTAGAAGCGCTATCTAGCTATTTCTTTGTCTTGAGATCTGGATAGAAACTATGCTCTTACACCCAGATCCTTCTTAAGGGTGGTAGCCTGACCAAGGCACCGGGAGGGCTATTTAGCTATTTCCGTGTCTTGAGATCTGGATGACACTTATGCTCTTACACTTAGATCCTTTTTAGGGGTGGAAGACCGACCAAGGCATCAGGAGGGCTATCTAGCTATATCCTGGTCTTGAAATATTGATGGAAACTATGCTCTTACACTTAGATCCTTCTTTGGGATGGTAGCCCGAACAAGGCATCAGGAGCGCTACCTAGCAATTTCCTGGTCTTGAGATCTGGATGACAACTATGCTCTTACACTCACACCCTTTTTGTGGGTGGTAACCCGTCCAAGGCATCAGAAGCATTATCTAGATATTTACTAGTTCTGAGATCTGGATGCCAACTATGCTCTTACACTCAGATCCTTCTTAGGGATGGTAGCCCGACCAAGGCATCAAGAGCGCTACCTAGCTATTACCTGGTTTTGAGATCTGGATGACAACTACGCTCTTACACTTAGACCCTTCTTGGTGGTGGTAGCCCGACCAAGGAATTAGGAGCGCTATCTAGCTATTTCTTTGTCTTGAGATCTGGATAAACACTGTGCTCTTACACCCAGATCCTTCTTAAGGGTTGTAGCCTGACCAAGGCACCGGGAGGGCTATCTAGCTATTTCTGTGTCTTGAGATCTGGATGACACTTATGCTCTTACACTTAGATCCTTTTTAGGGGTGGAAGCCCGACCAAGGCATCAGGAGCATATCTAGCTATTTCCTAGTCCTGAGATCTGGAGGGCAACTATGCTCTTACACTCGGATCCTTTTTAATTGTGGTCGCCCGACCAAGGCATTAAGAGCGCTACCTAGCTATTACCTGGTCTTGAGATTTGGATGACAACTATGCTCTTACACTCAGACCCTTCTTGGAAGTGGTAGCCCGACCAAGGAATTAGAAGCGCTATCTAGTTATTTCTTTGTCTTGAGATCTGGATAGAAACTATGCTCTTACACCCAGATCCTTCTTAAGGGTGGTAGCCTGACCAAGGCACCGGGAGGGCTATTTAGCTATTTCCGTGTCTTGAGATATGGATGACACTTATGCTCTTACACTTAGATCCTTTTTAGAGGTGGAAGCCTGACCAAGGCATCAGGAGGGCTATCTAGCTATTTCCTGGTCTTGAAATCTTGATGGAAATTATGCTCTTACACTTAGATCCTTCTTTGGGATGGTAGCCCGAACAAGGCATTAGGAGCGCTACCTAGCAATTTCCTGGTCTTGAGATCTGGATGACAACTATGCTCTTACACTCACACCCTTTTTGTGGGTGGTAGCCCGACCAAGGCATCATGAGCATTATCTAGATATTTACTAGTTCTGAGATCTGGATGCCAACTATGCTCTTACACTCAGATCCTTCTTAGAGATGGGAGCCCGACCAAGGCATCAGGAGCGCTACCTAACTATTTCCTGGTCTTGAGATCTGGATGACAACTATGCTCTTACACTCAGATCCTTCTTAGGGATGGCAGCCCGACCAAGGCATCAGGAGCGCTACCTAGCTATTTCCTGGTCTTGAGATCTGGATAACAACTATGCTTTCACACTAAGACCCTTTTTTGGGGTGGTAGCCCGACCAAGGCATCAGTAGCGCTGTCTAGCTATTTTCTGGTCTTGAGATCTGAATGGCAACTATGCTCTATCACTTAGATACTTCTTAGGGGTGGTAGCCAGACCAAGGCATCATTAGTGCTACCTAGCTATTTCCTGTTCTTGAGATCTGGATGACATCTATGCTATTACACTCAGAACTTTTTTAGGGGTCATAGCCCGACCAAGGACTCAGGAGCGCTATCTAGCTATTTCTTGGTCTTGAGATCTGGATGATAATTATGCTCTTACACCTAGATCCTTCTTGGGGGTGGTAGTCTGACCAATACATCGGTAGGGCTATCTAGCTATTTTTGTGTCTTGAGATCTGGATGACACTTATGCTCTTACACTTAGATCCTTCTCGGGGGTGGTAGCCCGACCAAGGCATCAGGAGGGCTATCTAGCTATATTCTGGTCTTGAGATCTGGATGGAAACTATGCTCTTACACTTAGATCCTTCTTTGGGATGGTAGCCCGACCAAGGCATCAGGAGCGCTATCTAGCTATTTCCTTGTCCTGAGATCTGGATGACAACTATACTCTTACACTCAGACCCTTTTTAGGGGTGGTAGCCCGATTAAGGCATCTGGAGTGCTACCTTGCTATTTCCTAGTCTTAAGTTCTGGATGACAACTATGCTCTTACACTCAGACCCTTCTTGGGGGTGGTAGCCCGACTAAGGCATCAGGAGCGCTATCTAGCTATTTTCTAGTCCTGAGATCTGGATGGCAACTATGTTGTTACATTCGGATCCTTTTTAATTGAGGTAGCCCGACCAAGGCATCAAGGGCGGTACCTAGCTATTACCTGGTCTTGAGATCGGGATGACAACTATGCTCTTACACTCAGACCCTTCTTGGTGGTGGTAGTCCGACCAAGGAATTAGGAGCGCTATCTAGCTATTTCTTTGTCTTGAGATCTGGATAGAAACTATGCTCTTACACCCAGATTCTTCTTAAGGGTGGTAGCCTGACCAAGGCACCGGGAGGGCTATCTACCTATTTCCGTGTCTTGAGATCTGGATGACACTTATGCTCTTACACTTAGATCCTTTTTCGGGGTGGAAGCCCGACCAAGGAATCATGAGGGCTATCTAGCTATTTCCTGGTCTTGAAATCTTGATGAATACTATGCTCTTACACTTAGATCCTTCTTTCGGATGGCAGCCCGAACAAGGTATCAGGAGTGCTACCTAGCAATTTCCTGGTCTTGAGATCTGGATGACAACTTTGCTCTTACACTCACACCCTTTTTATGGGTGGTAGCCCGACCAAGGCATCAGGAGCATTATCTAGCTATTTACTGGTTCTGAGATCTGGATGGCAACTATGCTCTTACACTCAGATCCTTCTTAGGGATGGTAGCCCGACCAAGGCATTAGGAGCGCTACCTAGCTATTTCCTGGTCTTGAGATCTGGATGACAACTATACTCTTACACTCAGACCCTTTTTGGGGGTGGTAGCCTAACCAAGGCATCAGAAGCGCTATCTAGCTATTTCCTAGTCCCGAGACATGGATGGCAACTATGCTCTTACACTCAGATCCTTTTTAGGGGTGGTAGTCTGACCAAGGCATCAGGAGCACTATCTAGCTATTTCCTAGTCTTGAGATCTGGATGGAAACTATGCTCTTACACTCGGATCCTTTTTAATTGTGGTAGCCCGACCAAGGCATCAAGAGCGCTACCTAGCTATTACCTGGTCTTGAGATCTGGATGACAACAATGCTCTTACAATTAGACCCTTCTAGGTGGTGGTAGCCCGACCAAGGCATCAGGAGCGCTATCTAACTATTTCTTGGTCTTGAGATTTGGATGGCAACTATGCTCTTACACCTAGATCCTTCTTGGGGGTGGTAGCATGACCAAGGCATCGGGAGGGCTATCTAGCTATTTCCGTGTCTGGAGATGTGGATGACAGCAATGCTCTTAAACTTAGAACCTTCCTGTGGTGGAAGCCAGAAAAAGGCATCAGGAGCGCAATCTAGCTGTTTTGTGGTCTTGAGATCTGGATGCCAACTATGCTCTTACCCTCGGACATTTCTTGGGGGTGGTAGCCTGACCAAGGCATCAGAAGCACTATCTAGCTATTTCCTAGTCCTGAGATTTGGATGGCAACAATGCTCTTACACTCGGATCCTTTTTAATTGTGGTAGCCAGACCTAGGCATCAAGAGCGCTACCTAGATATTACCTGGTCTTGAGATCTGGATGACAACTATGCTCTTACACTCAGACCCTTCTAGGTGGTGGTAGCCCGACCAATGCATGAGGAGCGCTATCTAGCTATTTCTTGGTCTTGAGATCTGGATGGAAACTATGCTCTTACACCAAGATCCTTCTTGGGGTGGTAGCATGACCAAGGCATCGGGAGGGCTATCTACCTATTTCCGTGTTTTGAGATCTGGATGACAGCTATGCTCTTACACTCAGAACCATCCTAGGGTGGTAGCTAGACAAAGGCATCAAGAGCGCTATCTAGCTATTTTCTGGTCTTAAGATCTGGATGCCAACTATGCTCTTACCCTCGGACCCTTCTTGGGGGTGGTAGCCCGACCAAGGCATCAGGAGCACTATCTAGCTATTTCCTAGTCCTGAGATCTTGATGGCAACAATGTTCATACACTCGGATCCTTTTTAATTGTGGTAGACCGACGTAATCACCAAGAGTGCTACCTAGCTATTACCTGGTCTTGAGATCTGGATGACAACTATGTTTTTACACTCAGACCCTTCTTGGTGGTGATAGCCCGACCAAGGCATCAGGAGCGCTATCCAGCTATTTCTTAGTCTTGAGATCTGGATGTCAACTATGCCCTTACACCCAGATCCTTCTTGGGGGTGGTTGCATGACCAAGGAATCGGGAGGGCTATCTAGCTATTTTTGTGTTTTGAGATCTGGATGACAACTATGCTCTTACCCTTGGAACCTTCTTAGGGGTGGTAGCCCGACCAAGGCATCAGAAGCACTATCTAGCAATTTCCTAGTCCTAAGATCTGGATGGCAACAATGCTCTTACACTCGGATCCTTTTTAATTATGGTAGCCCGACCAAGGCATCAAGAGCGCTACCTAGCTCTTACCTGGTCTTGAGATCTGAAAGACAACTATGCTCTTACACTCAGACTCTTCTTGGTGGTGGTAGCCAGACCAAGGCATCATGAGCGCTATCTAGCTATTTATTGGTCTTGAGATCTGGATGGAAACTATGCTCTTACACCCAGATCCTTCTTGGGGGTGGTAGCCTGACCAAGACATCGGGAGGGCTATCTAGCTATTTCTGTGTCTTTAGATTTGGATGACTGCAATGCTCTTACACTCAGATCCTTCTTAAGAGTGGAAGCCAGACCAAGGCATCAAGAGCGGTACCTAGCTATTACCTGGTCTTGAGATCTGGAAGACCACTATGCTCATACACTCAGACCCTTCTTGTTTGTGGTAGCCTGACCAAGGCATCAGGAGCGTTATCTAGCTTTTTCTTGGTCTTAAGATCTGGATGGCAACTATGCTCTTACACCCAGATCCTTCTTGGGGGTAGTAGCCTGACCAAGGCATCGGGAGGGCTATCTAGCTATTTCCATGTCTTAAGATCTGGATGGCAACTATGCTTCTACACCTAGATCCTTCTTAGGGGTGGTAGCCTGACCAAGGCATCAGGAGGGCTATCTAGCTATTTCCGTGTCTTGAGATCTGGATGACAACTATGCTCTTACACTCAGACCCTTCTTAGGGGTGGTAGCCCGACAAAGGCATCATGAGCGCTATCTAGCTATTTCCTGGTCTTGAGATTTGGATGGAAACTATGCTTTTACACTCAGATCCTTCTTTGGGGTGGTATCCCGACCAAGGCATTAGGAGCGCTACCTAGCTATTTCCTGGTCTTGAGATCAGGATGGCAACAATGCTCTTACACTCAGAACCTTCTTGGGGGTAGAAGCCCGACCAAGGCATCAGGAGCGTTATCTAGCTATTTCCTGGTCTTGAGATCTGGATGACAACTATGCTCTTACAATTAGACCCTTCTAGGTGGTGGTAGCCCGACCAAGGCATCAGGAGCGCTATCTAACTATTTCTTGGTCTTGAGATTTGGATGGCAACTATGCTCTTACACCTAGATCCTTCTTGGGGGTGGTAGCATGACCAAGGCATCGGGAGGGCTATCTAGCTATTTCCGTGTCTGGAGATGTGGATGACAGCAATGCTCTTAAACTTAGAACCTTCCTGTGGTGGAAGCCAGAAAAAGGCATCAGGAGCGCAATCTAGCTGTTTTGTGGTCTTGAGATCTGGATGCCAACTATGCTCTTACCCTCGGACATTTCTTGGGGGTGGTAGCCTGACCAAGGCATCAAAAGCACTATCTAGCTATTTCCTAGTCCTGAGATTTGGATGGCAACAATGCTCTTACACTCGGATCCTTTTTAATTGTGGTAGCCAGACCTAGGCATCAAGAGCGCTACCTAGATATTACCTGGTCTTGAGATCTGGATGACAACTATGCTCTTACACTCAGACCCTTCTAGGTGGTGGTAGCCCGACCAATGCATGAGGAGCGCTATCTAGCTATTTCTTGGTCTTGAGATCTGGATGGAAACTATGCTCTTACACCAAGATCCTTCTTGGGGTGGTAGCATGACCAAGGCATCGGGAGGGCTATCTACCTATTTCCGTGTTTTGAGATCTGGATGACAGCTATGCTCTTACACTCAGAACCATCCTAGGGTGGTAGCTAGACAAAGGCATCAAGAGCGCTATCTAGCTATTTTCTGGTCTTAAGATCTGGATGCCAACTATGCTCTTACCCTCGGACCCTTCTTGGGGGTGGTAGCCCGACCAAGGCATCAGGAGCACTATCTAGCTATTTCCTAGTCCTGAGATCTTGATGGCAACAATGTTCATACACTCGGATCCTTTTTAATTGTGGTAGACCGACGTAATCACCAAGAGTGCTACCTAGCTATTACCTGGTCTTGAGATCTGGATGACAACTATGTTTTTACACTCAGACCCTTCTTGGTGGTGATAGCCCGACCAAGGCATCAGGAGCGCTATCCAGCTATTTCTTAGTCTTGAGATCTGGATGTCAACTATGCCCTTACACCCAGATCCTTCTTGGGGGTGGTTGCATGACCAAGGAATCGGGAGGGCTATCTAGCTATTTTTGTGTTTTGAGATCTGGATGACAACTATGCTCTTACCCTTGGAACCTTCTTAGGGGTGGTAGCCCGACCAAGGCATCAGAAGCACTATCTAGCAATTTCCTAGTCCTAAGATCTGGATGGCAACAATGCTCTTACACTCGGATCCTTTTTAATTATGGTAGCCCGACCAAGGCATCAAGAGCGCTACCTAGCTCTTACCTGGTCTTGAGATCTGAAAGACAACTATGCTCTTACACTCAGACTCTTCTTGGTGGTGGTAGCCAGACCAAGGCATCATGAGCGCTATCTAGCTATTTATTGGTCTTGAGATCTGGATGGAAACTATGCTCTTACACCCAGATCCTTCTTGGGGGTGGTAGCCTGACCAAGACATCGGGAGGGCTATCTAGCTATTTCTGTGTCTTTAGATTTGGATGACTGCAATGCTCTTACACTCAGATCCTTCTTAAGAGTGGAAGCCAGACCAAGGCATCAAGAGCGGTACCTAGCTATTACCTGGTCTTGAGATCTGGAAGACCACTATGCTCATACACTCAGACCCTTCTTGTTTGTGGTAGCCTGACCAAGGCATCAGGAGCGTTATCTAGCTTTTTCTTGGTCTTAAGATCTGGATGGCAACTATGCTCTTACACCCAGATCCTTCTTGGGGGTAGTAGCCTGACCAAGGCATCGGGAGGGCTATCTAGCTATTTCCGTGTCTTAAGATCTGGATGGCAACTATGCTTCTACACCTAGATCCTTCTTAGGGGTGGTAGCCTGACCAAGGCATCAGGAGGGCTATCTAGCTATTTCCGTGTCTTGAGATCTGGATGACAACTATGCTCTTACACTCAGACCCTTCTTAGGGGTGGTAGCCCGACAAAGGCATCATGAGCGCTATCTAGCTATTTCCTGGTCTTGAGATTTGGATGGAAACTATGCTTTTACACTCATATCCTTCTTTGGGGTGGTATCCCGACCAAGGCATTAGGAGCGCTACCTAGCTATTTCCTGGTCTTGAGATCAGGATGGCAACAATGCTCTTACACTCAGAACCTTCTTGGGGGTAGAAGCCCGACCAAGGCATCAGGAGCGTTATCTAGCTATTTCCTGGTCTTGAGATCTGGATGACAACTATGCTCTTATACTCGAACCCAACTTGGGGGTGGTAGCCCGACCAAGGCATCAGGAGCGCTATCTAGCTATTTCCTGGTTTTGAGATCTGTATGACAACTATGCTCTTACACTCAGACCCTTCTTGGGGGTGGTAGCCTTACCAAGGCATTAGGAGCGCTATCAAGCTATTTCTTAGTCTTGAGATCTGGACGGCAACTATGCTCTAACACCGAGATCCTTCTTGGGGGTGGTAGCCTGACCGAGGCATCCAAAAGGCTATCTATCTATTTCCGTGTCTTGAGATTTGGATGACAACTATGCTTTTACTCTCAGATCCTTCTTTTGGGTGGTAGCCCGACCAAGGCATCAGGAGAGCTATCTAGCTATTTCCTGGTATCAAGATCTGGATGGCAACTATGCTCTAACACTCAGATCCTTCTTAGGGGTTATAGTCCGACCTAGGCATCAGGAGCGCTACCTAGCTTTTTCCTGGTCTTGAGATGTGGATGGAAACTATGCTCTTACACTTAGAAACTTCCAAGAGGTGGTAGCCCGACCAAGGCATCAAGAGTGCTATCTAGCTATTTCCTGGTCTTGAGATTTGGATGGAAACTATGCTTTTACACTCAGATCCTTCTTTGGGGTGGTATCCCGACCAAGGCATTAGGAGCGCTACCTAGCTATTTCCTGGTCTTGAGATCTGGATGGCAACAATGCTCTTACACTCAGAACCTTCTTGGGGGTAGAAGCCCGACCAAGGCATCAGGAGCGTTATCTAGCTATTTCCTGGTCTTAAGATCTGGATGGAAACTATGCTCTTACACTCAGACCCAACTTGGGGGTGGTAGCCCGACCAAGGCATCAGGAGCGCTATCTAGCTATTTCTTAGTCTTGAGATCTGGATGGCAACTATGCTCTAACACCGAGATCCTTCTTGGGGGTGGTAGCCTGACCGAGGCATCAAAAAGGCTATCTATCTATTTCCGTGTCTTGAGATCTGGTTGACAACTATGCTTTTACACTCAGATCCTTCTTTTGGGTGGTAGGCCGACCAAGGCATCAGGAGAGCTATCTAGCTATTTCCTGGTATCAAGATCTGGATGGCAACTATGCTCTCACACTCAGATCCTTCTTGGGGGTTATAGTCCGACCAAGGCATCAGGAGCGCTACCTAGCTTTTTCCTGGTCTTGATATCTGGATGGAAACTATGCTCTTACACTTAGACACTTCTAAGAGGTGGTAGCCCGACCAAGGCATCAGGAGTGCTATCTAGCTATTTCCTGGTCTTGAGATCTGGATGACAACAATGCTCTTACACTCTGACCCTTTTTGGGGGTGGTAGCTCGATTAATTCACCAGGAGCGCTATCTAGCTATTTCATAGTCTCGAGATCTGGATGATAACTATGCTCTTACACTCAGACCCTTCTTGGGGGTGGTAGTCTGACCAAGGCATCAGGAGCGCTATCTAGCTATTTCTTAGTCTTGAGATCTGGATGGCAACTATGCTCTTACACTGAGAACCTTCTGGGGGTAGTAGCCTGACCAATGCATCGGGAGGGGTATCTAGCTATTTCTATGTCTTGAGATCTGGATGACAGCTATGCTCTTACACTCTGTTTCTTTTGGGGGTGGTAGCCTGACCAAGGCATCAAGAGGGCTATCTAGCGATTTCCTGGTCCCGAGATCTTGATGGCAACTACGCTCTCACATTCAGATCCTTCTTGGGGGTTGTAGCCCGACCAAGGCATCAGGAGCACTACCTAGCTATTTCCTGGTCTTGAGATCTGGATGGAAACTATGCTCTTACACTTAGACACTTTTAAGAGGTGGTAGCCCGACCAAGGCATCAGGAGCGCTATCTAGCAATTTCTTGGTCTTGAGATCTGGATGGTAACTATGCTCTTACACCCAGATCCTTCTTGGGGGTGGTAGGCTGACCAAGATATCGGGAGGGCTATCTAGCTATTTTCGTGTCTTGAGATCTGAATGACAGCTATGCTCTTACACTCAGATCCTTCTTAAGAATGGAAGCCCGACCAAGGCATCAATAGCGCTACCTAGCTATTACCTTGTCTTGAGATCTAGATGACCATTATGCTCTTACATTCAGACTCTTCTTGGTGGTGGTAGCCCGACCAAGGAATCAGGAGCGCTATCTAGCTATTTCTTGGTCTTGAGATCTGGATGGCAACTATGCTCTTACACCCAGATCCTTCTTGGGGGTGGTAGCCTGACCAAGGCATCGGGAGGTCTATCTAGCTATTTCCGTGTCTTGAGATCTAGATGGAAACTATGCTCTTACACCTAGATCCTTCCTGGGGGTGGTAGCCAGACCAATGCATCAGGAGGGCTATCTAGCTATTTCCGTGTCTTGACATCTAGATGACAACTATGCTCTTACAATCAGACCCTTTTTGGGGGTGGTAGCCCGACCAAGGCATCATAAGCGCAATCTAGCTATTTTCTGGTCTTGAGATCTGGACAGAAACTATGCTCTTACACTCAGATCCTTCTTTGGGGTGGTAGCCCAAAAAAGGCATCAGGAGCGCTACCTAGCTATTTTCTGGTCTTGAGATCTGGATGGCAACAATGCTCTTAAACTTAGAACCTTCTTGGGGGTGGTTGCCAGACCAAGGCATCAGGAGCGCTATATAGCTATTTCCTGGTCTTGAGATCTGGATGACAACTATGCTCTTACACTCAGACCCAACTTGAGGGTCTTAACCCGACCAAGGCATAAGGAGCGCTATCTAGCTATTTCCTGGTCCTGTTATTTGGGTGGCAACTATGCTCTTACACTCTGATCCTTATTAGGGGTGGTAGCCCGACCAAGGCATCAGGAATGCTACCTAGCTATTTCTTGGTCTTGAGATCTGGATGACAACTATGCTCTTACACTCAGACCCTTCTTGGGGGTGGTAGCCTTACCAAGGCATCAGGAGCGCTATCTAGCTATTTTTTGGTATCGGGATCTGGATGGCAACTATGCTCTCACACTCAGATCCTTCTTGGGGGTTGTTGCCCGACCAAGGCATCAGAATCGCTACCTAGCTATTTCCTAGTCTTCAGATCTGTATGGCAAGTATGCTCTTACACTTAGACACTTCTAAGAGGTGGTAGCAAGACAAAGGCATCAGGAGAGCTATCTAGCTATTTCCTGGTATCGAGATCTGGATGGCAACTATGCTCTTACACCCAGATCCTTCTTGGGGGTGGTAGCCTGACCAAAAAATCGGGAGGGCTATCTAGCTATTTCCGTGTCTTAAGATCTGGATGACAGCTATGCTCTTACATTCAGCTCCTTCTTAAGAGTGGAAGCCCGACCAAGGCATCAAGAGCGCTACCTAGCTATTTCCTGGTCTTGAGATCTGGATGACCACTATGCTCTTACATTCAGACCCTTCTTGGTGGTGGTAGCCCGACCAATGCATCAGGAGCGCTATCTAGCTATTTCTTAGTCTTGAGATCTGGATGGCAACTATTCTCTTACACCCAGATCCTTCTTCGGGGTGGTAGCCTGACCAAGGCATCGACAGGGCTATCTAGCTATTTCCGTGTCTTGAGATCTAGATGGCAACTATGCTCTTACACCCAAATCCTTTTTGGGGGTGGTAGCCTGACCAAGGCATCAGGAGGGCTATCTAGCTATTTACGTGTCTTGACATCTAGATGACAACTATACTCTTACACTCAGACCCTTCTTGGGGGTGGTAGCCCGACCAAGGCATCATGAGCGCTACCTAGCTATTTCCTGGAAATGAGATTTGGATGGCAACTATGCTCTTACACCCAGATCCTTCTTGGGGGTTTTAGCCTGACCAAGGCATCGGGAGGTCTATCTAGCTATTTCCGTGTCTTGAGATCTAGATGGAAACTATACTCTTACACCTAGATCCTTTTTGGGGGTGGTAGCCTGACCAATGCATCAGGAGGGCTACCTAGCTATTTTCGTGTCTTGACATCTAAATGACAACTATGCTTTTACACTCACACCCTTATTGGGGGTGGTAGCCCGACCAAGGCATCATAAGCGCAATCTAGCTATTTTCTGGTCTTGAGATCTGGACAGAAACTATGCTCTTACACTCAGATCCTTCTTAGGGGTTGTAGCCCGAAAAAGGCATCAGGAGCGCTACCTAGCTATTTTCTGGTCTTGAGATCTGGATGGCAACAATGCTCTTAAACTCAGAACCTTCTTGGGGGTGGTTGCCAGACCAAGGCATTAGGAGCGCTATATAGCTATTTCCTGGTCTTGAGATCTGGATGACAACTATGCTCTTACACTCAGACCCAACTTGAGGGTCTTAACCCGACCAAGGCATCAGGAGCGCTATCTAGCTATTTCCTGGTCCTGTTATTTGGGTGGCAACTATGCTCTTACACTCAGATCCTTATTAGGGGTGGTAGCCCGACCAAGGCATCAGGAGTGCTACCTAGCTATTTCTTAGTCTTGAGATCTTGATGACAACTATGCTCTTACACTCAGACCCTTCTTGAGGGTGGTAGCCTTACCAAGGCATCAGGAGTGCTATCTAGCTATTTCCTGGTATCGGGATCTGGATGGCAACTATGCTCTCACACTCAGATCCTTCTTGGGGCTTGTTGCCCGAACAAGGCATCAGAAGCGCTACCTAGCTATTTCCTGGTCTTGAGATCTGGATGGAAACTATGCTCTTACACTTAGACACTTCTAAGAGGTGGTAGCAAGACAAAGGCATCAAGAGAGCTATCTAGCTATTTCCTGGTATCGAGATCTGGATGGCAACTATGCTCTTACACCCAGATCCTTCTTGGGGGTGGTAGCCTGACCAAGACATCGGAGGGCTATCTAGCTATTTCCGTGTCTTGAGATCTGGATGACAGCTATGCTCTTACACTCAGCTCCTTATTAAGAGTGGAAGCCCGATCAAGGCATCAAGAGCGCTACCTAGCTATTTCCTGGTCTTGAGATCTGGATGACCATTATGCTCTTACATTCAGACCCTTCTTGGTGGTGGTAGCCCGACCAAGGCATCAGGAGCGCTATCTAGCTATTTCTTAGTCTTGAGATCTGGATGGCAACTATTCTCTTACACCCAGATCCTTCTTCGGGGTGGTAGCCTGACCAAGGCATCGGGAGGGCTATCTAGCTATTTCTGTGTCTTGAGATCTAGATGGCAACTATGCTCTTACACCCAAATCCTTTTTGGGGGTGGTAGCCTGACCAAGGCATCAGGAGGGCTATCTAGCTATTTACGTGTCTTGACATCTAGATGACAACTATACTCTTACACTCAGACCCTTCTTGGGGGTGGTAGCCCGACCAAGGCATCATGAGTGCTACCTAGCTATTTCCTGGAAATGAGATCTTGATGGCAACTATGCTCTTACACTCAGAACCTTATTAGGGGTGGTAGCCCGACCAAGGCATCAGGAGCGCTATCTAGCTATTTCCTGGTCCTGAGATTTGGATGGCAACTATCCTCTTACACTCAGATCCTTCTTAGGTGTGGTAGCATGACCAAGGCATCAGGAGCGCTACCTAGCTATTTATTGGTCTTGAGATCTGGATGACAACTATGCTCTTACATTCAGACCCTTCTTAGGAGAGGTAGCCTTACCAAGGCAGCAGGAGCGCTATCTAGCTATTTCTTAGTCTTGAGTTCTGGATGGCAACTATGCTCTAACACCGAGATCCTTCTTGGGGGTGGTAGCCTGACCGAGGCATCAGAAGGGCTATCTAGCTATTTCCGTGTCTTGAGATCTGGATGACAACTATGCTCTTACACTCAGATCCTTCTTTTGGGTGGTAGCCCGACCAAGGCATCAGGAGGGCTATCTAGCTATTTCCTGGTATCGAGATCTGGATGGCAACTATGCTCTCACACTCAGATCCTTCCTGGGGGTTGCAGCCCGACCAAGGCATCTGGAGCGCTACCTAACTATTTCCTGGTCTTGAGATCTGGATGGCAACTACGCTCTTACAATTAGACACTTCTAAGAGGTGGTAGCCCGACCAAGGCATTAGGAGCGCTATCTAGCAATTTCTTGGTCTTGAGATCTGGATGGTAACTATGCTCTTACACCAGATCCTTCTTGGGATTGGTAGCCTGACCAAGATATCGGGAGGTCTATCTAGCTATTTCCGTGTCTTGAGTTCTAGATGGCAACTATGCTCTTAAACCTAGATCCTTCCTGGGGTGGTAGCCTGACCAATGCATCAGGAGGGCTATCTAGCTATTTCCGTGTCTTGACATCTAGATGACAACTATGCTCTTACACTCAGACCCTTCTTTGGGGTGGTAGCCCGACCAAGGCATCATAAGCGCTATCTAGCTATTTCCTGGTCTTGAGATATGGACAGAAACTATGCTCTTACACTCAGTTCTTCTTAGGGGTGGTAGCCCGACCAAGGCATCAGGAGCGCTACCTAGCTATTTCCTGGTCTTGAGATCTAGTTGACCATTATGCTCTTACATTCAGACCCATCTTGGTGGTGGTAGCCTGACCAAGGCATTAGGAGCACTATCTAGCTAATTCTTGGTCTTGAGATCTGGATGGCAACTATGCTCTTACACCCAGATCCTTCTTGGGGGTGTTAGCCTGACCAAGGCATCGAGAGGTCTATCTAGCTATTTCCGTGTCTTGAGATCTATATGGCAATTATGATCTTACACCTAGATCCTTCCTGGGGGTGGTAGCCTGACCAATGCATCAGGAGGGCTATCTAGCTATTTCCGTGTCTTGACATCTAGATGACAACTATGGTCTTACACTCAAACCCTTCTTGGGGGTGGTAGCCCGACCAAGGCATCATAAGCGCTATCTAGCTATTTCCTGGTCTTGATATCTGGACAGAAACTATGCTCTTACACTCAGATCCTGCTTAGGGGTGGTAGCCCGACCAAGGCATCAGGAGCGCTACCTAGCTATTTCCTGGTCTTGAGATCTGGATGGCAACAATGCTCTTAAACTCAGAACCTTCTTGGGGGTGGTAGCCCGACCAAGGCATCAGGAGCGCTATATAGCTATTTTCTAGGTCTTAAGATCTGGAAGACAACTATGCTCTTACACTCAGACCCAACTTGAGGGTCGTAACCCGACCAAGGCATCAGGAGCGCTATCTAGCTATTTCCTGGTCCTGTGATTTGGATGGCAACTATGCTCTTACACTCAGATCCTTATTAGGGGTGGTAGCCCGACCAAGGCATCAAGAGTGCTACCTAGCTATTTCTTGGTCTTGAGATCTGGATGACAACTATGCTCTTACACTCAGACCCTTCTTGGGGGTGGTATCCTTACCAAGGCATCAGGAGCGCTATCTAGCTATTTCTTAGTCTTTAGATCTGGATGGCAACTATGGTCTAACACCGAGATACTTCTTGGGGATGGTAGCATGACCGAGGCATCAGAAGGGCTATCTTGCTATTTTCGTGTCTTGAGATCTGGATGACAACTATGCTCTTACACTCAGATCCTTCTTGGGGGTGGTAGCCCGACCAAGGCATCATGAGGGCTATCTAGCTATTTCCTGGTATCGAGATCTGGATTGCAACTATGCTCTCACACTAAGATCCTTCTTAGGGGTTGTAGCCCGACCAAGGCATCAGGAGCGCTACTTAGCTATTTCCTGGTCTTGAGATCTGGATGGCAACTATGCTCTTACACTCAGAAACTTCTTAGGAGTGGTAGCCCGACCAAGGCATCAGGAGCGCTATCTAGCTATTTCCTGGTCTTGAGATCTGGATGGCAACTATGATCTTACATTCTGATCCTTCTTAGAGGTGGTAGCCCGACCAAGGCATCAGGAGCGCTACCTAGCTATTTATTGGTCTTGAGATCTGGATGACAACTATGCTCTTACACTCAGACCCTTCTTTGGGGTGGTAGCCCGACCAAGGCATCAGGAGCGCTATCTAGCTATTTAATGGTCCTAAGATTTGGATGGCAACTATGCTCTTACACTCAGATCCTTCTTAGGGGTGGTAGCCCGACCAAGGCATCAGGAGCGCTACCTAGCTATTTTTTGGTCTTAAGATCTGGATGACAACTATGCTCTTACACTTAGACCTTTCTTGGGGGTGGTAGCCAGACCAAGGCATCAGGAGCGCGATCTAGCTATTTCTTAGTCTTGAGATATGGATGGCAACTATGCTCTAACACCAAGATCCTTCTTGGGGGTGGTAGCCTGACTGAGGCATCGGAAGGGCTATCTAGCTATTTCCGTGTCTTTAGATCTGGATGACAACTATGCTCTTACACTTAGATCATTCTTGAAGGTGGTAGCCCGACCAAGGCATCAGGAGGGCTATCTAGCTATTTCCTGGTCTTGACATCTGAATGGCAACTATGATCTCACACTCAGATCCTTCTTTGGGGTTGTAGCCCAACCTAGGCATCAGGAGCGCTACTTAGCTATTTCTTGGTCTTGAGATCTGGAAAGAAACTATTCTCTTACACTCAGATCATTCTTAGGGGTGGTAGCCCGACCAAGGCATCAGGAGCGCTACCTAGCTATTTCCTGGTCTTGAGATCTGGATGGCAACAATGCTCTTAAACTCAGAAACTTCTTGGGGGTGGTAGCCCGACCAAGGCATCAAGAGCGCTATATAGCTATTTCCTGGGCTTGTGATCTGGATGACAACTATACTCTTACACTCAGACCTAACTTGAGGGTGGTAACCAGACCAAGGCATCAGGAGCGCTATCTTGCTATTTCCTGGTCTTGTGATTTGGATGGCAACTATGCTCTTACACTCAGATCCTTATTAGGGGTGGTAGCCCGACCAAGGCATCAGGAGTGCTACCTAGCTATTTCTTGGTCTTGAGATCTGGATGACAACTATGCTCTTACACTCAGACCCTTCTTGGGGGTGGTAGCCTTACCAAGGCATCAGGAGCGCTATCTAGCTATTTCTTAGTCTTTAGATCTGGATGGAAACTATGCTCTAACACCGAGATCCTTCTTGGGGATGGTAGCCTGACAGAGGCATCAGAAGGGCTATCTTGCTATTTTCGTTTCTTGAGATCTGGATGACAACTATGCTCTTACACTCAGATCCTTCTTGGGGGTGGTAGCCCGACCAAGGCATCAAGAGAGCTATCTAGCTATTTTTTGGTCCAGAGATCTGGATGGCAACTATGCGCTAACACTCAGATCCTTCTTTGTGGTTGTAGCCTAACCAAGGCATCAGGAGCACTACATAGCTATTTCCTTGTCTTAAGATCTGGTTTACAATTAAGCTCTTACACTCAGACCCTTCTTGGAGGTGGTAGCCCGACCAAGGCATCAGGAGTGCTACCTAGCTATTTCTTGGTCTTGAGATCTAGATGACAACTATGCTCTTACACTCAGACCCTTCTTGGGGGTGGTAGCCTTACCAAGGCATCAGGAGCGCTATCTAGCTATTTCTTAGTCTTTTGATCTGGATGGCAACTATGCTCTAACACCGAGATCCTTCTTGGGGATGGTAGCCTGACCGAGGCATCAGAAGGGCTATCTTGCTATTTTCGTTTCTTGAGATCTGGATGACAACTATGCTCTTACACTCAGATCCTTCTTGGGGGTGGTAGCCCGACCAAGGCATCAAGAGAGCTATCTAGCTATTTCCTGGTATCAAGATCTGGATGGCAACTATGCTCTTACACCCAGATCCTTCTTGGGGGTGGTAGCCTGACCAAGACATCGAGAGGGCAATCTAGCTATTTCCGTGTCTTGAGATCTGGATGACAGCTATGCTCTTACACTCAGCTCCTTCTTAAGAGTGGAAGCTTTACCAAGGCATCAAGAGCGCTACATAGCTATTACCTGGTCTTGAGATCTGGATGACCACTATGCTCTTACATTCAGACCCTTCTTGGTGGTGGTAGCCCGACCAAGGCATCAGGAGCGCTATCTAGCTATTTCTTAGTCTTCAGATCAGGATGTCAACTATGCTCTTACACCCAGATCCTTCTTCGGGGTGGTAGCCTGACTAAGGCATTGGGAGGGCTATCTAGCTATCTTTGTGTCTTGAGATCTAGATGGCAACTATGCTCTCACACCCATATCCTTTTTGGGGGTGGTAGCCTGACCAAGGCATCAGGAGGGCTATCTAGCTATTTACGTGTCTTGACATCAAGATGACAACTATGCTCTTACACTCAGACCCTTCTTGGGGGTTGTAGTCCGACCAAGGCATCATGAGCGCTACCTAGCTATTTCCTGGTCTTGAGATCTTGATGGCAACTATGCTCTTACACTCAGACGTTTCTTGGGGGTGGTAGCCCTGGCCAAGACATCAGGAGCGCTATCTAGCTATTTCCTAGTCCTGAGATCTGGATTGCAACTATGCTCTTACATTCGGATCCTTCTTAGAGGTGGTAGCCCGACCAAGGCATCAGGAGCGCTACCTAGCTATTTTTTGGTCTTAAGATCTGGATGATAACTATGCTCTTACACTTAGACCTTCTTGAGGGTGGTAGCCTGACCAAGGCATCAGGAGCGCGATCTAGCTATTTCTTAGTCTTGATATATGGATGGCAACTATGCTCTTACACCGAGATCCTTCTTGGGGGTGGTAGCCTGTCCGAGGCATCGGAAGGGCTATCTAGATATTTCCGTGTCTTGAGATCTGGATGACAACTATGCTTTTACACCAAGATCCTTCTTGGGGGTGGTAGCCTGACTGAGGCATCGGAAGGGCTATCTAGATATTTCCGTGTCTTGAGATCTGGATGACAACTATGCTTTTACACTCAGACCCTTCTTGGGGGTGGTAGTCTGACCAATGCATCAAGACCTCTATCTAGCTATTTCTTAGTCTTGAGATATGGATGGCAACTATGCTCTAACACCAAGATCCTTCTTGGGGGTGGTAGCCTGACTGAGGCATCGGAAGGGCTATCTAGCTATTTCCGTGTCTTTAGATCTGGATGACAACTATGCTCTTACACTCAGATCCTTCTTGAAGGTGGTAGCCCGACCAAGTCATCAAGAGGGCTATCTAGCTATTTCCTGGTCTTGACATCTGGATGGCAACTATGCTCTCACACTCAGATCCTTCTTTGGGGTTGTAGCCCGACCTAGGCATCAGGAGCGCTACTTAGCTATTTCTTGGTCTTGAGATCTGGACAGAAACTATGCTCTTAAACTCAGATCATTTTTAGGGGTGGTAGCCCGACCAAGGCATCAGGTGCGCTACCTAGCTATTTCCTGGTCTTGAGATCTGGATGGCAACAATGCTCTTCAATTCAGAAACTTCTTGGGGGTGGTAGCCCGACCAAGGCATCAGGAGCGCTATATAGCTATTTCCTGGTCTTGAGATCTGGATTACAACTATACTCTTACACTCAGACCCAACTTGAGGGTGGTAACCAGACCAAGGCATCAGGAGCGCTATCTAGCTATTTCCTGGTCTTGTGATTTGGATGGCAACTCTGCTCTTACACTCAGATCCTTATTAGGGGTGGTAGCCCGACCAAGGCATCAGGAGTGCTACCTAGCTATTTCTTGGTCTTGAGATCTGGATGACAACTATGCTCTTACACTCAGACCCTTCTTGGGAGTGGTAGCCTTACCAAGGCATCAGGAGCGCTATCTAGCTATTTCTTAGTCATTAGATCTGGATGGCAACTATGCTCTAACACCGAGATCCTTCTTGGGGATGGTAGCCTGAACGAGGCATCAGAAGGGCTATCTTGTAATTTTCGTGTCTTGAGATCTAGATGACAACTATGCTCTTACACTCATATCCTCTTAGGGGTGGTAGCCCGACCAAGGCATCAAGAGAGCTATCTAGCTATTTCCTGGTATCGAGATCTGGATGGCAACTATGCTCTTACACCCAGATCCTTCTTGGGGGTGGTAGCCTGACCAAGACATCGGGAGGGCAATCTAGCTATTTCCGTGTCTTGAGATCTTGATGACACCTATGCTCTTACACTCAGCTCCTTCTTAAGAGTGGAAGCTTAACCAAGGCATTAAGAGCGCTACCTAGCTATTACCTGGTCTTGAGATCTGGATGACCACTATGCTTTTACATTCAGACCCTTCTTATTGGTTGTAGCCTGACCAAGGCATCAGGAGCGCTATCTAGCTATTTCTTGGTCTTCAGATCTTGATGTTAACTATGCTCTTACACCCAGATCCTTCTTCAGGGTGGTAGCCTGACCAAGGCATCGGGAGGGCTATCTAGCTAATTTTGTGTCTTGAGATCTAGATGGCAGCTATGCTCTCACACCCATATCCTTTTTGGGGGTGGTAGCCTGACCAAGGCATCAGGAGGGCTATCTAGCTATTTACGTGTCTTGACATCTAGATGACAACTATGCTCTTACACTCAGACCCTTCTTGGGGGTTGTAGTCCGACCAAGGCATCATGAGCGCTACCTAGCTATTTTCTGGTCTTGAGATCTTGATGGCAACTATGCTCTTACACTCAGAACCTTCTTAGGGGGGGGGGGGGTATCCCGACCAAGGCATCAGGAGCGCTATCTAGCTATTTCCTGGTCCTGAGATTTTGATGGCAACTATGCTCTTACACTCAGATCGTTCTTAAGAGTGGTAGCACGACCAAGGCATCAGGAGCGCTATCTAGCTATTTAATGGTCCTGAGATTTGGATGGAAACTATGCTCTTACACTCAGATCCTTCTTAGGGGTGGTAGCCCGACCAAGGCATCAGAAGCACAACCTAGCTATTTTTTGGTCTTAAGATCTGGATGACAACTATGCTTTTACACTTAGACCTTTCTTGGGGGTGGTAGCCTGACCAAGGCATCAGGAGCGCGATCTAGCTATTTCTTAGTCTTGAGATATGGATGGCAACTATGCTCTTACTTCGAGATCCTTCTTTGGGGTGGTAGCCTGTCTGAGGCATCGGAAGGGCTATCTAGATATTTCCGTGTCTTGAGATCTAGATGACAACTATGCTTTTACACTCAGACCCTTCTTGGGGGTGGTAGCCTGACCAATGCATCAAGACCTCTATCTAGCTATTTCTTAGTCTTGAGATCTGGATGGGAAATATGCTCTAACACCAAGATCCTTCTTGGGGGTGGTAGCCTGACTGAGGCATCAGAAGGGCTATCTAGCTATTTCCGTGTCTTTAGATCTGGATGACAACTATGCTCTTTCACTCAGATCCTTCTTGAGGGTGGTAGCCCGACCAAGGCATCAGGAGGGCTATCTAGCTATTTCCTGGTCATGACATCTGGATGGCAACTATGCTCTCACACTCAGATCCTTCTTGGGGGTTGTAGCCCTACCAAGGCATCAGGAGCACTACTTAGCTACTTCCTGGTCTTGAGATCTGGACAGAAACTATGCTCTTACACTCAGATCCTTCTTAGGGGTGGTAGCCCGACCAAGGCATCAGGAGCGCTACCTAGCTATTTCCTTGTCTTGAGATCTGGATGGAAACAATGCTCTTCAACTCAAAACCTTCTTGGGGGTGGTAGCCCGACCAAGGCATCAGGAGCGCTATATAGCTATTTCCTGGTCTTGAGATCTGGATGACAACTATGCTCTTACACTCAGACCCAACTTGAGGGTGGTAACCAGACCAAGGCATCAGGAGCGCTATCTAGCTATTTCCTGGTCTTGTGATTTGGATGGCAACTATGCTCTTACACTGAGATCCTTATTAGGGGTGGTAGCCCGACCAAGGCATCTGGAGTGCTACCTAGCTATTTCTTGGTCTTGAGATCTGGATGACAACTATGCTCTTACACTTAGACCCTTCTTGGGGGTGGTAGCCTTACCAAGGCATCATGAGCGCTATCTAGCTATTTCTTTGTCTTTAGATCTGGATGGAAACTATGCTCTTACACCGAGATCCTTCTTGGGGATGGTAGCCTGACCGAGGCATCAGAAGGGCTTTTTTGCTATTTTCGTGTCTTGAGATCTAGATGACAACTATGCTCTTACACTCAGATCCTTCTTGGGGGTGGTAGCCCGACCAAGGCATTTAGAGAGCTAACTAGCTATTTCCTGGTATCGAGATCTGGATGGCAACTACGCTCTTACACCCAGATCCTTCTTGGGGGTGGTAGCCTGACCAAGACATCGGGAGGGCAATCTAGCTATTTCTGTGTCTTGAGATCTGGATGACAGCTATGCTCTTACACTCAGCTCCTTCTTAAGAGTGGAAGCTTTACCAAGGCATCAAGAGCGCTACCTAGCTATTACGTGCTCTTGAGATCTGGATGACCACTATGCTCTTACATTCAGACCGTTCTTAATTAGGGTAGCCCGACCAAGGCATCAGTAGCGCTATCTAGCTATTTCTTGGTCTTGAGATCTGGATGTCAACTATGCTCTTACACCCCGATCCTTCTTCGGGGTGGTAGCCTGACCATGGCATCGGGAGTGCTATCTAGCTATTTCCGTGTCTTGAGATCTAGATTGCAACAATGCTCTCACACCCAGATCCTTTTTGGGGGTGGTAGGCCGACCAAAGCATCATGAACGCAATCTAGTTATTTCCTGGTCTTGAGATCTGGACGGAAACTATGCTCTTACACTCAGATCCTTCTTAAGGGTGGTAGCCCGACCAAGGCATCAGGAGCGCAACCTAGCTATTTCCTGGTCTTGAGATCCGGATGACAACTATGCTCTTACACTCAGACCTTTCTTGGGGGTGGTAGTCCGACCAAGGCATCATGAGCGCTACCTAGCTATTTCCTGGTCTTCAGATCTTGATGGCAACTATGCTCTTACACTCAGAACCTTCTTAGGGGGGGTAGCCCGACGAAGGCATCAGTAGCGCTATCTAGCTATTTCCTGGTCCTGAGATTTGGATGGCAACTATGCTCTTACACTCAGATCCTTCTTAAGGGTGGTACCATGACCAAGGCATCAGGAGTGCTACCTAGCTATTTTTTGGTCTTGAGATCTGGATGACAACTATGCTCTTACACTCAGACCCTTCTTGGGAGTGGTAGCCTGACTGAGGCATCGGAAGGGCTATCTAGATATTTCCGTGTCTTGAGATCTGGATGACAACTATGCTTTTACACTTAGACCCTTCTTGGGGGTGGTAGCCTGACCAATGCATCAAGACCTCTATCTAGCTATTTCTTAGTCTTGAGATATGGATGGCAACTATGCTCTAACATAAAGATCCTTCTTGGGGGTGGTAGCCTGACTGAGGCATCGGAAGGGCTATCTAGCTATTTCCGTGTCTTTAGATCTGGATGACAACTATGCTCTTACACTCAGATCCTTCTTGAAGGTGGTAGCCCGACCAAGTCATCAGGAGGGCTATCTAGCTATTTCCTGGTCTTGACATCTGGATGGCAACTATGCTCTCACACTCAGATCCTTCTTTGGGGTTGTAGCCTGACCTAGGCATCAGGAGCGCTACTTAGCTATTTCTTGGTCTTGAGATCTGGACAGAAACTATGCTCTTACACTCAGATCATTCTTATGGGTGGTAGCCCGACCAAGGCATCAGGAGCGCTACCTAGCTATTTCCTGGTCTTGAGATCTGGATGGCAACAATGCTCTTCAACTCAGAAACTTCTTGGGGGTGGTAGCCCGACCAAGGCATCAGGAGCGCTATATAGCTATTTCCTGGTCTTGAGATCTGGATGACAACTATACTCTTACACTCAGACCCAACTTAAGGGTAGTAACCAGACCAAGGCATCAGGAGCGCTATCTAGCTATTTCCTGGTCTTGTGATTTGGATGGCAACTCTGCTCTTACACTCAGACCCTTCTTGGGAGTGGTAGCCTTACCAAGGCATCAGGAGCGCTATCTAGCTATTTCTTAGTCATTAGATCTGGATGGCAACTATGCTCTAACACCGAGATCCTTCTTGGGGATGGTAGCCTGACCGAGGCATCAGAAGGGCTATCTTGTTATTTTCGTGTCTTGATATCTGGATGACAACTATGCTCTTACACTCATATCCTTCTTAGGGGTGGTAGCCCGACCAAGGCATCAAGAGAGCTATCTAGCTATTTCCTGGTATCGAGATCTGGATGGCAACTATGCTCTTACACCCAGATCCTTCTTGGGGGTGGTAGCCTGACCAAGACATCGGGAGGGCAATCTAGCTATTTCCGTGTCTTGAGATCTTGATGACAGCTATGCTCTTACACTCAGCTCCTTCTTAAGAGTGGAAGCTTTACCAAGGCATTAAGAGCGCTACCTAGCTATTACCTGGTCTTGAGATCTGGATGACCACTATGCTCTTACATTCAGACCCTTCTTGGTGGTGGTAGCCTGACCAAGGCATCAGGAGCGCTATCTAGATATTTCTTGGTCTTCAGATCTGGATGTCAACTATGTTCTTACACCCAGATCCTTCTTCAGGGTGGTAGCCTGACCAAGGCATCGGGAGGGCTATCTAGCTATTTTTGTGTCTTGAGATCTAGATGGCAACTATGCTCTCACACCCATATCCTTTTTCTGGGTGGTAGCCTGACCAAGGCATCAGGAGGGCTATCTAGCTATTTACGTGTCTTGACATCTAGATGACAACTATGCTCTTACACTCAGACCCTTCTTGGGGGTTGTAGTCCGACCAAGGCATCATGAGTGCTACCTAGCTATTTTCTGGTCTTGAGATCTTGATGGCAACTATGCTCTTACACTCAGAACCTTCTTAGGGGGTATCCCGACCAAGGCATCAGGAGCGCTATCTAGCTATTTCCTGGTCCTGAGATTTAGATGGCAACTATGCTCTTACACTCAGATCGTTCTTAAGGGTGGTAGCACGACCAAGGCATCAGGAGCGCTATCTAGCTATTTAATGGTCCTGAGATTTGGATGGAAACTATGCTCTTACACTCAGATCCTTCTTAGGGGTGGTAGCCCGACCAAGGCATCAGAAGCACAACCTAGCTATTTTTTGATCTTAAGATCTGGATGACAACTATGCTTTTACACTTAGACCTTTCTTGGGGGTGGTAGCCTGACCAAGGCATCAGGAGCGCGATCTAGCTATTTCTTAGTCTTGAGATATGGATGGCAACTATGCTCTTACTTCGAGATCATTTTTGGGGGTGGTAGCCTGTTTGAGGCATCGGAAGGGCTATCTAGATATTTCCGTGTCTTAAGATCTAGATGACAACTATGCTTTTACACTCAGACCCTTCTTGGGGGTGGTAGCCTGACCAATGCATCAAGACCTCTATCTAGCTATTTCTTAGTCTTGAGATCTGGATGGCAAATATGCTCTAACACCAAGATCCTTCTTGGGGGTGGTAGCCCGACTGATACATCGGAAGGGCTATCTAGCTATTTCCGTGTCTTTAGATCTGGATGACAACTATGCTCTTTCACTCAGATCCTTCTTGAGGGTGGTAGCCTGACCAAGGCATCAGGAGGGCTATCTAGCTATTTCCTGGTCTTGACATCTGGATGGCAACTATGCTCTCACACTCAGATCCTTCTTGGGGGTTGTAGCCCTACCAAGGCATCAGGAGCACTACTTAGCTATTTCCTGGTCTTGAGATCTGGACAGAAACTATGCTCTTACACTCATATCCTTCTTAGGGGTGGTAGCCCGACCAAGGCATCAGGAGCGCTACCTATCTATTTCCTTGTCTTGAGATCTGGATGGAAACAATGCTCTTCAACTCAAAACCTTCTTGGGGGTGGTAGCCCGACCAAGGCATCAGGAGCGCTATATAGCTATTTCCTGGTCTTGAGATCTGGATGACAACTATGCTCTTACACTCAGACCCAACTTGAGGGTGGTAACCAGACCAAGGCATCAGGAGCGCTATCTAGCTATTTCCTGGTCTTGTGATTTGGATGGCAACTATGCTCTTACACTGAGATCCTTATTAGGGGTGGTAGCCCGACCAAGGCATCAGGAGGGCTACCTAGCTATTTCTTGGTCTTGAGATCTGGATGACAACTATGCTCTTACACTTAGACCCTTCTTGGGGGTGGTAGCCTTACCAAGGCATCAGGAGCGCTATCTAGCTATTTCTTTGTCTTTAGATCTGGATGGAAACTATGCTCTAACACCGAGATCCTTCTTGGGGATGGTAGCCTGACCGAGGCATCAGAAGGGCTTTTTTGCTATTTTCGTGTCTTGAGATCTAGATGACAACTATGCTCTTACACTCAGATCCTTCTTGGGGGTGGTAGCCCGACCAAGGCATTTAGAGAGCTATCTAGCTATTTCCTGGTATCGAGATCTGGATGGCAACTATGCTCTTACACCCAGATCCTTCTTGGGGGTGGTAGCCTGACCAAGACATCGGGAGGGCAATCTAGCAATTTCTGTGTCTTGAGATCTGGATGACAGCTATGCTCTTACACTCAGCTCCTTCTTAAGAGTGGAAGCTTTACCAAGGCATCAAGAGCGCTACCTAGCTATTACCTGCTCTTGAGATCTGGATGACCACTATGCTCTTACATTCAGACCCTTCTTAATTAGGGTAGCCCGACCAAGGCTTTAGTAGCGCTATCTAGCTATTTCTTGGTCTTGAGATCTGGATGTCAACTATGCTCTTACACCCCGATCCTTCTTCGGGGTGGTAGCCTGACCATGGCATCGGGAGTGCTATCTAGCTATTTCCGTGTCTTGAGATCTAGATGGCAACTATGCTCGCACACCCAGATCCTTTTTGGGGGTGGTAGGCCGACCAAAGCATCATGAACGCAATCTAGCTATTTCCTGGTCTTGAGATCTGAACGGAAACTATGGTCTTACACTCAGATCCTTCTTAGGGGTGGTAGCCCGACCAAGGCATCAGGAGCGCAACCTAGCTATTTCCTGGTCTTGAGATCCGGATGACAACTATGCTCTTACACTCAGACCTTTCTTGGGGGTGGTAGTCCGACCAAGGCATCATGAGCGCTACCTAGCTATTTCCTGGTCTTCAGATCTTGATGGCAACAATGCTCTTACGCTCAGAACCTTCTTAGGGGGGGTAGCCCGACCAAGGCATCAGGAGCGCTATCTAGCTATTTCCTGGTCCTGAGATTTGGATGGCAACTATGCTCTTACACTCAGATCCTTCTTAAGGGTGGTACCACGACCAAGGCAACAGGAGTGCTACCTAGCTATTTCTTGGTCTTGAGATCTGGATGACAACTATGCTCTTACACTCAGACCCTTCTTGGGAGTGGTAGCCTTACCAAGGCATCAGGAGCGCTATCTAGCTATTTCTTAGTCATTAGATCTGGATGGCAACTATGCTCTAACACCGAGATCCTTCTTGGGGATGGTAGCCTGACCGAGGCATCAGAAGGGCTATCTTGCTATTTTCGTGTCTTGAGATCTGGATGACAACTATGCTCTTACACTCAGATCCTTCTTAGGGGTGGTAGCCCGACCAAGGCATCAAGAGAGCTATCTAGCTATTTCCTGGTATCGAGATCTGGATGGCAACTATGCTCTTACACCCAGATCCTTCTTGGGGGTGGTAGCCTGACCAAGACATCGGGAGGGCAATCTAGCTATTTCAGTGTCTTGAGATCTGGATGACAGCTATGCTCTTACACTCAGCTCCTTCTTAAGAGTGGAAGCTTTACCAAGGCATTAAGAGCGCTACCTAGCTATTACCTGGTCTTGAGATCTGGATGACCACTATACTCTTACATTCAGACCCTCATTGGTTGTGGTAGCCTGACCAAGGAATCAGGAGCGCTATCTAGCTATTTCTTGGTCTTCAGATCTGGATGTCAACTATGCTCTTACACCCAGATCCTTCTTCAGGGTGGTAGCCTGACCAAGGCATCGGGAGGGCTATCTAGCTATTTTTGTGTCTTGAGATCTAGATGGCAACTATGCTCTCACACCCATATCCTTTTTGGGGGTGGTAGCCTGACCAAGGCATCAGGAGGGCTATCTAGCTATTTACGTGTCTTGACATCTAGATGACAACTATGCTCTTACACTCAGACCCTTCTTAGGGGTGGTAGTCCGACCAAGGCATCATGAGCGCTACCTAGCTATTTTCTGCTCTTGAGATCTTGATGGCAACTATGCTCTTACACTCAGAACCTTCTTAGGGGGGGGTATCCCGACCAAGGCATCAGGATCGCTATCTAGCTATTTCCTGGTCCTGAGATTTTGATGGCAACTATGCTCTTACACTCAGATCGTTCTTAAGGGTGGTAGCACGACCAATTCATTAGGAGCGCTATCTAGCTATTTAATGGTCCTGAGATTTGGATGGCAACTATGCTCTTACACTCAGATCCTTCTTAGGGGTGGTAGCCCGACCAAGGCATCAGGAGCACAACCTAGCTATTTTTTGGTCTTAAGATCTGGATGACAACTATGCTTTTACACTTAGACCTTTCTTGGGGGTGGTAGCCTGACCAAGGCATCAGGAGCGCGATCTAGCTATTTCTTAGTCTTGAGATATGGATGGCAACTATGCTCTTACTTCGAGATCCTTCTTGGGGGTGGTAGCCTGTCTGAGGCATCGGAAGGGCTATCTAGATATTTCCGTGTCTTGAGATCTAGATGACAACTATGCTTTTACACTCAGACCCTTCTTGGGGGTGGTAGCCTGACCAATGCATCAAGACCTCTATCTAGCTATTTCTTAGTCTTGAGATCTGGATGGCAACTATGCTCTAACACCAAGATCCTTCTTGGGGGTGGTAGCCTGACTGAGGCATCGGAAGGGCTATCTAGCTATTTCCGTGTCTTTAGATCTGGATGACAACTATGCTCTTTCACTCAGATCCTTCTTGAGGGTGGTAGCCCGACCAAGGCATCAGGAGGGCTATCTAGATATTTTCTGGTCTTGACATCTGGATGGCAACTATGCTCTCACACTCAGATCCTTCTTGGGGGTTGTAGCCCGACCAAGGCATCAGGAGCGCTACTTAGCTATTTCCTGGTCTTGAGATCTGGACAAAAACTATGCTCTTACACTCAGATCCTTCTTAGGAGTGGTAGCCCGACTAAGACATCAGGAGCGCTATCTAGCTATTTCCTTGTCTTGTTATCTGGATGGAAACAATGCTCTTCAACTCAAAACCTTCTTGGGGGTGGTAGCCCGACCAAGGCATCAGGAGCGCTATATAGCTATTTCCTGGTCTTGAGATCTGGATGACAACTATGCTCTTACACTGAGACCCAACTTGAGGGTGGTAACCAGACCAAGGCATCAGGAGCGCTATCTAGCTATTTCCTGGTCTTGTGATTTGGATGGCAACTATGCTCTTACACTGAGATCCTTATTAGGGGTGGTAGCCCGACCAAGGCATCAGGAGTGCTACCTAGCTATTTCTTGGTCTTGAGATCTGGATGACAACTATGCTCTTACACTTAGACCCTACTTGGGGGTGGCAGCCTTACCAAGGCATCAGAAGCGCTATATAGCTATTTCTTTGTCTTTAGATCTGGATGGCAACTATGCTCTAACACCGAGATCCTTCTTGGGGATGGTAGTCTGACCGAGGCATCAGAAGGGCTTTTTTGCTATTTTTGTGTCTTGAGATCTAGATGACAACTATGCTCTTACACTCAGATCCTTCTTAGAGGTGGTAGCCCGACCAAGGCATCTGGAGAGCTATCTAGCTATTTCCTGGTATCAAGATCTAGATGGCAACTATGCTCTTACACCCAGATCCTTCTTGGGGGTGGTAGCCTGACCAAGACATCGGGAGGGCAATCTAGCTATTTCCGTGGCTTGAGATCTGGATGACAGCTATGCTCTTACACTCAGCTTCTTCTTAAGAGTGGAAGATTTACCAAGGCATCAAGAGCGCTACCTAGCTATTACCTGGTCTTGAGATCTGGATGACCACTATGCTCTTACATTCAGACCCTTCTTGGTTAGGGTAGCCCGACCAAGGCATCAGTAGCGCTATCTAGCTATTTCTTGGTCTTGAGATCTGGATGTCAACTATGCTCTTACACCCCGATCTTTCTTCGGGGTGGTAGCCTGACCATGGCATCGGGAGTGCTATCTAGCTATTTCCGTGTCTTGAGATCTAGATGGCAACTATGCTCTCACACCCAGATCCTTTTTGGGGGTGGTAGGCCGACCAAAGCATCATGAACGCAATCTAGCTATTTCCTGGTCTTGAGATCTGGACGTAAACTATGCTCTTACACTCAGATCCTTCTTAGGGGTGGTAGCCCGACCAAGGCATCAGGAGCGCAACCTAGCTATTTCCTGGTCTTGAGATCCGGATGACAACTATGCTCTTACACTCAGACCCTTCTTGGGGGTGGTAGTCCGACCAAGGCATCATGAGCGCTACCTAGCTATTTCCTGGTCTTTAGATCTTGATGGCAACTATGCTCTTACACTCAGAACCTTCTTAGGGGGGGTAGCCCGACCAAGGCATCAGGAGCGCTATCTAGCTATTTCCTGGTCCTGAGATTTGGATGGCAACTATGCTCTTACACTCAGATCCTTCTTAAGGGTGGTACCACGACCAAGGCATCAGGAGCGCTACCTAGCTATTTATTGGTCTTGAGATCTGGATGACAACTATGCTCTTACACTCAGACCCTTCTTGGGGGTGGTAGCCTTACCAAGGCATCAGGAGCGCTATCTAGCTATTTCTTAGTCTTGAGTTCCGGATATCAACAATGCTCTAACACCGAGATCTTTCTTGGGGGTGGTAGCCTGACCGAGGGATTAGAAGGGCTATCTAGCTATTTCCGTGTCTTGAGATCAGGATGACAACTATGATCTTACACTCAGATCCTTCTTTTGGGTGGTAGCCCGACCAAGGCATCAGGAAGGCTATCTAGCTATTTCCTGGTATCGAGATCTGGATGGCAACTATGCTCTCACACTCAGATCCTTCTTGCGGGTTGCAGCCCGACCAAGGAATCAGGAGCGCTACCTAGCTATTTAATGGTCTTGAGATCTGGATGGCAACTACGCTCTTACACTAAGACCCTTCTTGGGGTGGTAGCCCGACCAAGGCATCAGGAGCGCTATCTAGCTATTTAATGGTCTTGAGATCAGGATGACAACTATGCTCATACAATTAGACCTTTTTGGGGGGTGGTAGCCCGAACAAGGCATCATGAGCGCTATCTAGCTATTTAATGGTCCTGAGATTTGGATGGCAATTATGCTCTTACACTTAGACCTTTCTTGGGGGTGGTAGCCTGACCAAGGCATTAAGAGCGCGATCTAGCTATTTCTTAGTCTTGTGATATGGATGGCAACTATGCTCTTACACCGAGATCCTTCTTGGGGGTGGTAGCCTGACCGAGGCATCGGAAGGGCTATGTAGATATTTCCGTGTCTTGAGATCTGGATGACAACTATGCTTTTACACTCAGACCCTTCTTGGGGATAGTAGCCTGACCAAGGCATCAAGACCTCTATCTAGCTATTTCTTAGTCTTAAGATCTGGATGGAAACTATGCTCTAACACCGAGATCCTTCTTGGGGGTGGTAGCCTGACTGTTGCATCGGAAGGGCTATCTACCTATTTTCGTGTCTTTAGATCTGGATGACAACTATGCTCTTATACTCAGATCCTTCTTGAGGGTGGTAGCTCGACCAAGGCATCAGGAGGGCTATCTAGCTATTTCCTGGTATCCAGATCTTGATGACAACTATGCTCTCACACTCAGATCCTTCTTGGGGGTTGTAGCCCGACCAAGGCATCATGAGCGCTACCTATCTAGCTATTTTATGGTCTTGAGATCTGAATGGAAACTATGCTCTTACACTCAGATCCTTCCTAGCGGTGATAGCTGGACCAAGGCATCAAGAGCGCTACCTATCTATTTCCTGGTCTTGATATCTGGATGGAAATTATGCTCTTACACTTTGAACCTTCTTGAAGGTGGTAGCCCGACCAAGGCAATTAGGAGCGCTATCTAGCTATTTCCTGGTCTTGAGATCTAGATGACAACTATGCTCTTACACTCAGACCCAACTTGGGGGTGGTAGCCCGACTTAGGCATCAGGAGCGCTATCTAGCTATTTCCTGGTCCTGAGATTTGGATGGCAACTATGCTCTTACACTCAGATCCTTCTTAAGGGTGGTAGCCCGACCAAGGCATCATGAGCGCTATCTAGCTATTTATTGGTCTTGAGATTTGTACGGAAACTATGCTCTTACACTCAGAACCTTCTTGGGGGTGGTAGCCCGACCAAGGCACCAGGAGCGCTATTTAGCTATTTCCTGGTCTTGAGATCTGGATGACAACTATGCTCTTACACTCAGACCCGATTTGGGGGTGGTAACCAGACCAAGGCATCAGTAGCGTAATCTAGCTATTTCCTGGTCCTAAGATTTGGATGGCAACTATGCTCTTACACTCAGATCTTTCTTAGGGGTGGTGGCCCGACCAAGGCATCAGGAGCGCTACCTAGCTATTTCTTGGTCTTGAGATCCGGACGACAACTATGCTCTTACACTCAGACCCTTCTTGGGGGTGGTAGCTTTACCAAGGCATCAGGAGCGCTATCTAGCTATTTCTTAGTCTTGAGATCTGGATGGAAACTATGCTATAACACCGAGATCCTTCTTGTCGGTGGTAGCCTGACCGAGGCATCAGAAGCGCTATCTAGCTATTTCCGTGTCTTGTGATCTGGATGACAACTATGCTCTTACACTCAGATCCTTCTTTTGGGTGGTAGCCCGACCAAGGCATTAGGAGGGCTATCTAGCTATTTTCTGGTATCTAGATCTGGATGGCAGCTATGCTCTCACACTCTGATCCTTCTTAGGGGTTGTAGCCCGACCAAGGCATCATGAGTGCTTCCTAGCTATTTCCTAGTCTTGAGATATGGATGGCAACTATGCTCTTACACTTAGACACTTCTAAGAGGTGGTATCCCGACCAAGGCATCAGTAGCGCTATCTAGCTATTTCTTGGTCTTGAGATCTGGATTGCAACTATGCTCTTACACCCAGATCCTTCTTGGGGTGGTACCCTGACCAAGACATCGAGAGGGCTATCTAGCTATTTCCGTGTCATGAGATCTGGATGACAGCTATGCTCTAGCACTCAGATCCTTCTTAAGAGTGGAAGCCCGACCAAGGCATGAAGAGCGCTACCTTGCTATTATCTGGTCTTGAGATCTGGATTACCACTATGCTCTTACATTCATACCTTTCTTTGTGGTGGTAGCCCGACCAAGGCATCAGTAGCCCTATCTAGCTATTTCTTGGTCTTGAGATCTGGATGGCAACTATGCTCTTACACCCAGATCCTTCTTGGGGGTGGTAGCCTGACCAAGGCATCGGGAGGGCTATCTAGCTATTTTCGTGTCTTGAGATCTAGATGGCAACTATGCTCTTACACCCAGATCCTTCTTGGGGGTGGTAGCCTGACCAAGGCATCAGGAGGCCTATCTAGCTATTTCCGTGTCTTGAAATCTGGATGACAACTATGCTCTTACACTCAGACCCTTTTTGGGTGTGGTAGCCCGACCAAGGCATCAAGAGTGCTATCTAGCTATTTCCTTGTCTTAAGATCTGGACGGAAACTATGCTCTTACACTCAGATCCTTCTTAGGGGTGGTAGCCAGACCAAGGTATCAGGAGCGCTACCTAGCTATTTCCTGGTCTTGAAACCAAGATGGCAACAACGTTCTTAAATTCAGAACCTTCTTGGGGGTGGTAGCCCGACCAACGCATCAAGAGCGCTATCTAGCTATTTCCAGGTCTTGAGATCTGGATGACAACTATGCTCTTACACTCAGACCAAACTTGGGGGTGGTAGCCCGACCAAGGTATTAGGAGCGCTATCTAGCTATTTCCTGGTCTTGAGATTTAGATGGCAACTATGCTATTACACTTTGATCCTTCTTAGGGGTTGTAGCCCGACCAAGGCATCAGGAGCGCTACCTAGCTATTTCTTGGTCTTAAGATCTGGATGACAACTATGCTCTTACACTCAGAACCTTCTTGGGGGTGGTAGCCTGACCAAGACATCAGGAGCGCTATCTAGCTATTTCTTAGTCTTGAGATATGGATGGCAACTATGCTCTTACACCGAGATCCTTCTTGGGGTTGGTTGCCTGACCGAGGAATCGGAAGGACTATCTAGCTATTTTTGTGTCTTGAGATCTTGATGACAACTATGTTCTTACACTCAGACCCTTCTTGGGGGTGGTAGCCTGACCAGGGCATCAGGAGTGCTATCTAGCTATTTCTTAGTCTTGAGATCTGGATGGCAACTATGCTCTAACACCGAGATCCTTCTTAATGGTGGTAGCCTGACCGAGGCATCAGAAGGGCTATCTAGCTATTTCCGTTTCTTGAGATCTGGATGAAAACTATGCTCTTACACTCAGATCCTTCTTGGGGGTTTTAGCCCGACTAAGTCATCAGGAGGCTATCTAGCTATTTCCTGGTATCGAGATCTGGATGGCAACTATGCTCTCACACTCAGATCCTTCTTGGGGGTTGTAGCCCGACCAAGGCATCAGGAGTGCTACCTAGCTTTTTCCTGGTCTTGAGATCTGGATGGCAACTATGCTCTTACACTTAGACACTTCTAAGAGGTGGTAGTCCGACCAAGGCATCAGGAGCGCTATCTAACTATTTCTTGGTCTTGAGATCTGGATGGCAACTATGCTCTTACACCCAGATCCTTCTTAGAGGTGGTAGCCTGAAAAAGACATCGGGAGGGCTGTCCAGCTATTTCCGTGTCTTGAGATCTGGATGACAGCTATGCTTTTACACTCAGATCCTTCTTAAGAGTGGAAGCCCGACCAAGGCATCAAGAGCGCTGCATAGCTATTACCTGGTCTTGAGATCTGGATGACCACTATGCTCTTACACTCAGACCCTTTTTGGTTGTGGTAGCCCGACCAAGGCATCAGGAGTGCTATCTAGCTATTTCTTGGTCTTGAGGTCAGGATGGCAACTATGCTCTTACACCCAGATCCTTCTTGGGAGTGGTAGCCTGACCAAGGCATGGGGAGGGCTATCTAGCAATTTCCGTGTCTTGAGATCTAGATGGCAACTATGCTCCTACACCCTGATCCTTCTTAGGGGTGCTAGCCGGACCAAGGCATCAGGATTGCTATCTAGCTATTTCCGTGTCTTGAGATCTAGATGACAACTATGCTCTTACACTCAGACCCTTCTTGGGGGTGGTAGGCCAACCAAAGCATCATGAACACAATCTAGCTATTTCCTGGTCTTGAGATCTGGACGGAAACTATGCTCTTACACTCGGATCCTTCTTAGGGGTGGTAGCCCGACCAAGGTATCAAAAGCGCAACCTAGCTATTTCCTGGTCTAGAGATCCGGATGGCAACTATTCTCTTATACTCATAACCTTCTTGGGAGTGGTAGCCCGACCAAGGCATCAGGAGCGCTATCTAGCTATTTCCTGGTCTTGAGATCTGGATAACAACTATGCTCTTAAGCTTAGACCCAACTTGGGGGTGGTAGCCCGACCAAGGCATCAGGAGCGCAACCTAGCTATTTCCTGGTCTTGATATCTGGATGGCAACTATGCTCTTACATTCAGAACCTTCTTAGGGGTGGTAGCCCGACCAAGGCATCAGGAGCGCTATCTAGCTATTTCCTGGTCTTGAGATTTGGATGGCAACTATGCTCTTACACTCAGATCGTTTTTAGGGGTGGTAGCACGACCAAGGCATCAGGAGCGCTACCTAGCTATTTATTGGTCTTGAGATCTGGATGACAACTATGCTCTTACACTCAGACCCTTCTTGGGGGTGGTAGCCTTACCAAGGCATCAGGAGCGCTATCTAGCTATTTCTTTGTCTTGAGTTATGGATGGCAACTATGCTCTAACACCAAGATCCTTCTTGGGGGTGGTAGCCTGACCGAGGCATCAGAAGGGCTATCTAGCTATTTCCTGGTCTTGAGATCTTGATGGCAACTATGCTCTCACACTCAGATCCTTCTAAGGGGTTGCAGCCCGACCAAGGCATAAGGATCACTACCTAGCTATTTCCTGGTCTTGAGATCTTGATGGCAACTACGCTCTTACACTTAGACACTTCTAAGAGGTGGTAGCCCGACCAAGGCATCAGGAGTACTATCTAGCTATTTCTTGGTCTTGAGATCTGGATGGCAACTATGCTCTTACACCCAGATCCTTCTTGGGGGTTGACGCCCGACCAAGGCATCAAGAGCGCTACCTAGCTATTACCTGGTCTTGAGATCTGGATGACCACCATGCTCTTACACCTAGACACTTGTTGGTGGTGGTAGCCCGACCAAGGCATCAGGAGCGCTATCAAGCTATTTCTTGGTCTTGAGATCTGGATGGAAACTATGCTCTTATACCCAGATCCTTCTTGGGGGAGGTAGCCTGACCAAGGCATCAAGAGGGCTATCTAGCTATTTCCGTGTCTTGAGATCTAGATGGCAACTATGCTCTTACACCTAGATCCTTCTTGGTTGTGATAGCCTGACCAAGGCTTCAGGAGGGCTGTCTAGGTATTTCCGTGTCTTGACATCTAGATGACAACAATGCTCTTACACTCAGACAATTTTTGGGGGTGGTAGCCCGACCAAGGTATCAAGAGCGCTATCTAGCTATTTCCTGGTCTTGAGATTCTGACGAAAAATATGCTCTTACTCTCAGATCCTTCTAAGGGGTGGTTAGCCCGACCAAGACTTCAGGAGCGCTATCTAGCTATTTCCTGGTCTTGAGACCAAGATGGCAACAACGCTCTTAAATTCAGAACCTTCTTGGGGGGTTGTAGCCCGACCAAGGCATCAAGAGCGCTATCTAGCTATTTCCAGGTCTTGAGATCTGGATGACAACTATGCTCTTACACTCAGACAAAACTTGGGGGTGGTAGCCCGACCAAGGTATTAGGAGCGCTACCTAGCTATTTCTTGGTCTTAAGATCTGGATGACAACTATGCTCTTACACTCAGAACCTTCTTGGGGGTGGTAGCCTGACCAAGACATCAGGAGCGCTATCTAGCTATTTCTTAGTCTTGAGATATGGATGGCAACTATGCTCTTACACCGAGATCCTTCTTGGGGGTGGTAGCCTGACCGATTAATCGGAAGGACTATCTAGCTATTTTTGTGTCTTGAGATCTTGATGACAACTATGTTCTTACACTCAGACCCTTCTTAGGGGTGGTAGCCTGACCAGGGCATCAGGAGCGCTATCTAGCTATTTCTTAGTCTTGAGATCAGGATGGCAACTATGCTCTAACACCGAGATCCTTCTTAATGGTGGTAGCCTGACCGAGGCATCAGAAGGGCTATCTAGCTATTTCTGTGTCTTGAGATCTGGATAAAAACTATGCTCTTACACTCAGATCCTTCTTGAGGGTGGTAGCCCGACTAAGGCATCAGGAGGCTATCTAGCTATTTCCTGGTATCGAGATCTGGATGGCAACTATGCTCTCACACTCGGATCCTTCTTGGGGGTTGTAGCCCGACCAAGGCATTTGGAGCACTACCTAGCTGTTTCCTGGTCTTGAGATCTGGATGGCAACTACGCTCTTACACTTAGACACTTCTAAGAGGTGGTAGCCCGACCAAGGCATCAGGAGCACTATCTAGCTATTTCTTGGTCTTGAGATCTGGATGGCAACTGTGCTCTTACACCCAGATCCTTCTTGGGGGTTGCAGCCCGACCAAGGCATCAAGAGCGCTACCTAGCTATTACCTGGTCTTGAGATCTGGATGACCACTATGCTCTTACACCTAGACCCCTGTTGGTGGTGGTAGCCCGACCAAGTCATCAGGAGCGCTATCAAGCTATTTCTTATTCTTGAGATCTGGATGGCAACTATGCTCTTACACCCAGATCCTTCTCGGGGGTGGTAGCCTGGCCAAGGCATCAGGAGGGATGTCTAGGTATTTCCGTGTCTTGACATCTAGATGACAACAATGCTCTTACACTCAGACAATTTTTGTGGGTGGTAGCCCGACCAAGGCATCAAGAGCGCTATCTAGCTATTTCCTGGTCTTGAGATTCTGACGAAAACTATGCTTTTACTCTCAGATCCTTCTTAGGGGTGGTTAGCCCGACCAAGACTTCTGGAGCGCTATCTAGCTATTTCCTGGTCTTGAGATTTGGATGACAACTATGCTCTTACACTCAGACGTTTCTTGGGGGTGGTAGCCCGAACAAGGCATCAAGAGCGCTATCTAGTTATTTCCTAGTCTTGAGATCTGGATGGCAACTATGCTCTTACATTCGGATCCTTCTTAGTGGTGGTAGCCCAACCAAGGCATCAGGAGCGCTACCTAGCTATTTATTTATGTTAAGATCTGGATGACAACTATGCTCTTACACTCTGACCCTTCTTGGGGTTGGTAGCCCGACCAAGGCATTAGGAGCGCTATCTAGCTATTTAATGGTCCTGAGATTTGGATGGCAACTATGCTCTTACACTCAGATCCTTCTTAGAGGTGGTATCCCGACCAAGGCATCAGGAGCGCTACCTAGCTATTTTTTGGTCTTAAGATCTGGATGACAACTATGCTCTTACACCTAGACCCTTCTTAGGGGTGGTAGCCTGACCAAGGCATCAGGAGCGCGATCTAGCTATTTCTTAGTCTTGAGATTTGGATGGCAACTATGCTCTTACACCGAGATCCTTCTTGGGGGTGGTAGCCTGACCGAGGCATCGGAAGGGCTATCTAGATATTTCTGTGTCTTGAGATCTGGATGACAACTATGCTTTTACACTCAGACCCTTCTAGGGGGTGGTATCCTGACCAAGGCTTCAGGACCTCTATCTAGCTATTTCTTAGTCTTGAGATCTGGATGGCAACTATGCTCTAACACCGAGATCCTTATTGGGGGTGATAGCCTGACTGAGGCATCGGAAGGGCTAGCTAGCTATTTCCAAGTCTTTAGATCAGGATGACAACTATGCTCTTACACTCAGATCCTTCTTGAGGGTGGTAGCCTGACCAAGGCATCAGGAGGGCTATCTACCTATTTCCTGGTATCGAGATCTGGATGGCAACTATGCTCTCACACTCAGATCCTTCTTGGGGGTTGTAGCCCGACCAAGGCATCATGAGCGCTATCTAGCTATTTCATGGTCTTGAGATCTGAATGGAAACTATGCTCTTACACTCAGATCCTTCTTAGGGGTGGTAGCCAGAATAAGGCATCAAGATCTCTACCTAGCTATTTCCTGGTCTTGATATCTGGATGGCAATTATGCTCTTACACTTTGAACCTTCTTGGGGGTGGTAGCCAGACCAAGGCAATTAGGAGCGATGTCTAGCTATTTCCTGGTCTTGAGATCTGGATGACAACTATGCTCTTACACTCAGACCCAACTTGTGGGTGGTAGCCCGAACAAGTCATCAGGAGCGCTATCTAGCTATTTCCTGGTCCTGAGATTTGGATGGCAACTATGCTCTTACACTCAGATCCTTCTTATGGGTGGTAGCCCGACCAAGGCATTAGGAACGCTACCTAGCTATTTCCTGATCTTGATATCTGGATGCTCTTACACTTTGAACATTCTTGGGGGTGGTAGCCCGACCAAGGCAATTAGGAGCGCTATCTAGCTATTTCCTGGTCTTGAGATCTTGATGGCAACTATGCTCTTATACTCAGAACCTTCTTGGGGGTGGTAGCCCGACTAAGGCATCAGGAGCGCTATCTAGCTATTTCCTGGTCTTGAGATCTAGATGACAACTATGCTTATACACTCGGACCAGACTTGGGGGTGGTAGCCCGACCAAGGCATCAGGAGCGCTATCTAGCTATTTCCTGGTCGTGAGATTTGGATGGCAACTATGCTCTTACACCGAGATCCTTCTAGGGGGTGGTAGCCTGACCGAGGCATCGGAAGGGCTATCTAGATATTTCTGTGTCTTGAGTTCTGGATGACGACTATGCTTTTACACTTAGACTCTTCTTGGGGGTTGTAGCCCTGACCAAGGCATCAAGACCTCTATCTAGCTATTTCTTAGTCTTGAGATCTGGATGACAACTATGCTCTTACACTCAGACCCAACTTGTGGGTGGTAGCCCGACCAAGGCATCAGGAGCTCTATATGGCTATTTCCTGGTCCTGAGATTTGGATGGCAACTATGCTCTTACACTCAGATCCTTCTTATGGGTGGTAACCCTACCAAGGCATTAGGAACGCTACCTAGCTATTTCCTGGTCTTGATATCCGGATGGCAATTATGCTCTTACACTTTGAACATTCTTGGGGGTGGTAGCCCAACCAAGGCAATTAGGAGCGCTATCTAGCTATTTCCTGGTCTTGAGATCTTGATGGCAACTATGCTCTTACACTCAGAACCTTCTTGGGGGTGGTAGCCAGACCAAGGAATCAAGAGCGCTATCTAGCTATTTCCTGGTCTTGAGATCTGGATGACAACTGTGCTTATACACTCAGAAAAGACTTGGGGGTGGTAGCCCGACCAAGGCATCAGGAGCGCTATCTAGCTATTTCCTGGTCGTGAGATTTGGATGGCAACTATGCTCTTACACTCAGATCTTTCTTAATGGTGGTGGTCTGACCAAGGCATCAGGAGCGCTACCTAGCTATTTCCTGGTCTTGAGATCTGGATGACAACTATGCTCTTACACTCAGACCCTTCTTGGGGGTGGTAGCCTTACCAAGGCATTAGGAGCATTATCTAGCTATTTCTTAGTCTTGAGATATGGATGGCAACTATGCTCTAACACCGAGATCCTTCTTGGGGGTGGTAGCCTGACCGAGGCATCAGAAGCGCTATCTAGCTATTTCCGTGTCTTGTGATCTGGATGACAACTATGCTCTTACACTCAGATCCTTCTTTTGGGTGGTAGCATGACCAAGGCATCAGGAGGGATATCTAGCTATTTCCTGGTATCGAGATCTGGATGGCAATTATGCTCTCACACTCAGATCCTTCTTGGGGGTTGTAGCCCGACCAAAGCATCAGGAGCGATTCCTTGCTATTTCCTGGTCTTGAGATCTTGATGGCAACAATGCTCTTACACTTATACACTTCTAAGAGGTGGTATCTCGACCAAGGCATCAAGAGCGCTATCTAGCTATTTCTTGGTCCTGAGATCTGGATGGCAACTATGCTCTTACACCCAGATCCTTCTTGGGGGTGGTACCCTGACAAAGACATCGGGAGGGCTTTCTAGCTATTTCTGTATCTTGAGATCTGGATGACAGCTATGCTCTTACACTCAGATCATTCTTAAGAGTGGAAGCCCTACCAAGGCATCAAGAGCGCTACCTAGCTATTACCTGGTCTTGAGATCTGGATTACCACTATGCTCTTACATTCAGACCTTTCTTGGTGGTGGTAACCCGACCAAGGCATCAGGAGCGCTATCTAGCTATTTCTTGGTCTTGAGATCTGGATGGCAACTATGCTCTTACACCCAGATCCTTCTTGAGGGTGGTAGCCTGACCAAGGCATCGGAGGGCTATCTAGCTATTTCCGTGTCTTGACATCTAGATGACAACTATGCTCTTACACTCAGAATCTTTTTGGGGGTGGTAGCCCGACCAAGGCATCAAGAGCGCTATCTAGCTATTTCCGTGTCTTAAGATCTGGATGACAACTATGCTTTAACATCGAGATCCTTCTAGGGGGTTTTAGCCTGACCGAGGCATGAGAAGAGCTATCTAGCTATTTCCGTGTCTTGAGATCTGGATGACAACTATGCTCTTACACTCAGACCCTTCTTGGGGGTGGTAGCCCAACCAAGGCATCATGAGCGCTATCTAGCTATTTCCTGGTTTTAAGATCTGGACAGAAACTATGCTCTTACACTCAGATCCTTCTTAGGGGTGGTAGCCCGACCAAGGCATCAGGAGCGCAATCTAGCTATTTCCTGGTCTTGAGATTTGGGTGACAACTATGCTTTTACACTTAGACCCAACTTGGGGGTGGTAGCCCGACCAAGGCATCAGGAGCGCTATCTTGCTATTTCCTGGTCCTGGGATTTGGATGGCAACTATGCTCTTACACTCAGATCCTTCTTAGGGGTGATAGCCCAACCAAGGCATCAGGAGCACTACCTAGCTATTTCCTGGTCTTTAGATCTGGATGACAACTATGCTCTTACATTTAGACCCTTATTGGGGGTGGTAGCCTGACCAAGGCATCAGGAGCGCTATCTAGCTATTTCTTAGTCTTAAGATCAGGATGGCAACTATGCTCTAACACCGAGATCCTTCTTGGGGGTGGTAGCCTGACCGAGGCATAGAGAGGGCTATCTAGCTATTTCCGTGTCTTAAGATCTGGATGACAACAATGCTCTTACACTCAGATCCTTCTTAGGGGTGGTAGCCTGACCAAGGAATCAGGAGGGCTATCTAGCTATTTCCTAGTCCTGAGATCTGGATGGCAACTATGCTCTTACATTTGGATCCTTCTTAGGGGTGTTAGCCCGACCAAGGCATCAGGAGCACTAACTAGCTATTTATTGGTCTTGAGATCTGGATGACAACTATTCTCTTACACTCAGACCCTTCTTGGGGGTGGTAGCCCGACCAAGGCATTAGGAGCGCTATCTAGCTATTTCCTGGTCCTGATATTTGGATGGCAACTATGCTCTTACACTCAGATCCTTCTTAGGGGTGGTAGCCCGACCAAGGCATCAAGATCGCTACCTAGCTATTCTTTGGTCTTAAGATCAGGATGACAACTATGCTCTTACACTTAGACCCTTCTTGGGGGTGGTAGCCTGACCAAGGCATCAGGAGCGCAATCTAGCTATTTCTTAGTCTTGAGATATGGATGGCAACTATGCTCTTACACCGAGATCCTTCTTGGGGGTGGTAGACTGACCGAGGCATCGGAAGGGCTATCTAGATATTTCTGTGTCTTGAGATCTGGATGACAACTATGCTTTTACACTAAGACCCTTCTTGGGGGTGGTAGCCTAACCAAGGCATCAGGACCTCTATCTAGCTATTTCTTAGTCTTGAGATCTGGATGGAAACTATGCTCTAACACCAAGATCCTTCTTGGGGGTGGTAGCCTGACCGAGGCATCGGAAGGGCTATCTAGATATTTCTGTGTCTTGAGATCTGGATGACAACTATGCTTTTACACTCAGACCCTTCTTGGGGGTGGTAGCCTAACCAAGGCATCAGGACCTCTATCTAGCTTTTTCTTAGTCTTGAGATCTGGATGGGAACTATGCTCTAACACCATGATACTTCTTGGGGGTGGTATCCTGACCGAGGCATCGGAAGGGCTATCTAGCTATTTTCGTGTCTTTAGATCTGGATGACAACTATGCTCTTACACTCAGATCCTAATTGAGGGTGGTAGCCTGACCTAGGCATCAGGAGGGCTATCTAGTTATTTCCTGGTATCGAGATCTGGATGTTAACTAGGCTCTCACACTCAGATCCTTCTTGGGGGTTGTAGCCCGACCAAGGCATCATGAGCGCTATCTAGCTATTTCATGGTTATGAGATCTGAATGGAAACTATGCTCTTACACTCAGATACTTCTTAGGGGTGGTTGCTGGACCAAGGCATCAAGAGCGCTACCTAGCTATTTCCTGGTCTTGATATCTGGATGGCAATTATGCTCTTACACTTTGAACCTTCTTAGGGGTGGTAGCCCGACCAAGGCAATTAGGAGTGCTATCTAGCTATTTCCTGGTCTAGATATCTGGATGACAACTATGCTCTTACACTAAGACCCAACTTGTGGGTGGTAGCCCGACCAAGGCATCAAGAGCGCTATCTAGCTATTTCCGTGTCTTAAGATCTGGATGACAACTATGCTTTAACATCGAGATCCTTCTAGGGGGTTTTAGCCTGACCGAGGCATGAGAAGAGCTATCTAGCTATTTCCGTGTCTTGAGATCTGGATGACAACTATGCTCTTACACTCAGACCCTTCTTGGGGGTGGTAGCCCAACCAAGGCATCATGAGCGCTATCTAGCTATTTCCTGGTTTTAAGATCTGGACAGAAACTATGCTCTTACACTCAGATCCTTCTTAGGGGTGGTAGCCCGACCAAGGCATCAGGAGCGCAATCTAGCTATTTCCTGGTCTTAAGATTTGGGTGACAACTATGCTTTTACACTTAGACCCAACTTGGGGGTGGTAGCCCGACCAAGGCATCAGGAGCGCTATCTTGCTATTTCCTGGTCCTGGGATTTGGATGGCAACTATGCTCTTACACTCAGATCCTTCTTAGGGGTGATAGCCCAACCAAGGCATCAGGAGCACTACCTAGCTATTTCCTGGTCTTTAGATCTGGATGACAACTATGCTCTTACATTTAGACCCTTATTGGGGGTGGTAGCCTGACCAAGGCATCAGGAGCGCTATCTAGCTATTTCTTAGTCTTAAGATCTGGATGGCAACTATGCTCTAACACCGAGATCCTTCTTGGGGGTGGTAGCCTGACCGAGGCATAGGGAGGGCTATCTAGCTATTTCCGTGTCTTAAGATCTGGATGACAACAATGCTCTTACACTCAGATTCTTCTTAGGGGTGGTAGCCTGACCAAGGAATTAGGAGGGCTATCTAGCTATTTCCTAGTCCTGAGATCTGGATGGCAACTATGCTCTTAAATTTGGATCCTTCTTAGGGGTGGTAGCCCGACCAAGGCATCAGGAGCACTAACTAGCTATTTATTGGTCTTGAGATCTGGATGACAACTATTCTCTTACACTCAGACCCTTCTTGGCGGTGGTAGCCCGACCAAGGCATTAGGAGCGCTATCTAGCTATTTCCTGGTCCTGATATTTGGATGGCAACTATGCTCTTACACTCTGATCCTTCTTAGGGGTGGTAGCCCGACCAAGGCATCAAGATCGCTACCTAGCTATTCTTTGGTCTTAAGATCAGGATGACAACTATGCTCTTACACTTAGACCCTTCTTGGGGGTGGTAGCCTGACCAAGGCATCAGAAGCGCAATCTAGCTATTTCTTAGTCTTGAGATATGGATGGCAACTATGCTCTTACACCGAGATCCTTCTTGGGGGTGGTAGACTGACCGAGGCATCGGAAGGGCTATCTAGATATTTCTGTGTCTTGAGATCTGGATGACAACTATGCTTTTACACTAAGACCCTTCTTGGGGGTGGTAGCCTAACCAAGGCATCAGGACCTCTATCTAGCTTTTTCTTAGTCTTGAGATCTGGATGGGAACTATGCTCTAACACCATGATCCTTCTTGGGGGTGGTATCCTGACCGAGGCATCGGAAGGGCTATCTAGATATTTCTGTGTCTTGAGATCTGGATGACAACTATGCTTTTACACTCAGACCCTTCTTGGGGGTGGTAGCCTAACCAAGGCATCAGGACCTCTATCTAGCTTTTTCTTAGTCTTGAGATCTGGATGGGAACTATGCTCTAACACCATGATCCTTCTTGGGGGTGGTATCCTGACCGAGGCATCGAAAGGGCTATCTAGCTATTTTCGTGTCTTTAGATCTGGATGACAACTATGCTCTTACACTCATATCCTAATTGAGGGTGGTAGCCTGACCTAGGCATCAGGAGGGCTATCTAGTTATTTCCTGGTATCGAGATCTGGATGTTAACTAGGCTCTCACACTCAGATCCTTCTTGGGGGTTGTAGCCCGACCAAGGCATCATGAGCGCTATCTAGCTATTTCATGGTTATGAGATCTGAATGGAAACTATGCTCTTACACTCAGATACTTCTTAGGGGTGGTTGCTGGACCAAGGCATCAAGAGCGCTACCTAGCTATTTCCTGGTCTTGATATCTGGATGGCAATTATGCTCTTACACTTTGAACCTTCTTAGGGGTGGTAGCCCGACCAAGGCAATTAGGAGTGCTATCTAGCTATTTCCTGGTCTAGATATCTGGATGACAACTATGCTCTTACACTAAGACCCAACTTGTGGGTGGTAGCCCGACCAAGGAATCAGGAGCGCTATCTAGCTATTTCCTGGTCTTGAGATCTGGATGACAACTATGCTTATACACTCAGACCAGACTTGGGGGTGGTAGCCCGACCAAGGCATCAGGAGCGCTATCTAGCTTTTTCCTGGTCGTGAGATTTGGATGGCAACTATGCTCTTACACCGAGATCCTTCTTGGGGGTGGTAGCCTGACCGAGGCATCGGAAGGGCTATCTAGATATTTCTGTGTCTTGAGATCTGGATGACAACTATGCTTTTACACTCAGACCCTTCTTGAGGAGTGGTAGCCTAATCAAGGCATCAGGACCTCTATCTAGCTATTTCTTAGTCTTGAGATCTGGATGGCAACTATGCTCTAACACCAAGATCCTTCTTGGGGGTGGTAGCCTGACCGAGGCATCGGAAGGGCTATCTAGCTATTTCCGTGTCTTTAGATCTGGATGACAACTATGCTCTTACACTCAGATCCTTCTTGAGGGTGGTAGCCCGACCTAGGCATCAGGAGGGCTATCTAGTTATTTCCTGGTATCGAGATCTAGATGGCAACTAGGCTCTCACACTCAGATCCTTCTTGGGGGTTGTAGCCCTACCAAGGCATCATGAGCGCTATCTAGCTATTTCATGGTCTTGAGATCTGAATGGAAACTATGCTCTTACACTCAGATACTTCTTAGGGGTGGTAGCTGGACCAAGGCATCAAAAGCGCTACCTAGCTATTTCCTGGTCTTGATATCTGGATGGCAATTATGCTCTTACACTTTGAACCTTCTTAGGGGTGGTAGCCCGACCAAGGCAATTAGGAGCGCTATCTAGCTATTTCCTGGTCTTGATATCTGGATGACAACTATGCTCTTACACTAAGACCCAACTTGTGGGTGGTAGCCCGACCAAGGCATCAGGAGCGCTATCTAGCTATTTCCTTGTCCTAAGATTTGGATGGCAACTATGCTCTTACACTCAGATCCTTCTTAGGGGTGGTAGCCCGACCAAGGCATTACGAGCGCTATCTAATTATTTATTGGTCTTGAGATTTGTACGGAAACTATGCTATTACACTCAGATCTTTCTTAAGGGTGGTAGCCCGACCAAGGCATTAGGAGCGCTACCTAGCTATTTCCTGGTCTTGATATCTGGATGGCAATTATGCTCTTACACTTTGAACATTCTTGGGGGTGGTAGCCCGACCAAGGCAATTAGGAGCGCTATCTAGCTATTTCCTGGTCTTCAGATCTTGATTGCAACTATGCTCTTACACTTAGAACCTTCTTGGGGGTGGTAGCCCGACCAAGGCACCAGCAGCGCTATCTAGCTATTTCCTGGTCTTGAGATCTGGATGACAACTATGCTCTTACACTCAGACCCGACTTGGGGGTGGTAGCATGACCAAGGCATCATGAGCGCTATCTTGCTATTTCCTGGTCCTGAGATTTGGATGGCAACTATGCTCTTACACTCAGATCTTTCTTAGGGGTGGTGGCCCTACCAAGGCATCAGGAACGCTACCTAGCTATTTCTTGATCTTGAGATCTGGATGACAACTATGCTTTTACACTCAGACCCTTCTTGGGGGTGGTAGCCTTACCAAGGCATTAGGAGCGCTATCTAGCTATTTCTTAGTCTTGAGATCTGGATGGCAACTATGCTCTAACACCGAGATCCTTCTTGGGGGTGGTAGCCTGACCGAGGCATCAGAAGCGCTATCTAGCTATTTCCGTGTCTTGTGATCTGGATGACAACTATGCTATTACACTCAGATCCTTCTTTTGGGTGGTAGCATGACCAAGGCATCAGGAGGGATATCTAGCTATTTCCTGGTATCGAGATCTGGATGGCAACTATGCTGATATACTTAGATCCTTCTTGGGGGTTGTAGCCCGACCAAGGCATCAGGGTCGCTTCCTAGCTATTTCCTGGTCTTGAGATCTTGATGGCAACTATGCTCTTACACTTATACAGTTCTAAGAGGTGGTATCCTGACCAAGGCATCAGGAGCACTATCTAGCTATTTCATGGTCTTGAGATCAGAATGGAAACTATGCTCTTACACTCAGATCCTTCTTAGGGGTGGTAACTAGACCAAGGCATCAAGAGCGCTACGTAGCTGTTTCCTGGTCTTGATATATGGATGGCAATTATGCTCTTACACTTTGAACCTTCTTAGGGGTGGTAGCCCGACCAAGGCAATTAGGAGCGCTATCTAGTTATTTCCTGGTCTTGATATCTGGATGACAACTATGCTCTTACACTAAGACCCAACTTGTGGGTGGTAGCCCGACCAAGGCATCAGGAGCGCTATCTAGCTATTTCCTGGTCCTGAGATTTGGATGGCAACTATGCTCTTACACTCAGATCCTTCTTAGGGGTGGTAGCCCGACCAAGGCATTATGAGCGCTATCTAGCTATTTCCGTGTCTTGAGATCTGGATGACAGCTATGCTCTTACACTCAGATCCTTCTTGGGGGTGGTAGCCCGACCAAGGAATCAGGAGGGCTATCTAGTTATTTCCTGGTATCGAGATCTTGATGGCAACTATGCTCTCACACTCAGATCCTTCTTGGGGGTAATAGCCCGACCAAGGCATCAGGAGCGCTACCTAGCTAATTCCTGGTCTTGATATCTGGATGGCAATTTTGCTCTTACACTTTGAACATTCTTGGGGGTGGTATCAAGACCAGGGCAATTAGGAGCGCTATCTAGCTATTTCCTAGTCTTGAGATCTTGATGGCAACTATGCTCTTACATTCAGAACCTTCTTGGGGGTGGTAGCCTGACCAAGGCATCAAGAGCACTATCTAGCTATTTCCGTGACTTGAGATCTTGATGACAACTATGCTCTAACACCGAGATCCTTCTAGGGGGTGGTAGCCTGACCGAGGCATCAAAAAGGCTATCTAGCTATTTGCGTGTCTTGAGATCTGGATGAAAACTATGCTCTTACACTCAGACCCTTCTTGGGGGTGGTAGCCCGACCAAGGCATCGTTAGAGCTATCTAGCTATTTCCTGGTCTTAAGATCTGGACGGAAACTATGCTCTTACACTCAGATCCTTCTTAGGGGTTGTAGCCTGACCAAGGCATCAGGAGCGCTATCTAGCTATTTCCTGGTCCTGAGATTTGGATGGCAACTATGCTCTTACACTCAGATCCTTCTTTGGGGTGGTAGCCCGACCAAGGCATTGTGAGCGCTATCCAGCTATTTATTGGTCTTGAGATTTCGACTAAAACTATGCCCTTACACTCAGATCCTTCTTAGGGGTGGTAGCCCGACCAAGGCATCAGGAGCGCTACCTAGCTATTTCTTGATCTTGAGATCTGGATGACAATTATGCTCTTACACTCAGACCCTTCTTGGGGGTGGTAGCCTTACCAAGGCATTAGGAGCGCTATTTAGCTATTTCTTAGTCTTGAGATCTGGATGGCAACTATGCTCTAACACCGAGATCCATCTTGGGGGTGGTAGCCTGACCGAGGCATCAGAAGCGCTATCTAGCTATTTCCGTGTCTTGTGATCTGGATGACAACTATGCTCTTACACTCAGATCCTTCTTTTGGGTGGTAGCATGACCAAGGCATCAGGAGGGATATCTAGCTATTCCCTGGTATCGAGATCTAGATGGCAACTATGATCATACACTCAGATCCTTCTTGGGGGTTGTAGCCCGACCAAGGCATCAAGAGCTCTCTAGCTATTTCCTGGTCTTGAGATCTTGATGGCAACTATGCTCTTACACTTATACACTTTTAAGAGGTGGTATCCCGACCAAGGCATCAGGAGCGCTATCTAGCTATTTCTTGGTCTTGAGATCTGGATGGCAACTATGCTCTTACACCCAGATCCTTCTTGAAGGTGGTACCCTGATCAAGACATCGGGAGGTCTATCTAGTTATTTCTGTGTCTTGAGATCTGGATGACAGCTATGCTCTTACACTCAGATCCTTCTTAAGAGTGGAAGCCCGACCAAGGCATCAAGAGCGCTACCTAGCTATTACCTGGTCTTGAGATATGGATTACCACTATGCTCTTACATTCAGACATTTCTTGTTGGTGGTAGCCCGATCAAGGCATCAGGAGCGCTATCTAGCTATTTCTTTTTCCTGAGATCTGGATGGCAACTATGCTCTTACACCCAGATCCTTCTTAGGGGTGGTAGCCTGACCAAGGCATCAAGAGGGCTATCTAGCTATTTCCGTGTCTTGACATCTAGATGACAACTATGCTCTTACACTCAGACCCTTTTTGGGGGAGGTAGCCCGACCTAGGCAACAAGAGCGCTATCTAGCTATTTCCGTGTCTTAAGATCTGGATGACAACTATGCTCTAACACCAAGATCCTTTTAGGGGGTGGTAGCCTGACCGAGGCATGAGAAGAGCTATCTAGCTATTTCCGTGTCTTGAGATCTGGATGACAACTATGCTCTTACACTCAGACCATTCTTAGGGGTGGTAGCCCGACCAAGGCATCATGAGCGCTATCTAGCTATTTCCTGGTTTTAAGATCTGAACGGAAACTATGCTCTTACACTCAGATCCTTCTTAGGGGTGGTAGCCAGACCAAGGCATTAGGAGCGCTATCTAGCTATTTCCTGGTCTTGAGATTTGGATGACAACTATGCTTTTACACTTAGACCCAACTTGGGGGTAGTAGCCCGACAAAGGCATCAGGAGCGCTATCTAGCAATTTCCTGGTCCTGAGATTTGGATGGCAACTATGCTCTTACACTCAGATCCTTCTTAGGGGTGATCGACCAACCAAGGCATCAGGAGCGCTACCTAGCTATTTCCTGGTCTTTAGATCTGGATGACAACTATGCTCTTACACTCAGACCCTTCTTGGGGGTGGTAGCCTGACCAAGGCATCAGGAGCGGTATCTAACTATTTCTTAGTCTTAAGATCTGGATGGCAACTATGCTCTAACACCGAGATCCTTCTTGGGGGTGGTAGCCTGACCGAGGCATAGGGAGGGCTATCTAGCTATTTCCGTGTCTTGAGATCTGGATGACAACAATGCTCTTACACTCAGATCCTTCTTGGTGGTGGTAGCCTGACCAAGGAATCAGGAGGGCTATCTAGCTATTTCCTTATCCTGAGATCTGGATGGCAACTATGCTCTTACATTAGGATCCTTCTTAGCGGTGGTAGCCAGACCAAGGCATCAGGAGCGCTACCTAGCTATTTATTGGTCTTGAGATCTGGATGACAACTATGCTCTTACACTCAGACCCTTCTTGGGGGTGGTAGCCCGACCAAGGCATTAGGAGCGCTATCTAGCTATTTCCTGGTCCTGTGATTTGGATGGCAACTATGCTCTTACACTCATATCCTTCTTAGGGTTGGTATCCCGACCAAGGCATCAAGAGCGCTACCTAGCTATTTTTTGGTCTTAAGATCAGGATGACAACTATACTCTTACACTTAGACCCTTCTTGGGGGTGGTAGCCTGACCAAGGCATCAGGAGCGCGATCTAGCTATTTCTTAGTCTTTAGATATGGATGGCAACTATGCTCTTACACCGAGATCCATCTTGGGGGTGGTAGCCTGACCGAGGCATCAGAAGGGCTATCTAGATATTTCTGTTTCTTGAGATCTAGATGACAACTATGCTTTTACACTCAGACCCTTCTTGGGGGTGGTAGCCTGACCAAGGCATCCGAACCTCTATCTAGCTATTTCTTAGTCTTGAGATCTAGATGGCAACTATGCTCTAACACCGAGATCCTTCTTGGGGGTGGTAGCCTGACCGAGGCATCAGAAGGGCTATCTGGCTATTTCCGTGTCTTTAGATCTGGATGACAACTATGCTCTTACACTCAGATCCTTCTTGAGGGTGGTAGCCTGACCAAGGCATCAGGAGCGCTATCTAGCTATTTCATGGTCTTGAGATCTGAATGGAAACTATGCTCTTACACTCAGACCCTTCTTGGGGGTGGTAGCCTGACCAAGGCATCCGAACCTCTATCTAGCTATTTGTTAGTCTTGAGATCTGGATGGCAACTATGCTCTAACACCGAGATCCTTCTTGGGGGTGGTAGCCTGACGGAGACATCAGAAGGGCTATCTAGCTATTTCCGTGTCTTTAGATCTGGATGACAACTATGCTCTTACACTCAGATCCTTCTTGAGAGTGGTAGCCCGACCAAGGCATCAGGAGCGCTATCTAGCTATTTCATGGTCTTGAGATCTGAATGGAAACTATGCTCTTACACTCAGATCCTTCTTAGGGGTGGTAGCCGGACCAATGCATCAAGAGCGCTACCTAGCTATTTTCTGGTCTTCATATCTAGATGACAACTATGCTCTTACACTCAGACCCAACTTATGGGTGGTAGCCCGACCAAGGCATCAGGAGCGCTATCTAGCTATTTCCTGGTCCTGAGATTTGGATGGCAACTATGCTCTTACACTCAGATCCTTCTTAGGGGTGGTAGCCCGACCAAGGCATCATGAGCGCTATCTAGCTATTTATTGGTCGTGAGATTTGGACGGAAACTATGCTCTTACACTCAGATCCTTCTTAGGGGTGGTAGCCCGACCAAGGCATTAGGAGCGCTACCTAGCTATTTCCTGGTCTTGATATCTGGATGGCAATTATGCTCTTACACTTTAAACATTCTTGGGGGTGGTAGCCCGAACAAGGCAATTAGGAGCACTATCTAGCTATTTCCTGGTCTTGAGATCTGGATGACAACTACGCTCTTACACTTAGACCCGACTTGGGGGTGGTAGCCCGACCAAGGCATCATGAGCGCTATCTAGCTATTTCCAGGTCCTGAGATTTGGATGGCAACTATGCTCTGATACTCAGATCTTTCTTAGGGGTGGTGGGCCCGACCGAGGCATCAGGAGCGCTACCTAGCTATTTCTTTGTCTTGAGATCTCGATGACAACTATGCTCTTACACTCAGACCCTTCTTGGGGGTGGTAGCCCGACCAAGGCATTAGGAGCACTATCTAGCTATTTCTTGATCTTGAGATCTGGATGACAACTATGCTCTTACACTTAGACCCGACTTGGGGGTGGTAGCCCGACCACGGCATCAGGAGCGCTATCTAGCTGTTTCATGGTCCTGAGATTTGGATGGCAACTATGCTCTGAAACTCAGATCTTTCTTAGGGGTGGTGGGCCCGACCGAGGCATCAGGTGCGCTACCTAGCTATTTCTTTATCTTGAGATCTGGATGACAACTATGCTCTTACACTCAGACCCTTCTTGGGGGTGGTAGCCCGACCAAGGCATTAGGAGCGCTATCTAGCTATTTCTTGATCTTGAGATCTGGATGACAACTATGCTCTTACACTCAGACCCTTCTTGGGGGTGGTAACCTTACCAAGGCATTAGGAGCGCTATCTAGCTATTTCTTAGTCTTGAGATCTGGATGGAAACTATGCTGTAACACCGAGATCCTTCTTGGGGGTGGTAGCCTGACCGAGGCATCGGAAGGGCTATCTAGATATTTCTGTGTCTTGAGATCTGGATGACAACAATGCTCTTACACTCAGACCCAACTTATGGGTGGTAGCCTGACCAAGGCATCAGGAGCGCTATCTAGCTATTTCCTGGTCCTGAGATTTGGATGGCAACTATGCTCTTACACTCAGATCCTTCTTAGGGGTGGTAGCCCGACCAAGGCATCATGAGCGCTATCTAGCTATTTATTGGTCGTGAGATTTTGACAGAAACTATGCTCTTACACTCAGATCCTTCTTAGAGGTGGTAGCCCGACCAAGGCATTAGGAGCGCTACCTAGCTATTTCTTGGTCTTGGTATCTGGATGGCAATTATGCTATTACACTTTGAACATTCTTGGGGGTGGTAGCCCGTCCAAGGCAATTAGAAGCGCTATCTAGCTATTTCCTGGTCTTGAGATCTTGATGGCAACTATGCTCTTACACTCAGACCCTTCTTGGGGGTGGTAGCCCGACCAAGGCATTAGGAGCACTATCTAGCTATTTCTTGATCTTGAGATCTGGATGACAACTATGCTCTTACACTTAGACCCGACTTGGGGGTGGTAGCCCGACCAAGGCATCAGGAGCGCTATCTAGCTGTTTCATGGTCCTGAGATTTGGATGGCAACTATGCTCTGAAACTCAGATCTTTCTTAGGGGTGGTGGGCCCGACCGAGGCATCAGGAGCGCTACCTAGCTATTTCTTTATCTTGAGATCTGGATGACAACTATGCTCTTACACTCAGACCCTTCTTGGGGGTGGTAGCCCGACCAAGGCATTAGGAGCGCTATCTAGCTATTTCTTGATCTTGAGATCTGGATGACAACTATGCTCTTACACTCAGACCCTCCTTGGGGGTGGTAACCTTACCAAGGCATTAGGAGCGCTATCTAGCTATTTCTTAGTCTTGAGATCTGGATGGAAACTATGCTGTAACACCGAGATCCTTCTTGGGGGTGGTAGCCTGACCGAGGCATCGGAAGGGCTATCTAGATATTTCTGTGTCTTGAGATCTGGATGACAACAATGCTCTTACACTCAGACCCAACTTATGGGTGGTAGCCTGACCAAGGCATCAGGAGCGCTATCTAGCTATTTCCTGGTCCTGAGATTTGGATGGCAACTATGCTCTTACACTCAGATCCTTCTTAGGGGTGGTAGCCCCACCAAGGCATCATGAGCGCTATCTAGCTATTTATTGGTCGTGAGATTTTGACAGAAACTATGCTCTTACACTCAGATCCTTCTTAGAGGTGGTAGCCCGACCAAGGCATTAGGAGTGCTACCTAGCTATTTCTTGGTCTTGGTATCTGGTGGCAATTATGCTATTACACTTTGAACATTCTTGGGGGTGGTAGCCCGACCAAGGCAATTAGAAGCGCTATCTAGCTATTTCCTGGTCTTGAGATCTTGATGGCAACTATGCTCTTACACTTAGAACCTTCTTGGGGGTGGTAGCCAGACCAAGGCATTAGGAGCGCTATCTGGCTATTTCCTAGTCTTGAGATATGAATGACAACTATGCTCTTACACTCAGACCCGACTTGGGGGTGGTAGCCTGACCAAGGCATCAGGAGCGCTATCTAGCTATTTCTTGGTCCTGAGATTTGGATGGCAACTATGCTCTTACACTCAAATCTTTCTTAGGGGTGTTGGCCCGACAGAGGCATCAGGAGCGCTACCTAGCTATTTCTTGTTCTTGAGATCTGGATGACAACTATGCTCTTACACTCAGACCCTTCTTGGGGGAGGTAGCCTTACCAAGGCATCAGGAGCGCTATATAGCTATTTCTGTGTCTTGTGATCTGGATGACAAATATGCTCTTACACTCAGATCCTTCTTTTGGGTGGTAGCCAGACCAAGGCATCAGAAGGGATATCTAGCTATTTCCTGGTATCGAGATCTGGATGGCAACTATGCTCTCACACTCAGATCCTTCTTGGGGTTTGTAGCCCAACCAAGGCATCAGGAGCGCTTCCTAGCTATTTCCTGGTCTTGAAATCTTGATGGAAACTATGTTCTTACACTTATACAATTCTAAGAGGTGGTATCCCGACCAAGGCATCAGGAGCGCTATCTTGCTATTTCTTGGTCTTGAGATCTGGATGGCAACTATGCTCTTACACCCAGATCCTTCTTGGGGGTGGTACCCTGACCAAGACATCGAGAAGGCTATCTAGCTATTTCTGTGTCTTGAAATCTGGATGACAGCTATGCTCTTACACTCATATCCTTCTTAAGAGTGGAAGCCCGACCAAGGGAATAAGAGCGCTACCTAGCTATTTCCTGGTCTTGAGATCTGGATTACCACTATGCTCCTACATTCAGACCTTTCTCGGTGGTGGTAGCCCGACTAAGACATCTGGAGCGCTATCTAGCTATTTCTTGGTCTTGAGATCTAGATTGCAACTGTGCTCTTACACCCAGATCCTTCTTGGGGGTGGTAGCCTAACCAAGGCATCGGGAGGGCTATCTAGCTATTTCTTTGTCTTGAGATATAGATGGCAACTATGATCTTACACCCAGATCCTTCTTGGGGGTGGTAGCCTGACCAAGGCATCAGGATGGCTATCTAGCTATTTCCGTTTCTTGACATCTTTTGACAACCATGCTCTTACACTAAGTCCCTTTTTGGGGGTGGTAGCCCGACCAAGGCATCAAGAGCCATATCTAGCTATTTTCGTGTCTTGAGATCTGGATGACAACTATGCTCTAACAACGAGATCCTTCTAGGGGGTGGTAGCCTGATCGAGGCATCAGAAGAGCTATCTAGCTATTTCCGTGTCTTGAGATCCTTCTTGGGGATTTAGCCCGACCAAGGCATCATGAGCGCTATCTAGCTATTTCCTGGTTTTAAGATCTGGACGGAAACTATGCTCTTACACTCAGATCCTTCTTAGGGGTGGTAGCCCGACCAAGGCATCAGGAGCGCTATCTAGCTATTTCCTGGTCTTGAGATTTTGATGACAACTATGCTTTTACACTTAGACCCAACTTGGGGGTGGTAGCCTGACCAAGGCATCAGGAGCGCTATCTAGCTATTTCCTGGTCCTGAGATTTGGATGGCAACTATGCTCTTACACTCAGATCATTATTAGGGGTGATAGCCCAACCAAGGCATCAGGAGCGCTTTCTAGCTATTTCCTGGTCTTTAGATCTGGATGACAACTATGCTCTTACACTGAGATCCTTCTTGGGGGTGGTGGCCTGACCGAGGCATAGGGAGGGTTATCTAGCTATTTCAGTGTTTTGAGATCTGGATGACAACAATGCTCTTACACTCAGATCCTTCTTGGGGTGGTAGCCTGACCAATGCATCAGGAGGGCTATCTAGCTATTTCTTGGTATCTAGATCTGGATGGCAACTATGCTCTCACACTCAGATCCTTCATGGGGGTTATAGCCTGACCAAGGCATTAGAAGTGCTATCTAGCTATTTCATGGTCTTGAGATCTGGATGACAACTATGCTCTTACACTCAGACCCTTCTTGGGGGTGGTAACTCGATCAAGGCATCAGGAGCGCTATCTAGCTATTTCCTAGTCCCGAGATCTGGATGATAACTATGCTCTTACACTCAGACACTTTTTGGGGGTGGTAGCCTGACCAAGGCATCAGAAGCGCTATCTAGCTATTTCTTAGTCTTGAGATCAAGATGGCAACTATGCTCTAACACCGAGATCCATCTGGGGGTGGTAGCCTGACCAATGCATCGGGAGGGCTATCTAGCTATTTCCGTGTATTGAGATCTGGATGACAGCTATTCTCTTACATTCAGGTCCTTCTTGGGGTGGTAGCCAGACCAAGGCATTTGGAGAGCTATCTAGCTAATTCCTGGAATCGAGATCTTGATGGCAACTATGCTCTCACAATCAGATCCTTCTTGGGGGTTGTAGCCCGACCAAGGCATCAGGAGCGCTACCTAGCTATTTCCTGGTCTTTAGATCTGGATGACAACTATGCTCTTACACTCAGACCCTTCTTGGGGGTGGTAGCCTGACCAATGCATCAGGAGACCTATCTAGCTATTTCTTAGTCTTGAGATCTGGATGGCAACTATGCTCTAACACCGAGATCCTTCTAGGGTTGTAGCCTGCCAATGCATCGGGAGGGCTATCTAGCTATTTCCGTGTCTTGAGATCTGGATGACAGCTATGCTCTTACACTCAGATCCTTCTTGGGGGTGGAAGCCCGACCAAGGCATCAGGAGGGCTATCTAGCTATATCCTGGGATCGAGATCTTGATGGTAACTATGCTCTCACACTCAGATCCTACTTGGGGGTTGTAGCCTGACCAAGGCATCAGGAGCGCTACCTAGTTATTTCCTGGTCTTGAGATCTGGATGGCAACTATGCTCTTACACTTAGACACTTCTAAGGGGTTATAGCCCGACCAAGGCATCAGAAGTGCTATCTAGCTATTTCATGGTCTTGAGATCTGGATGACAACTATGCTCTTACACTCAGACCCTTCTTGGGGGTGGTAGCTCGATCAAGGCATCTAGAGCGCTATCTAGCTATTTCCTAGTCTCAAGATCTGGATGATAACTATGCTCTTACACTCAGACCCTTCTTGGGGGTGGTAGCCTGACCAAGGCATCAGGAGCGCTATCTAGCTATTTCTTAGTCTTGAGATCAAGATGGCAACTATGCTATAACACCGAGATCCATCTGGGGGTGGTAGCCTGACCAATGCATCGGGAGGGCTATCTAGCTATTTCCGTGTCTTGAGATCTGGATGACAGCTATTCTCTTACACTAAGGTCCTTCTTGGGGGTGGTAGCCCGACCAAGGCATTTGGAGAGCTATCTAGCTAATTCCTGGAATCGAGATCTTGATGGCAACTATGCTCTCACAATCAGATCCTTCTTGGGGGTTGTAGCCCGACCAAGGCATCATGAGCGCTACCTATCTATTTCCTGGTCTTTAGATCTGGATGACAACTATGCTCTTACACTCAGACCCTTCTTAGGGGTGGTAGCCTGACCAAGACATCAGGAGACCTATCTAGCTATTTCTTAGTCTTGAGATCTGGATGGCAACTATGCTCTAACATTGAGATCATTCTGGGGTTGTAGCCTGACCAATGCATCGAGAGGGCTATCTAGCTGTTTCCGTGTCTTGAGATCTGGATGACAGCTATGCTCTTACACTCAGATATTTCTTGGGGGTGGAAGCCTGACCAAGGCATCAGGAGGGCTATCTAGCTATATCCTGGTATCGAGATCTTGATGGTAACTATGCTCTCACAGTCAGATCCTACTTGGGGGTTGTGGCCCGACCAAGGCATCAGGAGCGCTACCTAGCTATTTCCTGGTCTTGAGATCTGGATGGCAACTATGCTCTTACACTTAGACACTTCTAAGGGGTTATAGCCCGACCAAGGCATCAGAAGTGCTATCTAGCTATTTCATGGTCTTGAGATCTGGATGACAACTATGCTCTTACACTCAGACCCTTCTTGGGGGTGGTAGCTCGATCAAGGCATCTGGAGCGCTATCTAGCTATTTCCTAGTCTCAAGATCTGGATGATAACTATGCTCTTACACTCAGACCCTTCTTGGGGGTGGTAGCCTGACCAAGGCATCAGGAGCGCTATCTAGCTATTTCTTAGTCTTGAGATCAAGATGGCAACTATGCTATAACACCGAGATCCATCTGGGGGTGGTAGCCTGACCAATGCATCGGGAGGGCTATCTAGCTATTTCCGTGTCTTGAGATCTGGATGACAGCTATTCTCTTACACTAAGGTCCTTCTTGGGGGTGGTAGCTTGACCAAGGCATTTGGAGAGCTATCTAGCTAATTCCTGGAATCGAGATCTTGATGGCAACTATGCTCTCACAATCAGATCCTTCTTGGGGGTTGTAGCCCGACCAAGGCATCATGAGCGCTACCTATCTATTTCCTGGTCTTTAGATCTGGATGACAACTATGCTCTTACACTCAGACCCTTCTTAGGGGTGGTAGCCTGACCAAGGCATCAGGAGACCTATCTAGCTATTTCTTAGTCTTGAGATCTGGATGGCAACTATGCTCTAACATTGAGATCCTTCTGGGGTTGTATCCTGACCAATGCATCGAGAGGGCTATCTAGCTGTTTCCGTGTCTTGAGATCTGGATGACAGCTATGCTCTTACACTCAGATATTTCTTGGGGGTGGAAGCCTGACCAAGGCATCAGGAGGGCTATCTAGCTATATCCTGGTATCGAGATCTTGATGGTAACTATGCTCTCACACTCAGATCCTACTTGGGGGTTGTGGCCCGACCAAGGCATCAGGAGCGCTACCTAGCTATTTCCTGGTCTTGAGATCTGGATGGCAACTATGCTCTTACACTTAGACACTTCTAAGGGGTTATAGCCCGACCAAGGCATCAGAAGTGCTATCTAGCTATTTCATGGTCTTGAGATCTGGATGACAACTATGCTCTTACACTCAGACCCTTCTTGGGGGTGGTAGCTCGATCAAGGCATCTGGAGCGCTATCTAGCTATTTCCTAGTCTCGAGATCTGGATGATAACTATGCTCTTACACTCAGACCCTTCTTGGGGGTGGTTGCCTGACCAAGGCATCAGGAGCGCTATCTAGCTATTTCTTAGTCTTGAGATCAAGATGGCAACTATGCTCTAACACCGAGATCCATCTGGGGGTGGTAGCCTGACCAATGCATCGGGAGGGCTATCTAGCTATTTCCGTGTCTTGAGATTTGGATGACAGCTATTCTCTTACACTCAGGTCTTTCTTGGGGGTGGTAGCCCGACCAAGGCATTTGGAGAGCTACCTAGCTATTTCCTGGTCTTTAGATCTGGATGACAACTTTGCTCTTACACTCAGACCCTTCTTGGGGGTGGTAGCGTGACCAAGGCATCAGGAGACCTATCTAGCTATTTCTTATTCTTGAGATCTGGATGGCAACTATGCTCTAACACCGAGATTCTTCTGGGGTTGTAGCCTGACCAATGCATCGGGAGGGCTATCTAGCTATTTCCGTGTCTTGAGATCTGGATGACAGCTATGCTCTTACACTCAGATCCTTCTTGGGGGTGGTAGCCCGACCAAGGAATCAGGAGGGCTATCTAGTTATTTCCTGGTATCGAGATCTTGATGGCAACTATGCTCTCACACTCAGATCCTTCTTGGGGGTAATAGCCCGACCAAGGAATCATGAGCGCTACCTAGCTATTTCCTGGTCTTGAGATCTGGATGGCAACTATGCTCTTACACTTAGAAACTTCTAAGGGGTTATAGCCCGACCAAGGCATCAGAAGCGCTACATAGCTATTTACTGGTCTTGAGATCTTGATGGCAACTATGCTCTTACACTTAGACACTTCTAAGGGGTGGTATCCCGACTAAGGCATCAGGAGTGCTATATAGCTATTTCCTAGTCCTAAGATCTAGATGGCAACTATTCTCTTACACTCAGATCCTTTTTAATTGTGGTAACCCTCCCAAGGCATCAGGAGCGCTACCTAGCTATTTCCCGGTATTAATATCTGTATGACAACTATGCTCTTACACTCAGACCCTTCTTGGGTGTGGAAGCCTGACTAAGGCATCAGGAGCGCTATCTAGCTATTTCCTGGTCTCAAGATCTGGATGGCAACTACGCTCTCAAACTCAGATACTTTTTTAGGGTGGTAGCCCAACCAAGGCATCAAGATCGGTACCTAGATGTTTTCTGGTCTTAAGATCTGGATGGCAACTATGCTCTTAAACTCAGATCCTTCTTGGGGGTGGAAGCCCGACCAAGGCATCAGGAGGGCTATCTAGCTATTTCCTGGTATCGAGATCTGGATGGAAACGATGCTCCTACACTCAGATCCTTCTTAGGGGTGTTAGCCCGACCAAGGCATCAGGAGTGCTACCTAGCTATTTCCTGGTCTTGAGATCTGGATGGCAACTATGCTCTTACACTCAGAATCTTCTTGGGGGTGGTAGCCAGTCTAAGGCATCAGGAGCACTATCTAGCTATTTCCTGGTCTTGAGATCTGGATGACATTTATGCTTTTACACTCAGACCCAACTTGGGGGTGGTAGCCTGACTGAGGCATCAGGGGCGCTATTTAGCTATTTCCTGGTCTTGAGATTTGGATGGAAACAATCCTCTTACACTCAGATCCTTCTTAGGGGTGGTAGCCCGACCAAGGCATCATTAGCGCTACCTAGCTATTTCCTGGTCTTTAGATCTGGATGACAACTATGCTCTTACACTCAGACCCTTCTTGGGGGTAGTAGCCTGACCAAGGCATCAGGAGACCTATCTAGCTATTTCTTATTCTTGAGATCTGGATGGCAACTATGCTCTAACACCGAGATCCTTCTGGGGTTGTAGCCTGACCAATGCATCGGAAGGGCTATCTAGCTATTTCCGTGTCTTGAGATCTGGATGACAGCTATGCTCTTACTCTCAGATCCTTCTTGGGGGTGGTAGCCCGACCAAGGAATCAGGAGGGCTATCTAGTTATTTCCTGGTATCGAGATCTTGATGGCAACTATGCTCTCACACTTAGATCCTTCTTGGGGGTTGTAGCCTGACCAAGGCATCAGGAGCGCTACCTAGCTATTTCCTGGTCTTGAGATCTGGATGGCAACTATGCTCTTACACTTAGACACTTCTAAGGGGTTATAGCCCGACCAAGGCATCAGAAGTGCTATCTAACCATTTCATGGTCTTGAGATCTGGATGACAACTATGCTCTTACACTCAGACCCTTCTTGGGGGTGGTAGCTCGATCAAGGCATCAAGAGCGCTATCTAGCTATTTCCTAGTCCCGAGATCTGGATGATAACTATGCTCTTACACTCAAACTCTTCTTGGGGTGGTAGCCTGACCAAGGCATCAGGAGCGCTATCTAGCTATTTCTTAGTCTTTAGATCTGGATGGCAACTATGCTCTAACACCGAGATCCATCTGGGGGTGGTAGCCTGGCCAATGCATCGGGAGGGCTATTTACCTATTTCCGTGTCTTGAGATCTGAATGACAGCTATTCTCTTACACTCAGGTCCTTCTTTTGGTTGGTAGCCCGACCAAGGCATTTGGAGAGCTATCTAGCTAATTCCTGGTATCGAGATCTTGATGGCAACTATGCTCTCACAATCAGATCCTTCTTGGGGTTTGTAGCCCGACCAAGGCATCAGGAGCGCTACATAGCTATTTACTGGTCTTGAGATCTGGATGGCAACTATGCTCTTACACTTAGACACTTCTAAGGGGTGGTAGCCCGACTAAGGCATCAGGAGTGCTATCTAGCTATTTCCTTGTCCTGAGATCTAGATGGCAACTATTCTCTTACACTCAGATCCTTTTTAATTGTGGTAACCCGCCCAAGGCATCAGGAGTGCTACCTAGCTATTTCCTGGTCTTAATATCTGGATGACAACTATGCTCTTACACTCAGACCCTTCTTGGGGTTGGAAGCCTGACTAAGGCATAAGGAGGGCTATCTAGCTATTTCCTGGTCTCAAGATCTGGATGGCAACTACTCTCTCAAACTCAGATCCTTTTTTGGAGTGGTAGCCCGACCAAGGCATCAAGATCGGTACCCAGCTGTTTTCTGGTCTTAAGATCTGGATGGCAACTATGCTCTTACACTCAGATCCTTCTTGGGGGTGGTAGCCCGACCAAAGCATCAGGAGGGCTATCTAGCTAATTCCTGGTATCGAGATCAGGATGGAAACTATGCTCCTACACTCAGATCCTTCTTAGGGGTGTTAGCCCGGCCAAGGCATCAGGAGTGAAACCTAGCTATTTCCTGGTCTTGAGATCTGGATGGCAACTATGCTCTTACACTCAGAACCTTCTTGGGGAGGGTAGCCCGTCCAAGGCATCAGTAGCACTATCTAGCAATTTCCTGGTCTTGAGATTTTGATGACAACTATGCTTTTACACTCAGACCCAACTTGGGGGTGGTAGCCCGACCAAGGCATCAGGAGCATTATCTAGCTATTTCTTAGTCTTGAGATTTGGATGGCAACTATTCTCTCACACTCAGATCCTTCTTTGGGGTTATAGCCCGACCAAGGCATCAGGAGCGCTATCTAGTTATTTCCTGGTCTTGAGATCTGGATGGCAATTATGCTCTTACACTTAGACACTTCTAAGAGGTGGTAGCCCGATCAAGGCATCAGGAGTGCTATCTAGCTATTTCCTGGTCTTGAGATCTGGATGACAACTATGCTCTTACACTCTGACCCTTTTTGGGGGTGGTAGCTCGATCAAGGCATCAGGAGCGCTATCTAGCTATTTCTTGGTCTTGAAATCTGGATGACAACTATGCTCTTACACTCAGACCCTTCTTGGGAATGGTAGCTCGATCAAGGCATCAGGAGCGCTATAAAGCTATTTCTTAGTAACGAGATTTGGATGATAACTATGCTCTTACACTCAGACCCTTCTTGAGGGTGTTAGCCTGACCAAGGCATCAGGAGCGCTATCTAGCTATTTCTTTGTCTTGAGATCTGGATGGCAACTATGCTCTAACACCGAGATCCATCTTGGGTGGTAGAGTGACCAATGCATCGGGAGGGCTATCTAGCTATTTCCGTGTCTTGAGATCTGGATGACAGCTATTCTCTTACATTCAGATCCTTCTTGGGGGTGGTAGCCCGACCAAGGCATCAGGACACCTATCTAGCTAATTCCTGGTATCGAGATCTGAATGAAAGCTATTCTCTTACGCTCATATCCTTCTTGGGGATGGTATCCCGACTAAGGCATCAGGAGAGCTATCTAGCTAATTCCTGGTATCGAGATATTGATGGCAACTACGCTCTCACATTCAGATCCTTCTTGAGGGTTGTAGCCCGACCAAGGCATCAGGAGCGCTACCTAGCTATTTACTGGTCTTGAGATCTGGATGGCAACTATGCTCTTACACTTACACACTTCTAAGGGGTGGTAGCCCGACCAAGGCATCAGAAGTGCTATCTAGCTATTTCCTGGTCTTCAGATCTGGATGACAACTATGCTCTTACCCTTCTTGGGGGTGGTAGCTCGATCAAGGCATTAGGAGCGCTATCTTGCTATTTCCTAGTCCCGAGATCTGGATGATAACTATGCTCTTACACTCAGACACTTCTTGGGGGTGGTATCCTGACCAAGGCATCAGGAGCGCTATCTAGCTATTTCTTAGTCTTGAGATCTAGATGTCAACTATGCTCTAACACCGAGATCCTTCTGGGGTATTAGAATGACCAATGCATCGGGAGGGCTATCTAGCTATTTCCGTGTATTTAGATCTGGATGACAGCTATGCTCTTACACTCAGATCCTTATTGGGGGTGGTAGCCCGACCAAGGCATCATGAGTGCTATCTAGCTATTTCCTGGTATCGAGATCTTGATGGAAACTATGCTCTCACACTCAGATCCTTCTTGGGGATTGTAGCCCGACCAAGACATCATGAGCGCTATCTAGCTATTTCCTGGTCTTCAGATGTGGATGGCAACTATGCTCTTACACTTAGACACTTCTAAGGGGTGGTAGCCCGACCAAGGCATCAGAAGTGCTATCTAGCTATTTCCTGGTCTTGAGAGTTGGATGACAACTATGCTTTTACACTTAGACCCAACTTGGGGGTGGTAGCCCGACCTAGGCATCAGGAGCGCTATCTAGCTATTTCCTGGTCCTGAGATTTGGATGGCAACTACGCTCTTACACTTAGATCCTTCTTAGGGGTGATAGCCCAACCAAGGCATCAGGAGCGCTACCTAGCTATTTCCTGGTCTTTAGATCTGGATGACAACTATGCTCTTACACTCAGACCCTTCTTGGGGGTGGTACCCTGACCAAGGCATCAGGATCGCTGTCTAGCTATTTCTTAGTCTTAATATCTGGATGGCAACTATGCTCTAACACCGAGATCCTTCTTGGGGGTGGTAGCCTAACCGAGGCATAGGGAGGGCTATCTAGCTATTTCCGTGTCTTGAGATCTGGATGACAACAGTGCTCTTACACTCAGATCCTTCTTCAGGGTGGTAGCCTGACCAAGGCATTTGGAGGGCTATCTAGCTATTTCTTGGAATCGAGATCTGGATGGCAACTATGCTCTCACACTCAGATCCTTCATGAGGGTTATAGCCCGACCAAGGCATCAGAAGCGCTACCTAGCTATTTCTTGGTCTTGAGATCTGGATGGCAACTATGCTCTTACACTTAGACACTTCTACGAGGTGGTAGCCCGACCAAGGCATCAGGAGTGCTATCTAGCTATTTCCTGGTCTTGAGATATGGATGACAACTATGCTCTTACACTCAGACCCTTCTTTAGCCCGACCAAGGCATCATTAGCGCTACCTAGCTATTTCCTGGTCTTTAGATCTGGATGACAACTATGCTCTTACACTCAGACCCTTCTTGGGGGTGGTAGCCTGACCAAGGCATCAGGAGACCTATCTAGCTATTTCTTATTCTTGAGATCTGGATAGCAATTATGCTCTAACACCGAGATCTTTCTGGGGTTGTAGCCTGACCAATGCATCGGGAGGGCTATCTAGCTATTTATGTGTCTTGAGATCTGGATGACAGCTATGCTCTTACACTCAGATCCTTCTTGGGGGTGGTAGCCCGACCAAGGAATCAGGAGCGCTACAGAGCTATTTACTGGTCTTGAGATCTGGATGGCAACTATGCTCTTACACTTAGACACTTCTAAGGGGTGGTAGCCCGACTAAGGCATCAGGAGTGCTATCTAGCTATTTCCTAGTCCTGAGATCTAGATGGCAACTATTCTCTTACACTCAGATCCTTTTTAATTGTGGTAACCCGCCCAAGGCATCAGGAGCGCTACCTAGCTATTTCCTGGTCTTAATATCTGGATGACAACTATGCTCTTACACTCAGACCCTTCTTGGGGTTGGAAGCCTGACTAAGGCATCAGGAGGGCTATCTAGCTATTTCCTGGTCTCAAGATCTGGATGGCAACTACGCTCTCAAACTCAGATCCTTTTTTAGAGTGGTAGCCCGACCAAGGCATCAAGATCGGTACCCAGCTGTTTTCTGGTCTTAAGATCTGGATGGCAACTATGCTCTTACACTCAGATCCTTCTTGGGGGTGGTAGCCCGACCAAGGCATCAGGAGGGCTATCTAGCTATTTCCTGGTATCGAGATCTGGATGGAAACTATGCTCCTACACTCAGATCCTTCTTAGGGGTGTTAGCCCGACCAAGGCATCAGGAGTTAAACCTAGCTATTTCCTGGTCTTGAGATCTGGATGGCAACTATGCTCTTACACTCAGAACCTTCTTGGGGGTGGTAGCCCGTCCAAGGAATCAGGAGCACTATCTAGCAATTTAATGGTCTTGAGATTTGGATGACAACTATGCTTTTACACTCAGACCCAACTTGGGGGTGGTAGCCCGACGAAGGCATCAGGAGCGTTATTTAGCTATTTCTTAGTCTTGAGATCTGGATGGCAACTATTCTCTAACACCGAGATCCTTCTGGGGTTGTAGCCTGACCTATGCATCAGGAGGGCTATCTAGCTATTTCCGTGTCTTGAGATCTGGATGACAGCTATGCTCTTACACTCAGATCCTTCTTGGGGGTGGTAGCACAACCAAGGCATCAGGAGGGCTATCTAGCTATTTCCTGGTATCGATATCAGGATGGCAACTATGCTCTCACACTCAGATCCTTCTTTGGGGTTATAGCCCGACCAAGGCATCAGGAGCGTTACCTAGCTTTTTCCTGGTCTTGAGATCTGGATGGCAACTATGCTCTTACACTTAGACACTTCTAAGAGGTGGTAGCCCGATCAAGGCATCAGGAGTGCTATCTAGCTATTTCCTGGTCTTGAGATCTGGATGACAACTATGCTCTTACACTCTGACCCTTTTTGGGGGTGGTAGCTCGATCAAGGCATCAGGAGCGCTATCTAGCTATTTCCTGGTCTTGAAATCTTGATGACAACTATGCTCTTACACTCAGACCCTTCTTGGGGGTGGTAGCTCGATCAAGGCATCAAGAGCGCTATAAAGCTATTTCTTAGTCCCAAGATCTGGATGATAACTATGCTCTTACACTCAGACCCATCTGTAGGGTGGTAGCCTGACCAAGGCATCAGGAGCGCTATCTAGCTATTTCTTAGTCTTGAGATCTGGATGGCAACTATGCTCTTACACCGAGATCCATCTAGGGTGGTAGAGTGACCAATGCATCAGAAGGGGCTATCTAGCTATTTCAATGTCTTGAGATCTGGATGACAGCTATTCTCTTACATTCAGATCCTTCTTGGGGGTGGTAGCCCGACCAAGGCATCAGGAGAGCTATCTAGCTAATTTCTGGTATCGAGATCTGGATGAAAGCTATTCTCTTACACTCATATCCTTCTTGGGTGTGGTATCCCGACCAAGGCATCAGGAGAGCTATCTAGCTAATTCCTGGTATCGAGATCTTGATGGAAACTATGCTCTCACATTCAGATCCTTCTTGAGGGTTGTAGCCCGACCAAGGCATCAGGAGCGCTACCTAGCTATTTACTGGTCTTAAGATCTAGATGGCTACTATGCTCTTACAATTAGACACTTCTAAGGGGTGGTAGCCCAACCAAGGCATCAGAAGTGCTATCTAGCTATTTCCTGGTCTGGAGACCTGGATGACAACTATGCTCTTACACTCAGACCCTTCTTGAAGGTGGTAGCTCGATCAATGCATCAGGAGCGCTATCTAGCTATTTCCTAGTCCCGAGATCTGGATGATAACTATGCTCTTACACTCAGACACTTCTTGGGGGTGGTATCCTGACCAAGGCATCAGGAGCGCTATCTAGCTATTTCTTAGTCTTGAGATCTAGATGTCAACTATGCTCTAACACCGAGATCCTTCTGGGGTAGTAGCCTGACCAATGCATCGGGAGGGCTATCTAGCTATTTTCGTGTCTTGAGATCTGGATGACAGCTATGCTCTTACACTCAGATCCTTCTCGGGGTGGTAGCCCGACCAAGGCATCATGAGTGCTATCTAGCTATTTCCTGGTCTTGAGATCTGGATGACAACTATGCTCTTACACTCTGACCCTTTTTGGGGGTGGTAGCTCGATCAAGGCATCAGGAGCGCTATCTAGCTATTTCTTGGTCTTGAAATCTAAATGACAACTATGCTCTTACACTCAGACCTTTCTTGGGAATGGTAGCTCGATCAAGGCATCAGGAGCGTTATAAAGCTATTTCTTAGTCCCAAGATCTGGATGATAACTATGCTCTTACACTCAGACCCTTCTTGAGGGTGGTAGCCTGACCAAGGCATCAGGAGCGCTATCTAGCTATTTCTTAGTCTTGAGATCTGGATGGCAACTATGCTCTAACACCGAGATCCATCTGGGGTGGTAGAGTGACCAATGCATCGGGAGGGCTATCTAGCTATTTCCGTGTCTTGAGATCTGGATGACAGCTATTCTCTTACATTCAGATCCTTCTTGGGGTGGTAGCCCGACCAAGGCATCAGGAGAGCTATCTAGCTAATTCCTGGTATCGAGATCTGAATGAAAGCTATTCTCTTACACTCATATCCTTCTTGGGGATGGTATCCCGACCAAGGCATCAGGAGAGCTATCTAGCTAATTCCTGGTATCGAGATATTGATGGCAACTATGCTCTCACATTCAGATCCTTCTTGAGGGTTGTAGCCCGACCAAGGCATCAGGAGCGCTACCTAGCTATTTAATGGTCTTGAGATCTGGATGGCAACTATGCTCTTACACTTAGACACTTCTAAGGGGTGGTAGCCCGACCAAGGCATCAGAAGTGTTATCTAGCTATTTTCTGGTCTTGAGATCTGGATGACAACTACGGTCTTACACTCAGACCCTTCTTGAGGGTGGTAGCTCGATCAAGGCATCAGGAGCGCTATCTAGCTATTTCCTAGTCCCGAGATCTGGATGATAACTATGCTCTTACACTCAGACACTTCTTGGGGGTGGTATCCTGACCAAGGCATCAGGATCGCTATCTAGCTATTTCTTAGTCTTGAGATCTAGATGTCAACTATGATCTAACACCGAGATCCTTCTGGGTATTAGCCTGACCAATGCATCGGGAGGGCTATCTAGCTATTTCCGTGTCTTGAGATCTGGATGACAGCTATGCTCTTACACTCAGATCCTTCTTGGGGGTGGTAGCCCGACCAAGGCATCATGAGTGCTATCTAGCTATTTCCTGGTATCGAGATCTTGATGGAAACTATGCTCTCACACTCAGATCCTTCTTGGGGGTTGTAGCCCGACCAAGGCATCAGGAGCGCTACCTAGCTATTTCCTGGTCTTGAGATCTGGATGGCAACTATACTCTTACACTTAGACACTTCTAAGGGGTGGTAGCCCGACCAAGGCATCAGAAGTGCATTCTAGCTATTTCCTGGTCTTGAGAGTTGGATGACAACTATGCTTTTACACTTAGACCCAACTTGGGGGTGGTAGCCCGACCTAGGCATCAGGAGCGCTATCTAGCTATTTCCTGGTCCTGAGATTTGGATGGCAACTACGCTCTTACACTTAGATCCTTCTTAGGGGTGATAGCCCAACCAAGGCATCAGGAGCGCTACCTAGATATTTCCTGGTCTTTAGATCTGGATGACAACTATGCTCTTACACTCAGACCCTTCTTGGGGGTGGTACCCTGACCAAGGCATTAGGATCGCTATCTAGCTATTTCTTAGTCTTAAGATCTGGATGGCAACTATGCTCTAACACCGAGATCCTTCTTGGGGTTGGTAGCCTAACCTAGGCATAGGGAGGGCTATCTAGTTTTTTCTGTGTCTTGAGATCTGGATGACAACAGTGCTCTTACACTCAGATCCTTCTTGGGGGTGGTAGCCTGACCAAGGTATTTGGAGGGCTATCTAGCTATTTCTTGGTATCGAGATCTGGATGGCAACTATGCTCTCACACTCAGATCCTTCATGAGGGCTATAGCCCAACCAAGGCATCATGAGCGCTACCTAGCTATTTCTTGGTCTTGAGATCTGGATGGCAACTATGCTCTTACACTTAGACACTTCTACGAGGTGGTAGCCCGACCAAGGCATCAGGAGTGCTATCTAGCTATTTCCTGGTCTTGAGATATGGATGACAACTATGCTCTTACACTCAGACCATTCTTGGGGGTGTTAGCCCGACCAAGGCATCATTAGCGCTACCTAGCTATTTCCTGGTCTTTAGATCTGGATGACAACTATGCTCTTACACTCAGACCCTTCTTGGGGGTGGTAGCCTGACCAAGGCATCAGGAGACCTATCTAGCTATTTCTTATTCTTGAGATCTGGATGGCAACTATGCTCTAACACCGAGATCCTTCTGGGGTTGTAGCCTGACCAATGCATCGGGAGGGCTATCTAGCTATTTCCGTGTCTTGAGATCTGGATGACAGCTATGCTCTTACACTCAGATCCTTCTTGGGGGTGGTAGCCCGACCAAGGAATCAGGAGCGCTACATAGCTATTTACTGGTCTTGAGATCTGGATGGCAACTATGCTCTTACACTTAGACACTTCTAAGGGGTGGTAGCCCGACTAAGGCATCAGGAGTGCTATCTAGCTATTTCCTAGTCCTGATATCTAGATGGCAACTATTCTCTTACACTCAGATCCTTTTTAATTGTGGTAACCCGCCCAAGGCATCAGAAGTGCTATCTAGCTATTTCCTGGTCTTGAGATCTGGATGAAAACTATGCTCTTACACTCAGACCCTTCTTGGGGGTGGTAGCTCGATCAAGACATCAGGAGCGCTATCTAGCTATTTCCTAGTCCCGAGATCTGGATGATAACTATGCTCTTACACTCATACACTTCTTGGGGGTGGTATCCTGACCAAGGCATCAGGAGCGCTATCTAGCTATTTCTTAGTCTTGAGATCTAGATGTCAACTATGCTCTAACACCGAGATCCTTCTGGGGTAGTAGCCTGACCAATGCATCGGGAGGGCTATCTAGCTATTTCCGTGTCTTGAGATCTGGATGACAGCTATGCTCTTACACTCAGATCCTTCTTGGGGTGGTAGCCCGACCAAGGCATCATGAGTGCTATCTAGCTATTTCCTGGTATCGAGATCTTGATGGCCACTATGCTCTCACACTCAGATCCTTCTTGGGGGTTGTAGCCCGACAAAGGCATCAGGAGCGCTACCTAGCTATTTCCTGGTCTTGAGATCTGGATGGCAACTATGCTCTTACACTTAGACACTTCTAAGGGGTGGTAGCCCGACCAAGGCATCAGAAGTGCTATCTAGCTATTTTCTGGTCTTGAGATCTGGATGACAACTACGGTCTTACACTCAGACCCTTCTTGAGGGTGGTAGCTCGATCAAGGCATCAGGAGCGCTATCTAGCTATTTCCTAGTCCCAAGATCTGGATGATAACTATGCTCTTACACTCAGACACTTCTTGGGGGTGGTATCCTGACCAAGGCATCAGGATCGCTATCTAGCTATTTCTTAGTCTTGAGATCTAGATGTCAACTATGATCTAACACCGAGATCCTTCTGGGTATTAGCCTGACCAATGCATCGGGAGGGCTATCTAGCTATTTCCGTGTCTTGAGATCTGGATGACAGCTATGCTCTTACACTCAGATCCTTCTTGGGGGTGGTAGCCCGACCAAGGCATCATGAGTGCTATCTAGCTATTTCCTGGTATCGAGATCTTGATGGAAACTATGCTCTCACACTCAGATCCTTCTTGAGGGTTGTAGCCCGACCAAGGCATCAGGAGCGCTACCTAGCTATTTCCTGGTCTTGAGATCTGGATGGCAACTATACTCTTACACTTAGACACTTCTAAGGGGTGGTAGCCCGACCAAGGCATCAGAAGTGCATTCTAGCTATTTCCTGGTCTTGAGAGTTGGATGACAACTATGCTTTTACACTTAGACCCAACTTGGGGGTGGTAGCCCGACCTAGGCATCAGGAGCGCTATCTAGCTATTTCCTGGTCCTGAGATTTGGATGGCAACTACGCTCTTACACTTAGATCCTTCTTAGGGGTGATAGCCCAACCAAGGCATCAGGAGCGCTACCTAGCTATTTCCTGGTCTTTAGATCTGGATGACAACTATGCTCTTACACTCAGACCCTTCTTGGGGGTGGTACCCTGACCAAGGCATTAGGATCGCTATCTAGCTATTTCTTAGTCTTGAGATCTGGATGGCAACTATGCTCTAACACCGAGATAATTCTTGGGGTTGGTAGCCTAACCTAGGCATAGGGAGGGCTATCTATTTTTTTCTGTGTCTTGAGATCTGGATGACAACAGTGCTCTTACACTCAGATCCTTCTTGGGGGTGGTAGCCTGACCAAGGCATTTGGAGGGCTATCTAGCTATTTCTTGGTATCGAGATCTGGATGGCAACTATGCTCTCACACTCAGATCCTTCATGAGGGCTATAGCCCAACCAAGGCATCATGAGCGCTACCTAGCTATTTCTTGGTCTTGAGATCTGGATGGCAACTATGCTCTTACACTTAGACACTTCTACGAGGTGGTAGCCCGACCAAGGCATCAGGAGTGCTATCTAGCTATTTCCTGGTCTTGAGATATGGATGACAACTATGCTCTTACACTCAGACCATTCTTGGGGGTGTTAGCCCGACCAAGGCATCATTAGCGCTACCTAGCTATTTCCTGGTCTTTAGATCTGGATGACAACTATGCTCTTACACTCAGACCCTTCTTGGGGGTGGTAGCCTGACCAAGGCATCAGGAGACCTATCTAGCTATTTCTTATTCTTGAGATCTGGATGGCAACTATGCTCTATCACCGAGATCCTTCTGGGGTTGTAGCCTGACCAATGCATCGGGAGGGCTATCTAGCTATTTCCGTGTCTTGAGATCTGGATGACAGCTATGCTCTTACACTCAGATCCTTCTTGGGGGTGGTAGCCCGACCAAGGAATCAGGAGCGCTACATAGCTATTTACTGGTCTTGAGATCTGGATGGCAACTATGCTCTTACACTTAGACACTTCTAAGGGGTGGTAGCCCGACTAAGGCATCAGGAGTGCTATCTAGCTATTTCCTAGTCCTGATATCTAGATGGCAACTATTCTCTTACACTCAGATCCTTTTTAATTGTGGTAACCCGCCCAAGGCATCAGAAGTGCTATCTAGCTATTTCCTGGTCTTGAGATCTGGATGAAAACTATGCTCTTACACTCAGACCCTTCTTGGGGGTGGTAGCTCGATCAAGACATCAGGAGCGCTATCTAGCTATTTCCTAGTCCCGAGATCTGGATGATAACTATGCTCTTACACTCATACACTTCTTGGGGGTGGTATCCTGACCAAGGCATCAGGAGCGCTATCTAGCTATTTCTTAGTCTTGAGATCTAGATGTCAACTATGCTCTAACACCGAGATCCTTCTGGGGTAGTAGCCTGACCAATGCATCGGGAGGGCTATCTAGCTATTTCCGTGTCTTGAGATCTGGATGACAGCTATGCTCTTACACTCAGATCCTTCTTGGGGTGGTAGCCCGACCAAGGCATCATGAGTGCTATCTAGCTATTTCCTGGTATCGAGATCTTGATGGCCACTATGCTCTCACACTCAGATCCTTCTTGGGGGTTGTAGCCCGACAAAGGCATCAGGAGCGCTACCTAGCTATTTCCTGGTCTTGAGATCTGGATGGCAACTATGCTCTTACACTTAGACACTTCTAAGGGGTGGTAGCCCGACCAAGGCAGCAGAAGTGCTATCTAGCTATTTCCTGGTCTTGAGAGTTGGATGACAATTATGCTTTTACACTTAGACCCAAATTGGGGGTGGTAGCCCGACCTAGGCATCAGGAGCGCTATCTAGCTATTTCCTGGTCCTGAGATTTGGATGGCAACTACGCTCTTACACTTAGATCCTTCTTAGGGGTGATAGCCCAACCAAGGCATCAGGAGCGCTACCTAGCTATTTCCTGGTCTTTAGATCTGGATGACAACTATGCTCTTACACTCAGACCCTTCTTGGGGATGGTACCCTGACCAAGGCATCAGGATCGCTATCTAGCTATTTCTTAGTCTTAAGATCTGGATGGCAACTATGCTCTAACACCGAGATCCTTCTTGGGGTTGGTAGCCTAACCGAGGCATAAGGAGGGCTATCCAGCTATTTCCGTGTCTTAAGATCTGGATGACAACAGTGCTCTTACACTCAGATCCTTTTTGGGGGTGGTAGCCTGACCAAGGCATTTGGAGGGCTATCTAGCTATTTCTTGGTATCGAGATCTGGATGGCAACTATGCTCTCACACTCAGATCCTTCATGAGGGTTATAGCCCTACCAAGGCATCAGGAGCGCTACTTAGCTATTTCTTAGTCTTGAGATCTGGATGGCAACTATGCTCTCACACTTAGACACTTCTACGAGGTGGTAGCCCGACCAAGGCATCGGGAGTGCTATCTAGCTATTTCCTGGTCTTGAGATATAGATGACAACTATGCTCTTACACTCAGACCCTTCTTGGGGGTGGTAACTGGATCAAGGCATCAGGAGCGCTATCTAGCTATTTCCTAGTCCCGAGATCTGGATGATAACTATGCTCTTACACTCAGACACTTCTTGGGGGTGGTAGCCTGACCAAGGCATCAGGAGCACTATCTAGCTATTTCTTAGTCTTGAGAACTGGATGTCAACTATGCTCTTACACCGAGATTCTTCTGGGGTAGTAGCCTAACCAATGCATCGGGAGAGCTATCTAGCTATTTCCGTGTCTTGAGATCTGGATGACAGCTATGCTCTTACACTCAGATCCTTCTTAGGGGTGGTAGCCCGACAAAGGCATCAGGAGGGCTATTTAGCTATTTCCTGGTATCGAGATATTGATGGCAACTATGCTCTCACACTCAGATATTTCTTCGGGGTTGTAGCCCCACCATGGCATCAGGAGCGCTACCTAGCTATTTCCTGATCTTGAGATCTGGATGGCAACTATGCTCTTACACTTATACACTTCTAAGGGGTGGTAGCCCGACCAAGGCATCAGAAGTGCTATCTAGCTATTTCCTGGTCTTGAGATCTGGATGACAACTATGCTCTTACACTCAGACCCTTCTTGGGGGTGTTAGCTCGATCAAGGCATCAGGAGCGCTATCCAGCTATTTCCTAGTCCCGAGATCTGGATGATAACTATGCTCTTACACTCAGACCCTTCTTAGGGGTGGTAGCCTGACCAAGGCATTAGGAGCGCTATCTAGCTATTTCTTAGTCTTGAGATCTGGATGGCAACTATGCTCAAACACCGAGATCCATCTGGGAGTGGTAGCCTGACCAATGCATCGGGAGGGCTATCTAGCTATTTCCGTGTCTTGAGATCTGGATGACATCTATTCTCTTACATTCAGATCCTTCTTGGGGATGGTAGCCCAACCAAGGCATCAGGAGAGCTATCTAGATAATTCCTGGTATCGAGATCTTGATGGCAACTATGCTCTCACACTCTGATCCTTCTTGGAGTTTGTTGCCCGACCAAGGCATCAGGAGGGCTATCTAGCTATTTCCTGGTATCGAGATCTTGATGGCAACTATACTCTCACACTCAGATCCTTATTGGGGGTTGTAACCCGACCAAGGCATCAGGAGCGCTACCTAGCTATTTCCTGGTCTAGAGATCTGGATGGCAACTATGCTCTTACACTTAGACACTTCTAAGGGGTGGTAGCCCTACCAAGGCATCAGAAATGCTATCTAGCTATTTCCTGGTGTTGAGATCTGGATGACAACTATGCTCTTACACTCAGACCCTTCTTGGGGGTGGTAGCTCGATCAAGGCATCAGGAGCGCTATCTAGCTATTTCCTAGTCCCGAGATCTGGATGATAAATATGCTCTTACACTCAGACACTTCTTGGGGGTGGTATCCTTACCAAGGCATCAGGAGCGCTATCTAGCTATTTCTTAGTCTTGAGATCTGGATGTCAACTATTCTCTAACACTGAGATCCTTCTGGGGTAGTAGGCTGACCAATGCATCGGGAGGGCTATCTAGCTATTTCCGTGTCTTGAGATCTGGATGACAGCTATGCTCTTACACTCAGATCCTTCTTGGCGGTGGTAGCCACACCAAGGTATCAGGAGGGCTATCTAGCTATTTCCTGGTATCGAGATCTTGATGGCAACTATGCTCTCACACTCAGATCCTTCTTGGGGGTTGTAGCCCGACCAAGGCATCAGGAGCGCTACCTAGCTATTTCCTGGTCTTGAGATCTGGATGGCAACTATGCTCTTACACTTAGACACTTCTAAGGGGTGGTAGCCCGACCAAGGCATCGGAAGTGCTATCTAGCTATTTCCTGGTCTTGAGATCTGGATGACAACTATGCTCTTATACTCAGACCCTTCTTGGGGGTGGTAGCCTGACCAAGGCATCAGGAGCGCTATCTAGCTATTTCTTAGTCTTGAGATCTGGATGGCAACTATGCTCTAACACCGAGATCCATCTAGGGGTGGTAGCCTGACCAATGCATCGGGAGGGCTATCTAGCTATTTCCTGTCTTGAGATCTGGATGACAGCTATTCTCTTACATTCAGATCCTTCTTGGGGGTGTAAGCCCGTCCAAGGCATCAGGAGAGCTATCTAGCTAATTCCTGGTATCGAGCTCTTGATGGCAACTTTGCTCTCACACTCAGATCCTTTTTGGGGGTTGTAGCCCGACCAAGGCATCAGGAGGGCTATCTAGCTATTTCCTGGTATCGAGATCTTGATGGCAACTATACTCTCACACTCAGATCCTTATTGGGGGTTGTAACCCGACCAAGGCATCAGTAGCGCTACCTAGCTATTTCCTGGTCTTGAGATCTGGATGGCAACTATGCTCTTACACTTAGACACTTTTAAGGGGTGGTAGCCCGACCACGGCATCAGAAGTGCTATCTAGCTATTTCCTGGTCTTGAGATTTGGATGGCAACTATCCTCTTACACTCAGATCCTTCTTAGGGGTGGTAGCCCGACCAAGGCATCAGGAGCGCTACCTATCTATTTCCTGGTCTTTAGATCTGGATGACAACTATGCTCTTACACTTAGACCCTTCTTGAGGGTGGTAGCCTGACCAAGGCATCAGGAGACCTATCTAGCTATTTCTTAGTCTTGAGATCTGGATGGCAACTATGCTCTAACAACGAGATCCTTCTTGGGGGTGGTAGTTTGAACGAGGCATCCGGAGGGCTGTCTAGATATTTTCGTGTCTTGAGATCTGGATGACAACTATGCTCTCACACTCAGACCCTTCTTGGGGGTGGTAGCTTGATCAAGGCATCAGAGCGCTATCTAGGTATTTCCTAGTCCCGAGATCTGGATGATAACTATGCTCTTACACTCAGACCCTTTTTTGGGGTGGTAGTCTGACCAAGGCATCAGGAGCGCTTTCTGGCTATTTCTTAGACTTGAGATCTAGATGGCAACTATGATCTAACACCGAGATCCTTCTGGGGGTAGTAGCCTGACCAATGCATCAGGAGGGCTATCTAGCTATTTCTGTGTCTTGAGATCTGGATGACAGCTTTGGTCTTACACTCAGATCCTTGTTGGGGGTGGTAGCCTGACCAAGGCATCGGGAGGGCTATCTAGCTATTTCCTGGTCTCGAGATCTTGATGGTAACTGTGCTCTCACACTCTGATCCTTTTTAATAGTTGTAGCCCGACCGAGGCATCAGGAGCGCTACCTACATATTTCCTAGTCTTGAGATCTGTATGGAAACTGTGCTCTTAAACTCATAAAATTATTGGAGGTGGAACCCTGACAGAGGCATCAGGAGGGCTATCTAGCTATTTCTTGGTCTCGAGATCTGGATGGCAACTATGCTCTCACACTCAGATCCTTCTTTGGGGTTATAGCCCGACCAAGGGATCAGGAGCGTTACCTAGCTTTTTCCTGGTCTTGAGATCTGGATGGCAACTATGCTCTTACACTTAGACACTTCTAAGAGGTGGTAGCCTGATCAAGGAATCAGGAGTGCTATCTAGCTATTTCCTGGTCTTGAGATCTGGATGACAACTATGCTCTTATACTTTGACCCTTTTTGGGGGTGGTAGCTCGATCAAGGCATCAGGAGCGCTATCTAGCTATTTCCTTGTCTTGAAATCTGGATGACAACTATGCTCTTACACTCAGACCCTTCTTGGGGGTGGTAGCTCGATCAAGGCATCAGGAGCGCTATAAAGCTATTTCTTAGTCCCGAGATCTGGATGATATCTATGCTCTTACACTCAGACCCATCTTGAGGGTGGTAGCCTGACCAAGGCATCAGGAGCGCTATCTAGCTATTTCTTAGTCTTGAGATCTGGATGGCAACTATGCTCTAACACCGAGATCCATCTGGGGTGGTAGAGTGACCAATGCATCGGGAGGGCTATCTAGCTATTTCAATGTCTTGAGATCTGGATGACAGCTATTTTCTTACATTCAGATCCTTCTTGGGGGTGGTAGCCCGACCAAGGCATTAGGAGAGCTATCTAGCTAATTCCTGGTATCGAGATCTGGATGAAAGATATTCTCTTACACTCATATCCTTCTTGGGGGTGGTATCCCGACCAAGGCATCAGGAGAGCTATCTAGCTAATTCCTGGTATCGAGATCTTGATGGCAACTATGCTCTCACATTCAGATCCTTCTTGAGGGTTGTATCCCGACCAAGGCATCAGGAGCGCTACCTAGCTATTTACTGGTCTTGAGATCTGGATGGCAACTATGCTCTTACACTTAGACACTTCTAAGGGGTGGTAGCCCAACCAAGGCATCAGAAGTGCTATCTAGCTATTTCCTGGTCTTGAGATCTGGATGAAAACAATGCTCTTACACTCAGACCCTTCTTGGGGGTGGTAGCTCGATCAAGACATCAGGAGCGCTATCTAGCTATTTCCTAGTCCCGAGATCTGGATGATAACTATGCTTTTACACTCAGACCCTTCTTTGGGGTGGTAGTCTGACCAAGGCATCAGGAGCGCTTTCTGGCTATTTCTTAGACTTGAGATCTAGATGGCAACTATGCTCTAACACCGAGATCCTTCTGGGGGTAGTAGCCTGACCAATGCATCGGGAGGGCTATCTAGCTATTTCTGTGTCTTGAGATCTGGATGACAGCTTTGGTCTTACACTCAGATCCTTGTTGGGGGTGGTAGCCTGACCAAGGCATCGGGAGGGCTATCTAGCTATTTCCTGGTCTCGAGATCTTGATGGCAACTGTGCTCTCACACTCTGATCCTTTTTAATAGTTGTAGCCCGACCGAGGCATCAGGAGCGCTACCTACATATTTCCTAGTCTTGAGATCTGTATGGCAACTGTGCTCTTAAACTCAGAAAATTATTGGAGGTGGAACCCTGACTGAGGCATCAGGAGGGCTATCTAGCTATTTCTTGGTCTCGAGATCTGGATGGCAACTATGCTCTCACACTCAGATCCTTCTTTGGGGTTATAGCCCGACCAAGGCATCAGGAGCGTTACCTAGCTTTTTCCCGGTCTTGAGATCTGGATGGCAACTATGCTCTTACACTTAGACACTTCTAAGAGGTGGTAGCCTGATCAAGGAATCAGGAGTGCTATCTAGCTATTTCCTGGTCTTGAGATCTGGATGACAACTATGCTTTTATACTTTGACCCTTTTTGGGGGTGGTAGCTCGATCAAGGCATCAGGAGCGCTATCTAGCTATTTCCTTGTCTTGAAATCTGGATGACAACTATGCTCTTACACTCAGACCCTTCTTGGGGGTGGTAGCTCGATCAAGGCATCAGGAGCGCTATAAAGCTATTTCTTAGTCCCGAGATCTGGATGATATCTATGCTCTTACACTCAGACCCATCTTGAGGGTGGTAGCCTGACCAAGGCATCAGGAGCGCTATCTAGCTATTTCTTAGTCTTGAGATCTGGATGGCAACTATGCTCTAACACCGAGATCCATCTGGGGTGGTAGAGTGACCAATGCATCGGGAGGGCTATCTAGCTATTTCAATGTCTTGAGATCTGGATGACAGCTATTTTCTTACATTCAGATCCTTCTTGGGGGTGGTAGCCCGACCAAGGCATTAGGAGAGCTATCTAGCTAATTCCTGGTATCGAGATCTGGATGAAAGCTATTCTCTTACACTCATATCCTTCTTGGGGGTGGTATCCCGACCAAGGCATCAGGAGAGCTATCTAGCTAATTCCTGGTATCGAGATCTTGATGGCAACTATGCTCTCACATTCAGATCCTTCTTGAGGGTTGTATCCCGACCAAGGCATCAGGAGCGCTACCTAGCTATTTACTGGTCTTCAGATCTGGATGGCAACTATGCTCTTACACTTAGACACTTCTAAGGGGTGGTAGCCCAACCAAGGCATCAGAAGTGCTATCTAGCTATTTCCTGGTCTTGAGATCTGGATGAAAACTATGCTCTTACACTCAGACCCTTCTTGGGGGTGGTAGCTCGATCAAGACATCAGGAGCGCTATCTAGCTATTTCCTAGTCCCGAGATCTGGATGATAACTATGCTCTTACACTCAGACCCTTCTTTGGGGTGGTAGTCTGACCAAGGCATCAGGAGCGCTTTCTGGCTATTTCTTAGACTTGAGATCTAGATGGCAACTATGCTCTAACACCGAGATCCTTCTGGGGGTAGTAGCCTGACCAATGCATCGGGAGGGCTATCTAGCTATTTCTGTGTCTTGAGATCTGGATGACAGCTTTGGTCTTACACTCAGATCCTTGTTGGGGGTGGTAGCCTGACCAAGGCATCGGGAGGGCTATCTAGCTATTTCCTGGTCTCGAGATCTTGATGGCAACTGTGCTCTCACACTCTGATCCTTTTTAATAGTTGTAGCCCGACCGAGGCATCAGGAGCGCTACCTACATATTTCCTAGTCTTGAGATCTGTATGGCAACTGTGCTCTTAAACTCAGAAAATTATTGGAGGTGGAACCCTGACTGAGGCATCAGGAGGGCTATCTAGCTATTTCTTGGTCTCGAGATCTGGATGGCAACTATGCTCTCACACTCAGATCCTTCTTTGGGGTTATAGCCCGACCAAGGCATCAGGAGCGTTACCTAGCTTTTTCCTGGTCTTGAGATCTGGATGGCAACTATGCTCTTACACTTAGACACTTCTAAGAGGTGGTAGCCTGATCAAGGAATCAGGAGTGCTATCTAGCTTTTTCCTGGTCTTGAGATCTGGATGACAACTATGCTCTTATACTCTGACCCTTTTTGGGGGTGGTAGCTCGATCAAGGCATCAGGAGCGCTATAAAGCTATTTCTTAGTCCCGAGATCTGGATGATATCTATGCTCTTACACTCAGACCCATCTTGAGGGTGGTAGCCTGACAAAGGCATCAGGAGCGCTATCTAGCTATTTCTTAGTCTTGAGATCTGGATGGCAACTATGCTCTAACACCGAGATCCATCTGGGGTGGTAGAGTGACCAATGCATCGGGAGGGCTATCTAGCTATTTCAATGTCTTGAGATCTGGATGACAGCTATTTTCTTACATTCAGATCCTTCTTGGGGGTGGTAGCCCGACCAAGGCATTAGGAGAGCTATCTAGCTAATTCCTGGTATCGAGATCTGGATGAAAGCTATTCTCTTACACTCATATCCTTCTTGGGGGTGGTATCCCGACCAAGGCATCAGGAGAGCTATCTAGCTAATTCCTGGTATCGAGATCTTGATGGCAACTATACTCTCACATTCAGATCCTTCTTGAGGGTTGTATCCCGACCAAGGCATCAGGAGCGCTACCTAGCTATTTACTGGTCTTGAGATCTGGATGGCAACTATGCTCTTACACTTAGACACTTCTAAGGGGTGGTAGCCCAACCAAGGCATCAGAAGTGCTATCTAGCTATTTCCTGGTCTTGAGATCTGGATGAAAACTATGCTCTTACACTCAGACCCTTCTTGGGGGTGGTAGCTCGATCAAGACATCAGGAGCGCTATCTAGCTATTTCCTAGTCCCGAGATCTGGATGATAACTATGCTCTTACACTCATACACTTCTTGGGGGTGGTATCCTGACCAAGGCATCAGGAGCGCTATCTAGCTATTTCTTAGTCTTGAGATCTAGATGTCAACTATACTCTAACACCGAGATCCTTCTGGGGTAGTAGCCTGACCAATGCATCGGGAGGGCTATCTAGCTATTTCCGTGTCTTGAGATCTGGATGACAGCTATGCTCTTACACTCAGATCCTTCTTGGGGTGGTAGCCCGACCAAGGCATCATGAGTGCTATCTAGCTATTTCCTGGTATCGAGATCTTGATGGCCACTATTCTCTCACACTCAGATCCTTCTTGGGGGTTGTAGCCCGACCAAGGCATCAGGAGCGCTACCTAGCTATTTCCTGGTCTCGAGATCTGGATGGCAACTATGCTCTTACACTTAGACACTTCTAAGGGGTTGTAGCCCGACCAAGGCATCAAGAGAGCTTTCTTGCTATTTCATGGTCTTGAGATCTTGATGGCAACTACGCTCTTACACTCAGAACTTTCTTTAGGGTCGTAGCCCTAATGATGCATCAAGAGCGCTATCTAGCTATTTCTTGGTCTTAAGATCTGGATGGCAACTATGCTCTTACACCCAGATCCTTCTTGGAGGTGGTAGCCTTACCAAGGCATCGGTCGGGCTATCTAGCTATTTCCGTGTCTTGAGATCTGGATGACACTTATGCTCTTACACTTAGATCCTTCTTGGGGTGGTAGCCCGACCAAGGCATCAGGAGGGCTATCTAGCTATTTTCAGGTCTCGAGATCTGGATGGCAACTAAGCTCTTACACTTAGATCCTTTTTAATTATGGTAGTCTGACCAAGGCATCAGGAGCACTTCCTAGCTATTTCCTGGTCTTGAGATCTGGATGACAACTATGCTCTTATACTCAGACCCTTCATGGTTGTGGTAGCCTTACCAATGCATCAGGAGTGATATCTAGCAATTTCTTAGTCTTGAGATCTGGATGGCAATGATGCACTAACACCGAGATCCTTCTGGAGGATGGTAGACTGACCAAGGCATCGGGAGGGCTATCTAGCTATTTCCGTGTCTTAAGATCTAGATGACAGCTATGCTTTTACACTCAGATCCTTCTTGGGGGTGGTAGCCCGACCAAGGCATCAGGAGGGCTATCTAGCTATTTCCTGGTATCGAGATCTGGATGGCAACTATGCTCTCACACTCAGATCCTTCTTGTTGGTTGTATCCCGACCAAGGCATCAGAAGTGCTACCTAGCTATTTCCTGGTCTTGAGATCTGGATGGCAACTATGCTCTTATACTTAGACACTTCTAAGGGGTGGTAGCCCGACCAAGGCATCAAGAGTGCTATCTAGCTATTTCCTAGTCCTGAGATCTAGATGGTAACTATTCTCTTACACTCAGATCCTTTTTAATTGTGGTAGCCCGCCCAAGGCATCAGGTGCGCTACCTAGCTATTTTCTGCTCTTGAGATCTGGATGACAACTATGCTCTTACACTCAGACCCTTCTTGTTGGTGGTAGCCCGACCAAGGCATCAGGAGAGCTATCTAGCTATTTCTTGGTCTTGAGATCTGGATAGAAACTATGCTCTTACGCCCAGATCCTTCTTGGGGGTGGTAGCCTGACCACGGTATCGGGATGGCTATCTAGCTATTTTCGTGTCTTGAGATCTGGATGACAACTATGCTCTTACACTAAGATCCTTCTTCGGGGTGGAAGCCTTACCAAGGAATCAAGAGGGCTATCTAGCTATTTCCTGGTCTCGAGATCTGGATTGCAACTATGTTCTCACACTCAGATCCTTCTTGGAGGTTGTATCCTGACAAAGGCATAAGGATCGCTACCTAACTGTTTTCTGGTCTTAAGATCTTGACGGCAACTATGCTCTTACACTTAGATCCTTCTTAGGGATGGTAGCCCGACCAAGGCATGAGGAGCCCTACCTAGCTATTTCTTGGTCTTGAGATCTGGATGACAACTATGCTCTTACACTCAGACCCTTTTTGGGGGTGGTAGCCCGACCAAGGCATCAGGAGCGCTGTCTAGCTATTTTCTGGTCTTGAGATCTGGATAGCAACTATGCTCTTACACTAAGATCCTTCTTAGGAGTGGTAGCCTGACCAAGGCATCAGGAGTGCTACCTAGCTATTTCCCGGTCTTGAGATATGGATGGCAACTATGCTCTTACACCTAGATCCTTCTTGGGGTTGGTAGCCTTACCAAGGCATCGGTAGAGCTATCTAGCTATTTCCGTGTCTTGAGATCTGGATGACATTTATGCTCTTACACTTAGATCCTTCTTAGGAGTGGTATCCTGACCAAGGCATCAGGAGGGCTATCTATCTATTTCCTGGTCCTTTGATCTGGATGGCAACTTAGCTCTTACACTCAGATCCTTTTTAATTGTTCTAACCCGACCAAGGCATCAGGAGCACTATCTAGATATTTCCTGGTCTTGAGATCTGGATGACGACTATGCTCTTACACTCAGACCCTTCATAGTGGTGGTAGCCTGACCAAGGCGTCAGGAGCGGTATATATAGCAATTTTTGGTCTTGAGATCTGGATGGCAACTATGCTCTTACACCCAGATTCTTCTTGGGGGTGGTAGCCTAACCAAGGCTTTGAGATGGTTATCTAGCTATTTTCGTATCTTGAGATCTGGATGACAACTATGCTCTTATACTCTGATCCTTCTTGTTGGTTGTAGCCCGACCAAGGCATCAGGAGCGCTATCTTGCTATTTCCTGGTCTCGAGATCTGGATGGAAACTATGCTCTCACACTCAGATCCTTCTTGGGGGTTGTAGCCCAACCAAGGCATCAGGATCGCTACCTAGCTATTTCCTGGTCTTGAAATCTGGATGGCAACTATGCTCTTACATTTAGACACTTCTAATGGGTTGTATCCAGACCAAGGCATCAGGAGCGCTGTTTAGATATTTCCTGGTCATGAAATCTGGATGGTAATTTTGCTCTTACACTGAGATCCTTCTTAGGGGTAGTAGCCCGACTAAGGCATCAGGAGCGCTACCTAACTATTTCCTGGTCTTGGGATCTGGATGGAATCTATGCTCTTACACTCAGAACCTTCCTGGGTTGGTAGCCCGACCAATGCATCAGGAGCGCTATCTAGCTATTTCCTGGTCTTGAGATCTGGATTACAACTATGCTCTTACACTCAGACATAACTTGGGGGTGGTAGCCTGACCAAGGCATCAGGAGCGCTATCTAGCTATTTCTCGGTCTTGAGATTTGGATGGCAACTATGCTCTTACTATCAGACCCTTCTTGGGGTTGGTAGAACGACCAAGGCATTAGGAGCGCTTTCTAGCTATTTCCTAGCCCTAAGATCTGGATGGCAACTATGCTCACACACTCGGATAATTTTTGTTTGTTGTAGCCCGACCAAGGCATCAAGAGCGCTACCTAGCTTTTTCCTGGTCTTGAGATCTGTATGACAGCTATGCTCTTACACTCAGATCCTTCTTGGAGGTTGTATCCCGACAAAGGCATAAGTATCGTTACCTAACTGTTTTCTGGTCTTAAGATCTTGACGGCAACTATGCTCTTACACTTAGATCCTTCTTAGGGATGGTAGCCCGACCATGGCATAAGGAGCCCTACCTAGCTATTTCCTGGTCTTGAGATCTGGATGACAACTTTGCTCTTACACTCAGACCCTTTTTGGGGGTGGTAACCCGACCAAGGCATCAGGAGCGCTGTCTAGCTATTTTCTGGTCTTGAGATCTGGATAGCAACTATGCTCTTACACTAAGATCCTTCTTAGGGGTGGTAGCCTGACCAAGGCATTAGGAGTGCTACCTAGCTAATTCCCGATCTTGAGATCTGGATGGCAACTATGCTCTTTCACCCAGATCCTTCTTGGGGGTGGTAGCCTTACCAAGGCATCGGTAGAGCTATCTAGCTATTTCCGTGTCTTGAGATCTGGATGACATTTATGCTCTTACACTTAGATCCTTCCTAGGGGTGGTAGCCTGACCAAGGCATCAGGAGGGCTATCTATCTATTTCCTGGTCCTGTGATCTGGATGGCAACTTAGCTCTTACACTCAGATCCTTTTTAATTGTTGTAGCCCGACCAAGGCATCAGGAGCACTACCTAGCTATTTCCTGGTCTTGAGATCTGGATGACGACTATGCTCTTACACTAGGACCCTTCTTAGTGGTGGTAGCATGACCAAGGCGTCAGGAGCGGTACATAGCAATTTTTGGTCTTGAGATCTGGATGGCAACTATGCTCTCACACTCAGATCCTTCTTGGGGGTAGTAGCCCGACCAAGGCATCAGGATCGCTACCTAGCTATTTCCTGGTCTTGAGATCTGGATGGAAACTATGCTCTTACACTCAGAACCTTCCTGGGTTGGTAGCCCGACCAATGCATCAGGAGCGCTATCTAGCTATTTCCTGGTCTTGAGATCTGGATGACAACTATGCTCTTACACTCAGACCTAACTTGGGGGTGGTAGCCCGACCAAGGCATCAGGAGCGCTATCTAGCTATTTCTCGGTCCTGAGATTTGGATGGCAACTATGATCTTACTATCAGACCCTTCTTGGGGGTGGTAGAACGACCAAGGCATCAGGAGCGCTATCTAGCTATTTCCTAGTCTTGAGATCTAGATGGCAACTATGCTCATACACTCGGATCCTTTTTGTTTGTTGTAGCCCGACCAAGGCATCAAGAGCGCTACCTAGCTTTTTCCTGGTCTTGAGATCTGTATGACAACTATGCTCTTACACTCAGACCCTTCTTGGTGGTGGTAGCCTTACCTAGGCATCAGGAGCGCTATCTAGTTATTTCTTGGTCTTGAGATCTAGATGGCAACTATGCTCTTACACCCAGATCCTTCTTAGGGGTGGTAGCCTGACCAAGGCATCGGGAGGGCTATCTAGTTATTTCCGTGTCTTGAGATCTGGATGACAGCTAGGCTCTTACACTCAGATCCTTCTTAGGAGTTGAAGCCCGACCAAGGCATTAGGAGGGCTATCTAGCTATTTTTGTGTCTTCAGATCTGGATGACAATTTTGCTCTTACACTTATACCATTCTTGGGGGTGGTATCCCGACCAAGGCATCATGAGGGTTATCTAGCTATTTCCTGGTCTTGAGATCTGGATGGCAACTATGCTCTTACACTCAGATCCTTTCTAGGGGTTGTAGCCCGACAAACGCATCAGTAGGGCTATCTAGCTATTTCCTGGTATCGAGATATAGATGGCAACTATGCTCTCACATTCAGATCCTTCTTTGGGGTTGTTGCTTGACCAAGGCATCAGGAGCGCTACCTATCTATTTCCTGGTCTTAAGATCTGGATGGCAACTATGCTCTTACACTAAGAACCTTCTTGGGGGTGGTAGCCTAACCAAGGCATCAGGAGCGCTATCTAACTATTTCCTGGTCTTAAGATCTGGATTAAAACTATGTTCTTACACTCAGACCCAACTTGGGGGTGGTAGCCCGACCAAGGCATCAGGAGCGCTATCTAGCTATTTCCTGGTCCTGAGATTTAGATGGCAACTATGATCTTACACTCAGATCCTTCTTAGGGATGGTTGCCCGACCGAAGCATCAGAAGCGCTACCTAGCTATTTCCTGGTCTTGAGATCTGGATGACAATTATGCTCCTACACTCAGACCCTTTTTGGGGGTTTTAGCCTGACCAAGGCATCAAGAGCGCTGTCTAGCTATTTTCTAGTCGTGAGATCTGGATGGCAACTATGTTCTTACACTCAGATCCTTCTTAGGGGTTGTAGCCCAACCAAGGCATCAGGAGTGCTACCTAGCTATTTCCTGGTCATAAGATCTGGATTGCAACTACGCTATTACACTCAGAACTTTCTTGGGGGTCGTAGCCCGACCAAGGCATCAGGAACGCTATCTAGCTATTTCTTGGTCTTGAGATCTGGATGGCAACTATGCTCTTACACCCAGATCCTTCTTGGGGGTGGTAGCCTGACCAAGGCATCGGTAGGGCTATCTAGCTATTTCCATGTCTTGAGATCTGGATGACACTTATGCTCTTACACTTAGATCGTTCATAGGGGTGGTAGCCCGACCAAGGCATCAGGAGGGCTATCTAGTAATTTTCTGGTCTCGAGATCTGGATGGAAACTAAGCTCTACACTCAGATCCTTTTTAATTGTGGTAGCCAGACCAAGGCATCTGGATCACTATGCTCTTACATTTTTACATTTCTAAGGGGTTGTATCTCGACCAAGGCATCTGGAGCGCTGTCTAGCTATTTCCTGGTCTTGAGATCTGGATGACAACTATGCTCTTACATTTAGACACTTCTAAGGGGTTGTTGCCCGACCAAGGCATCAGGAGCGTTATCTAGCTATTTCCTGATTCTTAGATCTGGATGGCAACTATGCTCTTACACTTAGATCGTTCTTGGGGGTGGTAGCCCGACCAAGGCATCAGGAGGGCTATCTAGCAATTTTCTGGTCTCGAGATCTGGATGGCAACTAAGCTCTACACTCAGATCCTTTTAAATTGTGGTAGCCCGACCAAGGCATCGGTAGGGCTATCTAGCTATTTCCGTGTCTTGAGATCTGGATGACACTTTTGCTCTTACACTTAGATCGTTCTTGGGGGTGGTAGCCCGACCAAGGCATCAGGAGGGCTATCTAGCAATTTTCTGGTCTCAAGATCTGGATGGAAACTAAGCTCTACACTCAGTTCTTTTTAATTGTGGTAGTCAGACCAAGGCATCTGGATCACTATGCTCTTACATTTTTACATTTCTAAGGGGTTGTATCTCGACCAAGGCATCTGGAGCGCTGTCTAGCTATTTCCTGGTCTTGGGATCTGGATGACAACTATGCTCTTACATTTAGACACTTCTAAGGGGTTGTTGCCCGACCAAGGCATCAGGAGCGTTATCTAGCTATTTCCTGATTCTTAGATCTGGATGGCAACTATGCTCTTACACTTAGATCGTTCTTGGGGGTGGTAGCCCGACCAAGGCATCAGGAGGGCTATCTAGCAATTTTCTGGTCTCGAGATCTGGATGGCAACTAAGCTCTAGACTCAGATCCTTTTTAATTGTGGTAGCCCGACCAAGGCATCTAGAGCACTATGCTCTTACATTTATACATGTCTAGCTATTTCCTGGTCTTGAGATCTGGATGGCAACTATGCTCTTACACTCAGAACCTTCTTGGGGGTGGTTGCTCGATCAAGGCATTAGGAGGGCTATCTAGCTATTTCCTGGTCTCGAGATCCGGATGACAACTATGCTCTTACACTCAGAACTTTCTTGGGGGTGGTAGCCCGACAAAGGCATCAGTTGCGCTATCTAGCTATTTCCTGGTCTTAAGATCTGGATGACAACTATGCTCTTACACTCAGACCCAACTTGGGGGTAGTCGCCCGACCAAGGTATCAGGAGCGCTATCTAACTATTTCCTTGTCCTGAGATTTGGATGGCAACTATGCTCTTACCGTCAGATCCTTCTTAGGGGTGGTAGCCCGACCAAGGCATCAGGAGCGCTACCTAGCTATTTCCTGGTCTTGAAATCTGGATGACAACTATACTCTTACACTCAGACCCTTCTTGGGAGTGGTAGCCTGACCAAGGTATTAGGAGCGATATCTAGTTATTTCTTAGTCTTGAGATCAGGATGGCAACTATGCTCTAACACCGAGATCCTTCTTGGGGGTTGTAGCCTGACCGAGGCATCAAGAGGACTATCCAGCTATTTCCATGTCTTGTGATCTGGATGACAACTATGCTCTTACACTCATAACCTTCTTGGGGGTGGTAGCTCGATAAAAGCATCAGGAGCGCTATCTAACTATTTCCTTGTATTGAGATCTGGATGGCAACTATGCTCTTACACTCAGACCATCCTTGGGGGTGGTAGCCCTACCAAGGCATAAGGAGCGCTATCTGGCTATTTCTTAGTCTTGTGATCTGGATGGCAACTATGCTTTAACACCGTGATCCTTCTTGGGGGTGGTAGCCTGACCAAGGCATCGGGAGGGCTATCTAGCTATTTTCGTGTCTTGAGATCTGGATGACAGCTTTGCTTTTACACTTAGATCCTTCTTGGGGGTGGTAGCCCGACCAACGCATCAGGAGGGCTATCTAGCTATTTCCTGGTATCGAGATATGGATGGCAACTATGCTCTTACACTCAGACCTTTCTTGGGGGTGGTAGCATGATCAAGGCATCATGAGCGATATCTAGCTATTTCCTAGTCCTGAGATCTGGATGGCAGCTATGCTCTTACATTCAGTTCCATTTTAATTACGGTAGCCTGCCCAAGGCATCAAGAGCGCTACCTAGCTATTTCCTGGTCTTGAGATCTGGATGACAACTATGCTCTTACAATCTGACCCTTCTTGGTGGTTGTAGCCCGACCAAGGCATCAGGAGCGCTATCTAGCTATTTCTTGGTCTTGAGATCTGGAGAGAAACTATGCTCTTACACGCAGATCCTTCTTGGGGGTGGTAGCCTGACAAAGGCATCGGGAGGGCTATCTAGCTATTTCCATGTCTTGAGATCTGGATGACAACTATGCTCTTACACTCAGATCCTTCTTGGGGGTGGTAGCCCGACCAAGGCTTTAGGAGGGCTATCTAGCTATTTCCTGGTCTCGAGATCTGGATGGCAACTATGCTCTCACACTCAGATCTTTCTTGGGGGCTGTAGCCCGACCAAGGCATCAGGAGCGCTACCTAGCTGTTTTCTGGTCTTGAGATCTGGATGGTAACTATGCTCTTACACTTAGACACTTCTAAGGGGTGGTAGCCCGACTAAGGCATCGGAAGTGCTATCTAGCTATTTCCAGGTCTTGAGATCTGGATGGCAACTATGCTCTTACACTCAGATCCTTCTTAGGGATGGTTGCCCGACCGAAGCATCAGAAGCGCTACCTAGCTATTTCCTGGTCGTGAGATCTGGATGGCAACTATGTTCTTACACTCAGATCCTTCTTAGGGGTTGTAGCCCAACCAAGGAATCAGGAGTGCTACCTAGCTATTTCCTGGTCATAAGATCTGGATTGCAACTACGCTCTTACACTCAGAACTTTCTTGGGGGTCGTAGCCCGACCAAGGCATCAAGAACGCTATCTAGCTATTTCTTGGTCTTGAGATCTGGATGGCAACTATGCTCTTACACCCAGATCCTTCTTGGGGGTGGTAGCCTGACCAAGGCATCGGTAAGGCTATCTAGCTATTTCCGTGTCTTGAGATCTGGATGACACTTATGCTCTTACACTTAGATCGTTCTTAGGGGTGGTAGCCCGACCAAGGCATCAGGAGGGCTATCTAGCAATTTTCTGGTCTCGAGATCTGGATGGCAACTAAGCTCTACACTCAGATCCTTTTTAATTGTGGTAGCCTGACCAAGGCATCTGGAGCACTATGCTCTTACATTTATACATTTCTAAGGGGTTGTATCTCGACCAAGGCATCTGGAGCGCTTTCTAGCTATTTCCTGGTCTTGAGATCTGGATGACAACTATGCTCTTACATTTAGACACTTCTAAGGGGTTGTTGCCCGACCAAGGCATCAGGAGCGTTATCTAGCTATTTCCCGATTCTGAGATCTGGATGGCAACTATGCTCTTACACTTAGATCGTTCTTGGAGGTGGTAGCCCGACCAAGGCATCAGGAGGGCTATCTAGCAATTTTCTGGTCTCGAGATCTGGATGGCAACTAAGCTCTACACTCAGATCCTTTTTAATTGTGGTAGCCAGACCAAGGCATCTAGAGCACTATGCTATTACATTTATACATTTCTAAGGGGTTGTATCTCGACCAAGGCATCTGGAGCGCTGTCTAGCTATTTCCTAGTCTTGAGATCTGGATGGCAACTATGCTATTACATTTAGACACTTCTAAGGGGTTGTATCCCAACCAAGGCATCATGAGGGCTATCTAGCTATTTCCTGGTCTTGAGATCTGGATTGCAACTATACTCTTACACTCAGATCCTTTCTAGGGGTTGTAGCCCGACAAAGGCATCAGTAGGGCTATCTAGCTATTTCCTGGTATCGAGATATAGATGGCAACTATGCTCTCACATTCAGATCCATCTTTGGGGTTGTTGCTTTACCAAGGCATCAGGAGCGCTACCTATCTATTTCCTGGTCTTAAGATCTGGATGGCGACTATGCTCTTACACTCAGAACCTTCTTGGGGGTGGTAGCCTAACCAAGGCATCAGGAGCGCTATCTAGCTATTTCCTGGTCTTAAGATCTGGATGAAAACTATGCTCTTACACTCAGACCCAACTTGGGGGTGGTAGCCCGACCAAGGCATCAGAAGCGCTATCTAGCTATTTCCTGGTCCTGAGATTTAGATGGCAACTATGCTCTTACACTCAGATCCTTCTTAGGGGTGGTAGCCCGACCAAGGCATCAGGAAAGCTACCTAGCTATTTACTGGTCTTAAGATCTAGATGACAACTATACTCTTACACTCATACCCATCTTGGGAGTGGGAGTCTGACCAAGGCATTAAGAGCGCTATCTTGCTATTTCTTAGTCTTGAGATCTGGATGGCATCTACGCTCTAACACATGGATCCTTCTTGGGGGTGGTAGCCTGATCGAGGCATCCAGAGTGCTATCTAGCTATTTCCATGTCTTGTTATCTGGATGACAACTATGCTCTTACACTCAGATTCTTCTTGAGTGTGGTAGCCCGAACAAGGCATCAGGAGGGCTATCTAGCTATTTCCTGGTATCGAGAACTAGATGGCAACTATGCTCTCACACTTAGATCCTTCTTGGGGGTTGTAGCCCGACCAAGGCATCAGGAGTGCCACATAGCTATTTCCTGGTCTTGAGATCTGGATGACAACTATGCTCTTACACTCAGAACCTTCTTGGGGGTGGTAGTCCGACCAAGGCATCAGGAGGGCGTTCTAGCTATTTCCTGGTCTTGAGATCTGGATGACAACTATGCTCTTGCACTCATACCCAACTTGGGGGTGGTAGCCCGACCAAGGTATCAGGAGCGCTATCTAGCTATTTCCTATTTCTGAGATTTGGATGGCAACTATGCTCTTACACTTAGATCCTTCTTAGGGGTGGTAGCCTGACCAAGGCATCAGGAGCGCTACCTAGCTATTTCCTGGTCTTGAAATCTAGATGACAACTATACTCTTACACTCAGACCCTTCATGGGAGTGGTAGCCTAACCAAGGCATTAGGAGCGCTATCTAGCTATTTCTTAGTCTTGAGATCAGGATGGCAACTATGCTCTAACACCGAGATTCTTCTTGGGGGTGGTAGCCTGACCGAGGCATCGGGAGGGCTATCTAGCTATTTCCATGTCTTAAGATCTGGATGACAACTATGCTATTACACTCAGAACCTTCTAAGGGGTGGTAGCTCGATCAAGGCATCAGGAGTGCTACCTAGCTATTTACTGGTCTTAAGATCTAGATGACAACTATACTCTTACACTCATACCCATCTTGGGAGTGGGAGTCTGACCAAGGCATCAGGAGCGCTATCTTGCTATTTCTTTGTCTTGAGATCTGGATGGCATCTACGCTCTAACAACGAGATCCTTCTTGATGGTGGTAGCCTGACCGAGGCATCCGCAGGGCTATCTAGCTATTTCCATGCCTTGAGATCAGGATGACAACTATGCTCTTACACTCAGATTCTTCTTGAGGGTAGTAGCCCGAACAAGGCATCAGGAGGGCTATCTAGCTATTTCCTGGTATCGAGAACTAGATGGCAACTATGCTCTCACACTTAGATCCTTCTTGGGGGTTGTAGCCCGACCAAGGCATCAGGAGTGCTACCTAGCTATTTCCTGGTCTTGAGATCTGGATGACAACTATGCTCTTACACTCAGAACCTTCTTGGGGGTGGTAGTCCGACCAAAGCATTAGGAGCGCTATCTGGCTATTTCCTTGTCTTAAGATCTGGATGACAACTATGCTCTTGCACTCATACCCAACTTGGGGTGGTAGCCCGACCAAGGTATCAGGAGCGCTATCTAGCTATTTCCTATTCCTGAGATTTGGATGGCAACTATGCTCTTACACTTAGATCCTTCTTAGGGGTGGTAACCCGACCAAGGCATCAAGAGCGCTGTCTAGCTATTTTCTGGTCTTGAGATCTGGATGGAAACTATGTTCTTACACTCAGATCCTTCTTAGGGGTTGTAGCCCAACCAAGGCATCAGGAGTGCTACCTAGCTATTTCCTGGTCATAAGATCTGGATTGCAACTACGCTCTTACACTCAGAACTTTCTTGGGGGTCGTAGCTCGACCAAGGCATCAGGAACGCTATCTAGCTATTTCTTTGTCTTGAGATCTGGATGGCAACTATGCTCTTACACCCAGATCCTTCTTGGGGGTGGTAGCCTGACCAAGGCATCGGTAAGGCTATCTAGCTATTTCCGTGTCTTGAGATCTGGATGACACTTATGCTCTTACACTTAGATCGTTCTTGGGGGTGGTAGCCCGACCAAGGCATCAGGAGGGCTATCTAGCAATTTTCTGGTCTCGAGATCTGGATGGAAACTAAGCTCTACACTCAGATCCTTTTTAATTGTGGTAGCCCGACCAAGGCATCTGGAGCACTATGCTCTTACATTTATACATTTCTAAGGGGTTGTATCTTGACCAAGGCATCTGGAGCGCTGTCTAGCTATTTCCTGGTCTTGAGATCTGGATGACAACTATGCTCTTGCATTTAGACACTTCTAAGGGGTTGTTGCCCGACCAAGTTATCAGGAGCGTTATCTAGCTATTTCCTGATTTTGAGATCTGGATGGCAACTATACTCTTACACTTAGATCGTTCTTGGGGGTGGTAGCCCGACCAAGGCATCAGGAGGGCTATCTAGCAATTTTCTGGTCTCGAGATCTGGATGGCAACTAAGCTCTACACTCAGATCCTTTTTAATTGTAGTAGCCAGACCAAGGCATCTAGAGCACTATGCTATTACATTTATACATTTCTAAGGGGTTGTATCTCGACCGAGGCATCTAGAGCGCTGTCTAGCTTTTTCCTAGTCTTGAGATCTGGATGGCAACTATGCTATTACATTTAGACACTTCTAAGGGGTTGTATCCCGACCAAGGCATCATGAGGGCTATCTAGCTATTTCCTGGTCTTGAGATCTGGATGGCAACTATACTCTTACACTCAGATCCTTTCTAGGGGTTGTAGCCCGACAAAGGCATCAGTAGGGCTATCTAGCTATTTACTGGTATCGAGATATAGATGGCAACTATGCTCTCACATTCAGATCCTTCTTTGGGGTTGTTGCTTGACCAAGGCATCAGGAGCGCTACCTATCTATTTCCTGGTCTTAAGATCTGGATGGCAACTATGCTCTTACACTCAGAACCTTCTTGGGGGTGGTAGTCCGACCAAGGCATCAGGAGCGCTATCTAGCTATTTCCTGGTCTTAAGATCTGGATGAAAACTATGCTCTTACACTCAGACCCAACTTGGGGGTGGTAGCCCGACCAAGGCATCAGGAGCGCTATCTAGCTATTTCCTAGTCCTGAGATTTAGATGGCAACTATGCTCTTACACTCAGATCCTTCTTAGGGGTGGTAGCCCGACCAAGGCATCAGGAGTGCTACCTAGCTATTTACTGGTCTTAAGATCTAGATGACAACTATACTCTTACACTCATACCCATCTTGGGAGTGGGAGTCTGACCAAGGCATCAGGAGCGCTATCTTGCTATTTCTTAGTCTTGAGATCAGGATGGCATCTACGCTCTAACACCGAGATCCTTCTTGGGGGTGGTAGCCTGACCGAGGCATCCGGAGGGCTATCTAGCTATTTCCATGTCTTGTGATCTGGATGACAACTATGCTCTTAAACTCAGATTCTTCTTGAGGGTGGTAGCCCGAACAAGGCATCAGGAGGGCTATCTAGCTATTTCCTGGTATCGAGAACTAGATGGCAACTATGCTCTCACACTTAGATCCTTCTTGGGGGTTGTAGCCCGACCAAGGCATCAGGAGTGCTACCTAGCTATTTCCTGGTCTTGAGATCTGGATGACAACTATGCTCTTACACTCCGAACCTTCTTGGGGGTGGTAGTCCGACCAAGGCATCAGGAGCGCTTTCTAGCAATTTCCTGGTCTTGAGATCTGGATGACAACTATGCTCTTGCACTCATACCCAACTTGGGGGTGGTAGCCCGACCAAGGTATCAGGAGCGCTATCTAGCTATTTCCTATTTCTGAGATTTGGATGGCAACTATGCTCTTACACTTAGATCCTTCTTAGGGGTGGTAGCCTGACAAAGGCATCAGAAGCGCTACCTAGCTATTTCCTGGTCTTTAAATCTAGATGACAACTATACTCTTACACTCAGACCCTTCTTGGGAGTGGTAGCCTGACCAAGGCATTAGGAGCGCTATCTAGCTATTTCTTAGTCTTGAGATTAGGATGGCAACTATGCTCTAACACCGAGATCCTTCTTGGGGGTGGTAGCCTGACCGAGGCATCGGGAGGGCTATCTAGCTATTTCCATGTCTTAAGATCTGGATGACAACTATGCTATTACACTCAGAACCTTCTTGGGGGTGGTAGCTCGATCAAGGCATCAGGAGTGCTACCTAGCTATTTACTGGTCTTAAGATCTAGATGACAACTATACTCTTACACTCATACCCATCTTGGGAGTGGGAGTCTGACCAAGGCATCAGGAGCGCTATCTTGCTATTTCTTTGTCTTGAGATCTGGATGGCATCTACGCTTTAACAACGAGATCCTTCTTGGGGGTGGTAGCCTGACCGAGGCATCCGCAGGGCTATCTAGCTATTTCCATGCCTTGAGATCTGGATGACAACTATGCTCTTACACTCAGATTCTTCTTGAGGGTAGTAGCCCGAACAAGTCATCAGGATGGCTATCTAGCTATTTCCTGGTATCGAGAACTAGATGGCAACTATGCTCTCACACTTAGATCCTTCTTGGGGGTTGTAGCCCGACCAAGGCATCAGGAGTGCTACCTAGCTATTTCCTGGTCTTAAGATATGGATGACAACTATGCTCTTAGACTCAGAACCTTCTTGGGGGTGGTAGTCCGACCAAGGCATCAGGAGCGCTATCTGGCTATTTCCTTGTCTTGAGATCTGGATGAAAACTATTCTCTTGCACTCATACCCAACTTGGGGGTGGTAGCCCGACCAAGGTATCAGGAGCGCTATCTAGCTATTTCCTATTCCTGAGATTTGGATGGCAACTATGCTCTTACACTTAGATCCTTCTTTGGGGTGGTAGCCCGACCAAGGCATCAGGAACGCTACCTAGCTATTTCCTGGTCTTGAAATCAAGATGACAACTATACTCTTACACTCAGACCCTTCTTGGGAGTGGTAGCCTGACCAAGGCATTAGGAGCGCTATCTAGCTATTTCCTAGTCTTGAGATCAGGATGGCAACTATGCTCTAACACCGAGATCCTTCTAAGGGGTGGTAGCCTGACCGAGGCATCGGGAGGGCTATCTAGCTATTTCAAAGTCTTAAGATCTGGATAACAACTATGCTCTTACACTCAGAACCTTCTTGGGGGTGGTAGCTCGATCAAGGCATTAGGAGGGCTATCTAGCTATTTCCTGGTCTTGAGATCCGGATGACAACTATGCTCTTACACTCAGAACTTTCTTGGGGTGGTAGCCCGACAAAGGCATCAGGAGCGCTATCTAGCTATTTCTTGGTCTTAATATCTGGATGACAACTATGCTCTTACACTCAAACCCAACTTGGGGGTGGTAGCCCGACCAAGGTATCAGGAGTGCTATCTAACTATTTCCTGGTCCTGAGATTTGGATGGCAACTATGCTCTTACAGTCAGATCCTTCTTAGGGGTGGTAGCCTGACCAAGGTATTAGGAGCGCTATCTAGCTATTTCTTAGTCTTGAGATCAGGATGGCAACTATGCTCTAACACCGAGATCCTTCTTGGGGGTGGTAGCCTGACCGAGGCATCAAGAGGACTATCCAGCTATTTCCATGTCTTGTGATCTGGATGACAACTATGCTCTTACACTCATAACCTTCTTAAGGGTGGTAGCTCGATAAAAGCATCAGGAGCGCTATCTAGCTATTTCCTTGTCCTGAGATCTGGATGGAAACTATGCTCTTACACTCAGACCCTTCTTAGGGGTGGCAGCCCTACCAAGGCATAATGAGCGCTATCTGGCTATTTCTTATTCTTGAGATCTGGATGGCAACTATGCTTTAACACCGTGATCCTTCTTGGGGGTGGTAGCCTGACCAAGGCATCGGGAGGGCTATCTAGCTATTTTCGTGTCTTGAGATCTGGATGACTGCTTTGCTTTTACACTTAGATCCTTCTTGGGGGTGGTAGCCCGACCAACGCATCAGGAGGGCTATCTAGCTATTTCCTGGTATCGAGATATGGATGGCAACTATGCTTTACACTCAGACCTTTCTTGGGGGTGGTAGCATGATCAAGGCATCATGAGCGATATCTAGCTATTTCCTAGTCCTGAGATCTGGATGGCAACTATGCTCTTACATTCAATTCCATTTTAATTATGGTAGCCTGCCCAAGGCATCAGGAGCGCTACCTAGCTATTTCCTGGTCTTGAGATCTGGATGACAACTATGCTCTTACACTCAGAACCTTCTTGGGGGTGGTAGTCCGACCAAGGAATCAGGAGCGCTATCTGGCTATTTCCTTGTCTTGAGATCTGGATGACAACTATGCTCTTGCACTCATACCCAACTTGGGGGTGGTAGCCCGACCAAGGTATCAGGAGCGCTATCTAGCTATTTCCTATTCCTGAGATATGGATGGCAACTATGCTCTTACATTTAGATCCTTCTTAGGGGTGGTAGCCCGACCAAGGCATCAGGAGCGCTACCTAGCTATTTCCTGGTCTTGAGATCTGGATGACAATTATGCTCTTACACTCAGACCCTTTTTGGGGGTTTTAGCCTGACCAAGACATCAAGAGCGCTGTCTAGCTATTTTCTGGTCGTGAGATCTGGATGGCAACTATGTTCTTACTCTCAGATCCTTCTTAGGGGTTGTATCCCAACCAAGGCATCAGGAGTGCTACCTAGCTATTTCCTGGTCATAAGATCTGGATTACAACTACGCTCTTACACTTAGAACTTTCTTGGGGGTCGTAGCCCGACCAAGGCATCAGGAACACTATCTATCTATTTCTTGGTCTTGAGATCTGGATGGCAACTATGCTCTTACACCCAGATCCTTCTTGGGGGTGGTAGCCTGACCAAGGCATCGGTAGGGCTATCTAGCTATTTCCGTATCTTGAGATCTGGATGACACTTATGCTCTTACACTTAGATCGTTCTTGGGGGTGGTAGCCCGACCAAGGCATCAGGAGGGTTATCTAGTAATTTTCTGGTCTCGAGATCTGGATGGCAACTAAGCTCTACACTCAGATCCTTTTTAATTGTGGTAGCCCGACCAAGGCATCTGGAGCACTATGCTCTTACATTTATACATTTCTAAGGGGTTGTATCTCGACCAAGGCATCTGGAGCGCTGTCTGGCTATTTCCTGGTCTTGAGATCTGGATGACAACTATGCTCTTACATTTAGACACTTCTAAGGGGTTGTTGCCCGACCAAGGCATCAGGAGCGTTATCTAGCTATTTCCTGATTCTGAGATCTGGATGGCAACTATGCTCTTACACTTAGATCGTTCTTGGGGGTGGTAGCCCGACCAAGGCATCAGGAGGGCTATCTAGCAATTTTCTGGTCTCTAGATCTGGATGGCAACTAAGCTCTACACTCAGATCCTTTTTAATTGTGGTAGCCAGACCAAGGCATATAGAGTACTATGCTATTACATTTATACATTTCTAAGGGGTTGTATCTCGACCAAGGCATCTGGAGCGCTGTCTAGCTATTTACTGGTCTTGATATCTGGATGGCAACTATACTCTTACACTCAGACCCTTCTTAGGGATGGTTGCCCGACCGAAGCATCAGAAGCGCTACCTAGCTATTTCCTGGTCTTGAGATCTGGATGACAATTATGCTCTTACACTCAGACCCTTTTTGAGGGTTTTAGCCCGACCAAGATATCAAGAGCGCTGTCTAGCTATTTTCTGGTCGTGAGATCTGGATGGCAACTATGTTCTTACACTCAGATCCTTCTTAGGGGTTTTAGCCCAACCAAGGCATCAAGAGTGCTACCTAGCTATTACCTGGTCATAAGATCTGGATTGCAACTACGCTCTTACACTCAGAACTTTCTTGGGGGTCGTAGCCCGACCAAGGCATCAGGAACGCTATCTAGCTATTTCTTGGTCTTGAGATCTGGATGGCAACTATGCTCTTACACCCAGATCCTTCTTGGGGGTGTTAGCCTGACCAAGGCATCGGTAGGTCTATCTTGCTATTTCCGTGTCTTGAGATCTGGATGACACTTATGCTCTTACACTTAGATCGTTCTTGGGGGTGGTAGCCCTCCATAGCATCAGGAGGGCTATCTAGCAATTTTCTGGTCTCGAGATCTGGATGGCAACTAAGCTCTACACTCAGATCCTTTTTAATTGTGGTAGCCCGACCAAGGCATCTGAAGCACTATGCTCTTACATTTATACATTTCTAAGGGGTTGTATCTCGACCAAGGCATCTGGAGTGCTGTCTAGCTATTTCCTGGTCTTGAGATCTGGATGGCAACTATGCTCTTACACTCAGATCCTTCTTTAGGGTGGTAGCCCGACTAAGGCATCAGGAGCGCTACCTAACTACTTCCTGGTCTTGAGATCTTGATGGAAACAATCCTCTTACACTTAGAACCTTCATGGGATGGTAGCTCGACAAAGGCATCAGGAGGGCTATCTAGCTATTTTCTGGTCTTGAGATCTTGATGGCAACTATGCTCTTACCCTTAGTCTCTTTTTGGGGGTGGTAGCCCAACCAAGGCATCAGGAACGCTATCTAGTTGTTTTTTAGTCCTGAGATATGGATGGCAACAATGCTCTTACACTCGGATCCTTCATAGGGGTGGTAGCCCGACCAAGGCATCTGGAGTGCTACCTAGCTATTTCCTGGTCATGAGATGTTGATGGCAACTATGCTCTTACACTCAGATCCTTCTTAGAGGTGGTAGCCCGACAAGGGCATCAGGAGCGCTATCTAGCTATTTCTTGGTCTTGAAATCTGGATGGCAACTATGCTCTTACACCTAGATCCTTCTTGGGGGTGGAAGCCTGACCAAGGCATCGGTAGCGCTCTCTAGCTACTCCCATATCTTTAGATCTGGATGACACTTATGCTGTTACACTAAGATCGTTCTTGGGGGTGGTAGCCAGACCAAGGCATCAGGAGGGCTATCTAGCTATTTCCTGGTCTAGAGATCTAGATGGAAACTAAGCTCTTACACTCAGATCCTTTTTAATTGTGGTAGCCAGACCAAGGCATCATGAGCACTACCTAGCTTTTTCCTGGTCTTGAGATCTGGATGACAACTATGCTCTTACACTCAGACCCTTCTTGGTGGTGGTAGCCTGACCAAGGCATAAAGAGCGCCATCTAGCTATTTCTTGGTCTTGAGATTCTGATTTCATCTATGCTTTTACACCCAGATCCTTCTTGGGGGTGGTAGCCTGACCAAGGCTTTGGGAGGGCTATCTAGCTATTTCCGTGTCTTGAGATCTGGATGACAACTATGCTCTTACACTCTGATCCTTCTTGGGGGTGGTAACCCGACCAAGGCATCAGGAGGGCTATCTAGCTATTTCCTGGTCTCGAGATCTGGATGGAAACTATGCTCTCACAAACAGATCCTTCTTGGATGTTGTAGACCGACCAAGGCATCAGGAGCGCTACCTAGCTATTTCCTGGTCTTGAGATCTGGATGGCAACTATACTCTTACATTTAAACACTTCTAAGGGGTTGTAGCCCGACCAAGGCATCCTGAGCGTTATCTAGCTATTTCCTGATTCTGAGATCTGGATGGCAACTATGCTCTTACACTCAGATCCTTCTTAGGGGTTGTAGCCTGACCAAGGCATCAGGAGCGCTACCTAGCTATTTTCTGGTCTTGAGATCTTGATGGCAACTATGCTCTTACACTTAGATCCTTCTTAGGGGTTGTAACCCGACCAAGGCATCAGGAGCGCAACCTAGCTATTTCCTGGTCTTGAGATCTTGATGAAAACTACGCTCTTACACTCAGAACCTTCCTAGGATGTTAGCCCGACCAAGGCATCAGGAGTGCTATCTAGCTTTTTCCTAGTCCTGAGATTTGGATGGCAACTATGCTTTTACACTCGGATCCTTCTTAAAGGTGGTAGCCCGACCAAGGCATCAGGTGCGCTACCTAGCTATTTCCTGGTCTTGATGGCAACTATGATCTTAAACTCAGATCCTTCTTGGGGGTGGTAGGCCGACCAAGGCATCAGGAGCGCTATCTAGCTATTTCCTGGTCTCGAGATCTTGATGGAAACTATGCTCTCACACTCAGATCCTTCTTTGGGGTGTAGCCCGACCAAGGCATCAGGAGCGCTACCTATCTATTTCCTGGTCTTGAGATCGTGATGGCAACTATGCTCTTACACGTAGATCCTTCTTAGGGGTGGTAGCCAGACAAAGGCATCAGGAGCGCTACCTAGCTATTTCCTGGTCTTGAGATCTAGATGGAAACTATGCTCTTACACTCAGAACCTTCCTGGGTTGGTAGCTCGACCAAGGCATCAGAAGCACTATCTAGCTATTTTCTGGTCTTGAGATCTGGATGACAACTATGCTCTTACCCTCAGACCCTTCTTGTTGGTGGTAGCTCGACAAAGGCATCAGGAGCGCTATCTAGCTATTTCTTGGTCTTGAGATCTGGATGGTAACTATGCTCTTACACCCAGATCCTTCTTTGGGGTTGTAGCCTGACCAAGGCATCGGGAGGGCTATCTAGCTATTTTCGTGTCTTGAGATCTGGATAGAAACTATGCTCTTGCACTCAGATCCTTCTTGGGGGTGTTAGCCCGACCAAGGCATCAGGAGGGCTATCTAGCTATTTCCTGGTCTTGAGGTCTTGAGGTCTTGATGGCAACTATGCTCTCACACTCAGATCTTTCTTGGAGGTTGTAGCCCGACCAAGGCATCATGAGCGCTACCTATCTATTTCCTGGTCTTGAGATCTTGATGGCAACTATGCTCTTACGCTTAGACACTTCTAAGGGGTGGTAGCTCGACAAAGGCATCAGGAGCGTTATCTAGCTAATTCCTGGTCTTGAGATCTGGATGGCAACTATGCTCTTACACTCTGATCCTTTTTAGGGATGGTGGCCTGACCAAGGCATCAGGAGCGCTACCTAGCTATTTCCTGTTCTTGAGATCTGGATGGTTACTATGCTCTTACACTCAGAACCTTCTGAGGGGTGGTAGCCCGACCAAGGCATCAGGAGCCCTATCTAGCTATTTTTTGGTCCTGAGATCTGGATGGCAACTTTGCTCTTACACTTAGATCCTTCTTAGGGTTGGTAGCCCGACCAATGAATCAGAAGCGCTACCTAGCTATTTCATGGTCTTGAGATCTGGATGACAACTATGCTTTTACATTCAGACCCTTTTTGGGTGTGGTAGCCCAACCAAGGCATCAGGAGCGCTATCTAGTTATTTCTTGGTCTTGAGATCTGAACAAAAACTATGCTCCTTCACCGAGATCCTTCTTGGGGTGGTAGCCTGACCATGGCATCGGGAAGGCTATCTAGCTATTTCCGTGTCTTGAGATCCGGATGACAACTATGCTCTTACACTCAGATCCTTCTTGGATTTGGTAGCTATTTCCTGGTATCGAGATCAGGATGGCAACTAGCCCAACTATGGCATAAGGAGCGCTGTCTAGTTTTTACTTGGTCTTAAGATCTTGATGGCAACTATGCTCTTACAATCAGATCCTTCTTGTTGTTGGTATCCTAACCAAAGGATCGGGAGGGCTATCTACCTATTTCTTGGTCTTGAGATCTGGATGACAATTATGCTCTTTCACTTAGATCCTTCTTGGGGGTGGTAGCCCGACCAAGGCATCAGGAGTGCTATCTAGCTATTTTGTAGTCTTGAGATCTGAAGGACAACTATGCTCTTCACTCAGATCCTTCTTAGGGGTGGTAGCCCGACCAAGGCATCAGGAGCGCTACCTAGCTATTTCTTGGTCTTGAGATCTGGATGGTAACTATGCTCTTACATTTAGATCCATCTTGAGCGTGGTAGCCCGACTAAGGCATTAGGAGGGCTATCTAGCAATTTTCTGGTCACGAGATCTGGATGGCAACTATACTTTTACACTTAGATCATTCTTAGTGGTGGTAGCCCGACCAAGGCATCAGGAGCTCCATCTAGCTTTTTTCTGGTCGTGAGATCTGGAAGACAACTATGCTCTTACACTCAGACCCTTCTTGGGGGTGGTAGCCTGACCAAGGCATCAGTTGTGCTATCTAACTATTTTCTGGTCCCGAGATCTAGATGGAATCTATGCACTTACACTCTTATATTTCTTGGGGGTTGTAGCCTAACCAAGGCATTAGGAGCGCTACCTGACTATTTTCTTGGTCATGAGATCAGGATGACAACTATGCTATTACACTCAGATCCTTCTTAATGGTGGTAGCCCAATCAAGGCATCAGGAGCGCTACCTAGCTATTTCCTTGTCTTGAGATCTGAATGGCAACTCTGCTCTTACACTCAGATTCATCTTAAGGGTGGTAGCCATACCAAGGCATTAGGAGGGCTATCTAGCTATTTCCAGGTCCCGAGATCTGGATGACAACGATGCTTTTACACTCAGATCCCTCTTAGAAGTGGTAGTTCGACCAAGGCATCAGAAGCTCTACCTAGATATTTCCTAGTCTTGGGATCTGGATGAAATCTATGCTCTTACACTCAGACCCTTCTTGGTGGTGGTAGCCCGACCAAGGCATCTTGAGCGCTATCTAACTATTTCTGGGTCTTGAGATCTGGATGGCAACTATGCTCTTACACCCAGATCCTTCTTGGGGGTGGTAGCCTGACCAGGGCTTTGGGAGGGCTATCTAACTATTTCCTTGTCTTGAGATCTGGATGAAAACTATGCTCTTACACTCAGATTCTTCTTAGGGGTGGTAGCCCTACCAAGGCATTAGGAGCGCTACCTAGCTATTTCCTAGTCTTGAGATCTTGATGGCAACTATGCTCTTACACTTAGACACTTCTAAGGGGTGGTAGCCCGACCAAGGCATCAGGAGCGTTATCTAGCTATTTCCTGATCCTGAGATCTGGATGGTAACTATGCTCTTACACTCAGATCCTTCTTGGGGGTGGTAGCCCGACCAAGGCATCAGAAGGGTTATCTAGCTATTTCATGGTCTCGAGATCTGGATGGCAACTATGCTCTCACACTCAGATCCTTCTAGGGGGTTGTAGCCCGACCAAGGCATCAGGAGCGCTACCTAGCTATTTCCTGGTCTTGAGATCTGGATGGCAACTATGCTCTTAAACTTAGACACTTCTAAGGGGTAATAGCCCGACCAAGGCATCATGAGCGTTATATAGCTATTTACTGATCCTGGGATCTGGATGGCAACTATGCTCTTACACTCATATCCTTTTTAGAGGTGTTAGCCTGACCAATACATCAGGAGTTCTATCTAGCTATTTCCTGGTCTCAAGATCTGGATGGAAACTATGCTCTCACATTCGGATCCTTTTTGGGGGTTGTAGCCCGACCAAGGCATCAGGAACGCTACGTAGCTATTTCCTAGTCTTGAGATCTGGATGGCAACTATGCTCTTACACCTATACACTTCTAAGGGGTGGTAGCCCGACCAAGGCATCAGGAGCATTATCTAGCTATTTCCTGGTCCTGACATCTGGATGGCAACTATGCTCTTACACTCAGATCCTTTTTAGGGATGGCAGCCTGACCAAGGCATCAAGAGGGCTACCTATCTGTTTCCTGGTCTTGAGATTTGGAGGGCCACAATGCTTTTACACTCAGAACCTTCTTGGGGGTGGTAGCCCGACCAAGGCATCAGAAGCGTTATCTTGCTATTCCTTTGTCTTGAGATCTGGATGGCAACTATGCTCTTACACCCAGATCCTTCTTGGGGGTGGTAGCCTGACCAAGGCTTTGAGAGGGCTATCTAGCTAATTCTGTGTCTTGAGATCTGGATGACAACTATGCTCTTACACTCAGATCCTTCATGGGGGTGGTAGCCCGACCAAGGCATCAGGAGCGCTACGTAGCTATTTCCTAGTCTTGAGATCTGGATGGCAACTATGCTCTTACACCTAGACACTTCTAAGGGATGGTAGCCCGACCAAGGCATCAGGAGCTTTATCTAGCTATTTCCTAATCCTGAGATCTGGATGGCAACTATGCTCTTATACTCAGATCCTTTTTGGGGGTGATAGCCCTACCAAGGCATCAGGAGTTCTACCGAGCTATTTCCTGGTCTTGAGATCTGGATGACAACTATGCTCTTACACTTAGGCACTTCTAAGGTTTGGTAGCCCGACCAAGGCATCATGAGCATTATCTTGTATTTCCTGGTCCTGAGATCTGGATGGCAACTATGCTCTTACATACAGATCCTTCTTAGGGATGGTATCCCGACCAAGGCATCAAGAGCGATACCTCGCGATTTCCTGGTCTTGAGATCTGGATGACAACTATGCTCTTACACTCGGACCCTTCTTGGGGGTGGTAGCCCGACCAAGGCATCAGGAGCGCTATCTATCTATTTCTTGGTCTTGAGATCTGGATGGCAACTATGCTCTGACTCTTAGATCCTTCTTAGGGTTGTTGCCCGACCAATGCATCAGGAGTGCTACCTAGCTATTTCCTAGTCTTGAGATCTGGATGGCAACTATGCGCTTACACCGTGATCTTTCTTGGGGGTGGTAGCGTGACCAAGTCATCGGGAGGGCTATCTAGCTATTTCCTGGTCTCAAGATCTTCATGGCAACTATGCTCTCACACTCAGATCCTTCTTGGGGGTTGTAGCCCGACCAAGGCATCAGAAGCGCTACGTTGCTATTTCCTAGTCTTGAGATCTGGATGGCAACTATGCTCTTACACCTAGACACTTCTAAGGGGTGGTAGCCCGACCAAGGCATCAGGAGCGTTATCTTGCTATTTCCTGATCCTGAGATCTGGATGGCAACTATGCTCTTACACTCAGATCCTTCTTGGGGGTGGTAGCCCGACTAAGGCATTAGGAGGGCCATCTAGCTATTTCCTGGTCTCAAGATCTGGATAGCAACTATGCTCTCACACTCAGATCCTTCTTGGGGGTTGTAGCCCGACCAAGGCATCAAGAGCGCTACGTTGCTATTTCTAGTCTTGAGATCTGGATGGCAACTATGCTCTTACACCTAGACACTTCTAAGGGGTGGTAGCCCGACCAAGGCATCAGGAGCATTATCTTGCTATTTCCTGATCTTAAGATCTGGATGGCAACTATGCTCTGACACTCACATCCTTTTTGGAGTGGTATCCAGACCAAGGCATCAGGAGTTCTATCTAGCTATTTCCTAGTCTAGAGATCTGGATGGCAACTATGCTCTCACATTCGGATCCTTCTTGGGAATTGTAGCCCGACTAAGGAATCAGGAGCGCTACCTAGCTATTTCCTATTCTTGAGATCTGGATGACGACTATGCTCTTACACTCGGACCCTTCTTGGGGGTTGTAGCCCGACCAAGGCATCAGGAGCGCTACCTAGCTATTTCCTGGTCTTGAGATCTTGATGACAACAATGCTCTTACACTTATACACTTTTAACGGGGGTAGCCTGACCAAGGCATCAGGAGCGTTATCTAGCTATTTCCTGGTCCTGAGATCTGGATGGCAACTATGCTCTTACACTCAGATCCTTCTTAAGGATGGTAGCCTGACCAAGGCATCAGGAGGGCTACCTAGCTATTTCCTGGTCTTGAGATCTGGATGGCCACTATGCTCTTACATTCAGAACCTTCTAGGGGGTGGTAGCCCGACCAAGTCATCAGGAGCGCTATCTAGCTATTTCTTTGTCTTGAGATCTGGATGGAAACTATGCTTTTACACCCAGATCCTTCTTGGGGGTGGTAGCCTGACTAAGGCTTTGAGAAGGCTATCTAGCTATTTCTGTGTCTTGAGATCTGGATGACAACTATGCTCTTACACTCAGATCCTTCATGGGGCTGGTAGCCCGACCAAGGCATCAAGAGGGCTATCTAGCTATTTCCTGGTCTTATGATCTGGATGGCAACTATGCTCTCACACTCAGAACCTTCTTGGGGGTTGTAGCCCGACCAAGGCATCAGGAGCGCTACGTAGCTATTTCCTAGTCTTGAGATCTGGATGGCAACTATGCTCTTACACCTAGACACTTCTAAGGGCTGGTAGCCCGACCAAGGCATCAGGAGCTTTATCTAGCTATTTCCTTTTCCTGATATCTTGATGACAACTATGCTCTTACACTCGGACCCTTCTTGGGGTTGGTAGAACGACCAAGGCATCAGGAGCGTTATCTAGCTATTTCTTGGTCTTGAGATCTGTATGGCAACTATGCTCTGACACTTAGATCCTTCTTAGGGTTGTAGCCCGACTAAGGCATCACGAGTGCTACCTAGTTATTTCCTAATCTTGAGATCTGGATGACAACTATACTCTTACACTCAGACCCTTCTTGGGGGTGGTAGTCCAACCAAGGCATCAGGAGCGCTATCTAGCTATTTCTTGATCTTGAGATCTGGATGGCAACTATGCGCTTACACCGTGATCCTTCTTGGGGGTTGTAGCTTGACCAAGGCATCAGGAAGGCTATCCAGCTATTTCCTGGTATCGAGATATATATGGCAACTATGCTCTAACATTCAGATCCTTCTTTGGGGTTGTAGCCCGACCAAGGCATCAGGAGCGCTACCTAGCTATTTTCTGGTCTTGAGATCTGGATGACAACTATACTCTTACACTCAGACCCTTCTTGGGGGTGGTAGCTCAATCAAGGCATCATAAGCGTTATCTAGCTTTTTCCATGTCCTGAGATCTGGATGGCAACTATGCTCTTACACTCAGACACTTTTAAAGGGTGGTAGCCCGACCAAGCCATCAGAAGCGCTATCTAGCTATTTCCTGGTCTTCAGATCTAGATGGCAACTATGCTCTTACACTCAGATCCTTTCTAGGGGTGAAAGCCCGACCAAGGCATCAAGAGGGCAATCTAGCTATTTCCTGGTCTATAGATCTGGATGGCAACTATGCTCTTACACTAAAATCCATCTTGGGGATGGTAGCCCGACAAAGGCATTAGGAGGGCTATCTAACTATATCCTAGTCCCGAGATCTGGATGGCAACAATGCTCTTACACTCAGATCCTTCTTGGGGGTGGTAGCCTGACCAAGGCATCAGGAGCGCTACCTAGCTATTTCCTGGTCTTGAGATCTAGATGAAAACTATACTATTACACTCAGACCCTTCATGAGGGGTTGTAGCCTGACCAAGGCATCAAGAGCGCTATCTAGCTGTTTCCTGGTCTTAAGATCAAGATGGCAACTAGGCTATTACATTAAGATCCTTCTTAGGGGTGGTATCCTGACCAAGGCATTAGGTGCACTACCTAGCTATTTCCTGGTATTGAGATCTGGATGGCAACTATGCTCTTACACTCAGATCCTTCTTAGGGATGGTAGCCCGACCAAGGCATCAGAAGCTCTGCCTAGCTATTTCCCCATCTTGAGATCTAGATGACAACTATGCTCTTACAATCGGACCCTTCTTGGGGGTGGTAGCCCGACCAAGGCAACAGGAGTGCTATCTAGCTATTTCCTGGTATTGAGATCTGAATGGCACTTATGCTCTGACACTTAGATCCTTCTTAGAGGTGGTAGCCCGACCAAGGCATCAGGAGCGCTACCTAGCTATTTCCTGGTCTTTAGATCTGGATGACAACTATGCTCTTACACTCAGATCCTTCTTGGGGGTGGTAGCCCAACCAAGGCATCAAGAGCGCTATCTAGCTATTTCTTGGTCTTGATATCTGGATGGCATTTATGCTTTTACACCGAGATCCTTCTTGAGGGTGGTAGCTTGACCAAGGCATCGGAAAGGCTATCTAGTTGTTTCCGTGTCTTGAGATCTGGATGACAACTATGCTCTTACATTCAGACCCTTTTTGGAGGTTGTATCCCAACCAAGGCATCAAGAGCGCTATCTAACTATTTTTGGTCTTGAGATCTGGATGGTAACTATGCTCTTACACCGAGATCCTTCTTGGGGGTGGTAGCCTGACCGAGGCATAGGGAGGGCTATCTAGCTATTTCCGTGTCTTGGGTTATGGATGACAACAATGCTCTTACACTCAGATCCTTCTTTGGGGTGGTAGCCTGACCAAGGAATCAGGAGGGCTATCCAGCTATTTCCTGGTATCGAGATATATATGGCAACTATGCTCTAACATTCAGATCCTTCTTTGGGGTTGTAGCCCGACCAAGGCATCAGGAGCGCTACCTAGCTATTTCCTGGTCTTGAGATCTGGATGACAACTATACTCTTACACTCAGACACTTCTTGGGGGTGGTAGCTCAATCAAGGCATCATGAGCGTTATCTAGCTTTTTCCATGTCCTGAGATCTGGATGGCAACTATGCTCTTACACTCAGACACTTTTAAAGGGTGGTAGCCCGACCAAGCCATCAGAAGCGCTATCTAGCTATTTCGTGGTCTTCAGATCTAGATGGCAACTATGCTCTTACACTCAGATCCTTTCTAGGGGTGAAAGCCCGACCAAGGCATCAAGAGGGCAATCTAGCTATTTCCTGGTCTATAGATCTGGATGGCAACTATGCTCTTACACTCAAATCCATCTTGGGGATGGTAGCCCGACAAAGGCATTAGGAGGGCTATCTAACTATATCCTAGTCCCGAGATCTGGATGGCAACAATGCTCTTACACTCAGATCCTTCTTGGGGGTGGTAGCCCGACCAAGGCATCAGGAGCGCTACCTAGCTATTTCCTGGTCTTGAGATCTAGATGAAAACTATACTATTACACTCAGACCCTTCATGAGGGGTTGTAGCCTGACCAAGGCATCAAGAGCGCTATCTAGCTGTTTCCTGGTCTTAAGATCAAGATGGCAACTAGGCTATTAAATTAAGATCCTTCTTAGGGGTGGTATCCTGACCAAGGCATTAGGTGCACTACCTAGCTATTTCCTGGTATTGAGATCTGGATGGCAACTATGCTCTTACACTTAGATCCTTCTTGAAGGTGGTAGCCTGACCAAGGCATTAGGAGCGCTGTCTAGCTATTACTTGGTCTTGAGATCTGGATGGCAACTATGCTCTTACACTTAGATCCTTCATAGGGGTGGTACTCCGACCAAGGCATCAGGAGCGCTACCTAGCCATTTCCTGGTCTTGAGATCTGGATGACAAATATGCTCTTACACTCGGACCCTTCTTGCAGGTGGTAGCCCAACAAAGGCATCATGAGCGCTATCTAGCTATTTCTTGGTATTGAGTTCTGGATGGTAACTATGGTTTCACACCGAGATCCTTCTTAGGGGTGGTAGCCTGACCAAGGCATCTTGAGGTCTATCAAGCTATTTCCGTGTCTTGAGATTAAGATGACAACTATGCTCTTACACTCAGATCCTTCTTGGGGGTGGTGGCCTGACCGAGGCATTAGGAGGGCTATCTAGCTATTACTTGGTCTTGTGATCTGGATGGGAACAATGCTCTTACGCTCAGATCCTTCTTAGGGATGGTAGCCTGACCAAGGCAACAGGAGCGCTATCTAGCTATTTCCTGGTCTTGAGATCAAGATGGCAACTATGCTATTAAACTCAGATCCTTCTTAGGGGTTATCGCCCGACCAAGTCAGCAGAAGCACTACCTAGCTATTTCCTGGTCTTGAGATCTGGATGGCAACTATGCTTTTACTCTCAGAACCTTTTTAAAGGTGGTAGCCTGACCAAGGCATTAGGAGCGCTGTCTAGCTATTACTTGGTCTTGAGATCTGGATGGCAACTACGCTCTTACACTCTGAACCTTCTTGGGGGTAGTAGCCTGACCAAGGCATCAAAAGCGCTATCTTGCTATTTCCTGGTCTTGAGATCTGGATGGCAACTATGCTTTTACACTCAGAACCTTCTTGGGGGTGGTAGCCAGACCAAGGCATCAGGAGCGCTATCTTGCTATTTCCTGGTCTTGAGATCTGGATGGCAACTATGCTCTTACACTCAGACCCTTCTTGGGGGTGGTAGCCCAACCAAGGCATCAAGAGCGCTATCTAGCTATTTCTTGGTATTGAGATCTGGATGGTAACTATGGTTTCACACCGAGATCCATCTTAGGGAAGGTACCCTGACCAAGGCATCGGGAGGGCTATCAAGCTATTTCCGTGACTTGAGATCAAGATGACAACTATGCTTTTACACTCAGATCCTTCTTGGGGGTGGTGGCCTGACCGAGGCATTAGGAGGGCTATCTAGCTATTACTTGGTATTGTGATCTAGATGGCAACAATACTCTTACGCTCAGATCCTTCTTAGGGATGGTAGCCCGACCAAGGCATCAGGAGCGCTACCTAGCTATTTCCTGGTCTTGAGATCTGGATGGCCACTATGCTCTTACACTCAGAACCTTCGTAGGGGTGGTATCCCTAACAAGGCATCGGGAGGGCTATCAAGCTATTTCCGTGTCTTGAGAAAAAGATGACAACAATACTCTTATACTCAGATCCTTCTTAAGGGTGGTAGCCTGATCAAGGCATTAAGAGCGCTACCTAGCTATTTCCTGGTCTTGAGATCTGGATGGCAGCTATGCTCTTACACTCAGATCCTTCTTGGGGGTTGTAGCCTGACCAAGGCATCGTGAGGGCTATCTAGCTATTTTCGAGTCTTAAGATCTAGATGACAGCTATGCTCTTACACTCAGATCCTTCTTGGGGGTGGTAGCCCGACCATGGCATCAGGAGGGCTATCTAGCTATTTCCTGGTCTTGAGATCTGGATGGCAACTATGCTCTTACACTCGGACCCTACTTGGAGGTGGTAGACCAACAAAGGCATCAGGAGCGCTATCTAGCTTTTTCTTGGTATTGAGATCTGGATGGAAACTATGCTTTCACACCGAGATCCTTCTTAGGGGTGGTAGCCTGACCAAGGCATCGGGAGGGCTATCAACCTATTTCCGTGTCTTGAGATCAAGATGAGAACTATGCTCTTACACTCAGATCCTTCTTAGGGGTGGTAGCCCGACCGAGGCATCAGGAGGGCTATCTAGCTATTACTTGGTCTTGAGATCTGGATGGCAACAATGCTGTTACGCTCAGATCCTTCTTAGGGATGGTAGCCTGACCAAGGCATAAGGAGCGCTACCTAGCTATTCCTGGTCTTGAGATCTAGATGACTACTATACTATTACACTCAGACCCTTCTTGGGTGTGGTAGCCCGACCAAGGCATCATGAGCGTTATCTAGCTATTTCCTGGTCTTGAGATCAAGATGGCAACTATGCTATTACACTCAGATTCTTTTTAGGGGTTGTCGCCAGACCAAGGCAGCATGAGCACTACCTAGCTATTTCCTGGTCTTGAGATCTGGATGGCAACTATGCTCTTACACTCAGAACCTTCTTAAAGGTCGTAGCCTGACCAGGCATTAGGAGCGCAACTATGCTCTCACACCGAGATCCTTCTTGTTGTTGGTAGCTTGTCAAGGGATCGGGAGGGCTATCTAGTTATTTCCTGGTCTTGAGATCTGGATGGCCACTATGCTCTTACACTCAAATCCTTGTTGTTATTGGTAGCCTAACCAAGGGATCGGGAGGGCTACCTAGCTATTTCCTGGTCTTGAGATCTAGATGGCCACTATGCTCTTACACTCAGAACCTTCTTGGGGGTGGTAGCCCGACCAAGTCATCAGGAGCGCTACCTAGCTATTTCCTGGTCCTAAGATCTGGATGACAACTATGCTCTTACACTCGGACCCATCTTGGGGGTTGTAGCCCGACCAAGGCATCAGGAGCGTTATCTAACTATTTCTTGGTCTTGAGATCTGGATGGCAACTATGCTCTTACACTCAGATTCTTCTTAGGGATAGTAGCCCGACCAAGGCATCAGGAGCGCTACCTAGCTATTTCCTGGTCTTGAGATCTGGATGGCCACTATGCTCTTACACTCAGAACCTTCGTAGGGGTGGTATCCCTAACAAGGCATCAGGAGCGCTATCTAGCTATTTCCTGGTCCTGAGATCTGGATGGCAACTATGCTCTTACACTTAGATTCTTCTAAAGGGTGGTAGCCCGACCAAGGCATCAGGAGCGCTACCTAGCTATTTCCTGGTCTTGGGATCTAGATGACAACTATACTATTACATTTAGACCCTTCTTGGGGGTGGTAGCTTGACCAATGCATCAGGAGCGCTATCTAGCTATTTCCTGGTCTAGAGATCAAGATGGCAACTATGCTATTACACTCGGAACCTTCCTGGGGTGGTAGCCCGACCAACGCATCAAGAGCGCTATCTAGCCTTTTCCTGGTCTTCAGATCTGGATGGCAACTACGCTCTTACACTCAGACCTTTCTTAGGGATGGTAGTCCGACCAAGGCACCAGGAGCGCTACCTAGCTATTTCCTGGTCTTGAGATCTGGATGACAACTATGCTCTTACACTCGGACCCTTCTAGGGGGTTGTAGCCCGACCAAGGCATCAGGAGCGCTAGCAAACTATTTCCTTGTCTTAAGATCTGGATGACAACTATACTTTTACACTTAGACACTTCTACGGGGTGGTAGCCCGACCAAGAAATCAGCAGCGTTATCTAAATATTTCTTGGTTATGAGATCTGGATGGCAACTATGCTCTTACACTCAAATCCTTCTTAGGGAAGGTAGCCCGACCAAGGCATCAGGAGAGCTACCTAGCTATTTTCTTGTCTAGAGATCAGGATGGCCACTATGCTCTTACACTCAGAACCTTCTTAGGGGTTGTAGCCTGACCAAGGCATCAGGAGCGCGATCTAGCTATTTCCCGGTCTTGAGATCTGGATGACAACTATGCTCTTACACTCGGACCCTTCTTGGGGGTGGTAGCCCTACCCAGGCATCAGGAGCGCTATCTAGATATTTCCTGGTCCTGAGATATGGATGGAAACTGTGCTCTTACACTTAGATCCTTCTTAGGGGTGGTAGCCCGACCAATGCATCTGGAGCGCTACCTAGCTATTTCCTGGTCTTGAGATCTGGATGACAACTATGCTCTTACACTCGGACCCTTCTAGGGGGTGGTAGCCCAACCAAGGCATCAGGAGCGCTATCTAGCTATTTATTTGTCTTGAGTTCTGGATGGCAACTATGCTCTTATACCGAGATCCTTCTAGGGGGTTGTAGCTTGACCAAGGCATCAGGAGGGCTATCTAGCTATTTTCGTGCCTTGAGATCTAGATGACAACTATACTATTACACTCAGACCCTTTTTGGGGGTGGTAGCCCGACCAAGGCATCATGTGCACTATCTAGCTATTTCCTGGTCTTGAGATCAAGATGGCAACTATGCTATTACACTCAGATCCTTCTTAGGGGTGGTAGCCCGACCAAGGCATCAGGAGCACTACCTAACTCTTTCCTGGTCTAGAGTTCTGGATGGCAACTATGCTCTTACACTCGGACCCTTCTTGGGGGTTGTAGCCTGACCAAGGCATCAGGAGCGCTACCTTGCTATTTCCTTGACTTGAGATCTGGATGACAACTATGCTCTTACACTTAGACACTTCTAAGGGGTGGTTGCCTGACCAAGGCATCAAGAGCGTTATCTAACTATTTCTTGGTCCTGAGATCTGGATTTCAACTATGCTCTTACACTCAGATCCTTCTTAGAGATGGTAGCCTGACCAAGGCATCAGGAGAGCTACCTAGCTATTTCCTGGTCTTGAGATCTGGATGGCCACTATGCTCTTACACTCAGAACCTTCTTGGGGGTGGTAGCCTGACCAAGGCATCAGGAGCGCTATCTAGCTATTTCCTGGTCTTGAGATCCGGATGACAACTATACTCTTACACTCAGATCCATCTTAGGGGTGGTAGCCCGACCAAGGAATCAGGTTGGCTATCTAACTATTTCCTGGTCCCGAGATCTGGGTGGCAACAATTCTCTTACACTCAGATCCTTCTTGGGGGTGGTAGCCCGACCAAGGCATCAGGAGCGCTACCTAGCTTTTTCCTGGTCTTGAGATCTGGATAACAACTACACTATTACACTCAGACCGTTCTTGTTGTTGGTATCCTAACCATGGGATCGGGAGGGCTATCTAGCTATTTCTTGGTCTTGAGATCTCGATGGCCACTATGCTCTTACACTCAGATCCTTCTTGTTGCTGGTAGCTTGACCAAGAGATCGGGAGGGCTGCCTAGCTATTTCCTGGTCTTGAGATCTAGATGGCCACTATGCTCTTACACTCAGAACCTTCTTAGGGGTTGTAGCCCGACCAAGGCATCAGCAGCGCTATCTAGCTATTTCCTGGTCTTGAGATCTGGATGGCAACTATGCTCTTACACTCAGACCTTCTTAAGGGTGGTAGCCCGACCAAGGCATCAGGAGCGCTACCTAGCTAATTCCTAGACTTGAGATCTAGATGACAACTATGCTCTTACACTCGGACCATTCTTGGGGGTTGTAGCCTGACCAAGGCATCAGGAGCGCTACCTTGCTATTTCCTTGACTTGAGATCTGGATGACAACTATGCTCTTACACTTAGACACTTCTAAGGGGTGGTTGCCTGACCAAGGCATCAGGAGCTTTATCTACTTATTTCTTGGTCCTGAGATCTGGATTTCAACTATGCTCTTACACTCAGATCCTTCTTAGAGATGGTAGCCTGACCAAGGCATCAGGAGAGCTACCTAGCTATTTCCTGGTCTTGAGATCTGAATGGCCACTATGCTCTTACACTCAGAACCTTCTTGGGGGTGGTAGCCTGACCAAGGCATCAGGAGCGCTATCTAGCTATTTCCTGGTCTTAAGATTCGTATGACAACTATACTCTTACACTCGGACCCTTCTTGGGGGTGGTAGCCCAGCCAAGGCATCAGGAGCGCTATCTAGCTATTTCCTGGTCTTAAGATATGGATGGCAACTACGCTCTTACACTTAGATCCTTCTTAGGGGTGGTAGCCCGACCAAGGCATCAGGAGCGCTACCTAGCTATTTCTTGGTCTTGAGATCTAGATGACAACTATACTATTACACTCGGACCCTTCTTGGGGGTGGTAGCCCGACCAAGGCATCAGGACTGCTATCTAGCTATTTCCTGGTCTTGAGATCAAGATGGCCACTATGCTATTAAACTCAGATCCTTTTTACGGGTGGTAGGTCGACCAAGGCATCAGGAGCACTACCTAGCTATTTCCTGGTCTAAAGATCTGGATGGCAACTATGCTCTTACACTCAGAACCTTCTTAAAGGTGGTAGACTGACCAAGGCATTAGGATCGCTGTCTAGCTATTACTTGGTCTTGAGATCTGGATGGCAACTATGCTCTTACACTCAGATCTTTCTTGTTGTTGGTGGTGGCCTGACCAAGGGATCGGTAGGGCTATCTAGCTATATTTTGGTCTTGAGATCTGGATGGACACTATGCTCTTACACTCAGATCCTTCTTGTTGCTGGTAGCCTGACCAAGAGATCGGGAGGGCTACCTAGCTATTTCCTGGTTCTGAGATGTAGATGGTCACAATGCTCTTACACTCAGAACCTTCTTGGGGGTGGTAGCCAGACCAAGGCATCATGAGCGCTATCTAAATATTTCCTGGTCTTGAGATCTGGATGGCAACTATGCTCTTACACTCAGACCCTTCTTAGGGGTGGTAGCCCGACCAAGGCACCAGGAGCGCTACCTAGCTATTTCCTGGTCTTGAGATCTGGATGACAACTATGCTCTTACACTCGGACCCTTCTAGGGGGTTGTAGCCCGACCAAGGCATCAGGAGCGCTAGCAAACTATTTCCTTGTCTTAAGATCTGGATGACAACTATACTTTTACACTTAGACACTTCTACGGGGTGGTAGCCCGACCAAGGAATCAGCAGCGTTATCTAAATATTTCTTGGTTATGAGATCTGGATGGCAACTATGCTCTTACACTCAAATCCTTCTTAGGGAAGGTAGCCCGACCAAGGCATCAGGAGAGCTACCTAGCTATTTTCTGGTCTAGAGATCAGGATGGCCACTATGCTCTTACACTCAGAACCTTCTTAGGGGTTGTAGCCTGACCAAGGCATCAGGAGCGCGATCTAGCTATTTCCCGGTCTTGAGATCTGGATGACAACTATGCTCTTACACTCGGACCCTTCTTGGGGGTGGTAGCCCTACCCAGGCATCAGGAGCGCTATCTAGATATTTCCTGGTCCTGAGATATGGATGGAAACTGTGCTCTTACACTTAGATCCTTCTTAGGGGTGGTAGCCCGACCAAGGCATCTGGAGCGCTACCTAGCTATTTCCTGGTCTTGAGATCTGGATGACAACTATACTCTTACACTCGGACCCTTCTAGGGGGTGGTAGCCCAACCAAGGCATCAGGAGCGCTATCTAGCTATTTATTTGTCTTGAGTTCTGGATGGCAACTATGCTCTTATACCGAGATCCTTCTAGGGGGTTGTAGCTTGACCAAGGCATCAGGAGGGCTATCTAGCTATTTTCGTGCCTTGAGATCTAGATGACAACTATACTATTACACTCAGACCCTTTTTGGGGGTGGTAGCCCGACCAAGGCATCATGTGCACTATCTAGCTATTTCCTGGTCTTGAGATCAAGATGGCAACTATGCTATTACACTCAGATCCTTCTTAGGGGTGGTAGCCCGACCAAGGCATCAGGAGCACTACCTAACTCTTTCCTGGTCTAGAGTTCTGGATGGCAACTATGCTCTTACACTCGGACCCTTCTTGGGGGTTGTAGCCTGACCAAGGCATCAGGAGCGCTACCTTGCTATTTCCTTGACTTGAGATCTGGATGACAACTATGCTCTTACACTTAGACACTTCTAAGGGGTGGTTGCCTGACCAAGGCATCAAGAGCGTTATCTAACTATTTCTTGGTCCTGAGATCTGGATTTCAACTATGCTCTTACACTCAGATCCTTCTTAGAGATGGTAGCCTGACCAAGGCATCAGGAGAGCTACCTAGCTATTTCCTGGTCTTGAGATCTGGATGGCCACTATGCTCTTACACTCAGAACCTTCTTGGGGGTGGTAGCCTGACCAAGGCATCAGGAGCGCTATCTAGCTATTTCCTGGTCTTGAGATCCGGATGACAACTATACTCTTACACTCAGATCCATCTTAGGGGTGGTAGCCCGACCAAGGAATCAGGTTGGCTATCTAACTATTTCCTGGTCCCGAGATCTGGGTGGCAACAATTCTCTTACACTCAGATCCTTCTTGGGGGTGGTAGCCCGACCAAGGCATCAGGAGCGCTACCTAGCTTTTTCCTGGTCTTGAGATCTGGATAACAACTACACTATTACACTCAGACCGTTCTTGTTGTTGGTATCCTAACCATGGGATCGGGAGGGCTATCTAGCTATTTCTTGGTCTTGAGATCTCGATGGCCACTATGCTCTTACACTCAGATCCTTCTTGTTGCTGGTAGCTTGACCAAGAGATCGGGAGGGCTGCCTAGCTATTTCCTGGTCTTGAGATCTAGATGGCCACTATGCTCTTACACTCAGAACCTTCTTAGGGGTTGTAGCCCGACCAAGGCATCAGCAGCGCTATCTAGCTATTTCCTGGTCTTGAGATCTGGATGGCAACTATGCTCTTACACTCAGACCTTCTTAAGGGTGGTAGCCCGACCAAGGCATCAGGAGCGCTACCTAGCTAATTCCTAGACTTGAGATCTAGATGACAACTATGCTCTTACACTCGGACCATTCTTGGGGGTTGTAGCCTGACCAAGGCATCAGGAGCGCTACCTTGCTATTTCCTTGACTTGAGATCTGGATGACAACTATGCTCTTACACTTAGACACTTCTAAGGGGTGGTTGCCTGACCAAGGCATCAGGAGCTTTATCTACTTATTTCTTGGTCCTGAGATCTGGATTTCAACTATGCTCTTACACTCAGATCCTTCTTAGAGATGGTAGCCTGACCAAGGCATCAGGAGAGCTACCTAGCTATTTCCTGGTCTTGAGATCTGAATGGCCACTATGCTCTTACACTCAGAACCTTCTTGGGGGTGGTAGCCTGACCAAGGCATCAGGAGCGCTATCTAGCTATTTCCTGGTCTTAAGATTCGTATGACAACTATACTCTTACACTCGGACCCTTCTTGGGGGTGGTAGCCCAGCCAAGGCATCAGGAGCGCTATCTAGCTATTTCCTGGTCTTAAGATATGGATGGCAACTACGCTCTTACACTTAGATCCTTCTTAGGGGTGGTAGCCCGACCAAGGCATCAGGAGCGCTACCTAGCTATTTCTTGGTCTTGAGATCTAGATGACAACTATACTATTACACTCGGACCCTTCTTGGGGGTGGTAGCCCGACCAAGGCATCAGGACTGCTATCTAGCTATTTCCTGGTCTTGAGATCAAGATGGCCACTATGCTATTAAACTCAGATCCTTTTTACGGGTGGTAGGTCGACCAAGGCATCAGGAGCACTACCTAGCTATTTCCTGGTCTAAAGATCTGGATGGCAACTATGCTCTTACACTCACAACCTTCTTAAAGGTGGTAGCCTGACCAAGGCATTAGGATCGCTGTCTAGCTATTACTTGGTCTTGAGATCTGGATGGCAACTATGCTCTTACACTCAGATCTTTCTTGTTGTTGGTGGTGGCCTGACCAAGGGATCGGTAGGGCTATCTAGCTATATTTTGGTCTTGAGATCTGGATGGCCACTATGCTCTTACACTCAGATCCTTCTTGTTGCTGGTAGCCTGACCAAGAGATCGGGAGGGCTACCTAGCTATTTCCTGGTTCTGAGATGTAGATGGTCACAATGCTCTTACACTCAGAACCTTCTTGGGGGTGGTAGCCAGACCAAGGCATCATGAGCGCTATCTAAATATTTCCTGGTCTTGAGATCTGGATGGCAACTATGGTCTTACACTCAGACCCTTCTTAGGGGTGGTAGCCCGACCAAGGCACCAGGAGCGCTACCTAGCTATTTCCTGGTCTTGAGATCTGGATGACAACTATGCTCTTACACTCAGACCCTTCTTGGGGATTGTAGCCCGACCAAGGCATCAGAAGCTCTAACTAACTATTTCCTTGTCTTGAGATCTGGATGATAACTATGCTCTTACACTTAGACACTTCTAATGGGTGGTAGCCCGACCAAGGCATCAGGAGCGTTATCTAACTATTTCTTGGTCCTGAGATCTGGATGGCAACTATGCTCTTACACTCAGATCCTTCTTAGGGATGGTAGCTCGACCAAGGCATCAGGAGCGCTACCTAGCTTTTTCCTGGTCTTGAGATCTAGATGACAACTTTACTATTACACTCAGACTCTTCTTGGGGGTCGTAGCCCAACCAAGGCATCAAGAGCGCTATTTAGCTATTTCCTGGTCTTGAGATCAAGATGGCAACTATGCTGTTACACTCAGATCCTTCTTAGGGGTGGTACCAAGGCATCAAGAGCGCTACCTAGCTATTTCCTGGTCTTGAGATCTGGATGGCAACTATGCTCTTACACTCAAAACCTTCTTTAAGGTGGTAGCCTGACCAAGGCATTAGAAGCGCTGTCTAGCTATTACTTGGTCTTGAGATCTGGATGGCAACTATGCTCTTACACTCAGATCCTTCTTGTTGTTGGTGGCCTGACCAAGGGATCGTGAGCGCTACCTAGCTATTTCCTGGTCTTGAGATCTGGATGGCAACTATGCTCTTACACTCAGACCCTTCTTAGGGGTGGTAGCCCGACCAAGGCACCAGGAGCGCTACCTAGCTATTTCCTGGTCTTGAGATCTGGATGACAACTATGCTCTTACACTCGGACCCTTCTAGGGGGTTGTAGCCCGACCAAGGCATCAGGAGCGCTAGCAAACTATTTCCTTGTCTTAAGATCTGGATGACAACTATACTTTTACACTTAGACACTTCTACGGGGTGGTAGCCCGACCAAGGAATCAGCAGCGTTATCTAAATATTTCTTGGTTATGAGATCTGGATGGCAACTATGCTCTTACACTCAAATCCTTCTTAGGGAAGGTAGCCCGACCAAGGCATCAGGAGAGCTACCTAGCTATTTTCTGGTCTAGAGATCAGGATGGCCACTATGCTCTTACACTCAGAACCTTCTTAGGGGTTGTAGCCTGACCAAGGCATCAGGAGCGCGATCTAGCTATTTCCCGGTCTTGAGATCTGGATGACAACTATGCTCTTACACTCGGACCCTTCTTGGGGGTGGTAGCCCTACCCAGGCATCAGGAGCGCTATCTAGATATTTCCTGGTCCTGAGATATGGATGGAAACTGTGCTCTTACACTTAGATCCTTCTTAGGGGTGGTAGCCCGACCAAGGCATCTGGAGCGCTACCTAGCTATTTCCTGGTCTTGAGATCTGGATGACAACTATGCTCTTACACTCGGACCCTTCTAGGGGGTGGTAGCCCAACCAAGGCATCAGGAGCGCTATCTAGCTATTTATTTGTCTTGAGTTCTGGATGGCAACTATGCTCTTATACCGAGATCCTTCTAGGGGGTTGTAGCTTGACCAAGGCATCAGGAGGGCTATCTAGCTATTTTCGTGCCTTGAGATCTAGATGACAACTATACTATTACACTCAGACCCTTTTTGGGGGTGGTAGCCCGACCAAGGCATCATGTGCACTATCTAGCTATTTCCTGGTCTTGAGATCAAGATGGCAACTATGCTATTACACTCAGATCCTTCTTAGGGGTGGTAGCCCGACCAAGGCATCAGGAGCACTACCTAACTCTTTCCTGGTCTAGAGTTCTGGATGGCAACTATGCTATTACACTCAGATCCTTCTTGGGGGTGGTAGCCCGACCAAGGCATCAGGAGCACTACCTAGCTTTTTCCTGGTCTTGAGATCTGGATAACAACTACACTATTACACTCAGACCGTTCTTGTTGTTGGTATCCTAACCATGGGATCGGGAGGGCTATCTAGCTATTTCTTGGTCTTGAGATCTCGATGGCCACTATGCTCTTACACTCAGATCCTTCTTGTTGCTGGTAGCTTGACCAAGAGATCGGGAGGGCTGCCTAGCTATTTCCTGGTCTTGAGATCTAGATGGCCACTATGCTCTTACACTCAGAACCTTCTTAGGGGTTGTAGCCCGACCAAGGCATCAGCAGCGCTATCTAGCTATTTCCTGGTCTTGAGATCTGGATGGCAACTATGCTCTTACACTCAGACCTTCTTAAGGGTGGTAGCCCGACCAAGGCATCAGGAGGGCTACCTAGCTAATTCCTAGACTTGAGATCTAGATGACAACTATGCTCTTACACTCGGACCATTCTTGGGGGTTGTAGCCTGACCAAGGCATCAGGAGCGCTACCTTGCTATTTCCTTGACTTGAGATCTGGATGACAACTATGCTCTTACACTTAGACACTTCTAAGGGGTGGTTGCCTGACCAAGGCATCAGGAGCTTTATCTACTTATTTCTTGGTCCTGAGATCTGGATTTCAACTATGCTCTTACACTCAGATCCTTCTTAGAGATGGTAGCCTGACCAAGGCATCAGGAGAGCTACCTAGCTATTTCCTGGTCTTGAGATCTGAATGGCCACTATGCTCTTACACTCAGAACCTTCTTGGGGGTGGTAGCCTGACCAAGGCATCAGGAGCGCTATCTAGCTATTTCCTGGTCTTAAGATTCGTATGACAACTATACTCTTACACTCGGACCCTTCTTGGGGGTGGTAGCCCAGCCAAGGCATCAGGAGCGCTATCTAGCTATTTCCTGGTCTTAAGATATGGATGGCAACTACGCTCTTACACTTAGATCCTTCTTAGGGGTGGTAGCCCGACCAAGGCATCAGGAGCGCTACCTAGCTATTTCTTGGTCTTGAGATCTAGATGACAACTATACTATTACACTCGGACCCTTCTTGGGGGTGGTAGCCCGACCAAGGCATCAGGACTGCTATCTAGCTATTTCCTGGTCTTGAGATCAAGATGGCCACTATGCTATTAAACTCAGATCCTTTTTACGGGTGGTAGGTCGACCAAGGCATCAGGAGCACTACCTAGCTATTTCCTGGTCTAAAGATCTGGATGGCAACTATGCTCTTACACTCAGAACCTTCTTAAAGGTGGTAGCCTGACCAAGGCATTAGGATCGCTGTCTAGCTATTACTTGGTCTTGAGATCTGGATGGCAACTATGCTCTTACACTCAGATCTTTCTTGTTGTTGGTGGTGGCCTGACCAAGGGATCGGTAGGGCTATCTAGCTATATTTTGGTCTTGAGATCTGGATGGCCACTATGCTCTTACACTCAGATCCTTCTTGTTGCTGGTAGCCTGACCAAGAGATCGGGAGGGCTACCTAGCTATTTCCTGGTTCTGAGATGTAGATGGTCACAATGCTCTTACACTCAGAACCTTCTTGGGGGTGGTAGCCAGACCAAGGCATCATGAGCGCTATCTAAATATTTCCTGGTCTTGAGATCTGGATGGCAACTATGGTCTTACACTCAGACCCTTCTTAGGGGTGGTAGCCCGACCAAGGCACCAGGAGCGCTACCTAGCTATTTCCTGGTCTTGAGATCTGGATGACAACTATGCTCTTACACTCAGACCCTTCTTGGGGATTGTAGCCCGACCAAGGCATCAGAAGCTCTAACTAACTATTTCCTTGTCTTGAGATCTGGATGATAACTATGCTCTTACACTTAGACACTTCTAATGGGTGGTAGCCCGACCAAGGCATCAGGAGCGTTATCTAACTATTTCTTGGTCCTGAGATCTGGATGGCAACTATGCTCTTACACTCAGATCCTTCTTAGGGATGGTAGCTCGACCAAGGCATCAGGAGCGCTACCTAGCTTTTTCCTGGTCTTGAGATCTAGATGACAACTTTACTATTACACTCAGACTCTTCTTGGGGGTCGTAGCCCAACCAAGGCATCAAGAGCGCTATTTAGCTATTTCCTGGTCTTGAGATCAAGATGGCAACTATGCTGTTACACTCAGATCCTTCTTAGGGGTGGTACCAAGGCATCAAGAGCGCTACCTAGCTATTTCCTGGTCTTGAGATCTGGATGGCAACTATGCTCTTACACTCAAAACCTTCTTTAAGGTGGTAGCCTGACCAAGGCATTAGAAGCGCTGTCTAGCTATTACTTGGTCTTGAGATCTGGATGGCAACTATGCTCTTACACTCAGATCCTTCTTGTTGTTGGTGGCCTGACCAAGGGATCGTGAGCGCTACCTAGCTATTTCCTGGTCTTGAGATCTGGATGACAACTATGCTCTTACACTCGGACCCTTCTTGGGGTTATAGCCCGACCAAGGCATCAGCAGCTCTACCTAGCTATTTCCTGGTCCTGAGATCTGGATGGCAACTATGCTCTTACACTTAGATCCTTCTTAGGGGTGGTAGCCCGACCAAGGCATCAGTAGCGCTACCTAGCTATTTCCTGGTCTTGAGATCAGGATGGCCACTATGCTCTTACACTCAGAACCTTCTTGGGGGTGGTAGCCTGACCAAGGCATCAGGAGCGCTATCTAGCTATTTCCTGATCTTAAGATCTGGATGACAACTATGCTCTTACACTCGGACCCTTCTTGGGGGTTGTAGCCCGACCAAGGCATCAAAAGCTCTACCTAACTATTTCCTTGTCTTGAGATCTGGATGACAACTATGCTCTTACACTTAGACACTTCTAAGGGGTGGTAGCATGAACAAGGCATCTGGAGCGTTATCTAACTATTTCTTGGTCATGAGATCTAGATGGCAAATATGCTCTTACACTCAGATCCTTCTTAGGGATGGTAGCCCGACCAAGGCATCAGGAGCGCTACCTAGCTATTTCCTGGTCTTGAGATCTGGATGGACACTATGCTCTTACACTCAGAACCTTCTTGGGGGTGGTAGCCTGACCAAGGCATCAGGAGCGCTATCTAGCTATTTCCTGGTCTTGAGATCTGGATGGCAACTATGCTCTTACACTCGGACCCTTCTTGGGGGTTGTAGCCTGACCAAGGCATCATTAGCTCTACCTAACTATTTCCTTGTCTTGAGATCTGGATGACAACTATGCTCTTACACTTAGACACTTCTAAGGGGTGGTAGCCCGACCAAGGCAACATGAGCGTTATCTAACTATTTCTTGGTCCTGAGATCTGGATGGCAACTATGCTCTTACATTCAGATCCTTCACAGGGATGGTAACCCGACCAAGGCATCTGGAGCGCTACCAAGCTATTTCCTAGTCTTGAGATCTGGATGGCCACTATGCTCTTACACTCAGAACCTTCTTGGGGGTGGTAGCATGACCAAGGCATCAGAAGCGCTATCTAGCTATTTCCTGGTCTTGAGATCTGGATGACAACTATGCTCTTACACTCGAACCCTTCTTGGGGGTGGTAGCCCGACCAAGGCATCAGAAGCGCTATCTAGCTATTTCCTGGTCCTGAGATCTGGATGGCAACTATGCTCTTACACTTAGATCCTTCTTAGGGGTGGTAGCTCGACCAAGGCATCTGGAGCGCTACCTAGATATTTTCTGGTTTTAAGATCTAGATGGCAACTAGGCTATTACATTAAGATCCTTCTTAGGGGTGGTACCCCGACCAAGGCATCAGGAGCGCTACCTAGCCATTTCCTGGTCTTGAGATCTGGATGACAAATATGCTCTTACAATCAGACCCTTCTTGGAGGTGGTAGCCCGACCAAGGCATCAGGAGCTCTACCTAACTACTTCATTGTCTTGAGATCTGGATGACAACTATGCTCTTACACTTAGACACTTCTAAGGGGAGGTAGCCCGACCAAGGCATCTAGAGCGTTATCTAACTATTTCTTGGTCATGAGATCTGGATGGAAACTATGCTCTTACACTCAGATCCTTCTTAGGGATGGTAGCCCGACCAAGGCATCAGGAGCGCTACCTAGCTATTTCCTGGTCTTGAGATCTGGATGGCCACTATGCTCTTACACTCAGAACTTTCTTGGGGGTGGTAGTCTGACCAAGGCATCAGGAGCGCTATCTAGCTATTTCCTGGTCTTGAGATCTGGATGACAACTGTGCTATTACTCTCGGACCCTTCTTGGAGGTGGTAGCCCGACCAAGGCATCAGGAGTGCTATCTAGCTATTTCCTGGTCCTGAGATCTGGATGGCAACTATGCTCTTACACTTAGATCCTTCTTAGAGGTGGTAGCCCGGCCAAGGCATCTGGAGCGCTACCTAGCTATTTCCTGGTCTTAAGATCAAAATGGCAGCTAGGCTATTACATAAATATCCTTCTTAGGGGTGTTAGCCTGACCAAGGCATCAGGTGCACAACCTACTATTTCCTGGTCTTGAGATCTGGATGGCAACTATGCTCTTACATCCAAAACCTTCTTGAAGTCGGTAGCCTAACCAAGGCATTAGGAGCACTGTCTAGCTATTACTTGGTCTTGAGATCTTGATGGCAACTATGCTCTTACACTCAGATCCTTCTTGTTGTTAGTGGCCTGACCAAGGGATCGGGAGGGCTATCTAGCTATTTCTTGGTCTTGAGATCTGGATGGCCACTATGCTCTTACACTCAAAACCTTCTTGGGGGTGGTAGCCCAACCAAGGCATCAGGAGCGCTATCTAGCTATTTCTTGGTCTTAAGATCTGGATGGCAACAATGCTCTTACACTCGGACCCTTCTTGGGGGTTGTAGCCCGACCAAGGCATCAGGAGCTCTACTTAACTATTTCCTTGTCTTGAGATCCGGATGACAAGTATGCTCTTACACTTAGACACTTCTAAGGGGTGGTAGCCCGACCAAGGCAACAGGAGCGTTATCTAACTATTTCTTGGTCCTGAGATCTGGATGGCAACTATGCTCTTACATTCAGATCCTTCACAGGGATGGTAGCCCGACCAAGGCATCAGGAGCGCTACCAAGCTATTTCCTGGTCTTGAGATCTGGATGGCCACTATGCTCTTACACTCAGAACCTTCTTGGGGGTGGTAGCCTGACCAAGGCATCAGGAGCGCTATCTAGCTATTTCCTGGTCTTGAGATCTGGATGACAACTATGCTCTTACACTCGGACCCTTCTTGGGGGTGGTAGCCCGAACAAGGCATCAGAAGCGCTATCTAGCTATTTCCCGGTCCTGAGATCTGGATGGCAACTATGCTCTTACACTTAGATCCTTCTTAGGGGTGGTAGCTCGACCAAGGCATCTGGAGCGCTACCTAGATATTTTCTGGTTTTAAGATCTAGTTGGAAACTAGGCTATTACATTAAGATCCTTCTTAGGGGTGGTACCCCGACCAAGGCATCAGGAGTGCTATCTAGCTATTTCTTGGTCTTTAGATCTGGATGGCCACTATGCTCTTACACTCAGAACTTTCTTGGGGGTGGTAGTCTGATCAAGGCATCAGGAGCGCTATCTAGCTATTTCCTGGTCTTGAGATCTGGATGACAACTGTGCTATTACTCTCGGACCCTTCTTGGAGGTGGTAGCCCGACCAAGGCATCAGGAGTGCTATCTAGCTATTTCCTGGTCCTGAGATCTGGATGGCAACTATGCTCTTACACTTAGATCCTTCTTAGAGGTGGTAGCCCGGCCAAGGCATCTGGAGCGCTACCTAGCTATTTCCTGGTCTTAAGATCAAAATGGCAGCTAGGCTATTACATAAATATCCTTCTTAGGGGTGTTAGCCTGACCAAGGCATCAGGAGCACAACCTACTATTTCCTGGTCTTGAGATCTGGATGGCAACTATGCTCTTACATCCAAAACCTTCTTGAAGTCGGTAGCCTAACCAAGGCATTAGGAGCACTGTCTAGCTATTACTTGGTCTTGAGATCTTGATGGCAACTATGCTCTTACACTCAGATCCTTCTTGTTGTTAGTGGCCTGACCAAGGGATCGGGAGGGCTATCTAGCTATTTCTTGGTCTTGAGATCTGGATGGCCACTATGCTCTTACACTCAAAACCTTCTTGGGGGTGGTAGCCCAACCAAGGCATCAGGAGCGCTATCTAGCTATTTCTTGGTCTTAAGATCTGGATGGCAACAATGCTCTTACACTCGGACCCTTCTTGGGGGTTGTAGCCCGACCAAGGCATCAGGAGCTCTACTTAACTATTTCCTTGTCTTGAGATCTGGATGACAAGTATGCTCTTACACTTAGACACTTCTAAGGGGTGGTAGCCCGACCAAGGCAACAGGAGCGTTATCTAACTATTTCTTGGTCCTGAGATCTGGATGGCAACTATGCTCTTACATTCAGATCCTTCACAGGGATGGTAGCCCGACCAAGGCATCAGGAGCGCTACCAAGCTATTTCCTGGTCTTGAGATCTGGATGGCCACTATGCTCTTACACTCAGAACCTTCTTGGGGGTGGTAGCCTGACCAAGGCATCAGGAGCGCTATCTAGCTATTTCCTGGTCTTGAGATCTGGATGACAACTATGCTCTTACACTCGGACCCTTCTTGGGGGTGGTAGCCCGAACAAGGCATCAGAAGCGCTATCTAGCTATTTCCCGGTCCTGAGATCTGGATGGCAACTATGCTCTTACACTTAGATCCTTCTTAGGGGTGGTAGCTCGACCAAGGCATCTGGAGCGCTACCTAGATATTTTCTGGTTTTAAGATCTAGTTGGAAACTAGGCTATTACATTAAGATCCTTCTTAGGGGTGGTACCCCGACCAAGGCATCAGGAGTGCTACCTAGCCATTTCCTGGTCTTGAGATCTAGATGACAAATATGCTCTCACAATCAGACCCTTCTTGGAAGTGGTAGCCCGACCAAGGCATCAGGAGCTCTACCTAACTACTTCCTTGTCTTGAGATCTGGATGACAACTATGCTCTTACACTTAGACACTTCTAAGGGGTGGTAGCCCGACCAAGGCATCTGGAGCGTTATCTAACTATTTCTTGGTCATGAGATCTGGATGTCAACTATGCTCTTACACTCAGATCCTTCTTAGGGATGGTAGCCTGACCAAGGCATCAGGAGCGCTACCTAGCTATTTCCTGGTCTTGAGATCTGGATGGCCACTATGCTCTTACACTCAGAACCTTCTTGGGGGTGGTAGCCTGACCAAGGCATCAGGAGCGCTATCTAGCTATTTCCTGGTCTTAAGATCAGGATGACAACTGTGCTCTTACTCTCGGAACCTTCTTGGAGGTGGTAGCCCGACCAAGGCATCAGGAGCGCTATCTAGCTATTTCCTGGTCCTGAGATCTGGATGGCAACTATGCTCTTACACTTAGTTCTTTCTTAGGGGTGGTAGCTTGACCAAGGCATCTGGAGCGCTACCTAGCTATTTCCTGGTCTTAAGATCAAAATGGCAGCTAGGCTATTACATAAAGATCCTTCTTAGGGGTGTTAGCCTGACCAAGGCATCAAGAGCACTACCTACTATTTCCTGGTCTTGAGTTCTGGATGGCAATTATGCTCTTACATCCAAAACCTTCTTGAAGTCGGTAGCCTGACCAAGGCATTAGGAACACTGTTTAGCTATTACTTGGTCTTGAGATCTGGATGGAAACTATGCTCTTACACTCAGATCCTTCTTGTTGTTAGTGGCCTGACCAAGGGATCGGGAGGGCTATCTAGCTATTTCTTGGTCTTGAGATCTGGATGGCCACTATGCTCTTACACTCAGATCCTTCTTGTTGCTGGTTGCCTGGCCAAGAGATCGGGAGGGCTACCTAGCAATTTCCTGGTCTTGAGATCTAGATGGCCACTATGCTCTTACATTCAAAACCTTCTTGGGGGTGGTAGCCCAACCAAGGAATCAGGAGCGCTATCTAGCTATTTCTTGGTCTTGAGATCTGGATGGCAACTATGCTCTTACACTCGGACCCTTCTTGGGGGTTGTAGCCCGACCAAGGCATCAGGAGCTCTACCTAACTATTTCCTTGTATTAAGATCTGGATGACAACTATGCTCTTACACTTAGACACTTCTAAGGGGTGGTAGCCCGACCAAGGCATTAGGAGCGTTATCTAACTATTTCTTGGTCCTGAGATCTGGATAGCAACTATGCTCTTACACTCAGATCCTTCTTAGGGATGGTAGCCCGACCAAGGCATCAGGTGCGCTACCAAGCTATTTCCTGGTCTTGAGATCTGGATGGCCACTATGCTCTTACACTCAGAACCTTCTTGGGGGTGGTAGCCTGACCAAGGCATCAGGAGCGCTATCTAGCTATTTCCTAGTCTTGAGATCTGGATGACAACTATGCTCTTACACTCGGACCCTTCTTGGGGGTGGTAGCCCGACCAAGGCATCAGGAGCGCTATCTAGCTATTTCCTGGTCCTGAGATCTGGATGGCAACTATGCTCTTACACTTAGATCCTTCTTAGGGGTGGTAGCTCGACCAAGGCATCTGGAGCGCTACCTAGATATTTTCTGGTTTTAAGATCAAGATGGCAACTAGGCTATTACATTAAGATTCTTCTTAGGGGTGGTACCCCGACCAAGGCATCAAGAGCGCTACCTAGCCATTTCCTGGTCTTGAGATCTGGATGGCAACTATGCTCTTACACTCAGACCCTTCTTGGAGGTGGTAGCCCAACAAAGGCATTAGGAGCGATATCTAGCTATTTCTTGGTGTTTAGATCGGGATGGTAACTATGCTCTCACACCGAGATCCTTCTTGTTGTTGGTGGCCTGACCAAGGGATCGGGAGGGCTATTTAGCTATTTCATGGTCTTGAGATCTGGATGACCACTATGCTCTTACACTCAGAACCTTCCTGGGGTGGTAACCTGACCAAGGCATCAGGAGTGCTATCTAGAAATTTCCTTTTCTTGAGATCTGGATGGCAACTATGCTCTTACACTCAGACCCTTCTTAGGGATGGTAGTCGGACCATGGCATCAGGAGCGCTACCTAGCTATTTCCTGGTCTTAAAATCTGGATGGCCACTATGCTCTTACACTCAGAACCTTCTAAGGGGTGGTAGCTTGACCAAGGCATCATGAGCGCTATCTAGCTATTTCCTGGTATTGAGATCTGGATGACAACTATGCTCTTACACTCAGATCCTTCTTAGAGATGGTAGCCCGACCAAGGCATCAAGAGCGCTACCTAGCTATTTCCTGGTCTTGAGATCTGGATGGCCACTATGCTCTTACACTCAGAACCTTCTTTAGGGTTGTAGCTCGACCAAGGCATCAGGAGCTCTATTTAGCTATTTCCTGGTCCTAAGATCTGGATGGCAAATATGCTCTTACACTTAGATCCTTCTTAGGGGTGGTAGCCCGACCAAGGCATCAGGAGCGCTACCTAGCTATTTCCTGGTCTTGAGATCTAGATGATAACTATGCTCTTACACTCGGACCCTTCTTGGGGGTTGTAGCCCGACCAAGGCATAAGGAGCTCTACCTAACTATTTCCTTGTCTTAAGATCTGGATGACAACTATGCTCTTACACTTAGACACTTCTAAGGGGTGGTATCCCGACCAAGGCATCAGGAGCGTTATCGAACTATTTCTTTGTCCTGAGATATGGATGGCAACTATGCTCTTACACTCAGATCCTTCTTAGGGATGGTAGTTCAACCAAGGCATCAGGAGCGCTACCTAGCTATTTCCTAGTCTTGAGATCTGGATGGCCACTATGCTCTTACACTCAGAACCTTCTTAGGGGTGGTAGCCTGACCAAGGCATCAGGAGCGCTATCTAGCTATTCCCTGGTCTTGAGATCTGGATGATAACTATGCTCTTACACAAGGACCCTTCTTGGGGGTGGTAGCTCGACCAAGGCATCAGTAGCGCTATCTAGCTATTTCCTGGTCCTAAGATCTGGATGGCAACTATGCTCTTACACTTAGATCCTTCTTAGGGGTTGTAGCCCAACCTAGGCATCAGGAGCGCTATCTACCTATTTCCTAGTCCTGAGATCTGGATGGCAACTATGCTCTTGCACTTAGATCCTTCTTAGGGGTGGTACCCCGACCAAGGCATCAGGAGCGCTACCTAGCCATTTCCTGGTCTTGAGATCTGGATGACAACTATTCTCTTACACTCGGACCCTTCTTGGGGGTTGTAGCCCGACCAACGCATCAGGAGCGCTACCTAGCTGTTTCCTTGTCTTGAGATCTGGATGACAACTATGCTCTTACACTTAGACACTTCTAAAGGGTGGTAGCCCGACCAAGGCATCAGGAGCGTTATCTAACTATTTCTTGGTCCTGAGATCTGGATGGCAACTATGCTCTTACACTCAGATCCTTCTTAGGGATGGTTGCCCGACCAAGGCATCAGGAGTGCTACCTAGCTATTTCCTGGTCTTGAGATCTGGATGGCCACTATGCTCTTACACTCAGAACCTTCTTTAGTGTGGTAGCCCGACCAAGGCATCAGGAGCGCTATCTATCTATTTTCTTGTCATGAGATCTGGATGGCAACTGTGCTCTTACACTCAGAACCTTCTAGAAGGTGGTAGCCTGACCAAGACATTAGGAGTGCTGTCTAGCTATTACTTGGTCTTGAGATCTGGATGGCAAGTATGCTCTTACACTCAGATCCTTCTTGTTGTTGGTGGCCTGACCAAGGGATCGGGAGGGCTATTTAGCTATTTCATGGTCTTGAGATCTGGATGACCACTATGCTCTTACACTCAAAAACTTCCTGGGGTGGTAACCCGACCAAGGCATCAGGAGCGCTATCTAGCCATTTCCTTTTCTTGAGATCTGGATGGCAACTATGCTCTTACACTCAGACCCTTCTTAGGGATGGTAGTCGGACCAAGGCAACAGGAGCGCTACCTAGCTATTTCCTGGTCTTAAGATCTGGATGGCCACTATGCTCTTACACTCAGAACATTCTTAGGGGTGGTAGCTTGACCAAGGCATCAGGAGCGCTATCTAGCTATTTCCTGGTGTTGAGATCTGGATGACAACTATGCTCTTACACTCTGATCCTTCTTTGGGGTGGTAGCCTGAATAAGGCATCAGGAGCGCTATCTAGCTATTTCCTGGTCTTGAGATCTGGATGATAACTATGCTCTTACACTCGGACCCTTCTTAGGGGTGGTAGCCCGACCAACGCATCTGGAGCGCTATCTAGCTATTCCCTGGTCTTGAGATCAAGATGGCAACTATGCTATTACACTTAGATCCTTTTTAGGGGTGGTAGCCCGACCAAGGCATCAGGAGCACTACCTAGCTATTTCCCGGTCTTGAGATCTGGATGGCAACTATGCTCTTACACTCAGAACCTTCTAGAAGGTGGTAGCCTGACCAAGACATTAGGAGTGCTGTCTAGCTATTACTTGGTCTTGAGATCTAGATGGCAAGTATGCTCTTACACTCAGATCCTTCTTGTTGTTGGTGGCCTAACCAAGGGATCGGGAGGGCTATTTAGCTATTTCATGGTCTTGAGATCTGGATGGCCACTATGCTCTTACACTCAGAACCTTCTTTAGTGTGGTAGCCCGACCAAGGCATCAGGAGCGCTATCTATCTATTTTCTGGTCATGAGATCTGGATGGCAACTATGCTCTTACACTCAGAACCTTCTTAGGGGTGGTAGCCTGACCAAGGCATCAGGAGCGCTATCTAGCTATTTCCTGGTCTTGAGATCTGGATGATAACTATGCTCTTACACAAGGACCCTTCTTGGGGGTGGTAGCTCGACCAAGGCATCAGTAGCGCTATCTAGCTATTTCCTGGTCCTAAGATCTGGATGGCAACTATGCTCTTACACTTAGATCCTTCTTAGGGGTTGTAGCCCAACCTAGGCATCAGGAGCGCTATCTAGCTATTTCCTAGTCCTGAGATCTGGATGGCAACTATGCTCTTACACTTAGATCCTTCTTAGGGGTGGTACCCCGACCAAGGCATCAGGAGCGCTACCTAGCCATTTCCTGGTCTTGAGATCTGGATGACAACTATTCTCTTACACTCGGACCCTTCTTGGGGGTTGTAGCCCGACCAACGCATCAGGAGCGCTACCTAGCTGTTTCCTTGTCTTGAGATCTGGATGACAACTATGCTCTTACACTTAGACACTTCTAAAGGGTGGTAGCCCGACCAAGGCATCAGGAGCGTTATCTAACTATTTCTTGGTCCTGAGATCTGGATGGCAACTATGCTCTTACACTCAGATCCTTCTTAGGGATGGTTGCCCGACCAAGGCATCAGGAGTGCTACCTAGCTATTTCCTGGTCTTGAGATCTGGATGGCCACTATGCTCTTACACTCAGAACCTTCTTTAGTGTGGTAGCCCGACCAAGGCATCAGGAGCGCTATCTATCTATTTTCTGGTCATGAGATCTGGATGGCAACTATGCTCTTACACTCAGAACCTTCTAGAAGGTGGTAGCCTGACCAAGACATTAGGAGTGCTGTCTAGCTATTACTTGGTCTTGAGATCTGGATGGCAAGTATGCTCTTACACTCAGATCCTTCTTGTTGTTGGTGGCCTGACCAAGGGACCGGGAGGGCTATTTAGCTATTTCATGGTCTTGAGATCTGGATGACCACTATGCTCTTACACTCAAAACCTTCCTGGGGTGGTAACCCGACCAAGGCATCAGGAGCGCTATCTAGCCATTTCCTTTTCTTGAGATCTGGATGGCAACTATGCTCTTACACTCAGACCCTTCTTAGGGATGGTAGTCGGACCAAGGCAACAGGAGCGCTACCTAGCTATTTCCTGGTCTTAAGATCTGGATGGCCACTATGCTCTTACACTCAGAACATTCTTAGGGGTGGTAGCTTGACCAAGGCATCAGGAGCGCTATCTAGCTATTTCCTGGTGTTGAGATCTGGATGACAACTATGCTCTTACACTCTGATCCTTCTTAGGGGTGGTAGCCTGAATAAGGCATCAGGAGCGCTATCTAGCTATTTCCTGGTCTTGAGATCTGGATGATAACTATGCTCTTACACTCGGACCCTTCTTAGGGGTGGTAGCCCGACCAACGCATCTGGAGCGCTATCTAGCTATTCCCTGGTCTTGAGATCAAGATGGCAACTATGCTATTACACTTAGATCCTTTTTAGGGGTGGTAGCCCGACCAAGGCATCAGGAGCACTACCTAGCTATTTCCCGGTCTTGAGATCTGGATGGCAACTATGCTCTTACACTCAGAACCTTCTAGAAGGTGGTAGCCTGACCAAGACATTAGGAGTGCTGTCTAGCTATTACTTGGTCTTGAGATCTAGATGGCAAGTATGCTCTTACACTCAGATCCTTCTTGTTGTTGGTGGCCTAACCAAGGGATCGGGAGGGCTATTTAGCTATTTCATGGTCTTGAGATCTGGATGGCCACTATGCTCTTACACTCAGAACCTTCTTTAGTGTGGTAGCCCGACCAAGGCATCAGGAGCGCTATCTATCTATTTTCTGGTCATGAGATCTGGATGGCAACTATGCTCTTACACTCAGAACCTTCTTAGGGGTTGTAGCCTGACCAAGGCATCAGCAGCGCTATCTAGCTATTTCCTGGTCTTGAGATCTGGATGGCAACTATGCTCTTACACTCAGACCTTCTTAAGGGTGGTAGCCCGACCAAGGCATCAGGAGCGCTATCTAGCTATTTCCTGATCTTAAGATCTGGATGGCAACTATGCTCTTACACTCGGACCCTTCTTGGGGGTTGTAGCCCGACCAAGGCATCAGGAGCTCTACCTAACTATTTCCTTGTCTTGAGATCTGGATGACAACTATGCTCTTACACTTAGACACTTCTAAGGGGTGGTAGCATGAACAAGGCATCTGGAGCGTTATCTAACTATTTCTTGGTCATGAGATCTAGATGGCAAATATGCTCTTACACTCAGATCCTTCTTAGGGATGGTAGCCCGACCAAGGCATCAGGAGCGCTACCTAGCTATTTCCTGGTCTTGAGATCTGAATGGACACTATGCTCTTACACTCAGAACCTTCTTGGGGGTGGTAGCCTGACCAAGGCATCAGGAGCGCTATCTAGCTATTTCCTGGTCTTGAGATCTGGATGGCAACTATGCTCTTACACTCGGACACTTCTTGGGGGTGGTAGCTCGACCAAGGCATCAGTAGCGCTATCTAGCTATTTCCTGGTCCTAAGATCTGGATGGCAACTATGCTCTTACACTTAGATCCTTCTTAGGGGTGGTAGCCCGACCTAGGCATCAGGAGCGCTATCTAGCTATTTCCTAGTCCTAAGATCTGGATGGAAACTATGCTCTTACACTTAGATCCTTCTTAGGGGTGGTAGCCCTACCAAGGCATCAGGAGCGCTACCTAGCTATTTCCTTTTCTTGAGATCTAGATGACAACTATACTATTACACTTAGACCCTTCTTGGGGGTGGTAGCCCGACCAAGGCATCAGGAGCGCTATCTAGCTATTCCCTGGTCTTGAGATCAAGATGGCAACTATGCTATTACACTTAGATCCTTTTTAGGAGTGGTAGCCCGACCAAGGCATCAGGAGCACTACCTAGCTATTTCCCGGTCTTGAGATCTGGATGGCAACTATGCTCTTACACTCAGAACCTTCTAGAATGTGGTAGCCTGACCAAGACATTAGGAGTGCTGTCTAGCTATTACTTGGTCTTGAGATCTGGATGGCAAGTATGCTCTTACACTCAGATCCTTCTTGTTGTTGGTGGCCTGACCAAGGGATCGGGAGGGCTATTTAGCTATTTCATGGTCTTGAGATCTGGATGACCACTATGCTCTTACACTTAGAATCTTCCTGGGGTGGTAACCCGACCAAGGCATCAGGAGCGCTATCTAGCCATTTCATTTTCTTGAGATTTGGATGGCAACTATGCTCTTACACTCAGACCCTTCTTAGGGATGGTAGTCGGACCAAGGCATCAGGAGCGCTACCTAGCTATTTCCTGGTCTTAAGATCTGGATGGCCACTATGCTCTTACACTCAAAACATTCTTAGGGGTGGTAGCTTGACCAAGGCATCAGGAGCGCTATCTAGCTATTTCCTGGTGTTGAGATCTGGATGACAACTATGCTCTTACACTCAGATCCTTCTTAGGGGTGGTAGCCTGAATAAGGCATCAGGAGCGCTATCTAGCTATTTCCTGGTCTTGAGATCTGGATGATAACTATGCTCTTACACTCGGACCCTTCTTATGGGTGGTAGCCCGACCAACGCATCAGGAGCGCTATCTAGCTATTCCCTGGTCTTGAGATCAAGATGGCATTTATGCTATTACACTTAGATCCTTTTTAGGGGTGGTAGCCCGACCAAGGCATCAGGAGCACTACCTAGCTATTTCCCGGTCTTGAGATCTGGATGGCAACTATGCTCTTACACTCAGAACCTTCTTGAAGGTGGTAGCCTGACCAAGACATTAGGAGTGCTGTCTAGCTATTACTTGGTCTTGAGATCTAGATGGCAAGTATGCTCTTACACTCAGATCCTTCTTGTTGTTGGTGGCCTGACCAAGGGATCGGGAGGGCTATTTAGCTATTTCATGGTCTTGAGATCTGGATGACCACTATGCTCTTACACTCAGAACCTTCCTGGGGTGGTAACCCGACCAAGGCATCAGGAGCGCTATCTAGCCATTTCCTTTTCTTGAGATCTGGATGGCAACTATGCTCTTACACTAAGACCCTTCTTAGGGATGGTAGTTGGACCAAGGCATCAGGAGCGCTACCTAGCTATTTCCTGGTCTTAAGATCTGGATGGCCACTATGCTCTTACACTCAGAACATTCTTAGGGGTGGTATCTTGACCAAGGCATCAGGAGCGCTATCTAGCTATTTCCTGGTCTTGAGATCTGGATGACAACTATGCTCTTACACACAGATCCTTCTTAGGGATGGTTGCCCGACCAAGGCATCAAGAGCGCTACCTAGCTATTTCCTGGTCTTGAGATCTTGATGGCCACTATGCTCTTACACTCAGAACCTTCTTTAGGGTGGTAGCCCGTCCAAGGCATCAGGAGCGCAATCTAGCTATTTCCTGGTCCTAAGATCTGGATGGCAACTATGCTCTTACACTTAGATCCATCTTAGGGGTGGTAGCCCGACCAAGGCATCAGGAGCGCTACCTAGCTATTTCCTGGTCTTGAGATCTAGATGACAACTATGCTCTTATACTCGGACCCTTCTTGGGGGTTGTAGCCAGACCAAGGTATCAGGAGCTCTACCTAACTATTTCCTTGTCTTAAGATCTGGATGACAACTATGCTCTTACACTTAGACACTTCTAAGAGGTGGTAGCCCGACCAAGGCATCAGTAGCGTTATCGAACTATTTCTTTGTCCTGAGATATTGATGGCAACTATGCTCTTACACTCAGATCCTTCATAGGGATATTAGTTCGACCAAGGCATCAGGAGCGCTACCTAGCTATTTCCTAGTCTTGAGATCTGGATGGCCACTATGCTCTTACACTCAGAACCTTCTTAGGGGTGGTAGCCTGAATAAGGCATCAGGAGCGCTATCTAGCTATTTCCTGGTCTTGAGATCTGGATGATAACTATGCTCTTACACTCGGACCCTTCTTGGGGGTGGTAGCCCGACCAGGGCATCAGGGGCGCTATCTAGCTATTCCCTGGTCTTGAGATCAAGATGGCAACTATGCTATTACACTTAGATCCTTTTTAGGGGTGGTAGCCCGACCAAGTCATCAGTAGCACTACCTAGCTATTTCCCGGTCTTGAGATCTGGATGGCAACTATGCTCTTACACTCAGAACCTTCTAGAAGGTGGTAGCCTGACCAAGACATTAGGAGTGCTGTCTAGCTATTACTTGGTCTTGAGATCTGGATGGCAAGTATGCTCTTACACTCAGATCCTTCTTGTATTTGGTGGCCTGACCAAGGGATCGGGAGGGCTATTTAGCTATTTCATGGTCTTGAGATCTGGATGACCACTATGCTCTTACACTCAGAACCATCCTGGGGTGGTAACCCGACCAAGGCATCAGGAGCGCTATATAGCCATTTCCTTTTCTTGAGATCTGGATGGCAACTATGCTCTTACACTCAGACCCTTCTTAGGGATGGTAGTCGGACCAAGGCATCAGGAGCGCTACCTAGCTATTTCCTGGTCTTAAGATCTGGATGGCCACTATGCTCTTACACTCAGAACATTCTTAGGGGTGGTAGCTTGACCAAGACATCAGGAGCGCTATCTAGCTATTTCCTGGTCTTGAGATCTGGATGACAACATTGCTCTTACACTCAGATCCTTCTTAGGGATGGTAGCCCGACCAAGGCATCAAGAGCGCTTCCTAGCTATTTCCTGGTCTTGAGATCTTGATGGCCACTATGCTCTTACACTCAGAACCTTCTTTAGGGTGGCAGCCAGTCCAAGGCATCAGGAGCGCTATCTAGCTATTTCCTGGTCCTAAGATCTGGATGGCAACTATGATCTTACACTTAGATCCTTCTTAGGGGTGGTAGCCTGACCAAGGCATCAGGAGCGCTATCTAGCTATTTCCTGGTCTTGAGATCTGGATGATAACTATGCTCTTACACTCGGACCCTTCTTGAGGGTAGTAGCCCGACCTAGGCATCAGGAGCGCTATCTTGCTATTTCCTGGTACTGTGATCTGGATGGCAACTATGCTCTTACACTTAGATCCTTCTTAGGGGTGGTAGCCCGACCAAGGCATCTGGAGCGCTACCTAGCTATTTCCTTTTCTTAAGATCAAGATGGCAACTAGGCTATTACATTAAGATCCTTCTTAGGGGTTGTAGCCTGACCAAGGCATCAAGAGGACTACCTAGCTATTTCCTGGTATTGAGATCTGGATGGCAACTATGCTCTTACACTCGGACCCTTCTTGAGGGTAGTAGGTCCTGTGATCTGGATGGCAACTATGCTCTTACACTTAGATCCTTCTTAGGGGTGGTACCCTGACCAAGGCATTAGGAACGCTATCTGGCTATTTCCTGGTCTTGAGATCTGGATGACAACTATGCTCTTACACTCGGACCCTTCTTGAGGGTAGTAGCCCGACCTAGGCATCAGGAGCGCTATCTTGCTATTTCCTGGTACTGTGTTCTGGATGGCAACTATGCTCTTACACTTAGATCCTTCTTAGGGGTGGTACCCCGACCAAGGGATCAGGAGCGCTACCTAGCCATTTCCTGGTCTAGAGATCTGGATGACAACTATGCTCTTACACTCGGACCCTTCTTGAGGGTAGTAGCCTGACCAAGGCATCAGGAGCGCTACCAAGCTATTTCCTTGTCTTGAGATCTAGATGACAACTATGCTCTTACACTCGGACCCTTCCTGAAGGTGGTAGCCTGACCAAGGCATTAGGAACGCTATCTAGCTATTTCCTGGTCTTGAGATCTGGATGACAACTATGCTCTTACACTCGGACCCTTCTTGAGGGTAGTAGCCCGACCTAGGCATCAGGAGCGCTATCTTGCTATTTCTTGGTCCTGTGATCTGGATGGCAACTATGCTCTTACACTTAGATCCTTCTTAGGGGTGGTACCCCGACCAAGGGATCAGGAGCGCTACCTAGCCATTTCCTAGTCTTGAGATCTGGATGACAACTATGCTCTTACACTCGGACCCTTCTTAGGGGTTGTAGCCCGACCAAGGCATCAGGAGCGCTACCGAGCTATTTCCTTGTCTTGAGATCTGGATGACAACTATGCTCTTACACTTAGACACTTCTAAGGGGTGGTAGCCCGACCAAGGCATCAAGAGCGTTATCTAAATATTTCTTGGTCCTGTGATCTGGATGGCAACTATGCTCTTACACTCAGATCCTTCTTATGGATGGTAGCCCGACCAAGGCATCAGGAGCGCTACCTAGCTATTTCCTGGTCTTGAGATCTGGATGGCCACAATGCTCTTACACTCAGAACCTTCTTTAGGGTGGTAGCCCGACCAAGGTATCAGGAGCGCTATCTAGCCATTTCCTTTTCTTGAAATCTGGATGGCAACTATGCTCTTACACTCAGACCCTTCTTAGGGGTGGTAGTCGGACCAAGGCATTAGAAGCGCTATCTAGCTATTTCCTGGTCTTAAGATCTGGATGGCCACTATGCTCTTACACTCAGAACCTTTTTGGGTTTGGTAGCCCGAACAAGGCATCAGGAGCGCTATCTAGCTATTTCCTGGTCCTAAGATCTGGATGGCAACTATGCTCTTACACTTAGATCCTTCTTAGGGATGGTAGCTCGACCAAGGCATCAGGAGCGCTACCTAGCTATTTCCTGGTCTTAAGATCTGGATGGCCACTATGCTCTTACACTCAGACCCTTCTTAGAGGTGGTAGTCGGACCAAGGCATCAGGATTGCTACCTAGCTATTTCCTGGTCTTGAGATCTGGATGACAACTATACTTTTACACTTAGACACTTCTAAGGGGTTGTAGCACGACCAATGCATCATTAGCGTTATCTAATTATTTCTCGGTCCTGACATCTGGATGGCAGTTATGCTCTTACACTCATATCCTTCTTAGGAATGGTAACCCGACCAAGGCATCAGGAGCGCTACCTAGCTATTTCCTGGTCTTGAGATCTGGATGGCCACTATGCTCTTACACTTAGAACCTTCTTGGGGGTTGTAGCCTGACCAAGGCATAGTAGCGCTATCTAGCTATTTCCTGGTCTTGAGATCTGGATGAGAACTATGCTCTTACACTCGGAATCTTCTTGGGGGTGTTAGCCTGACCAAGGCAACAGGAGCGCTATCTAGATATTTCCTGGACTTAAGATCTGGATGGCAACTATGCTCTTACACTTAGATACTTCTTATGGGTGGTAGCCCGACCAAGGCATCTGGAGCGCTACCTAGCAATTTCCTGGTCTTGAGATCTGGATGACAACTATGCTCTTACATTCACACCCTTCTAGGGGGTGGTAGCCCAACCAAGTCATCAGGAGCGCTATCTAGCTATTTCTTGGTCTTGAGATCTGGATGACAACTATGCTTTTAGACCGAGATTCTTCTTGGGGGTGGTAGCTTGACCAAGGCATCGGGAGGGCTATCTAGCTATTTTCGTGTCTTCAGATCTGGATGACAACTAAGCTCTTACACTCAGATCCTTCTTGGGGGTGGTAGCCTGACCAAGGCATTAGGAGGGCTATCTATCCATTTCCTGGTCTTGAGATCTGGATGACAACTATGCTCTTACACTTAGATACTTCTTAGGGGTGGTAGCCCGACCAAGGCATCTGGAGCGCTACCTAGCTATTTCCTGGTCTTGAGATCTGGATGACAACTATGCTCTTACACTCACACTCTTCTAGGGGTGGTAGCCCAACCAAGGCATCAGGAGTGCTATCTAGCTATTTCTTGGTCGTGAGATCTGGATGACAACTCTGCTCTTACACCGAGATCCTTCTTGGGGGTGGTAGATTGACCTAGGCATCGGGAGGGCTATCTAGCTATTTCCGTGTGTTCAGATCTGGATGACAACTAAGCTCTTACACTCAGATCCTTCTTGGGGGTGGTAGCCTGACCAAGGCATTAGGAGGGCTATCTATCTATTTCCTGGACTCGAGATCTGGATGGCAACTATGATCTCACATGCAGATCCTTCTTAGGGGTTGTAGCCCGACCAAGGCTCAGCAGCGCTATCTATCCATTTCCTTGTCTTGATATCTGGATGGCAACTATGCACTTACACTCAGACCCTTCTTAGGGGTGGTAGCCCGACCAAGGCATCAGGAGCGCTACCTATCTATTTCCTGGTCTTGAGATCTGGATGGCAACTAGTCTCTTACACTCACACCCTTCTAGGGGTTGGTAGCCAAACCAAGGCATCAAGAGCTCTTTCTAGCTATTTATTGGTCTTGAGATCTGGATGACAACTATGCTCTTACACCATGATCCTTCTTGGATGTGGTAGCTTGACCAAGGCATCGGGAGGGCTATCTAGCTATTTCCATGTCTTTAGATCTGGATGACAACTAAGCTCCTACACTCAGATCCTTCTTGGGGTGGTAGCCCGACCAAGGCATCAGGAGGGCTATCTATCAATTACCTGGACTCGAGATCTGGATGGCAACTATGCTCTCACAATTAGATCCTTTTTGGGGGTTGTAGCCCGACCAAGGCATCAGCAGCGCTACCTAGCTATTTTCTGGTCTTGAGATCTGGATGGCAACTATGCTCTTACACTTAGACACTTCTAAAGTGTGAAAGCCCGACCAAGGAATCAGGAGGGCTATCTAGCTATTTTCTAGACTTGGGATCTGGATGACAACTATGCTCTTACACTCAGATCCTTCTTGGGGGTGGTAGCCAGAGATCTGGATGGCCACTATGCTCTTACACTCAGAACCTTCTTATGGATTGTAGCCCTACCAAGGCATCAGGAGAGCTACCTAGCTATTTCCTGGTCTTGAGATCTTAATGGCAACTATGCTCTTACACTCAGAACCTTCTTAGGGGTTGTAGCCCGACCAAGGCATCAAGAGAGCTATCTAGCTATTTCCTGGTCCTGAGATCTGGATCGCAGTTATGCTCTTACACTCAGATCCTTCTTTGGAATGGTTGCCCGACCAAGGCATCAGGAGCGCTACCTAGCTATTTCCTGGTCTTAAGATCTGGATGGCCACTTTGCTCTTACATTCAGAACCTTCTTGGGGGTTGTAGCCTGACCAAGGCATCAGTTGCACTATCTAGCTATTTCCTGGTCTTGGGATCTGGATGAGAACTATGCTCTTACACTCGGAATCTTCTTGGGGGTGGTAGCCCGACCAAGGCATCAGGAGCGCTATCTAGATATTTTATGAACCTGAGATCTGGAGGGCAACTATGCTCTTACACTTAGATACTTCTTATGGGTGGTAGCTCGACCAAGGCATCTGAAGCGCTACCTAGCTATTTCCTGGTCTTGAGATTTGGATGACAACTATGCTCTTACATTCACACCCTTCTAGGGGGTGGTAGCCCAACCAAGGCATCAGGAGCGCTATCTAGCTATTTCTTGGTCTTGAGATCTGGATGACAACTATGCTTTTACACCGAGATCCTTCTTGGGGGTGGTAGCTTGATCAAGGCATCGGGAGGGCTATCTAGCTATTTTCGTGTCTTCAGATCTGGATGACAACTAAGCTCTTACACTCAGATCCTTCTTGGGGGTGGTAGCCTGACCAAGGCATTAGGAGGGCTATCTATCCATTTCCTGGTCTTGAGATCTTGATAACAACTATGCTCTTACACTCAGACCCTTCTTAGGGGTGGTAGTCGGACCTAGGCATCAGGAGCGCTACCTAGCTATTTCCTGGTCTTGAGATCTTGATGACAACTATACTCTTACACTTAGACACTTCTAAGGGGTTGTAGCCCGACCAATGCATCATTAGCGTTATCTAATTATTTCTCGGTCCTGAGATCTGGATGGCAGTTATGCTCTTACACTCAGATCCTTTTTAGGAATGGTAGCCCGAAAAAGGCATCAGGAGCGCTACCTAGCTATTTCCTGGTCTTGAGATCTAGATGGCCACTATGCTCTTACACTCGGAATCTTCTTGGGGGTGGTAGCCCGACCAAGGCATCAGGAGCGTTATCTAGATATTTCCTGGTCCTGAGATCTGGATTGCAACTATGCTCATACACTTAGATACTTCTTAGGGGGTGGTAGCCCGACCAAGGCATCTGGAGCGCTACCTAGCTATTTCCTGGTCTTGAGATCTGGATGACAACTATGCTCTTACATTCACACCCTTCTAGGGGCTGGTAGCCCAACCAAGGCATCAGGAGCGCTATCTAGCTATTTCTTGGTCTTGAAATCTGGATGACAACTATGCTTTTACACCGAGATCCTTCTTGGGGGTGGTATCTTGACCAAGGCGTCGGGAGGGCTATCTAGCTATTTTCGTGTCTTCAGATCTGGATGACAACTAATCTCTTACACTCAGATCCTTCTTGGGGGTGGTAGCCTGACCAATACATTAGGAGGGCTATCTATCCATTTCCTGGTCTTGAGATCTGGATGACAACTATGCTCTTACACTCAGACCCTTCTTAGGGGTGGTAGTCGGACCTAGGCATCAGGAGCGCTACCTAGCTATTTCTTGGTCTTGAGATCTGGATGACAACTATTCTCTTGCAATTAGACACTTCTAAGGGGTTGTAGCCCGACCAATGCATCATTAGCGTTATCTAATTATTTCTCGGTCCTGAGATCTGGATAGCAGTTATGCTCTTACACTCAGATCCTTTTTAGGAATGGTAGCCTGACCAAGGCATCAGGAGCGCTACCTAGCTATTTCCTGGTCTTGAGATCTGGATGGCCACTATGCTCTTACACTCAGAACCTTCTTAGGGGTTGTAGCCTGACCAAGGCATCAGTAGCGCTATCTAGCTATTTCCTAGTCTTAAGATCTGGATGAGAACTATGCTCTTACACTCGGAATCTTCTTGGGGGTGGTAGCCCGACCAAGGCATCAGGAGAGCTATCTAGCTATTTCCTGGACCTGAGATCTGGATGGCAACTATGCTCTTACACTTAGATACTTCTTAGGGGTGGTAGCCCGACCAAGGCATCTGGAGCGCTACCTAGCTATTTCCTGGTCTTGACATCTAGATGACAACTATGCTCTTACACTCACACTCTTCTAATGGGTGGTAGCCCAACCAAGGCATCAGGAGCGCTATCTAGCTATTTCTTGGTCTTGAGATCTGGATGACAACTATGCTCTTACACCGAGATCCTTCTTGGGGGTGGTAGCTTGACCAAGGCATCGGGAGGGCTATCTAGCTATTTCCGTGTCTTCAGATCTGGATGACAAATAAGCTCTTACACGCAGATCCTTCTTGTGGGTTGTAGCCCGACCAAGGCTCAGCAGCGCTACCTAGCTATTTTCTGGTCTTGAGATCTGGATGGCAACTATGCTCTTACACTTAGACACTTCTAAAGGGTGGTAGCCCGACCAAGGCATCAGGAGGGCCATCTAGCTATTTTCTAGTCTTGGGATCTGGATGACAACTATGCTCTTACTCTCAGATCCATCTTGGGGGTGGTAGCCCGACCAAGGAATCAGGAGTGCTATCTAACTATTTCCTGGTCCCGAGATCTGGATGGCAACAATTCTCTTACATTCAGATCCTTCTTGGAGGTGGTAGCCCGACCAAGGCATCAGGAGTTCTATCTAGCTATTTCCTGGTCTTGAGATCTGGATAACAACTACACTATTACACTCAGACCGTTCTTGTTGTTGGTATCCTGCCCAAGGGATCGGGAGGGCTATCTAGCTATTTCTTGGTTTTGAGATCTGGATGGCCACTATGCTCTTACACTCAAATCCTACTTGTTATTTTTAGCCTGACCAAGATATCAGGAGGGATACCTAGCTATTTCCTGGTCTTGAGATCTAGATGGCCACAATGCTCTTACACTCAGAATCTTCTTGGGGGTGGTAGCCCGACCAAGGCATCAGGAGTGATATCTAGCTATTTCCTTGTCTTGAGATCTGGATGGCAACTATGCTCTTAAACTTAGAACCTTCTTAGGGGTTTTAGCCCGACCAAGGCATCAGGAGCGCTATCTAGCTATTTCCTGGTCTTGAGATCTTGAAGGCCAATATTCTTTTACACTCGGAACCTTCTTAGGGATTGTAGCCCTACCAAGGCATCAAAAGAGCTACCTAGCTATTTCCTGGTCTTGAGATCTGAATGGAAACTATGCTCTTACACACAGAACCTTCTTAGGGGTTGTAGCCCGACCAAGGCATCAGGAGCGCTATCTAGCTATTTCCTAGTCTTGATATCTGGATGGCAACTATGCTCATACACTCATACCCTTCTTAGGGGTGGTAGCCCGACCAAGGCATCAGGAGCGCTACCTATCTATTTCCTGGTCTTGAGATCTGGATGACAACTAGTCTCTTACACTCACACCCTTCTAGGGGGTGGTAACCCAACCAAGGCATCTGGAGCTCTATCTAGCTCTTCTTGGCCTTAAGATCTGGATGACAACTATGCTCTTACAACATGATCCTTCTTGGAGGTGGTAGCTTGACCAAGGCATCGGGAAGGCTATCTAGCTATTTCCGTGTCTTTAGATCTGGATGACAACTAAGCTCTTACACTCAGATCCTTCTTGGGGGTGGTAGCCCGACCAAGGCATCAGGATGGCTATCTATCAATTACCTGGACTCGAGATCTGGATGGCAACTATGCTCTCACAATTAGATCCTTCTTGGGGGTTGTAGCCCGACCAAGGCATCAGCAGCGCTACGTAGCTATTTTCTGGTCTTGAGATCTGGATGGAAACTATGCTCTTACACTTAGACACTTCTAAAGTTTGAAAGCCCGACCAAGGAATCAGGAGGGCTATCTAGCTATTTTCTAGACTTGGGATCTGGATGACAACTATGCTCTTACACTCAGATCCTTCTTGGGGGTGGTAGCCAGAGATCTGGATGGCCACTATGCTCTTACACTCAGAACCTTCTTAGGGATTGTAGCCCTACCAAGGCATCAGTAGAGCTACCTAACTATTTCCTGGTCTTGAGATCTTAATGGCAACTATGCTCTTACACTCAGAACCTTCTTAGGGGTTGTAGCCCGACCAAGGCATCAGGAGCGCTATCTAGCTATTTCCTGGTCCTGAGATCTGGATGGCAGTTATGCTCTTACACTCAGATCCTTCTTTGGAATGGTAGCCCGACCAAGGCATCAGGAGCGCTACCTAGCTATTTCCTGGTCTTGAGATCTGGATGGCCACTATGCTCTTACACTCAGAACCTTCTTGGGGGTTGTAGCCTGACCAAGGCATCAGTAGCGCTATCTAGCTATTTCCTGGTCTTGAGATCCGGATGAGAACTATGCTCTTACACTCGGAATCTTCTTGGGGGTGGTAGCCCGACAAAGGCATCAGGAGCGCTATCTAGATATTTTATGGACCTGAGATCTGGATGGCAACTATGCTCTTACACTTAGATACTTCTTAGGGGTGGTAGCCCGACCAAGGCATCTGGAGCGCTACCTAGCTATTTCCTGGTCTTGAGATCTGGATGACAACTATGCTCTTACATTCACACCCTTCTAGGGGGTGGTAGCCCAACCAAGGCATCAGGAGCGCTATCTAGCTATTTCTTGGTCTTGAGATCTGGATGACAACAATGCTTTTACACCGAGATCCTTCTTGGGGGTGGTAGCTTGACCAAGGCATCGGGAGGGCTATCTAGCTATTTTTGTGTCTTCAGATCTGGATGACAACTAAGCTCTTACACTCAGATCCTTCTTGGGGGTGGTAGCCTGACCAAGGCATTAGGAGGGCTATCTATCCATATCCTGGTCTTAAGATCTAGATGACAACTATGCTCTTAGACTCAGACCCTTCTTAGGGCTGGTAGTCGGACCTAGGCATCAGAAGCGCTACCTAGCTATTTCCTGGTCTTGAGATCTGGATGACAACTATACTCTTACACTTAGACACTTCTAAGGGGTTGTAGCCCGACCAATGCATCATTAGCGTTATCTAATTATTTCTCGGTCCTGAGATTTGGATGGCAGTTATGCTCTTACACTCAGATCCTTTTCAGGAATGGTAGCCTGACCAAGGCATCAGGAGCGCTACCTAGCTATTTCCTGGTCTTGAGATATGGATGACAACAATGCTCTTACACTCGGACCCTTCTTGGGTGTTGTAGCACGACTAAGGCATCAGGAGCTCTACCTAACTATTTCCATATCTTGAGATCTGGATGACAACTATGCTCTTACACTTAGACACTTCTAAGGGGTTGTAGCCCGATTAATGCATCATTAGCGTTATCTAATTATTTCTCGGTCCTGAGATCTGGATGGCAGTTATGCTCTTACACTCAGATCCTTTTTAGGAATGGTAGCCTGACCAAGGCATCAGGAGCGCTACCTTGCTATTTCCTGGTCTTGAGATCTGGATGACAACAATGCTCTTACACTCAGACCCTTCTTAGGGGTTGTAGTCGGACCTAGGCATCAGGAGCGCTACCTAGCTATTTCTTGGTCTTGAGATTTGGATGACAACTATACTCTTGCACTTAGACACTTCTAAGGGGTTGTAGCCTGACCAATGCATAATTAGCGTTATCTACTTATTTCTAGGTCGTGAGATCTGGATGCCAATTATGCTCTTACACTCAGATCCTTTTTAGGAATGGTAGCCCGACCAAGGCATCAGGAGCGCTACCTAGCTATTTCCTGGTCTTGAGATCTGGATGTCCACTATGCTCTTACACTCAGAACCTTTTAGGGGGTTGTAGCCTGACCAAGGCATCAGTAGCGCTATCTAGCTATTTCCTAGTCTTGAGATCTGGATGAGAACTATGCTCTTACACTCGGAATCTTCTTGGGGGTGGTAGCCCGACCAAGGCATCAGGAGCGCTATCTAGCTATTTCTGGACCTGTGATCTGGATGGCAACTATGCTCTTACACTTAGATACTTCTTAGGGGTGGTAGCCTGACCAAGGCATCTGGAGCGCTACCTAGCTATTTCCTGGTCTTGAGATCTGGATGACAACTATGCTCTTACACTCACACTTACACTCTTCTAGGGGGTGGTAGCCCAACCAAGGCATTAGGAGCACTATCTAGCTATTTCTTGGTCTTGAGATCTGGATGACAACTATGCTCTTACACCGAGATCCTTCTTTTGGGTGGTAGCTTGACCAAGGCATCGGGAGGGCTATCTAGCTATTTCCGTGTCTTCAGATCTGGATGACAACTAAGCTCTTACACTTAGATTCTTCTTGGGGGTGGTAGCCTGACCAAGGCATTAGGAGGGCTATCTATCTATTTCCTGGACTCGAGATCTGGATGGCAACTATGCTCTCACACGCAGATCCTTCTAGGGGGTTGTAGCCCGACCAAGGCTCAGCAGCGCTACCTAGCTATTTTCTGGTCTTGAGATCTGGATGGCAACTATGCTCTTACACTTAGACACTTCTAAAGGGTGGTAGCCTGACCAAGGCATCAGGAGGGCCATCTAGCTATTTTCTAGTCTTGGGATCTGGATGACAACTATGCTCTTACTCTCAGATCCATCTTGGGGGTGGTAGCCCGACCAAGGAATCAGGAGGGCTATCTAACTATTTCCTGGTCCCGAGATCTGGATGGCAAAAATTCTCTTACACTCAGATCCTTCTTGGAGGTGGTAGCCCGACCAAGGCATCAGGAGTTCAATCTAGCTATTTCCTGGTCTTGAGATCTGGATAACAACTACACTATTACACTCAGACCGTTCTTGTTGTTGGTATCCTGACCAAGGGATCGGGAGGGCTATCTAGCTATTTCTTGGTTTTGAGATCTAGATGGCCACTATGCTCTTACACTTAGACACTTCTAAAGGGTGGTAGCCTGACCAAGGCATCAGGAGGGCCATCTAGCTATTTTCTAGTCTTGGGATCTGGATGACAACTATGCTCTTACTCTCAGATCCATCTTGGGGGTGGTAGCCCGACCAAGGAATCAGGAGGGCTATCTAACTATTTCCTGGTCCCGAGATCTGGATGGCAAAAATTCTCTTACACTCAGATCCTTCTTGGAGGTGGTAGCCCGACCAAGGCATCAGGAGTTCAATCTAGCTATTTCCTGGTCTTGAGATCTGGATAACAACTACACTATTACACTCAGACCGTTCTTGTTGTTGGTATCCTGACCAAGGGATCGGGAGGGCTATCTAGCTATTTCTTGGTTTTGAGATCTAGATGGCCACTATGCTCTTACACTCAGATCCTTCTTGTTATTTTTAGCCTGACCAAGAGATCAGGAGGGCTACCTAGCTATTTCCTGGTCTTGAGATCTAGATGGCCACAATGCTCTTACACTCAGAACCTTCTTGGGGGTGGTCGCCCGACCAAGGCATCAGGAGTGATATCTAGCTATTTCCTTGTCTTGAGATCTGGATGGCAACTATGCTCTTAAACTTAGAACCTTCTTAGGGGTTGTAGCCCGACCAAGGCATCAGGATCGCTATCTAGCTATTTCCTGGTCTTGAGATCTGGATGGCAAATATGCTTTTACACTCGGAACCTTTTTAGGGATTGTAGCCCTACCAAGGCATCAAAAGAGCTACCTAGCTATTTCCTGGTCTTGAGATCTGGATGGCAACTATGCTCTTACACACAGAACCTTCTTAGGGGTTGTAAACCGACCCAGGCATCATGAGCGCTATCTAGCTATTTCCTGGTCTTGATATCTGGATGGCAACTATGCTCTTACACTCAGACCCTTATTAGGGGTGGTATCCCGACCAAGGCATTAGGAGCGCTACCTATCTATTTCCTGGTCTTGAGATCTGGATGACAACTAGTCTCTTACACTCACACCCTTCTAGGGGGTGGTAGCCCAACCAAGGCATCAGGAGCTCTATCTAGCTATTTCTTGGTCTTGAGATCTGGATGACAACTATGCTCTTACACCATGATCCTTCTTGGAGGTGGTAGCTTGACCAAGGCATCGGGAGGGCTATCTAGCTATTTCCGTGTCTTTATATCTGGATGACAACTAAGCTCTTACACTCAGATCCTTCTTGGGGGTGGTAGCCCGACCAAGGCATCAGGAGGGCTATCTATCAATTACCTGGACTCGAGATCTGGATGGAAACTATGCTCTCACACTTAGATCCTTCTTGGGGGTTGTAGCCCGACCAAGGCATCAACAGCGCTACCTAGCTATTTTCTGGTCTTGAGATCTGGATGGCATTTATGCTCTTACACTTAGACACTTCTAAAGGGTGAAAGCCCGACCAAGGAATCAGTAGGGCTATCTAGCTATTTTCTAGACTTGGGATCTGGATGACAACTATGCTCTTACACTCAGATCCTTCTTGGGGGTGGTAGCCAGAGATCTGGATGGCCACTATGCTCTTACACTCAGAACCTTCTTAGGGATTGTAGCCCTACCAAGGCATCAGGAGAGCTACCTAGCTATTTCCTGGTCTTGAGATCTTAATGGCAACTATGCTCTTACACTCAGAACCTTCTTAGGGGTTGTAGCCCGACCAAGGCATCAGAAGCGCTATCTAGCTATTTCCTGGTATTGAGATCTGGATGGCAACTATGCTCTTACACTCAGACCCTTCTTAGGGGTGGTAGCCCGAACAAGGCATCAGGACCGCTACTTATCTATTTCCTGGTCTTGAGATCTGGATGACAGCTATGTTCTTACACTCGGACCCTTCTTGGGGGTTGTAGCTTGACCAAGGCATCAGGAGCGCTACCTAGCTATTTCCATGTTTTGAGATCTGGATGGCAACTATGCTCTTACACTTAGACACTTCTAAGGGGTGGTTGCCCGACCAAGGCATCAAGAGAGTTATCTAACTATTTCTTGGTCCTGAGATCTTGATGGCAACTAGGCTCTTACACTCAGATCCTTCTTAGGGATGGTAGCCCGACCAAGGCATCAGGATAGCTATCTAGCTATTTCCTTGTCTTGAGATCTGGATGACAACTATGCTCTTATACTCAGAACCTTCTTGGGGGTGGTAGCCTAACAAAGGCATCAGGAGCGCTATCTAGCTATTTCCTTGTCTTGAGATCTGGATGAAAACTATGCTCTTACACTCAAACCCTTCTTGGGGGTTGTAGCCCGACCAAGGCATCAGAAGCGCTACCTAGCTATTTCCTTGTCTTGAGATCTGGATGATAACTATGCTCTTAAACTCAGAACCTTCTTGGGGGTGGTAGCCCGACCAAGGCATCAGGAGCGCTATCTAGGTATTTCCTGGTCTTGAAATCAAGATGGCAACTATGCTATTACAGTTAGATCCTTTTTAGGGGTTGTAGCCCGACCAAGGCATCAGGAGCACTACCTAGCTATTTCATGGTCTTGAGATCTGGATGACAACTATGCTCTTACACTCAGAACCTTCTTGAAGGTGGTAGCCTGACCAAGACATTAGGAGTGCTGTCTAGCTATTACTTTGTCTTGTGATCTAGATGGCCACTAAGCTCTTACACTCAGATCCTTCTTGTTGTTGGTAGCTTGACCAAGGGATCGGGAGGGCTACCTAGCTATTTCTGGGTCTTGATATCTAGATGGCAACTATGCTCTTACACTCAGACCCTTCTTAAGGGTAGCAGTCGGACCTAGGCATTAGGAGCGTTACCTAACTATTTCCTTGTCTTGAGATCTGGATGACAGTTATACGCTTACACTTAGACACTTCTAAGGGGTGGTAGCCCTAACAAGGCATCAGAAGCGTTATCTAACTTTTTCTTGGTCCTGAGATCTGGATGACAACTATGCTCTTACACTCAGATCCTTCTTAGGGATAGTAGCCCGACCAAGGCATCAGGAGCGCTACCTAGCTATTTCCTGGTCTTAAGATCTGGATATCCACTATGCTCTTACACTCAGAACCTTCTTGGGGGTTGTAGCCTGACCAAGGCATCAAGAGCGCTATCTAGCTATTTACTGGTCTTGAGATCTGGATAACAACTATGCTCTTACACTCGGATCCTTCTTGGGAGTTGTAGCCCGACCAAGGCATCAAGAGCGCTATCTAGCTATTTCCTGGTCTTAAGATCTGGATGGCAACTAAGCAGTTACACTTAGATCCTTCTTAATGGTGGTAGCCCGACCAAGGCATATGGAGCGCTACCTAACTATTTCCTGGTCTTTAGATCTTGATGACAACTATGCTCTTACATCGAGATCCTTCTTGGGGGTGGTAGCTTGACCAAGGCATCGGTAGGGCTATCTAGCTATTTCTGTGTCTTGAGATCTGGATGACAACTAAGCTCTTACACTCAGATCCTTCTTGGGGGTGGTAGCCCGACCAACGCATCAGGAGGGCTATCTATCAATTTCCTGGACTCGAGATCTGGATGGAAACTATGCTCTTACATTCAGATCCTTTTTGGGGGTTGTAGCCCGATCAAGGCATCAGGAGCGCTACCTAGCTATTTTCTGTTCTTGAGATCTGGATGGCAACTATGCTCTTACACTCAGATCCTTCTTAGGGATGGTATCCCAACCAAGGCATCAGGATCGCTACCTAGCTATTTCCTGGTCTTGATATCTGGATGGCCACTATGCTCTTACACTCAGAATCTTCTTGGGGGTTGTAGCCCGACCAAGGCATCAAGAGCGCTATCTAACTATTTCTTGGTCCTGAGATCTGGATGGCAACTATGCTCTTACACTTAGATCCTTCTTAGGGGTGGTAGCACGACTAAGGAATCAGGAGTGCTACCTATCTATTTCCTGGTCTTGAGATGTAGATGACAACTATACTATTACATTTAGACCCTTCTTGGGGGTGGTAGCTCGACCAAGGCATCAGGAGCGCTATCTAGCTATTTCCTGGTCTTGAGATCAAGATGGCAACTATGCTATTACACTTAGATCCTTTTTAGGGGTGGTAGCCCGACCAAGGCATCAGGAGCACTACCTAGCTATTTCCTGGTCTTGAGATCTGGATGGCAACTATGCTCTTACACTCATATCCTTCTTGTTATTGGTGGCCTGACCAAGGTATCGGGAGGGCTACCTGGCTATTTCCAGGTCTTGAGATCTAGATGGCCACTATGCTCTTACACTCAGAACCTTCCTAGGGTGGAAGCCCGACCAAGGCATCAGGAGCGCTATCTAGCAATTTCCTGGTCTTGAGATCTGGATGGAAACTATGCTCTTACACTCAGACCCTTCTTAGGGGTGGTAGTCAGACCAAGGCATCAGGAGCGCTACCTAGCTATTTCCTAGTCTTGAGTTATGGTTGACAATGATGCTCTTACACTCGGACCCTTCTTAGGGGTTGTAGCCCGACAAAGGCATCAGGAGCGCTACCTAACTATTTCCTTGTCTTGGATCTGGATTACAACTATACTCTTACACTTAGACACTTCTAAGGGGTGGTAGCCCGACCAAGGCATCATTAGCGTTATCTAACTATTTCTTGGTCCTGAGATCTGGATGGCAACTATGCTCTTACACTCAGATCCTTCTTAGGGATGGTTGCCCGACCAAGGCATCAGGAGCGCTACCTAGCTATTTCCTGGTCTTGAGATCTGGATGGCCACTATGCTCTTACACTCAGAACCTTCTTGGGGGTTGTAGCCTGACCAAGGCATCAGGAGCGCCATCTAGCTATTTTCTGGTCTTGAGATCTGGATGACAACTATGCTCTTACACTCGGACCCTTCTTGGGGGTGGTAGCCTGACCAAGGCATCAGGAGTGCTATCTAGATATTTCCTGGTCATGAGATCTAGATGGCAACTATGCTCTTACACTTAGATTCTTCTTAGGGGTGGTAGTTCGACCAAGGCATCAGGAGAGCTATCTAGCTATTTCTTGGTCTTGAGATCAAGATCGCAACAATGCTATTACACTCAGATCCTTCTTAGGGGTGGTAGCCCGACCAAGGCATCAGGAGCACTACCTAGCTATTTCCTGGTCTTGAGATCTTGATGGCAACTATGCTCTTACACTCAGACCCTTCTAGAAGGTGGTAGCCCAAATAAGGCATCAGGAGCGCTATCTAGCTATTTCTTGTTCTTGAGATCTGGATGGCCACTATGCTTTTAAACTCAGATCCTTCTTGTTGCTGGTAGCCTGACCAAGAGATTAGGAGGGCTACCTAGCTATTTCCAGGTCTTGAGATCTAGATGGCCACTATGCTCTTACACTCAGAACCTTCTTAGGACTGGTAGCCCGACCAAGGCATCATGAGCACTATCTAGCTATTTCCTGGTCTTGATATTCTGATGGCAACTATGCTCTTACACTCAGAACCTTCTTAGGACTGGTAGCCCGACCAAGGCATCAGGAGCACTATCTAGCTATTTCCTGGTCTTGATATTCTGATGGCAACTATGCTCCTACACTCAGACCCTTCTTAGGGGTGGTAGCCTAACCAAGGCATCAGGAGCGCTACCTAGCTATTTCCTGGTCTTGAGATCTGGATGACAACAATGCTCTTACACTCGGATACTTCTTGGGGGTTGTAGCCCGACCAAGGCATCAGGAGCTCTACCTAACTATTTCCTTATCTAAAGATCTGGATGACAACTATGCTCTTACCCTTAGACACTTCTATGAGGTGGTAGCCCGACCAAGGCATCAGGAGCGTTATCTAACTATATCTTGGTCCTAAGATCTGGATGGCAACTATGCTCCTACACCGAGATCCTTCTTGGGGGTGGTAGCTTGACCAAGGCATCGGGAGGGCTATCTAGCTATTTCCGTGTCTTGATATCTGGATGAAAACTAAGCTCTTACACTCAGATCCTTCTTGGGGGTGGTAGCCCGACCAAGGCATCAGGAGAGCAATCTAGCTATTTCCTGGTCTCGAGATCAGGATGGCAACTATGCTCTCACACTCAGATCCTTCTTGGGCCTTGTAGCCCGACCAAGGCATCAGGAGCGCTACCTAGCTATTTCCTGGTCTTGAGATCTAGATGGCAACTATACTATTACACTCAGACCCTTCTTGGGGGTGGTAGCCCGACCAAGGCATCAGGAGCGCTATCTATCTTCTTCCTGGCCTTGAGATCAAGATCGCAACTATGCTATTACACTTAGATCCTTCTTAGGGGTGGTAGCCCGACCAAGGCATCAGGAGCACTACCTAGCTATTTCCTGGTCTTGAGATCTTGATGGCAACTATGCTCTTACACTTAGACCATTCTAGAAGGTGGTAGCCCAACCAAGGCATCAGGAGCGCTATCTAGCTATTTCTTGGTCTTGAGATCTGGATGGCAACTATGCTCTTACACCGAGATCCTTCATGGGGGTGGTAGCTTGACCAAGGCATCGGGAGGGCTACCTAGCTATTTTAGTGTCTTTAGATCTGGATGGCAACTATGCTCTTACACTTAGACACTTCTATGGGGTAGTAGCCCGACCAAGGCATCAGGAGCGTTATCTAACTATTTCTTGGTCTTGAGATCTGGATGGCCACTATGCTCTTACACTCAGATCCTTCTTGTTGCTGGTAGCCTGACCAAGAGATCGGGAGGGCTTCCTAGCTATTTCCTGGTCTTGAGATCTAGATGGCCACTATGCTCTTACACTCAGAACCTTCTTAGGAGTGGTAGCCCGACCAAGGCATCAGGAGCACTATCTAGCTATTTTCTGGTTTTGAGATTCTGTTGGCAACTATGCTCTTACACTCAGACCCTTCTTAGGGGTGGTAGCCTGACCAAGGCATCAGGAGCGCTACCTAGCTATTTCCTGGTCTTGAGATCTGGATGACAACAATGCTCTTACACTCGGACCCTTCTTGGCGGTTGTAGCCCGACTAAGGCATCAGGAGCTCTACCTAACTATTTCCATATCTTGAGATATGGATGACAACTATGCTCTTACACTTAGACACTTCTATGGGGTAGTAGCCTGACCAAGGCATTAGGAGCGCTATCTAGCTATTTCCTGGACCTGAGATCAGGATGGCAACTATGCTCTTACACTTAGATCCTTCTTAGGTGTGGTAGCCCGACCAAGGCATCTGGAGCGCTACCTAGCTATTTCCTGGTCTTGAGATCTGGATGACAACTAGGCTCTTACACTCAGACCCTTCTAGGAAGTGGTAGCTAAACCAAGGCATCAGGAGCGCTATTTAGCTATTTCTTGGTCTTGAGATCTTGATGGCAACTATGCTCTTACACCGAGATCCTTCTTGGGGGTGGTAGCTTGACCAAGGCATCGGGAAGGCTATCTAGCTATTTCCGTGTCTTTAGATCTGGATGGCAACTATGCTCTTGCACTTAGACAGTTTTAAAGGGTGGTAGCCCGACCAAAGCATCAGGAGGGCTATCTAGCTATTTTCTAGTCTAAGGATTTGGATGACAACTATGCTCTTACACACAGATCCATCTTGGGAGTGGTAGCCCGACCAAGGAATCAGGAGGGCTATCTAACTATTTCCTGGTCCCGAGATCTTAATGGCAACAATGCTCTTACACTCAGACCCTTCTTGGGGGTGGTAGCCTGAAAAAGGCATCAGGAGCGCTATCTAGCTATTTCCTGGTCTTGAGATCAAGATGGCAACTATGCTATTACACTCAGATCCTTCATAGGGGGGGTAGTGCTACCAAGGAATTAGGAGCACTACCTAGCTATTTTTTGGTCTTGAGATCTGAATCGAAACTATGCTCTTACACTTAGAACCTTCTTGAAGGTGGTAGCCTAACCAAGGCATTAGGAGCACTGTCTAGATATTACTTGGTCTTTCGATCTGGATGGCAACTATGCTCTTACACTTAGATCCTTCTTGTTGTTGGTGGCCTGACCAAGGGATCAGAAGGGCTATCTAGCTATTTCTTGGCCTTGAGATCTGGATGGCCACTATGCTCTTACACTCAAATCCTTCTTGTTGCTGGTAGCCTGACCAAGAGATCGGGAGGGCTACCTAGCTATTTCCTGGTCTTGAGATCTAGATGGCCACTATGCTCTTACACTCAGACCCTTCTTAGGAGTGGTAGCCTGACCAAGGCATCAGGAGCGCTATCTAGCTATTTCCTGGTCTTGAGATCTGTATGGCAACTATGCTCTTACACTCAGACCCTTCTTATAGGTGGTAGCCTGACCAAGGCATCAAGAGCGCTACCTAGCTATTTCCTTGTCTTGTGATCTGGATGACAACAATGCTCTTACACTCGGACCCTTCTTGGGGCTTGTAGCCCGACCAAGGCATCAGGAGCTCTACCTAACTATTTCCTTATCTTGAGATCAGGATGACAACTATGCTCTTACACTTAGACACTTCTATGGGGTGGTAGCCCGACCAAGGCATCAGGAGCGTTATCTAACTATTTCTTGGTCCTGAGATCTGGATGGCAACTATGCTCTTACACTCAGATCCTTCTTAGGGATGGTAGCCCGACCAAGGCATCAGGAGCGCTACCTAGCTATTTCCTGGTCTTGAGATCTGAATGACAACTATGCTCTTAAACTCGGACCCTTCTTGGGGGTGGTTGTCCGACCAAGGCATCAGGAGCGCTATCCAGCTATTTAATGGTCCTGAGATCTGGATGGCAACTATGCTCTTACACTTAGATCCTTCTTAGGTGTGGAAGCCCGACCAAGGCATCTGGAGTGCTACCTAGCTATTTCCTGGTCTTGAGATCTGGATGACAACTATGCTCTTACACTCAGACCCTTCTAGGGGGTGGTAGCCCAACCAAGGCATCAGGAGCGCTATCTAGCTATTTCTTGGTCTTGAGATCTGGATGGCAACTATGCTCTTACACCGAGATCCTTCTTGGGGGTGGTAGCTTGACCAAGGCATCGGGAGGGCTATCTAGCTATTTCCGTTTCTTTAGATCTTGATGGCAACTATGCTCTTACACTTAGACACTTTTAAAGGGTGGTAGCCCGACCAAGGCATCAGAAGGGCTATCTAGCTATTTTCTAGTCTAAGGATTTGGATGACAACTATGCTCTTACACTCAGATCCATCTTGGGAGTGGTAGCCCGACCAAGGAATCAGGAGGGCTATCTAACTATTTCCTGGTCCCGAGATCTTAATGGCAACAATGATCTTACACTCAGATCCTTCTTAGGGGTGGTAGCCCGACCAAGGCAACAGAAGCGCTACCTAGCTTTTTCCTGGTCTTGAGATCTGGATGACAACTATACTATTACATTTAGACCCTTGTTGGGGGTGGTAGCCCGACCAAGGCATCAGGAGCGTTATCTAGCTATTTCCTGGTCCTAAGATATGGATGACCAATATGCTCTTACACTTAGACACTTCTATGGGGTGGTAGCCCGACCAAGGCATCAGGAGCGTTATCTAACTATATCTTGGTCCTAAGATCTGGATGGCAACTATGCTCCTACACCGAGATCCTTCTTGGGGGTGGTAGCTTGACCAAGGCATCGGGAGGGCTATCTAGCTATTTCCGTGTCTTGATATCTGGATGAAAACTAAGCTCTTACACTCAGATCCTTCTTGGGGGTGGTAGCCCGACCAAGGCATCAGGAGAGCAATCTAGCTATTTCCTGGTCTCGAGATCAGGATGGCAACTATGCTCTCACACTTAGATCCTTCTTGGGCCTTGTAGCCCGACCAAGGCATCAGGAGCGCTACCTAGCTATTTCCTGGTCTTGAGATCTAGATGGCAACTATACTATTACACTCAGACCCTTCTTGGGGGTGGTAGCCCGACCAAGGCATCAGGAGCGCTATCTAGCTTCTTCCTGGTCTTGAGATCAAGATCGCAACTATGCTATTACACTCAGATCCTTCTTAGGGGTGGTAGCCCGACCAAGGCATCAGGAGCACTACCTAGCTATTTCCTGGTCTTGAGATCTTGATGGCAACTATGCTCTTACACTTAGACCATTCTAGAAGGTGGTAGCCCAACCAAGGCATCAGGAGCGCTATCTAGCTATTTCTTGGTCTTGAGATCTGGATGGCAACTATGCTCTTACACCGAGATCCTTCATGGGGGTGGTAGCTTGACCAAGGCATCGGGAGGGCTACCTAGCTATTTCAGTGTCTTTAGATCTGGATGGCAACTATGCTCTTACACTTAGACACTTCTATGGGGTAGTAGCCCGACCAAGGCATCAGGAGCGTTATCTAACTATTTCTTGGTCTTGAGATCTGGATGGCCACTATGCTCTTACACTCAGATCCTTCTTGTTGCTGGTAGCCTGACCAAGAGATCGGGAGGGCTTCCTAGCAATTTCCTGGTCTTGAGATCTAGATGGCCACTATGCTCTTACACTCAGAACCTTCTTAGGAGTGGTAGCCCGACCAAGGCATCAAGAGCACTATCTAGCTATTTTCTGGTCTTGAGATTCTGTTGGCAACTATGCTCTTACACTCAGACCCTTCTTAGGGGTGGTAGCCTGACCAAGGCATCAGGAGCGCTACCTAGCTATTTCCTGGTCTTGAGATCTGGATGACAACAATGCTCTTACACTCGGACCCTTCTTGGGGGTTGTAGCCCGACTAAGGCATCAGGAGCTCTACCTAACTATTTCCATATCTTGAGATATGGATGACAACTATGCTCTTACACTTAGACACTTCTATGGGGTAGTAGCCTGACCAAGGCATTAGGAGCGCTATCTAGCTATTTCCTGGACCTGAGATCAGGATGGCAACTATGCTCTTACACTTAGATCCTTCTTAGGTGTGGTAGCCCGACCAAGGCATCTGGAGCGCTACCTAGCTATTTCCTGGTCTTGAGATCTGGATGACAACTAGGCTCTTACACTCAGACCCTTCTAGGAAGTGGTAGCCCAACCAAGGCATCAGGAGCACTATTTAGCTATTTCTTGGTCTTGAGATCTTGATGGCAACTATGCTCTTACACCGAGATCCTTCTTGGGGGTGGTAGCTTGACCAAGGCATCGGGAGGGCTATCTAGCTATTTCCGTGTCTTTAGATCTGGATGGCAACTATGCTCTTGCACTTAGACAGTTTTAAAGGGTGGTAGCCCGACCAAAACATCAGGAGGGCTATCTAGCTATTTTCTAGTCTAAGGATTTGGATGACAACTATGCTCTTACACACAGATCCATCTTGGGAGTGGTAGCCCGACCAAGGAATCAGGAGGGCTATCTAACTATTTCCTGGTCCCGAGATCTTAATGGCAACAATGCTCTTACACTCAGATCCTTCTTAGGGGTGGTAGGCCGACCAAGGCAACAGGAGCGCTACCTAGCTTTTTCCTGGTCTTTAGATCTGGATGACAACTATACTATTACACTCAGACCCTTGTTGGGGGTGGTAGCCCGACCAAGGCATCAGGAGCGCTATCTAGCTATTTCCTGGTCCTAAGATATGGATGGCAACTATGCTCTTACACTTAGATCCTTCTTAGGGGTGGTAGCCCGACCAAGGCCTCAGGAGCGCTACCTAGCAATTTCCTGGTCTTGAGATCTAGATAACAACTATACTATTACACACAGACCCTTCTTGGGGGTGGTAGCCTGAAAAAGGCATCAGGAGCGCTATCTAGCTATTTCCTGGTCTTGAGATCAAGATGGCAACTATGCTATTACACTCAGATCCTTCATAGGGGGGGTAGTGCTACCAAGGAATTAGGAGCACTACCTAGCTATTTTTTGGTCTTGAGATCTGAATCGAAACTATGCTCTTACACTTAGAACCTTCTTGAAGGTGGTAGCCTAACCAAGGCATTAGGAGCACTGTCTAGATATTACTTGGTCTTTCGATCTGGATGGCAACTATGCTCTTACACTTAGATCCTTCTTGTTGTTGGTGGCCTGAACAAGGGATCAGAAGGGCTTTCTAGCTATTTCTTGGCCTTGAGATCTGGATGGCCACTATGCTCTTACACTCAAATCCTTCTTGTTGCTGGTAGCCTGACCAAGAGATCGGGAGGGCTACCTAGCTATTTCCTGGTCTTGAGATCTAGATGGCCACTATGCTCTTACACTCAGACCCTTCTTATAGGTGGTAGCCTGACCAAGGCATCAAGAGCGCTACCTAGCTATTTCCTTGTCTTGTGATCTGGATGACAACAATGCTCTTACACTCGGACCCTTCTTGGGGCTTGTAGCCCGACCAAGGCATCAGGAGCTCTACCTAACTATTTCCTTATCTTGAGATCAGGATGACAACTATGCTCTTACACTTAGACACTTCTATGGGGTGGTAGCCCGACCAAGGCATCAGGAGCGTTATCTAACTATTTCTTGGTCCTGAGATCTGGATGGCAACTATGCTCTTACACTCAGATCCTTCTTAGGGATGGTAGCCCGACCAAGGCATCAGGAGCGCTACCTAGCTATTTCCTGGTCTTGAGATCTGAATGACAACTATGCTCTTAAACTCGGACCTTTCTTGGGGGTGGTTGTCCGACCAAGGCATCAGGAGCGCTATCCAGCTATTTAATGGTCCTGAGATCTGGATGGCAACTATGCTCTTACACTTAGATCCTTCTTAGGTGTGGAAGCCCGACCAAGGCATCTGGAGTGCTACCTAGCTATTTCCTGGTCTTGAGATCTGGATGACAACTATGCTTTGACACTCAGACCCTTCTAGGGGGTGGTAGCCCAACCAAGGCATCAGGAGCGCTATCTAGCTATTTCTTGGTCTTGAGATCTGTATGGCAACTATGCTCTTACACTAAGACCCTTCTTATAGGTGGTAGCCTGACCAAGGCATCAAGAGCGCTACCTAGCTATTTCCTTGTCTTGTGATCTGGATGACAACAATGCTCTTACACTCGGACCCTTCTTGGGGCTTGTAGCCCGACCAAGGCATCAGGAGCTCTACCTAACTATTTCCTTATCTTGAGATCAGGATGACAACTATGCTCTTACACTTAGACACTTCTATGGGGTGGTAGCCCGACCAAGGCATCAGGAGCGTTATCTAACTATTTCTTGGTCCTGAGATCTGGATGACAACTATGCTCTTACACTCAGATCCTTCTTAGGGATGGTAGCCCGACCAAGGCATCAGGAGCGCTACCTAGCTATTTCCTGGTCTTGAGATCTGAATGACAACTATGCTCTTAAACTCGGACCCTTCTTGGGGGTGGTTGTCCGACCAAGGCATCAGGAGCGCTATCCAGCTATTTAATGGTCCTGAGATCTGGATGGCAACTATGCTCTTACACTTAGATCCTTCTTAGGTGTGGAAGCCCGACCAAGGCATCTGGAGTGCTACCTAGCTATTTCCTGGTCTTGAGATCTGGATGACAACTATGCTCTTACACTCAGACCCTTCTAGGGGGTGGTAGCCCAACCAAGGCATCAGGAGCGCTATCTAGCTATTTCTTGGTCTTGAGATCTGGATGGAAACTATGCTCTTACACCGAGATCCTTCTTGGGGGTGGTAGCTTGACCAAGGCATCGGGAGGGCTATCTAGCTATTTCCGTGTCTTTAGATCTTGATGGCAACTATGCTCTTACACTTAGACACTTTTAAAGGGTGGTAGCCCGACCAAGGCATCAGAAGGGCTATCTAGCTATTTTCTAGTCTAAGGATTTGGATGACAACTATGCTCTTACACTCAGATCCATCTTGGGAGTGGTAGCCCGACCAAGGAATCAGGAGGGCTATCTAACTATTTCCTGGTCCCGAGATCTTAATGGCAACGATGATCTTACACTCAGATCCTTCTTAGGGGTGGTAGCCCGACCAAGGCAACAGAAGCGCTACCTAGCTTTTTCCTGGTCTTGAGATCTGGATGACAACTATACTATTACATTTAGACCCTTGTTGGGGGTGGTAGCCCGACCAAGGCATCAGGAGCGTTATCTAGCTATTTCATGGTCCTAAGATATGGATGGCAACTATGCTCTTACACTTAGATCCTTCTTAGGGGTGGTAGCCCGACCAAGGCCTCAAGAGCGCTACCTAGCTATTTCCTGTTCTTGAGATCTAGATAACAACTATACTATTACACTCAGACCCTTCTTGGGGGTGGTAGCCTGACCAAGGCATCAGAAGCACTATCTAGCAATTTCCTGGTCTTGAGATCAAGATGGCAACTATGCTATTGCACTCAGATCCTTCATAGGGGTGGTAGTGCTACCAAGGCATTAGGAGCACTACCTAGCTATTTTTTGGTCTTGAGATCTGGATGGAAACTATGCTATTACACTTAGAACCTTCTTGAAGGTGGTAGCCTGAACAAGGCATTACGAGCACTGTCTAGCTATTACTTGGTCTTGAGATCTGGAAGGCAACTTTGCTCTTACACTCAGATTCTTCTTGTTGTTGGAAGCCTGACCAAGGGATCGGGAGGGCTATCTAGCTATTTCCTAGTCTTGAGATCTGGATAGCCACTATGCTTTTACACCCTGATCCTTCTTGTTGTCGGTAGCCTGACCAAGGGATCGGGAGGGCTACCTAGCTATTTCCTTGTCTTGAGATCTAGATGGCCACTATGCTCTTACATTCAGAACCTTCTTGGAGGTGGTAGCCCGACCAAGGCCTTAAGAGCTCTATTTAGCTATTTCATGGTCTTGTGATCTGGATGACAACTATACTCTCACACTCTTACCCTTTCTTGGGGGTGGTAGCCCAAACAATGCATCTGGAGCGCTCTCTAACTATTTCTTGGTCTTATGATCTAGATGGCAACTATGCTCTAACACCGAGATCGTTCTCGAGGGTGGTAGCCAGACCAAGGCATCGGGAGCACTATCTAGCTATTTCCGTTTCTTGAGATCTGGATGACAACTATGCTTTTACACTCAGATCCTTCTTGGGAGAGGTAGCCTGACAAAGGCATCAGAAGGGCTATCTAGCTATTTCCTGGTCTTGAGATCTGGATGACAACTATGCTCTTACACTCGGACCCTTCATGGGGGTGGTAGCCCGACCAAGGCATCAGGAGCGCTATCTAGCTATTTCCTGGTCTTGAGATCTGGATAACAACTGAGCTCTTACACTCGGACCCTTATTGGGGATGGTAGCTGGACCAAGGCATCAGGAGTGCTATCTAGCTATTTCCTGGTCCTAAGATATGGATGGCAACTATGCTCTCACACTTAGATCCTTCTTAGGGATGGTAGCCCGACCAAGGCATCAAAAGCGCTACCTAGCTATTTCCTGGTCTTGAGATCTAGATAACAACTATACTATTTCATTCAGACCCTTCTTGGGGGTGGTAGCCCGACCAAAGCATCAGGAGCGCTATCTAGCTATTTCCTGGTCTTGAGATCAAGAAGGAAACTATGCTATTACACTCAGATCCTTCTCAGGGGTGGTAGCCCGACCAAGGCATCAGGAGCACTACCTAGCTATTTCCTGGTCTTGAGATCTGGATGGAAACTATGCTCTTACAATTAGAACCTTCTTGAAGGTGGTAGCCTGACCAAAGCATTAGGAGCGCTGTCTAGCTATTACTTGGTCTTGAGATCTTGATGGCATCTATGCTCTTACACTCAGATCCTTCTTGTTGTTGGTGGCCTGACCAAGGGATCGGGAGGGCTATCTAGCTATTTCTTGGTCTTGAGATCTGGATGGCCACTATGCTCTTACACTCAGATCCTTCTTGTTGCAGGTAGCCTGACCAAGAGATCGGGAGGGCTTCCTAGCTATTTCCTTTTCTTGAGATCTAGATGGCAACTATGCTGTTACACTCAGATCCTGCTTAGGGATGGTAGCCCGACCATGGCATCAGGAGCGCAACATAGCTATTTCCTGGTCTTGAGATCTGGATGACAACTATGCTCTAAAACTCGGACCCTTCTTAGGGGTGGTAGACCGACCAAGGCATCAGGAGCGCTATCTAGCTATTTCCTGGTTCAGAGATCTGGATGGCAACTATGCTCTTACACTTAGATCCTTCTTAAGGTGGTAGCCCGACCAAGGCATCTGGAGCGCTACCTAGCTATTTCCTGGTCTTGAGATCTGGATGACAACTATGCTCTTACACTTAGACACTTCTAAAGGGTGGTAGCCCGACCAAGGCATCAGGAGGGCTATCTAGCTATTTTCTAGTCAAAGGATTTGGATGACACTTATGCTCTTACACTCAGATCCATCTTGGGAGTGGTAGCCCGACCAAGGAATCAGGAGGGCTATCTAACTATTTCCTGGTCCGAGATTTGGATGGCAACAATGCTCTTACACTCAGATCCTTCTTGGGGATGATAGCCTGACCAAAGCAACAGGAGCGCTACCTAGCTTTTTCCTTGTCTTGAGATCTGGATGACAACTATATTATTACACTCAGACCCTTGTTGGGGGTGGTATCCCGAGCAAGGCATCAGGAGCGCTATCTAGCTATTTCTTGGTCTTGAGATCAAGATGGCAACTATGCTATTACACTCAGATCCTTCTTAGGGGTGGTAGCCCGACCAAGGCATTAGGAGCACTACCTAGCTCTTTTTTGGTCTTAAGATCTGAATGGAAACTATGCTCTTACACTTAGAACCTTCTTGAATGTGGTAGCCTGACCAAGGCATTATGAGCAATGTCTAGCTATTACTTGGTCTTGAGATCTGGATGGCAACTATGCTCTTACACTCATATCCTTTTTGTTGTTGGAAGCCTGACCAAGGGATCGGGAGGGCTATCTAGCTATTTCCTAGTCTTCAGATCTGGATAGTCACTATGCTCTTGCACTCAGATTCTTCTTGTTGTTGGTAGCCTGACCAAAGATCGGGAGGGCTACCTAGCTATTTCCTGGTCTTGAGATCTAGATGGCCACTATGCTCTTACACTCAGAACCTTCTTGGAGGTGGTAGCCCGACCAAGGTATCAATAGCGCTATCTAGCTATTTCCTGGTCTTGAGATCTGGATGACAACTATGCTCTCACACTCTTACCCTTCTTGGGGATGGTAGCCCAACCAATGCATCAAGAGCGCTATCTAGCTATTTCTTGGTCTTAAGATCTGGATGGCAATTATGCACTTACACCGAGATCGTTCTTGGGGGTTTTAGCCTGACCAATGCATCGGGATCTCTATCTAGCTATTTCTGTGTCTTGAGATCTGGATGACAACTATGCTTTTACACTCAGATCCTTCTTGGGGGTGATAGCCTGATAAAGGCATCAGAAGGGCTATCTAGCTATTTTCTAGTATCGAGATTCGGATGGCAACTATGCTCTTATACCCAGATCCTTCTTAGAGTTGGTAGCCTGACCAAAGGATCGGGAGGCCTACCTAACTATTTCCTACTCTAGAGATCTGGATGGCAACTATGCTTTTACACTCAAATCCTTCATATGGGTGGTAGCCCGTCAAAGGCATCAGGAGCTCTACCTAGCTATTTCCTGGTCTTGAGATCTGGATGACAACTATGCTCTTACACTCAGACCCTTCTTGGTGGTGGTAGCCCGACCAAGGCATCATGAGCGCTATCTAGCTATTTCTTGTTGTAGAGAACTAGATGGCAACTATGCTCTTACACCCAGATCCTTCTTGGGGGTGGTAGCCTGACCAAGGAAACAAGAGGTCTATCTAGCTATTTTCTGGTCTCGAGATATGGATGGCAACTATGCTCTCACACTCAGATCCTTCTTGGGGGTTGTATCCCAACCAAGGCTTCAGGAGCGCTACCTAGCTATTTCCTGGTCTTGAGATCTGGATGGCAACAATGCTCTTACACTTAGACACTTTTAAGGGGTGGTAGCCCGACCAAGTCATCAGGAGCACTATCTAGCTATTTCCTGGCCCTGAGATCTGGTTGGCAACTATGCTCTTACACTCAGATCCATCTTGGGGGTGGTAGCCCGATCAAGGAATCAGGATGGGTACCTAACTATTTACTAGTCCGAAGATCTGGATGGCAACAATGCTCTTACACTCAGATCCTTCTTGGTGGTGGTAGCCTGACCAAGGCATCAGGAGCGCTACCTAGTTTTTTCCTGGTCTTGAGATCTGGATGACAACTATACTATTACACTCAGACCTTTGTTGGGGGTGGTATCCCGACCAAGGCAGCAGGAGCGCTATCTAACTATTTCTTAGTCTTGAGATCTGGATGGCCACTATGCTCTTACACTCAGATCCTTCTTGTTGTTGGTAGCCCGCCCAAGGGATCGGGAGGGCTACCTAGCTATTTCCTGGTCTTGAGATCTGGATGGCCACTATGCTCTTACACTCTGAACATTCTTGGGGGTTGTAGCCCGACCAAGGCATCAGGAGCTCTATCTAGTTATTTCCTGGTCTTGAGATCTGGATGTCAACTATGCTCTCACACTCAAACCCTTCTTAGGGGTGGTAGCCCAACCAAGGAATCAGGAGCGCTATCTAGCTATTTCTTGGTCTTGAGATCTGGATGGAAACTATGCTCTTACACCGAGCTCCTTCTTGGGGGTGGTAGCTTGACCAAGGCATTGAGAGGTCTATCTAGCTATTTTTGTGTCTTGAGATCTTGATGACAACTACGCTTTTACACTCAGATTCTTCTTTGGGGTGGTAGCCCGACAAAGGAATCAGGAGAGCTATCTTGCTATTTCCTGGTCTCGAGATCTGGATGGCAACTATGCTCTTACACTCATATTCTTCTTGGGGTTGTAGCCTGACCAAGGCATCTGGAGTGCTACCTAGCTATTTCCTGGTCTTGAGATCTGGATGGCAACTATGCTCTTACACTTAGACACTTCTAAGGGGTGGTAGCCCGACTAAGGCATCAGGAGCATCATCTAGCTATTTCCTGGTCCTGAGATCTGGATGGCAACTATGCTCTTACACTTAGATCCTTTTTGGGGGTGGTAGCCCGACCAAGGCATCAGGATTTCTATCTAGCTATTTCCTAGTCTCGAGATCTGGATGGCAATTATGCTCTTACACCGAGATCCTTCGTGGGGGTGGTAGCCTGACCAAGGCATCGGGTGGTCTATCTAGCTTTTTTCGTGTCTTGAGATCTAGATGACAACTATGCTATTAAACTCAGATCCTTCTTGGAGGTGGTAGCCCGACCAAGGCATCAGGAGGGCTATCTAGCTATTTCTTGGTTTTGAGTTCAGGATGACAACTATACTCTTACACTCAGATCCTTCTTAGGTTTGAAAGCCCGACCAAGGCATCATGAGGGCTATCTAGCTATTTCCTTGTATAGAGATCTGGATGGAAACTATGCTCTTACACTCAGATTCATCTTGTGGGTGGTAGCCCAACCAAGGCATTAGGAGGGCTATCTAAATATTTCCTGGTCCTAAGATCTGGATGGCATATATGCTCATACACTCAGACCTGGATGGCAACTATGCTCTCACACTAGGATCCTTCTAGGGGGTTGTAGCCCGACCAAGGCATCAAGAGAGCTACCTAGCTATTTCACCCTTCTTTAGGGTGGTAGCCCGACCAAGGCATCAGGAGTGCTATCTAGTTATTTCTTGGTCTTGAGATCAGGATGGCAACTATGCTCTTACACCGAAATCCTTTTTGGGGGTGATAGCCCGACCAAGGCATCTTTAGCGCTATCTAGCTATTTCTTGGTCTTAAGATCAGGCTGGCAAATATGCTCTTACACCAAGATCCTTCTTTGGGTGGTAGCCCGACTAAGGCATCGGAAGGGCTATCTAGCTATTTCCTGGTCTTGAGATCTGGAAGACAACTATGGTCGTACACTCAGATTCTTCTTGTGGGTGGTAGCCTGACCAAATAATCAGGAGGGCTATCTAGCTATTTGCTGGTCTCGAGATCTGGATGGCAATTATGCTCTCACACTCAGATCCTTCTTAGGGGTTGTAGCCCGACCAAGGCATCTGGAGCGCTACCTAGCTATTTCCTGGTCTTGAGATCTGGATGACAACTATGTTATTACACTCAGACCCTTCTTGGGGGTCGTAGCCCGTCCAAGGCATCTGGAGCGCTACCTAGATATTTCCTGGTCTTGAGATCTAAATGGCAACTATGATCTTACACTCAGATCCTTCTTAGGAGTGGTAGCCCGACCAAGGCATCAGGAGCGCTACCTAGCTATTTCCTTGTCTTGAGATCTGAATGGCATCTATGCTCTTACACTCAGAACCTTCTCGAAGGTGGTAGCCAGACCAAGGCATTAGTAACGCTCTCTAGAGATTACTTTGTCTTGAGATCTGGATGGCAACTATGCTCTTACACTCACATCCTTCTTGGGGTTGGTAGCCTGACCAAGGCATCAGGATGGCTATCTAGCTATTTTATGGTCCTGAGATCTAGCTGGCAACAATGCTCTTACACTCAGATCCTTCTTTTTTGTGGTAGCCCGACCAAGGCATTAGGAGCGCTACATAGCTATTTCATGGTCTTGAGATCTGGATGACAACTATGCTATTACACTCAGACCCTTCTTGGGGTGGTAGCCTGACCAAGGCATCAAGAACGATACCTAGCTATCTCCAGGTCTTGAGATCTGGATGACAACAATGCTCTTAATCTCAGACCCTTCTTGGGGGTGGTAGCCCGATCAAGGCATCAGGAGCGCTATCTAGCTATATCTTGGTCTTAATATCAAGCTGGCAAATATGCTCTTACACCAAGATCCTTCTTTGGGTTGTAGCCTGACCAAGGCATCGGAAGGGCTATGTAGCTATTTCCTGATCTTGAGATCTGGAAGACATCTATGCTTTTATACTCAGATTCTTCTTGGGGGTGGTAGCCCGACCAAGGCATCAGGAGGGCTATCTAGCTATTTCCTGGTCTCGAGATCTGGATGGCAATTATACTCTCACACTCAGATCCTTCTTGGGGGTTGTAGCCCGACCAAGGCATCAAGAGTGCTACCTAGCTATTTCCTGGTCTTGAGATCTGGTTGGCAACTATGCTCTTACACTCAGATCCTTTTTAGGGGTGTTAGCCTGACCTAGGCATTAGAAGCACTACCTAGCTATTTCCTGGTCTTGAGATCTGGATGGCAACTATGCTCTTACACTCAGAACCTTCTTGAAGGTGGTAGCCCGACCAAGGCATTAGTAGCACTTTCTAGCGATTACTTTGTCTTGAGATCTGGATGGCAACTATGTTCTTACACTCAGATCCTTCTTGGGGTTAGTAGCCTGACCAAGGCATCATGAGGGCTATCTAGCTATTTTCTGGTCCCGAGATCTAGATGGCAACTATGCTTTTACACTCAGATCCTTCTTGGGGGTGGTAGCCCGACCAAGGCATTAGGAGCGCTACCTAGCTATTTCCTGGTATTGAGATCTGGATGACAACTATGCTATTACTCTCAGAACCTTCTTGAAGGTGGTAGCCCGACCAAGGCATTAGTAGTGCTGTCTAGCGATTACTTTGTCTTGAGATCTGGATCGCAACTATGCTTTTAACCTCAGATTCTTCTTGGAGTTGGTAGCCTGACGAAGGAATCAGGAGGGCTATCTAGCTTTTTTTTGGTCCAGAGATCTAGATGGCAACTATGCTCTTACACTCAGATCCTTCTTGGGGGTGGTAGCCCGACCAAGGCATCAGGAGCGATACCTAGCTATTTTCTAGTCTTGAGATCTGGATGACAACTATGCTATTACACTCAGACACTTCTTAGGGGTGGTAGCCCGACCAAGGCATCAGGAGCGCTACCTAGCTATTTCTTGGTCTTGAGATCTGGATGGAAACAATGATCTGACACTTAGATCCTTCTTAGGGTTGGTAGCCCGACCAATGCATCAGGAGCACTACCTAGCTATTTCCTGGTCTTGAGATTTGGATGGCAACTATGCTCTTACACTCAGAACCTTCTTGAAGGTGGTAGCCCGACCAAGGCATTAGTAGCGCTGTCTAGCGATTACTTTGTCATGAGATCTGGATGGCAACTATGCTCTTACACTCACATCCTTCTTGGGGTTGGTAGCCTAACCAAGGCATCAAGGGGGCTACCTAGCTATTTCCTGATCTAGAGATCTGGATGTCAACTATGCTATTACACTTAGACACTCATAAGAGGTGGTAGCCCGACCAAGGCATCAAGAGCGTTATCTAGCTTTTTCCTGGTCCTGAGATCTGGATGGAAACTATGCTCTTACACTCAGATCCTTTTTGGGGGTGGTAGCCCGACCAAGGCATCAGGAGAGCTATCTAGCTATTTCCTGGTATCGAGATCTGGATGGCACTTATGCTCTTACACTTAGACACTTCTAAAGGGTGGTAACCTGACCAAGGCATCAGGAGCATTATCTAGATATTTCTTGGTTTTGAGTTCAGGATGGCAACTATGCTTTTACACTCAGATCCTTCTTAGGTTTGAAAACCCGACCAAGGCATCATAAGAGCTATCTAGCTATTTCCTTATCTAGAGATCTGGATGGAAACTATGCTCTTACGACTCAGATCCATCTTGGGGGTGGTAGCCCAACCAAGGCATTAGGAGGGCTATCTAACTATTTCCAGGTCCTGAGATCTGGATGGCAACTAAGCTCTTACACTCAGACCTGGATGGCAACTATGCTCTCACACTAGGATCCTTCTTGGGGGTGGTAGCCCGACCAAGGCATCAGGAGCGCTACCTAGCTATTTCTTGGTCTTGAGATCTGGATGGAAACTATGATCTGACACTCAGTTTCTTCTTAGGGTTGGTAGCCCGACCAAGGCATCAGGAGCACTACCTAGCTATTTCCTGGTCTTGAGATTTGGATGGCAACTATGCTCTTACACTCAGAACCTTCTTGAAGGTGGTAGCCCGACCAAGGCATTAGTAGCACTGTCTAACGATTACTTTGTCATGAGATCTGGATGGCAACTATGCTCTTACACTCACATCCGTCTTGGGGTTGGTAGCCTAACCAAGGCATCAGGGGGCTACCTAGCTATTTCCTGATCTTGAGATCTGGATGGCAACTATGCTCTTACACTTAGACACTCATAAGGGGTGGTAGCCCGACCAAGGCATCAAGAGCGTTATCTAGCTTTTTCCTGGTCCTGAGATCTGGATGGCAACTATACTCTTACACTCAGATCCTTTTTGGGGGTGGTAGCCCGACCAAGGCATCATAAGAGCTATCTAGCTATTTCCTTGTCTAGAGATCTGGATGGAAACTATGCTCTTACACTCAGATCCATCTTGGGGGTGGTAGCCCAACCAAGGCATTAGGATGGCTATCTAACTATTTCCGGGTCCTGAGATCTGGATGGCAACTAAGCTCTTACACTTAGACCTGGATGGCAACTATGCTCTCACAGTAGGATCCTTCTTAGCGGTTGTAGCCCGACCAAGGCATCAGGAGCGCTACCTAGCTATTTACTTGTCATTAGATCTGGATGACAACTATGCTCTTACACTCAGACCCTTCTTTGGGGTGGTAGCCCGACCAAGGCATCAGGAGCACTATCTAGCTATTTCTTGGTCTTGAGATCTGGATGGCAACTATGCTCTTACCCCGAAATCTTTTTTGGGGGTGGTAGCCCGACCAAGGCATCTTTAGCGCTATCTAGCTATTTCTTGGTCTTAAGATCAGGCTGGCAAATATGCTCTTACACCAAGATCCTTCTTTGGGTGGTAGCCTGACCAAGGCATCAAAAGGGTTATCTAGCTATTTCCTGGTCTTGAGATCTGGAAGACAACTATGCTCTAACACTCAGATTCTTCTTGTGTGTGGTAGCCTGAGCAAAGCATCAGGAGGGCTATCATGCTATTTGTTGGTCTCGAGATCTGGATGGCAATTATGCTCTCACACTCAGATCCTTCTTGGGGGTTGTAGCCCGACCAAGGCATCTGGAGTGCTACCTAGCTATTTCCTGGTCTTGAGATCTTGATGACAACTATGCTATTACACTCAGACCCTTCTTGGGGGTTGTAGCCCGAACAAGGCATCTAGAGCGCTACCTAGCTCTTTCCTGGTCTTGAGATATGGATGGCAACTATGCTGTTACAAACTCAGATCCTTCTTAGGGGTGGTAGCCCGACCAAGGCATCTGGAGCGCTACCTAGCTATTTCTTGGTCTTGAGATCTGGATGGCAACTATGCTCTTACACTTAGATCCTTCTTTGGGTTGGTAGCCCGACCAAGGCATCATGAGCACTACCTAGCTACTTCCTTGTCTTGAGATCTGGATGGCATCTATGCTCTTATACTCAGAACCTTCTCGAAGGTGGTAGACTAACCAAGGCATTAGTAACGTTGTCTAGCGATTACTTTGTCTTGATATTTGGATGGCAACTATGCTCTTACACTCAGATCCTTCTTGGGGTTGGTAGCCTGACCAAGGCATCAGGAGGGCTAACTAGCTTTTTTCTGGTCCCGAGATCTAGATGAAAACTATGCTCTTACACTCAGATCCTTCTTGGGGGTTTATCCCGACCAAGGCATCAGGAGCGCTACATAGCTATTTCCTGGTTTTAAGATCTGGATGACAACTATGCTATTACACTTAAACCCTTCTAAGGGGTGGTAGCCCGACCAAGGCATCAGGAGCGATACCTAGCTATCTCCTGGTCTTGATATCTAGATGACAACAATGCTCTTACACTTAGACCCTTCTTGGGGGTGGTAGCCCGATCAAGGCATCAGGAGCGCTATCTATCTATTTCTTGGTCTTAAGATCAGGCTGGCAAATAAGCTCTTACACCAAGATCCTTCTTTGGGTTGTAGCCTGACCAAGGCATCGGAAGGGCTATCTAGCTATTTCCTGGTCTTGAGATCTGGAAGACAACTATGCTCTTACACTCAGATTCTTTTTGGGGGTGGTAGCCCGACCAAGGCATCAGGAAGGCTATCTAGCTATTTTCTGGTCTCGAGATCTGGATGGCAATATGCTCTCACACTCAGATCCTTCTTAGGGGTTGTAGCCCGACCAAGGCATCAGGAGCGCTACCTAGCTATTTCCTGGTCTTGAGATCTGGATGGCAACTATGCTCTTACACTCAGATCCATCTTAGGGGTGGTAGCCCGACCAAGGAATCAGGAGCACTACCTAGCTACTGGTCTTCAGATCTGGATGGCAACTATGCTCTTACACTCAAAACCTTCTTCAAGGTGGTAGCCCGACCAAGGCATTAGTAGCACTGTCTATCGATTACTTTGTCTTGAGATCTGGATGGCAACTATGCTCTTACACTCAGATCCTTCTTGGGGTTGGTAGCCTGACCAAGGCATCAGGAGGGCTATCTAGCTATTTTCTGGTCCCGAGATCTAGATAGCAACTATGCTCTTACATTCAGATCCTTCTTGGGGGTGGTAGCCCGACTAAGGCATCAGGAGCGCTACCTAGCTATTTCCTGGTATTAAGATCTGGATGACAACTATGCTATTACACTCAGAAACTTATTGAAGATGGTAGCCCGACCAAGGCCTTAGTAGCGCTGTCTAGCGATTACTTTGTCTTGAGATCTGGATCGCAACTATGCTTTTAACCTCAGATCCTTCTTGGGGTTGGTAGCCTGACCAAGGCATCAGGAGGGCTATCTAGCTTTTTTCTGGTCCTGAGATCTAGATGGCAACTATGCTCTTACACTCAGATCCTTCTTGGGGGTGGTAGCCCGACCAAGGCATAAGGAGCGCTACATAGCTATTTCCTGGTCTTGAGATCTGGATGACAATTATGCTATTACACTCAGACACTTCTTGGGGGTGGTAGGCCGACCAAGGCATCAGGAGCACTACCTAGCTATTTCTTGGTCTAGAGATCTAAATGGCAACTATGCTCTGACACACAGATCCTTCATAGGGTTGGTAGCCCGACCAAGGCATCAGGAGCACTACCTAGCTATTTCTTGGTCTTGAGATTTGGATGGCAACTATGCTCTTACACTCAAAACCTTTTTGAAGGTGGTAGACCGACCAAAGAATTTGTAACGCTGACTAGCGATTACTTTGTCTTAAGATCTGGATCGCAACTATGCTTTTAACCTCAGATTCTTCTTGGGGTTGGTAGCCTGACGAAGGAATCAGGAGGGCTATCTAGCTTTTTTTTGGTCCAGAGATCTAGATGGCAACTATGCTCTTACACTCAGATCCTTCTTGGGGTTGGTAGCCCGACCAAGGCATCAGGAGCGATACCTAGCTATTTCCTGGTCTTGAGATCTGGATGACAACTATGCTATTACACTAAGACCCTTCTTGAGGGGGGGGGGGGGGGGGTAGCCAGACCAGGGCATCAGGAGCGCTACCTAGCTATTTCCTGGTCTTTAGATCTGGAAGACAACTATGATATTACACTCAGACCCTTATTGGGGGTGGTAGCCCGACCAAGGCATCAAGAGCGCTATCTAGCAATTTCCTGGTCTTAAGATCTGGATGGAAACTATGCTCTTACATTAAGATTCTTCTTAGAGGTGGTAGCCCGACCAAGGCATCAGGAGCGTTATCTAGCTATTTCCTGGTCTTGAGATCTAGTTGGCAACTATGCTCTTACACTCAGATTCTTCTTAGAGGTGGTAGCCCGACCAAGGCATCAGGAGCGCTACCTAGCTATTTCCTTGTCTTGAGATCTGAATGCCAGCTATGCTCTTACACTCAGATTCATCTTGAGGGTGGTAGCCTGACCAAGGCATTAGAAGGGCTATATAGCTATTTCCTTTTCCCGAGATCTGGATGGCAACTATGCTTTTACAATCATATCCTTCTTAGGGTGGTATCCCGTCCAACGCATCAGGAGCTCTAACTAGCTTTTTCCTTTTCTTGAGATCTTGATGACAACTATGCTCTTACACTCAGACCCTTCTTGGGGGTGGTAGCCCGACAAGGCCATTAGGAGCTTTATCTAACTATTTCTTGGTCTTGAGATCTAGATGGCTACTATGCTATTACACCAATATCCTTCTTGGGGTTGGTAGCCTGACCATGGCAACGGGAAGGCTATCTAGCTATTTCATGGTCTTGAGATCTGGATGACAACTATGCTCATACACTTAGATCCTTTTTAAGGGTTGTAGCCCGACCATGGCATTAGGAGCACTACCTAGCTATTTCCTGGTCTTGAGATCTGGATGACAACTATGCTCTTAAACCAAGATCCTTTTTGGGGGTGGTAACCTGACCAAGGCATCGGGAGGGCTATCTAGCTATTTCATGGTCTTGAGATCTTGATGACAACTATACTCTTACACTCAGATCCTTTTTGGGGTGGTTGCCCGACCAAGGCATCAGGTGTTCTATCTAGCTATTTCTTGGTATCGAGATCTGAATGGCAACTATGCTTTCACACTCAGATCCTTCATGGGGGTTGTAGCCTGACCATTGCATCAGGAGCGCTACCCAGCTATTTCCTGGTCTTAAGATCTGGATGGCAACTATGCTCTCACACTCAGATCCTTCTTGGGGGTGGAAGCCCGACAAAGGTATCAGGAGCGTTGTCTAGCTATTTCTTGGTCTTGAGATCTGGTTGGCAACTATGCTCTTACACTCAGATCCTTTTAGAGGTGACAGCCCGACAAAGGCATCAGGATGGTTATCTAGCTATTTCTTGGTATCGAGATCTGAATGGCAACTATGCTTTCACACTCTGATCCTTCATGGGGGTTGTAGCCCGACCATTGCATCAGGAGCGCTACCCAGCTATTTCCTGGTCTTGAGATCTGGATGGCAACTATGCTCTCACACTCAGATCCTTCTTGGGGGTGGAAGTCCGACAAAGGTATCATGAGCGTTGTCTAGCTATTTCTTGGTCTTGAGATCTAGATGGCAACTATGCTCTTACACTCAAATCCATCTTGGGGGTTATAGCCTGACCAAGGCATCAGGAGGGCTGTCTTACTATTTCCTGGTAACGAGATCTGGATGGCAAATATGCTTTTACACACAGATCCTTCTTAGGGGTGGTAGCCTGACCAAGGCATCAGGAGCTCTACCTAGATATTTCGTGGTCTTGAGATCTGAATGACAACTAAGCTCTTACACTCAGACCCTTCTTAGGGGTGGTAGCCCGACAAGAGCATCAGAAGCTTTATCTAACTATTTCTTGGTCTTGAGATCTGGATAGCAACTATGCTATTACACCAAGATCCTTCTTGGGGGTGGTAGCCTGACCAAGGCATCGGGAGGGCTATCTAGCTATTTCCTGGTCTTGAGATCTGGATGACAACAATGCTCTTACACTTTGGGGTGGTTGCCCAACCAAGGCATCAGGAGTTCTATCAAGCTATTTCCTGGTCACGAGATCTGGATGGCAACTATGCTCTCACACTCAGATCCTTCTTGGGGGTTGTAGCCCGACCAAGGCATCAGGAGCGCTACCTAGCTATTTCTTGGTCTTGAGATCTGGATGACAATTATGCTCTTACACTCAGAACCTTCTTAGGGGTGGTATCCCGACAAGAGCATCAAGAGCTTTGTCTAACTATTTCTCGGTCTTGAGATCTGGATGGCAACTATGCTCTTACTCCAAGATCCTTCTTGTGGGTTGTAGCCTGACCAAGGCATCGGGAGGGCTATCTAGCTAATTCCTGGTCTTGAGATCTGGATGACAACTATGCTTTCACACTTAGACACTTCTAAGGGGCGATAGCCCGACCAAGGCATCAGGAGCACTACCCAGCTATTTCCTGGTCTTGAGATCTTGATGGCAACTATACTCTTACACTTAGACACTTCTAAGGGGCGATAGCCCGACCAAGGCATCAGGAGCACTATCTAGCTATTTCCTTGTCTTGAGATCTGGATGGCAACTATGCTATTACACTCAGATCCTTCTTGGGGGTGGTAGCCTAACCAAGGCATCGGGAGGGCTATCTGGCTATTTCCTGGTCTTGAGATCTGGATGGCAACTATGCTCTTACACCATGATCCTTCTTGTGGGTGGTAGCCTGACCAAGGCATCAAGAGGGCTATCTAGCTGTTTTCTAGTCCCGAGATATAGATGGCAACTATGCTCTTACACTCAGATCCTTCTTGGAGGTGGTAGCCTGACAAAGGCATCAGGAGCGCTATCTAGCTGTTTCCTGGTCTTGAGATCAAGATGGAAACTATGCTCTTACACTCAGATCCTTCTTAGGGGTGGTAGCCTGACCAAGGCATCGGGAGTGGTATCTAGCTATTTCCTGGTCTTGAGATCTGGATTGTAACTATGCTCTTACACTTAGATCCTTCTTGGGGTTTGTAGCCTGACCAAGGCATCGGAAATGCTATCTAGCTATTTCCTGGTCTTGAGATCTGGATGACAACTATGCTCTTACACCCAGATCCTTTTTGGGGTGGTAACCCGACCAAGGCATCAGAAGTTCTATCTAGCTATTTCCTGGTCTCGAGATCTGGATGGCAACTATGCTCTCACACTAGGATCCTTCTTGGGCGTTGTAGCCTGACCATAGCATCAGGAGCGCTACCTAGCTATTTCCTGGTCTTGAGATCTGGATGACAACTATGCTCTTACACTCAGACACTTCTTGGGGGTGGTATCCTGACAAGGGTATCAGGAGCTTTGTCTAACTATTTCTTGGTCTTGAGATCTGGATGGCAACTATGCTCTTACACCAAAATACTTCTTGGGGGTGGTAGCCTGACCAAGGCATCGGGAGGGCTATCTAGCTATTTCCTGGTCTTGAGATCTGGATGACAACTATGCTCTTACACTCAGATCCTTTTTGGGGTGGTAGCCCGACCATGGCATCAGGAGTTCTATCTAGCTATTTCCTGGTGTCGGGATCTGAATGGCAACTATGCTTTCACACTCAGATCCTTCTTGGGGGTTGTAGCCCAACCATGGCATTAGGAGCTCTACCAAGCTATTTCCTGTTCTTGAGATCTGGATGGTAATTATACTCTTACACTTAGACACTTCTAAGGGGCGTTAGCTCGACCAAGGCATCAAAAGCACTATCTAGCTATTTCCTGGTCTTGAGATCTGGATGGCAACTGTGCTCTTACACACAGACCATTCTTGGCAGTGGTAGCCTAACAAAATCATCAGGAGCGCTATCTAGCTATTTCCTGGTCTAGAGCTCAAGATGGCAACTTTGCTCTTACACTCAGATCCTTCTTAGGGGTGGTGCCTGACCAAGGCATCTGGAGCGCTATCTAGCTATATCCTTGTCTTGAGATCTGGATGGCAACTATGCTCTTACACCAAGATCCTTCTTGGGAGTTGTAGCCAGACCAAGGCCTCTGGAGGGCTATCTTGCTATTTCCTGGTCTTGAGATCTCGATGACAACTATGCTCTTACACTCAGATAATTTTTGGGGGTGGTAGCCTGACCAAGGCATCAAGAGTGCTATCTAGCTATTTCCTGGTCTTGAGATCAAGATGCAAACTATGCTCTTACACTTACATCCTTCTTAGGGGTGGTGGCCCGACCAAGGCATCAAGAGCTCTACCTTGCTATTTCCTGGTCTTGAGATCTGCATGACAACTATGCTTTTTCACTCAGACCCTTCTTAGGGGTGGTAGCTCGACAAGGGTATCAGGAGATTTATCTAACTATTTCTTGGTCTTGAGATCTGGATGACAACTATGCTCTTACACCAAGATCCTTCTTGGGGGTGTTAGCCTGACAAAGGCATCGGGAGGGTTATCTAGCTATTTCCTGGTCTTGAGATTTGGATGGTAACTATGCTCTTACACCATGATCCTTCTTATGGGTGGTAGCCTTACCAAGGCATCAAGAGGGCTATCTAGTTGTTTTCAAGTTCCGAGATTTAGATGACAACTATGCTCTTGCACTCAGATCCTTCTTGAGGGTTTAAGCCTGACCAAGGCATCAGGAGCGCTACCGAGCTATTTACTTGTCTTGAGATCTGAATGGAAACTATGCTCTTACACTCAGATCCATCTTGAGGGTGGTAGCACGACCAAGGCATTAGAAGGGCTATCTAGCTATTTCCTGGTCCCGAGATCTGGATGGCAACTTTTCTTTTACACTCAGATCCTTCTTAAGGATGGTAGCCTGACCAAGGCATCAGGAGCTCTACCTAGCTATATCCTTGTCTTGAGATCTTGATGACAACTATGCTCTTACACTCAGACCCTTCTTGGGGGTGGTAGCCCGACAAGGGCATCAGGAGCTTTATCTAACTATTTCTTGGTCTTGAGGTCTGGATGACAACTATGCTCTTACACTCAGATCCTTTTTGGGGTGGTAGCCCGACCAAGGCATCAGAAGTTCTATCTAGCTATTTCCTGGTCTGAAGATCTGGATGGCCACTATGCTCTCACACTTGGATCCTTTTTGGGGGTTGTAGCCCGACCAAGGCATCAGGAGCGCTACCTAGCTATTTCCTGGTATTAAGATCTGGATGACAATTATGCTCTTACATTCAGACCCTTCTTGGGGGTGGTAGCCCGACAAGAGCATCAGAAGCTTTATCTAACTATTTCTTGGTCTTAAGATCTGGATGGCAACTATGCTCTTACACCAGGATCCTTTTTGGGGGTGGTATCCTAACCAAGGCATCGGGAGGGCTGTCTAGCTATTTCTTGGTCTTAAGATCTGGATGACAACTATGCTCTTAAACTCAGATCCTTTTTGGGGTGGTAGCCTGACCAAGGCATCAACAGTTCTATCTAGCTATTTCCTGATCTTGAGATCAAGATGGCAACTATGCTCTTACACTTACATCCTTCTTTGGGGTGGTAGCCTGACCAAGGCATCAAGAGCTCTACCTTGCTATTTCCTGGTCTTGAGATCTGCATGGCAACTATGCTCTTACACTAATATCCTTCTTGCGGGTGGTAGCCTGACCAAGGCATCGGGAGGGCTATCTAGCTATTTCCTTGTCTTGAGATCTGGATGACAACTATGCTCTAACACTCATATTCTTTTTGGGGTGGAAGCCCAACCAAGGCATCAGGAGTTCTATCTAGCTATTTCCAGGTCTCGAGATCGGGATGGCAACTATGCTCTCACACTTAGATCCTTCTTAGGGGTTTTAGCCCGACCAAGGCATCAGGAGCGCTACCTAGCTATTTCCAGGTCCTGAGATCTGGATAACAACTATGCTCTTACACTCAGACCCTTCTTGGGATTGGTAGCCTGACAAGGGCATCGGGAGCTTTGTCTAACTATTTGTTTGTCTTGAGATCTGGATGGCAACTATGCTCTTACACCAAGATCCTTCTTGGGGGTTGAACCCTGACCAAGGCATCGGGAGAGCTATCTAGCTATTTCCTGGTCTTGAGATCTGGATGACAACTATGCTCTTACACTCAGATCCTTTTTGGGGTGGTAACCCGACCAAGGCATCAGGAGTTCTATCTAGCTATTTCCTGGTATCGAGATCCTAATGGCAAATATGCTTTCACACTCAGATCCTTCTTGGGGGTTGTAGCCTGACCATGGCATCATTAGCGCTACCCAGCAATTTCCTGGTCTTGAAATCTGGATGGCAACTATACTCTTACACTAAGACACTTCTAAGAGGTGGTAGCCCGACCAAGGCATCAGGAGCGCTTTCTAGCTATTTCCCGGTCTTGAGATCTGGATGGCATCTATGCTCTTACACTTAGATCCTTCTTGGGGGTGGTAGCCTGACCACGGCATCGGGAGGGATATCTAGCTATTTCCTGGTCTTGAGATATGGATGGTAACTATGCTCTTACACCGTGATCCTTCTTGTGGGTGGTAGCCTGACCAAGGCATCAAGAGGGCAATCTAGCTATTTTCTAGTCATGAGATCTAGATGCCAACAATTCTCTCACACTCAGATCCTTCTTGGGGGTGGTAACCTGACCAAGGCATCAGAAGCGCTACCTAGCTATTTCCATGTCTTGAGATCTGAATGGGAACTATGCTCTTACACTCAGATCCATCTTGAGGGTGGTAGCCTGACAAGAGCATCAGAAGCTTTATCTAACTATTTCTTGGTCTTGAGATCTGGATGGCAACTATGCTCTTACACCAAAACCATTTTTGGGGGTGGTAGCCTGACCAAGGCATCAGGAGGGTTGTCTAGATATTTCTTGGTCTTGAGATCTGGATGACAACTATGCTCTTACACTCAGATCCTTTTTGGGGTGGTAGCCCGACCAAGGCATCAGAAGTTCTATCTAGCTATTGACTGGTATCGAGATCTGAATGGCAACTATTCTTTCACACTCAGATCCTTCTTGCGGGTGGAAGCCCGACTAAGGCATCAGGAGCGCTATCTTGCTATTTCCTGGTCTTAAGATCTGGATGGCAACTATGCTCTTACACTCAAATCCATCTTAGGGGTGGTAGCTTGACCAAGGCATCAAGAGGGTTGTCTAACTATTTTCTAGTCCCGAGATCTGGATGGCAACTATGCTTTTATACTCAGATCCTTCTTAGGGGTGGTAGCCCGACCAAGGCATCAGGAGCTCTACCTAGCTATTTCCTGGTCTTGAGATCTGGATGACAACTATGCTCTTACACTCAGACTCTTCTTGGGGGTGGTAGCCCGACAAGGGCATCAAGAGCTTTATCTAACTATTTCTTGGTCTTGAGATCTGGATGACAACTATGCTCCTACACCAAGATCCTTCTTTGGGGTTGTAGCCTGACCAAGGCATCAAGAGGGCTATCTAGCTATTTCCTGGTCTTGAGATCTGGATGACAACTATGCTCTTACAATCAGATCATTTTTGGGGTGGTAGACCGACCAAGGCATCATTAGTTCTACCTAGCTATTTAATGGTCTCGAGATCTGGATGGCAACTATGCCCTCACACTCGGATCCTTCTTGGGGGTTGTAGCCCGATCAAGGTATCAGTAGCGCTACCTAGCTATTTTCTGGTCTTGAGATCTGGATGACAATTATGCTCTTACACTCAGACACTTCTTGGGGGTGATATCCCGATAAGGGTATCAGGAGCTTTGTCTAACTATTTCTTGGTCTTGAGATCTGGATGGCAACTATGCTCTTACACCAAGATACTTCTTGGGGGTGGTAGCCTGATCAAGGCATCGGGAGGGCTATCTAGTTATTTCCTGGTCTTGAGATCTGGATGACAACTATGCTTTTACACTCAGATCCTTTTTGGGGTGGTAGCCCGACAATGGCATCAGGAGTTCTATCTAGCTATTTCCTGGTGTCGGGATCTTAATGGCAACTATGCTTTCACACTAAGATCCTTCTTGGAGGTTGTAGCCCAACCATGGCATCAGGAGCGCTACCAAGCTATTTCCTGTTCTTGAGATCTAGATGATAAATATACTCTTACACTTAGACACTTCTAAGGGGAGGTAGCCCGACCAAGGCATCAGGAGCGCTATCTCGCTATTTCCTGGTCTTGAGATCTGGATGGCAACTGTGCTCTTACACTCAGATCCTTCTTGGGGGTGGTAGCCTAACCAAGGCATCGGGAGGGCTATCTAGCGATTTCCTGGTCTTGAGATCTAGATGGCAACTATGCTCTTACACCATGATCCTTCTTGTGGGAGGTAGCCTGACCAAGGCATCAAGAGGGCTAACTAGCTGTTTTCTAGTCCCGAGATCTAGATGGCAACTATGCTCTTACACTCATATCCTTCTTGGAGGTCGTAGCATGACCAAGGCATCAGGAGTGCTATCTAGCTATTTCCTGGTCTTGAGATCTGGATGGCAACTATGCTCTTACACCAAGATCCTTCTTGGGGGTGGTAGCCTAACCAAGGCATCGGGAGGGCTATCTAGCTATTTCCTGGTCTTGAGATATGGATGGCAACTATGCTCTTACACTAAAATCCATCTTGGGGGTGGTAGCTTGACCAAGGCATCGAAAGGGTTGTCTAATTTTTTTCTAGTCCCGAGATCTGGATGGCAACTATGCTTTTACACTCAGATCCTACTTAGGGGTGGTAGCCCGACCAAGGCATCAGGAGCTCTACCTAGCTATTTCCTGATCTTGAGATCTGGATGACAACTATGCTCTGACACTCAGACCCTTTTTGGGGGCGGTAGCCCGACAAGGGCATCAGTAGCTTTATCTAACTATTTCTTGGTCTTGAAATCTGGATGACAACTATGCTCTTACACCAAGATCCTTCTTTGGGGTTGTAGCCTGACCAAGGCATCAAGAGGGCTATCTAGCTATTTCCTGGTCTTAAGATCTGGATGACAACTATGCTCTTACAATCAGATCCTTTTTGGGGTGGTAGACCGACCAAGGTATCATGAGTTCTACCTAGCTATTTAATGGTCTCGAGATCTGGATGGCAACTATGCTCTCACACTCGGATCCTTCTTGGGGGTTGTAGCCCGACCAAGGCATCAGTAGCGCTACCTAGCTATTTCCTGGTCTTGAGATATGCATGACAACTATGCTCTTACACTCAGACACTTCTTGGGGGTGGTAGCTCGACAAGGGCAACAAGAGCTTTGTCTATCTATTTCTTGGTCTTGAGATCTGGATGGCAACTATGCTCTTACACCAAGATACTTCTTGGGGGTGGTAGCCTGACCAAGGCATCGGGAGGGCTATCTAGTTATTTCCTGTTCTTGAGATCTGGATGACAACTATGCTCTTACACTCAGATCCTTTTTGGGTTGGTAGCCCGACAATGGCATCAGGAGTTCTATCTAGCTATTTCCTGGTGTCGGGATCTGAATGGCAACTATGCTTTCTCACTCAGATCCTTCTTGGAGGTTGTAGCCCAACCATGGCATCAGGAGCGCTACCAAGCTATTTCCTGTTCTTGAGATCTGGATGGTAAATATACTCTTACACTTAGACACTTCTAAGGGGTGGTAGCCTGACCAAGGCATCGGGAGGGCTATCTAGCTATTTCCTGGTCTTGAGATCTGGATGACAATTATGCTCTTACACTCAGATCCTTTTTGGGGTTGTAACCCGACCAAGGCATCAGGAGTTCTATCTAACTATTTCCTGGTCTCGAAATCTGGATGGCAACTATGCTCTCACACTTGGATCCTTCTTGGGGGTTGTACCCGACCAAGGCATCAGGAGCGCTACCTAGCTATTTCTTGGTTTTGAGATCTGGATGACAACTATGCTCTTACACTCAGACCCTTCTTGGAGGTGGTAGCCCGACAAGGGCATCAGGAGTTTTGTCTAGCTATTTCTTGGTCTTGAGATCTGGATGGCAACTATGCTCTTACTCCAAGATCCTTCTAAGGGGTGGTAGCCTGACCAAGGCATCTGGAGGCCTATTTAGCTATTTCCTGGTCTTGAAATCTGGATGACAACTATGCTCTTACACTTAGATCCTTTTTGGGGTGGTAGCCAAACCAAGGCATCAGGAGTTCTATCTAGCTATTTCCTGGTATCGAGATCTGAATGGGAACTATGCTTTCACACTGAGATCTTTCTTGGGGGTTATAGCCCGACCATGGCATCAGGAGCGCTACCCAGCAATTTCCTGGTCTTGAGATCTGGGTGGGAACTATGCTTTTACACTCAGATCCTTCTTGGGGGTGGTAGCCTAACCAAGGCATCGAGAGGGCTATCTAGCTATTTCCTGGTCTTGAGATCTGGATGGCAACTATGCTCTTACACCATGATCCTTCCTGTGGGTGGTAGCCTGACCAAGGCATCAAGAGGGCTATCTAGCTATTTTATAGTCCCGAGATCTAGATGGCAACTATGCTCTTACACTCAGATCCTTCTTGGAGGTGGTAGCCGGACAAAGGCATCAGGAGCGCTATCCAGCTGTTTCCTGGTCTTGAGATCAAGATGGCAACAATACTCTTACAGATCCTTCTTAGGGGTGGTAGCCTGACCAAGGCATCGGGAGCGCTATCTAGCTATTTCCTGGTCTTGAGATCTTGATTGCAACTATGCTCTTACACCAAGAACCTTCTTGAGGGTGGTAGCCTGACCAAGGCATTGGGAGGGCTATATAGCTATTTCCTGTTCTTGAGATCTAGATGACAACTATGCTTTTACACTCAGATCCTTTTTGGGGTGGCAGCCCGACCAAGGCATCAGGAGTTCTATCTAGCTATTTCCTGGTATCGAGATCTGAATAAGAACTATGCTTTCACACTCAGATCCTTCTTGGGGGTTGTAGCCCAACCATGGCATCAGGAGCGCTACCCAGCAATTTCCTGGTCTTGAGATCTGGATGGCAACTATACTCTCACACTTAGACACTTCGAAAGGGGTGGTAGCCCGACCAAGGCTTCGGGAGCGCTATCTAGCTATTTCCTAGTCTTGAGATCTGGATGGCAACTATGCTTTTACACTCAGATCCTTCTTGGGGGTGGTAGCCTGACCAAGGCATCGGGAGGGATATCTAGCTATTTCTTGGTCTTGAGATCTGGATGGCAACTATGCTCTTACACCATGATCCTTCTTTTGGGTGGTAGCCTGACCAAGGCATCAAGAGGGCTATCTAGCTGTTTTCTAGTCCCGAGATCTAGATGGCAACTATACTCTTACACTTAGATCCTTCTTGGGGGTGGTAGCCTGACTAAGGCATCAGGAGCGCTATCTATCTATTTCCTGGTCATGAGATCAATATGGCAACTATACTCTTACACTTAGATCCTTCTTACGGGTGGTAGCCTGACTAAGGCATCGGGAGCGCTATCTAGCTATTTCCTTGTCTTGAGATCTGAATGGCAACTATTCTCTTACACCAATATCCTTCTTGGGGGTGGTATGCTGACCAAGGCATCGGGAGGGCTATCTAGCTATTTTCTGGTCTTGAGATCTGGATGACAACTTTGCTCTTATACTCAGATCCTTCTTGAGGGTGGTAGCCTGACCAAGGCATCGGGAATTCTCTCTAGCTATTTCCTAGTCTTGAGATCAAGATGGAAACTATGCTCTTACACTCACATCCTTATTAGGGGTGGTAGCCTGACCAAGGCATCAGGAGCTCTACCTTGCTATTTCCTGGTCTTGAGATCTGCATGACAACTATGCTCTTACACTCAGACCCTTCTTGGGGGTGGTAGCTCGACAAGGGCAACATGAGCTTTATCTAACTATTTCTTGGTCTTAAGATCTGGATGGCAACTATGCTCTTACACCAAGATCCTTCTTGGGGGTTGTAGCCTGACCATTGCCTCAAGAGCGCTACCTAGCTATTTCCTGGTCTTGAGATCTGGATGACAACTATGCTCTTACACTCAGACCATTCCTAGGGTGGTAGCCCGACCAAGGCATCAGAAGTTCTATCTAGCTATTTCCTGGTATCGGTATCTGAAGGGCAACTATGCTTTCAGACTCAGATCCTTCTTGGGGGTTATAGCCCGACCATGGCATCAGGAGCGCTACCCAACTATTTCCTGGTCTTGAGATCTGGATGACAACTATGCTCTTACAATCAGATTCTTTTTGGGGTGGTAGCCCAACCAAGGCATCAGGAGTTCTATCTAGCTATTTCCTGGTATCGAGATCTGAATGGCAACTATGCTTTTATACTCAGATCCTTCTTGGGGGTGATAGCCTGACCATGGCATCAGGAGCACTACCCAGCTATTTCCTGGTCTTTAGATCTGGATGGCAACTATGCTCTTACACCATGATTTTTCTTGTGGGTGGTAGCCTGACCAAGGAATCAAGAGGGCTATTTAACTGTTTTCAAGTCCCGAGATCTAGATGGCAACTATGCTCTTACACTCAAATCCTTCTTGGGGGTGGTAGCCTGACCAAGGCATCGGGAGCGCTATCTAGCTATTTCTTGTTCTTGAGATCAAGATGGCAACAATGCTATTACACAAAGATCCTTCTTAGGGGTGGTAGCCTAACCAAGGCATCGGGAGCGCTATCTAGCTATTTCCTGGTCTTGAGATCTGGATTGCAACTATGCTTTTACACCAAGATCCTTCTCGGGGGTGGTAGCCTGACCAAGGCATCGGGAGGGCTATCTAACTATTTCCTGGTCTTGAGATCTGGATGACAACTATGCTCTTACACTCAGATCCTTTTTGGGGTGGTAGCCTAACCAAGGCATCAGAAGTTCTATCTAGCTATTTCCTGGTCTCGAGATCTGGATGTCAACTATGCTCTTACACTAGGATCCTTCTTGGGGGTTTTAGCTTGACCATAGCATCAGGAGCGCTACCTAGCTATTTCCTGGTCTTGAGATCTGGATGACGAATATGCTCTTACACTCAGATCATTTTTGGAGTGCTAGCCCGACCAAGGCATCAGGAGTTCTATCTAGCTATTTCCTGGTATCGAGATCTGAATGGCAACTTTGCTTTCACACTCAGATCCTTCTTGGGGGTTGTAGCCTAACCATGGCATCATGAGCGCTACCCAGCTATTTCCTGGTCTTTAGATCTGGATGGCAACTATGCTCTTACACCATGATCCTTCTTTTGGGTGGTAGCCTGACCAAGGCATCAAGAGGGATATCTAGCTGTTTTCTAGTCCCGAGATCTAGATGGCAACTATGCTCCAACACTCAGATCCTTCTTGGGGGTGGTAGCCTGACCAAGACATCAGGAGTGCTATCTAGCTATTTCCTGGTCTTGAGATCAAGATGGAAACTATGCTCTTACACTCACATCCTTTTTGGAGTGATAGCCTGACCATGGCATCAGGAGCACTACCCAGCTATTTCCTGGTCTTTAGATCTGGATGGCAACTACGCTCTTACACCATGATCCTTCTCTTAGGTGGTAGCCTGACCAAGACATCAAGGGGGATATCTAGCTGTTTTCTAGTCCCGTGATCTAAATGGCAACTGTGCTCTAACACTCAGATCCTTCTTGGGGGTGGTAGCCTGACCAAGACATCAGGAGCGCTATCTAGCTATTTCCTGGTCTTGAGATTAAGATGGAAACTATGCTCTTACACTCACATCCTTATTAGGGGTGGTAGCCTGACCAAGGCATTAGGAGCTCTACCTTGCTATTTCCTTGTCTTGAGATCTGTATGACAACTATGCTCTTACACTCAGACCCTTCTTAGGGGGGGGTAGCTCGACAAGGGCAACAGGAGCTTTATCTTACTATTTCTTGGTCTTGAGATCTGGATGGCAACAATGCTCTTACACTAAGATCCTTCTTGGGCGTTGTAGCCCGACCATAGCATCAGGAGCGCTACCTAGCTATTTCATGGTCTTGAGATCTGGATGACAACTATGCTCTTACACTCAGACACTTCTTGGGGGTGGTATCCCGACAAGGGTATCAGGAGCTTTGTCTAACTATTTCTTGGTCCTGAGATCTGGATGGCAACTATGCTCTTACACCAAGATACTTCTTGGGGGTGGTAGCCTGACCAAGGCAACGGGAGGGCTATCTAGCTATTTCCTGGTCTTGAGATCTGGATGATAACTATGCTCTTACACTCAGATAATTTTTGGGGTGGTAGCCTGACCATGGCATCAGGAGTTCTATCTAGCTATTTCCTGGTGTCGGGATCTGAATGGCAACTATGCTTTCACACTCAGATCCTTCTTGGGGGTTGTAGCCCAACAATGGCATTAGGAGCTCTACCAAGCTATTTCCTGTTCTTGAGATCTGGATGGTAACTATACTCTTACACTTAGACACTTCTAAGGGGCGTTAACCCGACCAAGGCATCAGGAGCGCTATCTAGCTATTTTTTGGTCTTGAGATCTGGATGGCAACTGTGCTCTTACACTCAGACCATTCTTGGCGGTGGTAGTCTAACCAAGGCATCGGGAGGGCTATCTAGCTATTTCCTGGTCTTGAGATCTGGATGGCAACTATGCTCTTACACCATGATCCTTCTTGTGGGTGGTAGCCTTACCAAGGCGTCAAGAGGGCTAACTAGCTGTTTTCTAGTCCCGATATCTAGATGGCAACTATGCTCTTACACTCAGATCCTTCTTGGAGGTCCTAGGCTGACCAAGGCATCAGGAGCGCTACCTAGCTATTTCCTGGTCTTGAGATCTAGATGGTAACTATGCTCTTACACCAAGATCCTTCTTGGGGGTGGTAGCCTAACCAAGGCATCGGGAGGGCTATCTAGCTATTTCTTGGTCTTGAGATCTGGATGACAACTATGCTCTTACACTCAGTTCCTTCTTGGGGGTGGTAGCCTGACCAAGGCATCGGGAGTGCTATCTAGCTATTTCCTGGTCTTGAGATCAAGATGGAAAATATGCTCTTACACACACATCCTTATTAGGGGTGGTAGCCTGACCACGGCATCAGGAGCTGTACCTTGCTATTTCCTGGTCTTGAGATCTGCATGACAACTATGCTCTTACACTCAGACCCTTCTTGGGGGTGGTAGCTCGACAAGGGCAACATGAGCTTTATCTAACTATTTCTTGGTCTTGAGATTTGGATAGCAACTATGCTCTCACACTTGGATCCTTCTTGGGGGTTGTACCCGACCAAGGCATCAAGAGCGCTACCTAGCTATTTCCTGGTCTTGAGATCTGGATGACAACTATGCTCTTACACTCAGACCCTTCTTGGGGGTGGTAGCCCGACAAGGGCATCAAGAGTTTGTCTAACTATTTCTTGGTCTTGAGATCTGGATGGCAACTATGCTCTTACTCCAAGATCCTTCTAAGGGGTGGTAGCCTGACCAAGGCATCGTGAGGGCTATGTAGCTATTTCCTGGTCTTGAGATCTGGTTGACAACTATGCTCTTACACTAAGATCCTTTTTGGGGTGGTAGCCAAACCAAGGCATCAGGAGTTCTATCTAGCTATTTCCTGGTATCGATATCTGGATGGCAACTATGCTTTTACACTCAGATCCTTCTTGGCGGTGGTAGCCTGACCAAGGCATCCGGAGGGCTATCTAGCTATTTCCTGGTCTTGAGATCTGGATGGCAACTATGCTCTTACACCATTATCCTTCTTTTGGGTGGTAGCCTGACCAAGGCATCAAGAGGGCTATCCAGCTGTTTTCTAGTCCCGAGATCTAGATGGCAACTATGCTCTTACACTCAGATCCTTCTAAGGGGTGGTAGCCTGACCAAGGCATCAGGAGCGCTATCTAGCTATTTCCTGGTCATGAGATCAAGATGGCAACTATGCTCTTACACTTAGATCCTTCTTACGGGTGGTAGCCTGACCAAGGCATCGGGAGCGCTATCTAGCTATTTCCTGGTCTTGAGATCTGAATGGCAACTATTCTCTTACACCAAGATCCTTCTTGGGGGTGGTATGCTGACCAAGGCATCGGGAGGGCTATCTAGCTATTTTCTGGTCTTGAGATCTGGATGACAACTATGCTCTTACACTCACATCCTTATTAGGGGTGGTAGCCTGACCAAGGCATCAGGAGCTCAACCTTGCTATTTCCTGGTCTTGAGATCTGCATGACAACTATGCTCTTACACTCAGACCCCTCTTGGGGGTTGTAGCCCGAACATTGCATTAGGAGCGCTACCTAGCTATTTCCTGGTCTTGAGATCTGGATGGCAACTATACTCTTACACTTAGACACTTCTAAGGGGCGGTAGTTCGACCAAGGCATCATGAGTGCTATCAAGCTATTTCCTGGTCTTGAGATCTGGATAGCAACTATGCTCTTACAGTTAGATCCTTATTGGGGGTGGTAGCCTAACCAAGGCATCGGGAGGGCTATCTGGCTATTTCCTGGTCTTGAGATCTGGATGGCAACTATGCTCTTACACCATGATCCTTCTTGTGGGTGGTAGCCTGACCAAGGCTTCAAGAGGGCTATCTAGCTGTTTTCTAGTCCCGAGATCTAGATGGCAACTATGCTCTTGCACTCAGATCCTTCTCGGAGGTGGTAGCCTGACAAAGGCATCAGGAGAGCTATCTAGCTGTTTCCTGGTCTTGAGATCAAGATGGCAACTATGCTCTTACACTCACATCCTTCTTAGGGGTGGTAGCCTGACCAAGGCATCGGGAGCGCTATCTAGCTATTTCCTGGTCTTGAGATCTTGATGGCAACTATGCTCTTACACCAAGAACCTTCTTGGGGGTGGTAGCCTGACCAAGGGATTGGGAGGGCTATCTAGCTATTTCCTGGTCTTGAGATCTGGATGACAACTATGCTTTTACACTCAGATCCTCTTTGTGGTGGTAGCCCGACCAAGGCATCAGGAGTTCTATCTAGCTATTTCCTGGTATCGAGATCTGAATGGGAACTATGCTTTCACACTCAGATCCTTCTTGGGGGTTGTAGCCCAACCATGGCATCAGGATCGCTACCCAGCAATTTCCTGGTCTTGAGATCTGGATGGCAACTATACTCTTACACTTAGACACTTCTAAGGGGTTGTAGCCCGACCAAGGCATCGGGAGCGCTATCTAGGTATTTCCTGGTCTTGAGATCTGGATGGCAACTATGCTTTTACACTCAGATCCTTCTTGGCGGTGGTAGCCTGACCAAGGCATCCGGAGGGCTATCTAGCTATTTCCTGGTCTTGAGATCTGGATGGCAACTATGCTCTTACACCATTATCCTTCTTTTGGGTGGTAGTCTGACCAAGGCATCAAGAGGGCTATCTAGCTGTTTTCTAGTCCCGAGATCTAGATGCCAACTATGCTCTTACACTCAGATCCTTCTAAGGGGTGGTAGCCTGACCAAGGCATCAGGAGCGCTATCTAGCTATTTCCTGGTCATGAGATCAAGATGGCAACTATGCTCTTACACTTAGATCCTTCTTACGGGTGGTAGCCTGACCAAGGCATCGGGAGCGCTATCTAGCTATTTCCTGGTCTTGAGATCTGAATGGCAACTATTCTCTTACACCAAGATCCTTCTTGGGGGTGGTATGCTGACCAAGGCATCGGGAGGGCTATCTAGCTATTTTCTGGTCTTGAGATCTGGATGACAACTATGCTCTTACACTCACATCCTTATTAGGGGTGGTAGCCTGACCAAGGCATCAGGAGCTCTACCTTGCTATTTCCTGGTCTTGAGATCTGCATGACAACTATGCTCTTACACTCAGACCCCTCTTGGGGGTGGTAGCTCGACAAGGGCAACATGAGCTTTATCTAACTATTTCTTGGTCTTAAGATCTAGATGGCAACTATGCTCTTACACCAAGATCCTTCTTGGGGGTTGTAGCCCGAACATTGCATCAGGAGCGCTACCTAGCTATTTCCTGGTCTTGAGATCTGGATGACAACTATGCTCTTACACTCAGACCATTCTTAGGGTGGTAGCCCGACAAAGGCATCAGAAGTTCTATCTAGCTATTTCCTGGTATCGATATCTGAAGGGCAACTATGCTTTCACACTCATATCCTTCTTGGGGTTTGTAGCCCGACCATGGCATCAGGAGCGCTACCCAACTATTTCCTGGTCTTGAGATCTGCATGACAACTATGCTCTTACACTCAGATCCTTTTTGGGGTGGTAGCCCGACCAAGGCATCAGGAGTTCTATTTAGCTATTTCCTGGTATCGAGATCTGAATGGCAACTATGCTTTCATACTCAGATCCTTCTTGGGGGTGATAGCCTGACCATTGCATCAGGAGCATTACCCAGCTATTTCCTGGTCTTTAGATCTGGATGGCAACTATGCTCTTACACCATTATCCTTCTTTTGGGTGGTAGCCTGACCAAGGCATCAAGAGGGCTATCTAGCTGTTTTCTAGTCCCGAGATCTAGATGGCAACTATGCTCTTACACTCAGATCCTTCTAAGGGGTGGTAGCCTGACCAAGGCATCAGGAGCGCTATCTAGCTATTTCCTGGTCATGAGATCAAGATGGCAACTATGCTCTTACACTTAGATCCTTCTTACGGGTGGTAGCCTGACCAAGGCATCGGGAGCGCTATCTAGCTATTTCCTGGTCTTGAGATCTGAATGGCAACTATTCTCTTACACCAAGATCCTTCTTGGGGGTGGTATGCTGACCAAGGCATCGGGAGGGCTATCTAGCTATTTTCTGGTCTTGAGATCTGGATGACAACTATGCTCTTACACTCACATCCTTATTAGGGGTGGTAGCCTGACCAAGGCATTAGGAGCTCTACCTTGCTATTTCCTGGTCTTGAGATCTGCATGACAACTATGCTCTTACACTCAGACCCCTCTTGGGGGTGGTAGCTCGACAAGGGCAACATGAGCTTTATCTAACTATTTCTTGGTCTTAAGATCTGGATGGCAACTATGCTCTTACACCAAGATCCTTCTTGATGGTTGTATCCCGAACATTGCATCAGGAGCGCTACCTAGTTATTTCCTGGTCTTGAGATCTGGTTGACAACTATGCTCTTACACTCAGACAATTCTTAGGGTGGTAGCCCGACAAAGGCATCAGAAGTTCTATCTAGCTATTTCCTGGTATCGATATCTGAAGGGCAACTATGCTTTCACACTCAGATCCTTCTTGGGGTTTGTAGCCCGACCATGGCATCAGGAGCGCTACCCAACTATTTCCTGGTCTTGAGATCTGGATGACAACTATGCTCTTACACTCAGATCCTTTTTGGGGTGGTAGCCTGACCAAGGCATCGGGAGCGCTATCCAGCTATTTCCTGGTCTTGAGATCTGGATGGCAACTATGCTTTTACACTCAGATCCTTCTTGGCGGTGGTAGCCTGACCAAGGCATCCGGAGGGCTATCTAGCTATTTCCTGGTCTTGAGATCTGGATGGCAACTATGCTCTTACACCATTATCCTTCTTTTGGGTGGTAGCCTGACCAAGGCATCAAGAGGGCTATCTAGCTGTTTTCTAGTCCCGAGATCTAGATGGCAACTATGCTCTTACACTCAGATCCTTATAAGGGGTGGTAGCCTGACCAAGGCATCAGGAGCGCTATCTAGCTATTTCCTGGTCATGAGATCAAGATGGCAACTATGCTCTTACACTTAGATCCTTCTTACGGGTGGTAGCCTGACCAAGGCATCGGGAGCGCTTTCTAGCTATTTCCTGGTCTTGAGATCTGAATGGCAACTATTCTCTTACACCAAGATCCTTCTTGGGGGTGGTATGCTGACCAAGGCATCGGGAGGGCTATCTAGCTATTTTCTGGTCTTGAGATCTGGATGACAACTATGCTCTTACACTCACATCCTTATTAGGGGTGGTAGCCTGACCAAGGCATCAGGAGCTCTACCTTGCTATTTCCTGGTCTTGAGATCTGCATGACAACTATTCTCTTACAGTCAGACCCCTCTTGGGGGTGGTAGCTCGACAAGGGCAACATGAGCTTTATCTAACTATTTCTTGGTCTTAAGATCTGGATGGCAACTATGCTCTTACACCAAGATCCTTCTAGGGGGTTGTAGCCCGAACATTGCATCAGGAGCGCTACCTAGCTATTTCCTGGTCTTGAGATCTGGATGACAACTATGCTCTTACACTCAGACCATTCTTAGGGTGGTAGCCCGACAAAGGCATCAGAAGTTCTATCTAGCTATTTCCTGGTATCGATATCTGAAGGGCAACTATGCTTTCACACTCAGATCCTTCTTGGGGGTGGTAGCCTGACCAAGGCATTGGGAGGGCTATCTAGCTATTTCCTGGTCTTGAGATCTGGATGACAACTATGCTTTTACACTCAGATCCTCTTTGTGGTGGTAGCCCGACCAAGGCATCAGGAGTTCTATCTAGCTATTTCCTGGTATCGAGATCTGAATGGGAACTATGCTTTCACACTCAGATCCTTCTTGGGGGTTGTAGCCCAACCATGGCATCAGGAGCGCTACCCAGCAATTTCCTGGTCTTGAGATCTGGATGGCAACTATACTCTTACACTTAGACACTTCTAAGGGGTGGTAGCCTGACCAAGGCATCGGGAGCGCTATCTAGCTATTTCCTGGTCTTGAGATCTGGATGGCAACTATGCTTTTACACTCAGATCCTTCTTGGCGGTGGTAGCCTGACCAAGGCATCCGGAGGGCTATCTAGCTATTTCCTGGTCTTGAGATCTGGATGGCAACTATGCTCTTACACCATTATCCTTCTTTTGGGTGGTAGCCTGACCAAGGCATCAAGAGGGCTATCTAGCTGTTTTCTAGTCCCGAGATCTAGATGGCAACTATGCTCTTACACTCACATCCTTCTAAGGGGTGGTAGCCTGACCAAGGCATCAGGAGCGCTATCTAGCTATTTCCTGGTCATGAGATCAAGATGGCAACTATGCTCTTACACTTAGATCCTTCTTACGCGTGGTAGCCTAACCAAGGCATCGGGAGCGCTATCTAGCTATTTCCTGGTCTTGAGATCTGAATGGCAACTATTCTCTTACACCAAGATCCTTATTGGGGGTGGTATGCTGACCAAGGCATCGGGAGGGCTATCTAGCTATTTTCTGGTCTTGAGATCTGGATGACAACTATGCTCTTACACTCACATCCTTATTAGGGGTGGTAGCCTGACCAAGGCATCAGGAGCTCTACCTTGCTATTTCCTGGTCTTGAGATCTGCATGACAACTATGCTCTTACACTCAGACCCCTCTTGGGGGTGGTAGCTCGACAAGGGCAACATGAGCTTTATCTAACTATTTCTTGGTCTTAAGATCTGGATGGCAACTATGCTCTTACACCAAGATCCTTCTTGGGGGTTGTAGCCCGAACATTGCATCAGGAGCGCTACCTAGCTATTTCCTGGTCTTGAGATCTGGATGACAACTATGCTCTTACACTCAGACCATTCTTAGGGTGGTAGCCCGACAAAGGCATCAGAAGTTCTATCTAGCTATTTCCTGGTATCGATATCTGAAGGGCAACTATGCTTTCACACTCAGATCCTTCTTGGGGTTTGTAGCCCGACCATGGCATCAGGAGCGCTACCCAACTATTTCCTGGTCTTGAGATCTGCATGACAACTATGCTCTTACACTCAGATCCTTTTTGGGGTGGTAGCCCGACCAAGGCATCAGGAGTTCTATTTAGCTATTTCCTGGTATCGAGATCTGAATGGCAACTATGCTTTCATACTCAGATCCTTCTTGGGGGTGATAGCCTGACCATGGCATCAGGAGCACTACCCAGCTATTTCCTGGTCTTTAGATCTGGATGGCAACTATGCTCTTACACCATTATCCTTCTTTTGGGTGGTAGCCTGACCAAGGCATCAAGAGGGCTATCTAGCTGTTTTCTAGTCCCGAGATCTAGATGGCAACTATGCTCTTACACTCAGATCCTTCTAAGGGGTGGTAGCCTGACCAAGGCATCAGGAGCGCTATCTAGCTATTTCCTGGTCATGAGATCAAGATGGCAACTATGCTCTTACACTTAGATCCTTCTTACGGGTGGTAGCCTGACCAAGGCATCGGGAGCGCTATCTAGCTATTTCCTGGTCTTGAGATCTGAATGGCAACTATTCTCTTACACCAAGATCCTTCTTGGGGGTGGTATGCTGACCAAGGCATCGGGAGGGCTATCTAGCTATTTTCTAGTCTTGAGATCTGGATGACAACTATGCTCTTACACTCACATCCTTATTAGGGGTGGTAGCCTGACCAAGGCATCAAGAGCTCTACCTTGTTATTTCCTGGTCTTGAGATCTGCATGACAACTATGCTCTTACACTCAGACCCCTCTTGGGGGTGGTAGCTCGACAAGGGCAACATGAGCTTTATCTAACTATTTCTTGGTCTTAGGATCTGGATGGCAACTATGCTCTTACACTAAGATCCTTCTTGGGCGTTGTAGCCCGACCATAGCATCAGGAGCGCTACCTAGCTATTTCCTGGTCTTGAGATCTGGATGACAACTATTCTCTTACACTCAGACCATTTTTAGGGTGGTAGCCCGACCAAGGCATCAGAAGTTCTATCTAGCTATTTCCTGGTATCGATATCTGAAGGGCAACTATGCTTTCACACTCAGATCCTTCTTGGGGTTTGTAGCCCGACCATGGCAACAGGAGCGCTACCCAACTATTTCCTGGTCTTGAGATCTGCATGACAACTATGCTCTTACACTCAGATCCTTTTTGGGGTGGTAGCCCGACCAAGGCTTCAGGAGTTCTATTTAGCTATTTCCTGGTATCGAGATCTGAATGGCAACTATGCTTTCATACTCAGATCCTTCTTAGGGGTGATAGCCTGACCATGGCATCAGGAGCACTACCCAGCTATTTCCTGGTCTTTAGATCTGGATGGCAACTATGCTCTTACACCATTATCCTTCTTTTGGGTGGTAGCCTGACCAAGGCATCAAGAGGGCTATCTAGCTGTTTTTTAGTCTCGAGATCTAGATGGCAACTATGCTCTTACACTCAGATCCTTCTTGGGGGTGGTAGCCTGACCAAGACATCAGGAGCGCTATCTAGCTATTTCCTGGTCTTGAGATTAAGATGGAAACTATGCTCTTACACTCACATCCTTATTTGGGGTGGTAGCCTGACCAAGGCATTAGGAGCTCTACCTTGCTATTTCCTTGTCTTGAGATCTGTATGACAACTATGCTCTTACACTCAGACCCTTCTTAGGGGGGGTAGCTCGACAAGGGCAACAGGAGCTTTATCTAACTATTTCTTGGTCTTGAGATCTGGATGACAACTATGCTCTTACACTCAGATCCTTCTTGGGGGTGGTAGCCTAACCAAGGCATCGGGAGTGCTATCTAGCTATTTCCTGGTCTTGAGATCAAGATGGAAAATATGCTCTTACACACACATCCTTATTAGGGGTGGTAGCCTGACCAAGGCATCAGGAGCTTTACTTTGCTATTTCCTGGTCTTGAGATCTGCATGACAACTATGCTCTTACACTCAGACCCTTCTTGAGGGGTGGTAGCTCGACAAGGGCAACATGAGCTTTATCAAACTATTTCTTGGTCTTGAGATCTGGATAGCAACTTTGCTCTCACAGTTGGATCCTTCTTGGGGGTTGTACCCGACCAAGGCATCGGGAGCGCTATCTAGCTATTTCCTAGTCTTGAGATCTGGATGGCAACTATGCTTTTACACTCAGATCCTTCTTGGCGGTGGTAGCCTGACCAAGGCATCCGGAGGGCTATCTAGCTATTTCCTGGTCTTGAGATCTGGATGGCAACTATGCTCTTACACCATGATCCTTCTTTTGGGTGGTAGCCTGACCAAGGCATCAAGAGGGCTATCTAGCTGTTTTCTAGTCCCGAGATCTAGATGGCAACTATGCTCTTACACTCAGATCCTTCTAAGGGGTGGTAGCCTGACCAAGGCATCAGGAGCGCTATCTAGCTATTTCCTGGTCATGAGATCAAGATGGCAACTATGCTCTTACACTTAGATCCTTCTTACGGGTGGTAGCCTGACCAAGGCATCGGGAGCGCTATCTAGCTATTTCCTGGTCTTGAGATCTGAATGGCAACTATTCTCTTACACCAAGATCCTTCTTGGGGGTGGTATGCTGACCAAGGCATCGGGAGGGCTATCTAGCTATTTTCTAGTCTTGAGATTTGGATGACAACTATGCTCTTACACTCACATCCTTATTAGGGGTGGTAGCCTGACCAAGGCATCAAGAGCTCTACCTTGTTATTTCCTGGTCTTGAGATCTGCATGACAACTATGCTCTTACACTCAGACCCCTCTTGGGGGTGGTAGCTCGACAAGGGCAACATGAGCTTTATCTAACTATTTCTTGGTCTTAAGATCTGGATGGCAACTATGCTCTTACACTAAGATCCTTCTTGGGCGTTGTAGCCCGACCATAGCATCAGGAGCGCTACCTAGCTATTTCCTGGTCTTGAGATCTGGATGACAACTATTCTCTTACACTCAGACCATTTTTAGGGTGGTAGCCCGACCAAGGCATCAGAAGTTCTATCTAGCTATTTCCTGGTATCGATATCTGAAGGGCAACTATGCTTTCACACTCAGATCCTTCTTGGGGTTTGTAGCCCGACCATGGCAACAGGAGCGCTACCCAACTATTTCCTGGTCTTGAGATCTGCATGACAACTATGCTCTTACACTCAGATCCTTTTTGGGGTGGTAGCCCGACCAAGGCTTCAGGAGTTCTATTTAGCTATTTCCTGGTATCGAGATCTGAATGGCAACTATGCTTTCATACTCAGATCCTTCTTAGGGGTGATAGCCTGACCATGGCATCAGGAGCACTACCCAGCTATTTCCTGGTCTTTAGATCTGGATGGCAACTATGCTCTTACACCATTATCCTTCTTTTGGGTGGTAGCCTGACCAAGGCATCAAGAGGGCTATCTAGCTGTTTTTTAGTCTCGAGATCTAGATGGCAACTATGCTCTTACACTCAGATCCTTCTTGGGGTTGGTAGCCTGACCAAGACATCAGGAGCGCTATCTAGCTATTTCCTGGTCTTGAGATTAAGATGGAAACTATGCTCTTACACTCACATCCTTATTTGGGGTGGTAGCCTGACCAAGGCATTAGGAGCTCTACCTTGCTATTTCCTTGTCTTGAGATCTGTATGACAACTATGCTCTTACACTCAGACCCTTCTTAGGGGGGGTAGCTCGACAAGGGCAACAGGAGCTTTATCTAACTATTTCTTGGTCTTGAGATCTGGATGACAACTATGCTCTTACACTCAGATCCTTCTTGGGGGTGGTAGCCTAACCAAGGCATCGGGAGTGCTATCTAGCTATTTCCTGGTCTTGAGATCAAGATGGAAAATATGCTCTTACACACACATCCTTATTAGGGGTGGTAGCCTGACCAAGGCATCAGGAGCTTTACTTTGCTATTTCCTGGTCTTGAGATCTGCATGACAACTATGCTCTTACACTCAGACCCTTCTTGAGGGGTGGTAGCTCGACAAGGGCAACATGAGCTTTATCAAACTATTTCTTGGTCTTGAGATCTGGATAGCAACTTTGCTCTCACAGTTGGATCCTTCTTGGGGGTTGTACCCGACCAAGGCATCGGGAGCGCTATCTAGCTATTTCCTAGTCTTGAGATCTGGATGGCAACTATGCTTTTACACTCAGATCCTTCTTGGCGGTGGTAGCCTGACCAAGGCATCCGGAGGGCTATCTAGCTATTTCCTGGTCTTGAGATCTGGATGGCAACTATGCTCTTACACCATGATCCTTCTTTTGGGTGGTAGCCTGACCAAGGCATCAAGAGGGCTATCTAGCTGTTTTCTAGTCCCGAGATCTAGATGGCAACTATGCTCTTACACTCAGATCCTTCTAAGGGGTGGTAGCCTGACCAAGGCATCAGGAGCGCTATCTAGCTATTTCCTGGTCATGAGATCAAGATGGCAACTATGCTCTTACACTTAGATCCTTCTTACGGGTGGTAGCCTGACCAAGGCATCGGGAGCGCTATCTAGCTATTTCCTGGTCTTGAGATCTGAATGGCAACTATTCTCTTACACCAAGATCCTTCTTGGGGGTGGTATGCTGACCAAGGCATCGGGAGGGCTATCTAGCTATTTTCTAGTCTTGAGATCTGGATGACAACTATGCTCTTACACTCACATCCTTATTAAGGGTGGTAGCCTGACCAAGGCATCAGGAGCTCTACCATGCTATTTCCTGGTCTTGAGATCTGCATGACAACTATGCTCTTACACTCAGACCCCTCTTGGGGGTGGTAGCTCGACAAGGGCAACATGAGCTTTATCTAACTATTTCTTGGTCTTAAGATCTGGATGGAAACTATGCTCTTACACCAAGATCCTTCTTGGGGGTTGTAGCCCGAACATTGCATCAGGAGCGCTACTTAGCTATTTCCTGGTCTTGAGATCTGGATGACAACTATGCTCTTACACTCAGACCATTCTTATGGTGGTAGCCCGACCAAGGCATCAGAAGTTCTATCTAGCTATTTCCTGGTATCGATATCTGAAGGGCAACTATTCTTTCACACTCAGATCCTTCTTGGGGTTTGTAGCCTGACCATGGCATCAGGAGCGCTACCCAACTATTTCCTGGTCTTGAGATCTGCATGACAACTATGCTCTTACACTCAGATCCTTTTTGGGGTGGTAGCCCGACCAAGGCATCAGGAGTTCTATCTAGCTATTTCCTGGTATCGAGATCTGAATGGCAACTATGCTTTCATACTCAGATCCTTCTTGGGGGTGATAGCCTGACCATGGCATCAGGAGCACTACCCAGCTATTTCCTGGTCTTTAGATCTGGATGGCAACTATGCTTTTACACCATGATCCTTCTTGTGGGTGGTAGCCTGACCAAGGCATCCAGAGGGCTATCTAGTTGTTTTTTAGTCCCGAGATCTAGATGTCAACTATGCTCTTACACTCAGATCCTTCTTGGGGGTGGTAGCCTGACCAAGACATCAGGAGCGCTATCTAGCTATTTCCTGGTGTTGAGATTAAGATGGAAACTATGCTCTTACACTCACATCCTTATTAGGGGTGGTAGCCTGACCAAGGCATTAGGAGCTCTACCTTGCTATTTCCTTGTCTTGAGATCTGTATGACAACTATGCTCTTACACTCAGACCCTTCTTAGGGGGGGTAGCTCGACAAGGGCAACAGGAGCTTTATCTAACTATTTCTTGGTCTTGAGATCTGGATGGCAACTATGCTCTTACACTAAGATCCTTCTTGGGCGTTGTAGCCCGACCATAGCATCAGGAGCGCTACCTAGCTATTTCCTGGTCTTGAGATCTGGATGACAACTATGCTCTTACACTCAGACACTTCTTGGGGGTGGTATCCCGACAAGGGTATCAGGAGCTTTGTCTAACTATTTCTTGGTCTTGAGATCTGGATGGCAACTATGCTCTTACACCAAGATACTTCTTGGGGGTGGTAGTCTGACCAAGGCATCGGGAGGGCTATCTAGCTATTTCCTGGTCTTGAGATCTGGATGACAACTATGCTGTTACACTCAGATAATTTTTGGGGTGGTAGCCCGACCATGGCATCAGGAGTTCTATCTAGCTATTTCCTGGTGTCGGGATCTGAATGGCAACTATTCTTTCACACTCAGATCCTTCTTGGGGGTTGTAGCCCAACCATGGCATTATGAGCTCTACCAAGCTATTTCCTGTTCTTGAGATCTGGATGGTAACTATACTCTTACACTTAGACACTTCTAAGGGGCGTTAACCCGACCAAGGCATCAGGAGCGCTATCTAGCTATTTTTTGGTCTTGAGATATGGATGGCAACTGTGCTCTTACACTCAGACCATTCTTGGCGGTGGTAGCCTAACCAAGGCATCGGGAGGGCTATCTAGCTATTTCATGGTCTTGAGATCTGGATGGCAACTATGCTCTTACACCATGATCCTTCTTGTGGGTGGTAGCCTGACCAAGGCGTCAAGAGGGCTAACTAGCTGTTTTCTAGTCCCGAGATCAAGATGGCAACTATGCTCTTACACTCAGATCCTTCTTGGATGTCCTAGGCTGACCAAGGCATCAGGAGCGCTATCTAGCTATTTCCTGGTCTTTAGATCTGGATGGCAACTATGCTCTTACACCAAGATCCTTCTTGGGGGTGGTAGCCTAACCAAGGCATCGGGAGGGCTATCTAGCTATTTCCTGGTCTTGAGATCTGGATGACAACTATGCTCTTACACTCAGATCCTTCTTGGGGGTGGTAGCCTGACCAAGGCATCGGGAGTACTATCTAGCTATTTCCTGGTCTTGAGATCAAGATGGAAAATATGCTCTTACACACACATCCTTATTAGGTGTGGTAACCTGACCAAGGCATCAGGAGCTTTACCTTGCTATTTCCTGGTCTTGAGATCTGCATGACAACTATGCTCTTACACTCAGACCCTTCTTGGGGGTGGTAGCTCGACAAGGGCAACATGAGCTTTATCTAACTATTTCTTGGTCTTGAGATCTGGATAGCAACTATGCTCTCACAGTTGGATCCTTCTTGGGGGTTGTACCCGACCAAGGCATCGGGAGCGCTATCTAGCTATTTCCTGGTCTTGAGATCTTGATGGCAACTATGCTTTTACACTCAGATCCTTTTTGGCGGTGGTAGCCTGACCAAGGCATCCGGAGGGCTATCTAGCTATTTCCTGGTCTTGAGATCTGGATGGCAACTATGCTCTTACACCATGATCTTTCTTTTGGGTGGTAGCCTGACCAAGGCATCAAGAGGGCTATCTAGCTGTTTTCTAGTCCCGAGATCTAGATGGCAACTATGCTCTTACACTCAAATCCTTCTAAGGGGTGGTAGCCTGACCAAGGCATCAGGAGCGCTATCTAGCTATTTCCTGGTCATGAGATCAAGATGGCAACTATGCTCTTACACTTAGATCCTTCTTACGGGTGGTAGCCTGACCAGGGCATCGGGAGCGCATTTCTAGCTATTTCCTGGTCTTGTGATCTGAATGGCAACTATTCCCTTACACCAAGATCCTTCTTGGGGGTGGTATGCTGACCAAGGCATCGGGAGGGCTATCTAGCTATTTTCTGGTCTTGAGATCTGGATGACAACTATGCTCTTACACTTACATCCTTATTAGGGGTGATAGCCTGACCAAGGCATCAGGAGCTCTACCTTGCTATTTCCTAGTCTTGAGATCTGCATGACAACTCTGCTCTTACACTCAGACCTCTCTTGGGGGTGGTAGCTCGACAAGGGCAACATGAGCTTTATCTAACTATTTCTTGGTCTTAAGATCTGGATGGCAACTATGCTCTTACACCAAGATCCTTCTTGGGGGTTGTAGCCCGAACATTGCATCAGGAGCGCTACCTAGCTATTTCCTGGTCTTGAGATCTGGATGACAACTATGCTCTTACACTCAGACCATTCTTAGGGTGGTAGCCCGACCAAGGCATCAGAAGTTCTATCTAGCTATTTCCTGATATCGATATCTGAAGGGCAACTATGCTTTCAAACTCAGATCCTTCTTGGGGTTTGTAGCCCGACCATGGCATCAGGAGCGCTACCCAACTATTTCCTGGTCTTGAGATCTGCATGACAACTATGCTCTTACACTCAGATCATTTTTGGGGTGGTAGCTCGACCAAGGCATCAGGAGTTCTATCTAGCTATTTCCTGGTATCGAGATCTGAATGGCAACTATGCTTTCATACTCAGATCCTTCTTGGGGGTGATAGCCTGACCATGGCATCAGGAGCACTACCCAGCTATTTCCTGGTCTTTAGATCTGGATGGCAACTATGCTTTTACACCATGATCCTTCTTGTGGGTGGTAGCCTGACCAAGTCATCCAGAGGGCTATCTAGTTGTTTTTTAGTCCCGAGATCTAGATGGCAACTATGCTCTTACACTCAGATCCTTCTTGGGGGTGGTAGCCTGACCAAGACATCAGGAGCGCTATCTAGCTATTTCCTGGTCTTGAGATTAAGATGGAAACAATGCTCTTACACTCACATCCTTATTAGGGGTGGTAGCCTGACCAAGGCATTAGGAGCTCTACCTTGCTATTTCCTTGTCTTGAGATCTGTATGACAACTATGCTCTTACACTCAGACCCTTCTTAGGGGGGGTAGCTCGATAAGGGCAACAGGAGCTTTATCTAACTATTTATTGGTCTTGAGATCTGGATGGCAACTATGCTCTTACACTAAGATCCTTCTTGGGCGTTGTAGCCCGACCATAGCATCAGGAGCGCTACCTAGCTATTTCCTGGTCTTGAGATCTGGATGACAACTATGCTCTTACACTCAGACACTTCTTGGGGGTGGTATCCCGACAAGGGTATCAGGAGCTTTGTCTAACTATTTCTTGGTCTTGAGATCTGGATGGCAACTATGCTCTTACACCAAGATACTTCTTGGGGGTGGTAGTCTGACCAAGGCATCGGGAGGGCTATCTAGCTATTTCCTGGTCTTGAGATCTGGATGACAACTATGCTCTTACACTCAGATAATTTTTAGGGTGGTAGCCCGACCATGGCATCAGGAGTTCTATCTAGCTATTTCCTGGTGTCGGGATCTGAATGGCAACTATGCTTTCACACTCAGATCCTTCTTGGGGGTTGTAGCCCAACCATGGCATTAAGAGCTCTACCAAGCTATTTCCTGTTCTTGAGATCTGGATGGTAACTATACTCTTACACTTAGACACTTCTAAGGGGCGTTAACCCGACCAAGGCATCAGGAGCGCTTTCTAGCTATTTTTTGGTCTTGAGATATGGATGGCAACTGTGCTCTTACACTCAGACCATTCTTGGCGGTGGTAGCCTAACCAAGGCATCGGGAGGGCTATCTAGCTATTTCCTGGTCTTGAGATCTGGATGGCAACTATGCTCTTACACCATGATCCTTCTTGTGGGTGGTAGCCTGACCAAGGCGTCAAGAGGGCTAACTAGCGGTTTTCTAGTCCCGAGATCTAGATGGCAACTATGCTCTTACACTAAGATCCTTCTTGGGCGTTGTAGCCCGACCAAAGCATCAGGAGCGCTACCTAGCTATTTCCTGGTCTTGAGATCTGGATGACAACTATGCTCTTACACTCAGATAATTTTTAGGGTGGTAGCCCGACCATGGCATCAGGAGTTCTATCTAGCTATTTCCTGGTGTCGGGATCTGAATGGCAACTATGCTTTCACACTCAGATCCTTCTTGGGGGTTGTAGCCCAACCATGGCATTAAGAGCTCTACCAAGCTATTTCCTGTTCTTGAGATCTGGATGGTAACTATACTCTTACACTTAGACACTTCTAAGGGGCGTTAACCCGACCAAGGCATCAGGAGCGCTATCTAGCTATTTTTTGGTCTTGAGATCTGGATGGCAACTGTGCTCTTACACTCAGACCATTCTTGGCGGTGGTAGCCTAACCAAGGCATCGGGAGGGCTATCTAGCTATTTCCTGGTCTTGAGATTAAGATGGAAACTAAGCTCTTACACTCACATCCTTATTAGGGGTGGTAGCCTGACCAAGGCATTAGGAGCTCTACCTTGCTATTTCCTTGTCTTGAGATCTGTATGACAACTATGCTCTTACACTCAGACCCTTCTTAGGGGGGGTAGCTCGACAAGGGCAACAGGAGCTTTATCTAACTATTTCTTGGTCTTGAGATCTGGATGGCAACTATGCTCTTACACTAAGATCCTTCTTGGGCGTTGTAGCCCGACCATAGCATCAGGAGCGCTACCTAGCTATTTCCTGGTCTTGAGATCTGGATGACAACTATACTCTTACACTTAGACACTTCTTGGGGGTGGTATCCCGACAAGGGTATCAGGAGCTTTGTCTAACTATTTCTTGGTCTTGAGATCTGGATGGCAACTACGCTCTTACACCAAGACACTTCTTGGGGGTGGTAGTCTTACCAAGGCATTGGGAGGGCTATCTAGCTATTTCCTGGTCTTGAGATCTGGATGACAACTATGCTCTTACACTCAGATAAATTTTGGGGTGGTATCCCGACCATGGCATCAGGAGTTCTATCTAGCTATTTCCTGGTGTCGGGATCTGAATGGCAACTATGCTTTCACACTCAGATCCTTCTTGGGGGTTGTAGCCCAACCATGGCATTAAGAGCTCTACCAAGCTATTTTTTGTTCTTGAGATCTGGATGGTAACTATACTCTTACACTTAGACACTTCTAAGGGGCGTTAACCTGACCAAGTCATCATGAGCGCTATCTAGCTATTTTTTGGTCTTGAGATCTGGATGGCAACTGTGCTCTTACACTCAGACCATTCTTGGCGGTGGTAGCCTAACCAAGGCATCGGGAGGGCTATCTAGCTATTTCCTGGTCTTGAGATCTGGATGGCAACTATGCTCTTACACCATGATCCTTCTTGTGGGTGGTAGCCTGACCAAGGCGTCAAGAGGGCTAACTAGCTATTTTCTAGTCCCGAGATCTAGATGGCAACTATGCTCTTACACTCAGATCCTTCTTGGAGGTCCTAGGCTGACCAAGGCATCAGGAGCGCTATCTAGCTATTTCCTGGTCTTGAGATCTAGATGGCAACTATGCTCTTACACTAAGATCCTTCTTGGGGGTGGTAGCCTAACCAAGGCATCGGGAGGGCTATCTAGCTATTTCCTGGTCTTGAGATCTGGATGACAACTATGCTCTTACACTCAGATCCTTCTTGGGGGTGGTAGCCTGACCAAGGCATCGGGAGTGCTATCTAGCTATTTCCTGGTCTTGAAATCAAGATGGAAAATATGCTCTTACACACACATCCTTATTAGGGGTTGTAGCCTGACCAAGGCATCAGGAGCTTTACCTTGCTGTTTCCTGGTCTTGAGATCTGCATGACAACTATGCTCTTACACTCAGACCCTTCTTGGGGGTTGTAGCTCGACAAGGGCAACATGAGCTTTATCTAACTATTTCTTGGTCTTGAGATCTGGATAGCAACTATGCTCTCACACTTGGATCCTTCTTGGGGGTTGTACCCAACCAAGGCATCAGGAGCGCTACCTAGCTATTTCCTGGTCTTGAGATCTGGATGACAACTATGCTCTTTCACTCAGACCCTTCTAAGGGGTGGTAGCCTGACCAGGGCATCGGGAGGGATATGTAGCTATTTCCTGGTCTTGAGATCTGGATGACAACTATGCTCTTACACTGAGATCCTTTTTGGGGTGGTAGCCAAACCAAGGCATCAGGAGTTCTATCTAGCTATTTCCTGGTATCGAGATCTGAATGGGAACTATGCTTTCACACTGAGATCCTTCTTGGGGGTTGTAGCCCGACCATGGCATCAGGAGTGCTACCCAGCAATTTCCTGGTCTTGAGATCTGGATGGTATCTATACTCTTACACTTAGACACTTCTAAGGGGCGGTAGCCCGACCAAGGCATCATGAGCGCTATCAATCTATTTCCTAGTCTTGAGATCTGGATGGCAACTATGCTCTTACACTTGGATCCTTCTTGGGGGTGGTAGCCTAACCAAGGCATCGGGAGGGCTATCTGGCTATTTCCTGGTCTTGAGATCTGGATGGCAACTATGCTCTTACACCATGATCCTTCTTGTGGGTGGTAGCCTGACCAAGGCATCAAGAGGGCTATCTAGCTGTTTTCTAGTCCCGAGATCTAGATGGCAACTATGCTCTTGCACTCAGATCCTTCTTGGAGGTGGTAGCCTGACAAAGGCATCAGGAGAGCTATCTAGCTGTTTCCTGGTCTTGAGATCAATATGGAAACTATGCTCTTACACTCAGATCCTTCTTAGGGGTGGTAGCCTGACCAAGGCATCGGGAGCGCTATCTAGCTATTTCCTGGTCCTGAGATCTTGATGGCAACTATGCTCTTACACCAAGAACCTTCTTGGGGGTGGTAGCCTGACCAAGGCATTGGGAGGGCTATCTAGCTATTTCCTGGTCTTGAGATCTGGATGACAACTATGCTTTTACACTCAGATCCTCTTTGTGGTGGTAGCCCGACCAAGGCATCAGGAGTTCTATCTAGCTATTTCCTGGTATCGAGATCTGAATGAGAACTATGCTTTTACACTCAGATCCTTCTTGGGGGTTGTAGCCCAACCATGGCATCAGGAGCGCAACCCTGCAATTTCCTGGTCTTGAGATCTGGATGACAACTATACTCTTACACTCAGATCCTTCTTGGGGGTGGTAGCCTGACCAAGGCATCGGGAGTGCTATCTAGCTTTTTCCTGGTCTTGAGATCAAGATGGAAAATATGCTCTTACACACACATCCTTATTAAAGGCGGTAGCCTGACCAAGGCTTCAGGAGCTTTACCTTGCTATTTCCTGGTCTTGAGATCTGCATGACAACTATGCTCTTACACTCAAACCCTTCTTGGGGGTGGTAGCTCGACAAGGGCAACATGAGCTTTATCTAACTTTTTCTTGGTCTTAAGATCTGGATGGCAACTATGCTCTTACACCAAGATCCTTCTTGGGGGTTGTAGCCCGAACATTGCATCAAGAGCGGTACCTAGCTATTTCCTGGTCTTGAGATCTGGATGACAACTATGCTCTTACACTCAGACCATTCTTAGGGTGGTAGCCCGACCAAGGCATCAGAAGTTCTATCTAGCTATTTCCTGGTATCGATATCTGAAGGGCAACTATGCTTTCACACTCAGATCCTTCTTGGGGTTTGTAGCCCGACCATGGCATCAGGAGCGCTACCCAACTATTTCCTGGTCTTGAGATCTGCATGACAACTATGCTCTTACACTCAGATCCTTTTTGGGGTGGTAGCCCGACCAAGGCATCAGGAGTTCTATCTAGCTATTTTCTGGTGTCGAGATCTGAATGGCAACTATGCTTTCATACTCAGATCCTTCTTGGCGGTGATAGCCTGACCATGGAATCAGGAGCACTACCCAACTATTTCCTGGTCTTTAGATCTGGATGGCAACTATGCTTTTACACCATGATCCTTCTTGTGGGTGGTAGCCTGACAAAGGCATCAAGAGGGCTATCTAGTTGTTTTTTAGTCCCGAGATCTAGATGGCAACTATGCTCTTACACTCAGATCCTTCTTAGGGGTGGTAGCCTGACCAAGGCATCGGGAGCGCTATCTAGCTATTTCTTGGTCTTGAGATCAAGATGGCAACTATGCTATTACACAAAGATCCTACTTAGGGGTGGTAGCCTGACCAAGGCGTCGGGAGCGCTATCTAGCTATTTCCTGGTCTTGAGATCTGGATTGCAACTATGCTCTTACACCAAGATCCTTCTCGGGGGTGGTAGCCTGACCAAGGCATCGGGAGGGCTATCTAGCTATTTCCTGGTCTTGAGATTTGGATGACAACTATGCTCTTACACTCAGATCCTTTTTGGGGTGGTAGCCTGACCAAGGCATAAGAAGTTCTAACTAGCTATTTCCTGGTCTCGAGATCTGGATGTCAACTATGCTCTCACACTAGGATTCTTCTTGGGGGTTTTAGCCCGACCATAGCATCAGGAGCGCTACCTAGCTATTTCCTGGTCTTGAGATCTGGATGACAACTATGCTCTTACACTCAGACCCTTTTTGGGGTGGTAGCCCGACCAAGGCATCAGGAGTTCTATCTAGCTACTTCCTGGTATCGAGATCAGAATGGCAACTATGCTTTCACACTCAGATCCTTCTTGGGGGTTGTAGCCCGACCATGGCATCAGGAGCGCTACCCAACTATTTCCTGGTCTTTTGATCTGGATGGCAACTATGCTCTTACACCATGATCCTTCTTTTGGGTGGTAGCCTGACCAAGGCATCAAGAGGGATATCTAGCTGTTTTCTAGTCCCGAGATCTAGATGGCAACTATGCTCTAACACTCAGATCCTTCTTGGGGGTGGTAGCCTGACCAAGACATCAGGAGCGCTATCTAGCTATTTCTTGGTCTTGAGATCAAGATGGAAACTATGCTCTTACACTCACATCCTTATTAGGGGTGGTAGACTGACCAAGGCATCAGGAGCTCGACCTTGCTATTTCCTGGTCTTGAGATCTTCATGACAACTATGCTCTTACACTCAGACCCTTCTTGGGGGTGGTAGCTCTACAAGGGCAACATGAGCTTTATCTAACTATTTCTTGGTCTTGAGATCTGGATGGCAACTATGCTCTTACACTAAGATACTTCTTGGGGGTTGTAGCCCGACCATTGCATCAGGAGCGCTACCTAGCTATTCCTTGGTCTTGAGATCTGGATGACAACTATGCTCTTACACTCATACCCTTTTTAGGGTGGAAGCCCGACCAAGGCATCAGAAGTTCTATCTAGCTATTTCCTGGTATCGAGATCTGAATGGCAACTATGCTTTCACACTCAGATCCTTCTTGGGGGTTGTAGCCTAACCATTGCATCAGGAGCGCTACCCAGCTATTTCCTGGTATTGAGATCTGGATGACAACTATGCTCTTACACTCAGATCCTTTTTGGTGTGGTAGCCCGACCAAGGCATCAGGAGTTCTATCTAGCTATTTCCTGGTATCGAGATCTTAATGGCAACTATGCTTTCACACTCAGATCCTTCTTGGGGTTTGTAGCCCGACCATGGCATTAGGAGCGCTACCCAGCTATTTCCTGGTCTTTAGATCTGGATGGCAACTATGCTCTTACACCATGATCCTTCTTTTGGGTGGTAGCCTGACCAAGGCATCAAGAGGGATATCTAGCTGTTTTCTAGTCCCGAGATCTGGATGGCAACTATGCTCTAACACTCAGATACTTCTTGGGGGTGGTAGCCTGACCAAGGCATCGGGAGCGCTACCCAGCTATTTCCTGGTCTTGATATCTGGATGACAACTATGCTCTTACACTCAGATCCTTTTTGGGGTGGTAGCCCGACCAAGGCATAAGGAGTTCTATCTAGCTATTTCCTGGTGTCGAGATCTGAATGACAACTATGCTTTCATACTTAGATCCTTCTTGGGGGTGATAGCCTGACCATGGCATCAGGAGCACTACCCAGCTATTTCTTGGTCTTTAGATCTGGATGGCAACTATGCTTTTACACCATGATCCTTCTTGTGGGTGGTAGCCTGACCAAGGCATCAAGAGGGCTATCTAGTTGGTTTTTAGTCCCGAGATCTAGATGGCAACTATGCTCTTACACTCAGATCCTTCTTGGGGGTGGTAGCCTGACCAAGGCATCGGGAGCGCTATCTAGCTATTTCTTGGTCTTGAGATCAAGATGGCAACTATGCTATTACACAAAGATCCAACTTAGGGGTGGTAGCCTGACCAAGGCGTCGGGAGCGCTATCTAGCTATTTCCTGGTCTTGAGATCTGGATTGCAACTATGCTCTTACACCAAGATCCTTCTCGGGGGTGGTAGCCTGACCAAGGCATCGGGAGGGCTATCTAGCTATTTCCTGGTCTTGAGATTTGGATGACAACTATGCTCTTACACTCAGATCCTTTTTGGGGTGGTAGCCTGACCAAGGCATAAGAAGTTCTAACTAGCTATTTCCTGGTCTCGAGATCTGGATGTCAACTATGCTCTCACACTAGGATTCTTCTTGGGGGTTTTAGCCCGACCATAGCATCAGGAGCGCTACCTAGCTATTTCCTGGTCTTGAGATCTGGATGACAACTATGCTCTTACACTCAGACCCTTTTTGGGGTGGTAGCCCGACCAAGGCATCAGAAGTTATATCTAGCTATTTCCTGGTATCGAGATCTGAATGGAAACTATGCTTTCACACTCAAATCCTTCTTGGTGGTTGTAGCCTAACCATGGCATCAGGAGCGCTACCCAGTTATTACCTGGTCTTGAGATCTGGATGACAACTATGCTCTTACCCTCAGATCCTTTTTGGTATGGTAGCCCGACCAAGGCATCAGGAGTTCTATCTAGCTACTTCCTGGTATCGAGATCAGAATGGCAACTATTCTTTCACACTCAGATCCTTCTTGGGGGTTGTAGCCCGACCATGGCATCAGGAGCGCTACCCAACTATTTCCTGATCTTTTGATCTGGATGGCAACTATGCTCTTACACCATGATCCTTCTTTTGGGTGGTAGCCTGACCAATGCATCAAGAGGGATATCTAGTTGTTTTCTAGTCCCGAGATCTAGATGGCAACTATGCTCTAACACTCAGATCCTTCTTGGGGGTGGTAGCCCGACCAAGACATCAGGAGCGCTATCTAGCTATTTCTTGGTCTTGAGATCAAGATGGAAACTATGCTCTTACACTCACATCCTTATTAGGGGTGGTAGACTGACCAAGGCATCAGGAGCTCGACCTTGCTATTTCCTGGTCTTGAGATCTGCATGACAACTATGCTCTTACACTCAGACCCTTCTTGGGGGTGGTAGCTCTACAAGGGCAACAAGAGCATTATCTAACTATTTCTTGGTCTTGAGATCTGGATGGCAACTATGCTCTTACACTAAGATACTTCTTGGGGGTTGTAGCCCGACCATTGCATCAGGAGCGCTACCTAGCTATTTCTTGGTCTTGAGATCTGGATGACAACTATGCTCTTACACTCATACCCTTTTTAGGGTGGTAGCCCGACCAAGGCATCAGAAGTTCTATCTAGCTATTTCCTGGTATCGAGATCTGAATGGCAACTATGCTTTCACACTCAGATCCTTCTTGGGGGTTGTAGCCTAACCATGGCATCAGGAGCGCTACCCAACTATTTTCTGGTCTTGAGATCTGGATAACAACTATGCTCTTACACTCAGATCCTTTTTGGTGTGGTAGCCCGACCAAGGCATCAGGAGTTCTATCTAGCTATTTCCAGGTATCGAGATCTTAATGGCAACTATGCTTTCACACTCAGATCCTTCTTGGGGTTTGTAGCCCGACCATGGCATTAGGAGCGCTACCCAGCTATTTCCTGGTCTTTAGATCTGGATGGCAACTATGCTCTTACACCATGATCCTTCTTTTGGGTGGTAGCCTGACCAAGGCATCAAGAGGGATATCTAGCTGTTTTCTAGTCCCGAGATCTAGATGGCAACTATGCTCTAACACTCAGATCCTTCTTGGGGGTGGTAGCCTGACAAAGGCATCGGGTGCGCTACCTAGCTATTTCCAGGTCTTGAGATCTGGATGACAACTATGCTCTTACACTCAGATCCTTTTTGGTGTGGTAGCCCGAATAAGGCATCAGGAGTTCTATCTAGCTATTTCCTGGTATCGAGATCTGAATGGCAACTATGCTTTCACACTCAGATCCTTCATTTGGGTTGTAGCCCGACCATGGCATCAGGAGCGCATCCCAGCTATTTCCTGGTCTTTAGATCTGGATGGCAACTATGCTCTTACACCATGATCCTTCTTTTGGGTGGTAGCCTGACCAAGGCATCAAGAGGGATATCTAGTTGTTTTCTAGTCCTGAGATCTAGATGGCAACTATGCTCTAACACTCATATCCTTCTTGGGGGTGGTAGCTTGACCAAGACATCAGGAATGCTATCTAGCTATTTCCTGGTCTTGAGATCAAGATGGAAACTACGCTCTTACACTCAGATCCTTCTTAAGGGTTGTAGCCTGACCAAGGCATCGGGAGCGCTATCTAGCTATTTCTTGGTCTTGAGATCTGGATTGTAACTATGCTATTACACCAAGATCCTTCTTGGGGTTGGTAGCCTAACCAAGGCGTCGGAAAGGCTATCTAGCTATTTCCTGGTCTTGATATCTGGATGACAACTATGCTCTTACACTCAGATCCTTTTTGGGGTGGTAGCCCGACCAAGGCATCAGAAGTTCTATCTAGCTATTTCCTGGTCTCGAGATCTGGATGGCAACTATGCTCTCACACTAGGATCCTTCTTGGGCGTTGTAGCCCGACCATAGCATCAGGAGCGCTACCTAGCTATTTCCTGGTCTTGTGATCTGGATAACAACTATGCTCTTACACTCAGACCCTTCTTGGGGTGGTAGCCAGACCAATGCATCAGAAGTTCTATCTAGCTATTTCCTGGTATCAATATCTGAATGTCAACTATGCTTTCACACTCAGATCCTTCTTGGGGGTTGTAGCCCGACCATGGCATCAGGAGCGCTACCCAGCTATTTCCTGGTCTTGAGATCAAGATGACAACTATGCTCTTACACTCAGATCCTTTTTGGGGTGGTAGCCTGACCAAGGCATCAGAAGTTCTATCTAGCCATTTTCTGTTATCGAGATCTGAATGGCAACTATGCTTTCACACTCAGATCCTTCTTGGGGGTTGTAGCCCGACAATGGCATCAGGAGTGCAACTTAGCTATTTCCTTGTCTTTAGATCTGGATGGAAACTATGCTCTTACACCATGATCCTTCTTATGGGTGGTAGCCTGACCAAGGCATCAAGAGGGCTATCTAGCTGTTTTATAGTCCCGAGATCTAGATGGCAACTATGCTTTTACACTCAGATCCTTCTTAGGGGTGGTAGCCTGACCAAGGCATCAGGAGCGCTATGTAGATATTTCCTGGTCTTGAGATCAAGATGGCAACTATGCTCTTTCACTCAGATCCTTCTTAGGGGTGGTAGCCTGACCAAGGCATCGGGAGCGCTATCTAGCTATTTCCTGGTCTTGAGATCTGGATTGCAACTATGCTCTTACACCAAGATCCTTCTTGGGGGTGGTAGCCTGACCAAGGCATGGGGAGGGCTACCTAGCTATTTCCTTGTCTTGAGATCTGGATGACAACTATGCTCCAACACTCAGACCCTTCTTGGGGTGGTAGCCCGACCAAGGCATCAGAAGTTCTATCTAGCTATTTCCTGCTACGGAGATCTGAATGGCAACTATGCTTTCACACTCAGATCCTTCTTAGGGGTTGTAGCCTGACTATGGCATCAGGAGCGCTACCCAACTATTTCCTGGTCTTGAGATCTGGATGACAACTATGCTCTTACACTCAGATCCTTTTTAAGGTGGTAGCCCGACCAAGGCATCAGGAGTTCTATCTAGCTATTTCCTGGTATCGAGATCTGAATGGCAACTATGCTTTCACACTCAGATCCTTCTTGGGGGTTGTAGCCTGACCATGGCATCAGGAGCGCTACCCAGCTATTTCCTTGTCTTTAGATTTGGATTGCAACTATACTCTTACACTTAGACACTTCTAATGGGTGGTAGCCCGACCAAGGCATCAGGAGCGCTATCTAGCTATTTCCTGGTCTTGAGATCTGGATGGCAACTAAGCTCTTACACTCAGATCCATCTTAGGGGTGAAAGCCCGACGAAGATATCAGGAGGGCTATCTAGCTATTTCCTAGTCTAGAGATCTGGATGGCAACTATGCTCTTACACTCAAATCCATCTTGGGGGTGGTAGCCCGACCAAGGCATCAAGAGGGCTGTCTAACTATTTCCTGGTCCCGAGATCTTAATGGCAACAATGCTCTTACACTCAGATCTTTCTTGGAGGTGGTAGACTGACCAAGGCATCAGGAGCGCTACCTAGCTATTATTTGGTCTTAAGATCTGGATGACAACTATACTGTTACACTCAGACTCTTCTTGGGGGTGGTAGCCTGACCAAGGCATCAAGAGCGCTATCTAGCTATTTCCTGGTCTTGAGATCAAGATGGCAACTATGCTTTTACACTCAGATCCTTCTTAGGGGAGGTAGCCCGACCCAGGCATCAAGAGCACTACCTAGCTATTTCCTGGTCATGAGATCAGGATGGCAACTATGCTCTTAAACTCAGAACCTTCTTGAAGGTGGTAGCCGGACCAAGGCATTAGGAGCGCTGTCTAGCTATTACTTGGTCTTGAGATCTGGATAGAAACTATGCTCTTACACTCAGATCCTTCTTGGGGGTGGTAACCCGGCCAATGCATTAGAAGGGCTATCTAGCTAATTCCCAGTCTCGAGATCTAGATGGCAACTATGCTCTCACACTCAGATCCTTCTAGGGGGTGGTAGCACGACCAAGAAATCATGAGGGCTATCTAGCTATTTTCTGGTTAGAAGATCTAGATGGCAACTGTGCTATTACACTCGGATCCTTCTTAGGGGTGGTAGCCCGACCGTGGCATCAGGAGCGCAACCTAGCTATTTCCTGGTCTTGAGATCTGGATGACAACTATGTTATTACACTTTTACCCTTATTGGGGGTGGTAGCCCGACCAAGGCATCAGGAGCGCTATCTAGCTATTTCCTGGTCTTGAGAACTTGATGGCAACTACGCTCTTACACTCAGATCCTTCTTAGGGGTGGTAGCCCGACAAAGGCATCTGGAGCGCTACCTAGCTATTTTCTGGTCTTTAGATCTGGATGGCAACTATGCCCTTACACTCAGATCCATCTTTAAGGTGGTAGCCCGACCAAGGCATTAGGTGGGCTATCTAGCTATTTCCTGGTCCCGAGATCTGGATGGCGACTATGCTTTTACACTCATAATTTTCTTAGGGGTGGTAGCCCGACCAATGCATCAGGAGCTCTTCCTTGCCATTTCCTGGTCTTGAGATCTGGATGACAACAATACTCTTACACTCAGACCATTCTTTGGGGTGGTAGCCCGACCAAGGCATCAGGAGCGCTATCTAACTATTTCTTGGTCTTGAGATCTGAATGACAACTATGCTCTTACACCAAGATCCTTCTAGAGGGTGGTAGCCTAACCAAGGCATCGGAAGGGCTATCTAGCTATTTCTTGGTCTTGAGATATGGATGGCAACTATGCTCTTACACCAAGATCCTTTTTGGGGTTGGTAGCCCTACCAAGGCATCATGAGAGCTATCTAGGGTTTTTCTGGTTTCGAGATCTGGGTTGCAACTATGCTCTTACATTCATATCCTTCTTTGGTGTGGTAAACCGACCAAGTCATCAAGAGGGCTACCTAGCTATTTGCTGGTCTTGAGATCTGGATGACAACTACGCTATTACAGTCAGACCCTTCTTGGGGGTGGTAGCCCGATCAAGGTATCAGGAGCGCTATCTAGCTATTTCATGGTCTAAAGATCCAGATGGCAACTATTCTCTTACACTCAGATCCTTCTTATAGGTAGCAGCCCGACCAAGGCATCAAGATCGCTACCTAACTATTTTCTGGTCTTGAGATCTGGATAGCAACTATGCTCTTACACTCAGATCCATCTTGTGGGTGGTAGCCCAACCAAGGCATTAGGAGGGATATCTAACTATTTCCTAGTCTCGAGATCCGGATGACAACTATGTTTAAACTTAGACCCTTATTGGGGGTGGTAGATCGACCAAGGCATTAGGAGGTCTATCTAGCTATTTCCTGGTCTTGAGATCTGGATGACAACTATGCTCTTACACTCAGATTCTTTTGAAGGGTGGTAGCCCGATAAAGGCATCAAGAGGGCTATCTAGGTATTTCCAGGTCTAAAGATCTGGATGGCAACTATGCTCGTACACTTAGATCCTTCTAGAGGGTTGTAGCCTGACTAAGGCATCAGGAGTGCTACCTAGCTGTTTCTTGGTATTGAGATCTGAATGGCAACCATGCTCTTACACTCGAGCCCTTCTTGGGGGTGGTAGCCCGACCAAGGCATCAGGAGCGCTATCTAGCTGTTTCCTGGTCTTGAGATCTGGATGGCAACTATACTCTGACACTTAGATCCTTCTTAGGGGTGGTAGCCCGACCAAGGCATAAGGAGCGTTGTCCGGCTATTACTTGGTCTTGAGATCTGGATGGCAACTATGCTATTACACTCAGACCCTTTTTGGGGGTGGTAGCCTTACCAAGGCATCAGGAGCGCTATCTTGCTATTTCCTGGTCTTGAGTTCTGGATGGCAACTATGCTCTTACACTCAGATCCTTTTTAGGGGTGGTAGACCGACCAAGGCATCAAGAGCGCTATCTAGCTATTTCATGGTCTGAAGATCTGGATGGCAACTATGCTTTTACACTCAGATCCTTCTTATGGGTAGCAGCCTGACCAAGGCATCAAGAGCGCTACCTAGATATTTTATGGTCTTGAGATCTGGATGGCAACTATGCTCTTACACTCAGATCCATCTTGGGGGTGGTAGTAAGACCAAGGCATTAGAAGGGCTATCTAACTATTTCCTAGTCTCGAGATCTGGATGGCAACAATGCTCTTAGACTCAGATCCATCTTAGGGGTGGTAGCCTGACCAAGGCATCAGGAGCGCTACCTAGCTATTTCCTGGTCTTTAGATCTGTATGGAAACTATGCTCTCACACTCAAATCCTTTTTGGGGGTTGTAGCTCGACCAAGGCATGAGGAGCGCTAACTAGCAATTTCCTGGTATTGAGATCTGGATGGCAACTACGCTCTTCCACTCAGATCCTTCTTGGGGGTTGTAGCCCGACCAAGGCATCAGAAGCGCTATCTAGCTATTTCCTGGTATTGAGATTTGGATGGCAATTATGCTCTCACACTCAGATCCTTCTTGGGGGTAAAAGCCAGACTAAGGCATCAGGAGCGCTACCTAGCTATCTCCTTGTCTTTTGATCTGGATGACAACTATGCTTTTAAACTCCGACCCTTCTTGGGGGTGGTAGCCCGACCAAGGCATCATGAATGCTATCTAGCTATTTCCTGGTCTTGAGATCTGGATGGTATTTATGCTCTTACACTCAGATCCTTTTTAAGAGTTGTAGCCCGCCCAAGGCATAAGGAGCGCTACCTAGCTATTTCTTGGTCTTGAGATCTGGATGGCAACTATGCTCTTACACTCAGAACCTTCTTGGGGGAGGTAGTTAGACCAAGGCATCGGAAGCGCTATCTTGCTATTTCTTGGTCTAGAGATCTGAATGACAACTATGCTTTACACTTAGACCCTTCTTGGGGGTGGTAGCCGGACCAAGCCATCAGGAGCGCTGTCTAGCTATTTCCTTGTCCTAAGATCTGGATGGCAACTATGCTCTCACACTCAAATCCTTCTAAGGGGTGGAAGCCCGACCGAGGCATCAAGAGCGCTACCTTGCTATTTCCTGGTCTTGAGATCTTGATGACAACTATGCTTTTATAGTCAGACCCTTCTTGAGGGTGGTAGCCCGACAAAGGCATTATGAGCTCTATCTAGCTATTTCCTGGTCCAAAGATCTGGATGGCAACTATGCTCTTACACTCAGATCCTTCTAAAGGGTGGTAGCTTGACCAAGGCATCAGGAGTTCTATCTAGCTATTTCCTGGTGTCGAGATCTGAATGACAACTATGCTTTCATACTTAGATCCTTCTTGGGGGTGATAGCCTGACCATGGCATCAGGAGCACTACCCAGCTATTTCTTGGTCTTTAGATCTGGATGGCAACTATGCTTTTACACCATGATCCTTCTTGTGGGTGGTAGCCTGACCAAGGCATCAAGAGGGCTATCTAGTTGGTTTTTAGTCCCGAGATCTAGATGGCAACTATGCTCTTACACTCAGATCCTTCTTGGGGGTGGTAGCCTGACCAAGGCATCGGGAGCGCTATCTAGCTATTTCTTGGTCTTGAGATCAAGATGGCAACTATGCTATTACACAAAGATCCAACTTAGGGGTGGTAGCCTGACCAAGGCGTCGGGAGCGCTATCTAGCTATTTCCTGGTCTTGAGATCTGGATTGCAACTATGCTCTTACACCAAGATCCTTCTCGGGGGTGGTAGCCTGACCAAGGCATCGGGAGGGCTATCTAGCTATTTCCTGGTCTTGAGATTTGGATGACAACTATGCTCTTACACTCAGATCCTTTTTGGGGTGGTAGCCTGACCAAGGCATAAGAAGTTCTAACTAGCTATTTCCTGGTCTCGAGATCTGGATGTCAACTATGCTCTCACACAAGGATTCTTCTTGGGGGTTTTAGCCCGACCATAGCATCAGGAGCGCTACCTAGCTATTTCCTGGTCTTGAGATCTGGATGACAACTATGCTCTTACACTCAGACCTTTTTTGGGGTGGTAGCCCGACCAAGGCATCAGAAGTTCTATCTAGCTATTTCCTGGTATCGAGATCTGAATGGAAACTATGCTTTCACACTCAAATCCTTCTTGGTGGTTGTAGCCTAACCATGGCATCAGGAGCGCTACCCAGTTATTACCTGGTCTTGAGATCTGGATGACAACTATGCTCTTACCCTCAGATCCTTTTTGGTATGGTAGCCCGACCAAGGCATCAGGAGTTCTATCTAGCTACTTCCTGGTATCGAGATCAGAATAGCAACTATTCTTTCACACTCAGATCCTTCTTGGGGGTTGTAGCCCGACCATGGCATCAGGAGCGCTACCCAACTATTTCCTGATCTTTTGATCTGGATGGCAACTATGCTCTTACACCATGATCCTTCTTTTGGGTGGTAGCCTGACCAATGCATCAAGAGGGATATCTAGTTGTTTTCTAGTCCCGAGATCTAGATGGCAACTATGCTCTAACACTCAGATCCTTCTTGGGGGTGGTAGCCCGACCAAGACATCAGGAGCGCTATCTAGCTATTTCTTGGTCTTGAGATCAAGATGGAAACTATGCTCTTACACTCACATCCTTATTAGGGGTGGTAGACTGACCAAGGCATCAGGAGCTCGACCTTGCTATTTCCTGGTCTTGAGATCTGCATGACAACTATGCTCTTACACTCAGACCCTTCTTGGGGGTGGTAGCTCTACAAGGGCAACAAGAGCATTATCTAACTATTTCTTGGTCTTGAGATCTGGATGGCAACTATGCTCTTACACTAAGATACTTCTTGGGGGTTGTAGCCCGACCATTGCATCAGGAGCGCTACCTAGCTATTTCTTGGTCTTGAGATCTGGATGACAACTATGCTCTTACACTCATACCCTTTTTAGGGTGGTAGCCCGACCAAGGCATCAGAAGTTCTATCTAGCTATTTCCTGGTATCGAGATCTGAATGGCAACTATGCTTTCACACTCAGATCCTTCTTGGGGGTTGTAGCCTAACCATGGCATCAGGAGCGCTACCCAACTATTTTCTGGTCTTGAGATCTGGATAACAACTATGCTCTTACACTCAGATCCTTTTTGGTGTGGTAGCCCGACCAAGGCATCAGGAGTTCTATCTAGCTATTTCCAGGTATCGAGATCTTAATGGCAACTATGCTTTCACACTCAGATCCTTCTTGGGGTTTGTAGCCCGACCATGGCATTAGGAGCGCTACCCAGCTATTTCCTGGTCTTTAGATCTGGATGGCAACTATGCTCTTACACCATGATCCTTCTTTTGGGTGGTAGCGTGACCAAGGCATCAAGAGGGATATCTAGCTGTTTTGTAGTCCCGAGATCTAGATGGCAACTATGCTCTAACACTCAGATCCTTCTTGGGGGTGGTAGCCTGACAAAGGCATCGGGTGCGCTACCTAGCTATTTCCAGGTCTTGAGATCTGGATGACAACTATGCTCTTACACTCAGATCCTTTTTGGTGTGGTAGCCCGAATAAGGCATCAGGAGTTCTATCTAGCTATTTCCTGGTATCGAGATCTGAATGGCAACTATGCTTTCACACTCAGATCCTTCATTTGGGTTGTAGCCCGACCATGGCATCAGGAGCGCATCCCAGCTATTTCCTGGTCTTTAGATCTGGATGGCAACTATGCTCTTACACCATGATCCTTCTTTTGGGTGGTAGCCTGACCAAGGCATCAAGAGGGATATCTAGTTGTTTTCTAGTCCTGAGATCTAGATGGCAACTATGCTCTAACACTCATATCCTTCTTGGGGGTGGTAGCTTGACCAAGACATCAGGAATGCTATCTAGCTATTTCCTGGTCTTGAGATCAAGATGGAAACTACGCTCTTACACTCAGATCCTTCTTAAGGGTTGTAGCCTGACCAAGGCATCGGGAGCGCTATCTAGCTATTTCTTGGTCTTGAGATCTGGATTGTAACTATGCTCTTACACCAAGATCCTTCTTGGGGTTGGTAGCCTAACCAAGGCGTCGGAAAGGCTATCTAGCTATTTCCTGGTCTTGATATCTGGATGACAACTATGCTCTTACACTCAGATTCTTTTTGGGGTGGTAGCCCGACCAAGGCATCAGAAGTTCTATCTAGCTATTTCCTGGTCTCGAGATCTGGATGGCAACTATGCTCTAAAACTAGGATCCTTCTTGGGCGTTGTAGCCCGACCATAGCATCAGGAGCGCTACCTAGCTATTTCCTGGTCTTGTGATCTGGATAACAACTATGCTCTTACACTCAGACCCTTCTTGGGGTTGGTAGCCAGACCAATGCATCAGAAGTTCTATCTAGCTATTTCCTGGTATCGATATCTGAATGTCAACTATGCTTTCACACTCAGATCCTTCTTGGGGGTTGTAGCCCGACCATGGCATCAGGAGCGCTACCCAGCTATTTCCTGGTCTTGAGATCAAGATGACAACTATGCTCTTACACTCAGATCCTTTTTGGGGTGGTAGCCTGACCAAGGCATCAGAAGTTCTATCTAGCCATTTTCTGTTGTCGAGATCTGAATGGCAACTATGCTTTCACACTCAGATCCTTCTTGGGGGTTGTAGCCCGACAATGGCATCAGGAGTGCAACTTAGCTATTTCCTTGTCTTTAGATCTGGATGGAAACTATTCTCTTACACCATGATCCTTCTTATGGGTGGTAGCCTGACCAAGGCATCAAGAGGGCTATCTAGCTGTTTTATAGTCCCGAGATCTAGATGGCAACTATGCTTTTACACTTAGATCCTTCTTAGGGGTGGTAGCCTGACCAAGGCATCAGGAGCGCTATGTAGATATTTCCTGGTCTTGAGATCAAGATGGCAACTATGCTCTTTCACTCAGATCCTTCTTAGGGGTGGTAGCCTGACCAAGGCATCGGGAGCGCTATCTAGCTATTTCCTGGTCTTGAGATCTGGATTGCAACTATGCTCTTACACCAAGATCCTTCTTGGGGGTGGTAGCCTGACCAAGGCATGGGGAGGGCTACCTAGCTATTTCCTTGTCTTGAGATCTGGATGACAACTATGCTCTAACACTCAGACCCTTCTTGGGGTGGTAGCCCGACCAAGGCATCAGAAGTTCTATCTAGCTATTTCCTGCTACGGAGATCTGAATGGCAACTATGCTTTCACACTCAGATCCTTCTTAGGGGTTGTAGCCTGACTATGGCATCAGGAGCGCTACCCAACTATTTCCTGGTCTTGAGATCTGGATGACAACTATGCTCTTACACTCAGATCCTTTTTAAGGTGGTAGCCCGACCAAGGCATCAGGAGTTCTATCTAGCTATTTCCTGGTATCGAGATCTGAATGGCAACTATGCTTTCACACTCAGATCCTTCTTGGGGGTTGTAGCCTGACCATGGCATCAGGAGCGCTACCCAGCTATTTCCTTGTCTTTAGATTTGGATTGCAACTATACTCTTACACTTAGACACTTCTAATGGGTGGTAGCCCGACCAAGGCATCAGGAGCGCTATCTAGCTATTTCCTGGTCTTGAGATCTGGATGGCAACTAAGCTCTTACACTCAGATCCATCTTAGGGGTGAAAGCCCGACGAAGATATCAGGAGGGCTATCTAGCTATTTCCTAGTCTAGAGATCTGGATGGCAACTATGCTCTTACACTCAAATCCATCTTGGGGGTGGTAGCCCGACCAAGGCATCAAGAGGGCTGTCTAACTATTTCCTGGTCCCGAGATCTTAATGGCAACAATGCTCTTACACTCAGATCCTTCTTGGAGGTGGTAGACTGACCAAGGCATCAGGAGCGCTACCTAGCTATTATTTGGTCTTAAGATCTGGATGACAACTATACTGTTACACTCAGACTCTTCTTGGGGGTGGTAGCCTGACCAAGGCATCAAGAGCGCTATCTAGCTATTTCCTGGTCTTGAGATCAAGATGGCAACTATGCTTTTACACTCAGATCCTTCTTAGGGGAGGTAGCCTGACCCAGGCATCAAGAGCACTACCTAGCTATTTCCTGGTCATGAGATCAGGATGGCAACTATGCTCTTAAACTCAGAACCTTCTTGAAGGTGGTAGCCGGACCAAGGCATTAGGAGCGCTGTCTAGCTATTACTTGGTCTTGAGATCTGGATAGAAACTATGCTCTTACACTCAGATCCTTCTTGGGGGTGGTAACCCGGCCAATGCATTAGAAGGGCTATCTAGCTAATTCCCAGTCTCGAGATCTAGATGGCAACTATGCTCTCACACTCAGATCCTTCTAGGGGGTGGTAGCACGACCAAGAAATCATGAGGGCTATCTAGCTATTTTCTGGTTAGAAGATCTAGATGGCAACTGTGCTATTACACTCGGATCCTTCTTAGGGGTGGTAGCCCGACCGTGGCATCAGGAGCGCAACCTAGCTATTTCCTGGTCTTGAGATCTGGATGACAACTATGCTATTACACTTTTACCCTTATTAGGGGGTGGTAGCCCGACCAAGGCATCAGGAGCGCTATCTAGCTATTTCCTGGTCTTGAGAACTTGATGGCAACTACGCTCTTACACTCAGATCCTTCTTAGGGGTGGTAGCCCGACAAAGGCATCTGGAGCGCTACCTAGCTATTTTCTGGTCTTTAGATCTGGATGGCAACTATGCCCTTACACTCAGATCCATCTTTAAGGTGGTAGCCCGACCAAGGCATTAGGTGGGCTATCTAGCTATTTCCTGGTCCCGAGATCTGGATGGCGACTATGCTTTTACACTCATAATTTTCTTAGGGGTGGTAGCCCGACCAATGCATCAGGAGCTCTTCCTTGCCATTTCCTGGTCTTGAGATCTGGATGACAACAATACTCTTACACTCAGACCATTCTTTGGGGTGGTAGCCCGACCAAGGCATCAGGAGCGCTATCTAACTATTTCTTGGTCTTGAGATCTGAATGACAACTATGCTCTTACACCAAGATCCTTCTAGAGGGTGGTAGCCTAACCAAGGCATCGGAAGGGCTATCTAGCTATTTCTTGGTCTTGAGATATGGATGGCAACTATGCTCTTACACCAAGATCCTTTTTGGGGGTGGTAGCCCTACCAAGGCATCATGAGAGCTATCTAGGGTTTTTCTGGTTTCAAGATCTGGGTTGCAACTATGCTCTTACATTCATATCCTTCTTTGGTGTGGTAAACCGACCAAGTCATCAAGAGGGCTACCTAGCTATTTGCTGGTCTTGAGATCTGGATGACAACTACGCTATTACAGTCAGACCCTTCTTGGGGGTGGTAGCCCGACCAAGGCATCAGGAGCGCTATCTAGCTATTTCATGGTCTAAAGATCCAGATGGCAACTATTCTCTTACACTCAGATCCTTCTTATAGGTAGCAGCCCGACCAAGGCATCAAGATCGCTACCTAACTATTTTCTGGTCTTGAGATCTGGATAGCAACTATGCTCTTACACTCAGATCCATCTTGTGGGTGGTAGCCCAACCAAGGCATTAGGAGGGATATCTAACTATTTCCTAGTCTCGAGATCCGGATGACAACTATGTTTAAACTTAGACCCTTATTGGGGGTGGTAGATCGACCAAGGCATTAGGAGGTCTATCTAGCTATTTCCTGGTCTTGAGATCTGGATGACAACTATGCTCTTACACTCAGATTCTTTTGAAGGGTGGTAGCCCGATAAAGGCATCAAGAGGGCTATCTAGGTATTTCCAGGTCTAAAGATCTGGATGGCAACTATGCTCGTACACTTAGATCCTTCTAGAGGGTTGTAGCCTGACTAAGGCATCAGGAGTGCTACCTAGCTGTTTCTTGGTATTGAGATCTGAATGGCAACCATGCTCTTACACTCGAGCCCTTCTTGGGGGTGGTAGCCCGACCAAGGCATCAGGAGCGCTATCTAGCTGTTTCCTGGTCTTGAGATCTGGATGGCAACTATACTCTGACACTTAGATCCTTCTTAGGGGTGGTAGCCCGACCAAGGCATAAGGAGCGTTGTCCGGCTATTACTTGGTCTTGAGATCTGGATGGCAACTATGCTATTACACTCAGACCCTTTTTGGGGGTGGTAGCCTTACCAAGGCATCAGGAGTGCTATCTTGCTATTTCCTGGTCTTGAGTTCTGGATGGCAACTATGCTCTTACACTCAGATCCTTTTTAGGGGTGGTAGACCGACCAAGGCATCAAGAGCGCTATCTAGCTATTTCATGGTCTGAAGATCTGGATGGCAACTATGCTTTTACACTCAGATCCTTCTTATGGGTAGCAGCCTGACCAAGGCATCAAGAGCGCTACCTAGATATTTTATGGTCTTGAGATCTGGATGGCAACTATGCTCTTACACTCAGATCCATCTTGGGGGTGGTAGTAAGACCAAGGCATTAGAAGGGCTATCTAACTATTTCCTAGTCTCGAGATCTGGATGGCAACAATGCTCTTAGACTCAGATCCATCTTAGGGGTGGTAGCCTGACCAAGGCATCAGGAGCGCTACCTAGCTATTTCCTGGTCTTTAGATCTGTATGGAAACTATGCTCTCACACTCAAATCCTTTTTGGGGGTTGTAGCTCGACCAAGGCATGAGGAGCGCTAACTAGCAATTTCCTGGTATTGAGATCTGGATGGCAACTACGCTCTTCCACTCAGATCCTTCTTGGGGGTTGTAGCCCGACCAAGGCATCAGAAGCGCTATCTAGCTATTTCCTGGTATTGAGATTTGGATGGCAATTATGCTCTCACACTCAGATCCTTCTTGGGGGTAAAAGCCAGACTAAGGCATCAGGAGCGCTACCTAGCTATCTCCTTGTCTTTTGATCTGGATGACAACTATGCTTTTAAACTCCGACCCTTCTTGGGGGTGGTAGCCCGACCAAGGCATCATGAATGCTATCTAGCTATTTCCTGGTCTTGAGATCTGGATGGTATTTATGCTCTTACACTCAGATCCTTTTTAAGGGTTGTAGCCCGCCCAAGGCATAAGGAGCGCTACCTAGCTATTTCTTGGTCTTGAGATCTGGATGGCAACTATGCTCTTACACTCAGAACCTTCTTGGGGGAGGTAGTTAGACCAAGGCATCGGAAGCGCTATCTTGCTATTTCTTGGTCTAGAGATCTGAATGACAACTATGCTTTACACTTAGACCCTTCTTGGGGGTGGTAGCCGGACCAAGCCATCAAGAGCGCTGTCTAGCTATTTCCTTGTCCTAAGATCTGGATGGCAACTATGCTCTCACACTCAAATCCTTCTAAGGGGTGGAAGCCCGACCGAGGCATCAAGAGCGCTACCTTGCTATTTCCTGGTCTTGAGATCTTGATGACAACTATGCTTTTATAGTCAGACCCTTCTTGAGGGTGGTAGCCCGACAAAGGCATTATGAGCTCTATCTAGCTATTTCCTGGTCCAAAGATCTGGATGGCAACTATGCTCTTACACTCAGATCCTTCTAAAGGGTGGTAGCTTGACCAAGGCATCAGGAGTTCTATCTAGCTATTTCCTGGTGTCTGAGATCTGAATGACAACTATGCTTCTCATACTTAGATCCTTCTTGGGGGTGATAGCCGACCATGGCATCAGGAGCACTACCTAGCTATTTCTTGGTCTTTAGATCTGGATGGCAACTATGCTTTTACACCATGATCCTTCTTGTGGAGTGGTAGCCCTGACCAAGGCATCAAGAGGGCTATCTAGTTGGTTTTATGGTCCGAGATCTAGATGGCAACTATGCTCTTACACTCAGATCCCTTCTAGGGGGTGGTAGCCCTGACCAAGGCATCGGGAGCGCTATCTAGCTATTTCTTGGTCTTGAGATCAAGATGGCAACTATGGCTATTACACAAAGATCCAAACTTAGGGGTGGTAGCCTGACCAAGGCGTCGGGAGCGCTATCTAGCTATTTCCTGGTCTTGAGATCTGGATTGCAACTATGCTCTTACACCAAGATCCTTCTCGGGGGTGGTAGCCTGACCAAGGCATCGGGAGGGCTATCTAGCTATTTCCTGGTCTTGAGATTTGGATGACAACTATGCTCTTACACTCAGATCCTTTTTGGGGTGGTAGCCTGACCAAGGCATAAGAAGTTCTAACTAGCTATTTCCTGGTCTCGAGATCTGGATGTCAACTATGCTCTCACACTAGGATTCTTCTTGGGGGTTTTAGCCCGACCATAGCATCAGGAGCGCTACCTAGCTATTTCCTGGTCTTGAGATCTGGATGACAACTACGCTATTACAGTCAGACCCTTCTTGGGGGTGGTAGCCCGACCAAGGCATCAGGAGCGCTATCTAGCTATTTCATGGTCTAAAGATCCAGATGGCAACTATTCTCTTACACTCAGATCCTTCTTATAGGTAGCAGCCCGACCAAGGCATCAAGATCGCTACCTAACTATTTTCTGGTCTTGAGATCTGGATAGCAACTATGCTCTTACACTCAGATCCATCTTGTGGGTGGTAGCCCAACCAAGGCATTAGGAGGGATATCTAACTATTTCCTAGTCTCGAGATCCGGATGACAACTATGTTTAAACTTAGACCCTTATTGGGGGTGGTAGATCGACCAAGGCATTAGGAGGTCTATCTAGCTATTTCCTGGTCTTGAGATCTGGATGACAACTATGCTCTTACACTCAGATTCTTTTGAAGGGTGGTATCCCGATAAAGGCATCAAGAGGGCTATCTAGGTATTTCCAGGTCTAAAGATCTGGATGGCAACTATGCTCGTACACTTAGATCCTTCTAGAGGGTTGTAGCCTGACTAAGGCATCAGGAGTGCGACCTAGCTGTTTCTTGGTATTGAGATCTGAATGGCAACCATGCTCTTACACTCGAGCCCTTCTTGGGGGTGGTAGCCCGACCAAGGCATCAGGAGCGCTATCTAGCTGTTTCCTGGTCTTGAGATCTGGATGGCAACTATACTCTGACACTTAGATCCTTCTTAGGGGTGGTAGCCCGACCAAGGCATAAGGAGCGTTGTCCGGCTATTACTTGGTCTTGAGATCTGGATGGCAACTATGCTATTACACTCAGACCCTTTTTGGGGGTGGTAGCCTTACCAAGGCATCAGGAGTGCTATCTTGCTATTTCCTGGTCTTGAGTTCTGGATGGCAACTATGCTCTTACACTCAGATCCTTTTTAGGGGTGGTAGACCGACCAAGGCATCAAGAGCGCTATCTAGCTATTTCATGGTCTGAAGATCTGGATGGCAACTATGCTTTTACACTCAGATCCTTCTTATGGGTAGCAGCCTGACCAAGGCATCAAGAGCGCTACCTAGATATTTTATGGTCTTGAGATCTGGATGGCAACTATGCTCTTACACTCAGATCCATCTTGGGGGTGGTAGTAAGACCAAGGCATTAGAAGGGCTATCTAACTATTTCCTAGTCTCGAGATCTGGATGGCAACAATGCTCTTAGACTCAGATCCATCTTAGGGGTGGTAGCCTGACCAAGGCATCAGGAGCGCTACCTAGCTATTTCCTGGTCTTTAGATCTGTATGGAAACTATGCTCTCACACTCAAATCCTTTTTGGGGGTTGTAGCTCGACCAAGGCATGAGGAGCGCTAACTAGCAATTTCCTGGTATTGAGATCTGGATGGCAACTACGCTCTTCCACTCAGATCCTTCTTGGGGGTTGTAGCCCGACCAAGGCATCAGAAGCGCTATCTAGCTATTTCCTGGTATTGAGATTTGGATGGCAATTATGCTCTCACACTCAGATCCTTCTTGGGGGTAAAAGCCAGACTAAGGCATCAGGAGCGCTACCTAGCTATCTCCTTGTCTTTTGATCTGGATGACAACTATGCTTTTAAACTCCGACCCTTCTTGGGGGTGGTAGCCCGACCAAGGCATCATGAATGCTATCTAGCTATTTCCTGGTCTTGAGATCTGGATGGTATTTATGCTCTTACACTCAGATCCTTTTTAAGGAGTTGTAGCCCGCCCAAGGCATAAGGAGCGCTACCTAGCTATTTCTTGGTCTTGAGATCTGGATGGCAACTATGCTCTTACACTCAGAACCTTCTTGGGGGAGGTAGTTAGACCAAGGCATCGGAAGCGCTATCTTGCTATTTCTTGGTCTAGAGATCTGAATGACAACTATGCTTTACACTTAGACCCTTCTTGGGGGTGGTAGCCGGACCAAGCCATCAGGAGCGCTGTCTAGCTATTTCCTTGTCCTAAGATCTGGATGGCAATTATGCTCTCACACTCAAATCCTTCTAAGGGGTGGAAGCCCGACCGAGGCATCAAGAGCGCTACCTTGCTATTTCCTGGTCTTGAGATCTTGATGACAACTATGCTTTTATAGTCAGACCCTTCTTGAGGGTGGTAGCCCGACAAAGGCATTATGAGCTCTATCTAGCTATTTCCTGGTCCAAAGATCTGGATGGCAACTATGCTCTTACACTCAGATCCTTCTAAAGGGTGGTAGCTTGACCAAGGCATCAGGAGTTCTATCTAGCTATTTCCTGGTGTCGAGATCTGAATGACAACTATGCTTTCATACTTAGATCCTTCTTGGGGGTGATAGCCTGACCATGGCATCAGGAGCACTACCCAGCTATTTCTTGGTCTTTAGATCTGGATGGCAACTATGCTTTTACACCATGATCCTTCTTGTGGGTGGTAGCCTGACCAAGGCATCAAGAGGGCTATCTAGTTGGTTTTTAGTCCCGAGATCTAGATGGCAACTATGCTCTTACACTCAGATCCTTCTTGGGGGTGGTAGCCTGACCAAGGCATCGGGAGCGCTATCTAGCTATTTCTTGGTCTTGAGATCAAGATGGCAACTATGCTATTACACAAAGATCCAACTTAGGGGTGGTAGCCTGACCAAGGCGTCGGGAGCGCTATCTAGCTATTTCCTGGTCTTGAGATCTGGATTGCAACTATGCTCTTACACCAAGATCCTTCTCGGGGGTGGTAGCCTGACCAAGGCATCGGGAGGGCTATCTAGCTATTTCCTGGTCTTGAGATTTGGATGACAACTATGCTCTTACACTCAGATCCTTTTTGGGGTGGTAGCCTGACCAAGGCATAAGAAGTTCTAACTAGCTATTTCCTGGTCTCGAGATCTGGATGTCAACTATGCTCTCACACTAGGATTCTTCTTGGGGGTTTTAGCCCGACCATAGCATCAGGAGCGCTACCTAGCTATTTCCTGGTCTTGAGATCTGGATGACAACTATGCTCTTACACTCAGACCCTTTTTGGGGTGGTAGCCCGACCAAGGCATCAGAAGTTCTATCTAGCTATTTCCTGGTATCGAGATCTGAATGGAAACTATGCTTTCACACTCAAATCCTTCTTGGTGGTTGTAGCCTAACCATGGCATCAGGAGCGCTACCCAGTTATTACCTGGTCTTGAGATCTGGATGACAACTATGCTCTTACCCTCAGATCCTTTTTGGTATGGTAGCCCGACCAAGGCATCAGGAGTTCTATCTAGCTACTTCCTGGTATCGAGATCAGAATAGCAACTATTCTTTCACACTCAGATCCTTCTTGGGGGTTGTAGCCCGACCATGGCATCAGGAGCGCTACCCAACTATTTCCTGATCTTTTGATCTGGATGGCAACTATGCTCTTACACCATGATCCTTCTTTTGGGTGGTAGCCTGACCAATGCATCAAGAGGGATATCTAGTTGTTTTCTAGTCCCGAGATCTAGATGGCAACTATGCTCTAACACTCAGATCCTTCTTGGGGGTGGTAGCCCGACCAAGACATCAGGAGCGCTATCTAGCTATTTCTTGGTCTTGAGATCAAGATGGAAACTATGCTCTTACACTCACATCCTTATTAGGGGTGGTAGACTGACCAAGGCATCAGGAGCTCGACCTTGCTATTTCCTGGTCTTGAGATCTGCATGACAACTATGCTCTTACACTCAGACCCTTCTTGGGGGTGGTAGCTCTACAAGGGCAACAAGAGCATTATCAAACTATTTCTTGGTCTTGAGATCTGGATGGCAACTATGCTCTTACACTAAGATACTTCTTGTGGGTTGTAGCCCGACCATTGCATCAGGAGCGCTACCTAGCTATTTCTTGGTCTTGAGATCTGGATGACAACTATGCTCTTACACTCATACCCTTTTTAGGGTGGTAGCCCGACCAAGGCATCAGAAGTTCTATCTAGCTATTTCCTGGTATCGAGATCTGAATGGCAACTATGCTTTCACACTCAGATCCTTCTTGGGGGTTGTAGCCTAACCATGGCATCAGGAGCGCTACCCAACTATTTTCTGGTCTTGAGATCTGGATAACAACTATGCTCTTACACTCAGATCCTTTTTGGTGTGGTAGCCCGACCAAGGCATCAGGAGTTCTATCTAGCTATTTCCAGGTATCGAGATCTTAATGGCAACTATGCTTTCACACTCAGATCCTTCTTGGGGTTTGTAGCCCGACCATGGCATTAGGAGCGCTACCCAGCTATTTCCTGGTCTTTAGATCTGGATGGCAACTATGCTCTTACACCATGATCCTTCTTTTGGGTGGTAGCGTGACCAAGGCATCAAGAGGGATATCTAGCTGTTTTGTAGTCCCGAGATCTAGATGGCAACTATGCTCTAACACTCAGATCCTTCTTGGGGGTGGTAGCCTGACAAAGGCATCGGGTGCGCTACCTAGCTATTTCCAGGTCTTGAGATCTGGATGACAACTATGCTCTTACACTCAGATCCTTTTTGGTGTGGTAGCCCGAATAAGGCATCAGGAGTTCTATCTAGCTATTTCCTGGTATCGAGATCTGAATGGCAACTATGCTTTCACACTCAGATCCTTCATTTGGGTTGTAGCCCGACCATGGCATCAGGAGCGCATCCCAGCTATTTCCTGGTCTTTAGATCTGGATGGCAACTATGCTCTTACACCATGATCCTTCTTTTGGGTGGTAGCCTGACCAAGGCATCAAGAGCGATATCTAGTTGTTTTCTAGTCCTGAGATCTAGATGGCAACTATGCTCTAACACTCATATCCTTCTTGGGGGTGGTAGCTTGACCAAGACATCAGGAATGCTATCTAGCTATTTCCTGGTCTTGAGATCAAGATGGAAACTACGCTCTTACACTCAGATCCTTCTTAAGGGTTGTAGCCTGACCAAGGCATCGGGAGCGCTATCTAGCTATTTCTTGGTCTTGAGATCTGGATTGTAACTATGCTCTTACACCAAGATCCTTCTTGGGGTTGGTAGCCTAACCAAGGCGTCGGAAAGGCTATCTAGCTATTTCCTGGTCTTGATATCTGGATGACAACTATGCTCTTACACTCAGATCCTTTTTGGGGTGGTAGCCCGACCAAGGCATCAGAAGTTCTATCTAGCTATTTCCTGGTCTCGAGATCTGGATGGCAACTATGCTCTAAAACTAGGATCCTTCTTGGGCGTTGTAGCCCGACCATAGCATCAGGAGCGCTACCTAGCTATTTCCTGGTCTTGTGATCTGGATAACAACTATGCTCTTACACTCAGACCCTTCTTGGGTTGGTAGCCAGACCAATGCATCAGAAGTTCTATCTAGCTATTTCCTGGTATCGATATCTGAATGTCAACTATGCTTTCACACTCAGATCCTTCTTGGGGGTTGTAGCCCGACCATGGCATCAGGAGCGCTACCCAGCTATTTCCTGGTCTTGAGATCAAGATGACAACTATGCTCTTACACTCAGATCCTTTTTGGGGTGGTAGCCTGACCAAGGCATCAGAAGTTCTATCTAGCCATTTTCTGTTATCGAGATCTGAATGGCAACTATGCTTTCACACTCAGATCCTTCTTGGGGGTTGTATCCCGACAATGGCATCAGGAGTGCAACTTAGCTATTTCCTTGTCTTTAGATCTGGATGGAAACTATGCTCTTACACCATGATCCTTCTTATGGGTGGTAGCCTGACCAAGGCATCAAGAGGGCTATCTAGCTGTTTTATAGTCCCGAGATCTAGATGGCAACTATGCTTTCACACTCAGATCCTTCTTAGGGGTGGTAGCCTGACCAAGGCATCAGGAGCGCTATGTAGATATTTCCTGGTCTTGAGATCAAGATGGCAACTATGCTCTTTCACTCAGATCCTTCTTAGGGGTGGTAGCTTGACCAAGGCATCGGGAGCGCTATCTAGCTATTTCCTGGTCTTGAGATCTGGATTGTAACTATGCTCTTACACCAAGATCCTTCTTGGGGGTGGTAGCCTGACCAAGGCATGGGGAGGGCTACCTAGCTATTTCCTTGTCTTGAGATCTGGATGACAACTATGCTCTAACACTCAGACCCTTCTTGGGGTGGTAGCCCGACCAAGGCATCAGAAGTTCTATCTAGCTATTTCCTGCTACGGAGATCTGAATGGCAACTATGCTTTCACACTCAGATCCTTCTTAGGGGTTGTAGCCTGACTATGGCATCAGGAGCGCTACCCAACTATTTCCTGGTATTGAGATCTGGATGACAACTATGCTCTTACACTCAGATCCTTTTTAAGGTGGTAGCCCGACCAAGGCATCAGGAGTTCTATCTAGCTATTTCCTGGTATCGAGATCTGAATGGCAACTATGCTTTCACACTCAGATCCTTCTTGGGGGTTGTAGCCTGACCATGGCATCAGGAGCGCTACCCAGCTATTTCCTTGTCTTTAGATTTGGATTGCAACTATACTCTTACACTTAGACACTTCTAATGGGTGGTAGCCCGACCAAGGTATCAGGAGCGCTATCTAGCTATTTCCTGGTCTTGAGATCTGGATGGCAACTAAGCTCTTACACTCAGATCCATCTTAGGGGTGAAAGCCCGACGAAGATATCAGGAGGGCTATCTAGCTATTTCCTAGTCTAGAGATCTGGATGGCAACTATGCTCTTACACTCAAATCCATCTTGGGGGTGGTAGCCCGACCAAGGCATCAAGAGGGCTGTCTAACTATTTCCTGGTCCCGAGATCTTAATGGCAACAATGCTCTTACACTCAGATCCTTCTTGGAGGTGGTAGACTGACCAAGGCATCAGGAGCGCTACCTAGCTATTATTTGGTCTTAAGATCTGGATGACAACTATACTGTTACACTCAGACTCTTCTTGGGGGTGGTAGCCTGACCAAGGCATCAAGAGCGCTATCTAGCTATTTCCTGGTCTTGAGATCAAGATGGCAACTATGCTTTTACACTGAGATCCTTCTTAGGGGAGGTAGCCTGACCCAGGCATCAAGAGCACTACCTAGCTATTTCCTGGTCATGAGATCAGGATGGCAACTATGCTCTTAAACTCAGAACCTTCTTGAAGGTGGTAGCCGGACCAAGGCATTAGGAGCGCTGTCTAGCTATTACTTGGTCTTGAGATCTGGATAGAAACTATGCTCTTACACTCAGATCCTTCTTGGGGGTGGTAACCCGGCCAATGCATTAGAAGGGCTATCTAGCTAATTCCCAGTCTCGAGATCTAGATGGCAACTATGCTCTCACACTCAGATCCTTCTAGGGGGTGGTAGCACGACCAAGAAATCATGAGGGCTATCTAGCTATTTTCTGGTTAGAAGATCTAGATGGCAACTGTGCTATTACACTCGGATCCTTCTTAGGGGTGGTAGCCCGACCGTGGCATCAGGAGCGCAACCTAGCTATTTCCTGGTCTTGAGATCTGGATGACAACTATGCTATTACACTTTTACCCTTATTGGGGGTGGTAGCCCGACCAAGGCATCAGGAGCGCTATCTAGCTATTTCCTGGTCTTGAGAACTTGATGGCAACTACGCTCTTACACTCAGATCCTTCTTAGGGGTGGTAGCCCGACAAAGGCATCTGGAGCGCTACCTAGCTATTTTCTGGTCTTTAGATCTGGATGGCAACTATGCCCTTACACTCAGATCCATCTTTAAGGTGGTAGCCCGACCAAGGCATTAGGTGGGCTATCTAGCTATTTCCTGGTCCCGAGATCTGGATGGCGACTATGCTTTTACACTCATAATTTTCTTAGGGGTGGTAGTCCGACCAATGCATCAGGAGCTCTTCCTTGCCATTTCCTGGTCTTGAGATCTGGATGACAACAATACTCTTACACTCAGACCATTCTTTGGGGTGGTAGCCCGACCAAGGCATCAGGAGCGCTATCTAACTATTTCTTGGTCTTGAGATCTGAATGACAACTATGCTCTTACACCAAGATCCTTCTAGAGGGTGGTAGCCTAACCAAGGCATCGGAAGGGCTATCTAGCTATTTCTTGGTCTTGAGATATGGATGGCAACTATGCTCTTACACCAAGATCCTTTTTGGGGGTGGTAGCCCTACCAAGGCATCATGAGAGCTATCTAGGGTTTTTCTGGTTTCGAGATCTGGGTTGCAACTATGCTCTTACATTCATATCCTTCTTTGGTGTGGTAAACCGACCAAGTCATCAAGAGGGCTACCTAGCTATTTGCTGGTCTTGAGTTCTGGATGACAACTACGCTATTACAGTCAGACCCTTCTTGGGGGTGGTAGCCCGACCAAGGCATCAGGAGCGCTATCTAGCTATTTCATGGTCTAAAGATCCAGATGGCAACTATTCTCTTACACTCAGATCCTTCTTATAGGTAGCAGCCCGACCAAGGCATCAAGATCGCTACCTAACTATTTTCTGGTCTTGAGATCTGGATAGCAACTATGCTCTTACACTCAGATCCATCTTGTGGGTGGTAGCCCAACCAAGGCATTAGGAGGGATATCTAACTATTTCCTAGTCTCGAGATCCGGATGACAACTATGTTTAAACTTAGACCCTTATTGGGGGTGGTAGATCGACCAAGGCATTAGGAGGTCTATCTAGCTATTTCCTGGTCTTGAGATCTGGATGACAACTATGCTCTTACACTCAGATTCTTTTGAAGGGTGGTAGCCCGATAAAGGCATCAAGAGGGCTATCTAGGTATTTCCAGGTCTAAAGATCTGGATGGCAACTATGCTCGTACACTTAGATCCTTCTAGAGGGTTGTAGCCTGACTAAGGCATCAGGAGTGCTACCTAGCTGTTTCTTGGTATTGAGATCTGAATGGCAACCATGCTCTTACACTCGAGCCCTTCTTGGGGGTGGTAGCCCGACCAAGGCATCAGGAGCGCTATCTAGCTGTTTCCTGGTCTTGAGATCTGGATGGCAACTATACTCTGACACTTAGATCCTTCTTAGGGGTGGTAGCCCGACCAAGGCATAAGGAGCGTTGTCCGGCTATTACTTGGTCTTGAGATCTGGATGGCAACTATGCTATTACACTCAGACCCTTTTTGGGGGTGGTAGCCTTACCAAGGCATCAGGAGCGCTATCTTGCTATTTCCTGGTCTTGAGTTCTGGATGGCAACTATGCTCTTACACTCAGATCCTTTTTAGGGGTGGTAGACCGACCAAGGCATCAAGAGCGCTATCTAGCTATTTCATGGTCTGAAGATCTGGATGGCAACTATGCTTTTACACTCAGATCCTTCTTATGGGTAGCAGCCTGACCAAGGCATCAAGAGCGCTACCTAGATATTTTATGGTCTTGAGATCTGGATGGCAACTATGCTCTTACACTCAGATCCATCTTGGGGGTGGTAGTAAGACCAAGGCATTAGAAGGGCTATCTAACTATTTCCTAGTCTCGAGATCTGGATGGCAACAATGCTCTTAGACTCAGATCCATCTTAGGGGTGGTAGCCTGACCAAGGCATCAGGAGCGCTACCTAGCTATTTCCTGGTCTTTAGATCTGTATGGAAACTATGCTCTCACACTCAAATCCTTTTTGGGGGTTGTAGCTCGACCAAGGCATGAGGAGCGCTAACTAGCAATTTCCTGGTATTGAGATCTGGATGGCAACTACGCTCTTCCACTCAGATCCTTCTTGGGGGTTGTAGCCCGACCAAGGCATCAGAAGCGCTATCTAGCTATTTCCTGGTATTGAGATTTGGATGGCAATTATGCTCTCACACTCAGATCCTTCTTGGGGGTAAAAGCCAGACTAAGGCATCAGGAGCGCTACCTAGCTATCTCCTTGTCTTTTGATCTGGATGACAACTATGCTTTTAAACTCCGACCCTTCTTGGGGGTGGTAGCCCGACCAAGGCATCATGAATGCTATCTAGCTATTTCCTGGTCTTGAGATCTGGATGGTATTTATGCTCTTACACTCAGATCCTTTTTAAGGGTTGTAGCCCGCCCAAGGCATAAGGAGCGCTACCTAGCTATTTCTTGGTCTTGAGATCTGGATGGCAACTATGCTCTTACACTCAGAACCTTCTTGGGGGAGGTAGTTAGACCAAGGCATCGGAAGCGCTATCTTGCTATTTCTTGGTCTAGAGATCTGAATGACAACTATGCTTTACACTTAGACCCTTCTTGGGGGTGGTAGCCGGACCAAGCCATCAGGAGCGCTGTCTAGCTATTTCCTTGTCCTAAGATCTGGATGGCAACTATGCTCTCACACTCAAATCCTTCTAAGGGGTGGAAGCCCGACCGAGGCATCAAGAGCGCTACCTTGCTATTTCCTGGTCTTGAGATCTTGATGACAACTATGCTTTTATAGTCAGACCCTTCTTGAGGGTGGTAGCCCGACAAAGGCATTATGAGCTCTATCTAGCTATTTCCTGGTCCAAAGATCTGGATGGCAACTATGCTCTTACACTCAGATCCTTCTAAAGGGTGGTAGCTTGACCAAGGCATCAGAAGCGCTATCTAGCTATTTCTTGGTCTTGAGATCTGGATGGCAATTATGCTCTCACACTGAGATCTTTCTTGGGGGTGGAAGCCCGACCAAGGCATCAGGAGTGCTACCTAGCTATTTCCTGGTCTTGAGATCTGGATGGCAACTATGCTCTTACACTCAGAACCTTCTTGGGAGTGGTAGCCCGACCAAGGTATCAGGAGCGCTATCTAGCTATTTTATGGTCTTGAGATCTTGAAGACAGCTATGCTCTTACACTCAGACCCTTCTAAGGGGTGGTAGCCCGTCCAAGGCATTATGAGCGCTATCTAGTTATTTCCTGGTCCAGAGATCTGGATGGCAACTATGTTCTTACACTCAGATCCTTCTTATGGGTGGTAGCACGACCAAGGCATCAGGAGGGCTATCTAGCTATTTCCTGGTCTCGAGATCTGGATGGCAACTATGCTCTCACACTCAGATCCTTCTTGGGGGTGGAAGCCCGACCGAGGCATCAGGAGCGCTACCTTGCTATTTCTTGGTCTTGTGATCTTGATGACAACTATGCTTTTACACTCAGACCCTTCTAGAGGGTGGTAGCCCGACCAAGGCATTATGAGCTCTATCTAGCTATTTCTTGGTACAAAGATCTGGATGACAACTATGCTCTTACACTCAGATCCTTCTTAGGGGTGGTAGCCTGACCAAGGCATCAGAAGGTCTATCTAGCTATTTCCTGGTCTTTAGATCTGGATGACAACTATGCTTTAAAACTCAGACCCTTCTTGGGGTGGTAGCCCGACCAAGGTATCAGAAATGCTATCTAGCTATTTCCTGGTCTTGAGATCTAGATTGTATTTATGCTCTTACACTCAGATCCTTTTTATGGGTTGTAGCCCGCCCAAGGCAAAAGGAGCGCTACCTAGCTATTTCCTGGTCTTGAGATCTGGATGGCAACTATGCTCTTACACTCAGAACCTTCTTGGGGGAGGTAGTTAGACCAAGGCATCGGAAGCGCTATCTTGCTATTTCCTGGTCTAGAGATCAGGATGACAACTTTGCTTTACACTTAGACCCTTCTTGGGGGTGGTAGCCGGACCAAGCCATCAGAAGCGCTGTCTAGCTATTTCCTTGTCCTGAGATCTGGATGGCAACTATGCTTTCACACTTAAATCCTTCTTGGGGGTGGAAGCCGGACCGAGGCATCAGGAGCGCTACCTTGCTAATTCCTGGTCTTGAGATGTTGATGACAATTATGCTTTTACAGTCAGACCCTTTTAGAGGGTGGTAGCCTGACCAAGGCATTATAAGCTCTATCTCGCTATTTCCTGGTCCAAAGATCTGGATGGCAACTATGCTCTTACACACAGATCCTTCTTAGGGGTGGTAGCCTGACCAAGGCATCAGAAGGGCTATCTAGCTATTTCTTGGTCATGAGATCTGGATGGCAATTATGCTCTCACACTCAGATCCTTCTTGGGGGTGAAAGCCAGACTAACACATCAGGTGCGCTACCTAGTTATTTCATGGTCTTTAGATCTAAATGACAACTATGCTTTTAAACTCAGACCCTTCTAGGGGGTGGTAGCCCGACCAAGGCATCAGGATTGCTATCTAGCTATTTCCTGGTCTTGAGATCCGGATGGCATTTATGCTCTTACACTTAGATCCTTTTTAGGGGTTGTAGCCCGCCCAAGGCATAAGGAGCGCTATCTAGCTATTTCCTGGTCTTGAGATCTGGATGGCAACTATTCTCTTACACTCAGAACCTTCTTGGGGGAGGTAGTTAGACCAAGGCATCGGAAGCGTTATCATGCTATTTCCTGGTCTAGAGATTAGGATGACAACTATGCTTTACACTTAGACCCTTCTTGGGGGTGGTAGCCGGACCAAGCCATCAGGAGCGCTATCTAGCTATTTCCTTGTCCTGAGATCTAGATGGCAACTACGCTCTTACACTCAGATCCTTTTCAGGGGTGGTAGACCGACCAAGGCATCAGGAGCGCTACCTAGCTATTTCCTGGTCTTGAGATCTGGATGGCAACTATGCTCTTACACTAAGAACCTTTTTAAGGGTGGTAGCCCGACAAAGGCATCAGGAGCGCTATCTAGCTATTTCCTGGTGTTGAGATCTGGATGACAACTATGCTTTATACTTAGACCCATCTTGAGGGTGGTAGCCAGACTAAGGCATTAAGAGCACTATTTAGTTATTTCCTGGTCCTGAGATCTGGATGGCATCTATGCTCTTACACTCATATCCTTCTTAGGGGTGGTAGCCCGACAAAGGCATCAGTAGTGCTACCTAGCTATTTCCTAGTCTTGAGATATGGATGGCAACTATGCTTTTACACACAGAACCTTCTTGGGGGAGGTAGTTCGACTAAGGCATCGGAAGTGCTATCTTGCTATTTCCTGGTCTTGAGATCTGGATGACAACTATGCTTTACACTTAGACCCTTCTTGGGGGAGGTAGTTCGACCAACTCATCAGGAGCTCAATCTAGCTATTTCCTGGTACTGAGATCTGGATGGCAACTATGCTCTTACACTCAGATCCTTCTTAGGGGTGGTAGCCCAACAAAGGCATCAGGAGCGCTACCTAGCTATTTCCTAGTCTTTATATCTTAATGACAATTATGCTCTTACACTCAGACATTTCTTGGGGGTGGTAGCCTGACCAAGGCATCAGGAGAGCTATCTAGCTCTTTCGTGGTCTTGAGATCTGGATGGCAACTATGCTCTCACACTCAAATCCTTCTAAGGGGTGGAAGCCCGACCGAGGCATCAGGAGCGCTACCTTGCTATTTCCTGGTCTTGAGATCTTGATGACAACTATGCTTTTACAGTCAGACCCTTCTAGAGGGTTGTAGCCCGACCAAGGCATTATGAGCTCTATCTAGCTATTTCCTTTTCCAAAGATCTGGATGGCAACTATGCTCTTACACTCAGATCCTTCTAAAGGGTGGTAGCCTGACTAAGGCATCAGAAGCGCTATCTAGCTATTTCTTGGTCTTGAGATCTGGATGGCAATTATGCTCTCACACTGAGATCCTTCTTAGGGGTGGAAGCCCGACCAAGGCATCATGAGTGCTACCTAGCTATTTCCTGGTCTTGAGATCTGGATGGCAACTATGCTCTTACACTCAGAACCTTCTTGGGGGTGGTAGCCCGACCAAGGTATCAGGAGCGCTATCTAGCTATTTCATGGTCTTGAGATCTTGAAGACAGCTATGCTCTTACACTCAGACCCTTCTAAGGGGTGGTAGCCCGTCCAAGGCATTATGAGCGCTATCTAGTTATTTCCTGGTCCAGAGATCTGGATGGCAACTATGTTCTTACACTCAGATCCTTCTTAGGGGTGGTAGCACGACCAAGGCATCAGGAGGGCTATCTAGCTATTTCCTAGTCTCGAGATCTGGATGGCAACTATGCTCTCACACTCAGATCCTTCTTGGGGGTGGAAGCCCGACCGAGGCATCAGGAGCGCTACCTTGCTATTTCTTTGTTTTGAGATCTTGATGACAACTATGCTTTTATACTCAGACCCTTCTAGAGGGTGGTTGCCCGACCAAGGCATTATGAGCTCTATCTAGCTATTTCTTGGTCCAAAGATCTGGATGACAACTATGCTCTTACACTCAGATCCTTCTTAGGGGTGGTAGCCTGACCAAGGCATCAGAAGGTCTATCTAGCTATTTCTTGGTCTTGAGATCTGGATGGCAATTATGCTCTCACACTCAGATCCTTCTTGGGGGTGAAAGCCAGACTAAGGCATCAGGAGCGCTACCTAGCTATTTCCTGGTCTTTAGATCTGGATGACAACTATGCTTTAAAACTCAGACCCTTCTTGGGGTGGTAGCCCGACCAAGGCATCAGGAATGCTATCTAGCTATTTCCTGGTCTTGAGATCTGGATTGTATTTATGCTCTTACACTCAGATCCTTTTTAGGGGTTGTAGCCCGCCCAAGGCATAAGGAGCGCTACCTAGCTATTTCCTTGTCTTGAGATCTGGATGGCAACTATGCTCTTACACTCAGAACCTTCTTGGGGGAGGTAGTTAGACCAAGGCATCGGAAGTGCTATCTTGCTATTTCCTGGTCTAGAGATCAGGATGACAACTTTGCTTTACACTTAGACCCTTCTTTAGGGTTGTAGCCGGACCAAGCCATCAGGAGCGCTGTCTAGCTATTTCCTTGTCCTGAGATCTGGATGGCAACTATGCTCTCACACTTAAATCCTTCTTGGGGGTGGAAGCCCGACCGAGGCATCAGGAGCGCTACCTTGCTATTTCCTGGTCTTGAGATGTTGATGACAATTATGCTTTTACAGTCAGACCCTTTTAGAGGGTGGTAGCCCGACCAAGGCATTATGAGCTCTATCTCGCTATTTCCTGGTCCAAAGATCTGGATGGCAACTATGCTCTGACACTCAGATCCTTCTTAGGGGTGGTAGCCTGACTAAGGCATCAGAAGGGCTATCTAGCTATTTCTTGGTCATGAGATCTGGATGGCAATTATGCTCTCACACTCAGATCCTTCTTGGGGGTGAAAGCCAGACTAACACATCAGGTGCGCTACCTAGTTATTTCATGGTCTTTAGATCTAAATGACAACTATGCTTTTAAACTCAGACCCTTCTAGCGGGTGGTAGCCAGACCAAGGCATAAGGATTGCTATCTATCTATTTCCTGGTCTTGAGATCTGGATGGCATTTATTCTCTTACACTCAGATACTTTTTAGGGGTTGTAGCCCGCCCAAGGCATAAGGAGCGCTATCTAGCTATTTCCTGGTCTTGAGATCTGGATGGCAACTATGCTCTTACACTCAGAACCTTCTTGGGGGAGGTAGTTAGACCAAGGCATCGGAAGCGTTATCATGCTATTTCCTAGTCTAGAGATTAGGATGACAACTATGCTTTACACTTAGACCCTTCTTGGGGGTGGTAGCCGGACCAAGCCATCAGGAGCGCTATCTAGCTATTTCCTTGTCCTGAGATCTAGATGGCAACTACGCTCTTACACTCAGATCCTTTTCAGGGGTGGTAGACCGACCAAGGCATCAGGAGTGCTACCTAGCTATTTCCTGGTCTTGAGATCTGGATGGCAACTATGCTCTTACACTAAGAACCTTTTTAAGGGTGGTAGCCCGACAAAGGCATCAGGAGCGCTATCTAGCTATTTCCTGGTGTTGAGATCTGGATGACAACTATGCTTTATACTTAGACCCTTCTTGGGGGTGGTAGCCAGACTAAGGCATTAAGAGCACTATTTAGTTATTTCCTGGTCCTGAGATCTGGATGGCATCTATGCTCTTACACTCAGATCCTTCTTAGGGGTGGTAGCCCGACAAAGGCATCAGTAGTGCTACCTAGCTATTTCCTAGTCTTGAGATATGGATGGCAACTATGCTTTTACACACAGAACCTTCTTGGGGGAGGTAGTTCGACCAAGGCATCGGAAGTGCTATCTTGCTATTTCCTGGTCTTGAGATCTGGATGACAACTATGCTTTACACTTAGACCCTTCTTGGGGGAGGTAGTTCGACCAACTCCTCAGGAGCTCTATCTAGCTATTTCCTGGTACTGAGATCTGGATGGCAACTATGCTCTTACACTCAGATCCTTCTTAGGGGTGGTAGCCCAACAAAGGCATCAGGAGCGCTACCTAGCTATTTTCTAGTCTTTATATCTGGATGACAATTATGCTCTTACACTCAGACATTTCTTGGGGGTGGTAGCCTGACCAAGGCATCAGGAGAGCTATCTAGCTCTTTCGTGGTCTTGAGATCTGGATGGCAACTATGCTCTTACACCAAGATCCTTCTAGAGGGTGGTAGCCTAACCAAGGCATCGGAAGAGCTATCTAGCTATTTCTTGGTCTTGAGATCTGGATGTCAAATATGCTCTTACACCAAGATCCTTTTTGGGGGTGGTAGCCTGACCAAGGCATCAGGAGGGCTATCTAGCTTTTTTCTGGTTTCGAGATCTGGGTGGCAACTATGCTCTTACATTCATATCCTTCTTTGGTGTGGTAAACCGACCAAGTCATCAAGAGGGCTACCTAGCAATTTGCTGGTCTTGAGATCTGGATGACAACTTTGCTCTGACACTTAGATCCTTCTTAGGGCTGGTAGCCCGACAAAGGCATTAGGAGCGCTGTCCGGCTATTACTTGGTCTTGAGATCTGGATGGCAACTATGCTATTACACTCAGACCCTTTTTGGGGCTGGTAACCTTACCAAGGCATCAGGAGCGCTTTCTTGCTATTTCCTGGTCTTGAGTTCTGGATGGCAACTATGCTCTTACACTCAGATCCTTTTTAGGGGTGGTAGACCGACCAAGGCATCAAGAGCGCTATCTAGCTATTTCATGGTCTGAAGATCTGGATGGCAACTATGCTTTTACACTCAGATCCTTCTTATGGGTAGCAGCCTGACCAAGGCATCAAGAGCGCTACCTAGCTATTTTATGGTCTTGAGATCTGGATGGCAACTATGCTCTTAAACTCAGATCCATCTTGGGGGTGGTAGCAAGACCAAGGCATTAGAAGGGCTATCTAACTATTTCCTAGTCTCGAGACATGTATGGCAACAATGCTCTTACACTCAGATCCATCTTAGGGGTGGTAGCCCGACCAAGGCATCAGGAGCGCAACCTAGCTATTTCCTGGTCTTGAGATCTGTATGGAAACTATGCTCTCACACTCAAATCCTTTTTGGGGGTTGTAGCTAGACCAAGGCATGAGGAGCGCTAACTAGCAATTTCCTAGTATTGAGATCTGGATGGCAACTATGCTCTTCCACTCAGATCCTTCTTGGGGGTTGTAGCCCAACCAAGGCATCAGAAGCGCTATCTAGCTATTTCCTGGTATTGAGATTTGGATGACAATTATGCTCTCACACTCAGATCCTTCTTGGGGGTAAAAGCCAGACTAAGGCATCAGGAGCGCTACCTAGCTATTTCCTGGTCTTTTGATCTGGATGACAACTATGCTTTTAAACTCAGACCCTTCTTGGGGGTGGTAGCCCGACCAAGGCATCAGAAATGCTATCTAGCTATTTCCTGGTCTTGAGATCTGGATGGTATTTATGCTCTTACACTCAGATCCTTTTTAAGGGTTGTAGCCCGCCCATGGCATAAAGAGCTCTACCTAGCTATTTCCTGGTCTTAAGATCTGGATGGCAACTATGCTCTTACACTCAGAACCTTCTTGGGGGAGGTAGTTAGACAAAGGCATCGGAAGCGCTATCTTGCTATTTCTTGGTCTAGAGATCAGGATGACAACTATGCTTTACACTTAGACCCTTCTTGGAGGTGGTAGCCGGACTAAGCCATCAGGAGCGCTGTCTAGCTATTTCCTTGTCCTGAGATCTGGATGGCAACTATGCTCTCACACTCAAATCCTTCTAAGGGGTGGAAGCCAGACCGAGGCATCAGGAGCGCTACCTTGCTATTTTCTGGTCTTGAGATCTTGATGACAACTATGCTTTTACAGTCAGACCCTTCTAGAGGGTGGTAGCCCGACCAAGGCATTATGAGCTCTATCTATCTATTTCCTGGTCCAAAGATCTGGATGGCAACTATGCTCTTACACTCAGATCCTTCTAAAGGGTGGTAGCCTGACCAAGGCATCAGAAGCGCTATCTAGCTATTTCTTGGTCTTGAGATCTGGATGGCAATTATGCTCTTACACTGAGATCCTTCTTGGGGGTGAAAGTCCGACAAAGGCATCAGGAGTGCTACCTAGCTATTTCCTGGTCTTGAGATCTGGATGGCAACTATGCTCTTACACTCAGAACCTTCTTGGGGGTGATAGCCCGACCAAGGTATCAGGAGCGCTATCCAGCTATTTCCTGGTCTTGAGATCTTGAAGACAGCTATGATCTTACACTCAGACCCTTCTAAGGGGTGGTAGCCCGTCCAAGGCATTATGATCGCTATCTAGTTATTTCCTGGTCCAAAGATCTGGATGGCAACTATGTTCTTACACTCAGATCCTTCTTAGGGGTGGTAGCACGACCAAGGCATCAGGAGGGCTATCTAGCTATTTTCTGGTCTCGAGATCTGGATGGCAACTATGCTCTCACACTCAGATCCTTCTTGGGGGTGGAAGCCCGATCGAGGCATCAGGAGCGCTACCTTACTATTTTTTGGTCTTGAGATCTTGATGACAACTATGCTTTTACACTCAGACCCTTCTAGAGGGTGGTAGCCCGACCAAGGCATTATGAGCTCTATCTAGCTATTTCTTGGTCCAAAGATTTGGATGACAACTATGCTCTCACACTCAGATCCTTCTTAGGGGTGGTAGCCTGACCAAGGCATCAGAAGAGCTATCTAGCTATTTCTTGATCTTGAGATCTGGATGGCAATTATGCTCTCACACTCAGATCCTTCTTGGCGGTGAAAGCCAGACTAAGGCATCAGGAGCGCTACCTAGCTATTTCCTGGTCTTTAGATCTAGATGACAACTATGCTTTAAAACTCAGACCCTTCTTGGGGGTGGTAGCCCGACCAAGGCATCAGGAATGCTATCTAGCTATTTCCTGGTCTTGAGATCTGGATTGTATTTATGCTCTTACACTCAGATCCTTTTTAGGGGTTGTAGCCTGCCCAAGGCATAAGGAGCGCTACCTAGCTATTTCCTGGTCTTGAGATCTGGATGGCAACTATGCTCTTACACTCAGAACCTTCTTGGGGGAGGTAGTTAGACCAAGGCATCAGAAGCGCTATCTTGCTATTTCCTGGTCTAGAGATTAGGATGACAACTATGCTTTACACTAAGACCCTTCTTGGGGGTGGTAGCCGGACCAAGCCATCAGGAGCGCTATCTAGCTATTTCCTTGTCCTGAGATCTAGATGGGAACTACGCTCTTACACTCAGATCCTTTTCAGGGGTACTAGACCGACCAAGGCATCAGGAGCGCTACCTAGCTATTTCCTAGTCTTGAGATCTGGATGGCAACTATGCTCTTACACTCAGAACCTTTTTAAGGGGGGTAGCCCGACAAAGGCATCAGGAGCGTTATCTAGCTATTTCCTGGTGTTGAGATCTGGATGACAACTATGCTTTACACTTAGACCCTTCTTGGGGGTGGTAGCCAGACTAAGGCATTAAGAGCACTATCTAGTTATTTCTTGGTCCTGAGATCAGGATGGCATCTATGCTCTTACACTCAGATCCTTCTTAGGGCTGGTAGCCCGACAAAGGCATCAGTAGTGCTACCTAGCTATATCCTAGTCTTGAGATATTGATGGCAACTATGCTTTTACACACAGAACCTTCTTGGGGGAGGTAGTTCGACCAAGGTATCGGAAGTGCTATCTTGCTATTTCCTGGTCTTGAGATCTGGATGACAACTATGCTTTACACTTAGACCCTTCTTGGGGGAGGTAGTTCGACCAACTCATCAGGAGCTCTATCTAGCTATTTCCTGGTCCTGAGATCTGGATGGCATCTATGCTCTTACACTCAGATCCTTCTTAGGGGTGGTAGCCCGACAAAGGCATCAGTAGTGCTACCTAGCTATTTCCTAGTCTTGAGATATGGATGGCAACTATGCTTTTACACACAGAACCTTCTTGGGGGAGGTAGTTCGACCAAGGCATCGGAAGTGCTATCTTGCTATTTCCTGGTCTTGAGATCTGGATGACAACTATGCTTTACACTTAGACCCTTCTTGGGGGAGGTAGTTCGACCAACTCCTCAGGAGCTCTATCTAGCTATTTCCTGGTACTGAGATCTGGATAGCAACTATGCTCTTACACTCAGATCCTTCTTAGGGGTGGTAGCCCAACAAAGGCATCAGGAGCGCTACCTAGCTATTTTCTAGTCTTTATATCTGGATGACAATTATGCTCTTACACTCAGACATTTCTTGGGGGTGGTAGCCTGACGAAGGCATCAGGAGAGCTATCTAGCTCTTTCGTGGTCTTGAGATCTGGATGGCAACTATGCTCTTACACCAAGATCCTTCTAGAGGGTGGTAGCCTAACCAAGGCATCGGAAGAGCTATCTAGCTATTTCTTGGTCTTGAGATCTGGATGTCAACTATGCTCTTACACCAAGATCCTTTTTGGGGGTGGTAGCCTGACCAAGGCATCAGGAGGGCTATCTAGCTTTTTTCTGGTTTCGAGATCTGGGTGGCAACTATGCTCTTACATTCATATCCTTCTTTGGTGTGGTAAACCGACCAAGTCATCAAGAGGGCTACCTAGCTATTTGCTGGTCTTGAGATCTGGATGACAACTTTGCTCTGACACTTAGATCCTTCTTAGGGCTGGTAGCCCGACAAAGGCATTAGGAGCGCTGTCCGGCTATTACTTGGTCTTGAGATCTGGATGGCAACTATGCTATTACACTCAGACCCTTTTTGGGGCTGGCAACCTTACCAAGGCATCAGGAGCGCTATCTTGCTATTTCCTGGTCTTGAGTTCTGGATGGCAACTATGCTCTTACACTCAGATCCTTTTTAGGGGTGGTAGACCGACCAAGGTATCAAGAGCGCTATCTAGCTATTTCATGGTCTGAAGATCTGGATGGCAACTATGCTTTTACACTCAGATCCTTCTTATGGGTAGCAGCCTGACCAAGGCATCAAGAGCGCTACCTAGCTATTTTATGGTCTTGAGATCTGGATGGCAACTATGCTCTTAAACTCAGATCCATCTTGGGGGTGGTAGCAAGACCAAGGCATTAGAAGGGCTATCTAACTATTTCCTAGTCTCGAGACCTGTATGGAAACAATGCTCTTACACTCAGATCCATCTTAGGGGTGGTAGCCCGACCAAGGCATCAGGAGCGCAACCTAGCTATTTCCTGGTCTTGAGATCTGTATGGAAACTATGCTCTCACACTCAAATCCTTTTTGGGGGTTGTAGCTAGACCAAGGCATGAGGAGCGCTAACTAGCAATTTCCTGGTATTGAGATCTGGATGGCAACTATGCTCTTCCACTCAGATCCTTCTTGGGGGTTGTAGCCCAACCAAGGCATCAGAAGCGCTATCTAGTTATTTCCTGGTATTGAGATTTGGATGACAATTATGCTCTCACACTCAGATCCTTCTTGGGGGTAAAAGCCAGACTAAGGCATCAGGAGCGCTACCTAGCTATTTCCTGGTCTTTTGATCTGGATGACAACTATGCTTTTAAACTCAGACCCTTCTTGGGGGTGGTAGCCCGACCAAGGCATCAGAAATGCTATCTAGCTATTTCCTGGTCTTGAGATCTGGATGGTATTTATGCTCTTACACTCAGATCCTTTTTAAGGGTTGTAGCCCGCCCATGGCATAAAGAGCTCTACCTAGCTATTTCCTGGTCTTGAGATCTGGATGGCAACTATGCTCTTACACTCAGAACCTTCTTGGGGGAGGTAGTTAGACAAAGGCATCGGAAGCGCTATCTTGCTATTTCTTGGTCTAGAGATCAGGATGACAACTATGCTTTACACTTAGACCCTTCTTGGAGGTGGTAGCCGGACTAAGCCATCAGGAGCGCTGTCTAGCTATTTCCTTGTCCTGAGATCTGGATGGCAACTATGCTCTCACACTCAAATCCTTCTAAGGGGTGGAAGCCAGACCGAGGCATCAGGAGCGCTACCTTTGCTATTTTCTGGTCTTGAGATCTTGATGACAACTATGCTTTTACAGTCAGACCCTTCTAGAGGGTGGTAGCCCGACCAAGGCATTATGAGCTCTATCTATCTATTTCCTGGTCCAAAGATCTGGATGGCAACTATGCTCTTACACTCAGATCCTTCTAAAGGGTGGTAGCCTGACCAAGGCATCAGAAGCGCTATCTAGCTATTTCTTGGTCTTGAGATCTGGATGGCAATTATGCTCTTACACTGAGATCCTTCTTGGGGGTGAAAGTCCGACAAAGGCATCAGGAGTGCTACCTAGCTATTTCCTGGTCTTGAGATCTGGATGGCAACTATGCTCTTACACTCAGAACCTTCTTGGGGGTGATAGCCCGACCAAGGTATCAGGAGCGCTATCCAGCTATTTCCTGGTCTTGAGATCTTGAAGACAGCTATGATCTTACACTCAGACCCTTCTAAGGGGTGGTAGCCCGTCCAAGGCATTATGATCGCTATCTAGTTATTTCCTGGTCCAAAGATCTGGATGGCAACTATGTTCTTACACTCAGATCCTTCTTAGGGGTGGTAGCACGACCAAGGCATCAGGAGGGCTATCTAGCTATTTTCTGGTCTCGAGATCTGGATGGCAACTATGCTCTCACACTCAGATCCTTCTTGGGGGTGGAAGCCCGATCGAGGCATCAGGAGCGCTACCTTACTATTTCTTGGTCTTGAGATCTTGATGACAACTATGCTTTTACACTCAGACCCTTCTAGAGGGTGGTAGCCCGACCAAGGCATTATGAGCTCTATCTAGCTATTTCTTGGTCCAAAGATTTGGATGACAACTATGCTCTCACACTCAGATCCTTCTTAGGGGTGGTAGCCTGACCAAGGCATCAGAAGAGCTATCTAGCTATTTCTTGATCTTGAGATCTGGATGGCAATTATGCTCTCACACTCAGATCCTTCTTGGCGGTGAAAGCCAGACTAAGGCATCAGGAGCGCTACCTAGCTATTTCCTGGTCTTTAGATCTAGATGACAACTATGCTTTAAAACTCAGACCCTTCTTGGGGGTGGTAGCCCGACCAAGGCATCAGGAATGCTATCTAGCTATTTCCTGGTCTTGAGATCTGGATTGTATTTATGCTCTTACACTCAGATCCTTTTTAGGGGTTGTAGCCTGCCCAAGGCATAAGGAGCGCTACCTAGCTATTTCCTGGTCTTGAGATCTGGATGGCAACTATGCTCTTACACTCAGAACCTTCTTGGGGGAGGTAGTTAGACCAAGGCATCAGAAGCGCTATCTTGCTATTTCCTGGTCTAGAGATTAGGATGACAACTATGCTTTACACTAAGACCCTTCTTGGGGGTGGTAGCCGGACCAAGCCATCAGGAGCGCTATCTAGCTATTTCCTTGTCCTGAGATCTAGATGGGAACTACGCTCTTACACTCAGATCCTTTTCAGGGGTACTAGACCGACCAAGGCATCAGGAGCGCTACCTAGCTATTTCCTAGTCTTGAGATCTGGATGGCAACTATGCTCTTACACTCAGAACCTTTTTAAGGGGGGTAGCCCGACAAAGGCATCAGGAGCGTTATCTAGCTATTTCCTGGTGTTGAGATCTGGATGACAACTATGCTTTACACTTAGACCCTTCTTGGGGGTGGTAGCCAGACTAAGGCATTAAGAGCACTATCTAGTTATTTCTTGGTCCTGAGATCAGGATGGCATCTATGCTCTTACACTCAGATCCTTCTTAGGGGTGGTAGCCCGACAAAGGCATCAGTAGTGCTACCTAGCTATATCCTAGTCTTGAGATATTGATGGCAACTATGCTTTTACACACAGAACCTTCTTGGGGGAGGTAGTTCGACCAAGGTATCGGAAGTGCTATCTTGCTATTTCCTGGTCTTGAGATCTGGATGACAACTATGCTTTACACTTAGACCCTTCTTGGGGGAGGTAGTTCGACCAACTCATCAGGAGCTCTATCTAGCTATTTCCTGGTACTGAGATCTGGATGGCAACTATGCTCTTACACTCAGAACCTTCTTGGGGGAGGTAGCCCGACCAAGGCATCAGGAGCGCTATCTAGCTATTTTATGGTCCTGAGATATGTATGGCAACTATGCTCTTACACTCAGAACCTTCTTAGGAGTGGTTGCCCGACCAAGCCATCAGGATCGCTACCTAGATATTTCCTCGTCTTGAGATCTGGATGGCAACTTTGCTCTTACACTAAGATTCTTCTTAGATGTGGTAGCCCGACCAAGGGAACAAGAGCACTACCTAGCTATTTCCTGGTCTTGAGATCTGGATGGCAACTATGCTCTTGCACTCAGATCCTTCTTAGAGGTGGTAGCCCGACCAAGGCATCAAAAGGGCTATCTAGCTATTTCTTGGTCTTGAGATCTAGATGGCAACTATGCTCTCACACTCATATCCTTCTTGGGGGTGGAAGCCCGACTAAGGCATCAGGAGCGCTACCTAGCTATTTCCTGGTCTTTAGATCTGGATGACAACAATTCTTTTAAACTCAAACCCTTCTTGGGGGTGGTAGCCTGACCACGGTATCAGGAACGCTATCTAGCTATTTCCTGGTCTTGAGATCTGATGGTATTTATGCTCTTACACTCAGATCCTTTTTAGGGGTGGTAGCCCGACCAAGGCATAAGGAGCGCTACCTAGCTAATTCCTGGTCTAGAGATCTGGATGGCAACTATGCTCTTACACTCAGAACCTTCTTGGGGGAGGTAGTTCGACCAAGACATCGGAAGCTCTATCTTGCAATTTTCTGGTCTTGAGAACTGGATGACAACTATACTTTACACTTAGACCCTTCTTAGAGGTGGTAGCCTGACCAAGCCATCAGGAGCGCTATCTAGCTATTTCCTTGTCTTGAGATCTGGATGGCAACTATACTCTTACACTCAGAACCTTTTTAGGGGCGTTAGACCGACCAAGGCATCAGGAGCGCTACCTAGCTATTTCCTGGTCTTGAGATCTGGATGGCAACTATGCTCTTAAACTCAGAACTTTCTTGGGGGTGGTAGCCAGACAAAGGTATCAGAAGCGCTATCTAGCTATTTCCTGGTCTTGAGATCTGGATGACAACTATGCTTTACACTTAGACCCTTCTTCGGGGTGGTTGCCCGACCAAGGCATCAGGAGGGCTATATAGAAATTTCCTGGTCTTGAGATATGGCTGGCAACTATGCTCTCAAACTTAGATCCTTCTTGGGGGTGGAAGCCCGACCAAGGCATCAGGAGAGCTACCTAGCTATTTTCTGGTCTTGAGATCTTGATGACAACTATGCTCTAACACTCAGACTCTACTAGGGGGTGGTAGCCCGACTAAGGCATCAGGAGCGCTACCTAGCTGTTTCCTGGTCTTTTGATCTGGATGACAACTATGCTTTTAAACTCAAACCCTTCTTTGGGGTGGTAGCCCGACCAAGGCATCAGGAGCGCTATCTAGCTATTTCTTGGTCTTGAGATGTTGATGACAACTATGCTCTTACACTCAGACCCTTCTTGGGGTTTTTAGCCCGACCAAGGCATCATGAGCGCTATCCAGCTATTTTTTGGTCTTGAGATCTTGATGACAACTATGCTTTACACTTAGACCCTTCTTCGGGGTGGTTGCCCGACCAAGGCATCAGGAGGGCTATATAGAAATTTCCTGGTCTTGAGATATGGCTGGCAACTATGCTCTCAAACTTAGATCCTTCTTGGGGGTGGAAGCCCGACCAAGGCATCAGGAGAGCTACCTAGCTATTTTCTGGTCTTGAGATCTTGATGACAACTATGCTCTAACACTCAGACTCTACTAGGGGGTGGTAGCCCGACTAAGGCATCAGGAGCGCTACCTAGCTGTTTCCTGGTCTTTTGATCTGGATGACAACTATGCTTTTAAACTCAAACCCTTCTTTGGGGTGGTAGCCCGACCAAGGCATCAGGAGCGCTATCTAGCTATTTCTTGGTCTTGAGATGTTGATGACAACTATGCTCTTACACTCAGACCCTTCTTGGGGTTTTTAGCCCGACCAAGGCATCATGAGCGCTATCCAGCTATTTTTTGGTCTTGAGATCTTGATGACAACTATGCTCTTACACTCAGACTCTTCTATTGGGTGGTAGGCCGACTAAGGCATCAAGAGCGCTACCTAGCTGTTTCCTGGTCTTTTGATCTGGATGACAACTATGCTTTTAAACTCAGACCCTTCTTGTGGGTGGTAGCCCGACCAAGGAATCAGGAGCGCTATCTAGCTATTTCCCGGTCTTGAGATCTGGATGGCAACTATGTTGTTACAATTAGGTACTTCTTAGATGTGGTAGCCCGACCAAGGCATCAGGAGTGCTACCTAGCTATTTCCTGGTCTTGAAATCTGGATGACAACTATACTCTTACACTCAGACCCTTCTAGGTGGTGGTAGCCCGACCAAGGCATTATGAGCGCTATCTAGCTATTTCCTGGTCCAGAGATCTGGATGGCAACTATGCTCTTACACTCAGATTCTTCTTAGGAGTGGTAGCCCGACTAAGGCATCAGGAGGGTTATCTAAAAATTTCCTGGTCTTGAGATATGGCTGGCAACTATGCTATCAAACTTAGATTCTTCTTGGGGGTGGAAGCCCGACCAAGGCATCAGGAGAGCTACCTAGCTATTTCCTGGTCTTGAGATCTTGATGACAACTATGCTCTAACACTCAGACTCTACTAGGGGGTGGTAGCCCGACTAAGGCATCAGGAGCGCTACCTAGCTGTTTCCTGGTCTTTTGATCTGGATGACAACTATGCTTTTTAACTCAGACCCTTCTTGAGGGGTGGTAGCTCGACCAAGGCATCAGGAACGCTATCTAGATATTTCCTGGTCTTGAGATCTTGATGGCTTTTATGCTCTTACACACATATCCTTTTTAGGAGTGGTAGCCCGACCAAAGCATAAGGAGCGCTACCTAGCTATTTCCTGGTCTTGAGATCTGGATGGCAACTATGCTCTTACACTTAGAACCTTCTTGGGGGAGGTTGTTCGACCAAGGCATCGAAAGCGTTATCTTGCTGTTTCCTGGTCTTGATATCTAGAAGACAACTATGCTTTACACTTAGACCCTTCTTGGGGTGGTAGCCCGACCAAGCCATCAGGAGCGCTATCTAGCTATTTCCTGGTCCTGAGATCTGGATGGCAACTATGCTCTTACACTTAGATCCTTTTTAGTGGTGGTAGACCGACCAAGGCATCAGGAGCGCTACCTAGCTGTTTCCTGGTCTTGAGATCTGGATGGCAATTATGCTCTTACACTCAGAACCTTCTTGAGGGTGGTAGCCCGTCCAAGGCATCAGGAGCGCTATCTAGCTATTTCCTGGTCTTGAGATCTAGATGACAACTATGCTTTACACTTAGACCCTTCTTTGGTTGGTAGCACGACCAAGCCATCAGGAGCACTATCTAGCTATTTCCTTGTCCTGAGATCTGGATGGCAACTAAGATCTTACACTTAGATCCTTTTTAGGGGTGGTAGACCGACCAAGGCATCAGGAGCGCTACCTAGCTATTTCCTGGTCTTGAGATCTGGATGGCAACTATGCTTTTACACTCAGAACCTTCTTGGGGGAGGTAGCCTGACCAAGGCATCAAGCACGCTATCTAGCTATTTCCTGGTCTTGAGATCTAGATGACAACTATGCTTTACACTTAGACCCTTCTTAGGTTGGTAGCTCGACCAAGCCATCAGGAGCGTTATCTAGCTATTTCCTTGTCCTGAGATCTGGATGGCAACTTTGCTCTTACACTCAGATCCTTTTTAAGGGTGGTAGACTGACCAAGGCATCAGGAGCGCTACCTAGCTATTTCCTGGTCTTAAGATCTGGATGACAACTATTCTTTTACACTCAGAACCTTCTTGGGGGAGGTAGCCCGACCAAGGCATCAAGCACGCTATCTAGCTATTTCCTGGTCTTGAGATCTAGATGACAACTATGCTTTACACTTAGACCCTTCTTGGGTTGGTAGCCTGACCAAGAAATCAGGAGTGCTATCTAGCTATTTCCTTGTCCTGAGATCTGGATGGCAACTATGCTCCAACACTCAGATCCTTTTTAGGGGTGGTAGACTGACCAAGGAATTAGGAGCGCTACCTAGCTATTTTTCTGGTCTTGAGATCTGGATGGCAACTATGCTTTTACACTCAGAATCTTCTTGGGGGTGGTAGCCCGACTAAGGCATCAGGAACGCTATCTAGCTTATTCCTGGTCTTGAGATCTTGATGACAACTATGCTTTTACACTCAGAAACTTCTTGGGGGTGGTAGCCCGACCAAAGCATCTGGAGCTCTATCTAGCTATTTCCTGGTCTTGAGATCTTAATGACAACTATGCTCTTAAACTCAGACCCTTTTTCAGGGTGGTAGCCCGACCAAGGAATCATTAGCGCTATCTAACTATTTTCTGGTCCTGAGATATGTATGGAAACTATGCTCTTACACTCAGATCCTTCTTAGGGGTTGTAGCCCGACAAAGGCATCAAGAGCGCTACCTAGCTATTTCCTAGTCTTTAGATCTGGATGACAACTATGCTCTTACACTCAGACATTTCTTGGGGGTGGTAGCCTGACCAAGGCATCAGGAGCGCTATCTTGCTATTTCCCGGTCTTGAGATCTGGATGGCAACTATGTTGTTACAATCAGGTCCTTCTTAGGAGTGGTAGCCCGACCAAGGCATCAGGAGTGCTACCTAGCTATTTCTTGGTCTTGAGAACTAGATGGCAACTATGCTCTAACACTCAGAACCTTCTTTGGGGTGGTAGCCTAACCAAGGCATCAGGAGCGCTATCTAGTTATTTCTTGGTCTTGAGATGTTGATGACAACTATGCTCTTACACTCAGACCCTTCTTGGGGTTTTTAGCCCGACCAAGGCATCATAAGCGCTATCCAGCTATTTTCTGGTCCTGAGATATGTATGGCAACTATGCTCTTACACTCAGACTCTTCTATTTTGTGGTTGGCCGACTAAGGCATCAGGAGCGCTACCTAGCTGCTTCCTGGTCTTTTGATCTGGATGACAACTATGCTTTTAAACTCAGACCCTTCTTGGGGGTGGTAGCCCGACCAAGGAATCAGGAGCGCTATCTAGCTATTTCCCGGTCTTGAGATCTGGATGGCAACTATGTTGTTACAATCAGGTCCTTCTTAGGAGTGGTAGCAGGACCAAGGCATCAGGAGTGCTACCTAGCTATTTCCTGGTCTTGAAATCTGGATGACAACTATACTCTTACACTCAGACCCTTCTAGGGGTTGGTAGCCCGACCAAGGCATTATGAGCGCTATCTAGCTATTTCCTGGTCCAGAGATCTGGATGGCAACTATGCTCTTACACTCAGATTCTTCTTAGGAGTGGTAGCCCGACCAAGGCATCAGGAGGGCTATCTAGAAATTTCCTAGTCTTGAGATATGGCTGGCAACTATGCTCTCAAACATAGATCCTTCTTGGGGTTGGAAGCCCGACCAAGGCATCAAGAGAGCTACCTAGCTATTTCCTGGTCTTGAGATCTTGATGACAACTATGCTCTAACACTTAGACTCTACTAGGGGGTGGTAGCCCGACTAAGTCATCAGGAGCGCTACCTAGCTGTTTCCTGGTCTTTTTATCTGGATTACAACTATGCTTTTAAACTCAGACCCTTCTTGGGGGTGGTAGCTCGACCAAGGCATCAGGAACGCTATCTAGATATTTCCTGGTCTTGAGATCTTGATGGCTTTTATGCTCTTACACTCAGATCCTTTTTAGGAGTGGTAGCCCGACCAAAGCATAAGGAGCGCTACCTAGCTATTTCCTGGTCTTGAGATCTGGATGGCAACTATGCTCTTACACTCAGAACCTTCTTGGGGGAGGTTGTTCGACCAAGGCATCGGAAGCGTTATCTTGCTATTTCCTGGTCTTGATATCTAGAAGACAATTATGCTTTACACTTGACCCTTCTTGGGGTGGTAGCCCGACCAAGCCATCATGAGCGCTATCTAGCTATTTCCTGGTCCTGAGATCTGGATGGCAACTATGCTCTTACACTTAGATCCTTTTTAGTGGTGGTAGACCGTCAAGGCATCAGGAGCGCTTCCTAGCTGTTTCTAGGTCTTGAGATCTGGATGGCAACTATGCTCTTACACTCAGAACCTTCTTGAGGGTGGTAGCCCGACCAAGGCATCAGGAGCGTTATCTAGCTATTTCCTGGTCTTGAGATCTAGATGACAACTATGCTTTACACTTAGACCCTTCTTTGGTTGGTAGCCCGACCAAGCCATCAGGAGCACTATCTAGCTATTTCCTTGTCCTGAGATCTGGATGGCAACTATGCTCTTACACTTAGATCCTTTTTAGGGGTGGTAGACCGACCAAGGCATCAGGAGCGCTACCTAGCTATTTCCTGGTCTTGAGATCTGGATGACAACTATGCTTTTAAACTCAGACCCTTCTTGGGGGTGGTAGCCCGACCAAGGAATCAGGAGCGCTATCTAGCTATTTCCCGGTCTTGAGATTTGGATGGCAACTATGTTGTTACAATCAGGTCCTTCTTAGGAGTGGTAGCAGGACCAAGGCATCAGGAGTGCTACCTAGCTATTTCCTGGTCTTGAAATCTGGATGACAACTATACTCTTACACTCAGACCCTTCTAGGGGGTGGTAGCCCGACCAAGGCATTATGAGCGCTATCTAGCTATTTCCTTGTCCAGAGATCTGGATGGCAACTATGCTCTTACACTCAGATTCTTCTTAGGAGTGGTAGCCCGACTAAGGCATCAGGAGGGCTATCTAGAAATTTCCTGGTCTTGAGATATGGCTGGCAACTATGCTCTCAAACTTAGATCCTTCTTGGGGGTGGAAGCCCGACCAAGGCATCAAGAGAGCTACCTAGCTATTTCCTGGTCTTGAGATCTTGATGACAACTATGCTCTAACACTCAGACTCTACTAGGGGGTGGTAGCCCGACTAAGGCATCAGGAGCGCTACCTAGCTGTTTCCTGGTCTTTTTATCTGGATTACAACTATGCTTTTAAACCTAGACCCTTCTTGGGGGTGGTAGCTCGACCAAGGCATCAGGAACGCTATCTAGATATTTCCTGGTCTTGAGATCTTGATGGCTTTTATGCTCTTACACTCAGATCCTTTTTAGGAGTGGTAGCCCGACCAAAGCATAAGGAGCGCTACCCTGCTATTTCCTGGTCTTGAGATCTGGATGGCAACTATGCTCTTACACTCAGAACCTTCTTGGGGGAGGTTGTTCGACCAAGGCATCGGAAGCGTTATCTTGCTATTTCCTGGTCTTGATATCTAGAAGACAACTATGCTTTACAGTTAGACCCTTCTTAAGGTGGTAGCCCAACCAAGCCATCAAGAGCGCTATCTAGCTATTTCCTGGTCCTGAGATCTGGATGGCAACTATGCTCTTACACTTAGATCCTTTTTAGTGGTGGTAGACTGTCAAGGCATCTGGAGCGCTACCTAGCTATTTCCTGGTCTTGAGATCTGGATGGCAACTATGCTCTTACACTCAGAACCTTCTTGAGGGTGGTAGCCCGACCAAGGCATCAGGAGCGCTATCTAGCTATTTCCTGGTCTTGAGATCTAGATGACAACTATGCTTTACACTTAGACCCTTCTTTGGTTGGTAGCCCGACCAAGCCATCAGGAGCACTATCTAGCTATTTCCTTGTCCTGAGATCTGGATGGCAACTATGCTCTTACACTTAGATCCTTTTTAGGGGTGGTAGACCGACCAAGGCATCAGGAGCGCTACCTAGCTATTTCCTGGTCTTGAGATCTGGATGGCAACTATGCTTTTACACTCAGAAAATTCTTTGGGGTGGTAGCCTGACCAAGGCATCAGGCATGTTATCTAGCTATTTCCTGGTCTTGAGATCTAGATGACAACTATGCTTTACACTTAGACCCTTCTTGGGTTGGTAGCCCGACCAAGCCATCAGGAGCGTTATCTAGCTATTTCCTTGTCCTGAGATTTGGATGGCAACTTTGCTCTTACACTCAGATCCTTTTTAGGGGTGGTAGACTGACCAATGCATCAGGAGCGCTACCTAGCTATTTCCTGGTCTTGAGATCTGGATGGCAACTATTCTTTTACACTCAGAACCTTTTTGGGGGTGGTAGCCCGTCCAAGGCATCAAGAACGCTATCTAGCTATTTCCTGGTCTTCAAATCTTGATGACAACTATGCTCTTACACTCAGAACCTTCTTGGGGGTGGTAGCCCGACCAAAGCATCAGAAGCACTATCTAGCTATTTCCTGGTCTTGAGATCTTAATGACAACTATGCTCTTAAACTCAGACCCTTTTTCGGGGTGGTAACCCGACCAAGAAATCATTAGCGCTATCTAACTATTTTCTGGTCCTGAGATATGTATGGAAACTATGCTCTTACACTAAGATCCGACTTAGGGTTGGTAGCCCGACAAAGGCATCAAGAGCGTTACCTAGCTATTTCCTAGTCTTTAGATCTTGATGACAACAGTGCTCTTACACTCAGACCCTTCTTAAGGGTGGTAGCCTGACCAAGGCATCAGGAGCGCTATCTTGCAATTTCTCGGTCTTGAGATGTGGATGGCAACTATGTTGTTACAATCAGGTCCTTCTTAGGAGTGGTAGCCCGACCAAGGCATCAGGAGTGCTACCTAGCTATTTCCTGGTCTTCAGATCTGGATTGGAACTATGCTCTTACACTCAGAACCTTCCTGGGGGTGGTAGCCCGACCAAGGCAACATGACCGCTCTCTAGCTATTTCCTGGTCTTGAGATCTTGATGACAGCTATGCTCTTACACTCAGACCCTTCTAAGGGGTGGGAGCCCGACCAAGGCATTATGAGCGCTATCTAGTTATTTCCTGGTACAGAGATCTGGATGTCAACTATGTTCTTACACTCAGATCCTTCTTAGGGGTGGTAGCCCAACCAAGGCATCAGGAGGGCTATCTAGCTATTTCCTGGTCTAGAGATCTGGATGGCAATTATGCTCTCACACTCAGATCCTTCTTGGGGGTGGAAGCCCGACCGAGGCATCAGGAGCGCTACCTAGCTATTTCCTGGTCTTGAGATCTTTATGACAACTATGCTTTTACACTCAAACCCTTCTAGAGGGTTGAAGCCCGACCAAGGCATTATGAGCGCTATCTAGCTATTTCCTGGTCCAAAGATCTGGATGACAACTATGCTCTTACAGTCAGATCCTCCTTAGGGGTTGTAGCCCGACCAAGGCATCATGTGGGCTATCTAGCTATTTCTTGGTCTTTAGATCTGGATGGCAATTATGCTCTCACACTCAGATCCTTCTTGGGGTTGAAAGCCAGACTAAGGCATCAGGAGCGCAACTTAGCTATTTCCTGGTCTTTAGATCTAGATGACAACTATGCTGTTAAATTCAGACCCTTCTTGGGGGTGGTAGCCCGACCAAGGCATCAGGAAAGCTATCTAACTATTTCCTGGTCTTGAGATCTGGATGGCATTTATGCTCTTGCACTCAGATCCTTTTTAGGGGTTGTAGAACGCCCAAGGCATAAGGAGCGCTACCTAGCTATTTCCTGGTCTTGAGATCTGGATGACAACTTTGCTCTTACACTCAGAACCTTCTTAAGGGAGGTAGTTAGACAAATTCATCAGAAGCGCTATCTTGCTATTTCATGGTTTCGAGATCTGGATGACAACTATGCTTTACACTTAAACCCTTCTTAGGGATTGTAGCCGGACCAAGCCATCAGGAGCGCTATCTAGCTATTTCCTTGTCCTGAGATCTGGATGGCAACTATGATCTTACACTCAGAACCTTTTTAGGGGTGGTAGCCCGACAAAGGCATCAGGAGCGCTATCTAGCTATTTCCTGGTCTTGAGAACTGGATGACAACTATGCTTTAGACTTAGACCCTTCTTGGGGGTGGTAGCCAGACCAAGGCATCAGGAGCACTATCTAGCTATTTCCTGGTCCTGAGATCTGGATGGCATCTATGCTCTTACACTCAGATCCTTCTTAGGGTTGGTAGCCCGACAAAGGCATCAGGAGTGCTACCTGGTTATTTCCTAGTCTTGAGATATGGATGGCAACTATGCTCTTACACTCACAACCTTCTTGGGGTAGATAGTTCGACCAAGGCATCGGAAGTGCTATCTTGCTATTTCTTGGTCTTGAGATCTGGATGACAACTATTCTTTACACTTAGACCCTTCTTGGAGGAGGTAGTTTGACCAAGCCATCAGGAGCTCTATCTAGCTATTTCCTGGTCCTGAGATCTGGATGGCAACTATGCTCTTACACTTAGATCCTTCTTAGGGGTGGTAGCCCGACAAAGGCATCAGGAGCGCTACCTAGCTATTTCCTAGTCTTTAGATCTGGATGACAATTATGCTCTTACACTCAGACATTTCTTGGGGGTGGTAGCCTGACCAAGGCATCAGGAGTGCTATCTAGCTCTTTCCTGGTCTTGATATCTGGATGGCAACTATGCTGTTACACTCAGGTCCTTCTTAGGAGTGGTAGCCAGACTAAAGTATCAGGAGTGCTACCAAGCTATTTCCTGGTCTTGAGATCTGGATGGCAACTATGCTTTTACATTCAGAACCTTCTTAGGGGTGGCAGCCCGACCAAGGCATCAGGAGCGCTATCTAGCTATTTCTTGGTCTTGAGATCTTGATGACAACTGTGCTCTTACACTCAGACCCATTTTGGGGATGGTAGCTCGACCAAGGTATCAGGATAGCTATCTAGCTATTTTATAGTCCTGAGCTATGTATGGCAACTATGCTCTTACACTTAGAACCTTCTTAGGAGTGGTTGCCTGACCAAGCCATCAGGAGCGCTATCTAGCTATTTCCTTGTCCTGAGATCTGGATGGCAACTATGCTCTCACACTCAGATCCTTCTTCTAGGTGCAAGCCCGACCATGCCATCAAGAGCGCTACCTAGCTATTTCCTGGTCTTCAGATCTGGATGGCAACTTTGCTCTTACACTAAGATTCTTCTTAGATGTGGTAGCCAGACCAAGGCATTAGGAGCACTACCTTGCTATTTCCTGGTCTTGAGATCTGGATGTCAACTATGCTCTTACACTTAGATCGTTTTTCGGGTTGGTTGCCCGACCAAGGTATCAGGAGCACTACCTTGCTATTTCCTAGTCTTGAGATCTGGATGGCAACTATGCTCTTACACTCAGATCCTTTTTAGGGATGGTAGACCGACCAAGGCATCAGGAGCACTACCTAGCTATTTCCTGGTCTTGAGTTCTAGATGGCAACTATGCACTTACACTCAGACCCTTCTGGCGGTGGTAGCCCGACCAAGGCATTATGAGCGCTATCTAGCTATTTCCTAGTCAAAAGATCTGGATGGCAACTATTCTCTTACACTCAGATCCTTCTTAGGGGTGGTAGCCCGACCAAGGCATCAAAAGGGCTATCTAGCGATTTCTTGGTCTTGAGATCCGGATGGCAACTATGCTCTCACACTCAGATCCTTCTTGGGGGTGGAAGCCCGACTAAGGCATCAGGAGCGCTACCTAGCTATTTCCTGGTCTTTAGATCTGGATGACAACTATGCTTTTAAACTCAAACCCTTCTTGGGGGTGGTAGCCTGACCAAGGCATCAAGAACGCTATCTAGCTATTTCCTGGTCTTGAGATCTGGATGGCATTTATGCTCTTACACTCAGATCCTTTTTAGGGGTTGTAGCCTGACCAAGGCATAAGGAGCGCTACCTAGCTATTTCCTGGTCTTGAGATCTTGATGGCAACTATGCTCTTACACTCAGAACCTTCATGGGGAAGGTAGTTCGATCAAGACATCGGAAGCGCTATCTTGCTATTTCCTGGTCTTGAGATCTGGATGACAACTATACTTTACACTTAGACCCTTCTTGAAGGTGGTAGCCCGACCAAGGCATCAGAAGGGCTATCTAGCTATTTCCTTGTCCTGAGATCTGGATGGCAACTATGCTCTTACACTCAGAACCTTCTTGGGGGTGGTAGCCAGACAAAGGCATCAGGAGCGCTATCTAGCTATTTCCTGGTCTTGAGATCTGGATGACAACTATGCTTAACTCTTAGACCCTTCTTGGGGTGGTAGCCCGACTAAGGCATCAAGAGCGCTATCTAGCTATTTCCTGGTCCCGAGATCTGGATGGCAACTATGCTCCTACACTCAGATCCTTCTTAGGGGTGGTAGCGCGACAATGGCATCAGGAGCGCTACCTAGCTATTTCCTAGTCTTTAGATCTGGATGACAACTATGCTCTTACACTCAGACCTTCTTGGGGGTGGTAGCCTGAACAAGGCATCAGGAGCGCTATCTAGCTCTTTCTTCATCTTGAGATCTAGATAGAATCTATGCTGTTACACTCAGGTTCTTCTTAGTAGTGGTAGCCTGACTAAGGCATCAGGAGTGCTACCTAGCTATTTCCTGGCCTTAAGATCTGGATGGCAACTATGCTCTTACACTCAGAACCTTCTTGGGGGTGGTAGCATTACCAAGGCATCAGGAGCGTTATCTAGCTATTTCCTGGTCTTGAGATCTAGATGGCAACTATGCTTTACACTCAGTACCTTCTTGGAGGTGGTAGCCTGACCAAGGCATTAGGAGCACTATTTTGCTATTTCCTGGTCCTGAGATCTGGATGGCAACTATGCTCTTACACTCAGTTCCTTCTTAGGGGTGGTAGCCCGACAAAGGCATCAGGAGCGCTACCTAGCTATTTCCTAGTCTTTAGATCTGGATGACAATTATGCTCTTACACTCAGACCTTTCTTAGGGGTGGTAGCCTGACCAAGGCATCAGGAGCGCTATCTAGCTCTTTCCTGGTCTTGAGATCTGAATGGCAACTATACTGTTACACTCAGATCCTTTTTAGGGGTGGTAGACCGACCAAGGCATTAGGAGCGCTACCTAGCTATTTCCTGGTCTTGAGATCTGGATGGCAACTATGCTCTTACACTCAGAACCTTCTTGGGGGTGGTAGCCAGACAAAGGCATCAGGAGCGTTATCTAGCTATTTCCTGGTCTTGAGAGCTGGATGAAAACTATGCTTAACACTTAGACCCTTCTTGGGGTGGTAGCCCGACTAAGGCATCAAGAGCGCTATCTAGCTATTTCCTGGTCTTGAGATCTGGATGGCAACTATGCTCCTACACTCAGATCCTTCTTAGGGGTGGTAGCCCGACAATGGCATCAGGAGCGCTACCTAGCTATTTCCTAGTTTTTAGATCTGGATGACAACTATGCTCTTACACTTAGACCTTTCTTGGGGGTGGTAGCCTGACCAAGGCATCAGGAGCTCTAGATCTTTCTTCATCTTGAGATCTAGATAGAATCTATGCTGTTACACTCAGGTTCTTCTTAGTAGTGGTAGCCCGACTAAGGCATCAGGAGTGCTACCTAGCTATTTCCTGGCCTTAAGATCTGGATGGAAACTATGCTCTTACACTCAGAACCTTCTTGGGGGTGGTAGCATGACAAAGGCATCAGGAGCGTTATCAAGCTATTTCCTGGTCTTGAGATCTGGATGGCAACTATGCTTTACACTCAGTACCTTCTTGGGGGTGGTAGCCTGACCAAGGCATCAGGAGCGCTATTTTGCTATTTCCTGGTCCTGAGATCTGGATGGCAACTATGCTCTTACACTCAGTTCCTTCTTAGGAGTGGTAGCATGACTAAGGCATCAGGAGTGCTACCAAGCTATTTCTTAGTATTGAGATCTGGATGGCAACTATGCTCTTACATTCAGAACCTTCTTGGGGGTGGTAGACCGACCAAGGCATCAGGATCGCTATCTAGTTTTTTTTTTGGTCTGAGATCTTGATGACAACTATGCTCTTACACTCAGACCCTTTTTGGGGGTGGTAGCCCGACCAAGGCTTTAGGAGCGCTATCTAGCTATTTTATGGTCTTAAGATATGTATGGCAACTATGCTCTTACACTCAAAACCTTCTTAGGAGTTGTTGCCCGACCAAGCCATCAGGAGCGCTATCTAGCTATTTCCTTGTCCTGAGATCTGGATGGCAACTATGCTCTCACACTCAGATCCTTCTTCTAGGTGCAAGCCCGACCATGCCATCAAGAGCGCTACCTAGCTATTTCCTGGTCTTCAGATCTGGATGGCAACTTTGCTCTTACACTAAGATTCTTCTTAGATGTGGTAGCCAGACCAAGGCATTAGGAGCACTACCTTGCTATTTCCTGGTCTTGAGATCTGGATGTCAACTATGCTCTTACACTTAGATCGTTTTTTCGGGTTGGTTGCCCGACCAAGGTATCAGGAGCACTACCTTGCTATTTCCTAGTCTTGATATCTGGATGGCAACTATGCTCTTACACTCAGATCCTTTTTAGGGATGGTAGACCGACCAAGGCATCAGGAGCACTACCTAGCTATTTCCTGGTCTTGAGTTCTAGATGGCAACTATGCACTTACACTCAGACCCTTCTGGGGGTGGTAGCCCGACCAAGGCATTATGAGCGCTATCTAGCTATTTCCTAGTCAAAAGATCTGGATGGCAACTATTCTCTTACACTCAGATCCTTCTTAGGGGTGGTAGCCCGACCAAGGCATCAAAAGGGCTATCTAGCGATTTCTTGGTCTTGAGATCCGGATGGCAACTATGCTCTCACACTCAGATCCTTCTTGGGGGTGGAAGCCCGACTAAGGCATCAGGAGCGCTACCTAGCTATTTCCTGGTCTTTAGATCTGGATGACAACTATGCTTTTAAACTCAAACCCTTCTTGGGGGTGGTAGCCTGACCAAGGCATCAAGAACGCTATCTAGCTATTTCCTGGTCTTGAGATCTGGATGGCATTTATGCTCTTACACTCAGATCCTTTTTAGGGGTTGTAGCCTGACCAAGGCATAAGGAGCGCTACCTAGCTATTTCCTGGTCTTGAGATCTGGATGGCAACTATGCTCTTACACTCAGAACCTTCATGGGGAAGGTAGTTCGATCAAGACATCGGAAGCGCTATCTTGCTATTTCCTGGTCTTGAGATCTGGATGACAACTATACTTTACACTTAGACCCTTCTTGAAGGTGGTAGCCCGACCAAGGCATCAGAAGGGCTATCTAGCTATTTCCTTGTCCTGAGATCTGGATGGCAACTATGCTCTTACACTCAGAACCTTCTTGGGGGTGGTAGCCAGACAAAGGCATCAGGAGCGCTATGTAGCTATTTCCTGGTCTTGAGATCTGGATGACAACTATGCTTAACTCTTAGACCCTTCTTGGGGTGGTAGCCCGACTAAGGCATCAAGAGCGCTATCTAGCTATTTCCTGGTCCAAAGATCTGGATGGCAACTATGCTCCAACACTCAGATCCTTCTTAGGGGTGGTAGCGCGACAATGGCATCAGGAGCGCTACCTAGCTATTTCCTAGTCTTTAGATCTGGATGACAACTATGCTCTTACACTCAGACCTTCTTGGGGGTGGTAGCCTGAACAAGGCATCAGGAGCGCTATCTAGCTCTTTTTTCATCTTGAGATCTAGATAGAATCTATGCTGTTACACTCAGGTTCTTCTTAGTAGTGGTAGCCCGACTAAGGCATCAGGAGTGCTACCTAGCTATTTCCTGGCCTTAAGATCTGGATGGCAACTATGCTCTTACACTCAGAACCTTCTTGGGGGTGGTAGCATGACCAAGGCATCAGGAGCGTTATCTAGCTATTTCCTGGTCTTGAGATCTAGATGGCAACTATGCTTTACACTCAGTACCTTCTTGGGGGTGGTAGCCTGACCAAGGCATTAGGAGCACTATTTTGCTATTTCCTGGTCCTGAGATCTGGATGGCAACTATGCTCTTACACTCAGTTCCTTCTTAGGGGTGGTAGCCCGACAAAGGCATCAGGAGCGCTACCTAGCTATTTCCTAGTCTTTAGATCTGGATGACAATTATGCTCTTACACTCAGACCTTTCTTGGGGGTGGTAGCCTGACCAAGGCATCAGGAGCGCTATCTAGCTCTTTCTTGGTCTTGAGATCTGAATGGCAACTATACTGTTACACTCAGATCCTTTTTAGGGGTGGTAGACCGACCAAGGCATTTGGAGCGCTACCTAGCTATTTCCTGGTCTTGAGATCTGGATGGCAACTATGCTCTTACACTCAGAACCTTCTTGGGGGTGGTAGCCAGACAAAGGCATCAGGAGCGTTATCTAGCTATTTCCTGGTCTTGAGAGCTGGATGAAAACTATGCTTAACACTTAGACCCTTCTTGGGGTGGTAGCCCGACTAAGGCATCAAGAGCGCTATCTAGCTATTTCCTGGTCTTGAGATCTGGATGGCAACTATGCTCCTACACTCAGATCCTTCTTAGGGGTGGTAGCCCGACAATGGCATCAGGAGCGCTACCTAGCTATTTCCTAGTTTTTAGATCTGGATGACAACTATGCTCTTACACTTAGACCTTTCTTGGGGGTGGTAGCCTGACCAAGGCATCAGGAGCTCTAGATCTTTCTTCATCTTGAGATCTAGATAGAATCTATGCTGTTACACTCAGGTTCTTCTTAGTAGTGGTAGCCCGACTAAGGCATCAGGAGTGCTACCTAGCTATTTCCTGGCCTTAAGATCTGGATGGAAACTATGCTCTTACACTCAGAACCTTCTTGGGGGTGGTAGCATGACAAAGGCATCAGGAGCGTTATCAAGCTATTTCCTGGTCTTGAGATCTGGATGGCAACTATGCTTTACACTCAGTACCTTCTTGGGGGTGGTAGCCTGACCAAGGCATCAGGAGCGCTATTTTGCTATTTCCTGGTCCTGAGATCTGGATGGCAACTATGCTCTTACACTCAGTTCCTTCTTAGGAGTGGTAGCATGACTAAGGCATCAGGAGTGCTACCAAGCTATTTCTTAGTATTGAGATCTGGATGGCAACTATGCTCTTACATTCAGAACCTTCTTGGGGGTGGTAGACCGACCAAGGCATCAGGATCGCTATCTAGTTTTTTTTTTGGTCTGAGATCTTGATGACAACTATGCTCTTACACTCAGACCCTTTTTGGGGGTGGTAGCCCGACCAAGGCATTAGGAGCGCTATCTAGCTATTTTATGGTCTTAAGATATGTATGGCAACTATGCTCTTACACTCAAAACCTTCTTAGGAGTTGTTGCCCGACCAAGCCATCAGGAGCGCTATCTAGCTATTTCCTTGTCCTGAGATCTGGATGGCAACTATGCTCTCACACTCAGATCCTTCTTCTAGGTGCAAGCCCGACCATGCCATCAAGAGCGCTACCTAGCTATTTCCTGGTCTTCAGATCTGGATGGCAACTTTGCTCTTACACTAAGATTCTTCTTAGATGTGGTAGCCAGACCAAGGCATTAGGAGCACTACCTTGCTATTTCCTGGTCTTGAGATCTGGATGTCAACTATGCTCTTACACTTAGATCGTTTTTCGGGTTGGTTGCCCGACCAAGGTATCAGGAGCACTACCTTGCTATTTCCTAGTCTTGATATCTGGATGGCAACTATGCTCTTACACTCAGATCCTTTTTAGGGATGGTAGACCGACCAAGGCATCAGGAGCACTACCTAGCTATTTCCTGGTCTTGAGTTCTAGATGGCAACTATGCACTTACACTCAGACCCTTCTGGGGGTGGTAGCCCGACCAAGGCATTATGAGCGCTATCTAGCTATTTCCTAGTCAAAATATCTGGATGGCAACTATTCTCTTACACTCAGATCCTTCTTAGGGGTGGTAGCCCGACCAAGGCATCAAAAGGGCTATCTAGCGATTTCTTGGTCTTGAGATCCGGATGGCAACTATGCTCTCACACTCAGATCCTTCTTGGGGGTGGAAGCCCGACTAAGGCATCAGGAGCGCTACCTAGCTACTTCCTGGTCTTTAGATCTGGATGACAACTATGCTTTTAAACTCAAACCCTTCTTGGGGGTGGTAGCCTGACCAAGGCATCAAGAACGCTATCTAGCTATTTCCTGGTCTTGAGATCTGGATGGCATTTATGCTCTTACACTCAGATCCTTTTTAGGGGTTGTAGCCTGACCAAGGCATAAGGAGCGCTACCTAGCTATTTCCTGGTCTTGAGATCTTGATGGCAACTATGCTCTTACACTCAGAACCTTCATGGGGAAGGTAGTTCGATAAAGACATCGGAAGCGCTATCTTGCTATTTCCTGGTCTTGAGATCTGGATGACAACTATACTTTACACTTAGACCCTTCTTGAAGGTGGTAGCCCGACCAAGGCATCAGAAGGGCTATCTAGCTATTTCCTTGTCCTGAGATCTGGATGGCAACTATGCTCTTACACTCAGAACCTTCTTGGGGGTGGTAGCCAGACAAAGGCATCAGGAGCGCTATCTAGCTATTTCCTGGTCTTGAGATCTGGATGACAACTATGCTTAACTCTTAGACCCTTCTTGGGGTGGTAGCCCGACTAAGGCATCAAGAGCGCTATCTAGCTATTTCCTGGTCCCGAGATCTGGATGGCAACTATGCTCCTACACTCATATCCTTCTTAGGGGTGGTAGCGCGACAATGGCATCAGGAGCGCTACCTAGCTATTTCCTAGTCTTTAGATCTGGATGACAACTATGCTCTTACACTCAGACCTTCTTGGGGGTGGTAGCCTGAACAAGGCATCAGGAGCGCTATCTAGCTCTTTCTTCATCTTGAGATCTAGATAGAATCTATGCTGTTACATTCAGGTTCTTCTTAGTAGTGGTATCCCGACTAAGGCATCAGGAGTGCTACCTAGCTATTTCCTGGCCTTAAGATCTGGATGGCAACTATGCTCTTACACTCAGAACCTTCTTGGGGGTGGTAGCATGACCAAGGCATCAGGAGCGTTATCTAGCTATTTCCTGGTCTTGAGATCTAGATGGCAACTATGCTTTATACTCAGTACCTTCTTGGGGGTGGTAGCCTGACCAAGGCATTAGGAGCACTATTTTGCTATTTCCTGGTCCTGAGATCTGGATGGCAACTATGCTCTTACACTCAGTTCCTTCTTAGGGGTGGTAGCCCGACAAAGGCATCAGGAGCGCTACCTAGCTATTTCCTAGTCTTTAGATCTAGATGACAATTATGCTCTTACACTCAGACCTTTCTTAGGGGTGGTAGCCTGACCAAGGCATCAGGAGCGCTATCTAGCTCTTTCCTGGTCTTGAGATCTGAATGGCAACTATACTGTTACACTCAGATCCTTTTTAGGGGTGGTAGACCGACCAAGGCATTAGGAGCGCTACCTAGCTATTTCCTGGTCTTGAGATCTGGATGGCAACTATGCTCTTACACTCAGAACCTTCTTGGGGGTGGTAGCCAGACAAAGGCATCAGGAGCGTTATCTAGCTATTTCCTGGTCTTGAGAGCTGGATGAAAACTATGCTTAACACTTAGACCCTTCTTGGGGTGGTAGCCCGACTAAGGCATCAAGAGCGCTATCTAGCTATTTCCTGGTCTTGAGATCTGGATGGCAACTATGCTCCTACACTCAGATCCTTCTTAGGGGTGGTAGCCCGACAATGGCATCAGGAGCGCTACCTAGCTATTTCCTAGTTTTTAGATCTGGATGACAACTATGCTCTTACACTTAGACCTTTCTTGGGGGTGGTAGCCTGACCAAGGCATCAGGAGCTCTAGATCTTTCTTCATCTTGAGATCTAGATAGAATCTATGCTGTTACACTCAGGTTCTTCTTAGTAGTGGTAGCCCGACTAAGGCATCAGGAGTGCTACCTAGCTATTTCCTGGCCTTAAGATCTGGATGGAAACTATGCTCTTACACTCAGAACCTTCTTGGGGGTGGTTGTTCGACCAAGGCATCGGGAGCGTTATCAAGCTATTTCCTGGTCTTGAGATCTGGATGGCAACTATGCTTTACACTCAGTACCTTCTTGGGGGTGGTAGCCTGACCAAGGCATCAGGAGCGCTATTTTGCTATTTCCTGGTCCTGAGATCTGGATGGCAACTATGCTCTTACACTCAGTTCCTTCTTAGGAGTGGTAGCATGACTAAGGCATCAGGAGTGCTACCAAGCTATTTCTTAGTATTGAGATCTGGATGGCAACTATGCTCTTACATTCAGAACCTTCTTGGGGGTGGTAGACCGACCAAGGCATCAGGATCGCTATCTAGTTTTTTTTTTGGTCTGAGATCTTGATGACAACTATGCTCTTACACTCAGACCCTTTTTGGGGGTGGTAGCCCGACCAAGGCATTAGGAGCGCTATCTAGCTATTTTATGGTCTTAAGATATGTATGGCAACTATGCTCTTACACTCAAAACCTTCTTAGGAGTTGTTGCCCGACCAAGCCATCAGGAGCGCTATCTAGCTATTTCCTTGTCCTGAGATCTGGATGGCAACTATGCTCTCACACTCAGATCCTTCTTCTAATTGCAAGCCCGACCATGCCATCAAGAGCGCTACCTAGCTATTTCCTGGTCTTCAGATCTGGATGGCAACTTTGCTCTTACACTAAGATTCTTCTTAGATGTGGTAGCCAGACCAAGGCATTAGGAGCACTACCTTGCTATTTCCTGGTCTTGAGATCTGGATGTCAACTATGCTCTTACACTTAGATCGTTTTTCGGGTTGGTTGCCCGACCAAGGTATCAGGAGCACTACCTTGCTATTTCCTAGTCTTGAGATCTGGATGGCAACTATGCTCTTACACTCAGATCCTTTTTAGGGATGGTAGACCGACCAAGGCATCAGGAGCACTACCTAGCTATTTCCTGGTCTTGAGTTCTAGATGGCAACTATGCACTTACACTCAGACCCTTCTGGGGGTGGTAGCCCGACCAAGGCATTATGAGCGCTATCTAGCTATTTCCTAGTCAAAAGATCTGGATGGCAACTATTCTCTTACACTCAGATCCTTCTTAGGGGTGGTAGCCCGACCAAGGCATCAAAAGGGCTATCTAGCGATTTCTTGGTCTTGAGATCCGGATGGCAACTATGCTCTCACACTCAGATCCTTCTTGGGGGTGGAAGCCCGACTAAGGCATCAGGAGCGCTACCTAGCTATTTCCTGGTCTTTAGATCTGGATGACAACTATGCTTTTAAACTCAAACCCTTCTTTGGGGGTGGTAGCCTGACCAAGGCATCAAGAACGCTATCTAGCTATTTCCTGGTCTTGAGATCTGGATGGCATTTATGCTCTTACACTCAGATCCTTTTTAGGGGTTGTAGCCTGACCAAGGCATAAGGAGCGCTACCTAGCTATTTCCTGGTCTTGAGATCTGGATGGCAACTATGCTCTTACACTCAGAACCTTCATAGGGAAGGTAGTTCGATCAAGACATCGGAAGCGCTATCTTGCTATTTCCTGGTCTTGAGATCTGGATGACAACTATACTTTACACTTAGACCCTTCTTGAAGGTGGTAGCCCGACCTAGGCATCAGAAGGGCTATCTAGCTATTTCCTTGTCCTGAGATCTGGATGGCAACTATGCTCTTACACTCAGAACCTTCTTGGGGATGGTAGCCAGACAAAGGCATCAGGAGCGCTATCTAGCTATTTCCTGGTCTTGAGATCTGGATGACAACTATGCTTAACTCTTAGACCCTTCTTGGGGTGGTAGCCCGACTAAGGCATCAAGAGCGCTATCTAGCTATTTCCTGGTCCTAAGATCTGGATGGCAACTATGCTCCTACACTCAGATCCTTCTTAGGGGTGGTAGCGCGACAATGGCATCAGGAGCGCTACCTAGCTATTTCCTAGTCTTTAGATCTAGATGACAACTATGCTCTTACACTCAGACCTTCTTGGGGGTGGTAGCCTGAACAAGGCATCAGGAGCGCTATCTAGCTCTTTCTTCATCTTGAGATCTAGATAGAATCTATGCTGTTACACTCAGGTTCTTCTTAGTAGTGGTAGCCCGACTAAGGCATCAGGAGTGCTACCTAGCTATTTCCTGGCCTTAAGATCTGGATGGCAACTATGCTCTTACACTCAGAACCTTCTTGGGGGTGGTAGCATGACCAAGGCATCAGGAGCGTTATCTAGCTATTTCCTGGTCTTGAGATCTAGATGGCAACTATTCTTTACACTCAGTACCTTCTTGGGGGTGGTAGCCTGACCAAGGCATTAGGAGCACTATTTTGCTATTTCCTGGTCCTGAGATCTGGATGGCAACTATGCTCTTACACTCAGTTCCTTCTTAGGGGTGGTAGCCCGACAAAGGCATCAGGAGCGCTACCTAGCTATTTCCTAGTCTTTAGATCTGGATGACAATTATGCTCTTACACTCAGACCTTTCTTGGGGGTGGTAGCCTGACCAAGGCATCAGGAGCGCTATCTAGCTCTTTCCTGGTCTTGAGATCTGAATGGCAACTATACTGTTACACTCAGATCCTTTTTAGGGGTGGTAGACCGACCAAGGCATTAGGAGCGCTACCTAGCTATTTCCTGGTCTTGAGATCTGGATGGCAACTATGCTCTTACACTCAGAACCTTCTTGGGGGTGGTAGCCAGACAAAGGCATCAGGAGCGCTATCTAGCTATTTCCTGGTCTTGAGAGCTGGATGAAAACTATGCTTAACACTTAGACCCTTCTTGGGGTGGTAGCCCGACTAAGGCATCAAGAGCGCTATCTAGCTATTTCCTGGTCTTGAGATCTGGATGGCAACTATGCTCCTACACTCAGATCCTTCTTAGGGGTGGTAGCCCGACAATGGCATCAGGAGCGCTACCTAGCTATTTCCTAGTTTTTAGTCTGGATGACAACTATGCTCTTACACTTAGACCTTTCTTAGGGGTGGTAGCCTGACCAAGGCATCAGGAGCTCTAGATCTTTCTTCATCTTGAGATCTAGATAGAATCTATGCTGTTACACTCAGGTTCTTCTTAGTAGTGGTAGCCCGACTAAGGCATCAGGAGTGCTACCTAGCTATTTCCTGGCCTTAAGATCTGGATGGAAACTATGCTGTTACACTCAGAACCTTCTTGGGGGTGGTAGCATGACAAAGGCATCAGGAGCGTTATCAAGCTATTTCCTGGTCTTGAGATCTGGATGGCAACTATGCTTTACACTCAGTACCTTCTTGGGGGTGGTAGCCTGACCAAGGCATCAGGAGCGCTATTTTGCTATTTCCTGGTCCTGAGATCTGGATGGCAACTATGCTCTTACACTCAGTTCCTTCTTAGAAGTGGTAGCATGACTAAGGCATCAGGAGTGCTACCAAGCTATTTCTTAGTATTGAGATCTGGATGGCAACTATGCTCTTACATTCAGAACCTTCTTGGGGGTGGTAGACCGACCAAGGCATCAGGATCGCTATCTAGTTTTTTTTTTGGTCTGAGATCTTGATGACAACTATGCTCTTACACTCAGACCCTTTTTGGGGGTGGTAGCCCGACCAAGGCATTAGGAGCGCTATCTAGCTATTTTATGGTCTTAATATATGTATGGCAACTATGCTCTTACACTCAAAACCTTCTTAGGAGTTGTTGCCCGACCAAGCCATCAGGAGCACTATCTAGCTATTTCCTTGTCCTGAGATCTGGATGGCAACTATGCTCTCACACTCAGATTCCTGTTGGGGGTGCTAGACCGACCATGCCATCAGGAGCGCTAGCTAGCTTTTTCCTGGTCTTGAGATCTGGATGGCAACTTTGCACTTACACTAAGATTCTTCTTAGATGTGGTAGCCTGACCAGGGCATTAGGAGCACTACTTAGCTATTTCCTGGTCTTGAGATCTGGATGTCAACTATGTTCTTACACTCAGATCCTTTTTCGGGTTTGTAGCCCGACCAAGGCATCAGGAGCACTACCTAGCTATTTCCTGGTCTTGAGATCTGGATGGCAACTATGCTCTTACACACAGATCCTTTTTAGGGGTGGTAACCCGACCAAGGCATCAGGAGCATTACCTAGCTATTTCCTGGTCTTGAGATCTAGATGGCAACTATGCTCTTACACTCAGACCCTTCTAAGGGGTGGTAGCCCGACCAAGGCATTATGAGCGCTATCTACCTATTTCCTGGTCAAAAAATCTGGATGGCAACTATGCTCTTACACTCAGATCCCTTTTAGGGGTTGTAGCCCGACCAAGGCATTAGAAGGGCTATCTAGCTATTTCATGGTCTTGTGATCTGGATGGCAACTATGCTCTCACACTCAGATCCTTCTTGGGGGTGGAAACCCGACTAAGGCATCAGGAGTGCTACCTAGCTATTTCCTGGTCTTTAGATCTGGATGACAACTATGCTTTTAAACTCAAACCCTTCTTGGGGTGGTAGCCCGACCAACGCATCAGGAACCCTATCTAGCTATTTCCTGGTCTTGAGATCTTAATGGTATTTATGCTCTTACACTCAGATCCTTTTTAGGGGTGGTAGACCGACCAAGGCATAAGGAGCACTACCTAGCTATCTCCTGGTCTTGAGATTCGGATGGCAAATATGCTCTTACACTCAGAACCTTCTTGGGGGAGGTAGTTCGACCAAGACATCGGAAGCGCTATCTTGCTTTTTCCTGGTCTTGAGATCTGAATGACAACTATGCTTTACACTTAGACCCTTCTTGGGGTGGTAGCCCGACCAAGCCATCAGGAGCGCTTTCTAGCTATTTCCTTGTCCTGAGATCTGGATGGCAACTATGCTCTTACACTCAGATCCTTTTTAGGGGTGGTAGGTCGACCAAGGCATCAGGAGCGCAACCTAGCTATTTCCTGGTCTTGAGATCTGGATGGCAACTATGCTCTTACACTCAGATCCTTTTTAAGGGTGGTAGCCCGACCAAGGCATCAGGAGCGCTATCTAGCGATTTCTTGGTCTTGAGATGTTGATGACAACTGTGCTCTCACACTCATACCCTTTTTGGGGTTTGTAGCCAGACCAAGGCATCATGAGCGATATCTAGCTATTATTTTGTCCTGAGATATGTATTACAACTATGCTCTTACACTCAGATCCTGCTTAGGGGTGGTTGCCCGACCAAGCCATCAGGAGTTCTATCTAGCTATTTCCTGGTGATGACAACTATGCTTCTACACTCAGAAACTTCTAGGCGGTGGTAGCCCGACAAAGGCATTATGAGCGCTATTTAGCTATTTCCTGGTCCAGAGATCTGGATGGCAACTATGCTCTAACACTCAGATCCTTCTTGGGGGTGGTATCCCGACAAAGGCATCAGGAGCGCTACCTAGCTATTTCTTGGCCTTGAGATCTGGATGGCAACTATGCTCTTACACTCAGAACCTTTTTGGGGGTGGTAGCCTGACCAAGGCATCATAAGTGCTATCTAGCTATTTCCTAGTCTTGAGATCTGGATGACAACTACGATTTACACTTAGACCCTTATTGGGGGTGGTAGCCTGACCAAGGCTTCAGGAGCGCTATTTAGCTATTTCCTGGTCCTAAGATATGTATGGCAACTATGCTTTCACAGATCCTTCTTAGATGTGGTAGCCTGACCAGGGCATTAGGAGCACTACTTAGCTATTTCCTGGTCTTGAGATCTGGATGTCAACTATGTTCTTACACTCAGATCCTTTTTCGGGTTTGTAGCCCGACCAAGGCATCAGGAGCACTACCTAGCTATTTCCTGGTCTTGAGATCTGGATGGCAACTATGCTCTTACACACAGATCCTTTTTAGGGGTGGTAACCCGACCAAGGCATCAGGAGCATTACCTAGCTATTTCCTGGTCTTGAGATCTAGATTGCAACTATGCTCTTACACTCAGACCCTTCTAGGGGGTGGTAGCCCGACCAAGGCATTATGAGCGCTATCTACCTATTTCCTGGTCAAAAAATCTGGATGGCAACTATGCTCTTACACTCAGATCCCTTTTAGGGGTTGTAGCCCGACCAAGGCATTAAAAGGGCTATCTAGCTATTTCATGGTCTTGTGATCTGGATGGCAACTATGCTCTCACACTCAGATCCTTCTTGGGGGTGGAAACCCGACTAAGGCATCAGGAGTGCTACCTAGCTATTTCCTAGTCTTTAGATCTGGATGACAAGTATGCTTTTAAACTCAAACCCTTCTTGGGGTGGTAGCCCGACCAACGCATCAGGAACCCTATCTAGCTATTTCCTGGTCTTGAGATCTTAATGGTATTTATGCTCTTACACTCAGATCCTTTTTAGGGGTGGTAGACCGACCAAGGCATAAGGAGAACTACCTAGCTATCTCCTGGTCTTGAGATTCGGATGGCAAATATGCTCTTACACTCAGAACCTTCTTGGGGGAGGTAGTTCGACCAAGACATCGGAAGCGCTATCTTGCTTTTTCCTGGTCTTGAGATCTGAATGACAACTATGCTTTACACTTAGACCCTTCTTGGGGTAGTAGCCCGACCAAGCCATCAGGAGCGCTTTCTAGCTATTTCCTTGTCCTGAGATCTGGATGGCAACTATGCTCTTACACTCAGATCCTTTTTAGGGGTGGTAGACCGACCAAGGCATCAGGAGCGCAACCTAGCTCTTTCCTGGTCTTGAGATCTGGATGGCAACTATGCTCTTACACTCAGATCCTTTTTAAGGGTGGTAGCCCGACCAAGGCATCAGGAGCGCTATCTAGCGATTTCTTAGTCTTGAGATGTTGATGACAACTGTGCTCTCACACTCATACCCTTTTTGGGGTTTGTAGCCAGACCAAGGCATCATGAGCGATATCTAGCTATTATTTTGTCCTGAGATATGTATTACAACTATGCTCTTACACTCAGATCCTGCTTAGGGGTGGTTGCCCGACCAAGCCATCAGGAGTTCTATCTAGCTATTTCCTGGTCTTGAGATCTTGATGACAACTATGCTCTTACACTCAGAAACTTCTAGGCGGTGGTAGCCCGACAAAGGCATTATGAGCGCTATTTAGCTATTTCCTGGTCCAGAGATCTGGATGGCAACTATGCTCTAACACTCAGATCCTTCTTGAGGGTGGTATCCCGACAAAGGCATCAGGAGCGCTACCTAGCTATTTCCTGGCCTTGAGATCTGGATGGCAACTATGCTCTTACACTCAGAACCTTCTTGGGGGTGGTAGCCTGACCAAGGCATCATAAGTGCTATCTAGCTATTTCCTAGTCTTGAGATCTGGATGACAACTACGATTTACACTTAGACCCTTATTGGGGGTGGTAGCCTGACCAAGGCTTCAGGAGCGCTATTTAGCTATTTCCTGGTCCTAAGATATGTATGGCAACTATGCTTTCACAGATCCTTCTTGGGGGTTGTAGTCCGACCATGGCATCAGGAGCGCTACCCATCTATTTCCGGGTCTTTAGATCTGGATGGAAACTATGCTCTTACACCATGATCCTTCTTGTGGGTGGTAGCCTGACCAAGGCATCAAGAGTGCTATCTAGTTGTTTTCTAGTCCCAAGATCTAGATGGCTACTATGCTCTTACACTCAGATCCTTATTAGGGGTGGTAGCCCGACAAAGGCATCAAGAGCGCTACCTAGCTATTTCCTAGTCTTTAGATCTTGATGACAACTATGCTATTAAACTTAGACCTTTCTTGGGGGTGGTAGCCTGACCAAGGCATCACGAGCGCTATCTAGCTCTTTCTTGGTTTAGATAGAAACTATGCTTTTACACTCAGGTCCTTCTTAGGAGTGGTAGCCCGACTAAGGCATCATGAGTGCTATGTAGCTATTTCCTGGTCTTGAGATCTGGATGGCAACTATGCTCATACCTTCAGAACCTTCTGGGGGGTTGTAGCCAGACCAAGGCATCAGGAGTGCTAACTAGCTATTTCTTGGCCTTGAGATCTTGATGACAACTATGCTCTTACACTCAGACCCTTTTTGGGGTTGGTAGCCCGACCAAGGCATCATGAGCGCTATCCAGCTATTTTCTGGTCCTGAGATATGTATGGCAACTATTCTTTTACACTCAGATCCTTCTTAGGGGTGGTTGCCCGACCAAGCCATCAGGAGCTCTATCTAGCTATTTCCTTGTCCCGAGATCTGGATGGCAACTATGCTCTCACACTCAGATCCTTCTTGGGGGTGCTAGCCTGACCATGGCATCAGGAGCGGTACCTAGCTATTTCCTTGGCTTTAGATCTGGATGACAACTATGCTTTTAAACTCAAACCTTTCTTGGGGTGGTAGCCCGACCAAGGCATCAGGAACGCTATCTAGCTATTTACTGGTCTTGAGATCTTAATGGTATTTATGCTCTTACACTCAGATCCTTTTTAGGGGTGGTAGACCGACCAAGGCATAAGGAGCACTACCTAGCTATCTCCTGGTCTTGAGATCCGGATGGCAAATATGCTCTTACACTCAGAACCTTCTTGGGGGAGGTAGTTCGACCAAGACATCGAAAGCGCTATCTTGCTATTTCCTGGTCTTGAGATCTGGATGACAACTATGCTCTTACACTAAGATTCTTCTTAGATGTGGTAGCCTGATCAAGGCATCAGGATCACTACCTAGCTATTTCCTGGTCTTGAGATCTGGATGGAAACTATGCTCTTACACTCAGATCCTTTTTAGGGGTGGTAGCCCGACCAAGGCATCAGGAGCACTATCTAGCTATTTCCTGGTCTTAAGATCTAGATGGCAACTATGCTCTTACACTCAGAACCTTCTTGAAGGCTGTAGCCCGACCAAGGCATTAGGAGCGCTGTCCAGCAATTACTTGGTCTTGAGATCTGGATGGCAACAATGCTTTTACACTCAGATCCTTCTTGGGGTTTGTAGCCAGACCAAGGAATCAGGAATTCTATCTAGCCATTTCCTGATCTTGAGATCTGGATGACAACTATGACTCAGATCCATCTTGGGGGTGTTTTTTTGACAAAGGCATCAGGAGGGCTATCCAGCTATTTCCTGGTCTCGAAATCTTGATGGCAACTATGCTCTCACACTCAGATCCTTCTTGGGGGTTGTAGCCCGACCAACGCATCAGGAGTAAAACCTAGTTATTTCCTGGTCTTTAGATTTGGATGGCAACTATGCTCTTACATTTAGATCCATCTTATGGGTGAAAGCCCAACCAAGGCATCAGGAGGGCTATATATCTTTTTCCTAGTCTAGAGATCTGGTTAGCAACAATGCTCTTAATCTTAGATCCTTCTTGGGGTTGGTAGCCCAACAAAGGCATCATGAGCGCTACCTATCTGTTTTCTGGCCTTGAGATCTGGATGGCAACTATGCTCTTACACTCAGAACCTTCTTGGGGGTAGTAGCCTGACCAAGGCATCAGGAGCGCTATCTAGCTATTTCCTGGTCTTGAGATCTTGATGGCAACTATGCTCTTACACTCAGATCCTTCTTAGGGGTGGTAGTCCGACAAAGGCATCAGGAGCGCTTCCTAGCAATTTCCTAGTCTTTAGATCTGGATGACAACTATGCTCTTACACTCAGATCCTTTTTAGGGTTGGTAGCCCGACCAAGGCATCAGGAGCACTATCTAGCTATTTCCTGGTCTTGAGATCTAGATGGCAACTATGCTCTTACACTCAGAAACTTCTTGAAGGCTGTAGCCCGACCAAGGCATTAGGAGCGCTGTCCAGCTATTACTTGGTCTTGAGATGTGGATGGCAACAATGCTCTTACACTCAGATCCTTCTTGGGGTTTGTAGCCAGACCAAGGAATCAGGAATTCTATCTAGCTATTTCCTGATCTTGAGATCTTGATGACAACTATGACTCAGATCCATCTTGGGGGTGTTTTTTTGACAAAGGCATCAGGAGGGCTATCCAGCTATTTCCTGGTCTCGAAATCTTGATGGCAACTATGCTCTCACACTCAGATCCTTCTTGGGGGTTGTAGCCCGACCAACGCATCAGGAGTGCTACCTAGTTATTTCCTGGTCCTTAGATTTGGATGGCAACTATGCTATTACACTCAGATCCTTCTTATGGGTGAAAGCCCAACCAAGGCATCATGAGGGCTATCTAGCTTTTTCCTAGTCTAGAGATCTGGTTAGCAACAATGCTCTTAATCTCAGATCCTTCTGGGGGTTGGTAGCCCGACAAAGGCATCAGGAGCGCTGCCTAGCTGTTTCCTGGCCTTGAGATCTGGATGGCAACTATGCTCTTATACTCAGAACCTTCTTGGGGGTAGTAGCCTGACCAAGGCATCAGGAGCGCTATCTAGCTATTTCCTGGTCTTGAGATCTGGATGGCAACTATGTTTACACTCAGTACCTTCTTGGGGGTGTTAGCCTGACCAAGGCATCAGGAGCGCTATTTTGCTATTTCCTGGTCCTGAGATCTGGATGGCAACTATGCTCTTACACTCAGATCCTTCTTAGGGGTGATAGCCCGACAAAGGCATCAGGAGCGCTTCCTAGCAATTTTCTAGTCTTTAGATCTGAATGACAACTATGCTCTTACACTCAGACCCTTCTTAGGGGTGGTTGCCTGACCAAGGCATCAGGAGAGCTATCTAGCTATTTCCTTGTCTTGAGATCTGGATGGCAACTTTGCTCTTACGCTCAGGTCCTTCTTAGGAATGGTAGCCCGACCAAGGCATCAGGAGCGCTACCTAGCTATTTCCTGGTCTTGAGATCTGGATGGCAACTATGCTCTTACACTCAGAACCTTCTTGGGGGTGGTAGCTCGACAAAGGCATCAAGAGCGCTATCTAGCTATTTCCTGGTCCTGAGATCTGGATGGCAACTATGCTCTTTCACTCATATCATTTTATGAGTGGTAGCCCGACAAAGGCATCAGGAATGCTACGTAGTTATTTCTTGGTCTTGAGATCTGGATGGCAACTATGCTCTTTCACTCATATCCTTCTTATGGGTGGTAGCACGAAAACGGCATCAGGAGCGCTACCTAGTTATTTCTTGGTCTTGAGATCTGGATGGCAACTATGCTCTTACAATCAGAACCTTCTTGGGGGTGGTAGCCAGACCAAGGCGTAAGGAGCGCTATCTAGCTATTTCCTAGTCTTGAGATCTGTATGACAACTATGCTCTTACACTCAGACCCTTTTTGGGGGTGGTAGCCCGACCAAGGTGTAAGGAGCGCTATCTAGCTATTTCCTAGTCTTGAGATCTGTATGACAACTATGCTCTTACACTCAGACCCTTTTTGGGAGTGACAGCCCGACCAAGGCATCGTGAGCGCTATCTAGCTATTTTCTGGTCCTGAGATATGTGTGGCAACTATGCTCTTACACTCAGATCTTTCCTACGGGTGGTTGCCCGACCAAGGCATCAGGAGCGCTACCTAGATATTTCCTAGTCTTGATATGGACGGCAACTATGCTCTAACACTCAGATCCTTCTTGGGGGTGGTATCCCGACAAAGGCATCAGGTGCGCTACCTAACTATTTCCTGGCCTTGAGATCTGGATGGCAACTATGCTTTTACACTCAGAAACTTCTTAGGGGTGGAAGCCTGAAAAAGGCATCATAAGCGCTATCTAGCTATTTCCTAGTCTTGAGATCTGGATGACAACTACGATTTACACTTAGACCCTTATTGGGGGTGGTAGCCTGACCAAGGCATCATGAGCGCTATTTAGCTATTTCCTGGTCCTGAGATATGGATGGCAACCATGCTTTCACACTCAGATCCTTCTTGGGGGTTTTAGCCCGACCATGGCATCAGGAGCGCTACCCAGCTATTTCCTGGTCTTTAGATCTGGATGGAAACTATGCTCTTACACCATGATCCTTCTTGTGGGTGGTAGCCTGACCAAGGCATCAAGAGTGCTATCTAGCTGTTTTCTAGTCCCGAGATCTAGATGGCAACTATGCTCTTACACTCAGATCCTTCTTAGGGGTGGTAGCCCGGCCAAGTCATCAGTAGCGCTACCTATCTATTTCCTGGTCTAATGATCTGGAAGACAACTATGCTATTACACTTAGACAGTTCTTGAAGGAGGTAGCCCGATAAAGGCATGAAGAGAGCTATCTAGCTATTTCCTGGTCCTGAGATCTGGATGGCAACTATGCTTTTACACTCATATCCTTCTTAGTAATGGTAGCCCGACAAAGGCTTCAGGAGCTCTACCTAGCTTTTTTCTAGTCTTTAGATCTGGATGACAACTATGCTCTTACACTCAGACCCTTCTTAGGGGTGGTAGCCCGACCAAGGCATCAGGAGCGCTATCTAGCTATTTCCTTGTCTTGAGATCTGCATGGCAACTATGCTCTTACACTCAGGTCATTCTTAGGAGTGGTTTCCCGACCAAGGAATCAGGAACACTATCTAGCTATTTCCTGGTCTTGAGATCTGTATGGCAACTATGCTCTTACACTTAGATCCTTCCTAGGGGTTGTAGCCCGACCAAGGCATCAAGAGGGCTATCTAGTTATTTCCTGGTCTCGAGATCTGGATGGCAACTATGCTCTTACACTCAGATCCTTTCTAGGGGTTGTAGCCCAACTAAGGCATTAGAAGGGCTATCTAGCTATTTCCTGGTCTAGAGATCTGGATGGCAACTACGCTCTTACACTCAGATCCTTCTTAGGGGTGAAAGCCCGACCAAGGCATCATGAGGGCTATCTAGATATTTCCTAGTCTAAAGATCTAGATGGCACCTTTGCTCTTACACTCATATCCTTCTTGGGGGTGGTATACTGGCCAAGGCATCAGGTGCGCTACCTAGCTATTTCCTGGTCTTGAGATCTGGATGACAACTATGCTATTACACTCTGATCCATTTTAGGGGTGGTAGCCCGACCAAGGCATAAGGAGCGCTACCTAGCTATTTCCTGGTCTTGAGATCTGGATGGCAACAATGCTCTTACACTCAGATCCTTTTTAGGGGTGGTAGCCCGATCAAGGCATCAGGATCACTACCATGCTATTTCCTGGTCTTGAGATCTTAATGGAAACTATGCTCTTACACTCAGATCCTTTTTAGGGGTAGTAGCCCGACCAAGGCATCAGGAGCACTATCTAGCTATTTCCTGGTCTTGAGATCTAGTTGACAACTATGCTCTTACACTCAGAATCTTCTTGAAGGCTGTAGCCCGACCAAGGCATTAGGAGCGCTGTCTAGCTATTACTTGGTCTTGAGATCTGGATGGCAACAATGCTTTTACACTCAGATCCTTCTTGGGGTTTGTTGCCTGACCAAGGAATCAGGAATTCTATCTAGCTATTTCCTGATCTTGAGATCTGGAAGAAAACTATGACTCAAATCCATCTTGGGGGTGTTTTTTTGACAAAGGCAATCAGGAGGGCTATCCAGCTATTTCCTGGTGTCGAAATCTTGATGGCAACTATGCTCTCACACTCAGATCCTTCATGGGGGTTGTAGCCTGACCAACGCATCAGGAGTGCTACCTAGTTATTTCCTGGTCTTTAGATTTAGATGGCAACTATGCTCTTACACTCAGATCCTTCTTATGGGTGAAAGCCCAACCAAGTCATCAGGAGGGCTATCTAGCTTTTTCCTAGTCTAGAGATCTGGTTAGCAACAATGCTCTTAATCTCAGATCCTTCTAGGGGTTGGTAGCCCGACAAAGGCATCAGGTGCGCTACCTAGCTGTTTCCTGGCCTTGAGATCTGGATGGCAACTATGCTCTTACACTTAGAACCTTCTTGGGGGTAGTAGCCTAACCAAGGCATCAGGAGCGCTATCTAGCTATTTCCTGGTCTTGATATCTGGATGGCAACTATGCTCTTACACTCAGTACCTTCTTGGGGGTGGTAGCCTGACCAAGGCATCAGGAGCTCTATTTTGCTATTTCCTGGTCCTGAGATCTGGATGGCAACTATGCTCTTTCAGTCATATCCTTCGTATGGGTGGTAGACCGACAAAGGCATCAGGAGCGCTACCTAGTTATTTCTTGGTCTTGAGATCTGGATGGCAACTATGCTCTTACAATCAGAACCTTCTTGGGGGTGGTAGCTCGACCAAGGCGTAAGGAGCGCTATCTAGCTATTTCCTAGTCTTGAGATCTGTATGACCACTAAGCTCTTACACTCAGACCCTTTTTTGGGGGTGACAGACCGACCAAGGCATCATGAGCGCTATCTAGCTATTTTCTGGTCCTGAGATATATGTGGCAACTATGCTCTTACACTCAGATCTTTCTTACGAGTGGTTGCCCGACCAAGGCATCAGGAGCGCTACCTAGATATTTCCTAGTCTTGATATGGATGGCAAATATGCTCTAACACTCAGATCCTTCTTGGAGGTGGTATCCCGACAAAGGCATCAGGAGCGCTACCTAGCTATTTCCTGGCCTTGAGATCTGGATGGCAACTATGCTCTTACACTCAGAAACTTCTTGGGGGTGGTAGCCTGACCAAGGCATCATAAGCGCTATCTAGTTATTTCCTAGTCTTGAGATCTGGATGACAACTACGATTTACACTTAGACCCTTATTGGGGGTGGTAGCCTGACCAAGGCATCAGGAGCGCTATTTAGCTATTTCCTGGTCCTGAGATATGGATGGCAACTATGCTTTCACACTCAGATCCTTCTTGGGGGTTGTTTCCCGACCATGGAATCAGGAGCGCTACCCAACTATTTCCTGGTCTTGAGATCTGGATGACAGTTATGCTCTTACACTCAGACATTTATTGGGGATGGTAGCCCGACAATGGAATCAGGACCGCTATCTAGCTATTTCCTTGTCTTGAGATCTGGATGGCAACTATGCTCTTACACTCAGGTCATTCTTAGGAGTGGTTGCCCGACCAAGGAATCAGGAACGCTATCTAGCTATTTCCTGGTCTTGAGATCTGTATGGCAACTATGCTCTTACACTTAGATCCTTCCTAGGGGTTGTAGCCCGACCAAGGCATCAAGAGGGCTATCTAGTTATTTCCTGGTCTCGAGATCTGAATGGCAACTATGCTCTCACACTCAGATCCTTTCTAGGGGTTGTAGCCCAACTAAGGCATTAGGAGAGCTATCTAGCTATTTCCTGGTCTAGAGATCTGGATGGCAACTACGCTCTTACACTCATATCCTTCTTAGGGGTGAAAGCCCGACCAAGGCATCATGAGGGCTATCTAGCTATTTCCTAGTCTAAAGATCTAGATGGCACATTTGCTCTTACACTCATATCCTTCTTGGGGGTGGTATACTGGATAAGGCATCAGGAGCGCTACCTAGCTATTTCCTGGTCTTGAGATCTGGATGACAACTATGCTATTACACTCTGATCCATTTTAGGGGTGGTAGCCCAACCAAGGCATAAGGAGCGCTACCTAGCTATTCCTGGTCTTGAGATCTGGATAGCAACTATGCTCTTACAATTAGATGCTTCTAAAGGGTGGTAGCCCGACCAAGGCATATGAAGCGCTATCTAGCTATTTCCTGGTCTTGAGATCTGGATGGAAACTATGCTCTTACACTCAGATCCTTCTTAGGGGTGAAATCTCGACCAAGGCATCAGGAAGGCTATCTTGCTATTTCCTAGTGTATAGATCTGGATGGCAACAATTCTCTTACACTCAGATCCATCTTGGGGGTGGTAGCCCGTCCAAGGCATCATGAGCGCTACCTAGCTTTTTCCTAGTCTTTAGATCTAGATGGCAACTATGCTCTTACACATAGATCCTTCTTAGGAGCCGTAGCCCGACCAAGGCATCATGAGCGCTACCTATCTATTTCCTGGTCTTGAGATCTGGATGGCAACTATGCTCTTACACTCATATCCTTCTTAGGGGTGAAAGCTCGACCAAGGCATCATGAGGGCTATCTAGCTATTTCCTAGTCTAAAGATCTAGATGGCACATTTGCTCTTACACTCATATCCTTCTTGGGGGTGGTATACTGGATAAGGCATCAGGAGCGCTACCTAGCTATTTCCTGGTCTTGAGATCTGGATGACAACTATGCTATTACACTCTGATCCATTTTAGGGGTGGTAGCCCAACCAAGGCATAAGGAGCGCTACCTAGCTATTTCCTGGTCTTGAGATCTGGATGGCAACTATACTTTCACACTCAGATCCTTCTTGGGGGTGGAAGCCTGACTAACGCATCCGGAGCCCTACCTAGCTATTTCCTGGACTTTAGATCTAGATGACAACTATGCTATTATACTCAGACCCTTCTAGGGGGTGGTAGCCCGACCAAGGCATCAGGAACGTTATCTAGCTATTTCCTAGTCTTGAGATGTGGATGGCATTTATGCTCTTACACTCAGATCCTTTTTAGAGGTGGTAGCCCGACCAAGGCATCAGGAGCACTATCTAGCTATTTCCTGGTCTTGAGATCTAGATGGCAACTATGCTCTTACACTCAGAAACTTCTTGAAGGCTGTAGCCCGACCAAGGCATTAGGAGCGCTGTCCAGCTATTACTTGGTCTTGAGATCTGGATGGCAACAATGCTCTTACACTCAGATCCTTCTTGGGGTTTGTAGCCAGACCAAGGAATCAGGAATTCTATCTATCTATTTCCTGATCTTGAGATCTTGATGACAACTATGACTCAGATCCATCTTGGGGGTGTTTTTTTGACAAAGGCATCAGGAGGGCTATCCAGCTATTTCCTGGTCTCGAAATCTTGATGGCAACTATGCTCTCACACTCAGATCCTTCTTGGGGGTTGTAGCCCGACCAACGCATCAGGAGTGCTACCTAGTTATTTCCTGGTCCTTAGATTTGGATGGCAACTATGCTATTACACTCAGATCCTTCTTATGGGTGAAAGCCCAACCAAGGCATCAGGAGGGCTATCTAGCTTTTTCCTAGTCTAGAGATCTGGTTGGCAACAATGCTCTTAATCTCAGATCCTTCTGGGGGTTGGTAGCCCGACAAAGGCATCAGGAGCGCTGCCTAGCTGTTTCCTGGCCTTGAGATCTGGATGGCAACTATGCTCTTATACTCAGAACCTTCTTGGGGGTAGTAGCCTGACCAAGGCATCAGGAGCGCTATCTAGCTATTTCCTGGTCTTGAGATCTGGATGGCAACTATGTTTACACTCAGTACCTTCTTGGGGGTGTTAGCCTGACCAAGGCATCAGGAGCGCTATTTTGCTATTTCCTGGTCCTGAGATCTGCATGGCAACTATGCTCTTACACTCAGGTCATTCTTAGGAGTGGTTTCCCGACCAAGGAATCAGGAACACTATCTAGCTATTTCCTGGTCTTGAGATCTGTATGGCAACTATGCTCTTACACTTAGATCCTTCCTAGGGGTTGTAGCCCGACCAAGGCATCAAGAGGGCTATCTAGTTATTTCCTGGTCTCGAGATCTGGATGGCAACTATGCTCTTACACTCAGATCCTTTCTAGGGGTTGTAGCCCAACTAAGGCATTAGAAGGGCTATCTAGCTATTTCCTGGTCTAGAGATCTGGATGGCAACTACGCTCTTACACTCAGATCCTTCTTAGGGGTGAAAGCCCGACCAAGGCATCATGAGGGCTATCTAGATATTTCCTAGTCTAAAGATCTAGATGGCACCTTTGCTCTTACACTCATATCCTTCTTGGGGGTGGTATACTGGCCAAGGCATCAGGTGCGCTACCTAGCTATTTCCTGGTCTTGAGATCTGGATGACAACTATGCTATTACACTCTGATCCATTTTAGGGGTGGTAGCCCGACCAAGGCATAAGGAGCGCTACCTAGCTATTTCCTGGTCTTGAGATCTGGATGGCAACAATGCTCTTACACTCAGATCCTTTTTAGGGGTGGTAGCCCGATCAAGGCATCAGGATCACTACCTTGCTATTTCCTGGTCTTGAGATCTTAATGGAAACTATGCTCTTACACTCAGATCCTTTTTAGGGGTAGTAGCCCGACCAAGGCATCAGGAGCACTATCTAGCTATTTCCTGGTCTTGAGATCTAGTTGACAACTATGCTCTTACACTCAGAATCTTCTTGAAGGCTGTAGCCCGACCAAGGCATTAGGAGCGCTGTCTAGCTATTACTTGGTCTTGAGATCTGGATGGCAACAATGCTTTTACACTCAGATCCTTCTTGGGGTTTGTTGCCTGACCAAGGAATCAGGAATTCTATCTAGCTATTTCCTGATCTTGAGATCTGGAAGAAAACTATGACTCAAATCCATCTTGGGGGTGTTTTTTTGACAAAGGCAATCAGGAGGGCTATCCAGCTATTTCCTGGTGTCGAAATCTTGATGGCAACTATGCTCTCACACTCAGATCCTTCATGGGGGTTGTAGCCTGACCAACGCATCAGGAGTGCTACCTAGTTATTTCCTGGTCTTTAGATTTAGATGGCAACTATGCTCTTACACTCAGATCCTTCTTATGGGTGAAAGCCCAACCAAGTCATCAGGAGGGCTATCTAGCTTTTTCCTAGTCTAGAGATCTGGTTAGCAACAATGCTCTTAATCTCAGATCCTTCTAGGGGTTGGTAGCCCGACAAAGGCATCAGGTGCGCTACCTAGCTGTTTCCTGGCCTTGAGATCTGGATGGCAACTATGCTCTTACACTTAGAACCTTCTTGGGGGTAGTAGCCTAACCAAGGCATCAGGAGCGCTATCTAGCTATTTCCTGGTCTTGATATCTGGATGGCAACTATGCTCTTACACTCAGTACCTTCTTGGGGGTGGTAGCCTGACCAAGGCATCAGGAGCTCTATTTTGCTATTTCCTGGTCCTGAGATCTGGATGGCAACTATGCTCTTTCAGTCATATCCTTCGTATGGGTGGTAGACCGACAAAGGCATCAAGAGCGCTACCTAGTTATTTCTTGGTCTTGAGATCTGGATGGCAACTATGCTCTTACAATCAGAACCTTCTTGGGGGTGGTAGCTCGACCAAGGCGTAAGGAGCGCTATCTAGCTATTTCCTAGTCTTGAGATCTGTATGACCACTAAGCTCTTACACTCAGACCCTTTTTTGGGGGTGACAGACCGACCAAGGCATCATGAGCGCTATCTAGCTATTTTCTGGTCCTGAGATATATGTGGCAACTATGCTCTTACACTCAGATCTTTCTTACGAGTGGTTGCCCGACCAAGGCATCAGGAGCGCTACCTAGATATTTCCTAGTCTTGATATGGATGGCAAATATGCTCTAACACTCAGATCCTTCTTGGAGGTGGTATCCCGACAAAGGCATCAGGAGCGCTACCTAGCTATTTCCTGGCCTTGAGATCTGGATGGCAACTATGCTCTTACACTCAGAAACTTCTTGGGGGTGGTAGCCTGACCAAGGCATCATAAGCGCTATCTAGTTATTTCCTAGTCTTGAGATCTGGATGACAACTACGATTTACACTTAGACCCTTATTGGGGGTGGTAGCCTGACCAAGGCATCAGGAGCGCTATTTAGCTATTTCCTGGTCCTGAGATATGGATGGCAACTATGCTTTCACACTCAGATCCTTCTTGGGGGTTGTTTCCCGACCATGGAATCAGGAGCGCTACCCAACTATTTCCTGGTCTTGAGATCTGGATGACAGTTATGCTCTTACACTCAGACATTTATTGGGGATGGTAGCCCGACAATGGAATCAGGACCGCTATCTAGCTATTTCCTTGTCTTGAGATCTGGATGGCAACTATGCTCTTACACTCAGGTCATTCTTAGGAGTGGTTGCCCGACCAAGGAATCAGGAACGCTATCTAGCTATTTCCTGGTCTTGAGATCTGTATGGCAACTATGCTCTTACACTTAGATCCTTCCTAGGGGTTGTAGCCCGACCAAGGCATCAAGAGGGCTATCTAGTTATTTCCTGGTCTCGAGATCTGAATGGCAACTATGCTCTCACACTCAGATCCTTTCTAGGGGTTGTAGCCCAACTAAGGCATTAGGAGAGCTATCTAGCTATTTCCTGGTCTAGAGATCTGGATGGCAACTACGCTCTTACACTCATATCCTTCTTAGGGGTGAAAGCCCGACCAAGGCATCATGAGGGCTATCTAGCTATTTCCTAGTCTAAAGATCTAGATGGCACATTTGCTCTTACACTCATATCCTTCTTGGGGGTGGTATACTGGATAAGGCATCAGGAGCGCTACCTAGCTATTTCCTGGTCTTGAGATCTGGATGACAACTATGCTATTACACTCTGATCCATTTTAGGGGTGGTAGCCCAACCAAGGCATAAGGAGCGCTACCTAGCTATTTCCTGGTCTTGAGATCTGGATGGCAACTATACTTTCACACTCAGATCCTTCTTGGGGGTGGAAGCCTGACTAACGCATCCGGAGCCCTACCTAGCTATTTCCTGGACTTTAGATCTAGATGACAACTATGCTATTATACTCAGACCCTTCTAGGGGGTGGTAGCCCGACCAAGGCATCAGGAACGTTATCTAGCTATTTCCTAGTCTTGTGATGTGGATGGCATTTATGCTCTTACACTCAGATCCTTTTTAGAGGTGGTAGCCAGACCAAGGCATAAGGAGCGCTACCTAGCTATTTCCTGGTCTTGAGATCTGGATAAAAACTATGCTCTTACACGCAGAACCTTCTTGTGGGAGGTAGTTCGACCAAGGCATCGAGAGCGCTATCTTGCTATTTCCTGGTCTTGAGATCTGGATGACAACTATGCTTTACACTTAGACCCTTATTGGTTGTGGTAGCACGACCAAGTCTTCAGGAGCTCTATCTAGCTATTTCGTTATCCTGAGATCTGGATGGCAACTATGCTGTTACACTTAGATCCTTTTTAGGGTTGGTAGACCGACCAAGGCATCAAGAGCGCTACCTAGCTATTTCTTGTTCTTGATATATGGATGGCAACTATGCTCTTACACTCAAAACCTTCTTTCAGGTGGTAGCCCGACAAAGGCATCAGGAGCGCTATCTAGCTATTTTCTGGTCTTGAGATCTGGATGACAACTATGCTTTACACTTAGACCCTTCTTGGGGGTGGAAGCCAGACCAAGGCATCAAGAGCGCTATCCAGCAATTTCCTTGTCCTGAGATATGGATGGCTAATATGCTCTTACACTCAGATCCTTCTAAAGGGTGGTAGCCCGACAAAGGCATCAGAAGCGCTACATAGCTATTTCCTAGTCCTTAGATATGGATGACAACTATGCTCTTACACTCAGACCCTTCCTGGGGGTGGTAGCCTGACCAAGGCTTCAGGAGCGCTATCTAGCTGTTTTCTGGTCTTGAGATCTGGATGGCAACTATGTTGTTACACTCAAGTCCTCCTTAGGAATGGTAGCCCGACTAATGCATCAGGAGTGCTACCTAACTATTTCCTGGTCTTGAGATCTGGATAGCAACAATGCTCTTACACTCAGAACCTTCTTGGGGGTGGTAGCCCAACCAAGGCATCAGGAGCGCTATCTAACTATTTCCTGGTATTGAGATCTGGATGGCAACTATGCTCCTACACTTAAAACCTTCTTGGGGTTATAGCCTGATTAAGGCATCAGAAGCGCTATCTAGCTATTTCCTGGTCTTGAGATCTGGATGACAACTATGCTTTAAACTTAGACACTTCTTGGGGGAGGTAGCCCGACGAAGGCATTAGGAGCGCTATCTTGCTATTTCCAGATCCTGAGATCTTGATGGCAACTATGCTTTTACACTTAGATCCTTTTTAGGGGTGGTAGCCCGACAAAGGCATCAGGAGCGCAACCTAACTATTTCCTAGTCTTTAGATCTGGATGACAACAATGCTCTTACAATCAGACACTCCTCGGGGGTGGTAGCCCGACAAAGGCATCAGGAGAGCTATCTAGCTATTTCCTGGTCTAGAGATCTGGATGGCAACTATGCTCTTACACTCAGATTCTTCCTGGGGGTTGTAGCCCGACCAAGGCATCAAGAGGGATATCTAGCTATTTCCTGGTCTCGAGATCTGGATGGCTACTATGCTCTCACACACAGATCCCTCCTGGGGGTTGTAGCCCGACCAAGGCATCAGGAGGGCTATCTAGTTATTTCCTGGTCTAGAGATCTGAACGGCAACTATGCTCTTACACTCAGATCCTTATTAGGGGTGAAAGCCTGGCCAAGGCATCATGAGGGCTACCTAGCTATTTCATGGTCTTGAGATCTGGAGGGCAACTATGCTTTCACACTCAGATCCTTCTTGGGGGTTGTAGCCCGACCAAGGCATCAGGAGCGCTACCTCGCTATTCCTGGTCTTGAGATCTGGATAGCAACTATGCTCTTACAATTAGATGCTTCTAAGGGGTGGTAGCCCGACCAAGGCATATGAAGCGCTATCTAGCTATTTCCTGGTCTTGAGATCTGGATGGAAACTATGCTCTTACACTCAGATCCTTCTTAGGGGTGAAATCTCGACCAAGGCATCAGGAAGGCTATCTTGCTATTTCCTAGTGTATAGATCTGGATGGCAACAATTCTCTTACACTCAGATCCATCTTGGGGGTGGTAGCCCGTCCAAGGCATCATTAGCGCTACCTAGCTTTTTCCTAGTCTTTAGATCTAGATGGCAACTATGCTCTTACACATAGATCCTTCTTAGGAGCCGTAGCCCGACCAAGGCATCATGAGCGCTACCTATCTATTTCCTGGTCTTGAGATCTGGATGGCAACTATGCTCTTACACTCATATCCTTCTTAGGGGTGAAAGCCCGACCAAGGCATCATGAGGGCTATCTAGCTATTTCATAGTCTAAAGATCTAGATGGCACATTTGCTCTTACACTCATATCCTTCTTGGGGGTGGTATACTGGATAAGGCATCAGGAGCGCTACCTAGCTATTTCCTGGTCTTGAGATCTGGATGACAACTATGCTATTACACTCTGATCCATTTTAGGGGTGGTAGCCCAACCAAGGCATAAGGAGCGCTACCTAGCTATTTCCTGGTCTTGAGATCTGGATGGCAACTATACTTTCACACTCAGATCCTTCTTGGGGGTGGAAGCCTGACTAACGCATCCGGAGCCCTACCTAGCTATTTCCTGGACTTTAGATCTAGATGACAACTATGCTATTATACTCAGACCCTTCTAGGGGGTGGTAGCCCGACCAAGGCATCAGGAACGTTATCTAGCTATTTCCTAGTCTTGAGATGTGGATGGCATTTATGCTCTTACACTCAGATCCTTTTTAGAGGTGGTAGCCCGACCAAGGCATCAGGAGCACTATCTAGCTATTTCCTGGTCTTGAGATCTAGATGGCAACTATGCTCTTACACTCAGAAACTTCTTGAAGGCTGTAGCCCGACCAAGGCATTAGGAGCGCTGTCCAGCTATTACTTGGTCTTGAGATCTGGATGGCAACAATGCTCTTACACTCAGATCCTTCTTGGGGTTTGTAGCCAGACCAAGGAATCAGGAATTCTATCTAGCTATTTCCTGATCTTGAGATCTTGATGACAACTATGACTCAGATCCATCTTGGGGGTGTTTTTTTGACAAAGGCATCAGGAGGGCTATCCAGCTATTTCCTGGTCTCGAAATCTTGATGGCAACTATGCTCTCACACTCAGATCCTTCTTGGGGGTTGTAGCCCGACCAACGCATCAGGAGTGCTACCTAGTTATTTCCTGGTCCTTAGATTTGGATGGCAACTATGCTATTACACTCAGATCCTTCTTATGGGTGAAAGCCCAACCAAGGCATCAGGAGGGCTATCTAGCTTTTTCCTAGTCTAGAGATCTGGTTGGCAACAATGCTCTTAATCTCAGATCCTTCTGGGGGTTGGTAGCCCGACAAAGGCATCAGGAGCGCTGCCTAGCTGTTTCCTGGCCTTGAGATCTGGATGGCAACTATGCTCTTATACTCAGAACCTTCTTGGGGGTAGTAGCCTGACCAAGGCATCAGGAGCGCTATCTAGCTATTTCCTGGTCTTGAGATCTGGATGGCAACTATGTTTACACTCAGTACCTTCTTGGGGGTGTTAGCCTGACCAAGGCATCAGGAGCGCTATTTTGCTATTTCCTGGTCCTGAGATCTGGATGGCAACTATGCTCTTACACTCAGATCCTTCTTAGGGGTGATAGCCCGAAAAAGGCATCAGGAGCGCTTCCTAGCAATTTTCTAGTCTTTAGATCTGAATGACAACTATGCTCTTACACTCAGACCCTTCTTAGGGGTGGTTGCCTGACCAAGGCATCAGGAGAGCTATCTAGCTATTTCCTTGTCTTGAGATCTGGATGGCAACTTTGCTCTTACGCTCAGGTCCTTCTTAGGAATGGTAGCCCGACCAAGGCATCAGGAGCGCTACCTAGCTATTTCCTGGTCTTGAGATCTGGATGGCAACTATGCTCTTACACTCAGAACCTTCTTGGGGGTGGTAGCTCGACAAAGGCATCAAGAGCGCTATCTAGCTATTTCCTGGTCCTGAGATCTGGATGGCAACTATGCTCTTTCACTCATATCTTTTTATGAGTGGTAGCCCGACAAAGGCATCAGGAATGCTACGTAGTTATTTCTTGGTCTTGAGATCTGGATGGCAACTATGCTCTTTCACTCATATCCTTCTTATGGGTGGTAGCACGAAAACGGCATCAGGAGCGCTACCTAGTTATTTCTTGGTCTTGAGATCTGGATGGCAACTATGCTCTTACAATCACAACCTTCTTGGGGGTGGTAGCCAGACCAAGGCGTAAGGAGCGCTATCTAGCTATTTCCTAGTCTTGAGATCTGTATGACAACTATGCTCTTACACTCAGACCCTTTTTGGGGGTGGTAGCCCGACCAAGGTGTAAGGAGCGCTATCTAGCTATTTCCTAGTCTTGAGATCTGTATGACAACTATGCTCTTACACTCAGACCCTTTTTGGGAGTGACAGCCCGACCAAGGCATCGTGAGCGCTATCTAGCTATTTTCTGGTCCTGAGATATGTGTGGCAACTATGCTCTTACACTCAGATCTTTCCTACGGGTGGTTGCCCGACCAAGGCATCAGGAGCGCTACCTAGATATTTCCTAGTCTTGATATGGACGGCAACTATGCTCTAACACTCAGATCCTTCTTGGGGGTGGTATCCCGACAAAGGCATCAGGTGCGCTACCTAACTATTTCCTGGCCTTGAGATCTGGATGGCAACTATGCTCTTACACTCAGAAACTTCTTGGGGGTGGTAGCCTGAAAAAGGCATCATAAGCGCTATCTAGCTATTTCCTAGTCTTGAGATCTGGATGACAACTACGATTTACACTTAGACCCTTATTGGGGGTGGTAGCCTGACCAAGGCATCATGAGCGCTATTTAGCTATTTCCTGGTCCTGAGATATGGATGGCAACCATGCTTTCACACTCAGATCCTTCTTGGGGGTTGTAGCCCGACCATGGCATCAGGAGCGCTACCCAGCTATTTCCTGGTCTTTAGATCTGGATGGAAACTATGCTCTTACACCATGATCCTTCTTGTGGGTGGTAGCCTGACCAAGGCATCAAGAGTGCTATCTAGCTGTTTTCTAGTCCCGAGATCTAGATGGCAACTATGCTCTTACACTCAGATCCTTCTTAGGGGTGGTAGCCCGGCCAAGTCATCAGTAGCGCTACCTATCTATTTCCTGGTCTAATGATCTGGAAGACAACTATGCTATTACACTTAGACAGTTCTTGAAGGAGGTAGCCCGATAAAGGCATGAAGAGAGCTATCTAGCTATTTCCTGGTCCTGAGATCTGGATGGCAACTATGCTTTTACACTCATATCCTTCTTAGTAATGGTAGCCCGACAAAGGCTTCAGGAGCTCTACCTAGCTTTTTTCTAGTCTTTAGATCTGGATGACAACTATGCTCTTACACTCAGACCCTTCTTAGGGGTGGTAGCCCGACCAAGGCATCAAGAGCGCTATCTAGCTATTTCCTTGTCTTGAGATCTGCATGGCAACTATGCTCTTACACTCAGGTCATTCTTAGGAGTGGTTTCCCGACCAAGGAATCAGGAACACTATCTAGCTATTTCCTGGTCTTGAGATCTGTATGGCAACTATGCTCTTACACTTAGATCCTTCCTAGGGGTTGTAGCCCGACCAAGGCATCAAGAGGGCTATCTAGTTATTTCCTGGTCTCGAGATCTGGATGGCAACTATGCTCTTACACTCAGATCCTTTCTAGGGGTTGTAGCCCAACTAAGGCATTAGAAGGGCTATCTAGCTATTTCCTGGTCTAGAGATCTGGATGGCAACTACGCTCTTACACTCAGATCCTTCTTAGGGGTGAAAGCCCGACCAAGGCATCATGAGGGCTATCTAGATATTTCCTAGTCTAAAGATCTAGATGGCACCTTTGCTCTTACACTCATATCCTTCTTGGGGGTGGTATACTGGCCAAGGCATCAGGTGCGCTACCTAGCTATTTCCTGGTCTTGAGATCTGGATGACAACTATGCTATTACACTCTGATCCATTTTAGGGGTGGTAGCCCGACCAAGGCATAAGGAGCGCTACCTAGCTATTTCCTGGTCTTGAGATCTGGATGGCAACAATGCTCTTACACTCAGATCCTTTTTAGGGGTGGTAGCCCGATCAAGGCATCAGGATCACTACCTTGCTATTTCCTGGTCTTGAGATCTTAATGGAAACTATGCTCTTACACTCAGATCCTTTTTAGGGGTAGTAGCCCGACCAAGGCATCAGGAGCACTATCTAGCTATTTCCTGGTCTTGAGATCTAGTTGACAACTATGCTCTTACACTCAGAATCTTCTTGAAGGCTGTAGCCCGACCAAGGCATTAGGAGCGCTGTCTAGCTATTACTTGGTCTTGAGATCTGGATGGCAACAATGCTTTTACACTCAGATCCTTCTTGGGGTTTGTTGCCTGACCAAGGAATCAGGAATTCTATCTAGCTATTTCCTGATCTTGAGATCTGGAAGAAAACTATGACTCAAATCCATCTTGGGGGTGTTTTTTTGACAAAGGCAATCAGGAGGGCTATCCAGCTATTTCCTGGTGTCGAAATCTTGATGGCAACTATGCTCTCACACTCAGATCCTTCATGGGGGTTGTAGCCTGACCAACGCATCAGGAGTGCTACCTAGTTATTTCCTGGTCTTTAGATTTAGATGGCAACTATGCTCTTACACTCAGATCCTTCTTATGGGTGAAAGCCCAACCAAGTCATCAGGAGGGCTATCTAGCTTTTTCCTAGTCTAGAGATCTGGTTAGCAACAATGCTCTTAATCTCAGATCCTTCTAGGGGTTGGTAGCCCGACAAAGGCATCAGGTGCGCTACCTAGCTGTTTCCTGGCCTTGAGATCTGGATGGCAACTATGCTCTTACACTTAGAACCTTCTTGGGGGTAGTAGCCTAACCAAGGCATCAGGAGCGCTATCTAGCTATTTCCTGGTCTTGATATCTGGATGGCAACTATGCTCTTACACTCAGTACCTTCTTGGGGGTGGTAGCCTGACCAAGGCATCAGGAGCTCTATTTTGCTATTTCCTGGTCCTGAGATCTGGATGGCAACTATGCTCTTTCAGTCATATCCTTCGTATGGGTGGTAGACCGACAAAGGCATCAGGAGCGCTACCTAGTTATTTCTTGGTCTTGAGATCTGGATGGCAACTATGCTCTTACAATCAGAACCTTCTTGGGGGTGGTAGCTCGACCAAGGCGTAAGGAGCGCTATCTAGCTATTTCCTAGTCTTGAGATCTGTATGACCACTAAGCTCTTACACTCAGACCCTTTTTTGGGGGTGACAGACCGACCAAGGCATCATGAGCGCTATCTAGCTATTTTCTGGTCCTGAGATATATGTGGCAACTATGCTCTTACACTCAGATCTTTCTTACGAGTGGTTGCCCGACCAAGGCATCAGGAGCGCTACCTAGATATTTCCTAGTCTTGATATGGATGGCAAATATGCTCTAACACTCAGATCCTTCTTGGAGGTGGTATCCCGACAAAGGCATCAGGAGCGCTACCTAGCTATTTCCTGGCCTTGAGATCTGGATGGCAACTATGCTCTTACACTCAGAAACTTCTTGGGGGTGGTAGCCTGACCAAGGCATCATAAGCGCTATCTAGTTATTTCCTAGTCTTGAGATCTGGATGACAACTACGATTTACACTTAGACCCTTATTGGGGGTGGTAGCCTGACCAAGGCATCAGGAGCGCTATTTAGCTATTTCCTGGTCCTGAGATATGGATGGCAACTATGCTTTCACACTCAGATCCTTCTTGGGGTTGTTTCCCGACCATGGAATCAGGAGCGCTACCCAACTATTTCCTGGTCTTGAGATCTGGATGACAGTTATGCTCTTACACTCAGACATTTATTGGGGATGGTAGCCCGACAATGGAATCAGGACCGCTATCTAGCTATTTCCTTGTCTTGAGATCTGGATGGCAACTATGCTCTTACACTCAGGTCATTCTTAGGAGTGGTTGCCCGACCAAGGAATCAGGAACGCTATCTAGCTATTTCCTGGTCTTGAGATCTGTATGGCAACTATGCTCTTACACTTAGATCCTTCCTAGGGGTTGTAGCCCGACCAAGGCATCAAGAGGGCTATCTAGTTATTTCCTGGTCTCGAGATCTGAATGGCAACTATGCTCTCACACTCAGATCCTTTCTAGGGGTTGTAGCCCAACTAAGGCATTAGGAGAGCTATCTAGCTATTTCCTGGTCTAGAGATCTGGATGGCAACTACGCTCTTACACTCATATCCTTCTTAGGGGTGAAAGCCCGACCAAGGCATCATGAGGGCTATCTAGCTATTTCCTAGTCTAAAGATCTAGATGGCACATTTGCTCTTACACTCATATCCTTCTTGGGGGTGGTATACTGGATAAGGCATCAGGAGCGCTACCTAGCTATTTCCTGGTCTTGAGATCTGGATGACAACTATGCTATTACACTCTGATCCATTTTAGGGGTGGTAGCCCAACCAAGGCATAAGGAGCGCTACCTAGCTATTTCCTGGTCTTGAGATCTGGATGGCAACTATACTTTCACACTCAGATCCTTCTTGGGGGTGGAAGCCTGACTAACGCATCCGGAGCCCTACCTAGCTATTTCCTGGACTTTAGATCTAGATGACAACTATGCTATTATACTCAGACCCTTCTAGGGGGTGGTAGCCCGACCAAGGCATCAGGAACGTTATCTAGCTATTTCCTAGTCTTGAGATGTGGATGGCATTTATGCTCTTACACTCAGATCCTTTTTAGAGGTGGTAGCCAGACCAAGGCATAAGGAGCGCTACCTAGCTATTTCCTGGTCTTGAGATCTGGATAAAAACTATGCTCTTACACGCAGAACCTTCTTGTGGGAGGTAGTTCGACCAAGGCATCGAGAGCGCTATCTTGCTATTTCCTGGTCTTGAGATCTGGATGACAACTATGCTTTACACTTAGACCCTTATTGGTTGTGGTAGCACGACCAAGTCTTCAGGAGCTCTATCTAGCTATTTCGTTATCCTGAGATCTGGATGGCAACTATGCTCTTACACTTAGATCCTTTTTAGGGTTGGTAGACCGACCAAGGCATCAAGAGCGCTACCTAGCTATTTCTTGTTCTTGATATATGGATGGCAACTATGCTCTTACACTCAAAACCTTCTTTCAGGTGGTAGCCCGACAAAGGCATCAGGAGCGCTATCTAGCTATTTTCTGGTCTTGAGATCTGGATGACAACTATGCTTTACACTTAGACCCTTCTTGGGGGTGGAAGCCAGACCAAGGCATCAAGAGCGCTATCCAGCAATTTCCTTGTCCTGAGATATGGATGGCTAATATGCTCTTACACTCAGATCCTTCTAAAGGGTGGTAGCCCGACAAAGGCATCAGAAGCGCTACATAGCTATTTCCTAGTCCTTAGATATGGATGACAACTATGCTCTTACACTCAGACCCTTCCTGGGGGTGGTAGCCTGACCAAGGCTTCAGGAGCGCTATCTAGCTGTTTTCTAGTCTTGAGATCTGGATGGCAACTATGTTGTTACACTCAAGTCCTCCTTAGGAATGGTAGCCCGACTAATGCATCAGGAGTGCTACCTAACTATTTCCTGGTCTTGAGATCTGGATAGCAACAATGCTCTTACACTCAGAACCTTCTTGGGGGTGGTAGCCCAACCAAGGCATCAGGAGCGCTATCTAACTATTTCCTGGTATTGAGATCTGGATGGCAACTATGCTCCTACACTTAAAACCTTCTTGGGGTTATAGCCTGATTAAGGCATCAGAAGCGCTATCTAGCTATTTCCTGGTCTTGAGATCTGGATGACAACTATGCTTTAAACTTAGACACTTCTTGGGGGAGGTAGCCCGACGAAGGCATTAGGAGCGCTATCTTGCTATTTCCAGATCCTGAGATCTTGATGGCAACTATGCTTTTACACTTAGATCCTTTTTAGGGGTGGTAGCCCGACAAAGGCATCAGGAGCGCAACCTAACTATTTCCTAGTCTTTAGATCTGGATGACAACAATGCTCTTACAATCAGACACTCCTCGGGGGTGGTAGCCCGACAAAGGCATCAGGAGAGCTATCTAGCTATTTCCTGGTCTAGAGATCTGGATGGCAACTATGCTCTTACACTCAGATTCTTCCTGGGGGTTGTAGCCCGACCAAGGCATCAAGAGGGATATCTAGCTATTTCCTGGTCTCGAGATCTGGATGGCTACTATGCTCTCACACACAGATCCCTCCTGGGGGTTGTAGCCCGACCAAGGCATCAGGAGGGCTATCTAGTTATTTCCTGGTCTAGAGATCTGAACGGCAACTATGCTCTTACACTCAGATCCTTATTAGGGGTGAAAGCCTGGCCAAGGCATCATGAGGGCTACCTAGCTATTTCATGGTCTTGAGATCTGGAGGGCAACTATGCTTTCACACTCAGATCCTTCTTGGGGGTTGTAGCCCGACCAAGGCATCAGGAGCGCTACCTCGCTATTCCTGGTCTTGAGATCTGGATAGCAACTATGCTCTTACAATTAGATGCTTCTAAGGGGTGGTAGCCCGACCAAGGCATATGAAGCGCTATCTAGCTATTTCCTGGTCTTGAGATCTGGATGGAAACTATGCTCTTACACTCAGATCCTTCTTAGGGGTGAAATCTCGACCAAGGCATCAGGAAGGCTATCTTGCTATTTCCTAGTGTATAGATCTGGATGGCAACAATTCTCTTACACTCAGATCCATCTTGGGGGTGGTAGCCCGTCCAAGGCATCATGAGCGCTACCTAGCTTTTTCCTAGTCTTTAGATCTAGATGGCAACTATGCTCTTACACATAGATCCTTCTTAGGAGCCGTAGCCCGACCAAGGCATCATGAGCGCTACCTATCTATTTCCTGGTCTTGAGATCTGGATGGCAACTATGCTCTTACACTCAGATCCTTCTTAGGGGTGAAAGCCCGACCACGGCATCAGGAAGGCTGTCTAGCTCTTTTCTAGTCTACAGATCTGGATGGCAACAATTCTCTTACACTCAGATCCATCTTAGGGGTGGTAGCCCGACCAAGGCGTCAAGAGGGCTATCTAGCTATTTCCTGGTACCGAGATCTGGATGGCAAATATGCTCCTACACTCAAATCCTTCTTAGGGGTGGTAGCCTGACTAAGTCATCAGGAGCACTACCTATCTATTTCCTGGTCTTGAGATCTGGATGACAACTACGCTACTACACTCAGACTCTTCTTGGGAGTGGTAGTCTGACAAAGCATCAGGAGCGCTATCTATCTATTTCCTGGTCTTGAGATCTGGATGGCAACTATGCTATTACACTTAGGTCCTTCTAAGGAGGGGTAGCCTGACCAAGGCATCAGGAGGGCTACCTAGCTATTTCCTGGTCTTGAGATCTGGATGGCAACTATGCTTTTACACTTAGAACCTTCTTGGGGGTGGTAGCCCGACCAACGCATCAGGAGCGCTATCAAGCTATTTCCTGGTCTTGAGATCTGGATGATAAAAATGCTCTTACACTCAGACCCTTATTGGGGGTGGTAGCCTGACCAAGGCATTATGAGCACTATTTAGCTATTTCCTGGTCCAGAGATCTAGATGGCAACTATGCTCTTACACTCAGATCCTTCTTAGGGGTGGTAGTCTGACCAAGGCCTCAGGAGCGCTACCTATCTTTTTCCTGGCTTGAGATCTGGATGGCATTTATGCTTTCACACTCAGATCCTTCCTAGTGGTTGTGGCCCGACCAAGTCATCAGGAGCGCTACCTAGCTATTTCCTGATCTTGATACCTGGATGGAAACTATGCTCTTACACTCAGATCCTTCTTGAGGGTGGTAGCTTGAGAAGGGCTATCTAGCTATTTCCTGGTCTCAAAATCTGGATGGGAACTATGCTCTCACACTTAGATCCTTCTGGGGGGTTGTAGCCCGACCAAGGCATATGGAGAGATACCTAGCTTTTTCCTAGTCTTGAGATCTGTATGGCAACTACAACTATGCTCTTACACTTAGACGCTTCTAAGAGGTGGTAGGCCGACCAAGGCATCAGAAGTGCTATCCAGCTATTTCCTGGTCTTGAGATCTGGATGATAAAAATGCTCTTACACTCAGACCCTTATTGGGGGTGGTAGCCTGACCAAGGCATTTTGAGCGCTACCTAGCTATTTCCTGATCTTGATACCTGGATGGCAACTATGCTCTTACACTCAGATCCTTCTTGAGGGTGGTAGCCTGAGGAGGGCTATCTAGCTATTTCTTGGTCTCGAAATCTGGATGGGAACTATGCTCTCACACTTAGATCCTTCTTGGAGGTTGTAGCCCTACCAAGGCATCTGGAGAGATACCTAGCTTTTTCATAGTCTTGAGATCTATATGGCAACTATGCTCTTACACTTAGACGCTTCTAAGGGGTGGTATGCCGACCAAGGCATCAGAAGCGCTATCTAACTATTTCCTGGTCTTGAATTCTGGATGGCACTATGCTCTTACACTCAGATCCTTCTTAGGGGTGAAATCCCGACTAAGGCATCAGGAAGGCTATCTTGCTATTTCCTAGTGTACAGATCTGGATGGCAACAATTCTCTTACACTCAGATCCATCTTGGGGGTGGTAGCCCGACCAAGGCATCAGGAGCGCTACCTAGCTTTTTCCTAGTCTTTAGATCTAGATGACAACTATGCTCTTACACTCAGACCCTTCTTGAGGGTGGTAGCCCGACCAAGGCATAAGGAGCGCTATCAAGCTATTTCCTGGTCCTGAGATCTGGATGGCAACTATGCTCTTACACTCAGGTCCTTCTTAGGAGTGGTAGACCGACCAAGGAACCAGGAACTCTATCTAGCTATTTCCTTGTCTTGAGATCTGGATGGCAACTATGCTCTTACACTCAGATACTTCCTGGGGTGGTAGCTCGACCAAGGTATCAAGAGGGCTATCTAGCTATTTACTGGTCACGACATCTGGATGGCAACTAAGCTCTCACATTCAGATCCTTCCTAGGGGTTGTAGCCTGACCAAGGCATCATGAGGGCTATCTAGCTATTTCCTAGTCTAGAGATCTTGATGACTACTATGCTCTTACACTCAGATCCTTATTAGGGGTGAAAGCCCGACCAAGGCATCATGAGGGCTACCTAGCTATTTCCTGGTCTTGAGATCTGGAGGGCAACTATGCTCTCACACTTAGATCCTTCTTGGGGGCTGTAGCCCGACCAAGGCATCAGGAGCTCTATCTAGCTATTTCTTGGTCTTGAGATCTGGATAACAACTATGCTCTTACACTTAGATGCTTCAGAGGAGCTGTAGCCCGACCAAGGCATCAGAAGCGCTATCTAGCTATTTCCAGGTCTTGAGATCTTGATTAAAACTATGCTCTTACACTCAGAACCTTCTTTGGGGTCGTAGCCCGAACTAGTCATCAGGAGCGCTACCTATCTATTTCCTGGTCTTAAGATCTGGATGGCAACTATGCTCTTACACTCAGATCCTTCTTAGGGGTGAAAGCCCGACCAAGGCATCCGGAAGGCTGTCTAGTTTTTTTCTAATCTGCAGATCTGGAAGGCAACAATTCTTTTACACTCAGATCGATCTTAGGGGTGTTAGCCCGACCAAGGCATCAGGAGGGCTATCTAGCTATTTCCTTGTCCCGAGATCTGGATGGCAAATATGCTCTTACACTCAGATCCTTCTTAGGGGTGGTAGCCTGACTAAGTCATCAGGAGCACTACCTAACTATTTCCTGGTCTTGAGATCTGGATGACAACTATGCTATTACATTGAGAATCTTTTTGGGAGTGGTAGCCTGACAAAGCATCAGGAGCGCTACCTGGCTATTTCCTGATCTTGATACCTGGATGGCAACTATGCTCTTACACTCAGATCCTTCTTGAGGGTGGTAGCATGAGAAGGGCTATCTAGCTATTTCCTGGTCTCGAAATCTGGATGGGAACTATGCTCTCACACTTAGATCCTTCTTGGGGGTTTTAGCCCGACCAAGGCATCTGGAGAGATACCTAGCTTTTTCCTAGTCTTGAGATCTGTATGGCAACTACAACTATGCTCTTACACTTAGACGCTTCTAAGGGGTGGTAGGCCGACCAAGGCATCAGAAGTGCTATCTAGCTATTTCCTGGTCTTGAGATCTGGATGATAAAAATGCTCTTACACTCAGACCCTTATTGGAGGTGGTCGCCTGACCAAGGCATTATGAACACTATCGAGCTATTTCCTGGTCCAGAGATCTAGATGCCAACTATGCTCATACACTCAAATCCTTCTTAGGGGTGGTAGCCGGACCAAGGCATCAGGAGCGCTACCTAGCTTTTTCTTGGCTTGAGATCTGGATGGCATTTATGCTTTCACACTCAGATCCTTCCTAGGGGTTGTAGCCCAACCAAGGCATCAAGAGCGCTACCTAGCTATTTCCTGATCTTGATACCAGGATGTCAACTATGATCTTACACTCAGATCCTTCTTGAGGGTAGTAGCCTGAGGAGGGCTATCTAGCTATTTCCTGGTCTCGAAATCTGGATTGTTACTATGCTCTCACACTTAGATCCTTCTTGGGGGTTGTAGCCCGACCAAGTCATCTGGAGAGATACCTAGCTTTTTCCTAGTCTTGAGATCTGTATGGCAACTATGCTCTTACAGTTAGAGGCTTCTAAGGGGTGGTAGGCCGACCAAGGCATCAGAAGCGCTATCTAGCTATTTCCTGGTCTTGAATTCCGGATGGCACTATACTCTTACACTCAGATCCTTCTTAGGGGTGAAAGTCCGACCACGGCATCAAGAAGGCTATCTAGCTATTTCCTAGTCTACAGACCTGGATGGCAACAATGCACTTACACTCAGATCCAACTTGGGTGTGGTAGCCCGACCAAGGCATCATGAGGGCTATCTAGCTATTTCCAGGTCACAAGATCTGTATGGCAACTATGCTCTTACACTCAGATCCTTCTTGGGGGTGGTAGACCGACCTAGTCATCAGGAACGCTACCTAGCTATTTCTTGGTCTTGAGATCTGGATGACAACAATGCTATTACAATCAGACCTTTCTTGGGAGTGGTAGCCCGACAAGGCATCAAGAGCGCTATCTAGCTATTTCCTGGTCTTGAGATCTGGATGGCAACTATACTCTTACACTCAGGTCCTTCTTAAGAGGGGTATCCCGACCAAGGCATCAGGAGCACTACCTAGCTATTTCCTGGTCTTGAGATCTGGATGGCAACTATGCTTTTACACTCAGAACCTTCTTGAGGGTGGTAGCCCGACCAAGGCATCAGGAGCGCTATCTAGCTATTTCCAGGTCTTGTGATCTGGATGACAACAATGCTCTTACACTCAGATCCTTCTTGGGGGTTGTATCCCGACTTAGTCATCAGGAGCGCTACCTATCTATTTCCTGGTCTTGAGATCTGGATGGCAACTATGCTCTTACACTCAGATTCTTCTTAGGGGTGAAAGCCCGACCAAGGCATCAGGAAGGCTATCTAGCTATTTCCTAGTCTACAGATCTGGATGGCAACAATTCTCTCACAATCAGATCCATCTTAGGGGTGGTAGTCCGACCATGGCATCAGGAGGGCTATCTAGCTATTTCCTGGTCCCGAGATCTGGGTGGAAACTATGCTCTTACACTCAGATCGTTCTTGGGGGTGCTAGCCCGACTAAGTCATCGGGAGCGCTACCTATCTATTTCTTGGTCTTGAGAACTGGATGACAACTATGCTATTACACTCAGACCCTTCTTGGGAGTGGTAGCCCGACAAGGCATCAGGAGAGCTATCTAGCTATTTCCTGGTCTTGAGATTTAGATGGCAACAATGCTCTTACACTTAGGTCCTTCATAGGAGGGGTATCCCGACCCGGGCATCAGGAGCGCTACCTAGCTATTTTCTTGTCTTGATATCTGGATGGCAGCTATGCTTTTACACTTAGAACCTTTTTGGGGGTATTAGCCCGACCAAGGCATCAGGAGCACTATCTAGCTATTTCCTGGTCTTTAGATCTGGATGACAACTATGCTCTTACACTCAGACCCTTCTTGGGGGTGGTAGCCCGACCAAGGCATTATGAGAACTATCTAGCTATTTCCTGGTCTAGAGATCTGGATGGCAACTATGCTCTTACACTCAGATCCTTCGTAGGGGTGAAAGCCCGACCAAGGCATCAGAAAGGCTGTCTAGCTCTTTTCTAGTCTACAGATCTGGAAGGCAACAATTCTTTTACACTCAGATCCATCTTAGGGGTGTCAGCCCGACCAAGGCATCAGGAGGGCTATCTAGCTATTTCCTTATCCCGAGATCTGGATGGCAAATATGCTCTTACACTCAGATCCTTCTTAGGGGTGGTAGCCTGACTAAGTCATCAGGAACACTACCTAACTATTTCCCGGTCTTGAGATCTGGATGACAACTATGCTATTACACTCAGACTCTTCTTGGGAGTGGTAGCCTGACAAAGTATCAGGAGCGCTTCCTGGCTATTTCCTGATCTTGATACCTGGATGGCAACTATGCTCTTACACTCAGATCCTTCTTGAGGGTGGTAGCTTGAGAAGGGCTATCTAGATATTTCCTGGTCTCGAAATCTGGATGGGAACTATGCTCTCACACTTAGATCCTTCTTGGGGGTTGTAGCCCGACCAAGGCATCTAGAGAGATACCTAGCTTTTTCCTAGTCTTGAGATCTTTATGGCAACTACAACTATGCTCTTACACTTAGACGCTTCTAAGGGGTGGTAGGCCGACCAAGGCATCAGAAATGCTATCTAGCTATTTCCTGGTCTTGAGATCTGGATGATAAAAATGCTCTTACACTCAGACCCTTATTGGAGGTTGTAGCCTGACCAAGGCATTATGAACACTATCTATCTATTTCCTGGTCCAGAGATCTAGATGCCAACTATGCTCATACACTCAAATCCTTCTTAGGGGTGGTAGCCGGACCAAGGCATCAGGAGCGCTACCTAGCTTTTTCCTGGCTTGAGATCTGGATGGCATTTATGCTTTCACACTCAGATCCTTCCTAGGGGTTGTAGCCCAACCAAGGCATCAAGAGCGCTACCTAGCTATTTCCTGATCTTGATACCTGGATGGAAACTATGCTCTTACACTCAGATCCTTCTTGAGGGTGGTAGCTTGAGAAGGGCTATCTAGCTATTTCCTGGTCTCGAAATCTGGATGGGAACTATGCTCTCACACTTAGATCCTTCTTGGGGGTTTTAGCCCGACCAAGGCATCTGGAGAGATACCTAGCTTTTTCCTAGTCTTGAGATCTGTATGGCAACTACAACTATGCTTTTACACTTAGACGCTTCTAAAGGGTGGTAGGCCGACCAAGGCATCAGAAGTGCTATCTAGCTATTTCCTGGTCTTGAGATCTGGATGATAAAAATGCTCTTACACTCAGACCCTTATTGGAGGTGGTAGCCTGACCAAGGCATTATGAACACTATCTAGCTATTTCCTGGTCCAGAGATCTAGATGCCAACTATGCTCATACACTCAAATCCTTCTTAGGGGTGGTAGCCGGACCAAGGCATCAGGAGCGCTACCTAGCTTTTTCCTGGTCACACTCAGATCCTTCCTAGGGGTTGTAGCCCAAACCAAGGCATCAAGAGCGCTACCTAGCTATTTCCTGATCTTGATACCTGGATGGCAACTATGATCTTACACTCAGATCCTTCTTGAGGGTAGTAGCCTGAGGAGGGCTATCTAGCTATTTCCTGGTCTCGAAATCTGGATGGGAACTATGCTCTCACACTTAGATCCTTCTTGGGGGTTGTAGCCCGACCAAGTCATCTGGAGAGATACCTAGCTTTTTCCTAGTCTTGAGATCTTTATGGCAACTATGCTCTTACACTCAGAGGCTTCTAAGGGGTGGTAGGCCGACCAAGGCATCAGAAGCGCTATCTAGCTATTTCCTGGTCTTGAATTCCGGATGTTACTATACTCTTACACTCAGATCCTTCTTAGGGGTGAAAGTCCGACCACGGCATCAAGAAGGCTATCTAGCTATTTCCTAGTCTACAGATCTGGATGGCAACAATGCTCTTACACTCAGATCCAACTTGGGTGTGGTAGCCCAACCAAGGCATCATGAGGGCTATCTAGCTATTTCTAGGTCACAAGATCTGTATGGCAACTATGCTCTTACACTCAGATCCTTCTTGGGGGTGATAGACCGACCAAGTCATCAGGAACGCTACCTAGCTATTTCTTGGTCTTGAGATCTGGATGACAACAATGCTATTACACTCAGACCTTTCTTGGGAGTGGTAGCCCGACAAGGCATCAATAGCGCTATCTAGCTATTTCCTGGTCTTGAGATCTGGATGGCAACTATACTCTTACACTCAGGTCCTTCTTAAGAGGGGTATCCCGACCAAGGCACCAGGAGCACTACCTAGCTATTTCCTGGTCTTGAGATCTGGATGGCAACTATGCTTTTCCACTCAGAATCTTCTTGAGGGTGGTAGCCCGACCAAGGCATCAGGAGCGCTATCTAGCTATTTCCAGGTCTTGTGATCTTGATGACAACTATGCTCTTACACTCAGATCCTTCTTGGGGGTTGTAGCCCGACCAAGTCATCAGGAGCGCTACCTATCTATTTCCTGGTCTTGAGATCTGGATGGCAACTATGCTCTTACACTCAGATTCTTCTTAGGGGTGAAAGCCCGACCAAGGCATCAGGAAGGCTATCTAGCTATTTCCTAGTCTACAGATCTGGATGGCAACAATTCTCTCACAATCAGATCCATCTTAGGGGTGGTAGCCCGACCATGGCATCAGGAGGGCTATCTAGCTATTTCCTGGTCCCGAGATCTGGGTGGAAACTATGCTCTTACACTCAGATCGTTCTTGGGGGTGCTAGCCCGACTAAGTCATTGGGAGCGCTACCTATCTATTTCCTGGTCTTGAGAACTGGATGACAACTATGCTATTACACTCAGACCCTTCTTGGGAGTGGTAGCCCGACAAGGCATCAGGAGAGCTATCTAGCTATTTCCTGGTCTTGAGATTTAGATGGAAACAATGCTCTTACACTTAGGTCCTTCTTAGGAGGGGTATCCCGACCAGGGCATCAGGAGCGCTACCTAGCTATTTTCTGGTCTTGATATCTGGATGGCAGCTATGCTTTTACACTTAGAACCTTTTTGGGGGTATTAGCCCGACCAAGGCATCAGGAGCACTATCTAGCTATTTCCTGGTCTTTAGATCTGGATGACAACTATGCTCTTACACTCAGACCCTTCTTGGGGGTGGTAGCCCGACCAAGGCATTGTGAGAACTATCTAGCTATTTCCTGGTCTAGAGATCTGGATGGCAACTATGCTCTTACACTCAGATCCTTCTTATGGGTGAAAGCCCGACCAAGGCATCAGAAAGGCTGTCTAGCTCTTTTCTAGTCTACAGATCTGGAAGGCAACAATTCTTTTACACTCAGTTCCATCTTAGGGGTGGTAGCCCGACCAAGGCATCAGGAGGGCTATCTAGCTATTTCCTTGTCCCGAGATCTGAATGGCAAATATGCTCTTACACTCAGATCCTTCTTAGGGGTGGTAGCCTGACTAAGTCATCAGGAGCACTACCTAACTATTTCCCGGTCTTGAGATCTGGATGACAACTATGCTATTACACTCAGACTCTTCTTAGGAGTGGTAGCCTGACAAAGCATCAGGAGCGCTTCCTGGCTATTTCCTGATCTTGATACCTGGATGGCAACTATGCTCTTACACTCATATCCTTCTTGAGGGTGGTAGCTTGAGAAGGGCTATCTAGCTATTTCCTGGTCTCGAAATCTGGATGGGAACTATGCTCTCACACTTAGATCCTTCTTGGGGGTTGTAGCCCGACCAAGGCATCTGGAGAGATACCTAGCTTTTTCCTAGTCTTGAGATCTTTATGGCAACTACAACTATGCTCTTACACTTAGACGCTTCTAAGGGGTGGTAGGCCGACCAAGGCATCAGAAGTGCTATCTAGCTATTTCCTGGTCTTGAGATCTGGATGATAAAAATGCTCTTACACTCAGACCCTTATTGGAGGTTGTAGCCTGACCAAGGCATTATGAACACTATCTGGCTATTTCCTGGTCCAGAGATCTAGATGGCAACTATGCTCATACACTCGGATCCTTCTTAGGGGTGGTAGCCGGACCAAGGCATCAGGAGCGCTACCTAGCTTTTTCTTGGCTTGAGATTTGGATGGCATTTATGCTTTCACACTCAGATCCTTCCTAGGGGTTGTAGCCCAACCAAGGCATCAGGAGTGCTACCTAGCTTTTTCCTGATCTTGATACCTGGATGGCAACTATGCTCTTACACTCAGATCCTTCTTGAGGGTAGTAGCGTGAGGAGGGCTATCTAGCTATTTCCTGGTCTCAAAATCTGGATGGGAACTATGCTCTCAGACTTAGATCCTTCTTGGGGGTTGTAGCCCGACCAAGGCATCTGGAGAGATACCTAGCTTTTTCCTAGTCTTGAGATCTGTATGGCAACTATGCTCTTACACTTAGAGGCTTCTAAGGGGTGGTAGGCCGACCAAGGCATCAGAAGCGCTATCTAGCTATTTCCTGGTCTTGAATTCCGGATGGCACTATACTCTTACACTCAGATCCTTCTTAGGGGTGAAAGTCCGACCACGGCATCAAGAAGGCTATCTAGCTATTTCCTAGTCTACAGATCTGGATGGCAACATTGCTCTTACACTCAGATCCAACTTGGGTGTGGTAGCCCGACCAAGGCATCATGAGGGCTATCTAGCTATTTCCAGGTCACAAGATCTGTATGGCAACTATGCTCTTACACTCAGATCCTTCTTGGGGGTGGTAGACCGACCAAGTCATCAGGAACGCTACCTAGCTATTTCTTGGTCTTGAGATCTGGATGACAACAATGCTATTACACTCAGACCTTTCTTGGGAGTGGTAGCCCGACAAGGCATCAAGAGCGCTATCTAGCTATTTCCTGGTCTTGAGATCTGGATGGCAACTATACTCTTACACTCAGGTCTTTCTTAAGAGGGGTATCCCGACCAAGGCATCAGGAGCACTACCTAGCTATTTCCTGGTCCAGAGATCTGGATGGCAACTATGCTCTTACACTCAGATCCTTCTTAAGGGCTGTAGCCCGACCAAGGCATCACAAGCGCTACCTAGCTATTTCTTGGTCTTGAGATCTGGTTGGCATTTATGCTTAAACACTTAGATCCTTATTGGGGGTGGTAGCCCGACCAAGGCATCAGGAGCGCTACCTAGCTATTTCCTGGTCTTGAGATCTGGATGGCAACTATGCTCTTACACTCAGATCCTTCTTAGGGGTGGTAGCCCGAGGAGGGATATCTAGCTATTTCCTAGTCTCTAGATCTGGATGGAAACTATGCTCTCACACTTAGATCCTTCTCAAGGGTTGTAGACCGACCAAGGCATCAGGAGACATACCTAGCTTTTTCCATCTCTTGAGTTCTGAATGGTAACTATGCTTTTACACTTAAACGCTTCTAAGGGGTGGTAGGCCGACTAAGGCATCAGAAGTGCTATCTAGCTATTTCCGGGTCTTGAATTCTGGATGGCACTATGCTCTTACACTCAGATCCTTCTTATGGGTGAAAGCTTGACCAAGGCATCAAGGAGGCTACCTAGCAATTTCCTAGTCTACAGATCTGGATGGCAACAATGCTCTTAAACTCAGATCAATCTTGGGGGTGGAAGCCCGACCAAGGCATAAGGTGGGCTATCTAGCTATTCCTGGTCCCGAGATCTGGATGGCTACAATGCTCTTACACTCAGATCCTTCTTAGGGGTGGTAGCCCGACCAAGACATCAGTAGTGCTACCTAGCTATTTCCTGTTCTTGAGATCTGGATGACAACTATGCTATTACACTCAGACACTTTTTGGGAGTTGTAGCCTGACAAGGCATCAAGAGCGCTATCTAGCTATTTCCTAGTCTTGAGATCTAGATGGAAACTATGCTCTTACACTCAGAACCTTCTTGAAGGTGGTAGCCCGACCAAGGCATAAGGAGCGCTGTCCAGCTATTACTTGGTCTTAAAATTTGGATGGAAACTATGCTCTTACACCCAGATCCTTCTTGGGGTTGGTAGACCTACCAAGGCATCAGTAGGGCTATCTAGCTATTTCGTGTCCCCGAGATCTTAATTGCAACTATTCTCTAACACTCAGATCCTTATTGGGGGTGGTAGCCCTACCAAGTCATCAGGAGCGCTACCTATCTATTTCCTGGTCTTGAGATCAGGAGGGCTATCTATGCTCTTACACTCAGATCCTTCTTAGGGGTGAAAGTCCGACCAAGGCATCAGGAAGGCTATCTAGCTATTTCCTAGTCTATTGATCTGGATGGCAACAATGCTCTTACACTCAGATCCATCTTGGGTGTGGTAGCTCGACCAAGGCATCATGAGGGCTATCTAGCTATTTCCAGGTCACAAGACCTGGATGGCAACTATGCTCTTACACTCAGATCCTTCTTGGGGGTGGTAAACCGACCAAGTTATCAGGAGCGTTACCTAGCTATTTCCTGATCTTGAGATCTGAATGACAACTATGCCATTACACTCAGACCTTTCTTGGGAGTGGTAGCCCGACAAGGCATCAGGAGCGCTATCTAGCTATTTCCTAGTCTTGAGATCTGGATGGCAACTATGCTCTTACACTCAGGTCCTTCTTAAGAGGGGTATCCTGACCAAGGCATCAGGAGCACTACCTAGCAATTTCCTGGTCTTGAGATCTGGATGGCAACTATGCTTTTACACTCAGAACCTTCTTTGAGGTGGTAGCCCGACCAAGGCATCAGGAGCGCTATCTAGCTATTTCCTTGTCTTGAGTTCTGGATGACAATTATGCTCTTACACTCAGATCCTTCTTGGGGGTTGTAGCCCGACCAAGTCATCAGGAGGCTATCTAGCAATTTCCTAGTCTACAGATCTGGATGGCAACAATGCTCTACACTCAGATCCATCTTGGGGGTGGAAGCCTGACCAAGGCATCAGGTGGGCTATCTAGCTATTCCTGGTCCCGAGATCTTGATGGCAACAATGCTCTTACACTCAGATCCTTGTTAGGGGTGGTAGCCCGACCAAGTCATCAGTAGTGCTACCTAGCGATTTCCTGGTCTTGAGATCTGGATGACAACTATGCCATTACACTCAGACACTTCTTGGGTATTGTAGCCCGACAAGGCATCAAGAGCGCTATCTATCTATTTCCTAGTCTTGAGATCAGGGTGGAAACTATGCTTTTACACTCAGAACCTTCTTGAAGGTGGTAGCCCGACCAAGGCATAAGGAGCGCTGTCCAGCTATTACTTGGTCTTAAAATTTAGATGGAAACTATGCTCTTACACTCAGATCCTTCTTGGGTTGGTAGACCTACCAAGGCATCGGTAGGGCTATCGAGCTATTTCCTGTCCCCGAGATCTTAATGGCAACTATACTTTTACACTCAGATCCTTCCTAGGGGTGGTAGCCCGACCAAGTCATCAGGAGCGCTACCTATCTATTTCCTGGTCTTGAGATCTGGATGGCAACTATGCTCTTACAATCGGATCCTCCTTAGGGGTGAAAGTCCAACCAAGGCATCAGGTATTTCATAGTCTACAGATCTAGATGGCAACAATTCTCTTACACTTAGATCGATCTTGTGGGTGGTAGCCCTACCAAGGCATCAGGAGGGCTATCTAGCTATTTCCTGGTCCCTAGATCTGGATGGAAACTATACTCTCACACTCAGATCCTTCTTAGGGGATGTAGCCCGACTAGGGCATCAGAAGAGATACCTAGCTTTTTCCTTTTATTGAGATCTGGATGGCAACTATGCTCTTACACTTAGACGCTTTTAAGGTGCGGTAGGCCGACCAAGGCATCAGAAGCGCTATCTAGCTATTTCCTGGTCTTGAATTCTGGATGGCACTATGCTATTACACTCTGATCCTTCTTAGGGGTGGTAGCCCGAACAAGGCATCATGAGCGCTACCTAGCTATTTCCTAGTCTTGAGATCTGGATGGCATTTATGCTTTCACACTCAGATCTTTCTTGTGGGTTGTAGCCCAACCAAGGCATCAAGAGCGCTACCTAGCTATTTCCTGGTCTTGAGATCTGGATGGCAACTATGCTCTTACACTCAGATCCTTCTTAGGGGTTGTAGCCTAAGGAAGGCTATCTAGCTATTTCCTGGTCTTGAGATCTGTATGGAAACTATGCTCTCACACTCAGATCCTTCTTGAGGGTTGTAGCCCGACCAAAGCATCAGGAGAGATACCTAGCTTTTTCCTTGTCTTGAAATCTAGATGGCAACTATGCTCTTACACTTAGTTATTTTTAAGGGGTAGTAGGCCGACCAAGTCTTTAGAAGCACTATCTAGCTATTTCCTAGTCTTGAGATCTGGATGGCAACTATTCTCTTACACTCAGATCCTTCTTAGGGGTGAAAGCCCAACTAAGGCATCAGAAAGGCTATCTAGCTATTTCCTAGTCTACAGATCTGGATGGCAACAATGCTCTTGCTCTCAGATCCATCTAGGGGTGGTAGCTTAACCAAGGCATCAGGCGGGCTATCAAGCTATTTCCTGGTCTCAAGGTCTGGATGGTAACTATGCTCTTACACTCAGATCCTTCTAGGGGGTGGTAGCCTGCCCAAGTCATCAGGAGCGCTACCTAGCTATTTCCTGGTCTTGAGATCTGGATGACGACTATGCTATTACACTCAGACCCTTCTTGGGACTGGTAGCCCAACAAGGCAACATGAGCGCTATCTAGCTATTTCCTAGTCTTTAGATCTGGATGGCAACTATGCTCTTACACTCAGAACCTTCTTGAAGGTGGTAGCCCAAACAAGGCATAGGGAGCGCTGTCCAGCTATTACTTGGTCTTAAGATCTGGATGGCAACTATTCTCTTACACTCGGATCCTTCTTGGGGTGGTAGCCCGACCAAGGCATCATGAGCGCTACCTAGCTATTTCATGGTCTTGAGATTTGGATGGCATTTATGCTTTCACACTCAGATCCTTCCTGGGGGTTGTAGCCTGACCAAAGCATCAGGAGCGTTACCTCGCTATTTCCTGGTCTTGAGATCTGGACGGCAACTATGCTCTTACACTCAGATCCTTCTTATGGGTTGTAGCTTGAGGAGGCCTATCTAGCTATTTCCTGGTCTTGAGATATGGATGGTAACTATGCTCTCACACTTAGATCCTTCTTGAGGGTTGTAGCCCGACCAAGGCATCAGGAGAGATACCTAGCTTTTTCCTTGTCTTAAGATCTAGATGGCAACTATGCTCTTACACTTAGACGCTTCTAAGGGGTGGTAGGCTGAACAAGTCATCAAAAGCGCTATCTAGCTATTTCCTGGTCTTGAGATCTGGATGGCAACTATGCTCTTACACTCAGATCCATCTTAGGGGTGAAAGCCTGACCAAGGCATCAGAAATTCTATCTAGCCATTTCCTAGTCTACAGATCTGGATGGCAATAATGCTCTTGCATTCAGATCCATCTGAAGGTAGTAGCCCGACCAAGGCATCAGGAGGGCTATCAAGCAATTTCCTGGTCCCGAGGTCAGGATGGCAACTATGCTCTTACACTCAGATCCTACTTGGGGGTGGTACCCTGACCAAGTCATCCGAAGCGCTACCTAGCTATTTCCTGGTCTTGAGATCTGGATGACAACTATGCTATTACACTCAGACCCTTCTTGGGACTGGTAGCCCGACAAGGCATCATGAGCGGTATCTAGCTATTTCCTAGTCTTTAGATTTAGATTGCAACTATGCTCTTACACTCAGAACCTTCTTGAAGGTGGTAGCCCGAACAAGGCATAAGGAGCGTTGTCCAGCTATTACTTGGTCTTAAGATCTGGATGGCAACTATGCTCTTACACTCGGATCCTTCTTTGGTTTGGTAGCCCTACCAAGGCATCAGGAGGGCTATCTATGCTCTTACACTCAGATCCTTCTTAGGGGTGAAAGTCCGACCAAGGCATCAGGAAGGCTATCTAGCTATTTCCTAGTCTATTGATCTGGATGGCAACAATGCTCTTACACTTAGATCCATCTTGGGTGTGGTAGCTCGACCAAGGCATCATGAGGGCTATCTAGCTATTTCCAGGTCACAAGATCTGGATGGCAACTATGCTCTTACACTCAGATCCTTCTTGGGGGTGGTAGACCGACCAAGTTATCAGGAGCGCTACCTAGCTATTTCCTGATCTTGAGATCTAGAAGACAACTATGCCATTACACTCAGACCTTTCTTGGGAGTGGTAGCCCGAAAAGGCATCAGGAGTGCTATCTAGCTATTTCCTGGTCTTGAGATCTGGATGGCAACTATGCTCTTACACTCAGGTCCTTCTTAAGAGGGGTATCCTGACCAAGGCATCAGGAGCACTACCTAGCTATTTCCTGGTCTTGAGATCTGGATGGCAACTATGCTTTTACACTCAGAACCTTCTTGGAGGTGGTAGCCCGACCAAGGCATCAGGAGCGCTATCTAGCTGTTTCCTTGTCTTGAGTTCTGGATGACAATTATGCTTTTACACTCAGATCCTTCTTGGGGGTTGTAGCCCGACCAAGTCATCAGGAGCGCTTCCTATCTATTTCCTGGTCTTGAGATCTGGATGGCAACTATGCTCTTACACTCAGATCCTTCTCAGGGGTGAAAGCCATACCAAGGCATCAAGGAGGCTATCTAGCAATTTCCTAGTCTACAGATCTGGATGGCAACAATGCTCTATACTTAGATCCATCTTGGGGGTGGAAGCCTGACCAAGGCATCAGGTGGGCTATCTAGCTATTCCTGGTCCCGAGATCTTGATGGCAACAATGCTCTTACACTCAGATCCTTGTTAGGGGTGGTAGCCCGACCAAGTCATCAGTAGTGCTACCTAGCGATTTCCTGGTCTTGAGATCTGGATGACAACTATGCCATTACACTCAGACACTTCTTGGGTGTTGTAGCCCGACAAGGCATCAAGAGCGCTATCTATCTATTTCCTAGTCTTGAGATCAGGATGGAAACTATGCTCTTACACTCAGAACCTTCTTGAAGGTGGTAGCCCGACCAAGGCATAAGGAGCGCTGTCCAGCTATTACTTGGTCTTAAAATTTAGATGGAAACTATGCTCTTACACTCAGATCCTTCTTGGGTTGGTAGACCTACCAAGGCATCGGTAGGGCTATCGAGCTATTTCCTGTCCCCTAGATCTTAATGGTAACTATGCTTTTACACTCAGATCCTTCCTGGGGGTGGTAGCCCTACCAAGTCATCAGGAGCGCTACCTATCTATTTCCTGGTCTTAAGATCTGGATGGCAACTATGCTCTTTCAATCGGATCCTCCTTAGGTGTGAAAGTCCGACAAAGGCATCAGGTATTTCCTAGTCTACAGATCTGGATGGCAACAATTCACTTACACTTAGATCCATCTTGTGGGTGGTAGCCCGACCAAGGCATCAGGAGGGCTATCTAGCTATTTCCTGCTCCCTAGATCTGGATGGAAACTATACTCTCACACTCAGATCCTTCTTAGGGGATGTAGCCCGACTAGGGCATCAGAAGAGATACCTAGCTTTTTCCTTGTCTTGAGATCTGGATGGCAACTATGCTCTTACACTTAGACGCTTTTAAGGTGCGGTAGGCCGACCAAGGCATCAGAAGCGCTATCTAGCTATTTCCTGGTCTTGAATTTTGGACGGCACTATACTCTTACACTCTGATCCTTCTTAGGGGCGGTAGCCCGAACAAGGCATCATGAGCGCTTCCTAGCTATTTCCTAGTCTTGAGATCTGGATGGCATTTATGCTTTCACACTCAGATCCTTCTTGGGGGTTGTAGCCTGACCAAGGCATCAAGAGCGCTACCTAGCTATTTCCTGGTCTTGAGATCTGGATGGCAACTATGCTCTTACACTCAGATCCTTCTTAGGGGTTGTAGCCTGTGGAGGGCTATCTAGCTATTTCCTGGTCTTGAGATCTGGATGGAAACTATGCTCTCACACTCAGATCCTTCTTGAGGGTTGTAGCCCGACCAAAGCATCAGGAGAGATACCTAGCTTTTTCCTTGTCTTGAGATCTAGATGGCAACTATGCTCTTACACTTAGTTGCTTTTAAGGGGTAGTAGGCCGACCAAGTCATCAGAAGCACTATCTAGCTATTTCCTGGTCTTGAGATCTGGATGGCAACTATTCTCTTACACTCAGATCCTTCTTAGGGGTGAAAGCCCAACTAAGGCATCAGAAAGGCTATCTAGCTATTTCCTAGTCTACAGATCTGGATGGCAACAATGCTCTTGCTCTCAGATCCATCTAGACCAAGTCATCTGGAGCGCTACCTAGCTATTTCCTGGTCTTGAGATCTAGATGACAACTATGCTATTACACTCAGACCCTTCTTGGGACTGGTAGCCCGACAAGGCATCATGAGCGGTATCTAGCTATTTCCTAGTCTTTAGATCTAGATGGCAACTATGCTCTTACACTCAGAACCTTCTTGAAGGTGGTAGCCCGAACAAGGCATAAGGAGCGCTGTTTAGCTATTACTTGGTCTTAAGATCTGGATGGCAACTATGCTCTTACACTCGGATCCTTCTTGGGGTTGGTAGCCCTACCAAGGCATCAGAAGGGCTATCTAGCTATTTCCTGGTCTTGAGATCTGGATGGCAACTATGCTCTTACACTCATATCTTTCTTAGGGGTGGTAGCCTGACCAAGTCATCAGGAGCGATACCTATCTATTTCCTGGTCTTGAGATCTGGATGGCAACTATACTCTTACACTCAGACCCTTCTTGGGAATGGTAGCCCGACAAGGCATCAGAAGCGCTATCTAGCTATTTCCTAGTCTTGAGATCTGGATGGCAACTGTGCTCTTACACTCAGATCCTTCTTGGGGGTAGTAGCCCGACAAGGCATCAGGAGCACTATCTAGCTATTTTCTTGTCTTATGATCTGGATGACAACTATGCTATTACACTCAGATCCTTCTTAGGAGTTGTAGCCCGACAAGGCATCAGGAGCGCTATGTAGCTATTTCCTGGTCTTGAGATCTGGATGGCAACTATGCTCTTACACTTAGGTTCTTCTTAGGAGGAGTAGCCCGACCAAGGCATCAGAAGCGCTACCTAGCTATTTCCTGGTCATTAGATTTGGATTGCAACTATGCTTTTACGCTCAGAACCTTCTTGGGGGTGTTAGCCCGACCAAGGCATAAGAAGCGCTATCTAGCTATTTCCTGTCTTGAGATCTGGATGACAACTATGCTTTTACACTCAGACCCTTCTTGGGAGTGGTAGCCCGACAAGGCATCAGGAGCGCTACCTAGCTATTTCCTTGTCTTGAGATCTGGATGGCAACTATGCTCTTACACTCAGCTCCTTCTTAGGGGTGGTAGCCCGACCAAGGCATCAGGAGCGCTACCTAGCTATTTCCTGGTCTTGAGATCTGCATGGCAACTATGCTATTACACTCAGACCCTTCTTAGGACTGGTAGCCCGACAAGGCATCAGGAGTGCTATCTAGCTATTTCCTAGTCTTGAGATCTGGATGGCAACTATGCTCTTACACTCAGATCCTTCTTGGGGGTGGTAGCCCGACAAGGCATCAGGAGCGCAATCTAGCTATTTCCTAATCTTGTGATCTGGATGGCAACTATGCTCTTACACTCAGATCCTTCTTGAGGGTGGTAGCCCGACCAAGTCATCAGGAGCACTACCTATCTATTTCCTGGTCTTATGATCTGGATGGCAACTATTCTCTTACACTCGGATCCTTCTTGGGGTTATTAGCCCGACCAAGGCATCAGAAGCGCTATCTAGCTATTTCCTGGTCTTGAATTCTGGATGGCACTATGCTTTTACACTCAGATCCTTCTTAGGGGTGGTAGCCCGACCAAGGCATCATGAGCGCTACCTAGCTATTTCATGGTCTTGAGATTTGGATGGCATTTATGCTTTCACACTCAGATCCTTCTTGGGGGTTGTAGCCCGACCAAAGCATCAGGAGCGCTACCTCACTATTTCCTGGTCTTGAGATCTGGACGGCAACTATGCTTTTACACTCAGATCCTTCTTATAGGTTGTAGCTTGAGGAGGCCTATCTAGCTATTTCTTGGTCTTGAGATATGGAGGGTAACTATGCTCTCACACTTAGATCCTTCTTGAGGGTTGTAGCCCGACCAAGGCATCAGGAGAGATACCTAGCTTTTTCCTTGTCTTAAGATCTAGATGGCAACTATGCTCTTACACTTAGACGCTTCTAAGGGGTGGTAGGCCGAACAAGTCATCAGAAGCGCTATCTAGCTATTTCCTGTTTTGAGATATGGATGGCAACTATTCTCTTACACTCAGATCCATCTTAGGGGTGAAAGCCTGACGAAGGCATCAGAAATTCTATCTAGCCATTTCCTAGTCTACAGATCTGGATGGCAATAATGCTCTTGCATTCAGATCCATCTGAAGGTAGTAGCCCGACCAAGGCATCAGGAGGGCTATCAAGCTATTTCCTGGTCCCGAGGTCAGGATGGCAACTATGCTCTTACACTCAGATCCTACTTGGGGATGGTACCCCGACCAAGTCATCCGAAGCGCTACCTAGCTATTTCCTGGTCTTGAGATCTGGATGACAACTATGCTATTACACTCAGACCCTTCTTGGGACTGGTAGCCCAACAAGGCATCATGAGCGGTATCTAGCTATTTCCTAGTCTTTAGATCTAGATGGCAACTATGCTCTTACACTCAGAACCTTCTTGAAGGTGGTAGCCCGAACAAGGCATAAGGAGCGCTGTCCAGCTATTACTTGGTCTTAAGATCTGGATGGCAACTATGCTCTTACACTCGGATCCTTCTTCGGTTTGGTAGCCCTACCAAGGCATCATGAGGGCTATCTAGCTATTTCCCGGACCCGAGATCTTGATGGCAACTATGCTTTAACACTCAGATCCTTCTTGGTGGTGGTAGCCTGACCAAGTCATCATGAGCGCCACCTAGCTATTTCCTGGTCATTAGATTTGGATGGCAACTATGTTTTTACGCTCAGAACCTTCTTAAGGGTGTTAGCCCGACCAAGGCATCAGAAGCGCTATCTAGCTATTTCCTGTCTTGAGATCTGGATGACAACTATGCTTTTACACTCAGACCCTTCTTGGGGGTGGTAGCCCGACAAGGCATCAGGAGCGCTACCTAGCTATTTCCTGGTCTTGAGATCTGGATGGCAACTATGCTCTTACACTCAGCTCATTCTTAGGGGTGGTAGCCCGACCAAGGCATCAGGAGCGCTACCTAGCTATTTCCTGGTCTTGAGATCTGCATGGCAACTATGCTATTACACTCAGACCCTTCTTGGGACTGGTAGCCCGACAAGGCATCAGGAGTGCTATCTAGCTATTTCCTAGTCTTGAGATCTGGATGGCAACAATGCTCTTACACTCAGATCCTTCTTGGGGGTGGTAGCCCGACAAGGCATCAGGAGCGCAATCTAGCTATTTCCTAATCTTGAGATCTGGATGGCAACTATGCTCTTACACTCAGATCCTTCTTGATGGTGGTAGCCCGACCAAGTCATCAAGAGCGCTACCTATCTATTTCCTGGTCTTATGATCTGGATGAAAACTATGCTATTACATTCAGACCCTTCTTGGGAGTGGTAGCCCGACAAGGCATCAGGAGCGCTATCTAGCTATTTCCTGGTCTTGAGATCTGGATGGCAACTATGCTCTTACACTTAGGTCCTTCTTAGGAGGGGTAGCCCGACCAAGGCATCATAAGCGCTACCTAGCTATTTCCTAGTCTTTAGATCTGGATGGCAACTATGCTTTTATGCTCAGAACCTTCTTGGGCTAAGGCATCAGAAGCGCTATCTAGCTATTTCCTGGTCTTGAGATCTGGATGACAACTATGCTCTTTCACTCAGTCCCTTCTTGTTGGTGGTAGCCCGACAAGGCATCAGGAGCGCTACCTAGCTATTTCCTGGTCTTGAGATCTGGATGGCAACTATGCTCTTACACTCAGATCCTTCTTAGGGTTGGTAGCCCGACCAAGGCATCAGGAGCGCTACCTAGCTATTTCCTGGTCTTGAGATCTTGATGGAAACTATGCTATTACACTCAGACCCTTCTTGGGACTGGTAGCCCTACAAGGCATCAGGAGCGCTATCTAGCTAGTTCCTAGTCTTGAGATCTGGATGGCAACTATGCTCTTACACTCAGAACCTTCTTGAAGGTGGTAGCCCGACCAAGGCATAAGGAGTGCTGTCCAGCTATTACTTGGTCTTAAGATCTGGATGGCAACTATGCTCTTAAACTCAGATCCTTCTTGGGGTTGTTAGCCCTACCAAGGCATCAAGAGGGCTAACTAGCTATTTCCTGGACCCAAGACCTGGATGGCAGCTATGCTCTTGCACTCAGATCCTTCTTGGGGGTGGTAGCCCGACCAAGTCATCAGTATTGCTACCTATCTATTTCCTGGTCTTGAGATCTGGATGGGAAATATGCTCTTACACTCAGATCCTTCTTAGGGGTGAAAGCTCAACCAATGCATCAGAAAAACTATCTAGCTATTTCCTAGTCTACAGATCTGGATGGCAACAATTCTCTTACACTCTGATCCATCTTGGTGGTGGTAGCGCGACCAATGCACCAGGAGGGCTATCTAGCTATTTCCAGGTCCCGAGATCTAGTTGGCAACTATGCTCTTACACTCAGATCCTTCTAGGGGGTGGTAGCCCGACCAAGTCATCAGAAGCGTTACCTAGCTGTTTCCTGGTCTTGAGATCTGGATGACAACTATGCTATTACACTCAGACCCTTCTTGGGAGTAGTAGCCCGACAAGGCATCAGGAGCGCTATCTAGCTATTTCCTGGTCTTGAGATCTGGATGGCAACTATGCTCTTACACTCAGCTCCTTCTTAAGGGTGGTAGCCCGACCAAGGCATCAGGAGCGCTACCTAGCTATTTCCGGGTCTTGAGATCTGCATGGCAACTATGCTATTACACTCAGACCCTTCTTGGGACTGGTAGCCCGACAAGGCATCAGGAGTGCTATCTAGCTATTTCCTAGTATTGAGATCTGGATGGCAACTATGCTCTTACACTCAGATAATTCTTGGGGGTGGTTGCCCGACAAGGCATCAGGAGCGCAATCTAGCTATTTCCTAATCTTGAGATCTGGATGGCAACTATGCTCTTACACTCAGATCCTTCTTGAAGGTGGTAGCCCGACCAAGAAATCAGGAGCGCTACCTATCTATTTCCTGGTCTTATGTTCTTGATGACAACTATGCTATTACACTCAGACTCTTCTTGGGAGTGGTAGCCCGATAAGGCATCAGGAGCGCTATCTAGCTATTTCCTGGTCTTGAGATCTGGATGGCAACTATGCTCTTACACTTAGGTCCTTCTTAGGAGGGGTAGCCCGACCAAGGCATCATAAGCGCTACCTAGCTATTTCCTAGTCTTTAGATCTGGATGGCAACTATGCTTTTACGCTCAGAACCTTCTTGGGCCAAGGCATCAGAAGCGCTATCTAGCTATTTCCTGGTCTTGAGATCTGGATGACAACTATGCTCTTTCACTCAGTCCCTTCTTGTTGGTGGTAGCCCGACAAGGCATCAGGAGCGCTACCTAGCTATTTCCTGGTCTTGAGATCTGGATGGCAACTATGCTCTTACACTCAGATCCTTTTTAGGGTTGGTAGCCCGACCGAGGCATCATGAGCGCTACCTAGCTATTTCCTGGTCTTGAGATCTTGATGGAAACTATGCTATTACACTCAGACCCTTCTTGGGACTGGTAGCCTGACAAGGCATCATGAGTGCTATCTAGCTACTTCCTAGTCTTAAGATCTGGATGGCAACTATGCTCTTACACTCAGAACCTTCTTGAAGGTGGTAGCCCGACCAAGGCATAAGGAGTGCTGTCCAGCTATTACTTGGTCTTAAGATCTGGATGGCAACTATGCTCTTAAACTCAGATCCTTCTTGGGGTTGGTAGCCCTACCAAGGTATCAAGAGGGCTATCTAGCTATTTCCTGGTCCCGAGACCTGGATGGCAACTATGCTCTTACACTCAGATCCTTCTTGGGGCTGGTAGCCTGACCAAGTCATCAGTATTGCTACCTATCTATTTCCTGGTCTTGAGATCTGGATGGGAAATATGCTCTTACACTCAGATCCTTCTTAGGGGTGAAAGCCCGACCAATGCATCAGAAAAACTATCTAGCTATTTCCTAGTCTACAGATCTGGATGGCAACAATTCTCTTACACTCTGATCCATCTTGGTGGTGGTAGCTCGACCAAGGCATCAGGAGGGCTATCTAGCTATTTCCAGGTCCCGAGATCTAGTTGGCAACTATGCTCTTACACTTAGATCCTTCTAGAGGGTGGTAGCCCGACCAAGTCATCAGAAGCGTTACCTAGCTGTTTCCTGGTCTTGAGATCTGGATGACAACTATGCTATTACACTCACACCCTTCTTGGGAGTAGTAGCCCGACAAGGCATCAGGAGCGCTATCTAGCTATTTCCTGGTCTTGAGATCTTGATGGCAACTATGCTCTTGCACTCAGATCCTTCTTGGGGGTGGTAGCCCGACCAAGTCATCAGTATTACTACCTATCTATTTCCTGGTCATGAGATCTGGATGGGAAATATGCTCTTAAACTCAGATCCTTCTTAGGGGTGAAAGCTCAACCAATGCATCAGAAAAACTATCTAGCTATTTCCTAGTCTACAGATCTGGATGGCAACAATTCTCTTACACTCTGATCCATCTTGGTGGTGGTAGCTCGACCAATGCACCAGGAGGGCTATCTAGCTATTTCCAGGTCCTGAGATCTAGTTGGCAACTATGCTCTTACACTCAGATCCTTCTAGGGGGTGGTAGCCCGACCAAGTCATCAGAAGCGTTACCTAGCTGTTTCCTGGTCTTGAGATCTGGATGACAACTATTCTATTACACTCAGACCCTTCTTGGGAGTAGTAGCCCGACAAGGCATCAGGAGCGCTATCTAGCTATTTCCTGGTCTTGAGATCTGGATGGCAACTATGCTCTTACACTTAGGTCCTTCTTAGGAGGGGTAGCCCGACATAGGCATCAGGAGCGTTACCTAGCTGTTTCCTGGTCTTGAGATCTGGATGGCAACTATGCTATTACACTCAGACCCTTCTTGGGACTGGTAGCCCGACAAGGCATCAGGAGTGCTATCTAGCTATTTCATAGTCTTGAGATCTGGATGGCAACTATGCTCTTACACTCAGATCCTTCTTGGGGGTGGTAGCCCGACAAGGCATCAGGAGCGCAATCTAGCTATTTCCTAATCTTGAGATCTGGATGGCAACTATGCTCTTACACTCAGATCCTTCTTGATGGTGGTAGCCCGACCAAGTCATCAAGAGCGCTACCTATCTATTTCCTGGTCTTATGATCTGGATGAAAACTATGCTATTACACTCAGACCCTTCTTGGGAGTGGTAGCCCGACAAGGCATCAGGAGCACTATCTAGCTATTTCCTGGTCTTGAGATCTGGATGGCAACTATGCTCTTACACTTAGGTCCTTCTTAGGAGGGGTAGCCCGACCAAGGCATCATAAGCGCTACCTAGCTATTTCCTAGTCTTTAGATCTGGATGGCAACTATGCTTTTACGCTCAGAACCTTCTTGGGCCAAGTCATTAGAAGCGCTATCTAGCTATTTCCTGGTCTTGAGATCTGGATGACAACTATGCTCTCTCACTCAGTCCCTTCTTGTTGGTGGTAGCCCCACAAGGCATCAGGAGCGCTACCTAGCTATTTCCTGGTCTTGAGATCTGGATGGCAACTATGCTCTTACACTCAGATCCTTCTTAGGGTTGGTAGCCCGACCAAGGCATCAGGAGCGCTACCTAGCTATTTCCTGGTCTTGAGATCTTGATGGAAACTATGCTATTACACTCAGACCCTTCTTGGGACTGGTAGCCCTACAAGGCATCAGGAGCGCTATCTAGCTACTTCCTAGTCTTGAGATCTGGATGGCAACTATGCTCCTACACTCAGAACCTTCTTGAAGGTGGTAGCCCGACCAAGGCATAAGGAGTGCTGTCCAGCTATTACTTGGTCTTAAGATCTGGATGGCAACTATGCTCTTACACTCGGATCCTTCTTTGGTTTGGTAGCCTTACCAAGGCATCAAGAGGGCTATCTAGCTATTTCCTGGTCCCGAGCCCTGGATGGCAGCTATGCTCTTACACTCAGATCCTTTTTGGGGGTGGTAGCCCGACCAAGTCATCAGTATTGCTACCTATCTATTTCCTGGTCTTGAGATCTGGATGGGAAATATGCTCTTACACTCAGATCCTTCTTAGGAGTGAAAGCCCGACCAATGCATCAATAAAACTATCTAGCTATTTCCTAGTCTACAGATCTGGATGGCAACAATTCTCTTACACTCTGATCCATCTTGGTGGTGGTAGCTCGACCAATGCATCAGGAGGGCTATCTAGCTATTTCCAGGTCCCGAGATCTAGTTGGCAACTATGCTCTTACACTCAGATCCTTCTAAGGGGTGGTAGCCCGACCAAGTCATCAGAAGCGTTACCTAGCTGTTTCCTAGTCTTGAGATCTAGATGACAACTATGCTATTACACTCAGACCCTTCTTGGGAGTAGTAGCCCGACAAGGCATCAGGAGCGCTATCTAGCTATTTCCTGGTCTTGAGATCTGGATGTCAACTATGCTTTTACACTTAGGTCCTTCTTAGGAGGTTTATCCCGACCAAGGCATCAGGAGCGCTACCTAGCTATTTCCTGGTCTTGAGATCTGGATGGCAACTATGCTTTTACACTCAGAACCTTCTTAAGGGTGGTAGCCCGACCAAGGCATCAGGAGCGGTATCTAGCTATTTCCTAGTCTTTAGATCTAGATGGCAACTATGCTCTTACACTCAGAACCTTCTTGAAGGTGGTAGCCCAAACAAGGCATAAGGAGCGCTGTCCAGCTATTACTTGGTCTTAAGATCTGGATGGCAACTATGTTCTTACACTCAGATCCTTCTTGGGGGTGGTAGCCTGACCAAGTCATCAGGAGCGCTACCTATCTATTTCCTGGTCTTGAGATCTGGATGGCAACTATACTCTTACACTCAGACCCTTCTTGGGACTGGTAGCCCGACAATGCATCAGAAGCGCTATCTAGCTATTTCCTAGTCTTGAGATCTGGATGGCAACTATGCTCTTACACTCAGATCCTTCTTGGGGGTGGTACCCCGACCAAGTCATCCAGAGCGCTACCTAGCTATTTCCTGGTCTTGAGATCTGGATGACAACTATGCTATTACACTCAGATCCTTCTTGGGACTGGTAGCCCGACAAGGCATCATGAGCGGAATCTAGCTATTTCCTAGTCTTTAGATCTAGATGGCAACTATGCTCTTACACTCAGAACCTTCTTGAAGGTGGTAGCCCGAACAAGGCATAAGGAGTGCTGTCCAGCTATTACTTGGTCTTAAGATATGGATGGCAACTATGCTCTTACACTCGGATCCTTCTTGGGGTTGGTAGCCCTACCAAGGCATCAGGAGCGCTACCTATCTAGCTATTTCCCAGTCCCGAGATCTGTATGGCAACTATGCTCTTACACTCAGATCCTTCTTGGGGGTGGTAGCCTGACCAAGTTATCAGGAGCGCTACCTATCTATTTCCTGGTTTTGAGATCTGGATGGCAACTATACTTTTACACTCAGACCCTTCTTGGGACTGGTAGCCCGACAAGGCATCGGAAGCGCTATCTAGCTATTTCCTAGTCTTGAGATCTGGATGGAAACTATGCTCTTACACTTAGGTCCTTCTTAGGGGTGGTAGCCCGACCAAGGCATCAGGAGCGCTACCTAGCTATTTCCTGGTCTTGAGATCTGCATGGCAACTATGCTATTACACTCAGACCCTTCTTGGGACTGGTAGCCCGACAAGGCATCAGGAGTGCTCTCTAGCTATTTCCTAGTATTGAGATCTGGATGGCAACTGTGCTCTTACACTCAGATCCTTCTTGGGGGTGGTTGCCCGACAAGGCATCAGGAGCGCAATCTAGCTATTTCCTAATCTTGAGATCTGGATGGCAACTATGCTCTTACACTCAGATCCTTCTTGAAGGTGGTAGCCCGACCAAGAAATCAGGAGCGTTACCTATCTATTTCCTGGTCTTATGATCTTGATGACAACTATGCTATTACACTCAGACTCTTCTTGGGAGTGGTAGCCCGATAAGGCATCAGGAGCGCTATCTAGCTATTTCCTGGTCTTGAGATCTGGATGGCAACTATGCTCTTACACTTAGGTCCTTCTTAGGAGGGGTAGCCCGACCAAGGCATCATAAGCGCTACCTAGCTATTTCCTAGTCTTTAGATCTGGATGGCAACTATGCTTTTACGCTCAGAACCTTCTTGGGCCAAGGCATCAGAAGCGCTATCTAGCTATTTCCTGGACTTGAGATCTGGATGACAACTATGCTCTTTCACACAGTCCCTTCTTGTTGGTGGTAGCCCGACAAGGCATCAGGAGCGCTACCTAGCTATTTCCTGGTCTTGAGTTCTGGATGGCAACTATGCTCTTACACTCAGATCCTTCTTAGGGTTGGTAGCCCGACCAAGGCATCATGAGCGCTACCTAGCTATTTCCTGGTCTTGAGATCTTGATAGAAACTATGCTATTACACTCAGACCCTTCTTGGGACTGGTAGCCCGACAAGGCATCATGAGCGCTATCTAGCTACTTCCTAGTCTTAAGATCTGGATGGCAACTATGCTCTTACACTCAGAACCTTCTTGAAGGTGGTAGCCCGACCAAGGCATAAGGAGTGCTGTCCAGCTATTACTTGGTTTTAAGATCTGGATGGCAACTATGCTCTTAAACTCAGATCCTTCTTGGGGTTGGTAGCCCTACCAAGGCATCAAGAGGGCTATCGAGCTATTTCCTGGTCCCGAGACCTGGATGGCAACTATGCTCTTACACTCAGATCCTTCTTGGGGGTGGTAGCCTGACCAAGTCATCAGTATTGCTACCTATCTATTTCCTGGTCTTGAGATCTGGATGGGAAATATGCTCTTACACTCAGATCCTTCTTAGGGGTGAAAGCCCGACCAATGCATCAGAAAAACTATCTAGCTATTTCCTAGTCTACAGATCTGGATGGCAACAATTCTCTTACACTCTGATCCATCTTGGTGGTGGTAGCTCGACCAAGGCATCAGGAGGGCTATCTAGCTATTTCCAGGTCCCGAGATCTAGTTGGCAACTATGCTCTTACACTCAGATCCTTCTGGGGGGGGTAGCCCGACCAAGTAATCAGAAGCGTTACCTAGCTGTTTCCTGGTCTTGAGATCTGGATGACAACTATGCTATTACACTCAGACCCTTCTTGGGAGTAGTAGCCCGACAAGGCATCAGGAGCGCTATCTAGCTATTTCCTGGTCTTGAGATCTTGATGGCAACTATGCTCTTACACTTAGGTCCTTCTTAGGAGGGGTAGCCCGACCAAGGCATCAGGAGCGCTACCTAGCTATTTCCTGGTCTTGAGATCTGGATGGCAACTATGCTTTTACACTCAGAACCTTCTTAAGGGTGGTAGCCTGACCAAGGCATCAGGAGCGGTATCTAGCTATTTCCTAGTCTTTAGATCTAGATGGAAACTATGCTCTTACACTCAGAACCTTCTTGAAGGTGGTAGCCCGAACAAGGCATAAGGAGAGCTGTCCAGCTATTACTTGGTCTTAAGATCTGGATGGCAACTATGCTATTACACTCAGATCCTTCTTGGGGGTGGTAGCCTGACCAAGTCATCAGGAGCGCTACCTATCTATTTCCTGGTCTTGAGATCTGGATGGCAACTATACTCTTACACTCAGACCCTTCTTGGGACTCGTAGCCCGATAATGCATCAGAAGCGCTATCTAGCTATTTCCTAGTCTTGAGATCTGGATGGCAACTATGCTCTTACACTCAGATCCTTCTTGGGGGTGGTACCCCGACCAAGTCATCCAGAGCACTACCTAGCTATTTCCTGGTCTTGAGATCTGGATGACAACTATGCTATTACACTCAGATCCTTCTAGGGACTGGTAGCCCGACAAGGCATCATGAGCGGTATCTAGCTATTTCCTAGTCTTTAGATCTAGATGGCAACTATGCTCTTACACTCAGAACCTTCTTGAAGGTGGTAGCCCGAACAAGGCATAAGGAGCGCTGTCCAGCTATTACTTGGTCTTAAGATCTTAATGGTAACTATGCTCTTAAACTCGGATCCTTCTTGAGGTTGGTAGCCCTACCAAGGCATCAGGAGGGCTATCTAGCTATTTCCCGATCCCGAGATCTGGATGGCAACTATGCTCTAACACTCAGATCCTTCTTGGGGGTGGTAGCCTGACCAAGTCATCAGAAGCGCTACCTATCTATTTCCTGGTCTTAAGATCTGGATGGCAACTATACTCTTACACTCAGACCCTTCTTTGGACGGATAGCCTGACAAGGCATCAGAAGCGCTATCTAGCTATTTCCTAGTCTTGAGATCTGGATGGCAACTATGCTCTTACACTCAGATCCTTCTTGGGGGTGGTACCCCGACCAAGTCATCCGGAGCGCTACCTATCTATTTCCTGGTCTTGAGATCTGGATGACAACTATGCTATTACACTCAGACCCTTCTTGGGACTGGTAGCCCGACAAGGCATCATGAGCGGTATCTAGCTATTTCCTAGTCTTTAGATCTAGATGGCAACTATGCTCTTACACTCAGAACCTTCTTGAAGGTGGTAGCCAGAACAAGGCATAAGGAGCGCTGTCCAGCTATTACTTGGTCTTAAGATATGGATGGCAACTATGCTCTTACACTCGGATCCTTCTTGGGGTTGGTAGCCCTACCAAGGCATCAGGAGCGCTACCTATCTAGCTATTTCCCAGTCCCGAGATCTGGATGGCAACTATGCTCTTACACTCAGATCCTTCTTGGGGGTGGTAGCCTGACCAAGTCATCAGGAGCGCTATCTATCTATTTCCTGGTTTTGAGATCTGGATGGCAACTATACTCTTACACTCAGACCCTTCTTGGGACTGGTAGCCCGACAAGGCATCAGAAGCGCTATCTAGCTATTTCCTAGTCTTGAGATCTGGATGGCAACTATGCTCTTACACTCAGATTCTTCTTAGGGGTGGTAGCCCGACAAGGCATCAGGAGCACTATCTAGCTATTTCCTTGTCTTATGATCTGGATGACAACTATGCTATTACACACAGACACTTTTTAGGAGTGGTAGCCCGACAAGGCATCAGGAGCGCTATCTAGCTATTTCCTGGTCTTGAGATCTGGATGGCAACTATGCTCTTACACTTAGGCCCTTCTTAGGAGGAGTAGCCCGACCAAGGCATCAGAAGCGCTACCTAGCTATTTCCTGGTCTTTAGATTCTGATGGCAACTATGCTTTTACGCTCAGAACCTTCTTGGGGGTGTTAGCCCGACCAAGCCATCAGAAGCGCTATCTAGCTATTTCCTGGTCATGAGATCTGGATGACAACTATGCTCTTACACTCAGACCCTTCTTAGGGGTGGTAGTCCGACAAGGCTTCAGGAGCGCTACCTAGCTATTTCCTGGTCTTGAGATCTGGATGGCAACTATGCTCTTACACTCAGCTCCTTCTTAGGGGTGGTAGCCCGACCAAGGCATTCGGAGCGCTACCCAGCTATTTCCTGGTCTTTAGATCTGGATGGCAACTATGCTATTACAATCAGACCCTTTTTGTTACTGGTAGCCCGACAAGGCATCAGGAGCGCAATCTAGCTATTTCCTAATCTTGAGATCTGGATGGCAACTATGCTCTTACATAAGGAGAGCTGAAGGTGGTAGCCCGACCAAGGCATAAGGAGTGCTGTCCAGCTATTACTTGGTGTTAAGATCTGGATGGCAACTATGCTCTTAAACTCAGATCCTTCTTGGGGTTGGTAGTCCTACCAAGGCATCAAGAGGGCTATCTAGCTATTTCCTGGTCCCGAGATCTGGATGACAACTATGCTCTTACACTCAGATCCTTCTTGGGGGTGATAGCCCGACCAAGTCATCAGTATTGCTACCTATCTATTTCCTGGTCTTGAGTTCTAGATGGCAAATATGCTCATACACTCAGATCCTTCTTAGGGGTGAAAGCCCGACCAAGGCATCAGGAGGGTTATCTAGCTTTTTCCAGGTCCCGAGATCTAGTTGGCAACTATGCTCTTACACTCAGATCCTTCCAGGGGGTGGTAGCCAGACCAAGTCATCAAAAACGTTACCTAGCTGTTTCCTGGTCTTGAGATCTGGATGACAACTATGCTATTACACTCAGACCCTTCTTGGGAGTAGTAGCCCGACAAGGCATCAGGAGCGCTATCTAGCTATTTCCTGGTCTTGAGATCTGGATGGCAACTATGCTCTTACACTTAGGTCCTTCTTAGGAGGGGTAGCCCGACCAAGGCATCAGGAGCGCTACCTAGCTATTTCCTGGTCTTGAGATCTGGATGGCAACTATGCTTTTACACTCAGAACCTTCTTAAGGGTTGTAGCCCGACCAAGGCATCAGGAGCGGTATCTAGCTATTTCCTAGTCTTTAGATCTAGATGGCAACTATGCTCTTACACTCAGAACCTTCTTGAAGGTGGTAGCCCGAACAAGGCATAAGGAGCGCTGTCCAGCTATTACTTGGTCTTAAGATCTGGATGGTAACTATGCTCTTAAACTCGGATCCTTCTTGAGGTTGGTAGCCCTACCAAGGCATCAGGAGGGCTATCTAGCTATTTCCCGGTCCCGAGATCTGGATGGCAACTATGCTCTAACACTCAGATTCTTCTTGGGGGTGGTAGCCTGACCAATTCATCAGGAGCGCTAACTATCTTTTTCCTGGTCTTGAGATCTGGATGGCAACTATTATCTTACACCCAGACCCTTCTTTGGACGGATAGCCTGACAAGGCATCAGAAGCGCTATCTAGCTATTTCCTAGTCTTGAGATCTGGATGGCAACTATGCTCTTACACTCAGATCCTTCTTGGAGGTGGTACCCCGACCAAGTCATCCGGAGCGCTACCTAGCTATTTCCTGGTCTTGAGATCTGGATGACAACTATGCTATTACACTCAGACCCTTCTTGGGACAGGTAGCCCGACAAGGCATCATTAGCGGTATCTAGCTATTTCCTAGTCTTTAGATCTAGATGGCATATATGCTCTTACACTCAGAACCTTCTTGAAGGTGGTAGCCCGAACAAGGCATAAGGAGCGCTCTCCAGCTATTACTTGGTCTTAAGATCTGGATGGCAACTATGCTCTTACACTTGGATCCTTTTTGGGGTTGGTAGCCTTACCAAGGCATCAGGAGCGCTACCTATCTAGCTATTTCCCGGTCCCGAGATCTGGATGGCAACTATGCTCTTACACTCAGATCCTTCTTGGGGGTGGTAGCCTGACCAAGTCATCAGGAGTGCTACCTATCTATTTCCTGGTTTTGAGATATGGATGGCAACTATACTCTTACACTCAGACCCTTCTTGGGACTGGTAGCCCGACAAGGCATCGGAAGCGCTATCTAGCTATTTCCTAGTCTTGAGATATGGATGGCAACTATGCTCTTACACTTAGATCCTTCTTAGGGTTGGTAGCCCGACCAAGGCATCAGGAGCGCTACCTAGCTATTTCCTGGTCTTGAGATCTTTATGGAAACTATGCTATTACACTCAGACCCTTCTTGGGACTGGTAGCTCGACAAGGCATCAGGAGCGCTATCTAGCTACTTCCTAGTCTTCAGATCTGGATGGCAACTATGCTCTTACACTCAGAACCTTCTTGAAGGTGGTAGCCCGACCAAGGCATAAGGAGTGCTATCCAGCTATTACTTGGTCTTAAGATCTGGATGGCAACTATGCTCTTAAACTCAGATCCTTCTTGGGGTTGGTAGCCCTACCAAGGCATCAAGAGGGCTATCTAGCTATTTCCTGGTCCCAAGACCTGGATGGCAACTATGCTCTTACACTCAGATCCTTCATGGGGGTGGTAGCCCGACCAAATCATCAGTATTGCTACCTATCTATTTCCTGGTCTTGAGATCTGGATGGCAAATATGCTCTTACACTCAGATCCTTGTGAAAGCCCGACCAAGGCATCAGAAAAACTATCTAGCTATTTCCTAGTCTACAGATCTGGATGGCAACAATTCTCTTACACTCTGATCCTTCTTGGTGGTGGTAGCTCGACCAAGGCATCAGGAGGGCTATCTAGCTATTTCCAGGTCCCGAGATCTAGTTGGCAACTATGCTCTTACAATCAGATCCTTCTAGGGGGTGGTAGCCCGACCAAGTCATCAGAAGCGTTACCTAGATGTTTCCTGGTCTTGAGATCTGGATGACAACTATGCTATTAAACTCAGACCCTTCTTTGGAGTAGTAGCCCGACAAGGCATCAGGAGCGCTATCTAGCTATTTCCTGGTCTTGAGATCTGGATGGCAACTATGCTCTTACACTTAGGTCTTTCTTAGGAGGGGTAGCCCGACCAAGGCATCAGGAGCGCTACCTAGCTATTTCCTGGTCTTGAGATCTTGATGGCAACTATGCTTTTACACTCAGAACCTTCTTAGGGGTGGTAGCCTGACCAAGGCATCATGAGCGGTATCTAGCTATTTCCTAGTCTTTAGATCTAGATGGCAACTATGCTCTTTTACTCAGAACCTTCTTGAAGGTGGTAGCCCGAACAAGGCATAAGGAGCACTGTCCAGCTATTACTTGGTCTTAAGATCTGGATGGCAACTATGCTCTTACACTCAGATCCTTCTTAGGGGTGGTAGCCTGACCAAGTCATCAGGAGCGCTACCTATCTATTTCCTGGTCTTGAGATCTGGATGGCAACTATACTCTTACACTCAGACCCTTCTTTGGACGGGTAGCCTGACAAGGCATCAGAAGCGCTATCTAGCTATTTCCTAGTCTTGAGATCTGGATGGAAACTATGCTCTTACACTCAGATCCTTCTTGGGGTTGGTACCCTGACCAAGTCATCCGGAGCGCTACCTAGCTATTTCCTGGTCTTGAGATCTGGATGACAACTATGCTATTACACTCAGACCCTTCTTGGGACTGGTAGCCCGACAAGGCATCATGAGCGGTATCTAGCTATTTCCTAGTCTTTAGATCTAGATGGCAACTATGCTCTTACACTCAGAACCTTCTTGAAGGTGGTAGCCCGAACAAGGCATAAGGAGCGCTCTCCAGCTATTACTTGGTCTTAAGATCTGGATGGCAACTATGCTCTTACACTTGGATCCTTTTTTTGGTTGGTAGCCTTACCAAGGCATCAGGAGCGCTACCTATCTAGCTATTTCCCGGTCCCGAGATCTGGATGGCAACTATGCTCTTACACTCAGATCCTTCTTGGGGGTGGTAGCCTGACCAAGTCATCAGGAGCGCTACCTATCTATTTCCTGGTTTTGAGATATGGATGGCAACTATACTCTTACACTCAGACCCTTCTTGGGACTGGTAGCCCGACAAGGCATCGGAAGCGCTATCTAGCTATTTCCTAGTCTTGAGATCTTAATGGCAACTATGCTCTTAGACTCAGATCCTTCTTGGGGGTGGTAGCCCGATAAGGCATCAGGAGCACTATCTAGCTATTTCCTTGTCTTATGATCTGGATGACAACTATGCTATTACACTCAGACCCTTCTTAGGAGTGGTAGCCGGACAAGGCATCAGGAGCGCTATCTAGCTATTTCCTGGTCTTGAGATCTGGATGGCAACTATGCTCTTACACTTAGGTCCTTCTTAGGAGGAGTAGCCCGACCAAGGCATCAGAAGCGCTACCTAGCTATTTCCTGGTCTTGAGATCTGGATGGAAACTATGCTCTTACACTCAGATCCTTCTTAGGGTTGGTAGCCCGACCAAGGCATCAGGAGCGCTACCTAGCTATTTCCTGGTCTTGAGATCTTGATGGAAACTATGCTATTACACTCAGACCTTTCTTGGGACTGGTAGCCCGACAAGGCATCAGGAGCGCTATCTAGCTACTTCCTAGTCTTGAGATCCGGATGGCAACTATGCTCTTACACTCAGAACCTTCTTGAAGGTGGTAGCCCGACCAAGGCATAAGGAGTGCTATCCAGCTATTACTTGGTCTTAAGATCTGGATGGCAACTATGCTCTTAAACTCAGATCCTTCTAGGGGTTGGTAGCCCTACCAAGGCATCAAGAGGGCTATCTAGCTATTTCCTGGTCCCAAGACCTGGATGGCAACTATGCTCTTACACTCAGATCCTTCTTGGGGGTGGTAGCCCGACCAAATCATCAGTATTGCTACCTATCTATTTCCTGGTCTTGAGATCTGGATGGCAAATATGCTCTTACACTCAGATCCTTCTTAGGGGTGAAAGCCCGACCAAGGCATCAGAAAAACTATCTAGCTATTTCCTAGTCTACAGATCTGGATGGAAACAATTCTCTTACACTCTGATCCATCTTGGTGGTGGTAGCTCGACCAAGGCATCAGGAGGGCTATCTAGCTATTTTCAGGTCCCAATATCTAGTTGGCAACTATGCTCTTACACTCAGATCCTTCTAGGGGGTGGTAGCCCGACCAAGTCATCCGGAGCGCTACCTATCTATTTCCTGGTCTTGAGATCTGGATGACAACTATGCTATTACACTCAGACCCTTCTTGGGACTGGTAGCCCGACAAGGCATCATGAGCGGTATCTAGCTATTTCCTAGTCTTTAGATCTAGATGGCAACTATGCTCTTACACTCAGAACCTTCTTGAAGGTGGTAGCCAGAACAAGGCATAAGGAGCGCTGTCCAGCTATTACTTGGTCTTAAGATATGGATGGCAACTATGCTCTTACACTCGGATCCTTCTTGGGGTGGTAGCCCTACCAAGGCATCAGGAGCGCTACCTATCTAGCTATTTCCCGGTCCCGAGATCTGGATGGCAACTATGCTCTTACACTCAGATCCTTCTTGGGGGTGGTACCCCGACCAAGTCATCCGGAGCGCTACCTATCTATTTCCTGGTCTTGAGATCTGGATGACAACTATGCTATTACACTCAGACCCTTCTTGGGACTGGTAGCCCGACAAGGCATCATGAGCGGTATCTAGCTATTTCCTAGTCTTTAGATCTAGATGGCAACTATGCTCTTACACTCAGAACCTTCTTGAAGGTGGTAGCCAGAACAAGGCATAAGGAGCGCTGTCCAGCTATTACTTGGTCTTAAGATATGGATGGCAACTATGCTCTTACACTCGGATCCTTCTTGGGGTTGGTAGCCCTACCAAGGCATCAGGAGCGCTACCTATCTAGTTATTTCCCAGTCCCGAGATCTGGATGGCAACTATGCTCTTACACTCAGATCCTTCTTGGGGGTGGTAGCCTGACCAAGTCATCAGGAGCGCTACCTATCTATTTCCTGGTTTTGAGATCTGGATGGCAACTATACTCTTACACTCAGACCCTTCTTGGGACTGGTAGCCCGACAAGGCATCAGAAGCGCTATCTAGCTATTTCCTAGTCTTGAGATCTGGATGGCAACTATGCTCTTACACTCAGATTCTTCTTAGGGGTGGTAGCCCGACAAGGCATCAGGAGCACTATCTAGCTATTTCCTTGTCTTATGATCTGGATGACAACTATGCTATTACACACAGACACTTTTTAGGAGTGGTAGCCCGACAAGGCATCAGGAGCGCTATCTAGCTATTTCCTGGTCTTGAGATCTGGATGGCAACTATGCTCTTACACTTAGGCCCTTCTTAGGAGGAGTAGCCCGACCAAGGCATCAGAAGCGCTACCTAGCTATTTCCTGGTCTTTAGATTCTGATGGCAACTATGCTTTTACGCTCAGAACCTTCTTGGGGGTGTTAGCCCGACCAAGCCATCAGAAGCGCTATCTAGCTATTTCCTGGTCTTGAGATCTGGATGACAACTATGCTCTTACACTCAGACCCTTCTTAGGGGTGGTAGTCCGACAAGGCTTCAGGAGCGCTACCTAGCTATTTCCTGGTCTTGAGATCTGGATGGCAACTATGCTCTTACACTCAGCTCCTTCTTAGGGGTGGTAGCCCGACCAAGGCATTCGGAGCGCTACCCAGCTATTTCCTGGTCTTTAGATCTGGATGGCAACTATGCTATTACAATCAGACCCTTTTTGTTACTGGTAGCCCGACAAGGCATCAGGAGCGCAATCTAGCTATTTCCTAATCTTGAGATCTGGATGGCAACTATGCTCTTACATAAGGAGAGCTGAAGGTGGTAGCCCGACCAAGGCATAAGGAGTGCTGTCCAGCTATTACTTGGTGTTAAGATCTGGATGGCAACTATGCTCTTAAACTCAGATCCTTCTTGGGGTTGGTAGTCCTACCAAGGCATCAAGAGGGCTATCTAGCTATTTCCTGGTCCCGAGATCTGGATGACAACTATGCTCTTACACTCAGATCCTTCTTGGGGGTGGTAGCCCGACCAAATCATCAGTATTGCTACCTATCTATTTCCTGGTCTTGAGATCTGGATGGCAAATATGCTCTTACACTCAGATCCTTCTTAGGGGTGAAAGCCCGACCAAGGCATCAGAAAAACTATCTAGCTATTTCCTAGTCTACAGATCTGGATGGAAACAATTCTCTTACACTCTGATCCATCTTGGTGGTGGTAGCTCGACCAAGGCATCAGGAGGGCTATCTAGCTATTTCCAGGTCCCAATATCTAGTTGGCAACTATGCTCTTACACTCAGATCCTTCTAGGGGGTGGTAGCCCGACCAAGTCATCCGGAGCGCTACCTATCTATTTCCTGGTCTTGAGATCTGGATGACAACTATGCTATTACACTCAGACCCTTCTTAGGAGTGGTAGCCGGACAAGGCATCAGGAGCGCTATCTAGCTATTTCCTGGTCTTGAGATCTGGATGGCAATTATGCTCTTACACTTAGGTCCTTCTTAGGAGGAGTAGCCCGACCAAGGCATCAGAAGCGCTACCTAGCTATTTCCTGGTCTTGAGATCTGGATGGAAACTATGCTCTTACACTCAGATCCTTCTTAGGGTTGGTAGCCCGACCAAGGCATCAAGAGCGCTACCTAGCTATTTCCTGGTCTTGAGATCTTGATGGAAACTATGCTATTACACTCAGACCTTTCTTGGGACTGGTAGCCCGACAAGGCATCAGGAGCGCTATCTAGCTACTTCCTAGTCTTGAGATCCGGATGGCAACTATGCTCTTACACTCAGAACCTTCTTGAAGGTGGTAGCCCGACCAAGGCATAAGGAGTGCTATCCAGCTATTACTTGGTCTTAAGATCTGGATGGCAACTATGCTCTTAAACTCAGATCCTTCTAGGGGTTGGTAGCCCTACCAAGGCATCAAGAGGGCTATCTAGCTATTTCCTGGTCCCAAGACCTGGATGGCAACTATGCTCTTACACTCAGATCCTTCTTGGGGGTGGTAGCCCGACCAAATCATCAGTATTGCTACCTATCTATTTCCTGGTCTTGAGATCTGGATGGCAAATATGCTCTTACACTCAGATCCTTCTTAGGGGTGAAAGCCCGACCAAGGCATCAGAAAAACTATCTAGCTATTTCCTAGTCTACAGATCTGGATGGAAACAATTCTCTTACACTCTGATCCATCTTGGTGGTGGTAGCTCGACCAAGGCATCAGGAGGGCTATCTAGCTATTTCCAGGTCCCAATATCTAGTTGGCAACTATGCTCTTACACTCAGATCCTTCTAGGGGGTGGTAGCCCGACCAAGTCATCAGAAGCGTTACCTAGCTGTTTCCTGGTCTTGAGATCTGGATGACAACTATGCTATTACACTCAGACCCTTCTTGGGAGTAGTAGCCCGACAAGGCATCAGGAGCGCTATCTAGCTATTTCCTGGTCTTGAGATCTGGATGGCAACTATGCTCTTACACTTAGGTCTTTCTTAGGAGGGGTAGCCCGACCAAGGCATCAGGAGCGCTACCTAGCTATTTCCTGGTCTTGAGATCTTGATGGCAACTATGCTTTTACACTCAGAACCTTCTTAAGGGTGGTAGCCTGACCAAGGCATCAGGAGCGGTATCTAGCTATTTCCTAGTCTTTAGATCTAGATGGCAACTATGCTCTTTTACTCAGAACCTTCTTGAAGGTGGTAGCCCGAACAAGGCATAAGGGGCACTGTCCAGCTATTACTTGGTCTTAAGATCTGGATGGCAACTATGCTCTTACACTCTGATCCTTCTTGGGGGTAGTAGCCTGACCAAGTCATCAGGAGCGCTACCTATCTATTTCCTGGTCTTGAGATCTGGATGGCAACTATACTCTTACACTCAGACCCTTCTTTGGACGGGTAGCCTGACAAGGCATCAGAAGCGCTATCTAGCTATTTCCTAGTCTTGAGATCTGGATGGAAACTATGCTCTTACACTCAGATCCTTCTTGGGGTTGGTACCCTGACCAAGTCATCCGGAGCGCTACCTAGCTATTTCCTGGGTTTGAGATCTGGATGACAACTGTTCTATTACACTCAGACCCTTCTTGGGACTGGTAGCCCGACAAGGCATCATGAGCGGTATCTAGCTATTTCCTAGTCTTTAGATCTAGATGGAAACTATGCTCTTACACTCAGAACCATCTTGAAGGTGGTAGCCCGAACAAGGCATATGGAGCGCTGTCCAGCTATTACTTGGTCTTAAGATTTGGATGGCAACTATGCTCATACACTCGGATCCTTCTTGGGGTTGGTAGCCCTACCAAGGCATCAGGAGCGCTATCTATCTAGCTATTTCCCGGTCCCGAGATCCGGATGGCAACTATGATCTTACACTCAGATCCTTCTTGGGGGTTGTAGCCTGACCAAGTCATCAGGAGCGCTACCTATCTATTTCCTTGTTTTGAGATTTGGATGGCCACTATACTCTTACACTCAGACCCTTCTTGTTACTGGTAGCCCGACAAGGCATCAGAAGCGCTATCTAGCTATTTCCTAGTCTTGAGATCTGGATGGCAACTATGCTCTTACACTCAGATCCTTCTTGGGGGTGGTAGCCCGACAAGGCATCAGGAGCACTATCTAGCTATTTCCTTGTCTTATGATCTAGATGACAACTATGCTATTACACACAGACACTTTTTAGGAGTGGTAGCCCGATAAGGCATCAGGAGCACTATCTAGCTATTTCCTGGTCTTGAGATCTGGATGGCAACTATGCTATTACACTCAGACCCTTCTTGGGACTGGTAGCCCGACAAGGCATCGTGAGCGGTATCTAGCTATTTCCTAGTCTTTAGATCTAGATGGCAACTATGCTCTTACACTCAGAACCTTCTTGAAGGTGGTAGCCCGAACAAGGCATAAGGAGCGCTGTCCAGCTATTACTTGGTCTTAAGATCTGGATGGCAACTATGCTCTTACACTCGGATCCTTCTTGGGGTTGGTAGCCCTACCAAGGCATCAGGAGCGCTACCTATCTAGCTATTTCCCGGTCCCGAGATCTGGATGGCAACTATGCTCTTACACTCAGATCCTTCTTGGGGGTTGTAGCCTGACCAAGTCATCAGGAGCGCTACCTATCTATTTCCTTGTTTTGAGATCTGGATGGCAACTATACTCTTACACTCAGACCCTTCTTGTTACTGGTAGCCCGACCAAGGCATCAGAAGCGCTATCTAGCTATTTCCTGTCTTGAGATCTGGATGACAACTATGCTTTTACACTCAGATCCTTCTTGGGGGTTGTAGCCTGACCAAGTCATCAGGAGCGCTACCTATCTATTTCCTTGTTTTGAGATCTGGATGGCAACTATACTCTTACACTCAGACCCTTCTTGTTACTGGTAGCCCGACAAGGCATCAGAAGCGCTATCTAGCTATTTTCTAGTCTTAAGATCTGGATGGCAACTATGCTCTTACACTCAGATCCTTCTTGGGGGTGGTAGCCCGACAAGGCATCAGGAGCACTATCTAGCTATTTCCTTGTCTTATGATCTGGATGACAACTATGCTATTACACACAGACACTTTTTAGGAGTGGTAGCCCGACAAGGCTAAAGGAGCGCTATCTAGCTATTTCCTGGTCTTGAGATCTGGATGGCAACTATGCTATTACACTCAGACCCTTCTTGGGACTGGTAGCCAGACAAGGCATCATGAGCGGTATCTAGCTATTTCCTAGTCTTTAGATCTAGATGGCAACTATGCTCTTACACTCAGAACCTTCTTGAAGGTGGTAGCCCGAACAAGGCATAAGGAGCGTTGTCCAGCTATTACTTGGTCTTAAGATCTGGATGGCAACTATGCTCTTACACTCGGATCCTTCTTGGGGTTGGTAGCCCTACCAAGGCATCAGGAGCGCTACCTATCTAGCTATTTCCCGGTCCCGAGATCTGGATGGCAACTATGCTCTTACACTCAGATCCTTCTTGGGGGTTGTAGCCTGACCAAGTCATCAGGAGCGCTACCTATCTATTTCCTTGTTTTGAGATCTGGATGGCAACTATACTCTTACACTCAGACCCTTCTTGTTACTGGTAGCCCGACCAAGGCATCAGAAGCGCTATCTAGCTATTTCCTGTCTTGAGATCTGGATGACAACTATGCTTTTACACTCAGATCCTTCTTGGGGGTTGTAGCCTGACCAAGTCATCAGGAGCGCTACCTATCTATTTCCTTGTTTTGAGATCTGGATGGCAACTATACTCTTACACTCAGACCCTTCTTGTTACTGGTAGCCCGACAAGGCATCAGAAGCGCTATCTAGCTATTTTCTAGTCTTAAGATCTGGATGGCAACTATGCTCTTACACTCAGATCCTTCTTGGGGGTGGTAGCCCGACAAGGCATCAGGAGCACTATCTAGCTATTTCCTTGTCTTATGATCTGGATGACAACTATGCTATTACACACAGACACTTTTTAGGAGTGGTAGCCCGACAAGGCTAAAGGAGCGCTATCTAGCTATTTCCTGGTCTTGAGATCTGGATGGCAACTATGCTATTACACTCAGACCCTTCTTGGGACTGGTAGCCAGACAAGGCATCATGAGCGGTATCTAGCTATTTCCTAGTCTTTAGATCTAGATGGCAACTATGCTCTTACACTCAGAACCTTCTTGAAGGTGGTAGCCCGAACAAGGCATAAGGAGCGTTGTCCAGCTATTACTTGGTCTTAAGATCTGGATGGCAACTATGCTCTTACACTCGGATCCTTCTTGGGGTTGGTAGCCCTACCAAGGCATCAGGAGCGCTACCTATCTAGCTATTTCCCGGTCCCGAGATCTGGATGGCAACTATGCTCTTACACTCAGATCCTTCTTGGGGGTTGTAGCCTGACCAAGTCATCAGGAGCGCTACCTATCTATTTCCTTGTTTTGAGATCTGGATGGCAACTATACTCTTACACTCAGACCCTTCTTGTTATTGGTAGCCTGACAAGGCATTAGAAGCGCTATCTAGCTATTTCCTAGTCTTGAGATCTGGATGGCAACTATGCTCTTACACTCAGATCCTTCTTGGGGGTGGTAGCCCGACAAGGCATCAGGAGCACTATCTAGCTATTTCCTTGTCTTATGATCTAGATGACAACTATGCTATTACACACAGACACTTTTTAGGAGTGGTAGCCCGACAAGGCATCAGGAGCGCTATCTAGCTATTTCCTGGTCTTGATATCTGGATGGCAACTATGCTCTTACACTTAGGTCCTTCTTAGGAGGAGTAGCCCGAACAAGGCATCAGAAGTGCTACCTAGCTATTTCCTGGTCTTGAGATATGGATGGCAACTATGCTCTTACACTCAGATCCTTCTTAGGGTTGGTAGCCCGAGCAAGGCATCAGAAGCGCTACCTAGCTATTTCCTGGTCTTGAGATCTTGATGGAAACTATGCTATTACACTTAGACCCTTCTTGGGACTGGTAACCCGACAACGCATCAGGAGCGCTATCTAGCTACTTCCTAGTCTTGAGATCTGGATGGCAACTGTGTTGTTACACTCAGAACCTTCTTGAAGGTGGTAGCCCGACCAAGGCATAAGGAGTGCTGTCCAGCTATTACTTGGTCTTAAGATCTGGATGGCAACTATGCTCTTAAACTCAGATCCTTCTTGGGGTTGGTAGCCCTACCAAGGCATCAAGAGGGCTATCTAGCTATTTCCTGGTCCCGAGACCTGGATGGCAACTATGCTCTTACACTCAGATCCTTCTTAGGGGTGGTAGCCCGACCAAGTCATCAGTATTGCTACCTATCTATTTCCTGGTCTTGAGATCTGGATGGCAAATATGCTCTTACACTCAGACTCTTCTTGGGACTGGTAGCCCGACAAGGCATCAGAAAAACTATCTAGCTATTTCCTAATCTATAGATCTGGATGGCAACAATGCTCTTACACTCTGATCCATCTTGGTGGTGGTAGCTCGACCAAGGCATCAGGAGGGCTATCGAGCTATTTCCAGGTCCCGAGATCTAGTTGGCAACTATGCTCTTACACTCAGATTCTTCTAGGGGGTGGTAGCCCGACCAAGTCATCAGAAGCGTTACCTAGCTGTTTCCTGGTCTTGAGATCTGGATGACAACTATGCTATTACACTCAGACCCTTCTTGGGAGTAGTAGCCCTACAAGGCATCAGGAGCGCTATCTAGCTATTTCCTGGTTTTGAGATCTGGATGGCAACTATGCTCTTACACTTAGGTCCTTCTTAGGAGGGGTAGCCCGACCAAGGCATCAGGAGCGCTACCTATCTATTTCCTGGTCTTGAGATCTGGATGGCAACTATGCTTTTACACTCAGAACCTTCTGAAGGGTGGTAGCCCGACCAAGGCATCAGGAGCGGTATCTAGCTATTTCCTAGTCTTGAGATCTGGATGGCAACTATGCTCTTACACTCAGAACCTTCTTGAAGGTGGTAGCCCGACCAAGGCATAAGGAGTGCATTCCAGCTATTACTTGGTCTTAAGATCTGGATGGCAACTATGCTCTTAAACTCAGATCCTTCTTGGGGTTGGTAGCCCTACCAAGGCATCAAGAGGGCTATCTAGCTATTTCCTGGTCCCGAGACCTGGATGGCAACTATGCTCTTACACTCAGATCCTTCTTAGGGGTGGTAGCCCGATCAAGTCATCAGTATTGCTACCTATCTATTTCCTGGTCTTGAGATCTGGATGGCAAATATGCTCTTACACTCAGATCCTTCTTAGGGGTTAAAGCCCGACCAAGGCATCAGAAAAACTATCTAGCTATTTCCTAGTCTACAGATCTGGATGGCAACAATTCTCTTACACTATGATCCATCTTGGTGGTGGTAGCTCGACGAAGGCATCAGGAGGACTATCGAGCTATTTCCAGGTCCCGAGATCTAGTTGGCAACTATGCTCTTACACTCAGATCCTTCTAGGTGGTGGTAGCCCGACCAAGTCATCAGAAGCGTTACCTAGCTGTTTCTTGGTCTTGAGATCTGGATTACAACTATGCTATTACACTCAGACCCTTCTTGGGAGTAGTAGCCCTACAAGGCATCAGGAGCGCTATCTAGCTATTTCCTGGTCTTGAGATCTGGATGGCAACTATGCTCTTACACTTAGGTCTTTCTTAGGAGGGGTAGCCAGACCAAGGCATCAGGAGCGCTACCTAGCTATTTCCTGGTCTTGAGATCTGGATGGCAACTATGCTTTTACACTCAGAAACTTCTTAAGGGTGGTAGCCTGACCAAGTCATCAGGAGCGGTATCTAGCTATTTCCTAGTCTTTAGATCTAGATGGCAACTATGCTCTTACACTCAGAACCTTCTTGAAGGTGGTAGCCCGAACAAGGCATAAGGAGCGCTGTCCAGCTATTACTTGGTCTTAAGATCTGGATGGCAACTATGCTCTTACACTCGGATCCTTCTTGGGGTTGGTAGCCCTACCAAGGCATCAGGAGCCCTACCTATCTAGCTATTTCCCAGTCCCGAGATCTGGATGGCAACTATGCTCTTACACTCAGATCCTTCTTGGGGGTGGTATCCAGACCAAGTCATTAGGAGCGCTACCTATCTATTTCCTGGTTTTAAGATCTGGATGGCAACTATACTCTTACACTCAGACCCTTCTTGGGACTGGTAGCCCGACAAGGCATCGGAAGCGCTATCTAGCTATTTCCTAGTCTTGAGATCTGGATGGCAACTATGCTCTTACACTCAGATCCTCCTTGGGGGTGGTAGCCCGACAAGGCATCAGGAGCACTATCTAGCTATTTCCTTGTCTTATGATCTGGATGACAACTATGCTATTACACTCAGACCCTTCTTAGGAGTGGTAGCCCAACAAGGCATCAGGAGCACTATCTATCTATTTCCTGGTCTTGAGATCTGGATGGCAAATATGCTCTTACACTTAGGTCCTTCTTAGGAGGGGTAGCTCGACCAAGGCATCAGGAGCGCTATCTAGCTATTTTTTGGTCTTGAGATCTGGATGGCAACTATGCTCTTACACTTAGGTCCTTCTTAGGAGGGGTAGCCCGACCAAGGCATCAAGAGCGCTACCTAGCTATTTCCTTGTCTTGAGATCTGGATGGCAACTATGCTTTTACACTCAGAACCTTCTTAAGGGTGGTAGCCCGACCAAGGCATCAGGAGCGGTATCTAGCTATTTCCTAGTCTTGAGATCTGGATGGCAACTATGCTCTTACACTCAGAACCTTCTTGAAGGTGGTAGCCCGACCAAGGCATAAGGAGTGCTGTCCAGCAATTACTTGGTCTTAAGATCTGGATGGCAACTATGCTCTTAAACTCAGATCCTTCTTGAGGTTGGTAGCCCTACCAAGGCATCAAGAGGGCTATCTAGCTATTTCCTGGTCCCGAGACCTGGATGGCAACTATGCTCTTACACTCAGATCCTTCTTAGGGGTGGTAGCCCGATCAAGTCATCAGTATTGCTACCTATCAATTTCCTGGTCTTGAGATCTGGATGGCAAATATGCTCTTACACTCAGATCCTTCTTAGGGGTTAAAGCCCGACCAAGGCATCAGAAAAACTATCTAGCTATTTCCTAGTCTACAGATCTGGATGGCAACAATTCTCTTACACTATGATCCATCTTGGTGGTGGTAGCTCGACGAAGGCATCAGGAGGGCTATCGAGCTATTTCCAGGTCCCGAGATCTAGTTGGCAACTATGCTCTTACACTCAGATCCTTCTAGGTGGTGGTAGCCCGACCAAGTCATCAGAAGCGTTACCTAGCTGTTTCCTGGTCTTGAGATCTGGATTACAACTATGCTATTACACTCAGACCCTTCTTGGGAGTAGTAGCCCTACAAGGCATCAGGAGCGCTATCTAGCTATTTCCTGGTCTTGAGATCTGGATGGCAACTATTCTCTTACACTTAGGTCCTTCTTAGGAGGGGTAGCCCGACCAAGGCATCAGGAGCGCTACCTAGCTATTTCCTGGTCTTGAGATCTGGATGGCAACTATGCTTTTACACTTAGAACCTTCTTAAGGGTGGTAGCCCGACCAAGTCGTCAGGAGCGGTATCTAGCTATTTCCTAGTCTTTAGATCTAGATGGCAACTATGCTCTTACACTCAGAACCTTCTTGAAGGTGGTAGCCCGAACAAGGCATAAGGAGCGCTGTCCAGCTATTACTTGGTCTTAAGATCTGGATGGCAACTATGCTCTTACACTCGGATCCTTCTTGGGGTTGGTAGCCCTACCAAGGCATCAGGAGCCCTACCTATCTAGCTATTTCCCAGTCCCGAGATCTGGATGGCAACTATGCTCTTACACTCAGATCCTTCTTGGGGGTGGTATCCAGACCAAGTCATTAGGAGCGCTACCTATCTATTTCCTGGTTTTGAGATCTGGATGGCAACTATACTCTTACACTCAGACCCTTCTTGGGACTGGTAGCCCGACAAGGCATCGGAAGCGCTATCTAGCTATTTCCTAGTCTTGAGATCTGGATGGCAACTATGCTCTTACACTCAGATCCTCCTAGAAGGTGGTAGCCCGACAAGGCATCAGGAGCACTATCTAGCTATTTCCTTGTCTTATGATCTGGATGACAACTATGCTATTACACTCAGACCCTTCTTAGGAGTGGTAGCCCAACAAGGCATCAGGAGCACTATCTATCTATTTCCTGGTCTTGAGATCTGGATGGCAAATATGCTCTTACACTTAGGTCCTTCTTAGGAGGGGTAGCTCGACCAAGGCATCAGGAGCGCTATCTAGCTATTTTTTGGTCTTGAGATCTGGATGGCAACTATGCTCTTACACTTAGGTCCTTCTTAGGAGGGGTAGCCCGACCAAGGCATCAAGAGCGCTACCTAGCTATTTCCTGGTCTTGAGATCTGGATGGCAACTATGCTTTTACACTCAGAACCTTCTTAAGGGTGGTAGCCCGACCAAGGCATCAGGAGCGGTATCTAGCTATTTCCTAGTCTTGAGATCTGGATGGCAACTATGCTCTTACACTCAGAACCTTCTTGAAGGTGGTAGCCCGACCAAGGCATAAAGAGTGCTGTCCAGCTATTACTTGGTCTTAAGATCTAGATGGCAACTATGCTCTTAAACTCAGATCCTTCTTGGGGTTGGTAGCCCTACCAAAGCATCAAGAGGGCTATCTAGCTATTTCCTGGTCCCGAGACCTGGATGGCAACTATGCTCTTACACTCAGATCCTTCTTAGGGGTGGTAGCCCGACCAAGTCATCAGTATTGCTACCTATCTATTTCCTGGTCTTGAGATCTGGATTGCAAATATGCTCTTACACTCAGATCCTTCTTAGGGGTGAAAGCCCGATTAAGGCATCAGAAAAACTATCTAGCTATTTCCTAGTCTACAGATCTGGATGGCAACAATTCTCTTACACTCTGATCCATCTTGGTGGTGGTAGCTCGACCAAGGCATCAGGAGGGCTATCGAGCTATTTCCAGGTCCCGAGATCTAGTTGGCAACTATGCTCTTACACTCAGATCCTTCTAGGGGGTGGTAGCCCGACCAAGTCATCAGAAGCGTTACCTAGCTGCTTCCTGGTCTTGAGATCTGGATGACAACTATGCTATTACACTCAGACCCTTCTTAGGAATAGTAGCCCTACAAGGCATCAGGAGTGCTATCTAGCTATTTCCTGGTCTTGAGATCTGGATGGCAACGATGCTCTTACACTTAGGTCCTTCTTAGGAGGGGTAGCCCGACCAAGGCATCAGGAGCGCTACCTAGCTATTTCTTGGTCTTGAGATCTGGATGGCAACTATGCTTTTAAAACTCAGAACCTTCTTAAGGGTGGTAGCCCGACCAAGGCATCAGGAGCGGTATCTAGCTATTTCCTAGTCTTTAGATCTAGATGGCAACTATGCTCTTACACTCAGAACCTTCTTGAAGGTGGTAGCCCGAACAAGGCATAAGCAGCGCTGTCCAGCTATTACTTGGTCTTAAGATCTGGATGGCAACTATGCTCTTACACTCGGATCCTTCTTGAGGTTTCTAGCCCTACCAAGGCATCAGGAGGGCTATCTAGCTATTTCCCTGTCCCGAGATCTGGATGGCAACTATGCTCTTACACTCAGATCCTTCTTGGGGGTGGTAGCCTGACCAAGTCATCAGGAGCGCTACCTATCTATTTCCTGGTCTTAAGATCTGGATGGCAACTATACTCTTAAACTCAGACCCTTCTTGGGACTGGTAGCCCGACAAGGCATCAGAAGCGCTATCTAGCTATTTCCTATTCTTGAGATCTGGATGGCAACTATGCTCTTACACTCAGATCCTTCTTGGGGGTGGTACCCCGACCAAGTCATCCGGAGCGCTACCTAGCTATTTCCTGGTCTTGAGATCTGGATGACAACTATGCTATTACACTCAGACCTTTCTTGGGACTGGTAGCCCGACAAGGTATCATGAGCGGTATCTAGCTATTTCCTACTCTTTAGATCTAGATGGAAACTATGCTCTTACACTCAGAACCTTCTTGAAGGTGGTAGCCCGAACAAGGCATATGGAGCGCTGTCCAGCTATTACTTGGTCTTAAGATCTGGATGGCAACTATGCTCTTACACTCGGATCCTTCTTGGGGTTAGTAGCCCTACCAAGGCATCAGGAGCGCTACCTATCTAGCTATTTCCCGGTCCCGAGATCTGGATGGCAACTATGCTCTTACACTCAGATCCTTCTTGGGGGTGGTAGCCTGACTAAGTCATTAGGAGCGCTACCTATCTATTTCCTGGTTTTGAGATCTGGATGGCAACTATACTCTTACACTCAGACCCTTCTTGGGACTGGTAGCCCGACAAGGCATCAGAAGCGCTATCTAGCTATTTCCTAGTCTTGAGATCTGGATGGCAACTATGCTCTTACACTCAGATCCTCCTTGGGGGTGGTAGCCCGACAAGGCATCAGGAGCACTATCTAGCTATTTCCTTGTCTTATGATCTGGATGACAACTATGCTATTACACTCAGACCCTTCTTAGGAGTGGTAGCCCAACAAGGCATCAGGAGCACTATCTATCTATTTCCTGGTCTTGAGATCTGGATGGCAAATATGCTCTTACACTTAGGTCCTTCTTAGGAGGGGTAGCTCGACCAAGGCATCAGGAGCGCTATCTAGCTATTTTTTGGTCTTGAGATCTGGATGGCAACTATGCTCTTACACTTAGGTCCTTCTTAGGAGGGGTAGCCCGACCAAGGCATCAAGAGCGCTACCTAGCTATTTCCTGGTCTTGAGATCTGGATGGCAACTATGCTTTTACACTCAGAACCTTCTTAAGGGTGGTAGCCCGACCAAGGCATCAGGAGCGGTATCTAGCTATTTCCTAGTCTTGAGATCTGGATGGCAACTATGCTCTTACACTCAGAACCTTCTTGAAGGTGGTAGCCCGACCAAGGCATAAGGAGTGCTGTCCAGCTATTACTTGGTCTTAAGATCTAGATGGCAACTATGCTCTTAAACTCAGATCCTTCTTGGGGTTGGTAGCCCTACCAAAGCATCAAGAGGGCTATCTAGCTATTTCCTGGTCCCGAGACCTGGATGGCAACTATGCTCTTACACTCAGATCCTTCTTAGGGGTGGTAGCCCGACCAAGTCATCAGTATTGCTACCTATCTATTTCCTGGTCTTGAGATCTGGATTGCAAATATGCTCTTACACTCAGATCCTTCTTAGGGGTGAAAGCCCGATTAAGGCATCAGAAAAACTATCTAGCTATTTCCTAGTCTACAGATCTGGATGGCAACAATTCTCTTACACTCTGATCCATCTTGGTGGTGGTAGCTCGACCAAGGCATCAGGAGGGCTATCGAGCTATTTCCAGGTCCCGAGATCTAGTTGGCAACTATGCTCTTACACTCAGATCCTTCTAGGTGGTGGTAGCCCGACCAAGTCATCAGAAGCGTTACCTAGCTGTTTCCTGGTCTTGAGATCTGGATTACAACTATGCTATTACACTCAGACCCTTCTTGGGAGTAGTAGCCCTACAAGGCATCAGGAGCGCTATCTAGCTATTTCCTGGTCTTGAGATCTGGATGGCAACTATTCTCTTACACTTAGGTCCTTCTTAGGAGGGGTAGCCCGACCAAGGCATCAGGAGCGCTACCTAGCTATTTCCTGGTCTTGAGATCTGGATGGCAACTATGCTTTTACACTTAGAACCTTCTTAAGGGTGGTAGCCCGACCAAGTCATCAGGAGCGGTATCTAGCTATTTCCTAGTCTTTAGATCTAGATGGCAACTATGCTCTTACACTCAGAACCTTCCTGAAGGTGGTAGCCCGAACAAGGCATAAGGAGCGCTGTCCAGCTATTACTTGGTCTTAAGATCTGGATGGCAACTATGCTCTTACACTCGGATCCTTCTTGGGGTTGGTAGCCCTACCAAGGCATCAGGAGCCCTACCTATCTAGCTATTTCCCAGTCCCGAGATCTGGATGGCAACTATGCTCTTACACTCAGATCCTTCTTGGGGGTGGTATCCAGACCAAGTCATTAGGAGCGCTACCTATCTATTTCCTGGTTTTGAGATCTGGATGGCAACTATACTCTTACACTCAGACCCTTCTTGGGACTGGTAGCCCGACAAGGCATCGGAAGCGCTATCTAGCTATTTCCTAGTCTTGAGATCTGGATGGCAACTATGCTCTTACACTCAGATCCTCCTTGGGGGTGGTAGCCCGACAAGGCATCAGGAGCACTATCTAGCTATTTCCTTGTCTTATGATCTGGATGACAACTATGCTATTACACTCAGACCCTTCTTAGGAGTGGTAGCCCAACAAGGCATCAGGAGCACTATCTATCTATTTCCTGGTCTTGAGATCTGGATGGCAAATATGCTCTTACACTTAGGTCCTTCTTAGGAGGGGTAGCTCGACCAAGGCATCAGGAGCGCTATCTAGCTATTTTTTGGTCTTGAGATCTGGATGGCAACTATGCTCTTACACTTAGGTCCTTCTTAGGAGGGGTAGCCCGACCAAGGCATCAAGAGCGCTACCTAGCTATTTCCTGGTCTTGAGATCTGGATGGCAACTATGCTTTTACACTCAGAACCTTCTTAAGGGTGGTAGCCCGACCAAGGCATCAGGAGCGGTATCTAGCTATTTCCTAGTCTTGAGATCTGGATGGCAACTATGCTCTTACACTCAGAACCTTCTTGAAGGTGGTAGCCAGACCAAGGCATAAGGAGTGCTGTCCAGCTATTACTTGGTCTTAAGATCTAGATGGCAACTATGCTCTTAAACTCAGATCCTTCTTGGGGTTGGTAGCCCTACCAAAGCATCAAGAGGGCTATCTAGCTATTTCCTGGTCCCGAGACCTGGATGGCAACTATGCTCTTACACTCAGATCCTTCTTAGGGGTGGTAGCCCGACCAAGTCATCAGTATTGCTACCTATCTATTTCCTGGTCTTGAGATCTGGATTGCAAATATGCTCTTACACTCAGATCCTTCTTAGGGGTGAAAGCCCGATTAAGGCATCAGAAAAACTATCTAGCTATTTCCTAGTCTACAGATCTGGATGGCAACAATTCTCTTACACTCTGATCCATCTTGGTGGTGGTAGCTCGACCAAGGCATCAGGAGGGCTATCGAGCTATTTCCAGGTCCCGAGATCTAGTTGGCAACTATGCTCTTACACTCAGATCCTTCTAGGGGGTGGTAGCCCGACAAAGTCATCAGAAGCGTTACCTAGCTGCTTCCTGGTCTTGAGATCTGGATGACAACTATGCTATTACACTCAGACCCTTCTTGGGAATAGTAGCCCTACAAGGCATCAGGAGTGCTATCTAGCTATTTCCTGGTCTTGAGATCTGGATGGCAACGATGCTCTTACACTTAGGTCCTTCTTAGGAGGGGTAGCCCGACCAAGGCATCAGGAGCGCTACCTAGCTATTTCTTGGTCTTGAGATCTGGATGGCAACTATGCTTTTAAAACTCAGAACCTTCTTAAGGGTGGTAGCCCGACCAAGGCATCAGGAGCGGTATCTAGCTATTTCCTAGTCTTTAGATCTAGATGGCAACTATGCTCTTACACTCAGAACCTTCTTGAAGGTGGTAGCCCGAACAAGGCATAAGCAGCGCTGTCCAGCTATTACTTGGTCTTAAGATCTGGATGGCAACTATGCTCTTACACTCGGATTCTTCTTGAGGTTTCTAGCCCTACCAAGGCATCAGGAGGGCTATCTAGCTATTTCCCTGTCCCGAGATCTGGATGGCAACTATGCTCTTACACTCAGATCCTTCTTGGGGGTGGTAGCCTGACCAAGTCATCAGGAGCGCTACCTATCTATTTCCTGGTCTTAAGATCTGGATGGCAACTATACTCTTAAACTCAGACCCTTCTTGGGACTGGTAGCCCGACAAGGCATCAGAAGTGCTATCTAGCTATTTCCTATTCTTGAGATCTGGATGGCAACTATGCTCTTACACTCAGATCCTTCTTGGGGGTGGTACCCCGACCAAGTCATCCGGAGCGCTACCTAGCTATTTCCTGGTCTTGAGATCTGGATGACAACTATGCTATTACACTCAGACCTTTCTTGGGACTGGTAGCCCGACAAGGTATCATGAGCGGTATCTAGCTATTTCCTAGTCTTTAGATCTAGATGGAAACTATGCTCTTACACTCAGAACCTTCTTGAAGGTGGTAGCCCGAACAAGGCATATGGAGCGCTGTCCAGCTATTACTTGGTCTTAAGATCTGGATGGCAACTATGCTCTTACACTCGGATCCTTCTTGGGGTTAGTAGCCCTACCAAGGCATCAGGAGCGCTACCTATCTAGCTATTTCCCGGTCCCGAGATCTGGATGGCAACTATGCTCTTACACTCAGATCCTTCTTGGGGGTGGTAGCCTGACTAAGTCATTAGGAGCGCTACCTATCTATTTCCTGGTTTTGAGATCTGGATGGCAACTATACTCTTACACTCAGACCCTTCTTGGGACTGGTAGCCCGACAAGGCATCAGAAGCGCTATCTAGCTATTTCCTAGTCTTGAGATCTGGATGGCAACTATGCTCTTACACTCGGATCCTTCATGGGGGTGGTAGCCCGACAAGGCATCAGGAGCACTATCTAGCTATTTCCTTGTCTTATGATCTGGATGACAACTATGCTATTACACTCAGACCCTTCTTAGGAGTGGTAGCCCGACAAGGCATCACGAGCACTATCTAGCTATTTCCTGGTATTGAGATCTGGATGGCAACTGTGCTCTTACACTTAGGTCCTTCTTAGGAGGAGTAGCCCGACCAAGGCATCAGAAGCGCTACCTAGCTATTTCCTGGTCTTGAGATCTGGATGGCAAATATGCTCTTACACTCAGATCCTTCTTAGGGTTGGTAGCCTGACCAAGGCATCAGGAGCGCTACCTAGCTATTTCCTGGTCTGGAGATCTTGATGGAAACTATGCTATTACACTCAGACCCTTCTTAGGACTGGTAGCCCGACAAGGCATCAGGAGCGCTATCTAGCTACTTCCTTGTCTTGAGATCTGGATGGCAACTATGCTCTTACACTCAGAACCTTCTTGAAGGTGGTAGCCCGACCAAGGCATAAGGAGTGCTGTCCAGCTATTACTTGGTCTTAAGATCTGGATGGCAACTATGCTCTTAAACTTAGATCCTTCTTGGGGTTGGTAGCCCTACCAAGGCATCAAGAGGGCTATCTAGCTATTTCCTGGTCCCTTGACCTGGATGGCAGCTATGCTCTTACACTCAGATCCTTCTTGAGGGTGGTAGCCCGACCAAGTCATCAGTATTGCTACCTATCTATTTCCTGGTCTTGAGATCTGGTTGGCAAATATGCTCTTACACTCAGATCCTTCTTAGGGGTGAAAGCCCGACCAAGGCATCAGAAAATCTATCTAGCTATTTCCTAGTCTACAGATCTGGATGGCAACAATTCTCTTACACTCTGATCCATCTTGGTGGTGGTAGCTCGACCAAGGCATCGGGAGGGCTATCTAGCTATTTCCAGGTCCCCAGATCTAGTTGGCAACTATGCTCTTACACTCCGGTCCTTCCAGGGGGTGGTAGCCCGACCAAGTCATCAAAAGCGTTACCTAGCTGTTTCCTGGTCTTGAGATCTGGATGACAACTTTGCTATTACACTCAGACCCTTCTTGGGAGTAGTAGCCCGACAAGGCATCAGGAGCGCTATCTAGCTATTTCCTGGTCTTGAGATCTGGATGGCAACTATGCTCTTATACTTTGGTCCTTCTTAGGAGGGGTAGCCCGACTAAGGCATCAGGAGCGCTACCTAGCTATTTCCTGGTCTTGAGATCTGGATGGCAACTATGCTTTTACACTCAGAACCTTCTTAAGGGTGGTAGCCCGACCAAGGCATCAGGAGCGGTATCTAGCTAGTTCCTAGTCTTTAGATCTAGATGGCAACTATGCTATTACATTCAGAAACTTCTTGAAGGTGGTAGCCCGAACAAGGCATAAGGAGCGCTGTCCAGCTATTACTTGGTCTTAAGATCTGGATGGCAACTATGCTCTTACACTTGGATCCTTCTTGAGGTTGATAGCCCTACCAAGGCATCAGGAGGGCTATCTATCTATTTCCCTGTCCCGAGATCTGGATGGCAACTATGCTCTTACACTCAGATCCTTCTTGGGGGTGGTAGCCTGACCAAGTCATCAAGAGCGCTACCTATCGATTTCCTGGTCTTGAGATCTGGATGGCAACTATACTCTTACACTCAGACCCTTCTTGGGACTGGTAGCCCGACAAGGCATTAGAAGCGCTATCTAGCTATTTCCTAGTCTTGAGATCTGGATGGCAACTATGCTCTTACACTCAGATCCTTCTTGGGGGTGGTACCCCGACCAAGTCATCCGTAGCGCTACCTAGCTATTTCCTGGTCTCGAGATCTGGATGACAACTATGCTATTACACTCAGACCCTTCTTGGTACTGGTAGCCCGACAAGGTATCATGAGCAGTATCTAGCTATTTCCTAGTCTTTAGATCTAGATGGCAACTATGCTCTTACACTCAGAACCTTCTTGAAGGTGGTAGCCCGAACAAGGCATAAGGAGCGCTGTCCAGCTATTACTTGGTCTTAAGATCTGGATGGCAACTATGCTCTTACACTCGGATCCTTCTTGAGGTTGGTAGCCCTACCAAGGCATCAGGAGCGCTACCTATCTAGCTATTTCCCGGTCCTGAGATATGGATGGCAACTATGCTCTTACACTCAGATCCTTCTTGGGGGTGGTAGCCTGACTAAGTCATTAGGAGCACTACCTATCTATTTCCTGGTTTTGAGATCTGGATGGCAACTATACTCTTACACTCAGACCCTTCTTGGGACTGGTAGCCCGACAAGGCATCAGAAGCGCTATCTAGCTATTTCCTAGTCTTGAGATCTAGATGGCAACTATGCTCTTACACTCAGATCCTTCTTAGGGGTGGTAGCCCGACAAGGCATCAGGAGCACTATCTAGCTATTTCCTTGTCTTATGATCTGGATGACAACTATGCTATTACACTCAGACCCTTCTTAGGAGTGGTAGCCTGACAAGGCATCAGGAGCACTATCTAGCTATTTCCTGGTCTTGAGATCTGGATGGCAACTATGCTCTTACACTTAGGTCCTTCTTAGGAGGAGTAGCCCGACCAAGGCATCAGAAGCGCTACCTAGCTATTTCCTGGTCTTGAGACCTGGATGGCAAATATGCTCTTACACTCAGATCCTTCTTAGGGTTGGTAGCCCGACCAAGGCATCAAGAGCGCTACCTAGCTATTTCCTGGTGTTGAGATCTTGATGGAAACTATGCTATTACACTCAGACCCTTCTTAGGACTGGTAGCCCGACAAGGCATCAGGAGCGCTATCTAGTAACTTCCTAGTCTTGAGATCTGGATGGCAACTATGCTCTTACACTCAGGACCTTCTTGAAGGTGGTAGCCCGACCAAGGCATAAGGAGTGCTGTCCAGCTATTACTTGGTCTTAAGATCTGGATGGCAACTATGCTCTTAAACTCGGATCCTTCTTGGGGTTGGTAGCCCTACCAAGGCATCAAGAGGGCTATCTAGCTATTTCCTGGTCCCGAGACCTGGATGGCAACTATGCTCTTACACTCAGATCCTTCTTGAGGGTGGTAGCCCGACCAAGTCATCAGTATTGCTACCTATCTATTTCCTGGTCTTGAGATCTGGATGGCAAATATGCTCTTACACTCAGATCCTTCTTAGGGGTGAAAGCCCGACCAAGGCATCAGAAAAACTATCTAGCTATTTCCTAGTCTATAGATCTGGATGGCAACAATTGTCCTACACTCTGATCAATCTTGGTGGTGGTAGCTCGACCAAGGCATCAGGAGGGCTATCTAGCTATTTCCAGGTCCCGAGATCTAGTTGGCAACTATGCTCTTACACTCAGATCCTTCCAGGGGGTGGTAGCCCGACCAAGTCATAAAAATCGTTACCTAGCTGTTTCCTGGTCTTGAGATCTGGATGACAACTATGCTATTACACTCAGACCTTTCTTGGGAGTAATAGCCCGACAAGGCATCAGGAGCGCTATCTAGCTATTTTCTGGTCTTGAGATCTGGATGGCAACTATGCTCTTACACTTAGGTCCTTCTTAGGAGGGGTAGCCCGACCAAGGCATCAGGAGCGCTACCTAGCTATTTCCTGGTCTTGAGATCTGGATGGCAACTATGCTTTTACACTCAGAACCTTCTTAAGGGTGGTAGCCCGACCAAGGCATCAGGAGCGGTATCTAGCTATTTCCTAGTCTTTAGATCTAGATGGCAACTATGCTCTTACACTTAGAACCTTCTTGAAGGTGGTAGCCGGAACAAGGCATAAGGAGCGCTGTCCAGCTATTACTTGGTCTTAAGATCTGGATGGCAACTATGCTCTTACACTCGGATCCTTCTTGAGGTTGGTAGCCCTACCAAGGCATCAGGAGGGCTATGTAGTTATTTCCCGGTCCCGAGATCCGGATGGCAACTATGATCCAACACTCAGATCCTTCTTGGGGGTGGTAGCCTGACCAAGTCATCAGGAGCGCTACCTATCTATTTCCTGGTCTTGAGATCTGGATGGCAACTATACTCTTACACTCAGACCCTTCTTTGGACGGGTAGCCCGACAAGGCATCAGGAGCGCTATCTAGCTATTTCCTGGTCTTGAGATCTGGATGGCAACTATGCTCTTACACTTAGGTCTTTCTTAGGAGGGGTAGCCCGACCAAGGCATCAGGAGCACTACCTAGCTATTTCCTGGTCTTGAGATTTGGATGGCAACTATTCTTTTACACTCAGAACCTTCTTAAGGGTGGTAGCCCGACCAAGGCATCATGAGCGGTATCTAGCTATTTCCTAGACTTTAGATCTAGATGGCAACTATGCTCTTACACTCAGAACCTTCTTGAAGGTGGTAGCCCGATCAAGGCATAAGGAGCGCTGTCCAGCTATTACTTGGTCTTAAGATCTGGATGGCAACTATGCTCTTACACTCAGATCCTTCTTGGGGGTGGTAGCCTGACCAAGTCATCAGGAGCGCTACCTATCTATTTCCTGGTCTTGAGATCTGGATGGCAACTATACTCTTACACTCAGACCCTTCTTTGGACGGGTAGCCCGACAAGGCATCAGAAGCGCTATCTAGCTATTTCCTAGTCTTGAGATCTTTATGGCAACTATGCTCTTACACTCAGATCCTTCTTGGGGGTGGTACCCCGACCAAGTCATCCGGAGCGCTACCTAGCTATTTCCTGGTCTTGAGATCTGGATGACAACTATGCTATTACACTCAGACCCTTCTTAGGACTGGTAGCCCGACAAGGCATCATGAGCGGTATATAGCTATTTCCTAGTCTTTAGATCTATATGGCAACTATGCCCTTACACTCAGAACCTTCTTGAAGGTGGTAGCCCGAACAAGGCATAAGGAGCACTGTCCAGCTATTACTTGGTCTTAAGATCTGGATGGCAACTATGCTCTTACACTCGGATCCTTCTTGGGGTTGGTAGCCCTACCAAGGCATCAGGAGCGCTACCTATCTAGCTATTTCCCGGTCCCGAGATCTGGATGGCAACTATGCTCTTACACTCAGATCCTTCTTGAGGGTGGTAGCCCGACCAAGTCATCAGTATTGCTACCTATCTATTTCCTGGTCTTGAGATCTGGATGGCAAATATGCTCGTACACTCAGATCCTTCTTAGGGGTGAAAGCCCGACCAAGGCATCAGAAAAACTATCTAGCTATTTCCTAGTCTATAGATCTGGATGGCAACAATTCTCCTACACTCTGATCCATCTTGGTGGTGGTAGCTCGACCAAGGCATCAGGAGCTCTATCTAGCTATTTCCAGGTCCCGAGATCTAGTTGGCAACTATGCTCTTACACTCAGATCCTTCCAGGGGGTGGTAGCCCGACCAAGTCATAAAAAGCGTTACCTAGCTGTTTCCTGGTCTTGAGATCTGGATGACAACTATGCTATTACACTCAGACCCTTCTTGGGAGTAATAGCTCGACAAGGCATCAGGAGCGCTATCTAGCTATTTTCTGGTCTTGAGATCTGGATGGCAACTATGCTCTTACACTTAGGTCCTTCTTAGGAGGGGTAGCCCGACCAAGGCATCAGGAGCGCTACCTAGCTATTTCCTGGTCTTGAGATCTGGATGGCAACTATGCTTTTACACTCCGAACCTTCTTAAGGGTGGTAGCCCGACCAAGGCATCAGGAGCGGTATCTAGCTATTTCCTAGTCTTTAGATCTAGATGGCAACTATGCTCTTACACTTAGAACCTTCTTGAAGGTGGTAGCCGGAACAAGGCATAAGGAGCGCTGTCCAGCTATTACTTGGTCTTAAGATCTGGATGGCAACTATGCTCTTACACTCGGATCCTTCTTGAGGTTGGTAGCCCTACCAAGGCATCAGGAGGGCTATCTAGTTATTTCCCGGTCCCGAGATCTGGATGGCAACTATGCTCCAACACTTAGATCCTTCTTGGGGGTGGTAGCCTGACCAAGTCATCAGGAGCGCTACCTATCTATTTCCTGGTCTTGAGACTTGGATGGCAACTATACTCTTACACTCAGACCCTTCTTTGGACGGGTAGCCCGACAAGGCATCAGGAGCGCTATCTAGCTATTTCCTGGTCTTGAGATCTGGATGGCAACTATGCTCTTACACTTAGGTCTTTCTTAGGAGGGGTAGCCCGACCAAGGCATCAGGAGCACTACCTAGCTATTTCCTGGTCTTGAGATATGGATGGCAACTATTCTTTTACACTCAGAACCTTCTTAAGGGTGGTTGGCCGACCAAGGCATCATGAGCGGTATCTAGCTATTTCCTAGTCTTTAGATCTAGATGGCAACTATGCTCTTACACTCAGAACCTTCTTGAAGGTGGTAGCCCGATCAAGGCATAAGGAGCGCTGTCCAGCTATTACTTGGTCTTAAGATCTGGATGGCAACTATGCTCTTACACTCAGATCCTTCTTGGGGGTGGTAGCCTGACCAAGTCATCAGGAGCGCTACCTATCTATTTCCTGGTCTTGAGATCTGGATGGCAACTATACTCTTACACTCAGACCCTTCTTTGGACGGGTAGCCCGACAAGGCATCAGAAGCGCTATCTAGCTATTTCCTAGTCTTGAGATCTGGATGGCAACTATGCTCTTACACTCAGATTCTTCTTGGGGGTGGTACCCCGACCTAGTCATCCGGAGCGCTACCTAGCTATTTCCTGGTCTTGAGATCTGGATGACAACTATGCTATTAAACTCAGACCCTTCTTAGGACTGGTAGCCCGACAAGGCATCATGAGCGGTATCTAGCTATTTCCTAGTCTTTAGATCTAGATGGCAACTATGCTCTTACACTCAGAACCTTCTTGAAGGTGGTAGCCCGAACAAGGCATAAGGAGCACTGTCCAGCTATTACTTGGTCTTAAGATCTGGATGGCAACTATGCTCTTACACTCGGATCCTTCTTGGGGTTGGTAGCCCTACCAAGGCATCAGGAGCGCTACCTATCTAGCTATTTCCCGGTCCCGAGATCTGGATGGCAACTATGCTCTTACACTCAGATCCTTCTTGAGGGTGGTAGCCCGACCAAGTCATCAGTATTGCTACCTATCTATTTCCTGGTCTTGAGATCTGGATGGCAAATATGCTCTTACACACAGATCCTTCTTAGGGGTGAAAGCCCGACCAAGGCATCAGAAAAACTATCTAGCTATTTCCTAGTCTATAGATCTGGATGGCAACAAATCTCCTACACTCTGATCCATCTTGGTGATGGTAGCTCGACCAAGGCATCAGGAGGGCTATCTAGCTATTTCCAGGTCCCGAGATCTAGTTGGCAACTATGCTCTTACACTCAGATCCTTCCAGGGGGTGGTAGCCCGACCAAGTCATAAAAATCGTTACCTAGCTGTTTCCTGGTCTTGAGATCTGGATGACAACTATGCTATTACACTCAGACCCTTCTTAGGACTGGTAGCCCGACAAGGCATCATGAGCGGTATCTAGCTATTTCCTAGTCTTTAGATCTAGATGGCAACTATGCTCTTACACTCAGAACCTTCTTGAAGGTGGTAGCCCGAACAAGGCATAAGGAGCACTGTCCAGCTATTACTTGGTCTTAAGATCTGGATGGCAACTATGCTCTTACACTCGGATCCTTCTTGGGGTTGGTAGCCCTACCAAGGCATCAGGAGCGCTACCTATCTAGCTATTTCCCGGTCCCGAGATCTGGATGGCAACTATGCTCTTACACTCAGATCCTTCTTGAGGGTGGTAGCCCGACCAAGTCATCAGTATTGCTACCTATCTATTTCCTGGTCTTGAGATCTGGATGGCAAATATGCTCTTACACACAGATCCTTCTTAGGGGTGAAAGCCCGACCAAGGCATCAGAAAAACTATCTAGCTATTTCCTAGTCTATAGATCTGGATGGCAACAATTGTCCTACACTCTGATCAATCTTGGTGGTGGTAGCTCGACCAAGGCATCAGGAGGGCTATCTAGCTATTTCCAGGTCCCGAGATCTAGTTGGCAACTATGCTCTTACACTCAGATCCTTCCAGGGGGTGGTAGCCCGACCAAGTCATAAAAATCGTTACCTAGCTGTTTCCTGGTCTTGAGATCTGGATGACAACTATGCTATTACACTCAGACCTTTCTTGGGAGTAATAGCCCGACAAGGCATCAGGAGCGCTATCTAGCTATTTTCTGGTCTTGAGATCTGGATGGCAACTATGCTCTTACACTTAGGTCCTTCTTAGGAGGGGTAGCCCGACCAAGGCATCAGGAGCGCTACCTAGCTATTTCCTGGTCTTGAGATCTGGATGGCAACTATGCTTTTACACTCAGAACCTTCTTAAGGGTGGTAGCCCGACCAAGGCATCAGGAGCGGTATCTAGCTATTTCCTAGTCTTTAGATCTAGATGGCAACTATGCTCTTACACTTAGAACCTTCTTGAAGGTGGTAGCCGGAACAAGGCATAAGGAGCGCTGTCCAGCTATTACTTGGTCTTAAGATCTGGATGGCAACTATGCTCTTACACTCGGATCCTTCTTGAGGTTGGTAGCCCTACCAAGGCATCAGGAGGGCTATGTAGTTATTTCCCGGTCCCGAGATCCGGATGGCAACTATGATCCAACACTCAGATCCTTCTTGGGGGTGGTAGCCTGACCAAGTCATCAGGAGCGCTACCTATCTATTTCCTGGTCTTGAGATCTGGATGGCAACTATACTCTTACACTCAGACCCTTCTTTGGACGGGTAGCCCGACAAGGCATCAGGAGCGCTATCTAGCTATTTCCTGGTCTTGAGATCTGGATGGCAACTATGCTCTTACACTTAGGTCTTTCTTAGGAGGGGTAGCCCGACCAAGGCATCAGGAGCACTACCTAGCTATTTCCTGGTCTTGAGATTTGGATGGCAACTATTCTTTTACACTCAGAACCTTCTTAAGGGTGGTAGCCCGACCAAGGCATCATGAGCGGTATCTAGCTATTTCCTAGACTTTAGATCTAGATGGCAACTATGCTCTTACACTCAGAACCTTCTTGAAGGTGGTAGCCCGATCAAGGCATAAGGAGCGCTGTCCAGCTATTACTTGGTCTTAAGATCTGGATGGCAACTATGCTCTTACACTCAGATCCTTCTTGGGGGTGGTAGCCTGACCAAGTCATCAGGAGCGCTACCTATCTATTTCCTGGTCTTGAGATCTGGATGGCAACTATACTCTTACACTCAGACCCTTCTTTGGACGGGTAGCCCGACAAGGCATCAGAAGCGCTATCTAGCTATTTCCTAGTCTTGAGATCTTTATGGCAACTATGCTCTTACACTCAGATCCTTCTTGGGGGTGGTACCCCGACCAAGTCATCCGGAGCGCTACCTAGCTATTTCCTGGTCTTGAGATCTGGATGACAACTATGCTATTACACTCAGACCCTTCTTAGGACTGGTAGCCCGACAAGGCATCATGAGCGGTATATAGCTATTTCCTAGTCTTTAGATCTATATGGCAACTATGCCCTTACACTCAGAACCTTCTTGAAGGTGGTAGCCCGAACAAGGCATAAGGAGCACTGTCCAGCTATTACTTGGTCTTAAGATCTGGATGGCAACTATGCTCTTACACTCGGATCCTTCTTGGGGTTGGTAGCCCTACCAAGGCATCAGGAGCGCTACCTATCTAGCTATTTCCCGGTCCCGAGATCTGGATGGCAACTATGCTCTTACACTCAGATCCTTCTTGAGGGTGGTAGCCCGACCAAGTCATCAGTATTGCTACCTATCTATTTCCTGGTCTTGAGATCTGGATGGCAAATATGCTCGTACACTCAGATCCTTCTTAGGGGTGAAAGCCCGACCAAGGCATCAGAAAAACTATCTAGCTATTTCCTAGTCTATAGATCTGGATGGCAACAATTCTCCTACACTCTGATCCATCTTGGTGGTGGTAGCTCGACCAAGGCATCAGGAGCTCTATCTAGCTATTTCCAGGTCCCGAGATCTAGTTGGCAACTATGCTCTTACACTCAGATCCTTCCAGGGGGTGGTAGCCCGACCAAGTCATAAAAAGCGTTACCTAGCTGTTTCCTGGTCTTGAGATCTGGATGACAACTATGCTATTACACTCAGACCCTTCTTGGGAGTAATAGCTCGACAAGGCATCAGGAGCGCTATCTAGCTATTTTCTGGTCTTGAGATCTGGATGGCAACTATGCTCTTACACTTAGGTCCTTCTTAGGAGGGGTAGCCCGACCAAGGCATCAGGAGCGCTACCTAGCTATTTCCTGGTCTTGAGATCTGGATGGCAACTATGCTTTTACACTCAGAACCTTCTTAAGGGTGGTAGCCCGACCAAGGCATCAGGAGCGGTATCTAGCTATTTCCTAGTCTTTAGATCTAGATGGCAACTATGCTCTTACACTTAGAACCTTCTTGAAGGTGGTAGCCGGAACAAGGCATAAGGAGCGCTGTCCAGCTATTACTTGGTCTTAAGATCTGGATGGCAACTATGCTCTTACACTCGGATCCTTCTTGAGGTTGGTAGCCCTACCAAGGCATCAGGAGGGCTATCTAGTTATTTCCCGGTCCCGAGATCTGGATGGCAACTATGCTCCAACACTTAGATCCTTCTTGGGGGTGGTAGCCTGACCAAGTCATCAGGAGCGCTACCTATCTATTTCCTGGTCTTGAGACTTGGATGGCAACTATACTCTTACACTCAGACCCTTCTTTGGACGGGTAGCCCGACAAGGCATCAGGAGCGCTATCTAGCTATTTCCTGGTCTTGAGATCTGGATGGCAACTATGCTCTTACACTTAGGTCTTTCTTAGGAGGGGTAGCCCGACCAAGGCATCAGGAGCACTACCTAGCTATTTCCTGGTCTTGAGATATGGATGGCAACTATTCTTTTACACTCAGAACCTTCTTAAGGGTGGTAGGCCGACCAAGGCATCATGAGCGGTATCTAGCTATTTCCTAGTCTTTAGATCTAGATGGCAACTATGCTCTTACACTCAGAACCTTCTTGAAGGTGGTAGCCCGATCAAGGCATAAGGAGCGCTGTCCAGCTATTACTTGGTCTTAAGATCTGGATGGCAACTATGCTCTTACACTCAGATCCTTCTTGGGGGTGGTAGCCTGACCAAGTCATCAGGAGCGCTACCTATCTATTTCCTGGTCTTGAGATCTGGATGGCAACTATACTCTTACACTCAGACCCTTCTTTGGACGGGTAGCCCGACAAGGCATCAGAAGCGCTATCTAGCTATTTCCTAGTCTTGAGATCTGGATGGCAACTATGCTCTTACACTCAGATTCTTCTTGGGGGTGGTACCCCGACCTAGTCATCCGGAGCGCTACCTAGCTATTTCCTGGTCTTGAGATCTGGATGACAACTATGCTATTACACTCAGACCCTTCTTAGGACTGGTAGCCCGACAAGGCATCATGAGCGGTATCTAGCTATTTCCTAGTCTTTAGATCTAGATGGCAACTATGCTCTTACACTCAGAACCTTCTTGAAGGTGGTAGCCCGAACAAGGCATAAGGAGCACTGTCCAGCTATTACTTGGTCTTAAGATCTGGATGGAAACTATGCTCTTACACTCGGATCCTTCTTGGGGTTGGTAGCCCTACCAAGGCATCAGGAGCGCTACCTATCTAGCTATTTCCCGGTCCCGAGATCTGGATGGCAACTATGCTCTTACACTCAGATCCTTCTTGAGGGTGGTAGCCCGACCAAGTCATCAGTATTGCTACCTATCTATTTCCTGGTCTTGAGATCTGGATGGCAAATATGCTCTTACACACAGATCCTTCTTAGGGGTGAAAGCCCGACCAAGGCATCAGAAAAACTATCTAGCTATTTCCTAGTCTATAGATCTGGATGGCAACAAATCTCCTACACTCTGATCCATCTTGGTGATGGTAGCTCGACCAAGGCATCAGGAGGGCTATCTAGCTATTTCCAGGTCCCGAGATCTAGTTGGCAACTATGCTCTTACACTCAGATCCTTCCAGGGGGTGGTAGCCCGACCAAGTCATAAAAAGCGTTACCTAGCTGTTTCCTGGTCTTGAGATCTGGATGATAACTATGCTATTACACTCAGACCCTTCTTGGGAGTAATAGCCCGACAAGGCATCAGGAGCGCTATCTAGCTATTTTTTGGTCTTGAGATCTGGATGGCAACTATGCTCTTACACTTAGGTCCTTCTTAGGAGGGGTAGCCCGACCAAGGCATCAAGAGCGCTACCTAGCTATTTCCTGGTCTTGAGATCTGGATGGCAACTATGCTTTTACACTCAGAACCTTCTTAAGGGTGGTAGCCCGACCAAGGCATCAGGAGCGGTATCTAGCTATTTCCTAGTCTTTAGATCTAGATGGCAACTATGCTCTTACACTTAGAACCTTCTTGAAGGTGGTAGACGGAAGAAGGCAAAAGGAGCGCTGTCCAGCTATTACTTGGTCTTAAGATCTGGATGGCAACTATGCTCTTACACTCGGATCCTTCTTGAGGTTGGTAGCCCTACCAAGGCATCAGGAGGGCTGTCTAGTTATTTCCCGGTCCCGAGATCTGGATGGCAACTATGCTCCAACACTTAGATCCTTCTTGGGGGTGGTAGCCTGACCAAGTCATCAGGAGCGCTACCTATCTATTTCCTGGTCTTGAGATCTGGATGGCAACTATACTCTTACACTCAGACCCTTCTTTGGACGGGTAGCCCGGCAAGGCATCAGGAGCGCTATCTAGCTATTTTCTGGTCTTGAGATCTGGATGGCAACTACGCTCTTACACTTAGGTCTTTCTTAGGAGGGGTAGCCCGACCAAGGCATCAGGAGCGCTACCTAGCTATTTCCTGGTCTTGAGATCTGGATGGCAACTATTCTTTTACACTCAGAACCTTCTTAAGGGTGGTAGCCCGACCAAGGCATCGTGAGCGGTATCTAGCTATTTCCTAGTCTTTAGATCTAGATGGCAACTATGCTTTTACACTCAGAACCTTCTTGAAGGTGGTAGCCCGATCAAGGCATAAGCAGCGCTGTCCAGCTATTACTTGGTTTTAAGATCTGGATGGTAACTATGCTCTTACACTCAGATCCTTCTTGGGGGTGGTAGCCTGACCAAGTCATCAGGAGCGCTACCTATCTATTTCCTGGTCTTGAGATCTGGATGGCAACTATACTCTTACACTCAGACCCTTCTTTGGACGGGTAGCCCGACAAGGCATCAGAAGCGCTATCTAGCTATTTCCTAGTCTTGAGATCTGGATGGCAACTATGCTCTTACACTCAGATCCTTCTTGGGGGTGGTACCCCGACCAAGTCATCCGGAGCGCTACCTAGCTATTTCCTGGTCTTGAGATCTGGATGACAACTATGCTATTACACTCAGACCCTTCTTAGGACTGGTAGCCCGACAAGGCATCATGAGCGGTATCTAGCTATTTCCTAGTCTTTAGATCTAGATGGCAACTATGCTCTTACACTCAGAACCTTCTTGAAGGTGGTAGCCCGAACAAGGCATAAGTAGCACTATCCAGCTATTACTTGGTCTTAAGATCTGGATGGCAACTATGCTCTTACACTCGGATCCTTCTTTGGGTTGGTAGCCCTACCAAGGCATCAGGAGCGCTACCTATCTAGCAATTTCTCGGTCCCGAGATCTGGATGGCAACTATGCTCTTACACTCAGATCCTTCTTGGGGGTTGTAGCCTGACCAAGTCATCAGGAGCGCTACCTATCTATTTCCTTGTTTTGAGATCTGGATGGAAACTATACTCTTACACTCAGACCCTTCTTGGGAATGGTAGCCCGACAAGGCATCAGAAGCACTATCTAGCTATTTCCTAGTCTTGAGATCTTGATGGCAACTATGCTATTACACTCAGACCCTTCTTAGGAGTGGAAGCCCGACAAGGCATCAGGAGCGTTATCTAGCTATTTCCTGGTCTTGAGATCTGGATGGCAACTATGCTCTTACACTTAGGTCCTTCTTAGGAGGAGTAGCCCGACCAAGGCATCAGAAGCGCTACCTAGCTATTTCCTGGTCTTGAGATTTGGATGGCAACTATGCTCTTACACTCAGATCCTTCTTAGGGTTGGTAGCCCGACCAAGGCATCAGGAGCGCTACCTAGCTATTTCCTGGTCTTGAGATCTTGATGGAAACTATGCTATTACACTCAGACCCTTCTTGGGACTGGTAGCTCGACAAGGAATCAGGAGCGCTATCTAGCTACTTCCTAGTCTTGAGATCTGGATGGCAACTATGCTCTTACACTCAGAACCTTCTTGAAGGTGGTAGCCCGAAAAAGGCATAAGGAGTGTTGTTCAGCTATTTCATGGTCTTAAGATCTGGATGACAACTAAGCTCTTACACTAAGATCTTTCTTAGGGGTCGTAGTCTGACCAAGGCATCAGAAGCGCTACCTAGCTATTTCCTTGTCTTGAGATCTAGATGGCAACTATGCTCTTCCACTCAGATCCTTCTTAGTTGTGGTAGCCCGACTAAGGCATAAGGAGCACTACCTATTTATTTCCTGGTCTGGAGATCTGGATGACAATAATGCTCTTACACTCAGACCATTCTTGCAGGTGGCAGCCCGACCAATGCATCACGAGCGCTATCTAGCTATTTCCTGATCCTGAGATCTAGATGGCAACTATACTTTTACACTCAGATCCTTCTTAATGGTGGTACCAAGGCATTATGAGTGCTACCTAGCTATTTCCTGGTCTTGAGATCTGGATGACAACTATGCTCTTACACTCAGACACTTCTAGGGGGTGGTAGCCAGACCAAGGCATCAGGAGCGCTATCTAGCTATTTCTTGGTCTTTAGATATTGATGGCAACTATGCTCTTACACTCAGATCCTTCTTAAGGGTGGTAGCCCGACCAAGGCATCGGGAGCGCTATCTAGCTATTTCCTGGTCTAAAGATCTGGATGACAACTATGCTCTTACGCTCAGACCCTTCTTGTTGGTGGCAGCCTGACCAAGGCATCAGGAACGCTATCTAGCTATTTCCTGGTCCTGAGATCTGGATGGCAACTATACTCTTACACTCTAAACCTTCTAAGGGGTGGTAGCTCGACCAAGGCATCAGGAGCGCTACCTAGCTACTTCCTAGTCTTGAGATCTAGATGACAACTACGTTATTACACTCAGACACTTCATAGGGGTGGTAGCCTGACCAAGGCATTAGGAGCGCTATCTAGCTATTTCCTGGTCTTTAGATCTTGATGGCAACTATGCTCTTACACTCAGATCCTTCTTTAGTGTGGTAGCCCGACTAAGGCATCAGGAGCGCTACCTAGCTATTTCCAGGTCTTGTGATCAGAATGGCAACTATGCTCATAAACTCAGTACCTTCTTGGGGTGGTAGACTTACCAAGGCATCAGGATGGCTATCTAGCTATTTCCTAGTCTCGAGATCTGGATCGCAACTATTTTCTTACAGTCGGATCCTTCTTAGGGGTGGTAGCCCGACCAAGACATCAAGATCACTTTCTAGCTATTTTCTGGTCTTGAGGATTTTGTTGACAACTATTCTATTACACTCATACCCTTCTTGGGGGTGGTAGCCCGACAAAGGCATCAGGAGTGCTACCTAGCTATTTCCTGGTCTGGGGATCAGGATGGCAACTATGCTCTTACACTTAGAAGCTTCTTGGGGTTGGTAGCCCGACCAAGGCATCGGGAACGCTATCTAGCCATTTTCTGGTCTTGAGATCTGGATGACAACTATGCTCTTACACTCAGATCCTTCTTAGGGGTGGTAGCCCGACCAAGGCATCAAGAGCGCTACCTATCTATTTCCTGGTCTTGAGATTTGGATGACAACTATGCTCTTACACTCAGTAGCCCGACTAAGGCATCAGAGTGCTACCTAGCTATTTCCTTGTCTTGAGATCTGGATGGCAACTATGCTCTTACACTCAGATCCTTCTTAGTGGTGGTAGCTCGACCAAGGCATCAGGAGTGCTACCTAGCTATTTCCAGGTTTGGAGATCTGGATGGCAACTATGCTCTTACACTCAGAACCTTCTAAGGGGTGGTAGCCCGACCAAGGCATCAGGAGCGCTACCTAGCTATTTTCTGGTCTTGAGATCTGGATGGCAACAAAAATTTTACTCTCAGAACCTTCTTGGGGGTGGTAGCCCGACCAATGCATCAGGAGCGCTATCTAGCTATTTCCTGGTCTTGAGATCTGGATGACAACTATGCTATTACACTCAGACACTTCTTGGGGGTTGTAGCCTGACCAAGGCATCAGGAGCGCTATCTAGCTATTTCCTAGTCTTTAGATCTTAATGGCAACTTTGCTTTTACACTCAGATCCTTCTTAATTGTGGTAGCCCGACCAAGGCATCAGGAGCGCTACCTAGGTATTTCCAGGTCTTAAGATCTGGATGGCAACTATGCTATTACACTCAGACACTTCTTGGGGTTGTAGCCTGACCAAGGCATCAGGAGCGCTATCTAGCTATTTCCTGGTCTTTAAATCTTAATGGCAACTTTGCTTTTACAATCAGATCCTTCTTAATTGTGGTAGCCCGACCAAGGCATCAGGAGCGCTACCTAGCTATTTCCAGGTCTTAAGATCTGGATGGCAACAAAACTTTTACTCTCAGAACCTTCTTGGGGGTGGTAGCCCGACCAATGCATCAGGAGCGCTATCTAGCTATTTCCTGGTCTTGAGATCTCGATAACAACTATGCTCTTACACTCAGATCCTTCTTAGGGGTGGTAGCCCGACCAAGGCATCAGGAGCACTACCTTGCTATTTCCTGGTCTGGAGATCTGGATGACAACTATGCTATTACACTCAGACCATTCTTGTTTGTGGCAGCCCGACCAAGGCATCAGGAGCGGTATCTAGCTATTTCCTGGTCCAGAGATCTGGATGGCAACTATATTCTTACACTCAGATCCTTCTTGGGGGTGGTACCAAGGCATTAGGAGCGTTACCTAGCTATTTTCTGGTCTTTAGATCTAGATAACAACTATGCTCTTACACTCACACACTTCATGGGGGTGGTATCCCGACCAGGGCATCAGTAGCGCTATCTAGCTATTTCCTGGTCTTTAGATCTTGATGGCAACTATGCTCTTACACTCAGATCCTTCTTAAGAGTGGTAGCCCGACCAAGGCATCGGGAGCGCTATCTAGCTATTTCCTGGTCTAGAGATCTGGATGACAACTATGCTCTTACAATCAGACCCTTCTTGTTGGTGGCAGACGACCAAGGCATTATGAGCGCTATCTAGCTATTTCCTGGTCCAGAGATCTAGATGGCAACTATACTCTTACACTCAGATCCTTCTTAGGGGTGGTACCAAGGCATTAAGAGCCCTACCTAGCTATTTCCTGGTCTTGAGATCTGGATGACAACTATGCTATTACACTCAGACACTTCTTGGGGGTTGTAGCCTGACCAAGGCATCAAGAGCGCTATCTAGCTATTTCTTGGTCTTTAGATCTTGATGGCAACTTTGCTTTTACACTCAGATACTTCATAATTGTGGTAGCCCGACCAAGGCTTCAGGAGCGCTACCTAGCTATTTCCAGGTCTTGAGATCCGGATGGCAACTATACTCTTACAGTCAGGTCCTTCTTAGGCATCAGGAGGGCTATCTAGCTATTTCCTGGTCTCAAGATCTGGATCGCAACTATACTCTTACAGTCAGGTCCTTCTTAGGGGTGGTAGCCCGACCAAGGCATCAAGAGCGTTTTTTAGCTATTTCCTGGTCTTGAGGATTTTGTTGACAACTATGCTATTACACTCATACCCTTCTTCGGGGTGGTAGCCCGACCAAGGCATCAAGAGTGCTACCTAGCTATTTCCTGGTCTGGAGATCTGGATGGTAACTATGCTCTTACATTTAGAACCTTCTTGGGTTTGGTAGCCCGACCAAGGCATCGGGAACACTATCTAGCCATTTCCTGGTCTTGAGATCTGTATGACAACTATGCTCTTACACTCAGATCCTTCATAGGGGTGGTAGCCCGACCAAGGCATCAAGAGCGCTACCTATCTATTTCCTGGTCTTGAGATTTTGATGACAACTATGCTCTTACACTCAGTAGCCCGACCAAGGCATCAGGAGGGTTTTCTAGCTATTTCCTGGTCCCGAGATCTGGATGGCTACTATGCTCTTACACTCAGTTCCTTCTTGGGGTTGGTAGCCCGACCAAGGCATCAAGATCGCTTCGTAGCTATATCCTTTTCTTAAGGTTTTTGATGACAACTTTGCTATTACACTCAGACCCTTCTTGGGGGCGGTAGTCCATCCATGGCATTAGCAGCGCTACCTAGCTATATCTTGGTCTGGAGATCTGGGTGGCAACTATGCTCTTACACTTAGAACCTTCTTAGGGTTGGTAGCCCGACCAAGGCATTGGGAGCACTACCTAGCTATTTCCTGGTCTTGAGATCTGGATGGCAACTATGCTCTTACACTCAGATCCTTTTTAGTTGTGGTAGCCCGACCAAGGCATCAGGAGTGCTACCTAGCTATTTACTGGTTTGGAGATCTGGATTGAAACTATGCTCTTACACTCAGAACCTTCTAAGGGGTGGTAGCTCGACCAAGGCATCAGGAGCGCTACCTAGCTATTTCCTTGTCTTGAGATCTGGATGGCAACTATGCTATTACACTCATACCCTTCTTGAGGGTGGTAGCCCGACAAAGGCATCAGGAGCGCTACCTAGCTATTTCCTGGTCTGGAGATCTGGATGGCAACTATTCTCTTACACTTAGAAGCTTCTTGGGGTTGGTAGCCCGACCAAGGCATCGGGAACGCTATCTAGCCATTTCCTGGTCTTGAGAACTGGATGACAACTATGCTCTTACACTCAGATCCTTCATAGGGGTGGTAGCCCGACCAAGGCATCAAGAGCGCTACCTATCTATTTCCTGGTCTTGAGATTTAGATGACAACTATGCTCTTACACTCAGTAGCCCGACTAAGGCACCAGGAGTGCTACCTAGCTATTTCCATGTCTTGAGATCTGGATGGCAACTATGCTCTTACACTTAGATCCTTCTTAGTTGTGGTAGCCCGACCAAGGCATCAGGAGCGCTACCTAGCTATTTCCAGGTTTGGAGATCAAGATGGCAACTATGCTCTTACACTCAGAACCTTCTAAGGGGTGGTAGCCCGACCAAGGCATCAGGAGCGCTACCTAGCTATTTCCTGGTCTTGAGATCTGGATGACAACTATGCTATTACACTCAGACACTTGTTGGGGGTTGTAGCCTGACCAAGGCATCAGGAGCGCTATCTAGCTATTTCCTGGTCTTTAGATCTTAATGGCAACTTTGCTTTTACACTCAGATCCTTCTTAATTGTGGTAGCCCGACCAAGGCATCAGGAGCGCTACCTAGCTATTTCCAGGTCTTAAGATCTGGATGGCAACAAAACTTTTACTCTCAGAACTTTCTTGGGGGTGGTAGCCCGACCAATGCATCAGGAGCGCTATCTAGCTATTTCCTAGTCTTGAGATCTCGATAACAACTATGCTCTTACACTCAGATCCTTCTTAGGGGTGGTAGCCCGACCAAGGCATCAGGAGCACTACCTTGCTATTTCCTGGTCTGGAGATCTGGATGACAACTATGCTATTACACTCAGACCATTCTTGTTTGTGGCAGCCCGACCAAGGCATCAGGAGCGGTATCTAGCTATTTCCTGGTCCTGAGATCTGGATGGCAACTATATTCTTACACTCAGATCCTTCTTGGGGGTGGTACCAAGGCATTAGGAGCGTTACCTAGCTATTTCCTGGTCTTTAGATCTAGATAACAACTATGCTCTTACACTCACACACTTCATGGGGGTGGTATCATGACCAGGGCATCAGTAGCGCTATCTAGCTATTTCCTGGTCTTTAGATCTTGATGGCAACTATGCTCTTACACTCAGATCCTTCTTAAGGGTGGTAGCCCGACCAAGGCATCGGGAGCGCTATCTAGCTATTTCCTGGTCTAGAGATCTGGATGACAACTATGCTCTTACAATCAGACCCTTCTTGTTGGTGGCAGACGACCAAGGCATTATGAGCGCTATCTAGCTATTTCCTGGTCCAGAGATCTAGATGGCAACTATACTCTTACACTCAGATCCTTCTTAGGGGTGGTACCAAGGCATTAAGAGCGCTACCTAGCTATTTCCATGTCTTGAGATCTGGATGGCAACTATGCTCTTACACTCAGACACTTCTTAGTTGTGGTAGCCCGACCAAGGCATCAGGAGCGCTACCTAGCTATTTCCAGGTTTGGAGATCAAGATGGCAACTATGCTCTTACACTCAGAACGTTCTAAGGGGTGGTAGCCCGACCAAGGCATCAGGAGCGCTACCTAGCTATTTCCTGGTCTTGAGATCTGGATGACAACTATGCTATTACACTCAGACACTTCTTGGGGGTTGTATCCTGACCAAGGCATCAAGAGCGCTATCTAGCTATTTCTTGGTCTTTAGATCTTGATGGCAACTTTGCTTTTACACTCAGATCCTTCTTAATTGTGGTAGCCCGACCAAGGCATCAGGAGCGCTACCTAGCTATTTCCAGGTCTTGAGATCCGGATGGCAACTATGCTCTTACACTCAGAACATTCTTGGAATGGTAAACTGACTTAGGCATCCGGAGGGCTATCTAGCTATTTCCTGGTCTCAAGATCTGGATCGCAACTATGCTCTTACAGTCAGGTCCTTCTTAGGGGTGGTAGCCCGACCAAGGCATCAATAGCGTTTTTTAGCTATTTCCTGGTCTTGAGGATTTTGTTGACAACTATGCTATTACACTCATACCATTCTTACGGGTGGTAGCCCGACCAAGGCATCAGGAGTGCTACCTAGCTATTTCCTGGTCTGGAGATCTGGATGGCAACTATGCTCTTACACTTAGAACCTTCTTGGGTTTGGTAGCCCGACCAAGGCATCGGGAACACTATCTAGCCATTTCCTGGTCTTGAGATCTGTATGAAAACTATGCTCTTACACTCAGATCCTTCATAGGGGTGGTAGCCCGACCAAGGCATCAAGAGCGCTACCTATCTATTCGCTGGTCTTGAGATTTGGATGGCAACTATGCTCTTACACTCAGTAGCCCGACCAAGGCATCAGGAGGGCTTTCTAGCTATTTCCTGGTCCCGAGATCTGGATGGCTACTATGCTCTTACACTCAGTTCCTTCTTGGGGTTGGTAGCCCGACCAAGGCATCAAGATCGCTTCGTAGCTATATCCTTGTCTTGAGGTTTTTGATGACAACTTTGCTATTACACTCAGACCCTTCTTGGGGGCGGTAGCCCATCCATGGCATTAGCAGCGCTACCTAGCTATTTCTTGGTCTAGAGATCTGGATGGCAACTATGCTCTTACACTTAGAACCTTCTTAGGGTTGGTAGCCCGACCAAGGCATTGGGAGCACTACCTAGCTATTTCCTGGTCTTGAGATCTGGATGGCAACTATGCTCTTACACTCAGATCCTTTTTAGTTGTGGTAGCCCGACCAAGGCATCAGGAGCGCTACCTAGCTATTTCCTGGTCTTGAGATCTGGATGACAACTATGCTATTACACTCAGACACTTGTTGGGGGTTGTAGCCTGACCAAGGCATCAGGAGCGCTATCTAGCTATTTCCTGGTCTTTAGATCTTAATGGCAACTTTGCTTTTACACTCAGATCCTTCTTAATTGTGGTAGCCCGACCAAGGCATCAGGAGCGCTACCTAGCTATTTCCAGGTCTTAAGATCTGGATGGCAACAAAACTTTTACTCTCAGAACTTTCTTGGGGGTGGTAGCCCGACCAATGCATCAGGAGCGCTATCTAGCTATTTCCTAGTCTTGAGATCTCGATAACAACTATGCTCTTACACTCAGTTCCTTCTTGGGGTTGGTAGCCCGACCAAGGCATCAAGATCGCTTCGTAGCTATATCCTTTTCTTAAGGTTTTTGATGACAACTTTGCTATTACACTCAGACCCTTCTTGGGGGCGGTAGTCCATCCATGGCATTAGCAGCGCTACCTAGCTATATCTTGGTCTGGAGATCTGGGTGGCAACTATGCTCTTACACTTAGAACCTTCTTAGGGTTGGTAGCCCGACCAAGGCATTGGGAGCACTACCTAGCTATTTCCTGGTCTTGAGATCTGGATGGCAACTATGCTCTTACACTCAGATCCTTTTTAGTTGTGGTAGCCCGACCAAGGCATCAGGAGTGCTACCTAGCTATTTACTGGTTTGGAGATCTGGATTGCAACTATGCTCTTACACTCAGAACCTTCTAAGGGGTGGTAGCTCGACCAAGGCATCAGGAGCGCTACCTAGCTATTTCCTTGTCTTGAGATCTGGATGGCAACTATGCTATTACACTCATACCCTTCTTGAGGGTGGTAGCCCGACAAAGGCATCAGGAGCGCTACCTAGCTATTTCCTGGTCTGGAGATCTGGATGGCAACTATTCTCTTACACTTAGAAGCTTCTTGGGGTTGGTAGCCCGACCAAGGCATCGGGAACGCTATCTAGCCATTTCCTGGTCTTGAGAACTGGATGACAACTATGCTCTTACACTCAGATCCTTCATAGGGGTGGTAGCCCGACCAAGGCATCAAGAGCGCTACCTATCTATTTCCTGGTCTTGAGATTTAGATGACAACTATGCTCTTACACTCAGTAGCCCGACTAAGGCACCAGGAGTGCTACCTAGCTATTTCCATGTCTTGAGATCTGGATGGCAACTATGCTCTTACACTTAGATCCTTCTTAGTTGTGGTAGCCCGACCAAGGCATCAGGAGCGCTACCTAGCTATTTCCAGGTTTGGAGATCAAGATGGCAACTATGCTCTTACACTCAGAACCTTCTAAGGGGTGGTAGCCCGACCAAGGCATCAGGAGCGCTACCTAGCTATTTCCTGGTCTTGAGATCTGGATGACAACTATGCTATTACACTCAGACACTTGTTGGGGGTTGTAGCCTGACCAAGGCATCAGGAGCGCTATCTAGCTATTTCCTGGTCTTTAGATCTTAATGGCAACTTTGCTTTTACACTCAGATCCTTCTTAATTGTGGTAGCCCGACCAAGGCATCAGGAGCGCTACCTAGCTATTTCCAGGTCTTAAGATCTGGATGGCAACAAAACTTTTACTCTCAGAACTTTCTTGGGGGTGGTAGCCCGACCAATGCATCAGGAGCGCTATCTAGCTATTTCCTAGTCTTGAGATCTCGATAACAACTATGCTCTTACACTCAGATCCTTCTTAGGGGTGGTAGCCCGACCAAGGCATCAGGAGCACTACCTTGCTATTTCCTGGTCTGGAGATCTGGATGACAACTATGCTATTACACTCAGACCATTCTTGTTTGTGGCAGCCCGACCAAGGCATCAGGAGCGGTATCTAGCTATTTCCTGGTCCTGAGATCTGGATGGCAACTATATTCTTACACTCAGATCCTTCTTGGGGGTGGTACCAAGGCATTAGGAGCGTTACCTAGCTATTTCCTGGTCTTTAGATCTAGATAACAACTATGCTCTTACACTCACACACTTCATGGGGGTGGTATCATGACCAGGGCATCAGTAGCGCTATCTAGCTATTTCCTGGTCTTTAGATCTTGATGGCAACTATGCTCTTACACTCAGATCCTTCTTAAGGGTGGTAGCCCGACCAAGGCATCGGGAGCGCTATCTAGCTATTTCCTGGTCTAGAGATCTGGATGACAACTATGCTCTTACAATCAGACCCTTCTTGTTGGTGGCAGACGACCAAGGCATTATGAGCGCTATCTAGCTATTTCCTGGTCCAGAGATCTAGATGGCAACTATACTCTTACACTCAGATCCTTCTTAGGGGTGGTACCAAGGCATTAAGAGCGCTACCTAGCTATTTCCATGTCTTGAGATCTGGATGGCAACTATGCTCTTACACTCAGACACTTCTTAGTTGTGGTAGCCCGACCAAGGCATCAGGAGCGCTACCTAGCTATTTCCAGGTTTGGAGATCAAGATGGCAACTATGCTCTTACACTCAGAACGTTCTAAGGGGTGGTAGCCCGACCAAGGCATCAGGAGCGCTACCTAGCTATTTCCTGGTCTTGAGATCTGGATGACAACTATGCTATTACACTCAGACACTTCTTGGGGGTTGTATCCTGACCAAGGCATCAAGAGCGCTATCTAGCTATTTCTTGGTCTTTAGATCTTGATGGCAACTTTGCTTTTACACTCAGATCCTTCTTAATTGTGGTAGCCCGACCAAGGCATCAGGAGCGCTACCTAGCTATTTCCAGGTCTTGAGATCCGGATGGCAACTATGCTCTTACACTCAGAACATTCTTGGAATGGTAAACTGACTTAGGCATCCGGAGGGCTATCTAGCTATTTCCTGGTCTCAAGATCTGGATCGCAACTATGCTCTTACAGTCAGGTCCTTCTTAGAGGTGGTAGCCCGACCAAGGCATCAATAGCGTTTTTTAGCTATTTCCTGGTCTTGAGGATTTTGTTGACAACTATGCTATTACACTCATACCATTCTTACGGGTGGTAGCCCGACCAAGGCATCAGGAGTGCTACCTAGCTATTTCCTGGTCTGGAGATCTGGATGGCAACTATGCTCTTACACTTAGAACCTTCTTGGGTTTGGTAGCCCGACCAAGGCATCGGGAACACTATCTAGCCATTTCCTGGTCTTGAGATCTGTATGAAAACTATGCTCTTACACTCAGATCCTTCATAGGGGTGGTAGCCCGACCAAGGCATCAAGAGCGCTACCTATCTATTCGCTGGTCTTGAGATTTGGATGGCAACTATGCTCTTACACTCAGTAGCCCGACCAAGGCATCAGGAGGGCTTTCTAGCTATTTCCTGGTCCCGAGATCTGGATGGCTACTATGCTCTTACACTCAGTTCCTTCTTGGGGTTGGTAGCCCGACCAAGGCATCAAGATCGCTTCGTAGCTATATCCTTGTCTTGAGGTTTTTGATGACAACTTTGCTATTACACTCAGACCCTTCTTGGGGGCGGTAGCCCATCCATGGCATTAGCAGCGCTACCTAGCTATTTCTTGGTCTAGAGATCTGGATGGCAACTATGCTCTTACACTTAGAACCTTCTTAGGGTTGGTAGCCCGACCAAGGCATTGGGAGCACTACCTAGCTATTTCCTGGTCTTGAGATCTGGATGGCAACTATGCTCTTACACTCAGATCCTTTTTAGTTGTGGTAGCCCGACCAAGGCATCAGGAGCGCTACCTAGCTATTTACTGGTCTGGAGATCTGGATTGCAACTATGCTCTTACACTCAGAACCTTCTAAGGGGTGGTAGATCGACCAAGGCATCAGGAGCGCTACCTAGCTATTTCCTGGTCTTGAGATCTGGATGGCAACTATGCTATTACACTCATACCCTTCTTGAGGGTGGTAGCCCGACAAAGGCATCAGGAGAGCTACCTAGCTATTTCCTGGTCTGGAGATCTGGATGGCAACTATTCTCTTACACTTAGAAGCTTCTTGGGGTTGGTAGCCCGACCAAGGCATCGGGAACGCTATCTAGCCATTTCCTGGTCTTGAGATCTGGATGACAACTATGCTCTTACACTCAGATCCTTCATAAAGGTGGTAGCCCGACCAAGGCATCAAGAGCGCTACCTATCTATTTCCTGGTCTTGAGATTTAGATGACAACTATGCTCTTACACTCAGTAGCCCGACTAAGGCACCAGGAGTGCTACCTAGCTATTTAAATGTCTTGAGATCTGGATGGCAACTATGCTCTTACACTTAGATCCTTCTTAGTTGTGGTAGCCCGACCAAGGCATCAGGAGCGCTACCTAGCTATTTCCAGGTTTGGAGATCAAGATGGCAACTATGCTCTTACACTCAGAACCTTCTAAGGGGTGGTAGCCCGACCAAGGCATCAGGAGCGCTACCTAGCTATTTCCTAGTCTTGAGATCTGGATGACAACTATGCTATTACACTCAGACACTTCTTGGGGGTTGTAGCCTGACCAAGGCATCAAGAGCGCTATCTAGCTATTTCTTGGTCTTTAGATCTTGATGTCAACTTTGCTTTTACACTCAGATCCTTCTTAATTGTGGTAGCCCGACCAAGGCATCAGGAGCGCTACCTAGCTATTTCCAGGTCTTGAGATCCGGATGGCAACTATGCTCTTACACTCAGAACATTCGTGGGGTGGTAGACTGACTTAGGCATCAGGAGGGCTATCTAGCTATTTCCTGGTCTCAAGATCTGGATTGCAACTATGCTCTTACAGTCAGGTCCTTCTTAGGGGTGGTAGCCCGACCAAGGCATCAAGAGCGTTTTTTAGCTATTTCCTGGTCTTGAGGATTTTGTTGACAACTATGCTATTACACTCATACCCTTCTTGGGGGTGGTAGCCTGACCAAGGCATCAGGAGTGCTACCTAGCTATTTCCTGGTCTGGAGATCTGGATGGCAACTATGCTCTTACACTTAGAACCTTCTTGGGTTTGGTAGCCCAACCAAGGCATCGGGAACACTATCTAGCCATTTCCTGGTCTTGAGATCTGTATGACAACTATGCTCTTACACTCAGATCCTTCATAGGGGTGGTAGCCCGACCAAGGCATCAAGAGCGCTACCTATCTATTCGCTGGTCTTGAGATTTGGATGACAACTATGCTCTTACACTCAGTAGCCCGACCAAGGCATCAGGAGGGCTTTCTAGCTATTTCCTGGTCCCGAGATCTGGATGGCTACTATGCTCTTACACTCAGTTCCTTCTTGGGGTTGGTAGCCCGACCAAGGCATCAAGATCGCTTCGTAGCTATATCCTTGTCTTGAGGATTTTGATGACAACTTTGCTATTACACTCAGACCCTTCTTGGGGGCTGTAGCCCATCCATGGCATTAGCAGCGCTACCTAGCTATTTCTTGGTCTGGAGATCTGGATGGCAACTATGCTCTTACACTTAGAACCTTCTTAGGGTTGGTAGCCCGACCAAGGCATTGGGAGCACTACCTAGCTATTTCCTGGTCTTGAGATCTGGATGGCAACTATGCTCTTACACTCATGTCCTTTTTAGTTGTGGTAGCCCGACCAAGGCATCAGGAGCGCTACCTAGCTATTTACTGGTCTAGAGATCTGGATTGCAACTATGCTCTTACACTCAGAACCTTCTAAGGGGTGGTAGCTCGACCAAGGCATCAGGAGCGCTACCTAGCTATTTCCTGGTCTTGAGATCTGGATGGCAACTATGCTGTTACACTCATACCCTTCTTGAGGGTGGTAGCCCGACAAAGGCATCAGGAGCGCTACCTAGCTATTTCCTGGTCTGGAGATCTGGATGGCAACTATTCTCTTACACTTAGAAGCTTCTTGGGGTTGGTAGCCCGACCAAGGCATCGGGAACGCTATCTAGCCATTTCCTGGTCTTGAGATCTGGATGACAACTATGCTCTTACACTCAGATCCTTCATAAAGGTGGTAGCCCGACCAAGGCATCAAGAGCGCTACCTATCTATTTCCTGGTCTTGAGATTTAGATGACAACTATGCTCTTACACTCAGTAGCCCGACCAAGGCATCAGGAGCGCTACCTAGCTATTTCCAGGTTTGGAGATCAAAATGGCAACTATGCTCTTACACTAAGAACCTTCTAAGGGGTGGTAGCCCGACCAAGGCATCAGGAGCGCTACCTAGCTATTTCCTGGTCTTGAGATCTGTATGACAACTATGCTCTTACACTCAGATCATTCATAGGGGTGGTAGCCCGACCAAGGCATCAAGAGCGCTACCTATCTATTTCCTGGTCTTGAGATTTGGATGACAACTATGCTCTTACACTCAGTAGCCCGACCAAGGCATCAGGAGGGCTTTCTAGCTATTTCCTGGTCCCCAGATCTGGATGGCAACTATGCTCTTACACTCAGTTCCTTCTTTGGGGTGGTAGCCCGACCAAGGCATTAAGAGCGCTTCCTAGCTATATCCTTGTCTTGAGGTTTTTGATAACGACTATGCTATTACACTCAGACCCTTCTTGGGGGCGGTAGCCCATCCAAGGCATTAGCAGCGCTACCTAGCTATTTCTTGGTCTAGAGATCTGGATGGAAACTATGCTCTTACACTTAGAACCTTCTTAGGGTTGGTAGCCCGACCAAGGCATTGGGAGCACTACCTAGCTATTTCCTGGTCTTGAGATCTGGATGGCAACTATGCTCTTACACTCAGATCCTTTTTAGTTGTGGTAGCCCGACCAAGGCATCAGGAGGGCTACCTAGCTATTTACTGGTCTGGAGATCTGGATGGCAACTATGATCTTACACTCAGAACCTTCTAAAGGGTGGTAGCTCGACCAAGGCATCAGGAGCGCTACCTAGCTATTTCCTGGTCTTGAGATCTGGATGGCAACTATGCTATTACACTCATACCCTTCTTGGGGGTGGTAGCCCGACAAAGGCATCAGGAGCGCTACCTAGCTATTTCCTGGTCTGGATATCTGGATGGCAACTATTCTCTTACACTTAGAAGCTTCTTGGGGTTGGTAGCCTGACCAAGGCATCGGGAACGCTATCTAGCCATTTCCTAGTCTTGAGATCTGGATGACAACTATGCTCTTACACTCAGATCCTTCATAGGGGTGGTAGCTCGACCAAGGCATCAAGAGCGCTACCTATCTATTTCCTGGTCTTGAGATTTGGATGACAACTATGCTCTTACACTCAGTAACCCGACTAAGGCACCAGGAGTGCTACCTAGCTATTTCCTTGTCTTGAGATCTGGATGGCAACTATGCTCTTACACTCAGATCCTTCTTAGTTGTGGTAGCCCGACCAAGGCATCAGGAGCGCTACCTAGCTATTTCCAGGTTTGGAGATCTGGATGGCAACTATGCTCTTACACTCAGAACCTTCTAAGGGATGGTAGCCCGACCAAGGCATCAGGAGCGCTACCTAGCTATTTCCTGGTCTTGAGATCTGGATGGCAACAAAACTTTTACTATCAGAACCTTCTTGGGGGTGGTAGCCTGACCAATGCATCAGGAGCGCTATCTAGCTATTTCCTGGTCCTGAGATCTGGATAACAACTATGCTCTTACACTCAGACCATTCTTGTTGGTGGCTGCTCGACCAAGGCATTAGGAGCGCTATCTAGCTATTTCCTGGTCCAGAGATCTGGATGGCAACTATATTCTTACACTCAGATCCTTCTTGGGGGTGGTACCAAGGCATTAGGAGCGTTACCTAGCTATTTCCTGGTCTTGAGACCTAGATGACAACTATGCTCTTACACTCAGACACTTCTTGGGGGTGGTATTTCGACCAGGCCATCAGTAGCGCTATCTAGCTATTTTCTGGTCTTTAGATCTTGATGGCAACTATGCTCTTACACTCAGATCATTCGTAAGGGTGGTAGTCCGACCAAGGCTTCGGTAGCGCTATCTAGCTATTTCCTGGTCTTGAGATCTGGATGACAACTATGCTCTTACACTCAGACCCTTCTTGTTGGTGGCAGCCCGACCAAGGCATTAGGAGCGCTATCTAGCTATTTCCTGGTCCAGAGATCTTGATGGAAACTATACTCTTACACTTAGATCCTTCTTAGGGGTGGTACCAAGGCATTAAGAGCGCTACCTAGCTATTTCCTGGTCTTGAGATCTGGATGACAACTATGTTATTACACTCAGACACTTCTTGGGGGTTGTAGCCTGACCAAGGCATCAGGAGCGCTATCTAGCTATTTCCTGGTCTTTAGATCTTGATGGCAACTATGCTCTTACACTCAGATCCTTCTTAAGGGTTGTAGCCCGACCAAGGCATCAGGAGCGTTACCTAGCTATTTCCAGGTCTTGAGATCCGGATGGCAACTATGCTCTTACACTCCGAACATTATTGGGGTGGTAGACTGACCAAGGCATCAGGAGGGTTATCTAGCTATTTCCTGGTCTCGAGATCTGGATCGCAACTATGCTCTTACAGTCATATCCTTCTTAAGGGTGGTAGCCCGACCAAGGCATCAGGAGCGCTACCTAGATATATCCTTGTCTTGAGGTTTTTGATGACAACTATGTTATTACACTCAGACCCTTCTTTGGGGCGGTAGCCCATCCAAGGCATTAGCAGCGCTACCTAGCTATTTCTTGGTCTGGAGATCTAGATGGCAACTATGCTTTTACACTAAGAACCTTCTTAGGGTTGGTAGCCCGACCAAGGCATTGGGAGGACTACCTAGCTATTTCCTGGTCTTGAGATCTGGATGGCAACTATGCTCTTACACTCACATCCTTTTTAGTTTTGGTAGCCCGACCAAGGCATCAGGAGCGCTACCTAGCTATTTACTGGTCTGGAGATCTGGATGGCAACTATGCTCTTACACTCAGAACCTTCTAAGGGGTTGTAGCTCGACCAAGGCATCAGGAGCGCTACCTAGCTATTTCCTGGTCTTGAGATCTGGATGGCAACTATGCTATTACACTCATACCATTCTTGGGGGTGGTAGCCCGACAAAGGCATCAAGAGCGCTACCTAGCTATTTCCTGGTCTGGAGATCTGGATGGCAACTACTCTCTTAAAATTAGAAGCTTCTTGGGGTTGGTAGCCCGACCAAGGCATCGGGATTGCTATCTAGCCATTTTCTGGTCTTGAGATCTGGATGACAACTATGCTCTTACACTCAGATCCTTTTTAGGGGTGGTAGCCCGACCAAGGCATTAAGAGCGCTACCTATCTATTTCCTGGTCTTGAGATTTGGATGACAACTATGCTCTTACACTCGGTAGCCCGACTAAGGCACCAGGAGTGCTACCTAGCTATTTCCTTGTCTTGAGATCTGGATGGCAACTATGCTCTTACACTCAGATCCTTCTTAGTTGTGGTAGCCCGACCAAGGCATCAGGAGCGCTACCTAGCTATTTCCAGGTTTGGAGTTCTGGATGGCAACTATGCTCGTACACTCAGAACCTTCTAAGGGGTGGTAACCCGACCAAGGCATCAGGAGCGCTACCTAGCTATTTCCTGATCTTGAGATTTGTATGACAACTATGCTCTTACACTCAGATCCTTCATAGGGGTGGTAGCCCGACCAAGGCATCAAGAGCGCTACCTATCTATTTCCTGGTCTTGAGATTTGGATGACAACTATGCTCTTATACTCAGTAGCCCGACCAAGGCATCAGGAGGGCTTTGTAGCTATTTCCTGGTCCCGATATCTGGATGGCAACTATGCTCTTACACTCAGTTCCTTCTTGGGGGTGGTAGCCCGACCAAGGCATCAAGAGCGCTTCCTAGCTATATCCTTGTCTTGAGGTTTTTGATGACAACTATGTTATTACACTCAGACCCTTCTTGGGGGCGGTAGCCCATCCAAGGCATTAGCAGCGCTACCTAGCTATTTCTTGGTCTGGAGAGCTAGATGGCACCTATGCTCTTACACTTAGAACCTTCTTAGGGTTGGTAGCCCGACCAAGGCATTGGGAGCACTACCTAGCTATTTCCTGGTCTTGAGATCTGGATGGCAAATATGCTCTTACAGTCAGATCCTTTTTAGTTGTGGTAGCCCGACCAAGGCATCAGGAGCGCTACCTAGCTATTTACTGGTCTGGAGATCTGGATGGCAACTATGCTCTTACACTCAGAACCTTCTAAGGGGTGGTAGCAGGACCAAGGCATCAGGAGCGCTACCTAGCTATTTCCTGGTCTTGAGATCTGGATGGCAACTATGCTATCACACTCATACCCTTCTTGGGGGTGGTAGCCCGACAAAGGCATCAGGAGTGCTACCTAGCTATTTCCTTGTCTGGAGATCTGGATGGCAACTATGTTCTTACACTTAGAAGCTTCTTGGGGTTGGTAGCCCGACCAAGGCTTCGGGAACGCTATCTAGCCATTTCCTGGTCTTGAGATCTGGATGACAACTATGCTCTTACACTCAGATCCTTCATAGGGGTGGTAGCCCGACCAAGGCATCAAGAGCGCTACCTATCTACTTCCTGGTCTTGTGATTTGGATGACAACTATACTCTTACACTCAGTAGCCCTACTAAGGCACCAGGAGTGCTACCTAGCTATTTCCTTGTCTTGAGATCTGGATGGCAACTATGCTCTTACACTCAGATCCTTCTTAGTTGTGGTAGCCCGACCAAGGCAATAGGAGCGCTACCTAGCTATTTCCAGGTTTGGAGATCTGGATTGCAACTATACTCTTACACTCAGAACCTTCTAAAGGGTGGTAGCCCGACCATGGCATCAGGAGCGCTACCTAGCTATTTCCTGGTCTTGAGATCTGGATGGCAACAAAACTTTTACTATCAGAACCTTCTTGGGGGTGGTAGCCTGACCAATGCATCAGGAGCGCTATCTAGCTATTTCCTGGTCCTGAGATCTGGATAACAACTATGCTCTTACAATCAGATCCATCTTAGGAGGGGTAGCCAGAACAAGGCATCAGGAGCACTACCTTGCTATTCCCTGGTCTGGAGATCTGGATGAGAACTATGCTATTACACTCAGACCATTCTTGTTGGTGGCTGGTCGACCAAGGCATCAGGAGCGCTATCTAGCTATTTCCTGGTCCAGAGATCTGGATGGCAACTATATTCTTACACTCAGATCCTTCTTGGGGGTGGTACCAAGGCATTAGGAGCATTACCTAGCTATTTCCTGGTCTTGAGATCTAGATGACAACTATGCTCTTACACTCAGACACTTCTTAGGGGTGGTATCCCGACCAGGGCATCAGTAGCGCTATCTAGCTATTTCCTGGTCTTTAGATCTTGATGGAAACTATGCTCTTACACTCAGATCCTTCGTAAGGGTGGTAGTCTGACCAAGGTATCGGGAGCGCTATCTAGCTATTTCCTGGTCTTGAGATCTGGATGACAACTATGCTCTTACACTCAGACCCTTCTTATTGGTGGTAGCCCGACCAAGGCATTAGGATCTTTATCTAGCTATTTCATGGTCCAGAGATCTAGATGGCACCTATACTCTTACACTTAGATCCTTCTTAGGGGTGGTACCAAGGCATTAAGAGCTCTACCTAGCTATTTCCTGGTCTTGAGATCTGGATGACAACTATGCTATTAAACTCAGACACTTCTTAGGGGTTGTAGCCTGACCAAGGCATAATGAGCGCTATCTAGCTATTTCCTGGTCTTTAGATCTTGATGGCAACTATGATCTTACACTAAGATCCTTCTTAATGGTGGTAGCCCGACCAAGGCATCAGGAGAGCTACCTAGCTATTTCCAGGTCTTGAGATCCGGATGGCAACTATGCTCTTACATTCCGAACATTCTAGGGGTGGTAGACTGACCAAGGCGTCAGGAGGGCTATCTAGCTATTTCCTGGTCTCAAGATCTGGATCGCAACTATGCTCTTACAGTCAGGTCCTTCTTAGGGGTGGTAGCCTGACCAAGGCATCAAGAGCGTATTTTAGCTATTTCCTGGTCTTGAGGATTTTGTTGACAACTATGCTATTACACTCATACCCTTCTTGGGGGTGGTAGCCCGACCAAGGCATCAGGAGTGCTACCTAGCTATTTCCTAGTATGGAGATCTGGATGGCAACTATTTTCTTCCACTCAGATCCTTCTTAGTTGAGGTAGCCCGACTAAGGCATCAGGAGTGCTACCTAGCTATTTCCTGGTCTGGAGATCTGTATGGCAACTATGCTCTTACACTCAGATCCTTCTAAGGGGTGGTAGCAGGACCAAGGCATCAGGAGCGCTACCTAGCTATTTCCTGGTCTTGAGATCTGGATGGCAACTATGTTATTACACTCATACCCTTCTTGGGGGTGGTAGCCCGACAAAGGCATCAGGAGCGCTACCTAGCTATTTCCTTGTCTGGAGATCTGGATGGCAACTATGCTCTTACACTTAGAAGCTTCTTGGGGTTGGTAGCCCGACCAAGGCTTCAGGAACACTATCTAGCCATTTCCTGGTCTTGAGATCTGGATGACAACTATGCTCTTACACTCAGATCCTTCATAGGGGTGGTAGCCCGACCAAGGCATCAAGAGCGCTTCCTATCTACTTCCTGGTCTTGAGATTTGGATGACAACTATGCTCTTACACTCAGTAGCCCTACTAAGGCACCAGGAGGGCTTTCTTGCTATTTCCTGGTCCCGAGATCTGGATGGCAACTATGCTCTTACACTCAGTTCCTTCTTGGGGTTGGTAGCCCGACCAAGGCATCAAGAGCGCTTCCTAGCTATATCCTTGTCTTGAGGTTTTTGATGACAACTATGCTATTACACTCAGACCCTTCTTGGGGGCGGTAGCCCATCCAAGGCATTAGCAGCACTACCTAGCTATTTCTTGGTCTGGAGATCTTGATGGCAACTATGCTCTTACACTTAGAACCTTCTTAGGGTTGGTAGCCCGACCAAGGCATTGGGAGCACTACCTAGCTATTTCCTGGTCTTGAGATCTGGATGGCAACTATAAACTTACACTCAGATCCTTTTTAGTTGTGGTAGCCCGACCAAGGCATCAGGAGCGCTACCGAGCTATTTACTGGTTTGGAGATCTGGATTGCAACTATGCTCTTACACTCAGAACCTTCTAAGGGGTGGTAGCTTGACCAAGGCATCAGGAGCGCTACCTAGCTATTTCCTGGTCTTGAGATCTGGATGGCAACTACGCTATTACACTCATACCCTTCTTGGGGGTTGTAGCCCGACAAAGGCATCAGGAGCGCTACCTAGCTATTTCCTGGTCTGGAGATCTGGATGGCAACTATTCTCTTACACTTAGAAGCTTCTTGGGGTTGGTAGCCCGACCAAGGCATCGGGAACGCTATCAAGCCATTTCCTGGTCTTGAGATCTGGATGACAACTATGCTCTTACACTCAGATCCTTCATAGCGGTGGTAGCCCGACCAAGGCATCAAGAGCGCTACCTATCTATTTCCTGGTCTTGAGATTTAGATGACAACTATGCTCTTACACTCAGTAGCCCGACTAAGGCACCAGGAGTGCTACCTAGCTATTTCCTTGTCTTGAGATCTGGATGGCAACTATGCTCTTACACTCAGATCCTTCTTAGTTGTGGTAGCCTGACCAAGGCATCAGGAGCGCTACCTAGCTATTTCCAGGTTTGGTGATCTGGATGGCAACTATGTTCTTACACTCAGAACCTTCTAAGGGGTGGTAGCCCGACCAAGGCATCAGGAGCGCTACCTAGCTATTTCCTGGTCTTGAGATCTGGATGGCAACAAAACTTTTACTATCAGAACCTTCTTGGGGGTGGTAGCCTGACCAATGCATCAGGAGCGCTATCTAGCTATTTCCTGGTCCTGAGATCTGGATAACAACTATGCTCTTACACTCAGATCCATCTTAGGGGGGGTAGCCAGAACAAGGCATCAGGAGCACTACCTTGCTATTTCCTAGTCTGGAGATCTGGATGAGAACTATGCTATTACACTCAGACCATTCTTGTTGGTGGCTGCTCGACAAAGGCATCAGGAGCGCCATCTAGCTATTTCCTGGTCCAGAGATCTGGATGGCAACTATATTCTTACACTCTGATCCTTCTTGGGGGTGGTACCAAGGCATCAGGAGCGCTACCTAGCTATTTCCTGGTCTTGAGATCTGTATGACAACTATGCTCTTACACTCAGATCCTTCATAGGGGTGGTAGCCCGACCTAGGCATCAAGAGCGCTACCTATCTATTTCCTGGTCTTGAGATTTGGATGACAACTATGCTCTTACACTCAGTAGCCCGACCAAGGAATCAGGAGGGCTTTCTAGCTATTTCCTGGTCCCGAGATCGGATGGCAACTATGCTCTTACACTCAGTTCCTTCTTGGGGGTGGTAGCCCGACCAAGGCATCAAGAGCGCTTCCTAGCTATATCCTTGTCTTGAGGTTTTTGATGACAACTATGCTATTACACTCAGACCCTTCTTGGGGGCGGTAGCCCATCCAAGGCATTAGCAGCGCTACCTAGCTGATTCTTGGTCTGGAGATCTGGATGGCAACTGTGCTCTTACACTTAGAACCTTCTTAGGGTTGGTAGCCCGACCAAGGCATTGGGAGCACTACCTAGCTATTTCCTGGTCTTGAGATCTGGATGGCAACTATGCTCTTACACTCAGATCCTTTTTAGTTGTGGTAGCCCGACCAAGGCATCAGGAGCGCTACCTAGCTATTTACTGGTCTGGAGATCTGGATGGCAACTATGCTCTTACACTCAGAACCTTCTAAGGGGTGGTAGCTCGACCAAGGCATCAAGAGCGCTACCTAGCTATTTCCTGGTCTTGAGATCTGGATGGCAACTATGCTATTACACTCATACCCTTCTTGAGGGTGGTAGCCCGACAAAAGCATCAGGAGCGATACCTAGCTATTTCCTGGTCTGGAGATCTGGATGGCAACTATGCTCTTACACTTAGAAGCTTCTTGGGGTTGGTAGCCCGACCAAGGCATCGGGAACGCTATCTAGCCATTTCCTGGTCTTGAGATCTGGATGACAACTATGCTCTTACACTCAAATCCTTCATAGGGGTGGTAGCCCGACCAAGGCATCAAGAGCGCTACCTATCTATTTCCTGGTCTTGAGATTTGGATGACAACTATGCTCTTACACTCAGTAGCCCGACTAAGGCACCAGGAGTGCTACCTAGCTATTTCCTTGTCTTGAGATCTGGATGGCAACTATGCTCTCACACTCAGATCCTTCTTAGTTGTGGTAGCCCGACCAAGGCATCAGGAGAGCTACCTAGCTTTTTCCAGGTTTGGAGATCTGGATGGCAACTATGCTCTTACACTCAGAACCTTCTAAGGGGTGGTAGCCCGACCAAGGCATCAGGAGCACTACCTAGCTATTTCCTGGTCTTGAGATCTGGATGGCAACTAAACTTTTACTATCAGAACCTTCTTGGGGGTGGTAGCCTGACCAATGCATCAGGAGCGCTATCTAGCTATTTCCTGGTCCTGAGATCTGGATAACAACTATGCTCTTACACTCAGATCCTTCTTAGGGGTGGTAGCCCGACCAAGGCATCAGGAGCACTACCTTGCTATTTCCTGGTCTGGAGATCTTGATGACAACTATGCTATTACACTCAGACCATTCTTGTTAATGGCATCCCGACCAAGGCAACAGGAGCGCTATCTAGCTATTTCCTGGTCCAGAGATCTAGATGGCAACTATATTCTTACACTCAGATCCTTCTTGGGGGTGGTACCAAGGCATTAGGAGCGTTGCCTAGCTATTTCCTGGTCTTGAGATCTAGATGACAACTATGCTCTTACACTCAGATCGTTCGTAAGGGTGGTAGTCCGACCAAGGCTTCGGTAGCGCTATCTAGCTATTTTTTGGTCTTGAGATCTGGATGACAATTATGCTCTTACACTCAGACCCTTCTTGTTGGTGGCAGCCTGACCAAGGCATTAGGAGCGCTATCTAGCTATTTCCTGGTATAGAGATCTGGATGGCAACTATACTCTTACACTTAGATCCTTCTTAGGGGTGGAACCAAGGCATTAAGAGCGCTACCTAGCTATTTACTGGTCTGGAGATCTGGATGGCAACTATGTTATTACACTCAGACACTTCTTGGGGGTTGTAACCTGACCAAGGCATCAGGAGCGCTATCTAGCTATTTCCTGGTCTTTAGATCTTGATGGCAACTATGCTCTTACACTCAGATCCTTCTTAAGGGTGGTAGCCCGACCAAGGCATTAGGAGCGTTACCTAGCTATTTCAAGGTCTTGAGATCCGGATGGCAACTATGCTCTTACACTCCGAACATTCTTGGGGTGGTAGACTGACCAGGGCATCAGGAGGGCTATCTAGCTATTTCCTGGTCTCAAGATCTGGATCGCAACTATGCTCTTACAGTCATATCCTTCTTAAGGGTGGTAGCCCGACCAAGGCATCAGGAGCGCTACCTAGATATATCCTTGTCTTGAGGTTTTTGAAGACAACTATGCTATTACACTCTGACCCTTCTTGGGGGCGGTAGCCCATCCAAGGCATTAGCAGCGCTACCTAGCTATTTCTTGGTCTGGAGATCTAGATGGCAACTATGCTTTTACACTTAGAACCTTCTTAGGGTTGGTAGCCCGACCAAGGCATTGGGAGGACTACCTAGCTATTTCCTGGTCTTGAGATCTAGATGGCAACTATGCTCTTACACTCAGATCCTTTTAAGTTGTGGTAGACCGACCAAGGCATCAGGAGCGCTACCTAGCTATTTACTGGTCTGGAGATCTGGATGGCAACTATGCTCTTACACTCAGAACCTTCTAAGGGGTGGTAGCTCGACCAAGGCATCAAGAGCGCTACCTAGCTATTTCCTGGTCTTGAGATCTGGATGGCAACTTTGCTATTACACTCATACCCTTCTTGGGGGTGGTAGCCCGACAAAGGCATCAGGAGCGCTACCTAGCTATTTCCTTGTCTGGAGATGTGGATGGCAACTATTCTCTTACACTTAGAAGCTTCTTGGAGTTGGTAGCCCGACCAAGGCATCGGGAACGCTATCTAGCCATTTCCTGGTCTTGAGATCAGGATGACAACTATGCTCTTACACTCAGATCCTTTATAGGGGTGGTAGCCCGACCAAGGCATCAAGAGTGCTACCTATCTATTTCATGGTCTTGAGATTTGGATGACAACTATGCTCTTACACTCAGTAGCCCGACTAAGGCACCAGGAGTGCTACCTAGCTATTTTCTTGTCTTGAGATCTGGATGGCAACTATGCTCTTACAATCAGATCCTTCTTAGTGTTGGTAGCCCGACCAAGGCATCAGGAGCGCTACCTAGCTATTTCCAGGTTTGGAGATCTGGATGGCAACTATGCTCTTACACTCAGAACCTTCTAAAGGGTGGTAGCTCGACCATGGCATCAGGAGCGCTACCTAGCTATTTCCTGGTCTTGAGATCTGGATGGCAACAAAACTTTTACTATCAGAACCTTCTTGGTAGCCTGACCAATGCATCAGGAGCGCTATCTAGCTATTTCCTGGTCCTGAGATCTGGATAACAACTATGCTCTTACACTCAGATCCATCTTAGGGGGGGTAGCCCGAACAAGGCATCAGGAGCTCTACCTTGCTATTTCCTGGTCTGGAGATCTGGATGACAACTATGCTATTACACTCAGACCATTCTTGTTGGTGGCAGCCCGACCAAGGCATCAGGAGCGCTATCTAGCTATTTCCTGGTCCAGAGATCTGGATGGCAACTATATTCTTACACTCAGATCCTTCTTGGGGGTGGTACCAAGGCATTAGGAGCGTTACCTAGCTATTTCCTGGTCATGAGATCTAGATGACAACTATGCTCTTACACTCAGACACTTCTTGGGGGGGTGGTATCCCGACCATGGCATCAGTAGCGCTATCTAGTTATTTCCTGGTCTTTAGATCTTGATGGCAACTATGCTCTTACACTCAGATCCTTCGTAAGGGTTGTAGTCCGACCAAGGCATTAGGAGCTTTATCTAGCTATTTCCTGGTCCAGAGATCTGGATGGCAACTATACTCTTACACTCAGATCCTTCTTAGAGGTGGTACCAAGGCATTAAGAGCTCTACCTAGCTATTTCCTGGTCTTGAGATCTGGATGACAACTATGCTATTAAACTCAGACACTTCTTAGGGGTTGTAGCCTGACCAAGGCATCATGAGCGCTATCTAGCTATTTCCTGGTCTTTAGATCTTGATGGCAACAATGCTCTTACACTCAGATCCTTCTTAAAGGTTGTAGCCCGACCAAGGCATCAGGAGCGCTACCTAGCTATTTCCAGGTCTTGAGATCCGGATGGCAACTATGCTCTTACACTCCGAACATTCTTGGGGTGGTAGAATGACCAAGGCATCAGGAGGGCTATCTAGCTATTTCCTGGTCTCGAGATCTGGATCGCAACTATGCTCTTACAGTCAGATCCTTCTTAGGGGTGGTAGCCTGACCAAGGCATCAAGAGCGCTTTCTAGTTATTTCCTGGTCTTGAGGATTTTGTTGACAACTATGCTATTACACTTAGACCCTTCTTGGGGGTGGTAGCCCGACCAAGGTATCAGGAGCGCTACCTAGTTATTTCCTGGTCTAAAGATCTGGATGGCAACTATTCTCTTACACTTAGAGCCTTCTTAGGTTTGGTAGCCCGACAAAGGCATCGGGAACGCTATCTAGCCATTTCCTGGTCTTGAGATCTGGATGACAACTATGCTCTTACACTCCGATCCTTCATAGATGTGGTAGCCCGACCAAGGCATCAAGAGCGCTACCTATCTATTTCCTGGTCTTGAGATTTGGATGACAACTATGCTCTTACACTCAGTAGCCCGACCAAGGCATCAGAAGGGCTTTCTAGCTATTTCCTGGTCCCGAGATCTGGATGGCAACTATGCTCTTACACTCAGTTCCTTCTTGGGGGTGGTTGCCTGACCAAGGCATCAAGAGCGCTTCCTAGCTATTTCCTTGTCTTGAGAATTTTGATGACAACTATGCTATTACACTCAGACCCTTCTTGGGGGCGGCAGCCCGTCCAAGGCATTAGCAGCGCTACCTAGTTATTTATTGGTCTGGAGATCTGGATGGCAATTATACTTTTACACTTAGAACCTTCTTAGGGTTGGTAGCCCGACCAAGGCATTGGGAGCACTACCTAGCTATTTCCAGGTCTTGAGATCTGGATGGCAACTATACTCTTACACTCAGATCCTTTTTAGTTGTGGTAGCCCGACCAAGGCATCAGGAGCGCTACCTAGCTATTTACTGGTCTGGAGATCTGGATGGCAACTATGCTCTAACACTCTGAACCTTCTAAGGGGTGGTAGCTAGACCAAGGCATCAGGAGCGTTACCTAGCTATTTCCTGGTCTTGAGATCTGGATGGCAACTATGCTATTACACTCATAACCTTTTTAGGGGTGGTAGCCCGACCAAGGCATCAAGAGCGTTATCTAGCTATTTCCTGGTCTTAATATCTGGATGGCAACTATGCTCTTACACTCAGATCGTTCTTAGGGGTTGTAGCCCGACCAAGGCATCAGGAGCGCTACCAAGCTGTTTCCTGGTCCTGAGTTCTGGATGGCGACTATGCTCTTACAGTCAGATCCTTCTTAGGGGTGGTAGCCTGACCAAGGCATCAGTATTGCTATCTAGCTATTTCCAGGTCTTGAGATCTGGATGGCAAATATGCTATTACACTCAAATCCTTCTTAGGGGTGGTAGCCCGACCAAGGCATCAGGTGCTCTACCTATCTATTTCCTAGTCTTGAGATCTTGATGGCAACTATGCTCTTACACTAAGAACGTTTTTGGGGGTGGTAGCCCGACCAAGACTTCAGGAGCGCTATCTTGCTCTTTCATGGTCTTGAGATCTAGATGACAACTATGCTCATACACTCAGATCCTTCTTGAGGGTGGTATCCCGACCAAGGTATCAGGAGCCCTATCTAGCTATTTTCTGGTCTTAAGATCTGGATGACAACTAAGCTCTTACACTCAGATCCTTCTTAGGGGTGGTAGCCTGACCAAGGCATCAGAAGCGCTACCTAGCTATTTCCTTGTCTTGAGATCTGGATGGCAACTATGCTCTTCCACTCAGATCCTTCTTAGTTGTGGTAGCCCGACTAAGGCATAAGGAGCACTACCTATCTATTTCCTGGTCTGGAGACCTGGATGACAACAATGCTCTTACACTCAGACCATTCTTGTTGGTGGCAGCCCGACCAATGCATCAGGAGCGCTATCTAGCTATTTCCTGGTCCTGAGATCTGGATGGCAACTATACTTTTATACTCAGATCCTTCTTAATGGTGGTACCAAGGCATTAGAAGTGCTACCTAGCTATTTCCTGGTCTTGAGATATGGATGACAACTATGCTCTTCCACTCAGACACTTCTTGGGGGTGGTATCCCGACCAAGGCATCAGGAGCGCTATCTAGCTATTTCCTGGTCTTTAGATATTGATGGCAACTATGCTCTTACACTCAGACCCTTTTGTTGGTGGCAGCCTGACCAAGGCATCAGGAACGCTATCTAGCTATTTCCTGGTCCTGAGATCTGGATGGCAACTATACTCTTACACTCAGATCCTTCTTAGGGGTGGTACCAAGGCATTAAGAGCGCTACCTAGCTATTTCCTTGTCTTGAGATCTGGATGACAACTATGCTATTACACTCAGACACTTCTTGGGGGTGGTAGCCTGACCAAGGCATCAAGAGCGCTATCTAGCTATTTCCTGGTCTTTAGATCTTGATGGCAACTATGCTCTTACACTCAGATCCTTCTTAAGGGTGGTAGCCAGACCAAGGCATCAGGAGCGCTACCTAGCTATTTCCAGGTCTTGAGATCCGAATGGCAACTATGCTCATAAACTCAGTACCTTCTTGGGGTGGTAGACTTACCAAGGCATCAGGAGCGCTATCTAGCTATTTCCTAGACTCGAGATCTTTATCGCAATTATGCTCTTACAGTCAGATCCTTCTTAAAGGTGGTAGCCCGACCAAGGCATCAAGAGCGCTTTCTAGCTATTTCCTGGTCTTGAGGTTTTTGTTGACAACTATGCTATTACACTCATACCCTTCTTGGGGGTGGTAGCCCAACAAAGGCATTAGGAGCGCTACCTAGCTATTTCTTGGTCTGGAGATCTGGATGGCAACTATGCTCTTACACTTAGAAGCTTCTTTGGATTGGTAGCCCGACCAAGGCATCCGGAATGCCATCTAGCCATTTCTTGGTCTTGAGATCTGGATGACAACTATGCTCTTACACTCAGAGCCTTCATAGGGGTGGTAGCCAGACCAAGGCATCAAAAGCACTACCTATCTATTTCCTGGTCTTGAGATTTGGATGACAACTTTGCTCTTACACTCAGTAGCTCGACTAAGGCACCGGGAGTGCTACCTAGCTGTTTCCTTGTCTTGAGATCTGGATGGCAACTATGCTCTTACACTCAGATCCTTCTTAGTTGTGGTAGCTCGACCAAGGCATCATGAGCGCTACCTAGCTATTTCCAGGTTTGGAGATCTGAATGGCAACTATGCTCTTACACTCAGAACCTTCTAAGGGGTGGTAGCCCTACCAAGGCATCAGGAGCGCTACTTAGTTATTTCCTGGTCTTGAGATCTGGATGGCAACTAAACTCTTACACTTAGAACCTTCTTGGGGGTGGTATCCCGACCAATGCATCAGGAGCGCTATCTAGCTATTTCCTGGTCTTGAGATCTGGATAACAACTATGCTCTTACACTTAGATCCTTCTTAGGGGTGGTAGCCCGACCAAGGCATCAGGAGCACTACCTTGCTATTTCCTGGTCTGGAGATCTAGATGACAACTACGCTATTACACTCAGACCATTCTTGTTGGTGGCAGCCCGACCAAGGCATTAGGAGCGCTATCTAGTTATTTCCTGGTCCAGAGATTCTGATGGCAACTATATTCTTACACTCAGATCCTTCTTGGGGTGGTACCAAGACATTAGGAGCGTTACCTAGCTATTTCCTGGTCTTGAGATCTGGATGACAACTATGCTCTTACACTCAGACACTTCTTGGGGGTGGTATCCTGACCAGGGCATCAGTAGCGCTATCTAGCTATTTCCTGGTCTTGACATCTGGATTGCAACTATGCTCTTCCACTCAGACCATTCTTATTGGTGGCAGCCCGACCAAGGCATCAGGAGCACTATCTATCTATTTCCTGGTCCTGAGATCTAGATGGCAACTATGCTCTTACACACAGATCCTTCTTAGGGGTGGTAGCCCGACCAAGGCATTATGAGCGCTACCTAGCTATTTCCTGATCTTGAGATCTTGATGGCAACTATACTCTTACACTCAGATCCTTCTTAGAGGTGGTACCAAGGCATTAGGAGCGCTACCTAGCTATTTCCTGGTCTTGAGATCTGGATGACAACTATGCTCTTACTCTCAGACCATTCTTGTTCGTGGCAGCCTGACCAAGGCATCAAGAGCGCTATCTAGCTATTTCCTGGTCCTGAGATCTGGATGGCAACTATACTTTTACACTCAGATCCTTCTTAATGGTGGTACCAAGGCATTAGGAGTGCTACATAGCTATTTCCTGGTCTTGAGATATGGATGACAATTATGCTCTTCCACTCAGACACTTCTTGGGGGTGGTATCCCGACCAAGGCATTAGGAGCGCTATCTAGCTATTTCCTGGTCTTTAGATATTGATGGCAACTATGCTCTTACACTCAGATCCTTCTTAAGGGTGGTAGCCCGACCATCTAGCTATTTCCTGGTCTTGAGATCTGGATGACAACTATGCTCTTACACTCAGAACCTTCTTGGGGTGGTAGACTGACCAAGGCATCAGGAGGGCTATCTAGCTATTTCCTAGTCTATAGATCTGGATCGCAACTATGCTCTTACAGTCAGATCCTTCTTAGGGGTGGTTGCCTGACCAAGGCATCAAGAGCACTTTCTAGCTATTTCATGGTCTTGAGGTTTTTTTTGAAAATTATGCTGTTACACTCATACCCTTCATGGGGGTGGTAGCCCGACCAAGGAATCAGGAGCACTACCTAGCTATTTCCTGTTCAGGAGATCTGGATGGCAAAAATGCTCTTCCTATTAGAAGCTTCTTGGGGTTGGTAGCCCGACCAAGGCATCGAGAACGCTATCTAGCCATTTCCTGGTCTTGAGATCTGGATGACAACTATGCTTTTACACTCAGATCCTTCATAGGGGTGGTAGCCCGACCAAGGCATCAAGAGCAGTACCTATCTATTTCCTGGTCTTGAGATTTGGATGACAACTATGCTCTTACACTCAGTAGCCCGACTAAGGCACCAGGAGTGCTCGCTAGCTATTTCCTTGTCTTGAGATCTGGATGGCAACTATGCTCTTACACTCAGATCCTTCTTAGTTGTGGTAGCCCAACCAAGGCATCAGGAGCGCTACCTAGCTATTTCCAGGTTTGGAGATCTGGATGGCAACTATGCTCTTACACTCAGAATCTTCTAAGGGGTGGTAGCCCGACCAAGGCATCAGGAGCGCTACCTAGCTATTTCCTGGTCTTATGATCTGGATGGCAACTAAACTCTTACACTCAGAACCTTCTTGGGGGTGGTAGCCCGACCAAGGCATCAGGAGCACTACCTAGCTATTTTCTGGTCTGGAGATCTGGATGACAACTATGCTAATACACTCAGACCATTCTTGTTGGTGACAGCCCGACCATGGCATCAGGAGCGCTATCTAGCTATTTCCTAGTCCAGAGATCTGGATGGCAACTATATTCTTACACTCAGATCCTTCTTGGGGGTGGTACCAAGGCATTAGGAGTGTTACCTAGCTATTTCCTGGTCTTGTGATCTGGAAGACAACTATGCTCTTACACTCAGACACTTCTTGGGGGTGGTATCCCGACCAGGGCATCAGTAGCGCTATCTAGCTATTTCCTGGTCTTGACATCTGGATTGAAACTATGCTCTTACACTCAGACCATTCTTATTGGTGGCAGCCCGACCAAGGCATCAGGAGCTCTATCTAGCTATTTCCTGGTCCTGAGATCTAGATGGCAACTATGCTCTTACACACAGATCCTTCTTAGGAGCTGTAGCCCGACCAAGGCATCATGAGCGCTACCTAGCTATTTTCTGGTCTTGAGATCTAGATGGCAACTGTACTCTTACACTCAGATCCTTCTTAGGGGTGGTACCAAGGCATTAGGAGAGCTACCTAGCTATTTCCTGGTCTTGAGATCTGGATGACAACTATGCTCTTGCACTCAGACACTTCTTGGGGATGGTAGACCGACCAAGTCATCAGGAGCGCTATCTAGCTATTTCCTGGTCTTTAGATCTTGATGGAAACTATGCTCTTACACTCAGATCCTTCTTAAGGGTGGCAGCCCGTCCAAGGCATCGGGAGCGCTATCTAGCTATTTCCTGGTCTTGAGATCTGGATGACAACTATGCTCTTACACTCAGACCTTTCTTGCTGGTGGCAGCTCGACCAAGGCATCAGGAGCGCTATCTAGCTATTTCCTTCTCTTTAGATCCGGATGGCAACTATGCTGTTACACTCAGAACCTTCTTGGGGTGGTAGACTGACCAAGGCATCAGGACTGCTATCTAGCTATTTCCTGGTCTCAAGATCTGGATGGCAACTATGCTCTTACAGTCAGATCCTTCTTAGGGGTGGTAGCCTGACCAAGGCGTCAAGAGCACTTTCTAGCTATTTCTTGGTCTTGAGGTTTTTGTTGACAACTAAGCTATTACACGTAGACCCTTCTTGGGGGTGGTAGCCCGACCAAGGTATCAGGAGCGCTACCTAGTTATTTTCTGGTCTAAAGATCTGGATGGCAACTATTCTCTTACACTTAGAACCTTCTTAGGGTTGGTAGCCCGACCAAGGCATCGGGAACGCTATCAAGCCATTTCCTGGTCTTGAGATCTGGATGACAACTATGCTCTTACACTCAGATCCTTAATAGGGGTGGTAGCCCGACCAAGGCATCAAGAGCGCTACCTATCTATTTCATGGTCTTAAGAATTGGATGACAACTATGCTCTTACACTCAGTAGCCCGACCAAGGCATCAGGAGGGCTTTCTTACTATTTTCTGGTCCCAAGATTTTGATGGCAACTATGCTCTTACACTCAGATACTTCTTAGGGGTGGTAGCCTGACCAAGGCATTAGGAGCGCTATCTAGCTATTTCCTGGTCTTGAGATCCGGATGGCAACTATGCTCTTACACTCAGATCCTTCTTAGGGGTCGTAGCCCGACCAAGGCATCAGGAGCGCTAACTAGCTATTTCCTGGTCCTAAGATCTAGATAACAACTATGCTCTTACACTCAGAACCCTCTTAGAGGTGGTAGCCCGACCAAGGCATCAGAAGTGCTATCTAGCTATTTCCTGGTCTTGAGATCTAGATAACAACTATGCTCTAACCCTCAGATCCTTCTTAGGGGTGGTAGCCCGACCAAGGCATCAGGTGCACTACCTAGCTATTTCCTAGTCTTGAGATCTGGATGGTAACTATGCTTTTACACTCAGATCCTTCTTATTTATGGTAGCCCGAAAAAGGCATCACGAGCGATACCTAGCTATTTCCTGGTCTGAAGATCTGGATGGCAATTTGCTCTTACACTCAGAACCTTCTTGAGGTTGGTAGCCCGACCAAGGCATCAGGAGCGCTATCTAGCTATTTACTGGTCCTAAGATCTGGATAGCAACTATACTCTTACACTCAGATCCTTCTTAGGTGTGGAACCAAGGCATTAGGAGCGCTACCTAGTTTTTTCCTGGTCTTGAGATCTTAATGACAACTATGCTCTTACACTCAGACACTTCGTGGGGGTGGTATCCCGACCAGGGCATCAGTGGCGCTATCTAGCTATTTCCTGGTCTTGACATCTGGATGGAAACTATGCTCTTACACTCAGATTCTTCTTAAGGGAGGTAGCCCGACCAAGGCATCAAGAGCGCTACCTAGTTATTTCCTTGTCTTGAGATCTGGATGGCAACTATGCTCTTACACTCAGAACCTTCTTGGGGTGGTAGCCCGACCAAGGCATTAGGAGGGCTATCTAGCTATTTCTTGGTCCCGAGATCTGGATAACAACCATGCTCTTACACTCAGATCCTTCTTGGGGGTGGTAGCCCGACTAAGGCATCAAGAGTGCTTCCTAGCTATTTCCTGGTCTTGAGGTTTTTGATGAAAACTATGCTATTACACTCAGACCCTTCTTGGGGGCGGTAGCCCGAACAAGGCATCAGGAGCGTTACATAGCTATTTCTTGATCTAGAGATCTGGATGGCAACTATGCTATTACACTTAGTATCTTCTTGGAGTTGGTAGCCCGACCAAGGCATCGGGATTGCTATCTAGCTATTTCCTGGTCTTGAGATCTAGATGACAACTATGCTCTTACACTTAGATCCTTCTTGGGGGTGGTAGCCCGACCAAGAAATCAAGAGCGCTTCCTAGCTGTTTCCTTGTCTTGAGGTTTTTGATGACAACTATGCTATTACACTCAAACCCTTCTTGGGGGCGGTAGCCCGACCAAGGCATCAAGAGCGCTACCTAGCTATTTCTTGGTTTGGAGATCTGGATAGCACATATGCTCTTACACTTAGAACCTTCTTAGGGTTGTAGCCCGACCAAGGCATCAGGAGCGCTACCTATATATTTCCTGGTCTTGAGATCTGGATGGCAACTATGCTCTTACACTTAGATCCTTCTAAGTTGTGGTAGCCCGACTATGGCAACAGGAGCGCTACCTAGCAATTTCCTGGTCTGGAGATCTGGATGGAAACTATGCTCTCACACTCAAATCATTCATTGGGGTTATAGCCCAACCAAGGCATCAGGAGAGCTACCTAGCTATTTCCTTGTCTTGAGATCTTGATGGCAACTATGCTCTTACAATCAGAACCTTCTAAAGGGTTGTAGCTCGACCAAGGCATCAGGAGCGCTACCTAGCTATTTCCTAGTCTAGAAATCTGGATGGAAACTATGCTCTTACACTCAAAAACTTCTTAGGGGTGGTAGCTCGACCAAGGCATCAGGAGTGCTATCTAGCTATTTCCTGGTATTTAGATCTGGATGGCAACTATGCTCTTACACTCAGATCGTTCTTATTGGTGGTAGCCTGACCAAGGCATCAGGAGCGCTATCTAGCTATTTCCTGGTCTTGAGATCTGGATGGCAACTATGCTCTTACACTCAGATCCTTCTTAGGGGCGGTAGCCTGACCAATGCATCTGGTGCGCTACCTAGCTATTTCCTAGTCTTGAGATCTTGATGGCAACTAGGCTCCTACACTAAGAACCTTCTTAGGTGTGGTAGCCTGACCCAGCAATTAGGAGCGCTATCTAGCTATTTCATGGTCTTGAGATCTAGATGACAACTATGCTCTTACACTCAGACCCATCATGACGGTGGTAGCCCGACCAAGGTATCAGTAGCGCTATCTAGATATTTCATAGTCTTGAGATCCGGATGACAACTATGCTCTTACACTCAGAACTTTCTTGAGGTTGGTAGCCCGACCAAGGCATCGAGAGCGATATCAAGCTATTTACTGGTCCTAAGATCTGGATGGCAACTATACTCTTACACTCAGATCCTTCTTAGGGATGGTATCAAGGCATTAGGAGCGCTACCTAGTTATTTCCTGGTCTTGAGATCTGGATGACAACTATGCTCTTACACTCAAACAATTCTATAGTGTGGTATCCCGACTAGGGCATCAGTAGCGCTATCTAGATATTTCCTGGTCTTGAAATCTGAATGGCAACTATGCTCTTACACTCAGATCCTTCTTAAGGGTGGTAGGTCGACCAAGTCATCAAGAGCGCTACCTAGTTATTTCTTTGTCTTGAGATCCGGATGGCAACTATGCTTTTACACTCAGAACATTCTTGTGGTGGTAGCCCAACCAAGGCATTAGGAGGGCTATCTAGCTATTTCCTGGTCCCGAGATCTGGATGGTAACCATGCTCTTACACTCAGATCCTTCTTGGGGGTGGTAGCCCGACCAAGGCATCAATAGCGCTTCCTAGCTATTTCCTGGTCTTGAGGTTTTTGATGACAATTACACTCAGACCCTTCTTGGGGGCAGTAGCCCGAACAAGGTATCAGGAGTGCTACCTAGCTATTTCTTAGTCTAGAGATCTGGATGGCAACTATGCTCTTACACTTAGTACCTTCTTGGAGTTGGTAGCCCGACTAAGGCATCGGGATTGCTATCTAGCTATTTCCTGGTCTTGAGATCTGGATGACAACTATGCTTTTACACTCAGATTCTTCTTAGGGTTGGTAGCCCGACCATGGCATCAAGAGCGCTACCGATCTATTTCCTAGTCTTGAGGTCGAGATGACAACTATGCTCTTACACTTGGTTGCCCGACCAAGGCATCAGGAGCGCTACCTAGCTATTTCCTGGTCTTGAGATCTGGATGGCAACTATGCTCTTACACTCAGATCCTTCTTAGTTGTGGTAGGCCCACCAAGGCATCAAGAGGGATTTCTAGCCATTTCCTGGTCCCGAGATCTTGATGGCAACTCTTCTCTTACACTTAGATCCTTCATGGGGGTGGTAGCCCGACCAAGGCATCAGGAGCGCTACCTAGATATTTCCTTGTCTTGAGATCTGGATGAAAACTATGCTCTTACACTCAGATCCTTCTTAGTTGTGGTAGCTCAACCAAGGCAATAGTAGCGCCACCTAGCTATTTCCTGGTCTAGAGATCTGGATGGCAACTATGCTCTTACACTAAGAACCTTCTTGAGGGTGGGAGCCCGACAAAGGCATCAGGAGCGCTATCTAGCTATTTCATGGTCTTGAGATCTAGATAAAAACTATGCTCTTACACTCAGACCCTTCTTGGGGGTTGTAGAACGAACAAGGCATAAGTAGCGCTATCTAGCTATTTCCTGGTCCCGAGATCTTGATGGCAACTCTTCTCTTACACTTAGATCCTTCATGGGGGTGGAAGCCCGACCAAGGCATCAGGAGTGCTACCTAGATATTTCCTTGTCTTGAGATCTGGATGAAAACTATGCTCTTACACTCAGATCCTTCTTAGTTATGGTAGCTGGACCAAGGCATCAGTAGCGCCACCTAGCTATTTCCTGATCTGGAGATCTAGATGGCAACTATGCTTTTACACTCAGAACCTTCTTGGGATTAGTAGCCTGACCAAGGCATCGGGAGCGCTATCTAGCTATTTCCTGGTCTTTAGATTTGGATGACAATTATGATCTTACACTCAGACCCTTCTTGTTGGTGGCAGCCCGACCTAGGAATCAAGAGCGCTATCTAGCTATTTCCTGGTCCTGAGATCTGGATGGCAACTATGCTCTTACACTTAGATCCTTCTTGGGGGTCATAGCCTGACCAAGACATCATGAAGGCTATCTAGCTATTTTCTGGTCTCGAGATCTGGATGGCAACTATGCTCTCACACTCAGATCCTTCTTGGATGTTGTTGCCCGACCAAGGCATCATTAGCGCTACCTCGCTATTTCTTGGTCTTTAGATCTGGATGGCGACTATGCTCTCACACTCAGATCCTTCTTAGGGGTTATTGCCCGACCAAGGCATCATGAGCGCTACCTCGCTATTTCCTGGTCTTGAGATCTGGATGGCAACTATGCTCTCACACTCAGATCCTTCATTGGGGTTGTTGCCCGACCAAGGCATCATGAGTGTTATCTAGCTATTTCCTGGTCTTGAGATCTGGATGGCAATTATGCTCTTACACTCAGATCCTTCTTAGAGGTGGTAGCCCGACAAGGGCATCAGGAGCGCTACCAAGCTATTTCCTGGTTTTGAGATCTGGATGACAATTATGCTCTTACATTCAGACCCAACTTGGGGGTGGTAGCCCGACCAAGGCATCAGGAGCGCTATCTAGCAATTTCCTTGTCTTGAGATCTGGATGGCAACTATGCTTTTCCACTCAGATTCTTATTAGGGGTGGTAGTCTGACCAAGGCAACAGGAGTGCTACCTAGCTATTTCCTTGTCTTGAGATTTTGATGGCAACTATGCTCTTACACTCAGAACCTTCTTGGGGTTGGTAGCCCGACCAAGGCATCGGGAGCGCTATCTCGCTATTTCCTGGCCTTGAGATCTGGATGTCAACTATGCTCTTACACTCAGACCCAGCTTGGGGGTGGTAGCCCAACCAAGGCCTCAGGAGTGCTATCTAGCTCTTTCCTGGTCTTGAGATCTGGATGACAACTATACTCTTACACTCAGACCCTACTTAGGGGTGGTATCCCGAACAAGGCATCAGGAGCGTTATCTAGCTATTTCTTGGTCTTGAGACATGGATGGCAACTATGCTTTTACACTCAGATTCTTATTAGGGGTGGTAGTCTGACCAAGGCATCAGGAGCGCTACCTAGCTATTTTTCTGGTCTTGAGATCTAGATGGCAACTATGCTATTACACTCAGAACGTTCTAGGGTTTGGTAGACCGACCAATGCATCAGGATCGCTATCTATCTATTTCCTGGTCTTGAGATTTCGATGGCAACTACGCTCTTACACTCAGATCCTTCTTCGGGTTGGTAGCCCGACCAAGGCATCAGGAGTGTTATCTAGCTATATATTTGTCTTGAGATTTTGATGGGAACTTTGCTCTTACACTCAGAACCTTCTAGGGGTTGGTAACAAGACCAAGGCATCGGGAACGCTATCTCGCTATTTCCTGGTCTTGAGATCTGGATGTCAACTATGCTCTTACACTCAGACCTTGCTTGGGGGTGGTAGCCTGACCAAGGCATCAAGAGCGCTATCTAGTTATTTCCTGGTCCTGAGATCTGGATGACAACTATGCTTTTACACTCAGATCTCTCTAAGGGGTGGTAGCCAGACCAAGGCCTCAGGAGCGCTATCTAGTTATTTCCTGGTCTTGAGATCTGGATGATAACTATGCTCTTGCACTCAGATCCTTCATAGGGGTTGTAGCCCAAACAAGGCATCAATAGTGCTACCTAGCAATTTCTTTGTCTTGAGATCTGGATGTCTACTATGCTCTTACACTAAGAACCTTCTTGGGGGTGGTATCCCGACCAAGGCAACAGGAGCGCTATCTAGCTATTTCCTGGTCTTGAGATCTGGATGGCAACTATGCTTTTACACTCAGATTCTTATTAGGGGTGGTAGTCCAGCCAAGACATCAGGAGTGCTACCAAGCAGTTTCCTGGTCTTGAGATCTAGATGGAAACTATGCTCTTACACTTAGAACCTTCTTGGGTTTGGTAGCCCGACCAATGCATCAGGAGCGCTATTTAGATATTTCCTGGTCTTGAGATCTGGATGACAACTATGCTCTTACACTTAGATCCTTCTTGGGGGTCATAGCCCGACCAAGACATCATGATGGCTATCTAGCTATTTCCTGGTCTCGAGATCTGGATGGCAACTATGCTCTCACACTCAGATCCTTCTTGGAGGTTGTTGCCCGACCAAGGCATCATGAGCGCTACCTCGCTATTTCCTGGTCTTGAGATCTGGATGGCAACTATGCTCTCACACTCAGATCATTCATTGGGGTTGTTGCCCGACCAAGGCATCAGGAGCGTTATCTAGCTATTTCCTGGTCTTGAGATCTGGATGGCAATTATGCTCTTACACTCAGATCCTTCTTGGGGTTCATAGCCCGACCAAGACATCATGAGGGCTATCTAGCTATTTCCTGGTCTCGAGATCTGGATGGCAACTATGCTCTTACACTCAGATCCTTCTTGGGGGTTGTTGCCCGACCAAGGCATCATGAGCGCTACCTCGCTATTTCCTGGTCTTGAGATCTGGATGGCAACTATGCTCTCACACTCAGATCCTTCATTGGGGTTGTTGCCCGACCAAGGCATCAGGAGCATTATCTAGCTATTTCCTGGTCTTGAGATCTGGATGGCAATTATGCTCTTACACTCAGATACTTCTTAGGGGTGGTAGCCCGACCAAGGCATAAGGAGCGCTACCAAGCTATTTCCCGGTCTTGAGATCTGGATGACAATTATGCACTTACACTCAGACCCTACTTGGGGGTGGTAGCCCGACCAAGGCATCAGGAGCGCTATCTAGCTATTTCCTTGTCTTGAGATCTGGATGGCAACTATGCTTTTACACTCAGATTCTTATTAGGGGTGTTTGTCTGACCAAGGCATCAGGAGTGCTACCTAGCTATTTCCTGGTCTTGAGATTTTGATGGCAACTATGCTTTTACATTCAGAACCTTCTTGGGGTTGGTAGCCCGACCAAGGTATCGGGAGCGCTATCTCGCTATTTCCTGGTCTTGAGATCTGGATGTCAACTATGCTCTTACACTCAGACCCTGGTTGGGGGTGGTAGCTTGACCAAGACATCAGGAGCGCTAGCTAGATGGCAACTATGCTCTTACACTCAGATCCTTCTTAGGGGTGGTAGCCTGACCAAGGCCTCAGGAGCGTTATCTAGCTATTTCCTGGTCTTGAGATCTGGATGACAACTATACTGTTACACTCAGACCCTACTTGGGGGTGGTATCCCAAACAAGGCATCAGGAGTGTTATCTAGCTATTTCCTGGTCTTGAGACATGGATGGAAACTATGCTTTTACACTCAGATTCTTATTAGGGGTGGTAGTCTGACCAAGGCATCAGGAGCGCTACCTAGCTATTTTTCTGGTCTTGAGATCTAGATGGCAACTATGCTCTTACACTCAGAACGTTCTAGGGTTTGGTAGCCCGACCAATGCATCAGGATCGCTATTTAGCTATTTCCTAGTCTTAAGATATGGATGACATCTACTCTCTTACACTCAGATCCTTCTTCGGGGTGGTAGGCCGACCAAGGCATCAGGAGTGTTATCTAGCTATATATTTGTCTTGAGATTTTGATGGGAACTTTGCTCTTACACTCAGAACCTTCTAGGGGTTGGTAACAAGAAAAATGCATCGGTAGCGCTATCTCGCTATTTCCTGGTCTTGAGATCTGGATGTCAACTATGCTCTTGCACTCAGACCCTGCTTGGGGGTGGTAGCCTGACCAAGGCATCAAGAGCGCTATCTAGTTATTTCCTGGTCCTGAGATCTGGATGGCAACTATGCTCTTACACTCAGATCCTTCTAAGGGGTGGTAGCCCGACCAAGGCCTCAAGAGCGCTATCTAGCTATTTCCTGGTCTTGAGATCTGGATGATAACTATGCTCTTGCACTCAGATCCTTCTTAGGGGTGGTAGCCCAAATAAGGAATCAGTAGTGCTACCTAGCTATTTCTTGGTCTTGAGATCAGGATGTCTACTATGCTCTTACACTAAGAACCTTCTTGGGGGTGGTATCCCGACCAAGGCATAAGGAGCGCTATCTAGCTATTTCCTGGTCTTGAGATCTAGATGGCAACTATGCTCTAACACTCAGATCCGTCTTAGAGGTGGTAGCCTGACCAGGGCAACAGGTGCGCTATCTAGCTATTTCCTGGTCTTGAGATCTGGATGGCAACTATGGTTTTACACTCAGATTCTTATTAGGGGTGGTAGTCCAGCCAAGACATCAGGAGTGCTACCAAGCAATTTCCTGGTCTTGAGATCTAGATGGAAACTATGCTCTTACACTTAGAACCTTCTTGGGTTTGGTAGCCCAACAAATGCATCAGGAGCGCTATTTAGATATTTCCTGGTCTTGAGATCTTGATGACAACTATGCTCTTACAATCAGATCTTTCTTCGGGGTGGTATCCCAACAAAGGCATCAGGAGCGTTATCTAGCTATTTATTGGTCTTGAGATCTGGATGGCAACTATGCTTTTACACTTAGAACCTTCATGGGGTTGGTAGACCGACCATGGCATCGGGAGCGCTATCTCGCTATTTCATGGTCTTGAGATCTGAATGTCAACTATGCTATTACACTCAGACACTGCTTGGGAGTGGTAGGCTGACCAAGGCATCAAGAGCGCTATCTAGTTATTTCCTGGTCCTAAGATCTGGGTGGAAACTATGCTCTTACACTCAGATCCTTCTAAGGGGTGGGAGCCAGACCAAGGCATCAAGAGCGCTACATAGCTATTTCCTGCTCTTGAGATCTGGTTGACAACTATTCTCTTACACTCGGACCCTTCTTGGAGGTGGTAGCTCGACCAAGGCCTCTGGAGCGCTATCTAGCTATTTCCTGGTCTTGAGATCTGGATGGCAACTATGCTCTTACACTCAGATCCTTCTTAGGGGTGGTAGCCCGACTAAGGCATAAGGAGTGTTATCTAGCTATTTATTGGTCTTGAGATTTTGATGGCAACTATGCACTTACACTTAGAACCTTCTTGGGGTTGGTAGCCCGACCAAGCCATCGGGAGCGCTACCTAGCTATTTCCTGGTCTTGAGATCTGGATGGTAACTATGCTTTTACACTCAGAACCTTCTTGGGGTTGGTAGCCCGACCATGGCATCGAGAGCGCTATCTCTCTATTTCGTGGTCTTGAGATCTAAATGTCAACTATGCTCTTACACTCAGACCCTGCTTGGGGGTGGTAGCCTGACCAAGGCATCAAGAGCGCTATCTAGTTATTTCCTGTTCCTGAGATCTGGATGGCAACTATGCTCTTACACTCAGATCCTTCTAGGGGGTGGTAGCTCGACCAAGGCTTCAGGAGCGCTACCTAGTTATTTTCTGGTCTTGAGATCTGGTTGACAACTATGCTCTTACACTCAGATCCTTCTTAGGGGTGGTAGCCCGACCAAGGCATCAGGAGTGCTACCTAGCTTTTTTCTGGTCTTGAGATCTGGATGGCTACTATGCTCTTACACAAAGAACCTTCTTGGGGGTGGTAGCCCGACCAAGGCATCAGGAGCGCTATCTATCTATTTCATGGTCTTGAGATCTAGATGACAACTATGCTCTTACACTCAGATTCTTCTTAGAGGTGGTAGCCGGACCAAGGCATCAGGAGCGCTACCTAGATATTTACTGGTCTTGAGATCTGGATGACAACTATGCTCTTACACTCGTTAGCCCGACCAAGGCATCAGGAGTGCTACCTAGCTATTTCCTGGTCTTGAGATCTGGATGGCAACTATGCTCTTACACTCAGATCCTTCTTATTTGTGGTAGCCCGACCACGGCATTTGGAGTGCTACCTAGCTATTTCCTGGTCTTTATATTTGGATGGCAACTATGCTCTTACACTCAGAACCTTCTTGGGGTTGGTAGCCCGACCAAGGCATCGGAAGAGCTATCTCGCTATTTCCTGGTCTTGAGATCTAGATGACAACTATGCTCTTACACTCAGATCCTTCTAAGGAATGGGAGCCAGACCAAGGAATCAAGAGCGCTACCTAGCTATTTCCTGCTCTTGAGATCTGGTTGACAACTATTCTCTTACACTCAGACCCTTCTTGGAGGTGGTAACCCGACTAAGGCCTCAGAAGAGCTATCTAGCTATTTCCTGGTCTTGAGATCTGGATGGCAACTATGCTCTTACACTCAGATCCTTCTTAGGGGTGGTAGCCCAACTAAGGCATCAGGAGCGCTACCTAGCTATTTCCTGGTCTTGAGATCAGGATGGCTACTATGCTTTTACACTAAGAACCTTCTTGGGGTTGGTAGCCCGACCAAGGCATCAGGAGCGCTATCTAGCTATTTCCTGGTTTGGAGATCTGGATGGCAACTATGCTCTTACACTTAGATCCTTCTTAGGGGTGGTAGCCTGACCAAGGCATCAGGAGTGCTACCTAGCTATTTCCTGGTCTTGAGATTTTGATGGCAACTATGATCTTACATTCAGAACCTTCTTGGGGTTGGTAGCCCGACCAAGGTATCGGGAGCGCTATCTCGCTATTTCCTGGTCTTGAGATCTGGATGTCAACTATGCTCTTACACTTAGACCCTGGTTGGGGGTGGTAGCCTGACCAAGACATCAGGAGCGCTAGCTAGATGGCAACTATGCTCTTACACTCAGATCCTTCTTAGGAGTGGTAGCCCGACCAAGGCCTCAGGACCGTTATCTAGCTATTTCTTGGTCTTGAGATCTGGATGACAACTATACTGTTACACTCAGACCCTACTTGGGGGTGGTATCCCAAACAAGGCATCAGGAGTGTTATCTAGCTATTTCCTGGTCTTGAGACATGGATGGAAACTATGCTTTTACACTCAGATTCTTATTAGGGGTGGTAGTCTGACCAAGGCATCAGGAGCGCTACCTAGCTATTTTTCTGGTCTTGAGATCTAGATGGCAACTATGCTCTTACACTCAGAACGTTCTAGGGTTTGGTAGCCCGACCAATGCATCAGGATCTCTATTTAGCTATTTCCTAGTCTTAAGATATGGATGACAACTACCCTCTTACACTCAGATCCTTCTTTGGGGTGGTAGGACGACCAAGGCATCAGGAGTGTTATCTAGCTATATATTTGTCTTGAGATTTTGATTGGAACTTTGCTCTTACACTCAGAACCTTCTAGGGGTTGGTAACAAGAAAAATGCATTGGGAGCGCTATTTTGCTATTTCCTGGTCTTGAGATCTGGATGTCAACTATGCTCTTACACTCAGACCCTGCTTGGGTTTGGTAGCCCAACCAATGCATCAGGAGCGTTATTTAGATATTTCCTGGTCTTGAGATCTTGATGACAACTATGCTCTTACAATCAGATCTTTCTTCGGGGTGGTATCCCAACAAAGGCATCAGGAGCATTATCTAGCTATTTATTGGTCTTGAGATCTGGATGGCAACTATGCTTTTACACTTAGAACCTTCATGGGGTTGGTAGACCGACCATGGCCTCGGGAGCGCTATCTCGCTATTTCATGGTCTTGAGATCTGAATGTCAACTATGCTATTACACTCAGACACTGCTTGGGGGTGGTAGCCTGACCAAGGCATCAAGAGCGCTATCTAGTTATTTCCTGGTCCTAAGATCTGGGTGGAAACTTTGCTCTTACACTCATATCCTTCTAAGGGGTGGGAGCCAGACCAAGGCATCAAGAGCGCTACATAGCTATTTCCTGCTCTTGAGATCTGGTTGACAACTATTCTCTTACACTCGGACCCTTCTTGGAGGTGGTAGCCCGACCAAGGCCTCTGGAGCGCTATCTAGCTATTTCCTGGCCTTCGTAGGGGTGGTAGCCCTACTAAGGCATAAGGAGTGTTATCTAGCTATTTATTGGTTTTGAGATTTTGATGGCAACCATGCACTTACACTTAGTATTTTCTTGGGGTTGGTAGCCCGACCAAGCCATCGGGAGCGCTACCTAGCTATTTCCTGGTCTTGAGATCTGGATGGCAACTATGCTTTTACACTCAGAACCTTCTTGGGGTTGGTAGCCCGACCATGGCATCGAGAGCGCTATCTCTCTATTTAGTGGTCTTGAGATCTAAATGTCAACTATGCTCTTACACTCAGACCCTGCTTGGGGGTGGTAGCCTGACCGAGGCATCAAGAGCGCTATCTAGTTATTTCCTGTTCCTGAGATCTGGATGGCAACTATGCTCTTACACTCAGATCCTTCTAGGGGGTGGTAGCCCGACCAAGGCTTCAGGAGCGCTACCTAGTTATTTCCTGGTCTTGAGATCTGGTTGACAACTATGCTCTTACACTCAGATCCTTCTTAGGGGTGGTAGCCCGACCAAGGCATCGGGAGTGCTACCTAGCTTTTTTCTGGTCTTGAGATCTGGATGGCTACTATGCTCTTACATAAAGAACCTTCTTGGGGGTGGTAGCCCGACCAAGGCATCAGGAGCGCTATCTATCTATTTCATGGTCTTGAGATCTAGATGACAACTATGCTCTTACACTCAGATTCTTCTTAGAGGTGGTAGCCCGACCAAGGCATCAGGAGCGCTACCTAGCTATTTACTGGTCTTGAGATCTGGATGACAACTATGCTCTTACACTCGTTAGCCCGACCAAGGCATCAGGAGTGCTACCTAGCTATTTCCTGGTCTTGAGATCTGGATGGCAACTATGCTCTTACACTCAGATCCTTCTTAGTTGTGGTAGCCCGACCACGGCATTTGGAGTGCTACCTAGCTATTTCCTGGTCTTTATATTTGGATGGCAACTATGCTCTTACACTCAGAACCTTCTTGGGGTTGGTAGCCCAACCAAGGCATCGGAAGAGCTATCTCGCTATTTCCTGGTCTTGAGATCTAGATGACAACTATGCTCTCACACTCAGATCCTTCTAAGGGGTGGGAGCCAGACCAAGGAATCAAGACCGCTACCTAGCTATTTCCTGCTCTTGAGATCTGGTTGACAACTACTCTCTTACACTCAGACCCTTCTTGGAGGTGGTAACCCGACTAAGGCCTCAGAAGCGCTATCTAGCTATTTCCTGGTCTTGAGATCTGGATGGCAACTATGCTCTTACACTCAGATTCTTCTTAGGGGTGGTAGCCCCACTAAGGCATCAGGAGCGCTACCTAGCTATTTCCTGGTCTTGAGATAAGGATGGCTACTATGCTTTTACACTAAGAACCTTCTTGGGGTTGGTAGCCCGACCAAGGCATCAGGAGCGCTATCTAGCTATTTCCTGGTTTGGAGATCTGGATGGCAACTATGCTCTTACACTTAGATCCTTCTTAGGGGTGGTAGCCCGACCAAGGCATCAGGAGTGCTACCTATCTATTTCCTGGTCTTGAGATTTTGATGGCAACTATGCTCTTACATTCAGAACCTTCTTGGGGTTGGTAGCCCGACCAAGGCATCGGAAGAGCTATCTCGCTATTTCCTGGTCTTGAGATCTAAATGACAACTATGCTCTTACACTCAGACCCTGCCTAGGGGTGGTAGCCTGACCAAGGCATCAAGAGCGCTACCTAGCTATTTACTGGTCTTGAGATCTGGATGACAACTATGCTCTTACACTCGTTAGCCCGACCAAGGCATCAGGAGTGCTACCTAGCTATTTCCTGGTCTTGAGATCTGGATGGCAACTATGCTCTTACACTCAGATCCTTCTTAGTTGTGGTAGCCCGACCATGGCATTTGGAGTGCTACCTAGCTATTTCCTGGTCTTTATATTTGGATGGCAACTATGCTCTTACACTAAGAACCTTCTTGGGGTTGGTAGCCCGACTAAGGCATAAGGAGTGTTATCTAGCTATTTATTGGTTTTGAGATTTTGATGGCAACTATGCACTTACACTTAGAACCTTCTTGGGGTTGGTAGCCCGACCAAGCCATCGGGAGCGCTACCTAGCTATTTCCTGGTCTTGAGATCTGGATGGCAACTATGCTTTTACACTCAAAACCTTCTTGGGGTTGGTAGCCCGACCATGGCATCGAGAGCGCTATCTCTCTATTTAGTGGTCATGAGATCTAAATGTCAACTATGCTCTTACACTCAGACCCTGCTTGGGGGTGGTAACCTGACCAAGGCATCAAGAGCGCTATCTAGTTATTTCCTGTTCCTGAGATCTGGATGGCAACTATGCTCTTACACTCAGATCCTTCTAGGGGGTGGTAGCCCGACCAAGGCTTCAGGAGCGCTACCTAGTTATTTCCTGGTCTTGAGATCTGGTTGACAACTATGCTCTTACACTCAGATCCTTCTTAGGGGTGGTAGCCCGACCAAGGCATCGGGAGTGCTACCTAGCTTTTTTCAGGTCTTGAGATCTGGATGGCTACTATGCTCTTACATAAAGAACCTTCTTGGGGGTGGTAGCCCGACCAAGGCATCAGGAGCGTTATCTATCTATTTCATGGTCTTGAGATCTAGATGACAACTATGCTCTTACACTCAGATTCTTCTTAGAGGTGGTAGCCCGACCAAGGCATCAAGAGCGCTACCTAGCTATTTACTGGTCTTGAGATCTGGATGACAACTATGCTCTTACACTCGTTAGCCCGACCAAGGCATCAGGAGTGCTACCTAGCTATTTCCTGGTCTTGAGATCTGGATGGCAACTATGCTCTTACACTCAGATCCTTCTTAGTTGTGGTAGCCCGACCACGGCATTTGGAGTGCTACCTAGCTATTTCCTGGTCTTTATATTTGGATGGCAACTATGCTCTTACACTCAGAACCTTCTTGGGGTTGGTAGCCCAACCAAGGCATCGGAAGAGCTATCTCGCTATTTCCTGGTCTTGAGATCTAGATGACAACTATGCTCTTACACTCAGATCCTTCTAAGGGGTGGGAGCCAGACCAAGGAATCAAGAGCGCTACCTAGCTATTTCCTGCTCTTGAGATCTGGTTGACAACTATTCTCTTACACTCAGACCCTTCTTGGAGGTGGTAACCCGACTAAGGCCTCAGAAGCGCTATCTAGCTATTTCCTGGTCTTGAGATCTGGATGGCAACTATGCTCTTACACTCAGATTCTTCTTAGGGGTGGTAGCCCCACTAAGGCATCAGGAGCGCTACCTAGCTATTTCCTGGTCTTGAGATAAGGATGGCTACTATGCTTTTACACTAAGAACCTTCTTGGGGTTGGTAGCCCGACCAAGGCATCAGGAGCGCTATCTAGCTATTTCCTGGTTTGGAGATCTGGATGGCAACTATGCTCTTACACTTAGATCCTTCTTAGGGGTGGTAGCCCGACCAAGGCATCAGGAGTGCTACCTAGCTATTTCCTGGTCTTGAGATTTTGATGGCAACTATGCTCTTACATTCAGAACCTTCTTGGGGTTGGTAGCCCGACCAAGGCATCGGAAGAGCTATCTCGCTATTTCCTGGTCTTGAGATCTAGATGACAACTATGCTCTTACACTCAGACCCTGCCTAGGGGTGGTAGCCTGACCAAGGCATCAAGAGCGCTACCTAGCTATTTACTGGTCTTGAGATCTGGATGACAACTATGCTCTTACACTCGTTAGCCCGACCAAGGCATCAGGAGTGCTACCTAGCTATTTCCTGGTCTTGAGATCTGGATGGCAACTATGCTCTTACACTCAGATACTTCTTAGTTGTGGTAGCCCGACCATGGCATTTGGAGTGCTACCTAGCTATTTCCTGGTCTTTATATTTGGATGGCAACTATGCTCTTACACTCAGAACCTTCTTGGGGTTGGTAGCCCAACCAAGGCATCGGAAGAGCTATCTCGCTATTTCCTGGTCTTGAGATCTAGATGACAACTATGCTCTTACACTCAGATCCTTCTAAGGGGTGGGAGCCAGACCAAGGAATCAAGAGCGCTACCTAGCTATTTCCTGCTCTTGAGATCTGGTTGACAACTATTCTCTTACACTCAGACCCTTCTTGGAGGTGGTAACCCGACTAAGGCCTCAGAAGCGCTATCTAGCTATTTCCTGGTCTTGAGATCTGGATGGCAACTATGATCTTACACTCAGATTCTTCTTAGGGGTGGTAGCCCCACTAAGGCATCAGGAGCGTTACCTAGCTATTTCCTGGTCTTGAGATAAGGATGGCTACTATGCTTTTACACTAAGAACCTTCTTGGGGTTGGTAGCCCGACCAAGGCATCAGGAGCGCTATCTAGCTATTTCCTGGTTTGGAGATCTGGATGGCAACTATGCTCTTACACTTAGATCCTTCTTAGGGGTGGTAGCCCGACCAAGGCATCAGGAGTGCTACCTAGCTATTTCCTGGTCTTGAGATTTTGATGGCAACTATGCTCTTACATTCAGAACCTTCTTGGGGTTGGTAGCCCGACCAAGGCATCGGAAGAGCTATCTCGCTATTTCCTGGTCTTGAGATCTAGATGACAACTATGCTCTTACACTCAGACCCTGCCTAGGGGTGGTAGCCTGACCAAGGCATCAAGAGCGCTACCTAGCTATTTACTGGTCTTGAGATCTGGATGACAACTATGCTCTTACACTCGTTAGCCCGACCAAGGCATCAGGAGTGCTACCTAGCTATTTCCTGGTCTTGAGATCTGGATGGCAACTATGCTCTTACACTCAGATACTTCTTAGTTGTGGTAGCCCGACCATGGCATTTGGAGTGCTACCTAGCTATTTCCTGGTCTTTATATTTGGATGGCAACTATGCTCTTACACTCAGAACCTTCTTGGGGTTGGTAGCCCGACCAAGGCATCGGAAGAGCTATCTCGCTTTTTCCTGGTCTTGAGATCTAGATGACAACTATGCTCTTACACTCAGATCCTTCTAAGGGGTGGGAGCCAGACCAAGGAATCAAGAGCGCTACCTAGCTATTTCCTGCTCTTGAGATCTGGTTGACAACTATTCTCTTACACTCAGACCCTTCTTGGAGGTGGTAACCCGACTAAGGCCTCAGAAGCGCTATCTAGCTATTTCCTGGTCTTGAGATCTGGATGGCAACTATGCTCTTACACTCAGATCCTTCTTAGGGGTGGTAGCCCCACTAAGGCATCAGGAGCGCTACCTTGCTATTTTCTGGTCTTGAGATCAGGATGGCTCCTATGCTTTTACACTAAGAACCTAAATGGGGTTGGTAGCCCGACCAAGGCATCAGGAGCGCTATCTAGCTATTTCCTGGTTTGGAGATCTGGATGGCAACTATGCTCTTACACTTAGATCCTTCTTAGGGGTGGTAGCCCGACCAAGGCATCAGGAGTGCTACCTAGCTATTTCCTGGTCTTGAGATTTTGATGGCAACTATGCTCTTACATTCAGAACCTTCTTGGGGTTGGTAGCCCGACCAAGGCATCGGAAGAGCTATCTCGCTATTTCCTGGTCTTGAGATCTAGATGACAACTATGCTCTTACACTCAGACCCTGCCTAGGGGTGGTAGCCTGACCAAGGCATCAAGAGCGCTACCTAGCTATTTACTGGTCTTGAGATCTGGATGACAACTATGCTCTTACACTCGTTAGCCCGACCAAGGCATCAGGAGTGCTACCTAGCTATTTCCTGGTCTTGAGATCTGGATGGCAACTATGCTCTTACACTCAGATCCTTCTTAGTTGTGGTAGCCCGACCATGGCATTTGGAGTGCTACCTAGCTATTTCCTGGTCTTTATATTTGGATGGCAACTATGCTCTTACACTCAGAACCTTCTTGGGGTTGGTAGCCCGACCAAGGCATCAAGAGCGCTACCTAGCTATTTCCTGCTCTTGAGATCTGGTTGACAACTATTCTCTTACACTCAGACCCTTCTTGGAGGTGGTAACCCGACTAAGGCCTCAGAAGCGCTATCTAGCTATTTCCTGGTCTTGAGATCTGGATGGCAACTATGCTCTTACACTCAGATTCTTCTTAGGGGTGGTAGCCCCACTAAGGCATCAGGAGCGCTACCTAGCTATTTCCTGGTCTTGAGATAAGGATGGCTACTATGCTTTTACACTAAGAACCTTCTTGGGGTTGGTAGCCCGACCAAGGCATCAGGAGCGCTATCTAGCTATTTCCTGGTTTGGAGATCTGGATGGCAACTATGCTCTTACACTTAGATCCTTCTTAGGGGTGGTAGCCCGACCAAGGCATCAGGAGTGCTACCTAGCTATTTCCTGGTCTTGAGATTTTGATGGCAACTATGCTCTTACATTCAGAACCTTCTTGGGGTTGGTAGCCCGACCAAGGCATCGGAAAAGCTATCTCGCTATTTCCTGGTCTTGAGATCTAGATGACAACTATGCTCTTACACTCAGACCCTGCCTAGGGGTGGTAGCCTGACCAAGGCATCAAGAGCGCTACCTAGCTATTTACTGGTCTTGAGATCGGGATGACAACTATGCTCTTACACTCGTTAGCCCGACCAAGGCATCAGGAGTGCTACCTAGCTATTTCCTGGTCTTGAGATCTGGATGGCAACTATGCTCTTACACTCAGATCCTTCTTAGTTGTGGTAGCCCGACCATGGCATTTGGAGTGCTACCTAGCTATTTCCTGGTCTTTATATTTGGATGGCAACTATGCTCTTACACTCAGAACCTTCTTGGGGTTGGTAGCCCGACCAAGGCATCGGAAGAGCTATCTCGCTATTTCCTGGTCTTGAGATCTAGATGACAACTATGCTCTTACACTCAGATCCTTCTAAGGGTTGGGAGCCAGACCAAGGAATCAAGAGCGCTACCTAGCTATTTCCTGCGCTTGAGATCTGGTTGACAACTATTCTCTTACACTCAGACCCTTTTTGGAGGTGGTAACCCGACTAAGGCCTCAGAAGCGCTATCTAGCTATTTCCTGGTCTTAAGATCTGGATGGCAACTATGCTCTTACACTCAGATCCTTCTAACGGGTGGTAGCCCGACCAAGGCCTCAGGAGCGCTATTTAGCTATTTCCCGGTCTTGAGATCTGGATGGAAACTATGCTCTTACACTCAGATCCTTCTTAGGGGTGGCAGCCCGAACAAGGCATCAGGAGCGCTACCTAGCTATTTCTTGGTCTTGAGATCTGGATGATTACTATGCTCTTACACTAAAAACCTTCTTGGGGGTGGTAGCCTGACCAAGGCATCAGGAGCGCTATCTATCTATTTCATGGTCTTGAGATCAGGATGGCTACTATGCTTTTACACTAAGAACCTTCTTGGGGGTGGTAGCCCGACCAAGGCATCAGGAGCGCTATCTAGCTATTTCCTGGTTTGGAGATCTGGATGGCAACTATGCTCTTACACTTAGATCCTTCTTAGGGGTGGTAGCCCGACCAAGGCATCAGGAGTGCTACCTAGCTATTTTCTGGTCTTGAGATCTGGATGGCTACTATGCTCTTACACTAAGAACCTTCTTGAGGGTGGTAGCCTGACCAAGGATTCAGGAGTGCTACCTAGCTATTTACTGGTCTTGAGATCTAGATGGCAACTATGCTCTTACACTCATAACCATCTTGAGGGTGGTAGCCCGACCAAGGCATTAGGAGCGCTATCTAGCTATTTCTTGGTCTTGAGATCTAGATGGCAACTATGCTTTTACAGCCAGATCCTTCTTAGGGGTGGTAGCCTAACCAAGGCATCAGGTGGGCTATCTAGCTATTTCCGTTTCTTGATATCTGGATGACAACTATGCTCTTACACTCAGATCCTTCTTGGGGGTGGTAGCCCGACCAAGACATCCTAATGGCTATCTAGCTATTTCTGTGTCTTGAGATCTGGATGGAAACTATGCTTTCACACTCAGATCCTTCTTGGGGGTGGTTGTTCGACCAAGGCAACAGGAGCGCTACCTAGCTATTTCCTGGTTTTAAGATCTGGATGGCAACTATGCTCTTACACTTAGACACATCAAAGGGGTGGTAGCCCGACCAAGGCAATAGCAGCGTTATCTAGCTATTTCCTGGTCTTGAGATTTGGATGGCAATTATGCACTTACACCCAGATCCTTCTTAGAGGTGGTAGCCCGACCAAGGCATCAGAAGCGCTACCTAGCTTTTTCCTTGTTTTGAAATCTGGATGACAACTATGCTCTTACACTTAGACACTACTTGAGGGTGGTAGCCTGACCAAGGCATCAAGAGCGCTATCTAGTTATTTCCTGGTCCTAAGATCTGGGTGGCAACTATGCTCTTACACTCAGATCCTTCTAAGGGGTGGTAGCCTGACCAAGGCATCAAGAGCGCTACCTAGCTATTTCCTTGTCTTGAAATCTGGATGAAACTATGCTCTTGCACTCAGACCCTTCTTGGAAGTGGTAGCCCGACCAAGACCTCAGGAGCGCTTTCTAGCTATTTCCTGGTCATGAGATCTGGATGGCAACTATGCTCTTACACTCAGATCCTTCTTAGGGGTGGGAGCCAGACCAAGGAATCAAGAGCGCTACCTAGCCATTTCCTGCTCTTGAGATCTGGTTGACAACTATTCTCTTACACTCAGACCCTTCATGGAGGTGGTAACCCGACTAAGGCCTCAGAAGCGCTATCTAGCTATTTCCTGGTCTTGAGATCTGGATGGCAACTATGCTCTTACACTCAGATCCTTCTAACGGGTGGTAGCCCGACCAAGGCCTCAGGAGCGCTATTTAGCTATTTCCCGGTCTTGAGATCTGGATGGCAACTATGCTCTTACACTCAGATCCTTCTTAGGGGTGGCAGCCCGAACAAGGCATCAGGAGCGCTACCTAGCTATTTCCTGGTCTTGAGATCTGGATGATTACTATGCTCTTACACTAAAAACCTTCTTGGGGGTGGTAGCCTGACCAAGGCATCAGGAGCGCTATCTATCTATTTCATGGTCTTGAGATCAGGATGGCTACTATGCTTTTACACTAAGAACCTTCTTGGGGGTGGTAGCCCGACCAAGGCATCAGGAGCGCTATGTAGCTATTTCCTGGTTTGGAGATCTGGATGGCAACTATGCTCTTACACTTAGATCCTTCTTAGGGGTGGTAGCCCGACCAAGGCATCAGGAGTGCTACCTAGCTATTTTCTGGTCTTGAGATCTGGATGGCTACTATGCTCTTACACTAAGAACCTTATTGGGGGTGGTAGCCCGACCAAGGCATCAGGAGCGCTATCTATCTATTTCATGGTCTTGAGATCTAGATGACAACTATGCTCTTACACTCGTTAGCCCGACCAAGGCATCAGAAGTGCTACCTAGCTATTTCCTGGTCTTGAGATCTGGATGTCAACTATGCTCTTACACTCAGATCCTTCTTAGTTATGGTAGCCCGACCATGGCATTTGGAGTGCTACCAAGCTATTTCCTCGTCTTTATATTTGGATAGCAACTATGCTCTTACACTCAGAACCTTCTTGGGGTTGGTAGCCCGACCAAGGCATCGGAAGAGCTATCTCGCTATTTCCTGGTCTTGAGATCTAGATGACAACTATGCTCTTACACTCAGACCCTGCCTAGGGGTGGTAGCCTGACCAAGGCATCAAGAGCGCTACCTAGCTATTTCCTGGTCTTGAGATCTGGTTGACAACTATGCTCTTACACTCAGACCCTTCTTGAAGGTGGTAGCCGGACCAAGGCATCATGAGCGCTATCTAACTATTTACTTGTCATGAGATCTAGATGGCAACTATGCTCTTACACTCAGATCCTTCTTATGGGTGGTATCCCGACCAAGGCATCTAAAGCGCTACCTAGCTATTTCCTGGTCTTCAGATCTAGATGGCAACTATGCTCTTACACTTAGAACCTTCTTGGGGTGGTAGCCTGACCAAGGCATCAGGAGCGCTATCTAGCTATTTCCTGGTCTTTAGATCTGGATGACTGTTATGCTTTTACAAACAGACATTTCTTGGGGGTGGTAGCCCGAGCAAGGAATCAGAAGCGCTATCTAGCTATTTCCTGGTCCTGAGATCTGGATGGCAGTTATGCTCTTACACTCAGACCCTTCTTGGGGGTGGTAGCCTGACCAAGGAATCAGGAGTGCTACCTACCTATTTCCAGGTCTTGAGATCTAGATGGCAACTATTCTCTTACACTTATAACCTTCTTGAGGGTGGTAGCCTGACCAAGGCATTAGGAGCGCTATCTAGCTATTTCTTGGTCTTGAGATCTAGATGGCAACTATGCTTTTACAGCCAGATCCTTCTTAGGGGTGGTAGCCTAACCAAGGCATCAGGAGGGCTATCTAGCTATTTCCGTGTCTTGATATCTGGATGACAACTATGCTCTTACACTCAGATCCTTCTTGGGGGTGGTAGCGTGACCAAGACATCCTAATGGCTATCTAGCTATTTCTGTGTCTTGAGATCTGGATGGAAACTATGCTTTCACACTCAGATCCTTCTTGGGGGTGGTTGTTCGACCAAGGCAACAGGAGCGCTACCTAGCTATTTCCTGGTTTTAAGATCTGGATGGCAACTATGCTCTTACACTTAGACACATCAAAGGGGTGGTAGCCCGACCAAGGCAATAGCAGCGTTATCTAGCTATTTCCTGGTCTTGACATTTGGATGACAATTATGCTCTTACACCCAGATCCTTCTTAGAGGTGGTAGCCCGACAAAGGCATCAGAAGCGCTACCTAGCTTTTTATTGGTCTTGAGATTTTGATGGCAACTATGCTCTTACACTCAGAACCTTTTTGGGGTTGGTAGCCCGACCAAGGCATCGGGAGCGCTACATAGCTATTTCCTGGTCTTGAGATCTGGTTGACAACTATGCTCTTACACTCAGACCCTTCTTAGAGTTGGTAGCCCGACCAAGGCCTCAAGAGCGCTATCTAGCTATTTCTTGGTCTTGAGATCTGGATGGCAACTACGCTCTTACACTCAGATCCTTCTAACGGGTGGTAGCCCGACCAAGGCCTCAGGAGCGCTATTTAGCTATTTCCCGATCTTGAGATCTGGATGGCAACTATGCTCTTACACTCAGATCCTTCTTAGGGGTGGCAGCCCGAACAAGGCATCAGGAGCGCTACCTAGCTATTTCCTGGTCTTGAGATCTGGATGATTACTATGCTCTTACACTAAAAACCTTCTTGGGGGTGGTAGCCTGACCAAGGCATCAGGAGCGCTATCTATCTATTTCATGGTCTTGAGATCTGGTTGACAACTATGCTCTTACACTCAGACCCTTCTTAGAGTTGGTAGCCCGACCAAGGCCTTAGGAGCGCTATCTAGCTATTTCCTGGTCTTGAGATCTGGTTGACAAATATGGTCTTACACTCAGACCCTTCTTAGAGTTGGTTGCCCGACCAAGGCCTCAGGAGCGCTATCTAGCTATTTCCAGGTCTTGAGATCTGGATGGCAACTATGCTCTTACACTCAGATACTTCTTACGGGTGGTAGCCCGACCAAGGCCTCAAGAGCGCTATCTAGCTATTTCCTGGTCTTGAGATCTGGATGGCAACTATGCTCTTACACTCAGATCCTTCTTAGGGGTGGTAGCCCGAACAAGGCATCAAGAGCGCTACCTAGCTATTTCCTGGTCTTGAGATCTGGATGATTACTATGCTCCTACACTAAAAAACTTCTTGGTGGTGGTAGCCCGACCAAGGCATCAGGAGCGCTATCTATCTATTTCATGGTCTTGAGATCTGGTTGACAACTATGTTCGTACACTCAGACCCTTCTTGGGGGTGGTAGCCTGACCAAGGCATAAGGAGCGCTATCTAGCTATTTCCTGGTCTTGAGATCTAGATGGCAACTATGCTCTTACACTCAGATCCTTCTTAGAGGTGGTGGCCCGACCAAGGCAACAGGAGCGCTACCTAGCTATTTCCTGGTTTTAAGATCTGGATGGCAACTATGCTCTTACACTTAGACACATCAAAGGGGTGGCAGCCCGACCAAGGCAATATCAGCGTTATCTAGCTATTTCCTGGTCTTGAGATTTGGATGGCAATTATGCTCTTACACCCAGATCCTTCTTAGAGGTGGTAGCCCGACCAAGGCATCAGAAGCGCTACCTAGCTATTTCCTGGTTTTAAATCTGGATGACAACTATGCTCTTACACTCAGACACTGCTTGGGGGTGGTAGCCTGACCAAGGCATCAAATGCGCTATCTAGTTATTTCCTGGTCCTAAGATCTGGGTGGCAACTATGCTCTTACACTCAGATCCTTCTAAGGGGTGGAAGCCAGACAAAGGCATCAGGAGCGCTACCTAGCTATTTCCTGGTCTTGAGATCTGGCTGGCAACTATTCTCTTACACTCAGACCCTTCTTGGAAGTGGTAGCCCGACCAAGACCTCAGGAGCTCTTTCTAGCTATTTCCTGGACTTGAGATCTGGATGGCAACTATGCTATTACACTCAGATCCTTCTTAAGGGTGGTAGCCCGACTAAGGCATCTGGAGCGTTATCTAGCTATTTATTGGTCTTGAGATTTTGTTGGCAACTATGCTCTTACACTCTAAACCTTCTTGGGGTTGGTAGCCCGACCAAGGCGTCGGGAGCGCTACCTAGCTATTTCCTGGTCTTGAGATCTGGTTGACAACTATGCTCGTACACTCAGACCCTTTTTAGAGTTGGTAGCCCGACCAAGGCCTCAAGAGCGCTATCTAGCTATTTCCTGGTCTTGAGATCTGGATGGCAACTATGCTCTTACACTCAGATCCTTCTTAGGGGTGGTAGCCCGAACAAGGCATCAAGAGCGCTACCTAGATATTTCCTGGTCTTGAGATCTGGATGATTACTATGCTCCTACACTAAAAACCTTCTTGGGGGTGGTAGCCCGACCAAGGCATCAAGAGCGCTATCTATCTATTTCATGGTCTTGAGATCTGGTTGACAACTATGTTCGTACACTCAGACCCTTCTTGGGGGTGGTAGCCCGACCAAAGCATAAGGAGCGCTATCTAGCTATTTCCTGGTCTTGAGATCTAGATGGCAACTATGCTCTTACACTCAGATCCTTCTTAGAGGTGGTGGCCTGACCAAGGCAACAGGAGCGTTATCTAGCTATCTCCTGGTCTTGAGATCTGGATGGCAACTATGCTTTTACACTCATATTCTTATTAGGGGTGGTAGTCCGACCAAGACATCAAGAGTGCTACCTAGCTATTTCCTGGTCTTGAGATCTAGATGGAAACTATGCTCTTACACTCAGAACCTTCTTTGGGGTGGTAGCCTGACCAAGGCATCAGAATCGCTATCTAGCTATTTCCTGGTCTTGAGATCTGGATGACAACTATGTTCTTACACTCAGATCCTTCTTAAGGGTGGTAGCCCGACCAAGGCATCAGGAGCGCTACCTAGCTTTTTCCTGGTTTTGAGATCTGGATGACAACTATGCTCTTACACTCAGACACTGCTTGGGGGTGGTAGCCTGACCAAGGCATCAAGAGTGCTATCTAGTTATTTCCTGGTCCTAAGATCTGGGTGGCAACTATGCTCTTACACTCACATCCTTCTTTGGGGTGATAGCCCGACCAAGGCATCAAGAGCGCTATCTAGCTATTTCCTGGTCTTGAGATTTGGATGGCAACTATGCTCTTACAGTCAGATCCTTCTAAGGGGTGGTAGCCAGACCAAGGCATCAGCAGCGCTACCAAGCTATTTCCTGGTTTTAAGATCTGGTTGACAACTATTCTCTTACGCTCAGACCCTTCTTGGAGGTGGTAGCCCGACCAAGGCCTCAGGAGTGCTATCTAGCTATTTCCTGGTAATGAGATCTGGATGGCAACTATGCTCTTACACTCTGATCCTTCTTAGGGGTGGTAGCCCGACTAAGGCATCAGGAGTGTTATCTAGCTATTTATTGGTCTTGAGATTTTGATGGCAACTATGCACTTACACTTAGAACCTTCTTGGGGTTGGTAGCCCGACCAAGGCATCGGGAGCGCTACCTAGCTATTTCCTGGTCTTGAGATCTGGATGGCAACAATGCTTTTACACTCAGAACCTTCTTGACGTTGGTAGCCCGACCATGGCATCGAGAGCTCTATCTCTCTATTTCGTGGTCTTGAGATCTAAATGTCAACTATGCTCTTACACTCAAACCCTGCTTGGGGGTGGTAGCCTGACCAAGGCATCAAGAGTGCTATCTAGTTATTTCCTGGTCCTGAGATCTGGATGGCAATTATGCTCTTACACTCAGATCCTGTAGGGGGTGGTAGCCCGACCAAGGCTTCAGGAGCGTTACCTAGTTATTTCCTGGTCTTGAGATCTGGTTGACAACTATGCACTTGCACTCAGACCCTTCTTAGAGGTAGTAGCCCGACCATGGCCTTCTGAAGCGCTATCTAGCTATTTCCTGGTCTTGAGATCTGGATGGCAACTATGCTTTTACACTCATATTCTTATTAGGGGTGGTAGTCCGACCAAGACATCAAGAGTGCTACCTAGCTATTTCCTGGTCTTGAGATCTAGATGGAAACTATGCTCTTACACTCAGAACCTTCTTTGGGGTGGTAGCCTGACCAAGGCATCAGAATCGCTATCTAGCTATTTCCTGGTCTTGAGATCTGGATGACAACTATGTTCTTACACTCAGATCCTTCTTAAGGGTGGTAGCCCGACCAAGGCATCAGGAGCGCTACCTAGCTTTTTCCTGGTTTTGAGATCTGGATGACAACTATGCTCTTACACTCAGACACTGCTTGGGGGTGGTAGCCTGACCAAGGCATCAAGAGTGCTATCTAGTTATTTCCTGGTCCTAAGATCTGGGTGGCAACTATGCTCTTACACTCACATCCTTCTTTGGGGTGATAGCCCGACCAAGGCATCAAGAGCGCTATCTAGCTATTTCCTGGTCTTGAGATTTGGATGGCAACTATGCTCTTACAGTCAGATCCTTCTAAGGGGTGGTAGCCAGACCAAGGCATCAGCAGCGCTACCAAGCTATTTCCTGGTTTTAAGATCTGGTTGACAACTATTCTCTTACGCTCAGACCCTTCTTGGAGGTGGTAGCCCGACCAAGGCCTCAGGAGTGCTATCTAGCTATTTCCTGGTAATGAGATCTGGATGGCAACTATGCTCTTACACTCTGATCCTTCTTAGGGGTGGTAGCCCGACTAAGGCATCAGGAGTGTTATCTAGCTATTTATTGGTCTTGAGATTTTGATGGCAACTATGCACTTACACTTAGAACCTTCTTGGGGTTGGTAGCCCGACCAAGGCATCGGGAGCGCTACCTAGCTATTTCCTGGTCTTGAGATCTGGATGGCAACAATGCTTTTACACTCAGAACCTTCTTGACGTTGGTAGCCCGACCATGGCATCGAGAGCTCTATCTCTCTATTTCGTGGTCTTGAGATCTAAATGTCAACTATGCTCTTACACTCAAACCCTGCTTGGGGGTGGTAGCCTGACCAAGGCATCAAGAGTGCTATCTAGTTATTTCCTGGTCCTGAGATCTGGATGGCAATTATGCTCTTACACTCAGATCCTGTAGGGGGTGGTAGCCCGACCAAGGCTTCAGGAGCGTTACCTAGTTATTTCCTGGTCTTGAGATCTGGTTGACAACTATGCACTTGCACTCAGACCCTTCTTAGAGGTAGTAGCCCGACCATGGCCTTCTGAAGCGCTATCTAGCTATTTCCTGGTCTTGAGATCTGGATGGCAACTATGCTCATACACTCAGATTCTTCTTAGGGGTGGTAGCCCGACCAAGGCATCAGGAGCGCTACCTAGCTATTTCCTGGTCTTGAGATTTGGATGGCTACTATGCTCTTACACTCAGATTCTTCTTAGAGGTGGTAGCCTGACCAAAGCATCGGGAGCGCTACCTAGCTATTTCCTGGTCTTGAGATCTTGATGACAACTATGCTCTTACACTCGTTAGCCCGACAAAGGCATCAGGAGTGCTACCTAGCTATTTCCTGGTCTTGAGATCTGGATGGCAACTATGGTCTTATACTTAGATGCATCTTAGTTGTGGTAGCCCGACCAAGGCATTTGGAGCGCTACCTAGCTTATTCCTGGTCTGGATATTTGGATGGCAACTATGCTCTTACACTCAGAACCTTCTTGGGGTTGGTAGCCGGACCAAGGCATCGGAAGAGCTATCTCGTTATTTCCTGGTCTTGAGATCTGGATGAAAACTATGCTCTTACACTCAGACCTTGCCTAGGGATTGTAGCCTGACCGAGGCATCAAGAGCGCTACCTAGCTATTTCCTGGTATTGAGATCTGGTTGACAACTATTCTCTTACACTAAGACCTTTCATGGAGGTGGTAGCCAGACCAAAGCATCAGGAACGCTATCTAACTATTTCCTTTTCATGAGATCTGGATGGCAACTATGCTCTTACACTCAGACCCTTCTTAGAGTTGGTAGCCCGACCAAGGCCTTAGGAGAGCTATCTAGCTATTTCCTGGTCTTGAGATCTTGTTGACAACTATGCTCTTACACTCAGACCCTTCTTAGAGTTGGTAGCTCGACCAAGGCCTCAGGAGCGCTATCTAGCTATTTCCTGGTCTTCAGATCTGGATGGCAACTATGCTCTTACACTCAAATCGTTCAAACGGGTGGTAGCCCGACTAAGGCCTCAGGAGTGCTATCTAGCTATTTCCTGGTCTTGAGATCTGGATGGCAACTATGCTCTTAAACTCAGATCCTTCTTAGGGGTGGTAGCCCGAACAAAGCATCAGGAGCGCTACCTAGCTATTTCCTGGTCTTGAGATGCGGATGATTACTATGCTCTTACACTAAAAACCTTCTTGGGGGTGGTAGCCCGACTAAGGCATCAGGAGCGCTATCTATCTATTTCATGGTCTTGAGATCTGGTTGACAACTATGTTCGTACACTCAGACCCTTCTTGGGGGTGGTAGCCCGACCAAGGCATAAGGAGCGCTATCTAGCTATTTTCTGGTCTTGAGATTTAGATGGCAACTATGCTCTTACACTCAGATCCTTCGTAGAGGTGGTGGTCCGACCAAGGCAACAGGAGCGATATCTAGCTATTTTCTGGTCTTGAGATCAGGATGGCAACTATGCTTTTACACTCATATTCTTATAAGGGGTGGTAGTCCGGCCAAGACATTAGGAGTGCTACCTAGCTAATTCCTGGTCTTGAGATCTAGATGTAAACTATGCTCTTACACTCAGAACCTTCTTTGGGGTGGTAGCCTGACCAAGGAATCAGAATCGTTATCTAGCTATTTCCTGGTCTTGAGATCTGGATGACAACTATGCTCTTACACTCAGACCCTTCTTAGAGTTGGTAGCCCGACCAAGGCCTCAAGAGCGCTATCTAGCTATTTCTTGGTCTTGAGATCTGGATGGCAACTACGCTCTTACACTCAGATCCTTCTAACGGGTGGTAGCCCGACCAAGGCCTCAGAAGCGCTATTTAGCTATTTCCCGGTCTTGAGATCTGGATGGCAACTATGCTCTTACACTCAGATCCTTCTTAGGGGTGGCAGCCCGAACAAGGCATCAGGAGCGCTACCTAGCTATTTCCTGTTCTTGATATCTGGATGATTACTATGCTCTTACACTAAAAACCTTCTTGGGGGTGGTAGCCTGACCAAGGCATCAGGAGCGCTATCTATCTATTTCATGGTCTTGAGATCTGGTTGACAACTATGCTCTTACACTCAGACCCTTCTTAGAGTTGGTAGCCCGACCAAGGCCTTAGGAGCGCTATCTAGCTATTTCCTGGTCTTGAGATCTGGTTGACAAATATGGTCTTACACTCAGACCCTTCTTAGAGTTGGTTGCCCGACCAAGGCCTTAGGAACGCTATCTAGCTATTTCCTGGTCTTGAGATCTGGATGGCAACTATGCTCTTACACTCAGATACTTCTTACGGGTGGTAGCCCGACCAAGGCCTCAAGAGCGCTATCTAGCTATTGCCTGGTCTTGAGATCTGGATGGCAACTATGCTATTACACTCAGATCCTTCTTAGGGGTGGTAGCCCGAACAAGGCATCAAGAGCGCTACCTAGCTATTTCCTGGTCTTGAGATCTGGATGATTACTATGCTCCTACACTAAAAAACTTCTTGGTGGTGGTAGCCCGATCAAGGCATCAGGAGCGCTATCTATCTATTTCATGGTCTTGAGATCTGGTTGACAACTATGTTCGTACACTCAGACCCTTCTTGGGGGTGGTAGCCTGACCAAGGCATAAGGAGCGCTATCTAGCTATTTCCTGGTCTTGAGATCTAGATGGCAACTATGCTCTTACACTCAGATCCTTCTTAGAGGTGGTGGCCCGACCAAGGCAACAGGAGCGCTACCTAGCTATTTCCTGGTTTTAAGATCTGGATGGCAACTATGCTCTTACACTTAGACACATCAAAGGGGTGGTAGCCCTACCAAGGCAATATCAGCGTTATCTAGCTATTTCCTGGTCTTGAGATTTGGATGGCAATTATGCTCTTACACCCAGATCCTTCTTAGAGGTGGTAGCCCGACCAAGGCATCAGAAGCGCTACCTAGCTATTTCCTGGTTTTGAAATCTGGATGACAACTATGCTCTTACACTCAGACACTGCTTGGGGGTGGTAGCCTGACCAAGGCATCAAATGCGCTATCTAGTTATTTCCTGGTCCTAAGATCTGGGTGGAAACTATGCTCTTACACTCAGATCCTTCTAAGGGGTGGTAGCCAGACAAAGGCATCAGGAGCGCTACCTAGCTATTTCCTGGTCTTGAGATCTGGCTGGCAACTATTCTCTTACACTCAGACCCTTCTTGGAAGTGGTAGCCCGACCAAGACCTTATGAGCTCTTTCTAGCTATTTCCTGGACTTGAGATCTGGATGGCAACTATGCTCTTACACTCAGATCCTTCTTAGGGGTGGTAGCCCGACTAAGGCATCAGGAGCGTTAACTAGCTATTTATTGGTCTTGAGATTTTGTTGGCAACTATGCTCTTACACTCTAAACCTTCTTGGGGTTGGTAGCCCGACCAAGGCGTCGGGAGCGCTACCTAGCAATTTCCTGGTCTTGAGATCTGGTTGACAACTATGCTCGTACACTCAGACCCTTCTTAGAGTTGGTAGCCCGACCAAGGCCTCAAGAGCGCTATCTAGCTATTTCCTGGTCTTGAGATCTGGATGGCAACTATGCTCTTACACTCAGATCCTTCTTAGGGGTGGTAGCCCGAACAAGGCATCAAGAGCGCTACCTAGATATTTCCTGGTCTTGAGATCTGGATGATTACTATGCTCCTACACTAAAAACCTTCTTGGGGGTGGTAGCCCGACCAAGGCATCAAGAGCGCTATCTATCTATTTCATGGTCTTGAGATCTGGTTGACAACTATGTTCGTACACTCAGACCCTTCTTGGGGGTGGTAGCCCGACCAAGGCATAAGGAGCGCTATCTAGCTATTTCCTGGTCTTGAGATCTAGATGGCAACTATGCTCTTACACTCAGATCCTTCTTAGAGGTGGTGGCCTGACCAAGGCAACAGGAGCGTTATCTAGCTATCTCCTGGTCTTGAGATCTGGATGGCAACTATGCTTTTACACTCATATTCTTATTAGGGGTGGTAGTCCGACCAAGACATCAAGAGTGCTACCTAGCTATTTCCTGGTCTTGAGATCTAGATGGAAACTATGCTCTTACACTCAGAACCTTCTTTGGGGTGGTAGCCTGACCAAGGCATCAGAATCGCTATCTAGCTATTTCCTGGTCTTGAGATCTGGATGACAACTATGTTCTTACACTCAGATCCTTCTTAAGGGTGGTAGCCCGACCAAGGCATCAGGAGCGCTACCTAGCTTTTTCCTGGTTTTGAGATCTGGATGACAACTATGCTCTTACACTCAGGCACTGCTTGGGGGTGGTAGCCTGACCAAGGCATCAAGAGTGCTATCTAGTTATTTCCTGGTCCTAAGATCTGGGTGGCAACTATGCTCTTACACTCACATCCTTCTTTGGGGTGATAGCCCGACCAAGGCATCAAGAGCGCTATCTAGCTATTTCCTGGTCTTGAGATTTGGATGGCAACTATGCTCTTACAGTCAGATCCTTCTAAGGGGTGGTAGCCAGACCAAGGCATCAGCAGCGCTACCAAGCTATTTCCTGGTTTTAAGATCTGGTTGACAACTATTCTCTTACACTCAGACCCTTCTTGGAGGTGGTAGCCCAACCAAGGCCTCAGGAGTGCTATCTAGCTATTTCCTGGTCATGAGATCTGGATGGCAACTATGCTCTTACACTCTGATCCTTCTTAGGGGTGGTAGCCCTACTAAGGCATCAGGAGTGTTATCTAGCTATTTATTGGTCTTGAGATTTTGATGGCAACTATGCACTTAACCTTCTTGGGGTTGGTAGCCCGACCAAGGCATCGGGAGCGCTACCTAGCTATTTCCTGGTCTTGAGATCTGGATGGCAACTATGCTTTTACACTCAGAACCTTCTTGGCATTGGTAGCCCGACCATGGCATCGAGAGCTCTATCTCTCTATTTCGTGGTCTTGAGATCTAAATGTCAACTATGCTCTTACACTCAAAGCCTGCTTGGGGGTGGTAGCCTGACCAAGGCATCAAGAGTGCTATGTAGTTATTTCCTGGTCCTGAGATCTGGATGGCAATTATGCTCTTACACTCAGATCCTGTAGGGGGTGGTAGCCCGACCAAGGCTTCAGGAGCGCTACCTAGTTATTTCCTGGTCTTGAGATCTGGTTGACAACTATGCTCTTGCACTCAGACCCTTCTTAGAGGTGGTAGGCCGACCATGGCCTTCTGAAGCGCTATCTAGCTATTTCCTGGTCTTGAGATCTGGATGGCAACTATGCTCTTACACTCAGATTCTTCTTAGGGGTGGTAGCCCGACCAAGGCATCAGGAGCGCTACCTAGCTATTTCCTGGTCTTGAGATTTGGATGGCTACTATGCTCTTACACTCAGATTCTTCTTAGAGGTGGTAGCCTGACCAAAGCATCGGGAGCGCTACCTAGCTATTTCCTGGTCTTGAGATCTTGATGACAACTATGCTCTTACACTCGTTAGCCCGACCAAGGCATCAGGAGTGCTACCTAGCTATTTCCTGGTCTTGAGATCTGGATGGCAACTATGGTCTTATACTTAGATGCTTCTTAGTTGTGGTAGCCCGACCAAGGCATTTGGAGCGCTACCTAGCTTATTCCTGGTCTGGATATTTGGATGGCAACTATGCTCTTACACTCAGAACCTTCTTGGGGTTGGTAGCCGGACCAAGGCATCGGAAGAGCTATCTCGTTATTTCCTGGTCTTGAGATCTGGATGAAAACTATGCTCTTACACTCAGACCTTGCCTAGGGATTGTAGCCTGACCGAGGCATCAAGAGCGCTACCTAGCTCTTTCCTGGTATTGAGATCTGGTTGACAACTATTCTCTTACACTAAGACCTTTCATGGAGGTGGTAGCCAGACCAAAGCATCAGGAACGCTATCTAACTATTTCCTTTTCATGAGATCTGGATGGCAACTATGCTCTTACACTCAGACCCTTCTTAGAGTTGGTAGCCCGACCAAGGCCTTAGGAGAGCTATCTAGCTATTTCCTGGTCTTGAGATCTTGTTGACAACTATGCTCTTACACTCAGACCCTTCATAGAGTTGGTAGCTCGACCAAGGCCTCAGGAGCGCTATCTAGCTATTTCCTGGTCTTCAGATCTGGATGGCAACTATGCTCTTACACTCAAATCGTTCAAACGGGTGGTAGCCCGACTAAGGCCTCAGGAGTGCTATCTAGCTATTTCCTGGTCTTGAGATCTGGATGGCAACTATGCTCTTAAACTCAGATCCTTCTTAGGGGTGGTAGCCCGAACAAAGCATCAGGAGCGCTACCTAGCTATTTCCTGGTCTTGAGATGCGGATGATTACTATGCTCTTACACTAAAAACCTTCTTGGGGGTGGTAGCCCGACTAAGGCATCAGGAGCGCTATCTATCTATTTCATGGTCTTGAGATCTGGTTGACAACTATGTTCGTACACTCAGACCCTTCTTGGGGGTGGTAGCCCGACCAAGGCTTAAGGAGCGCTATCTAGCTATTTTCTGGTCTTGAGATCTAGATGGCAACTATGCTCTTACACTCAGATCCTTCGTAGTGGTGGTGGTCCGACCAAGGCAACAGGAGCGATATCTAGCTATTTTCTGGTCTTGAGATCAGGATGGCAACTATGCTTTTACACTCATATTCTTATAAGGGGTGGTAGTCCGGCCAAGACATTAGGAGTGCTACCTAGCTAATTCCTGGTCTTGAGATCTAGATGTAAACTATGCTCTTACACTCAGAACCTTCTTTGGGGTGGTAGCCTGACCAAGGAATCAGAATCGTTATCTAGCTATTTCCTGGTCTTGAGATCTGGATGACAACTATGCTCTTACACTCAGATCCTTCTTCGGGTGGAAGCCCGACCAAGGCATTAGGAGCGTTATCTAGCTATTTATTGGTCTTGAGATATGGATGGCAACTATGCTTTTACACTCAGAACATTATTGGGGTTGGTAGCCCGACCATGGCATCGGGAGCGCTATCTCTCTATTTCGTGGTCTTGAGATCTAAATGTCAACTATGCTCTTACACTCAGACCCTGCTTGGGGGTGGTAGCCTGACCAAGGCATCAAGATCGCTATCTAGTTATTTTCTGGTCCTGAGATCTGGATGGCAACTATGCTCTTACACTCGTTAGCCCGACCAAGGCATCAGAAGTGCTACCTAGCTATTTCCTGGTCTTGAGATCTGGATGGCAACTATGTTCTTATACTTAGATGCTTCTTAGTTGTGGTAGCCCGACCAAGGCATTTGGTGCGCTACCTAGCTTTTTCCTGGTCTGGATATTTGGATGGCAACTATGCTCTTACACTCAGAACCTTCTTGGGGTTGGTATTCCGACCAAGGCATCGGAAGAGCTATCTCGTTATTTCCTGGTCGTGTGATCTGGATGAAAACTATGCTCTTACACTCAGACCTTGCCTAGGGATGGTAGCCTGACCAAGGCATCAAGAGCGCTACCTAGCTATTTCTTGGTATTGAGATCTGGTTGACAACTATTCTCTTACACTAAGACCCTTCTTAGAGGTGGTAGCCGGACCAAGGCATCAGGAGCGCTATATAACTATTTCCTTTTCATGAGATCTGGATGGCAACTATGCCCTTACACTCAGATCCTTCTTTGGGGTGGTAGCCTGACCAAGGCATCAGAATCGCTATCTAGCTATTTTTTGGTCTTGAGATCTGGATGACAACTATGTTCTTACACTCTGATCCTTCTTAAGGGTGGTAGCCCGACCAAGGCATCAGGAGCGCTACCTAGCTTTTTCCTGGTTTTGAGATCTGGATGACAACTATGCTCTTACACTCAGTCACTGCTTGGGGGTGGTAGCCTGACCAAGGCATCAAGAGTGCTATCTAGTTATTTCCTGGTCCTAAGATCTGGGTGGCAACTATGCTCTTACACTCACATCCTTCTTTGGGGTGATAGCCCGACCAAGGAATCAAGAGCGCTATCTAGCTATTTCCTGGTCTTGAGATTTGGATGGCAACTATGCTCTTACAGTCAGATCCTTCTAAGGGGTGGTAGCCAGACCAAGGCATCAGCAGCGCTACCAAGCTATTTCCTGGTTTTAAGATCTGGTTGACAACTATTCTCTTACGCTCAGACCCTTCTTGGAGGTGGTAGCCCGACCAAGGCCTCAGGAGTGCTATCTAGCTATTTCCTGGTCATGAGATCTGGATGGCAACTATGCTCTTACACTCTGATCCTTCTTAGGGGTGGTAGCCCGACTAAGGCATCAGGAGTGTTATCTAGCTATTTATTGGTCTTGAGATTTTGATGGCAACTATGCACTTACACTTAGAACCTTCTTGGGGTTGGTAGCCCGACCAAGGCATCGGGAGCGCTACCTAGCTATTTCCTGGTCTTGAGATCTGGATGGCAACTATGCTTTTACACTCAGAACCTTCTTGGCGTTGGTAGCCCGACCATGGCATCGAGAGCTCTATCTCTCTATTTCGTGGTCTTGAGATCTAAATGTCAACTATGCTCTTACACTCAAACCCTGCTTGGGGGTGGTAGCCTGACCAAGGCATCAAGAGTGCTATCTAGTTATTTCCTGGTCCTGAGATCTGGATGGCAATTATGCTCTTACACTCAGATCCTGTAGGGGGTGGTAGCCCGACCAAGGCTTCAGGAGCGTTACCTAGTTATTTCCTGGTCTTGAGATCTGGTTGACAACTATGCTCTTGCACTCAGACCCTTCTTAGAGGTAGTAGCCCGACCATGGCCTTCTGAAGCGCTATCTAGCTATTTCCTGGTCTTGAGATCTGGATGGCAACTATGCTCTTACACTCAGATTCTTCTTAGGGGTGGTAGCCCGACCAAGGCATCAGGAGCGCTACCTAGCTATTTCCTGGTCTTGAGATTTGGATGGCTACTATGCTCTTACACTCAGATTCTTCTTAGAGGTGGTAGCCTGACCAAAGCATCGGGAGCGCTACCTAGCTATTTCCTGGTCTTGAGATCTTGATGACAACTATGCTCTTACACTCGTTAGCCCGACAAAGGCATCAGGAGTGCTACCTAGCTATTTCCTGGTCTTGAGATCTGGATGGCAACTATGGTCTTATACTTAGATGCTTCTTAGTTGTGGTAGCCCGACCAAGGCATTTGGAGCGCTACCTAGCTTATTCCTGGTCTGGATATTTGGATGGCAATTATGCTCTTACACTCAGAACCTTCTTGGGGTTGGTAGCCGGACCAAGGCATCGGAAGAGCTATCTCGTTATTTCCTGGTCTTGAGATCTGGATGAAAACTATGCTCTTACACTCAGACCTTGCCTAGGGATTGTAGCCTGACCGAGGCATCAATAGCGCTACCTAGCTCTTTCCTGGTATTGAGATCTGGATGAAAACTATGCTCTTACACTCAGACCTTGCCTAGGGATTGTAGCCTGACCGAGGCATCAAGAGCGCTACCTAGCTCTTTCCTGGTATTGAGATCTGGTTGACAACTATTCTCTTACACTAAGACCTTTCATGGAGGTGGTAGCCAGACCAAAGCATCAGGAACGCTATCTAACTATTTCCTTTTCATGAGATCTGGATGGCAACTATGCTCTTACACTCAGACCCTTCTTAGAGTTGGTAGCCCGACCAAGGCCTTAGGAGAGCTATCTAGCTATTTCCTGGTCTTGAGATCTTATTGACAACTATGCTCTTACACTCAGACCCTTCTTAGAGTTGGTAGCTCGACCAAGGCCTCAGGAGCGCTATCTAGCTATTTCCTGGTCTTCAGATCTGGATGGCAACTATGCTCTTACACTCAAATCGTTCAAACGGGTGGTAGCCCAACTAAGGCCTCAGGAGTGCTATCTAGCTATTTCCTGGTCTTGAGATCTGGATGGCAACTATGCTCTTAAACTCAGATCCTTCTTAGGGGTGGTAGCCCGAACAAAGCATCAGGAGCGCTACCTAGCTATTTCCTGGTCTTGAGATGCGGATGATTACTATGCTCTTACACTAAAAACCTTCTTGGGGGTGGTAGCCCGACTAAGGCATCATGAGCGCTATCTATCTATTTCATGGTCTTGAGATCTGGTTGACAACTATGTTCGTACACTCAGACCCTTCTTGGGGGTGGTAGCCCGACCAAGGCATAAGGAGCGCTATCTAGCTATTTTCTGGTCTTGAGATCTAGATGGCAACTATGCTCTTACACTCAGATCCTTCGTAGGGGTGGTGGTCCGACCAAGGCAACAGGAGCGATATCTAGCTATTTTCTGGTCTTGAGATCAGGATGGCAACTATGCTTTTACACTCATATTCTTATAAGGGGTGGTAGTCCGGCCAAGACATTAGGAGTGCTACCTAGCTAATTCCTGGTCTTGAGATCTAGATGTAAACTATGCTCTTACACTCAGAACCTTCTTTGGGGTGGTAGCCTGACCAAGGAATCAGAATCGTTATCTAGCTATTTCCTGGTCTTGAGATCTGGATGACAACTATGCTCTTACACTCAGACCCTTCTTAGAGTTGGTAGCCCGACCAAGGCCTCAAGAGCGCTATCTAGCTATTTCTTGGTCTTGAGATCTGGATGGCAACTACGCTCTTACACTCAGATCCTTCTAATGGGTGGTAGCCCGACCAAGGCCTCAGGAGCGCTATTTAGCTATTTCCCGGTCTTGAGATCTGGATGGAAACTATGCTCTTACACTCAGATCCTTCTTAGGGGTGGCAGCCCGAACAAGGCATCAGGAGCGCTACCTAGCTATTTCCTGGTCTTGATATCTGGATGATTACTATGCTCTTACACTAAAAACCTTCTTGGGGGTGGTAGCCTGACCAAGGCATCAGGAGCGCTATCTATCTATTTCATGGTCTTGAGATCTGGTTGACAACTATGCTCTTACACTCAGACCCTTCTTAGAGTTGGTAGCCCGACCAAGGCCTTAGGAGCGCTATCTAGCTATTTCCTGGTCTTGAGATCTGGTTGACAAATATGGTCTTACACTCAGACCCTTCTTAGAGTTGGTTGCCCGACCAAGGCCTTAGGAGCGCTATCTAGCTATTTCCTGGTCTTAAGATCTGGATGGCAACTATGCTCTTACACTCAGATACTTCTTACGGGTGGTAGCCCGACCAAGGCCTCAAGAGCGCTATCTAGCTATTTCCTGGTCTTGAGATCTGGATGGCAACTATGCTCTTACACTCAGATCCTTCTTAGGGGTGGTAGCCCGAACAAGGCATCAAGAGCGCTACCTAGCTATTTCCTGGTCTTGAGATCTGGATGATTACTATGCTCCTACACTAAAAAACTTCTTGGTGGTGGTAGCCCGACCAAGGCATCAGGAGCGCTATCTATCTATTTCATGGTCTTGAGATCTGGTTGACAATTATGTTCGTACACTCAGACCCTTCTTGGGTGTGGTAGCCTGACCAAGGCATAAGGAGCGCTATCTAGCTATTTCCTGGTCTTGAGATCTAGATGGCAACTATGCTCTTACACTCAGATCCTTCTTAGAGGTGGTGGCCCGACCAAGGCAACAGGAGCGCTACCTAGCTATTTCCTGGTTTTAAGATCTGGATGGCAACTATGCTCTTACACTTAGACACATCAAAGGGGTGATAGCCCGACCAAGGCAATATCAGCGTTATCTAGCTATTTCCTGGTCTTGAGATTTGGATGGCAATTATGCTCTTACACCCAGATCCTTCTTAGAGGTGGTAGCCCGACCAAGGCATCAGAAGCGCTACCTAGCTATTTCCTGGTTTTGAAATCTGGATGACAACTATGCTTTTACACTCAGACACTGCTTGGGGGTGGTAGCCTGACCAAGGCATCAAATGCGCTATCTAGTTATTTCCTGGTCCTAAGATCTGGGTGGAAACTATGCTCTTACACTCAGATCCTTCTAAGGGGTGGTAGCCAGACAAAGGCATCAGGAGCGCTACCTAGCTATTTCCTGGTCTTGAGATCTGGCTGGCAACAATTCTCTTACACTCAGACCCTTCTTGGAAGTGGTAGCCCGACCAAGACCTCAGGAGCTCTTTCTAGCTATTTCCTGGACTTGAGATCTGGATGGCAACTATGCTCTTACACTCAGATCCTTCTTAGGGGTGGTAGCCCGACTAAGGCATCAGGAGCGTTAACTAGCTATTTATTGGTCTTGAGATTTTGTTGGCAACTATGCTCTTAAACTCTAAACCTTCTTGGGGTTGGTAGCCCGACCAAGGCGTCGGGAGCGCTACCTAGCTATTTCCTGGTCTTGAGATCTGGTTGACAACTATGCTTGTACACTCAGACCCTTCTTAGAGTTGGTAGCCCGACCAAGGCCTCAAGAGCGCTATCTAGCTATTTCCTGGTCTTGAGATCTGGATGGCAACTATGCTCTTACACTCAGATCCTTCTTAGGGGTGGTAGCCCGAACAAGGCATCAAGAGCGCTACCTAGATATTTCCTGGTCTTGAGATCTGGATGATTACTATGCTCCTACACTAAAAACCTTATTGGGGGTGGTAGCCCGACCAAGGCATCAAGAGCGCTATCTATCTATTTCATTTTCTTGAGATCTGGTTGACAACTATGTTCGTACACTCAGACCCTTCTTGGGGGTGGTAGCCCGACAAAGGCATAAGGAGCGCTATATAGCTATTTCCTGGTCTTGAGATCTAGATGGCAACTATGCTCTTACACTCAAATCCTTCTTAGAGGTGGTGGCCTGACCAAGGCAACAGGAGCGTTATCTAGCTATCTCCTGGTCTTGAGATCTGGATGGCAACTATGCTTTTACACTCATATTCTTATTAGGGGTGGTAGTCCGACCAAGACATCAAGAGTGCTACCTAGCTATTTCCTGGTCTTGAGATCTAGATGGAAACTATGCTCTTACACTCAGAACCTTCTTTGGGGTGGTAGCCTGACCAAGGCATCAGAATCGCTATCTAGCTATTTCCTGGTCTTGAGATCTGGATGACAACTATGTTCTTACACTCAGATCCTTCTTAAGGGTGGTAGCCCGACCAAGGCATCAGGAGCGCTACCTAGCTTTTTCCTGGTTTTGAGATCTGGATGACAACTATGCTCTTACACTCAGGCACTGCTTGGGGGTGGTAGCCTGACCAAGGCATCAAGAGTGCTATCTAGTTATTTCCAGGTCCTAAGATCTGGGTGGCAACTATGCTCTTACACTCACATCCTTCTTTGGGGTGATAGCCCGACCAAGGCATCAAGAGCGCTATCTAGCTATTTCCTGGTCTTGAGATTTGGATGGCAACTATGCTATTACAGTCAGATCCTTCTAAGGGGTGGTAGCCAGACCAAGGCATCAGCAGCGCTACCAAGCTATTTCCTGGTTTTAAGATCTGGTTGACAACTATTCTCTTACACTCAGACCCTTCTTGGAGGTGGTAGCCCAACCAAGGCCTCAGGAGTGCTATCTAGCTATTTCCTGGTCATGAGATCTGGATGGCAACTATGCTTTTACACTCTGATCCTTCTTAGGGGTGGTAGCCCTACTAAGGCATCAGGAGTGTTATCTAGCTATTTATTGGTCTAGAGATTTTGATGGCAACTATGCACTTAACCTTCTTGGGGTTGGTAGCCCGACCAAGGCATCGGGAGCGCTACCTAGCTATTTCCTGGTTTTTGAGATCTGGATGGCAACTATGCTTTTACACTCAGAACCTTCTTGGCGTTGGTAGCCCGACCATGGCATCGAGAGCTCTATCTCTCTATTTCGTGGTCTTGAGATCTAAATGTCAACTATGCTCTTACACTCAAACCCTGCTTGGGGGTGGTAGCCTGACCAAGGCATCAAGAGTGCTATCTAGTTATTTCCTGGTCCTGAGATCTGGATGGCAATTATGCTCTTACACTAAGATCCTGTAGGGGGTGGTAGCCCGACCAAGGCTTCAGGAGCGCTACCTAGTTATTTCCTGGTCTTGAGATCTGGTTGACAACTATGCTCTTGCACTCAGACCCTTCTTAGAGGTGGTAGCCCGACCATGGCCTTCTGAAGCGCTATCTAGCTATTTCCTGGTCTTGAGATCTGGATGGCAACTATGCTCTTACACTCAGATTCTTCTTAGGGGTGGTAGCCCGACCAAGGCATCAGGAGCGCTACCTAGCTATTTCCTGGTCTTGAGATTTGGATGGCTATTATGCTCTTACACTCAGATTCTTCTTAGAGGTGGTAGCCTGACCAAAGCATCGGGAGCGCTACCTAGCTATTTCCTGGTCTTGAGATCTTGATGACAACTATGCTCTTACACTCGTTAGCCCGACCAAGGCATCAGGAGTGCTACCTAGCTATTTCCTGGTCTTGAGATCTGGATGGCAACTATGGTCTTATACTTAGATGCTTCTTAGTTGTGGTAGCCCGACCAAGGCATTTGGAGCGCTACCTAGCTTATTCCTGGTCTGGATATTTGGATGGCAACTATGCTCTTACACTCAGAACCTTCTTGGGGTTGGTAGCCGGACCAAGGCATCGGAAGAGCTATCTCGTTATTTCCTGTTCTTGAGATCTGGATGAAAACTATGCTCTTACACTCAGACCTTGCCTAGGGATTGTAGCCTGACCGAGGCATCAAGAGCGCTACCTAGCTATTTCCAGGTATTGAGATCTGGTTGACAACTATTCTCTTAGACTAAGACCTTTCATGGAGGTGGTAGCCAGACCAAAGCATCAGGAACGCTATCTAACTATTTCCTTTTCATGAGATTTAGATGGCAACTATGCTCTTACACTCAGATCCTTCGTAGAGGTGGTGGTCCGACCAAGGCAACAGGAGCGATATCTAGCTATTTTCTGGTCTTGAGATCAGGATGGCAACTATGCTTTTACACTCATATTCTTATAAGGGGTGGTAGTCCGGCCAAGACATTAGGAGTGCTACCTAGCTAATTCCTGGTCTTGAGATCTAGATGTAAACTATGCTCTTACACTCAGAACCTTCTTTGGGGTGGTAGCCTGACCAAGGAATCAGAATCGTTATCTAGCTATTTCCTGGTCTTGAGATCTGGATGACAACTATGCTCTTACACTCAGATCCTTCTTCGGGTGGTAGCCCGACCAAGGCATTAGGAGCGTTATCTAGCTATTTATTGGTCTTGAGATATGGATGGCAACTATGCTTTTACACTCAGAACCTTATTGGGGTTGGTAGCCCGACCATGGCATCGGGAGCGCTATCTCTCTATTTCGTGGTCTTGAGATCTAAATGTCAACTATGCTCTTACACTCAGACCCTGCTTGGGGGTGGTAGCCTGACCAAGGCATCAAGAGCGCTATCTAGTTATTTCCTGGTCCTGAGATCTGGATGGCAACTATGCTCTTACACTCGTTAGCCCGACCAAGGCATCAGAAGTGCTACCTAGCTATTTCCTGGTCTTGAGATCTGGATGGCAACTATGGTCTTATACTTAGATGCTTCTTAGTTGTGGTAGCCCGACCAAGGCATTTGGTGCGCTACCTAGCTTTTTCCTGGTCTTGATATTTGGATGGCAACTATGCTCTTACACTCAGAACCTTCTTGGGGTTGGTATCCCGACCAAGGCATCGGAAGAGCTATCTCGTTATTTCCTGGTCTTGTGATCTGGATGAAAACTATGCTCTTACACTCAGACCTTGCCTAGGGATGGTAGCCTGACCAAGGCATCAAGAGCGCTACCTAGCTATTTCATGGTATTGAGATCTGGTTGACAACTATTCTCTTACACTAAGACCCTTCTTAGAGGTGGTAGCCGGACCAAGGCATCAGGAGCGCTATATAACTATTTCCTTTTCATGAGATCTGGATGGCAACTATGCTCTTACACTCAGATCCTTCTAAGGGGTGGTAGCCCGACCAAGACATCCTGAGGGCTATCTAGCTATTTCCTGGTCTCGAGATCTGGATGGCAACTATGCTCTCACACTCAGATCCTTCTTGGGGGTTGTTGCCCGACCAAGGCAACAGGAGCGCAACCTAGCTATTTCCTGGTCTTGAGATCTGGATGGCAATTATGCTCTTACACTTAGACACTTCCAAGGGGTGGTAGCCCGACCAAGGCATCAGGAGCGTTATCTAGCTATTTCCTGGTCTTGAGATCTAGATGGCAATTATGCTCTTACACTTAGATCCTTCTTAGGGGTGGTATCCCGAAAAAGGCATCAGGAGCGCTACCTAGCTATTTCTTTGTTTTGAGATCTGGATGACAACTATGCTCTTACACTCAGACCCTACTTGGTGGTGGTAGCCCGACAAAGGCATCAGGAGTGCTATCTAGCTATTTCCTGTTTATGAGATCTGGATGGAAACTAAGCTTTTACACTCCAAACCTTCTTGGCTTGGTAGCCCGTCCAATGCATCAGGAGCGCTATCTAACTATTTCCTGGTCTTGAGATCTAGATGACAACTATGCTCTTACACTCAGATCCTTCTTCAAGGTGGTAGCCTGACCAAGGCATCAGGAGCGTTATCTAGCTATTTATTGGTCTTGAGATTTTGATGGCAACTATGCTCTTACACTCAGATCCTTCTTGGGGGTTGTTGCCCGACCAAGGCAACATGAGCGCTACCTAGCTGTTTCCTGGTCTTGAGATCTGGATGGCAATTATACTCTTACACTTAGACACTTCTAAGGGGTGGTAGCCCGACCAATACATCATGAGAGCTATCTAGCTATTTCCTGGTCTTGAGATCTGGATGGCAACTATGCTCTCACACTCAGATCCATCTTGGGGGTTGTTGCCCGACCAAAGCAACATGAGCGCTACCTAGCTATTTCCTGGTCTTGAGATCTGGATGGCAACTATGCTCTTACACTGAGACACTTCTAAGGGGTAGTAGCACGACTAAGGCATCAGGAGCGTTATCTAGCTATTTCCTGGTCTTGAGATCTGGATGGCTACTATGTTCTTACACTAAAAACCTTATTGGGTGGTAGCTCGACCAAGGCATCAGGAGTGCTATCTATCTATTTCATGGTCTTGAGATCTAGATGACAACTATGCTCTTACACTCAGACCCTTCTTGGGGGTGGTAGCCCGACCAAGGCAACAGGAGCGATATCTAGCTATTTCCTGGTCTTGAGATCTAGATGACAACTATGCTCTTACACTCAGATCCATCTTCGGGGTGGTAGCCCGACCAAGGCATCATGAGCGTTATCTAGCTATTTATTGTTCTTGAGATCTGGATGGCAACTATGCTTTTACACTCAGAACCTTCTTGGGGTTGGTAACCTGACCATGGCATCGGGAGCGCTATCTCTCTATTTCGTGCTTTTACACTCAGACCCTGCTTGGGGGTGGTAGCCTGACCAAGGCATCAAGAGCGCTATCTAGTTATTTCCTTGTCCTGAGATCTGGATGGCAACTATGCTCTTACACTCAGATCATTCTAAGGGGTGTTAGGCCGACCAAGGAATCAGGACTGCTACCTAGCTATTTCCTGGTCTTGAGATCTGGTTGACAACTATGCTCTTACACTCAGAAACTTCTTGGAGGTAGTAGCCCGACCAAGGCCTTCTGGAGCGCTATCTAGCTATTTCCTGGTCATGAGATCTGGATGGCAACTATGCTCTTACACTCAGATCCTACTTAAGGGTGATAGCTCGACCAAGGCATCAGGAGCGCTACCTTGCTATTTCTTGGTCTTGAGATCTGGATGGCTACTATGCTCTTACACTAAGAACCTTCTTGGGGGTGGTAGCCCGAACAAGGCATCAGGAGCGCTATCTATCTATTTTATGGTCTTGAGATCTAGATGACAACTATGCTCTTACACTCAGATTCTTCTTAGAGGTGGCAGCCCGACCAAGGCATCAGGAGCGCTACCTAGCTATTTCCTAGTCTTGAGATCTGGATGGCAATTATGCTCTTACATTCAGAACCTTCATGGGGGTGGTAGCCCGACCAAGGCTACAGGAGAAATATCTAGCTATTTCCTGGTCTTGATATCTGGATGGCAACTATGCTCTTACACTCAGATCCTACTTAGGGGTGGTAGCTCGACCAAGGCATTAGGAGCGCTACCTTGCTATTTCCTGGTCTTGAGATCTGGAAGGCTACTATGCTCTTACACTAAGAACCTTCTTGGGGGTGGTAGCCCGAACAAGGCATTAATAGCGCTATCTATCTATTTCATGGTCTTGAGATCTAGATGACAACTATGCTCTTACACTCAGACCCTTCTTGGGGGTGGTAGCCCGACCAAGGCATTAGAAGCGTTATCATGCTATTTATTGGTCTTGAGATATGGATGGCAACTATGCTTTTACACTCAGAACCTTATTGGGGTTGGTAGCCCGACCATGGCATCGGGAGCGCTATCTCTCTATTTCGTGGTCTTGAGATCTAAATGTCAACTATGTTCTTACACTCAGACCCTGCTTGGGGGTGGTAGCCTGACCAAGGCATCAAGAGCGCTATCTAGTTATTTCCTGGTCCTGAGATCTGGATGGCAACTATGCTCTTACACTCAGATCCTTCTTAGGGGTGGTAGCCAGACCAAGGCATCAGGAGCGCTACCTAGCTATTTCCTGGTTTTGAGATCTGGATGACAACTATGCTCTTACACTTAGACACTGCTTGGGGGTGGTAGCCTGACCAAGGAATCAAGAGCGCTATCTAGTTATTTCCTGGTCCTAAGATCTGGGTGGCAAATATGCTCTTACACTCACATCCTTCTTTGGGGTGATAGCCTGACCAAGGCATCAAGAGCGCTATCTAGCTACTTCCTTGTCTTGAGATTTGGATGGCAACCATGCTCTTACACTCAGATCCTTCTAAGGGGTGGTAGCCAGACCAAGGCATCAACAGCGCTACCTAGCTATTTCCTGGTCTTGAGATCTGGTTGACAACAATTCTCTTACACTCAGACCCTTCTTGGAGGTGGTAGCCTGACCAAGGTCTTAGGAGCGCTATATAGGTATTTCCTGGTCTTGAGATCTGGATGGCAACTATGCTCTTACACTCAGATCCTTCTTAGGGGTGGTAGCCCGACCATGGCCTTCTGGAGCGCTATCTAGCTATTTCCTGGTCTTGAGATCTGGATGGCAACTATGCTCTTACACTCAGATCCTTCTTAGGGGTGGTAGCCAGACTAAGGCATCAGGTGTGTTATCTAGCTATTTATTGGTCTTGAGATTTTGATGGCAACTATGCACTTACACTTAGAACCTTCTTGGGGTTGGTAGCCCAATTAAATCATCGGGAGCGCTACCTAGCTATTTCATGGTCTTGAGATCTTGATGGCAACTATGCTTTTACACTCAGAACCTTCTTGTGGTTGGTAGCCCGACCATGGCATCGAGAGCGCTATCTCTCTATTTCGTGGTCTTGAGATCTAAATGTCAACTATGCTCTTACACTCAGACCCTGCTTAGGGGTGGTAGCCTGACCAAGGCATCAAGAGCGCTATCTAGTTATTTCCTGGTCCTGAGATCTGGATGGCAACTATGCTCTTACACTCAGATCCTTCTAGGGGGTGGTAGCCCGACCAAGGCTTCAAGATCGCTACCTAGTTATTTCCTGGTCTTGAGATCTCGTTGACAACTATGCTCTTACACTCAGACCCTTCTTAGAGGTGGTAGCCCGACCATGGCCTTTTGGAGCGCTATCTAGCTATTTCCTGGTCTTGATATCTGGATGGCAACTATGTTCTTACACTCAAATCCTTCTTAGGGGTGGTAGCCCGACCAAGGCATCAGGAGCGCTACCTAGCTATTTCCTGGTCTTGAGATCTTGATGGCTAATTTTCTCTTACACTCAGATTCTTCTTAGAGGTGGTAGACCGACCAAGGCATCGGGAGCGCTACCTAGCTATTTCCTGGTCTTGAGATCTTGATGACAACTATGCTCTTACACTCGTTAGCCCGACCAAGGCATCAGAAGTGCTACCTAGCTATTTCCTAGTCTTGAGATCTGGATGGCAACTATGGTCTTATACTTAGATGCTTCTTAGTTGTGGTAGCCCGACCAAGGCATTTGGTGCGCTACCTAGCTTTTTCATGGTCTGGATATTTGGATGGCAACTATGCTCTTACACTCAGAACCTTCTTGGGGTTGGTATCCCGACCAAGGCATCGGAAGAGCTATCTCGTTATTTCCTGGTCTTGAGATCTGGATGAAAACTATGCTCTTACACTCAGACCTTGCCTAGGGATGGTAGCCTGACCAAGGCATCAAGAGCGCTACCTAGCTATTTCATGGTATTGAGATCTGGTTGACAACTATTCTCTTACACTAAGACCCTTCTTAGAGGTGGTAGCCGGACCAAGGCATTAGGAGCGCTATATAACTATTTCCTTTTCATGAGATCTGGATGGCAACTATGCTCTTACACTCAGATCCTTCTAAGGGGTGGTAGCCCGACCAAGACATCCTGAGGAATATCTAGCTATTTCCTGGTCTCGAGATCTGGATGGCAACTATGCTCTCACCTTCTGATCCTTCTTGGGGGTTGTTGCCCGACCAAGGCAACAGGAGCGCAACCTAGCTATTTGCTGGTCTTGAGATATGGATGGCAATTATGCTCTTACACTTAGACACTTCTAAGGGGTGGTAGCCCGACCAAGGCATCAGGAGCGTTATCTAGCTATTTCCTGGTCTTGAGATCTAGATGGCAATTATGCTCTTACACTCAGATCCTTCTTAGGGGTGGTATCCCGAAAAAGGCATCAGGAGCGCTACCTAGCTATTTCTTGGTTTTGAGATCTGGATGACAACTATGCTCTTACACTCAGACCCTACTTGGTGGTGGTAGCCCGACAAAGGCATCAGGAGTGCTATCTAGCTATTTCCTGTTCTTGAGATCTGGATGGCAACTAAGCTTTTACACTCCAAACCTTCTTGGCTTGGTAGCCCGTCCAATGCATCAGGAGAGCTATCTAACTATTTCCTGGTCTTGAGATCTAGATGACAACTATGCTCTTACACTCAGATCCTTCTTCAAGGTGGTAGCCTGACCAAGGCATCAGGAGCGTTATCTAGCTATTTATTGGTCTTGAGATTTTGATGGCAACTATGCTCTTACACTCAGATCCTTCTTGGGGGTTGTTGCCCGACCATGGCAACATGAGCGCAACCTAGCTATTTCCTGGTCTTAGATCTGGATGGCAATTATACTCTTACACTTAGACACTTCTAAGGGTTTGGTAGCCCGACCAAGACATCATGAGAGCTATCTAGCTATTTCCTGGTCTTGAGATCTGGATGGCAACTATGCTCTCACACTCAGATCCATCTTGGGGGTTGTTGCCCGACCAAAGCGACAGGAGCACAACCTAGCTATTTCCTGGTCTTGAGATCTGGATGGGAACTATGCTCTTACACTGAGACACTTCTAAGGGGTAGTAGCACGACTAAGGCATCAGGAGCGTTATCTAGCTATTTCCTGGTCTTGAGATCTGGATGGCTACTATGCTCTTACACTAAAAACCTTATTGGGTGGTAGCTCGACCAAGGCATCAGGAGTGCTATCTATCTATTTCATGGTCTTGAGATCTAGATGACAACTATGCTCTTACACTCAGACCCTTCTTGGGGGTGGTAGCCCGACCAAGGCAACAGGAGCGATATCTAGCTATTTCCTGGTCTTGAGATCTGGATGACAACTATGCTCTTACACTCAGATCCATCTTCGGGGTGGTAGCCCGACCAAGGCATTATGAGCGTTATCTAGCTATTTATTGTTCTTGAGATCTGGATGGCAACTATGCTTTTACACTCAGAATATTCTTAGGGTTGGTAACCTGACCATGGCATCGGGAGCGCTATCTCTCTATTTCGTGCTTTTACACTCAGACCCTGCTTGGGGGTGGTAGCCTGACCAAGGCATCAAGAGCGCTATCTAGTTATTTCCTTGTCCTGAGATCTGGATGGCAACTATGCTCTTACACTCAGATCATTCTAAGGGGTGTTAGGCCGACCAAGGAATCAGACTGCTACCTAGCTATTTCCTGGTCTTGAGATCTGGTTGACAACTATGCTCTTACACTCAGAAACTTCTTGGAGGTAGTAGCCCGACCAAGGCCTTCTGGAGCGCTATCTAGCTATTTCCTGGTCATGAGATCTGGATGGCAACTATGCTCTTACACTCAGATCCTACTTAAGGGTGGTAGCTCGACCAAGGCATCAGGAGCGCTACCTTGCTATTTCTTGGTCTTGAGATCTGGATGGCTACTATGCTCTTACACTAAGAACCTTCTTGGGGGTGGTAGCCCGAACAAGGCATCAGGAGCGCTATCTATCTATTTTATGGTCTTGAGATCTAGATGACAACTATGCTCTTACACTCAGATTCTTCTTAGAGGTGGCAGCCCGACCAAGGCATCAGGAGCGCTACCTAGCTATTTCCTAGTCTTGAGATCTGGATGGCAATTATGCTCTTACACTCAGAACCTTCATGGGGGTGGTAGCCCGACCAAGGCTACAGGAGAAATATCTAGCTATTTCCTGGTCTTGAGATCTGGATGGCAACTATGCTCTTACACTCAGATCCTACTTAGGGGTGGTAGCTCGACCAAGGCATTAGGAGCGCTACATTGCTATTTCCTGGTCTTGAGATCTGGAAGGCTACTATGCTCTTACACTAAAAACCTTCTTGGGGGTGGTAGCCCGAACAAGGCATTAATAGCGCTATCTATCTATTTCATGGTCTTGAGATCTAGATGACAACTATGCTCCTACACTCAGACCCTTCTTGGGGGTGGTAGCCCGACCAAGGCATCAGGAGCGCAGCCTAGCTATTTTCTGGTATTGAGATCTGGATGGCAACTATGCTCTTACACTCAGAACCTTCATGGGGGTGGTAGACCGACCAAAGCTACAGGAGAAATATCTAGCTATTTCCTGGTCTTGAGATCTGGATGGCAACTATGCTCTTACACTCAGATCCTACTTAGGGGTGGTAGCTCGACCAAGGCATCAGGAGCGCTACCTTGCTATTTCCTGGTCTTGTGATCTGGAAGGCTACTATGTTCTTACACTAAGAACCTTCTTGGGGGTAGTAGCCCGAACAAGGCATTAGGAGCACTATCTATCTATTTCATGGTCTTGAGATCTAGATGACAACTATGCTCTTACACTCAGACCCTTCTTGGGGGTGGTAGCCCGACCAAGGCATCAGGAGCGCTATCTAGCTATTTCTTGGTCTTGAGATCTAGATGGCAACTATGCTCTTACACTCAGATTCTTCTTAGAGGTGGTAGCCCGACCAAGGCATCAGGAGCGCTACCTTGCTATTTCCTGGTCTTGAGATCTTGATGACAACTATGCTCTTACACTCGTTAGCCCGACCAAGGCATCAGGAGCGTTATCTAGCTATTTCCTAGTCTTGAGATCTGGATGGCAATTATGTTCTTACACTCAGATCCATCTTAGGGGTGGTAGCCCGACCAAGGCATCAGGAGCGCTACCTAGCTATTTTCTGGGTTTGAGATCTGGATGACAACTATGCTCTTGCACTCTGACCCTACTTGGGGTGGTAGTCCGACCAAGGCATCAGGAGCGCTATCTAGCTATTTCCTGGTATTGAGATCTGGATGGCAACTATGCTTTTACACTCAGATTCTTATTAGGGGTGGTGGTCTGACCAACGCATCAGGAGCACTACCTAGATATTTCCTGGTCTTGAGATCTAGATGGTAACTATGCTCTTACACTCAGAACCTTCTTGGGGTTGGTAGCCCGACCAAGGCATAGGGAGCGTTACCTAGCTAATTCCTGGACTTGAAATCTGGTTGACAACTATGCTCTTACACTCAGACCCTTCTTAGAGTTGGTAGCCCAACCAAGGCCTTAGGAGCGCTATCTAGCTATTTCCTGGTCTTGAGATCTGGATGGCAACTATGCTCTTACACTCAGATCCTTCATAGGGGTGGTAGCCCGACCAAGGCATCAGGAGTGCTACCTTGCTATTTCCTGGTCTTGAGATCTGGATGGATACTATACTCTTACACTAAGAACCTTCTTGGGGGTGGTAGCCCAACCAAGGCATCAGGAGCGCTATCTAGCTATTTCCTGCTCTTGAGATCTTGATGACAACTATGCTCTTACACTCGTTTGCCCGACCAAGGCATCAGGAGTGCTACATAGCTATTTCCTAGTCTTGAGATTTGGATGGTAACTATGCTCTTACACTTAGACACTTCTAAGTGGTGGTAGCCCGACCAAGGCATTAGGAGCGTTATCTAGCTATTTCCTTGTTTTGTGATCTGCATGGCAATTACGCCCTTACACTCAGATCCTTCTTAGGGGTGGTAGCCCGACCAAGGCATCAGGAGCGCTACCTAGCTATTTTCTGGTTTTGAGATCTGGATGACAACTATGCTCTTACACTCAGATTCTTCTTAGAGGTGGCAGCCCGACCAAGGCATCAGGAGCGCTACCTAGCTATTTCCTAGTCTTGAGATCTGGATGGCAATTATGCTCTTACACTCAGAACCTTCATGGGGGTGGTAGCCCGACCAAGGCTACAGGAGAAATATCTAGCTATTTCCTGGTCTTCAGATCTGGATGGCAAATATGCTCTTACACTCAGATCCTACTTAGGGGTGGTAGCTCGACCAAGGCATTAGGAGCGCTACATTGCTATTTCCTGGTCTTGAGATCTGGAAGGCTACTATGCTCTTACACTAAGAACCTTCTTGGGGGTGGTAGCCCGAACAAGGCATTAATAGCGCTATCTATCTATTTCATGGTCTTGAGATCTAGATGACAACTATGCTCTTACACTCAGACCCTTCTTGGGGGTGGTAGCCCGACCAAGGCATCAGGAGCGCAGCCTAGCTATTTTCTGGTATTGAGATATGGATGGCAACTATGCTTTTACACTCAGAACCTTATTGGGGTTGGTAGCCCGACCATGGCATCGGGAGCGCTATCTCTCTATTTCGTGGTCTTGAGATCTAAATGTCAACTATGTTCTTACACTCAGACCCTGCTTGGGGGTGGTAGCCTGACCAAGGCATCAAGAGCGCTATCTAGTTATTTCCTGGTCCTGAGATCTGGATGGCAACTATGCTCTTACACTCAGATCCATCTTAGGGGTGGTAGCCAGACCAAGGCATCAGGAGCGCTACCTAGCTATTTCCTGGTTTTGAGATCTGGATGACAACTATGCTCTTACACTTAGACACTGCTTGGGGGTGGTAGCCTGACCAAGGAATCAAGAGCGCTATCTAGTTATTTCCTGGTCCTAAGATCTGGGTGGCAAATATGCTCTTACACTCACATCCTTCTTTGGGGTGATAGCCTGACCAAGGCATCAAGAGTGCTATCTAGCTACTTCCTTGTCTTGAGATTTGGATGGCAACCATGCTCTTACACTCAGATCCTTCTAAGGGGTGGTAGCCAGACCAAGGCATCAACAGCGCTACCTAGCTATTTCCTGGTCTTGAGATCTGGTTGACAACAATTCTCTTACACTCAGACCCTTCTTGGAGGTGGTAGCCCGACCAAGGCCTTAGGAGCGCTATATAGCTATTTCCTGGTCTTGAGATCTGGATGGCAACTATGCTCTTACACTCAGATCCTTCTTAGGGGTGGTAGCCCGACCATGGCCTTCTGGAGCGCTATCTAGCTATTTCCTGGTCTTGAGATCTGGATGGCAACTATGCTCTTACACTCAGATCCTTCTTAGGGGTGGTAGCCAGACTAAGGCATCAGGTGTGTTATCTAGCTATTTATTGGTCTTGAGATTTTGATGGCAACTATGCACTTACACTTAGAACCTTCTTGGGGTTGGTAGCCCAATTAAATCATCGGGAGCGCTACCTAGCTATTTCATGGTCTTGAGATCTGGATGGCAACTATGCTTTTACACTCAGAACCTTCTTGTGGTTGGTAGCCCGACCATGGCATCGAGAGCGCTATCTCTCTATTTCGTGGTCTTGAGATCTAAATGTCAACTATGCTCTTACACTCAGACCCTGCTTAGGGGTGGTAGCCTGACCAAGGCATCAAGAGCGCTATCTAGTTATTTCCTGGTCCTGAGATCTGGATGGCAACTATGCTCTTACACTCAGATCCTTCTAGGGGGTGGTAGCCCGACCAAGGCTTCAAGAGCGCTACCTAGTTATTTCCTGGTCTTGAGATCTCGTTGACAACTATGCTCTAACACTCAGACCCTTCTTAGAGGTGGTAGCCCGACCATGGCCTTCTGGAGCGCTATCTAGCTATTTCCTGGTCTTGATATCTGGATGGCAACTATGTTCTTACACTCAAATCCTTCTTAGGGGTGGTAGCCCGACCAAGGCATCAGGAGCGCTACCTAGCTATTTCCTGGTCTTGAGATCTTGATGGCTAATTTTCTCTTACACTCAGATTCTTCTTAGAGGTGGTAGCCCGACCAAGGCATCGGGAGCGCTACCTAGCTATTTCCTGGTCTTGAGATCTTGATGACAACTATGCTCTTACACTCGTTAGCCCGACCAAGGCATCAGAAGTGCTACCTAGCTATTTCCTAGTCTTGAGATCTGGATGGCAACTATGGTCTTATACTTAGATGCTTCTTAGTTGTGGTAGCCCGACCAAGGCATTTGGTGCGCTACCTAGCTTTTTCATGGTCTGGATATTTGGATGGCAACTATGCTCTTACACTCAGAACCTTCTTGGGGTTGGTATCCCGACCAAGGCATCGGAAGAGCTATCTCGTTATTTCCTGGTCTTGAGATCTGGATGAAAACTATGCTCTTACACTCAGACCTTGCCTAGGGATGGTAGCCTGACCAAGGCATCAAGAGCGCTACCTAGCTATTTCATGGTATTGAGATCTGGTTGACAACTATTCTCTTACACTAAGACCCTTCTTAGAGGTGGTAGCCGGACCAAGGCATTAGGAGCGCTATATAACTATTTCCTTTTCATGAGATCTGGATGGCAACTATGCTCTTACACTCAGATCCTTCTAAGGGGTGGTAGCCCGACCAAGACATCCTGAGGAATATCTAGCTATTTCCTGGTCTCGAGATCTGGATGGCAACTATGCTCTCACCTTCAGATCCTTCTTGGGGGTTGTTGCCCGACCAAGGCAACAGGAGCGCAACCTAGCTATTTGCTGGTCTTGAGATCTGGATGGCAATTATGCTCTTACACTTAGACACTTCTAAGGGGTGGTAGCCCGACCAAGGCATCAGGAGCGTTATCTAGCTATTTCCTGGTCTTGAGATCTAGATGGCAATTATGCTCTTACACTCAGATCCTTCTTAGGGGTGGTATCCCGAAAAAGGCATCAGGAGCGCTACCTAGCTATTTCTTGGTTTTGAGATCTGGATGACAACTATGCTCTTACACTCAGACCCTACTTGGTGGTGGTAGCCCGACAAAGACATCAGGAGTGCTATCTAGCTATTTCCTGTTCTTGAGATCTGGATGGCAACTAAGCTTTTACACTCCAAACCTTCTTGGCTTGGTAGCCCGTCCAATGCATCAGGAGAGCTATCTAACTATTTCCTGGTCTTGAGATCTAGATGACAACTATGCTCTTACACTCAGATCCTTCTTCAAGGTGGTAGCCTGACCAAGGCATCAGGAGCGTTATCTAGCTATTTATTGGTCTTGAGATTTTGATGGCAACTATGCTCTTACACTCAGATCCTTCTTGGGGGTTGTTGCCCGACCATGGCAACATGAGCGCTACCTAGCTATTTCCTGGTCTTAGATCTGGATGGCAATTATACTCTTACACTTAGACACTTCTAAGGGTTTGGTAGCCCGACCAAGACATCATGAGAGCTATCTAGCTATTTCCTGGTCTTGAGATCTGGATGGCAACTATGCTCTCACACTCAGATCCATCTTGGGGGTTGTTGCCCGACCAAAGCGACAGGAGCGCAACCTAGCTATTTCCTGGTCTTCAGATCTGGATGGGAACTATGCTCTTACACTGAGACACTTCTAAGGGGTAGTAGCACGACTAAGGCATCAGGAGCGTTATCTAGCTATTTCCTGGTCTTGAGATCTGGATGGCTACTATGCTCTTACACTAAAAACCTTATTGGGTGGAAGCTCGACCAAGGCATCAGGAGTGCTATCTATCTATTTCATGGTCTTGAGATCTAGATGACAACTATGCTCTTACACTCAAACCCTTCTTGGGGGTGGTAGCCCGACCAAGGCAACAGGAGCGATATCTAGCTATTTCCTGGTCTTGAGATATGGATGACAACTATGCTCTTACACTCAGATCCATCTTCGGGGTGGTAGCCCGACCAAGGCATTATGAGCGTTATCTAGCTATTTATTGTTCTTGAGATCTGGATGGCAACTATGCTTTTACACTCAGAACCTTCTTAGGGTTGGTAACCTGACCATGGCATCGGGAGCGCTATCTCTCTATTTCGTGCTTTTACACTCAGACCCTGCTTGGGGGTGGTAGCCTGACCAAGGCATCAAGAGCGCTATCTAGTTATTTCCTTGTCCTGAGATCTGGATGGCAACTATGCTCTTACACTCAGATCATTCTAAGGGGTGTTAGGCCGACCAAGGAATCAGGACTGCTACCTAGCTATTTCCTGGTCTTGAGATCTGGTTGACAACTATGCTCTTACACTCAGAAACTTCTTGGAGGTAGTAGCCCGACCAAGGCCTTCTGGAGCGCTATCTAGCTATTTCCTGGTCATGAGATCTGGATGGCAACTATGCTCTTACACTCAGATCCTACTTAAGGGTGGTAGCTCGACCAAGGCATCAGGAGCGCTACCTTGCTATTTCTTGGTCTTGAGATCTGGATGGCTACTATGCTCTTACACTAAGAACCTTCTTGGGGGTGGTAGCCCGAACAAGGCATCAGGAGCGCTATCTATCTATTTTATGGTCTTGAGATCTAGATGACAACTATGCTCTTACACTCAGATTCTTCTTAGAGGTGGCAGCCCGACCAAGGCATCAGGAGCGCTACCTAGCTATTTCCTAGTCTTGAGATCTGGATGGAAATTATGCTCTTACACTCAGAACCTTCATGGGGGTGGTAGCCCGACCAAGGCTACAGGAGAAATATCTAGCTATTTCCTGGTCTTGAGATCTGGATGGCAACTATGCTCTTACACTCAGATCCTACTTAGGGGTGGTAGCTCGACCAAGGCATTAGGAGCGCTACATTGCTATTTCCTGGTCTTGAGATCTGGAAGGCTACTATGCTCTTACACTAAGAACCTTCTTGGGGGTGGTAGCCCGAACAAGGCATTAATAGCGCTATCTATCTATTTCATGGTCTTGAGATCTAGATGACAACTATGCTCCTACACTCAGACCCTTCTTGGGGGTGGTAGCCTGACCAAGGCATCAGGAGCGCAGCCTAGCTATTTTCTGGTATTGAGATCTGGATGGCAACTATGCTCTTACACTTAGAACCTTCATGGGGGTGGTAGACCGACCAAAGCTACAGGAGAAATATCTAGCTATTTCCTGGTCTTGAGATCTGGATGGCAACTATGCTCTTACACTCAGATCCTACTTAGGGGTGGTAGCTCGACCAAGGCATCATGAGCGCTACCTTGCTATTTCCTGGTCTTGTGATCTGGAAGGCTACTATGTTCTTACACTAAGAACCTTCTTGGGGGTAGTAGCCCGAACAAGGCATTAGGAGCACTATCTATCTATTTCATGGTCTTGAGATCTAGATGACAACTATGCTCTTACACTCAGACCCTTCTTGGGGTAGGTAGCCCGACCAAGGCATCAGGAGCGCTATCTAGCTATTTCTTGGTCTTGAGATCTAGATGCCAACTATGCTCTTACACTCAGATTCTTCTTAGAGGTGGTAGCCCGACCAAGGCATCAGGAGCGCTACCTTGCTATTTCCTGGTCTTGAGATCTTGATGACAACTATGCTCTTACACTCGTTAGCCCGACCAAGGCATCAGGAGCGTTATCTAGCTATTTCCTAGTCTTGAGATCTGGATGGCAATTATGTTCTTACACTCAGATCCATCTTAGGGGTGGTAGCCCGACCAAGGCATCAGGAGCGCTACCTAGCTATTATCTGGTTTTGAGATCTGGATGACAACTATGCTCTTGCACTCTGACCCTACTTGGGGTGGTAGTCCGACCAAGGCATCAGGAGCGCTATCTAGCTATTTCCTGGTATTGATATCTGGTTGGCAACTATGCTTTTACACTCAGATTCTTATTAGGGGTGGTTGTCTGACCAACGCATCAGGAGCACTACCTAGATATTTCCTGGTCTTGAGATCTAGATGGTAACTATGCTCTTACACTCAAAACCTTCTTGGGGTTGGTAGCCCGACCAAGGCATAGGGAGCGCTACCTAGCTAATTCCTGGACTTGAAATCTGGTTGACAACTATGCTCTTACACTCAGACCCTTCTTAGAGTTGGTAGCCCAACCAAGGCCTTAGGAGCGCTATCTAGCTATTTCCTGGTCTTGAGATCTGGATGGCAACTATGCTCTTACACTCAGATCCTTCATAGGGGTGGTAGCCCGACCAAGGCATCAGGAGTGCTACCTTGCTATTTCCTGGTCTTGAGATCTGGATGGATACTATACTCTTACACTAAGAACCTTCTTGGGGGTGGTAGCCCAACCAAGGCATCAGGAACGCTATCTAGCTATTTCCTGCTCTTGAGATCTTGATGACAACTATGCTCTTACACTCGTTTGCCCGACCAAGGCATCAGGAGTGCTACATAGCTATTTCCTAGTCTTGAGATTTGGATGGTAACTATGCTCTTACACTTAGACACTTCTAAGTGGTGGTAGCCCGACCAAGGCATTAGGAGCGTTATCTAGCTATTTCCTTGTTTTGTGATCTGCATGGCAATTATGCCCTTACACTCAGATCCTTCTTAGGGGTGGTAGCCCGACCAAGGCATCAGGAGCGCTACCTAGCTATTTTCTGGTTTTGAGATCTGGATGACAACTATGCTCTTACACTCAGATTCTTCTTAGAGGTGGCAGCCCGACCAAGGCATCAGGAGCGCTACCTAGCTATTTCCTAGTCTTGAGATCTGGATGGCAATTATGCTCTTACACTCAGAACCTTCATGGGGGTGGTAGCCCGACCAAGGCTACAGGAGAAATATCTAGCTATTTCCTGGTCTTGAGATCTGGATGGCAACTATGCTCTTACACTCAGATCCTACTTAGGGGTGGTAGCTCGACCAAGGCATTAGGAGCGCTACATTGCTATTTCCTGGTCTTGAGATCTGGAAGGCTACTATGCTCTTACACTAAGAACCTTCTTGGGGGTGGTAGCCCGAACAAGGCATTAATAGCGCTATCTATCTATTTCATGGTCTTGAGATCTAGATGACAACTATGCTCTTACACTCAGACCCTTCTTGGGGGTGGTAGCCTGACCAAGGCATCAGGAGCGCAGCCTAGCTATTTTCTGGTATTGAGATCTGGATGGCAACTATGCTCTTACACTCAGAACCTTCATGGGGGTGGTAGACCGACCAAAGCTACAGGAGAAATATTTAGCTATTTCCTGGTCTTGAGATCTGGATGGCAACTATGCTCTTACACTCAGATCCTACTTAGGGGTGGTAGCTCGAACAAGGCATCAGGAGCGCTACCTTGCTATTTCCTGGTCTTGTGATCTGGAAGGCTACTATGTTCTTACACTAAGAACCTTCTTGGGGGTAGTAGCCCGAACAAGGCATCAGGAGCACTATCTATCTATTTCATGGTCTTGAGATCTAGATGACAACTATGCTCTTACACTCAGACCCTTCTTGGGGGTGGTAGCCCGACCAAGGCATCAGGAGCGCTATCTAGCTATTTCTTGGTCTTGAGATCTAGATGGCAACTATGCTCTTACACTCAGATTCTTCTTAGAGGTGGTAGCCCGACCAAGGCATCAGGAGCGCTACCTTGCTATTTCCTGGTCTTGAGATCTTGATGACAACTATGCTCTTACACTCGTTAGCCCGACCAAGGCATCAGGAGCGTTATCTAGCTATTTCCTAGTCTTGAGATCTGGATGGCAATTATGTTCTTACACTCAGATCCATCTTAGGGGTGGTAGCCCGACCAAGGCATCAGGAGCGCTACCTAGCTATTTTCTGGTTTTGAGATCTGGATGACAACTATGCTCTTGCACTCTGACCCTACTTGGGGTGGTAGTCCGACCAAGGCATCAGGAGCGCTATCTAGCTATTTCCTGGTATTGAGATCTGGATGGCAACTATGCTTTTACACTCAGATTCTTATTAGGGGTGGTGGTCTGACCAACGCATCAGGAGCACTACCTAGATATTTCCTGGTCTTGAGATCTAGATGGTAACTATGCTCTTACACTCAGAACCTTCTTGGGGTTGGTAGCCCGACCAAGGCATAGGGAGCGCTACCTAGCTAATTCCTGGACTTGAAATCTGGTTGACAACTATGCTCTTACACTCAGACCCTTCTTAGAGTTGGTAGCCCAACCAAGGCCTTAGGAGCGCTATCTAGCTATTTCCTGGTCTTGAGATCTGGATGGCAACTATGCTCTTACACTCAGATCCTTCATAGGGGTGGTAGCCCGACCAAGGCATCAGGAGTGCTACCTTGCTATTTCCTGGTCTTGAGATCTGGATGGATACTATACTCTTACACTAAGAACCTTCCTGGGGGTGGTAGCCCAACCAAGGCATCAGGAGCGCTATCTAGCTATTTCCTGCTCTTGAGATCTTGATGACAACTATGCTCTTACACTCGTTTGCCCGACCAAGGCATCAGGAGTGCTACATAGCTATTTCCTAGTCTTGAGATTTGGATGGTAACTATGCTCTTACACTTAGACACTTCTAAGTGGTGGTAGCCCGACCAAGGCATTAGGAGCGTTATCTAGCTATTTCCTTGTTTTGTGATCTGCATGGCAATTATGCCCTTACACTCAGATCCTTCTTAGGGGTGGTAGCCCGACTAAGGCATCAGGAGTGCTACCTAGCTATTTCCTTGTCTTGAAATCTGGATGAAACTATGCTCTTACACTCAGACCCTACTTGGGGGTGGTAGCCAGACCAAGGCATCAGGAGTGCTATCTAGCTATTTCCTGGTCTTGAGATCTGGATGGCGACTATGCTCTTACACTCAGATCCTTCTTAGGGATGGTAGCCCGACCAAGGCATCAGGAGCGCTACCTAGCTATTTCCTTGTCTTGAAATCTGGATGAAACTATGCTCTTACACTCAGACCCTACTTGGGGGTGGTAGCCAGACCAAGGCATCAGGAGTGCTATCTAGCTATTTCCTGGTCTTGAGATCTAGATGGCAACTATGCTTTTACACTCAGATTCATACTAGGGGTGGTAGCCCGACCAAGGCATCAGTAGCGCTATCTAGCTATTTCTGGGTCTTGAGATCTGGATGACAACTATGCTCCTACACTCAGATCCTTCTTCGGGGTTGTAGCCCGACCAAGGCATCAGGAGCGTTATCTAGCTATTTATTGGTCTTGAGATATGGATGGCAACTATGCTCTTACACTAAGAACTATCTTGGGGTTGGTAGCCAGACCAAGGCATTGGGAGCGCTATCTCACTATTTCCTGGTCTTGAGATCTGTATGTTAACTATGCTCTTACACTCAGACCCTGCTTGGGGGTGGTAGCCTTACCAAGGCATCAAGAGCGCAAACTAGTTATTTCCTGATCCTGAGATCTGGACGGCAACTATGCTCTTACACTCAGATCCTTCTAAGGGTTGGTTGCCCTACCAAGGCATTAGGAGCGCTACCCAGCTATTTCCTGGTATTGAGTTCTGGTTGAAAACTATACTCTTACACTCAGACCGTTCTTGGAGGTGGTAGCCCGTCCAAGGCATCAGGACCGCTATCTAGCTATTTCCTGGTCTTTAGATCTGGATGGCAACTATGCTCTTACACTCAAATCCTTCTTAAGGGTGGAAACCGAACAAGGCATCAGGAGCGCTACCTAGCTTTTTCCTGGTCTTGAGATCTGGATGGCTACTATGCTCTTACACTAAGAACCTTTTTGGGGTGGTAGCCCGACCAAGGCATAAGGAGCGCTATCTATCTATTTCATGGTCTTGAGATCTAGATGACAACTATGCTCTTACACTCAAACCCTTTTTGGGGGTGGTAGCCCGACCAAGGCATCAGGAGCACCATCTATCTATTTCCTGGTCTTGAGATTTAGATGGCAACTATGCTCTTACACTCATATCCTTCTTAGAGGTGGTAGCCCGACCAAGGCATCAAGAGTGCTACCTAGCTATTTCCTGATCTTCAGATATGGATGGCAACTATGCTCTTACAATTAGATCCTTCTTAGGGGTGGAAGCCGGAACAAGGCATTAGAAAGGCTACCTAGCTATTTCCTAGTCTTGAGATCTGGATGGCTACTATGCTCATACACTAAGAACCTTCTTGGGGGTTGTAGCCTGTCCAAGGCATCAGGAGCGCTATCTATCTATTTCATTGTCTTGAGATCTAGATGACAACTATGCTCTTACACTCATACCCTTCTTGGGGGTTGTAGCCCAACCAAGGCATCAGGAGCGCTATCTAGCTAATTCCTGGTCTTGAGATCTAGATGGCAAGTATGCCCTTACACTCAGATCCTTCTTAGAGGTGATTGGCCGACCAAGGCATCAAGAGCGCTACCTAGCTATTTCCTGGTCTTGAGATCTGGATGGCAACTATGCTCTTACAATCAGATCCTTCTTAGGGGTGGAAGCCCGAACAAGGCATCAGGAGCACTACCTAGCTATTTCCTGGTCTTGAGATTTAGATGAAAACAATGCTCTTACACTAAGAACCTTCTTGGGGGTGGTAGCCCGACCACGGCATCAGGAGCGATATCTATCTATTTCATGGTCTTGAGATTTAGATGACAACTATGCTCTTACGCTCAGACCCTTCTTGAGGGTGGTATCCCGACCAAGGCATTAGGAGCGCTACCTAGCTGTTTCCTTTTCTTGAGATCAGGATGGCTACTATGCTCTTACACTAAGAACCTTTTTTTGTGGTGGAAGCATGACCAAGGCATCAGGAACGCTATCTATCTATTTTATTGTCTTGAGATCTAGATGACATATATGCTCTTACACTCAGACCCTTCTTGGGGGTTGTAGCCAGACCAAGGCATCAGGAGCACTATCTAGCTTTTTCCTGGTCTTGAGATCTAGATGGCAACGATGCTCTTACACTCAGATCCTTCTTAGAGGTGGTAGCCCGACCAAGGCATCAGAAGCGCTACCTAGCTATTTCCTTGTCTTGAGATCTGGATGACAACTATAATCTTACACTTAGTAGCCCGACCAAGGCATCAAGAGTGCTACCTAGTTATTTCCTGGTCTTGAGATCTGGATGGAAACTATGCTCTTACACTCAGATCCTTCTTATTTCTGGTAGCCCGACCAAGGCATTTGGAGCGCTACCTAGCTATTTTCTGGTCTGGAGATTTGGATGGCAACTATGCTCTTACTCTCAGAACCTTTTTGGGGTTGGTAGCCCGGTCAAGGCATCGGAAGCGCTATCTTGCTATTTCCTGGTCTTATGATCTGGATTACAAATATGCTCTTACACTCAGACCCTGCTTAGGGGTGGTAGCCTGACCAAGGCATCAAGAGCGCTACCTAGCTATTTCCTGGTCTTGAGATCTGGTTGACAACTATGCTCTTACACTCAGACCTTTCTTGGAGGTGGTAGCCCGACCAAGGCATCAGCAGCGCTATTTAGCTATTTCCTGGTCTTGAGATCTGGATGGCAACTATGCTCTTAAACTCAGATCCTTCTTACGGGTGGAAGCCCGACCAAGGCATCAGGAGGGCTACCTAGCTATTTCCTGGTCTTGAGAACTGGATGGCAACTATGCTCTTACACTCAGATCTTTCATCGGCGTAATAGCCCGACCAAGGCATCAAGAGCGCTAACTAGATATTTCCTGGCCATGAGATCTGGATGGAAACTATACTTTCACACTCAGATCCTTCTTAGAGGTGGTAGCCTGACCAAGGCATCAAGAGCGCTACCTAGCTATTGCCTGGTCTTGTAAACTGGATGGCAACTATTCTCTTACACTCAGATCCTTCTTAGGGGTGGTAGCCGGACCAAGGCATCAGGTGCGCTACCTAGCTGTTTATTAGTCCTGAGATCTGGATGGCAACTATGCTCTTACACTAAGAACCTTCTTGAGGGTGGGAGCCCGATCAAGGCATCAGGAGCGCTATCTAGCTATTTCATGGTATTGGGATCTAGATAAAAACTATACTCTTACACTCAGACCCTGCTTGGGGGTTGTATCCCGACCAAGGCATCAAGAGCGCTATCTAGCTATTTCCTGGTCCTGAGATCTTGATGGCAACTATGCTCTGACACTCAGTTCCTTCTTAGGGGTGGTAGCCCGACCAAGGCATCAGGAGCGCTTTCTAGCTATTTCCTGGTCTTGTGATCTGGATGACAACCATGCTCTTACACTCAGAACCTTCTTGGGGTTGGTAGCATGACTAAGGCATTGGAAGCACTATCTAGCTATTTCCTGGCCTTGAGATCTGGATGACAGTTATGCACTTACACCCAGACCCTTATTGGGGGTGGTAACCCGTCCAAGGCATCAGGAGCGCTATCTAGTTATTTCTTGGTCTTGAGATCTTAATGGAAACTATACTCTTACACCCAGATCCTTATTGGGGGTGGTAGCCTAACCAAGGAATCGGGATGTCTATTTAGCTATTTCCGTGTCTTGAGATCTGGATGACAACTATGCTCTTACACTCAGATCCTTTTTAGAGGTGGTAGCCCGACCAAGGCATCAGGAGTGCTACCTAGTTATTTCCTGGTCTTGAGATCTGGTTGACAACTATGCTCTTAAACTCAGACCCTTCTTGGAGGTCGTAGCCCGACCAAGGCATCCGGACCGCTATTTAGCTATTTCCTGGTCTTAGCATTTGGATGGCAACTATACTCTTACACTCAGATCCATCTTAGGGGTGGTAGCCCGACCAAGGCATATCGAGCACTACCTAGCTATTTCCTAGTCTGGAGATTTGGATTGCAACTATGCTCTTACACTCAAAACCTTCTTGGGGTTGGTAGCCCGACCTAGGCATCGAGAGCGCTATCTCACTATTTCCTGGTCTTGAGATCTTGATGACAACTATTCTCTTACACTCAGACCCTACTTAGGGGTGGTAGCCTGACCAAGGCATCAAGAGCGCTACCTAGCTATTTCCTGGTCTTGAGATCTGGTTGACAACTATGCTCTCACACTCAGACCCTTTTTAGAGGTGGTAGCCCGACCAAGGCATCCGGTGCGCTATTTAGCTATTTCCAGGTTTTGACATCCGGATGGCAACTATGCTCTTACACTCAGATCCATCTTAGGGGTGGTAGCCCGACCAAGGCATCAGGAGCGCTACCTAGCTATTTCCTGGTCTTGAGATCTGGATGGCAACTATGCTCTTACACTCAGATCCTTCTTGGGCATGGTAGCCCGACGAAGGCATCAGTAGCACTATCTAGATATTTCCTGGTCTTGATATCTAGATGGAAACTATACTTTTACACTCAGATCCGTCTTAAGGGTGGTAGCCTGACCAAGGCATCAGCAGCGATACCAGCTATTTCCTGGTCTTGAGATCAAGATGGAAACAATGCTCTTACATTCAGAACCTTCTTGGGGGTGGGTGCCCGACCAACAAATCAGGAGCGCTATTTAGCAATTTCCTGGTCTTAAGATCTAGATAACAGTTATTCTCTTACACAAAGGCCCTTTCTTGAGGATGGTAGCCCGACCAATGCATCAGGAATGATATCTAGCTATTTCTTGGTCTTGAGATCTGGATAGCAACTATGCTCTTACACCCAGATCCTTCTTGGGGGTGGTAGCCTAACCAAGGCATCGGAAGGGCTATCTAGCTATTTCCGTGTTCTGAGATCTGGATAACAACTATGCTCTTACACTCAGATCCTTTTTAGAGGTAATAGCCCCACCAAGGCATCAGGAGCGCTACCTAGCTATTTCTTGGTCTTGAGATATGGATGACAACTATGCCCTTACACTCGGTAGCCCGACCAAGGCATCAGGAGTGCTACCTAGCTATTTCCTTATCTTGAGATCTGGATGACAACTATGCTCTTACACTCAGATCCTTCTCAGTTGTGGTAGCCCGACCAAGGCATATGGAGCACTACATAGCTATTTCCTGATCTGGAGATTTGGATGGAAACTATGCTTTTACACTCAGAACCTTCTTGGGGTTGGTAGTCCGACCAAGGCATCGGGAGCGCTATCTCGCTATTTCCGGGTCTTGTGATCTGGATGACAACTATGCTCTTACACTCAGACCCTGCTTAGGGTTGGTAGCCTGACCAAGGCATCAAGAGTGCTACCTAGCTATTTCCTAGTCTTGAGATCTGGTTGACAAGTATGCTCTTACACTCAGACCCTTCTTGGAGGTGGTAGCCCGACCAAGGCATCAGGAGCGCTATTTAGCTATTTCGTGGTCTTGACATCTAGATGGAAACTATGCTCTTACACTCAGATCCTTCTTTGGGGTGGTAGCCCGACCTAGGCATCAGGAGCACTACCTAGCTATTTCCTGGTCTCGAGATGTAGAAGGCAACTATGCTCTTACACTCAGATCCTTCTTAGGCTTGGTAGCCCGACCAAGGCATCAGGAGTGCTACCTAGATATTTCTTAGTCTTGAGATCTGGATGGAAACTATACTTTTACTCTCAGATCCTTCCTAAGGGTGGTAGCCTGACCAAGGCATCAGGAGCGTTACCTAGCTATTTCCTGGTCTTGAGATCTGGATGGAAACTATGCTCTTACACTCACATCCTTCTTTGGGGTGATAGCCCGACCAAGGCATCAAGAGCGCTATCTAGCTACTTCCTGGTCTTGAGATTTGGATGGCCACTATGCTCTTACACTCATATTCTTCTTAGGGATTGTAGCCCGACAAAGGCATCAGGAGCGCTATCTAGATATTTCCCGGTCTTGAGATCTGGATGGCAACTATGCTCTTACACTCAGATCCTTGTTAGAGTTGGTAGCCCGACCAAGGCATCAGGAGCGCTATCTAGATATTTCCTGGTCTTGAGATCTGGATGGCAACTATGCTCTTACACTCATGTCCTTCTTAGAGGTGGTAGCCCGACCAAGACATTAGGAGCGCTACCTAGCTATTTCCTGGTCTGGAGATTTGGATGGCAACTATGCTCTTACACTCAGAACCTTCTTGAGGTTGGTAGCGCGACCAAGGCATCGGGAGCGCTATCTCGCTATTTCCTGGTCTTGAGATCTCGATGACAACTATGCTCTTACACTCAGACCCTACTTAGGAGTGGTAGCCTGACCTAGGCATCAAGAGCGCTACCTATCCATATCCTGGTCTTGAGATCTGGTAGACACATATGCTCTAACACTCAGACCCTTCTTGGAGGTGGTAGCCTGACCAAGGCATTAGGAGCGCTATTTAGCTATTTCCTGGTCTTGACATCTGGATGGCAACTATGCTCTTACACTCAGATCCTTCTTAGGGGTGGTAGCCTGACCAAGGCATCATGAGCGCTACCTAGCTATTTCCTGGTCTTGAGATCAGGATGGCAACTATGCTCTTACACTCAGATCCTTCTTGGGCGTGGTAGCCCGACCAAGGCATCAGGAGCTACCTAGATATTTCCAGGTCTTGAGATCAGGATGGAAACTATACTTTTACACTCAGATCCTTCTTTAGGGTTGTAGCCTGACCAAGGCATCAGGAGCGCTACCAGCTATTTCTTGGAAATGAGATCAAGATGGCAACCATTCTCTTACACTCAGAACCTTCTTTGGGGTGGAAGCCCGTCCAAGGCATCATGAGCGCTATCTAGCTATTTTCTGGTCTTGAGATCTGGATGACAGGTATGCTCTTACACCAAGACCCTTCTTGGGGGTGGTAGCCAGACCAAGGCATCAGGAGTGCTATCTAGCTATTTCTTGGTCTTGAGATCTGGATGGCAACTATTCTCTTACACCCAGATCCTTCTTGGGGGTGGTAGCCTAACCAAGGCATCGGGTGGGCTATCTAGCTATTTTCGTGTCTTGAGATCTGGTTGACAACTATGCTCTTACACTCAGATCCTTTTTAGAGGTGGTAGCCCGACCAAGGCATCAAGAGCGCTACCTAGATATTTCCTGGTCTTTAGATCTGGATGTCAACTATGCTCTTACACTCAGATCCTTTTTAGAGGTGGTAGCCCGACCTAGGCATATAGAGCGCTACCTAGATATTTCCTGGTCTTTAGATTTGGATGACAACTATGCCCTTACACTCGGTAGCCCGACCAAGGCATCAGGAGTGCTACCTAGCTATTTCCTAATCTTGAGATCTGGATGGAAACTATGCTCTTACACTCAGATCCTTCTTAGGGGTCGGTAGCCCAACCAAGGCATCAGGAGCGCTATCTAGCTATTTCCTGGTCTTGGCAACTATGCTCTTACACTCAGATCCTTCTTAGGAGTGGTAGCCCAACCAAGGCATCTGGAGGGCTATCTAGCTATTTCCGTGTCTTGAGATCTGGATGGCAACTATGATCTTACACTCAGATCCTTCTTAGTTGTGGTAGCCAATCCAAGGCATATGGAGCGCTACCTAGCTATTTCCTGGTCTGGAGATTTGGATGGCAACTATGCTCTTACACTCAGAACCTTCTTGGGGTTGGTAGCCTGACCAAGGCATCGGGAGCGATATCTCGCTATTTCCTGGTCTTGAGATCCGGATGACAACTATGCTCCAACACTCAGACCCTTCTTAGGGGTGGTAGCCTGACTAAGGCATCAAGTGCGCTACCTAGCTATTTCCCTGGTCTTGAGATCTGGTTGACAACTATGCTCTTACACTCAGACCCTTCTTGGAGGTGGTATCCTTACCAAGGCATCAGGAGCGCTATTTAGCTATTTCGTGGTCTTTACATCTGGATGGCAACTATGCTCTTACACTCAGATCCTTCTTAGGGGTGGTAGCCCTACCAAGACATCAGGAGCACTACCTAGCTTTTTCCTGGTCTTGAGATCTGGATGGCAAATATGCTCTTACACTCAGATCCTTCTTGGGCGTGGTAGCCCGACCAAGGCATCAGGAGTGCTACCTAGATATTTCTTGGTCTTGAGATCTGGATGGAAACTATACTTTTACACTCAGATCCTTCCTAAGGGTGGTAGCCTAACCAAGGCATCAATAGCGCTACCTAGCTATTTCCTGGTCATGAGATCTGGATGGCAACTATGCTCTTACACTCAGACCCTTCTTGGGGGTGGTAGCCTGACCAAGGCATCAAGAGCGCTATCTAGCTATTTCCTGGTCCTAAGATCTGGATGGCAACTATTCTCTAACACTCAGATCCTTCTTAGGGGTGGTAGCCCGACCAAGGCATCAGGAGCACACCCTAGCTATTTCCTTGTCTTGATATCGTGATAACAAATATGCTCTTAAACTCGGTAGCCCGACCAAGGCATCAGGAGCGCTACCTAGCCATTTCTGGGTCTTGTGATCTGGATGGCAACTATGCTCTTACACTCAGAACGTTCTTGGGGTTGGTAGCACGACCAAGGCATCGGGAGCGCTATCTAGCTATTTCCTGGTCTTCAGATCTGGTTGACAACTATTCTTTTACACTCGGACCCTTCTTAGAGGTGGTAGCCCGACCAAGACATCAGGAGCGCTACCTAGCTATTTCTTGGTCTGGAGATTTGGATGGCAACTATGCTCTTACACTCAGAACCTTCTTGGGGTTGGTAGCGCGACCAAGGCATCAGGAGTGCTATCTCGCTATTTCCTGTTCTTGAGATCTCGAGGACAACTATGCTCTTGCACTCAGACCCTACTTAGGTGTGTTAGCCTGACCAAGGCATCAAGAGCGCTACCTATCTATATCTTGGTCTTGAGATTTGGTTGACAACTATGCTCTAACACTCAGACCCTTCTTAGGGGTGGTAGCCCGACCAAGGCATCAGGAGCACAACATAGCAATTTCCTGGTCTTGATATCGTGATAACAAATATGCTCTTAAACTCGGTAGCCCGACAAAGGCATCAGGAGCGCTACCTCAGAACCTTCTTGGGGTTGGTAGCGTGACCAAGGCATCGGGAGTGCTATCTCGCTATTCCCTGGTCTTGAGATCTCGAGGACAACTATGCTCTTACACTCAGACCCTACTTAGGAGTGGTAGCCTGACCAAGGCATCAAGAGCGCTACCTATCTATATCCTGGTCTTGAGATCTGGTTGACAACTATGCTCTAACACTCAGACCCTTCTTGGAGGTGGTAGCCCGACCTAAGCATCAGGAGAGCTGTTTAGCTATTTCCTTGTCTTGACATCTGGATGGCAACTATGCTCTTACACTCAGACCCTGCTTAGGGGTGGTAGCCTGACTAAGGCATCAAGAGTGCTACCTAGCTATTTCCTGGTCTTGAGATCTGGTTGACAACTATGCTCTTACACACAGACCCTTCTTGGAGGTGGTATCCCGACCAGGGCATCAGGAGCGCTATTTAGCTATTTCGTGGTCTTGACATCTAGATGGAAACTATGCTCTTACACTCAGATCATTTTTAGGGGTGGTAGCCCGACCAAGGCATCAGGAGCACTACCTAGCTTTTTCCTGGTCTTGAGATCTGGATGGCAACTATGCTCTTACACTCAGATCCTTTTTGGGCGTGGTAGCCCGACCAAGGCATAAAGAGCGCTATCTAGCTATTTCCTGGTCTTGAGATCTGGATGGCAACTATACTCTTACACTCAGATCCTTCTTTGGGGTGGTAGCCCGACAAAGGCATCAGGTGCGCTACCTAGTTGTTTCCTAGTCTTGAGATCTGGATGGCAACTATACTCTTACACTCAAATCCTTCTTAGGAGTGGTAGCCCAACCAAGGCATCTGGAGGGCTATCTAGCTATTTCCGTGTCTTGAGATCTAGATGGCAACTATGATCTTACACTCAGATCCTTCTTAGTTGTTGTAGCCCATCCAAGGAATATGGAGCACTACCTAGCTATTTCCTAATCTGGAGATTTGGATGGCAACTATGCTTTTACACTCAGAACCTTCTTGGGGTTGGTAGCCAGACCAAGGCATCGGGAGCGCTATCTCGCTATTTCCGGGTCTTGAGATCTGGATGACAACTATGCTCTTACACTCAGACTCTGCTTAGGGGTGGTTGCCTGACCAAGGTATCAAGAGTGCTACCTAGCTATTTCCTGGTCTTGAGATCTGGTTGACAAGTATGCTCTTACACTCAGACCCTTCTTGGAGGTGGTAGCCCGACCAAGGCATCAGGAGCGCTATTTAGCTATTTCGTGGTCTTGACATCTGGATGGCAACTATGCTCTTACAGTCAGATCCTTCTTAGGGGTGGTAGCCCGACCAAGGCATCAGGAGCGCTACCTAGATATTTCCTAGTCTTGAGATCTGGATGGAAACTATACTTTTACACTCAGATCCTTCCTAAGGGTGGTAGCCTGACCAAGGCATTAGGAGCGTTACCTAGCTATTTCCTGGTCTTGAGATCTGGATGGCAACTATGCTCTTACACTCACATCCTTCTTTGGGGTGATAGCCTGACCAAGGCATCAAGAGCGCTATCTAGCTACTTCCTGCTCTTAAGATTTGAATGGCAACTATGCTCTTACACTCGGATCCTTCTTAGGGGTTGTAGCCCGACCAAGGCATCATGAGCGCTATCTAGATATTTCCTGGTCTTTAGATCTGGATGGCAACTATGCTCTTACACTCAAATCCTTATTAGAGTTGGTAGCCCGACCAAGGCATCATGAGAGATATCTAGATATTTCCTGGTCTTGAGATCTGGATGGCAACTATGCTCTTACACTCAGATCCTTCTTAGAGGTGGTAGCCCGACCAAGACATTAGGAGCGCTACCTAGCTATTTCCTGGTCTGGAGATTTGGATGGCAACTATGCTCTTACACTCAGAACCTTCTTGAGGTTGGTAGCGCGACCAAGGCATCGGGAGCGCTATCTCGCTATTTCCTGGTCTTGAGATCTCGATGACAACTATGCTCTTACACTCAGACCCTGCTTAGGAGTGGTAGCCTGACCAAGGCATCAAGAGCGCTACCTATCCATATCCTGGTTTTGAGATCTGGTAGACACTTATGCTCTAACACTCAGACCCTTCTTGGAGATGGTAGCCCGACCAAGGCATCAGGAGCGCTATTTAGCTATTTCCTGGTCTTGACATCTGGATGGCAACTATGCTCTTACACTCAGATCCTTCTTAGGGGTGGTAGCCTGACCAAGGCAGCAGGAGCGCTACCTAGCTATTTCCTGGTCTTGAGATCTGGATGGCAACTATGCTCTTACACTCAGATCCTTCTTGGGCGAGGTAGCCCGACCAAGGCATCAGGAGCTACCTAGCTATTTCTTGGTCTTGAGATCAGGATGGAAACTATACTTTTACATTCAGATCCTTCTTTAGGGTGGTAGCCTGACCAAGGCATCAGGAGCGCTACCAGCTATTTCTTGGAAATGAGATCAAGATGGCAACCATGCTCTTACACTCAGAAACTTCTTTGGGGTGGAAGCCCGTCCAAGGCATTATGAGCGCTATCTAGCTATTTCCTGGTCTTGAGATCTGGATGAAAGTTATGCTCTTACACCATGACCCTTCTTGGGGGTGGTAGCCAGACCAAGGCATCAGGAGCGCTATCTAGCTATTTCTTGGTCTTGAGATCTGGATGGCAACTATGCTCTTACACCCAGATCCTTTTTAGGGGTGGTAGCCTAACCAAGCCATCAGGTGGGCTATCTAGCTATTTCCGTGTCTTGAGATCTGGTTGACAACTATGCTCTTACACTCAGATCCTTTTTAGAGGTGGTAGCCCGACCAAGGCATCAAGAGCGCTACCTAGATATTTCCTGGTCTTTAGATCTGCATGACAACTATGCCCTTACACTCGGTAGCCCGACCAAGGCATCAGGAGTGCTACCTAGCTATTTCCTGGTCTTGAGATCTGGATGGCAACTATGCTCTTATACTCAGATCCTTCTTAGGGGTCGGTATCCCAACCAAGGCATCAGGAGCGCTACCTAGCTTTTTCCTGGTCTTGAGATCTGGATGGCAACTATGCTCTTACACTCAGATCCTTCTTAGGAGTGGTAGCCCAACCAAGGCATATGGAGGGCTATCTAGCTATTTCCGTGTCTTGAGATCTGGATGGCAACTATGATCTTACTCTCAGATCCTTCTTAGTTGTGGTAGCCCATCCAAGGCATATGGAGCGCTACCTAGCTATTTCCTGGTCTGGAGATTTGGATTGCAACTATGCTCTTACACTCAGAACCTTCTTGGGGTTGGTAGCCCGACCAAGGCATCGGGAGCGCTATCTCGCTATTTCCTGGTCTTGAGATCTGGATGACAACTATGCTCTAACACTCAGACCCTGCTTAGGGGTGGTAGCCTGACTAAGGCATCATGAGCGCTACCTAGCTATTTCCTGGTCTTCAGATCTGGTTGACAACTATGCTCTTACACTTAGACCCTTCTTGGAGGTGGTATCCTGACCAAGGCATCAGGAACGCTATTTAGCTATTTCGTGGTCTTTACATCTCGATGGCAACTATGCTCTTACACTCAGATCCTTCTTAGGGGTGGTAGCCCGACCAAGACATCAGGAGCACTACCTAGCTTTTTCCTGGTCTTGAGATCTGGATGGCAACTATGCTCTTACACTAAGATCCTTCTTAGGCGTGGTAGCCCGACCAAGGCATCAGGAGTGCTACCTAGATATTTCCCGGTCTTGAGATCTGGATGGAAACTATACTTTTACACTCAGATCCTTCCTAAGGGTGGTAGCCTGACCAAGGCATCAAGAGCGCTACCTAGCTATTTCCTGGTCATGAGATCTGGATGGCAACTATGCTCTTACACTCAGATCCTTCTTGGGGGTGGTAGCCCTACCAAGGCATCAAGAGCTCTATCTAGCTATTTCCTGGTCTTGAGATCTGGATGGCAACTATACTCTTACACTCAGATCCTTCTTAGGGGTGGCAGCCCGACGAAGGCATCAGGTGCGCTACCTAGCTGTTTCCTAGTCTTGAGATCTAGATAAATACTATGCTCTTACACTCAGACCCTTCTTGGGGGTGGTAGCCTGACCAAGGCATCAAGAGTGCTATCTAGCTATTTCCTGGTCTTCAGATCTGGTTGACAACTATTCTTTTACACTCAGATCCTTCTTAGATGTGGTAGCCCGACCAAGACATCAGGAGCTCTACCTAGCTTTTTCTTGGTCTGGAGATTTGGATGGCAACTATGCTCTTACACTCTGAACCTTCTTGGGGTTGGTAGCACGACCAAGGCATCGGGAGTGCTATCTCGCTATTTCCCGGCCAGACACTACTTAGGAGTGGTAGCCTGACCAAGGCATCAAGAGCGCTACCTATCTATATCCTGGTCTTGAGATCTGGTTGACAACTATGCTCTAACACTCAGACCCTTCTTAGGGGTGGTAGCCCGACCAAGGCATCAGGAGCACAACCTAGCTATTTCCTGGTCTTGATATCGTGATAACAAATATGCTCTTAAACTCGGTAGCCCGACCAAGGCATCTGCAGTGCTACATAGCTATTTCTGGGTCTTGTGATCTGGATGGCAACTATGCTCTTACACTCAGAACGTTCTTGGGGTTGGTATCACGAACTAGGCATCAGGAGCGCTATTTAGCTATTTCCTGGTCTTGACATCTGGATGGCAACTATGCTCTTACACTCAGACCCTGCTTAGGGGTGGTAGCCTGACTAAGGCATCAATAGCGCTACCTAGCTATTTCCTGGTCTTGAGATTTGGTTGACAACTATGCTCTTACACACAGACCCTTCTTGGAGGTGGTATCCCGACCAGGGCATCAGGAGCCCTATTTAGCTCTTTCGTGGTCTTGACATCTGGATGGCATCTATGCTCTTACACTCAGATCCTTTTTAAGGGTGGTAGCCTGACCAAGGCATCAGGAGCACTACCTAGCTTTTTCCTGGTCTTGAGATCTGGATGGCAACTATGCTCTTACACTCAGATCCTTCTTGGGCGTGGTAGCCCGACCAAGGCATCAGGAGTGCTACCTAGATATTTCCCGGTCTTGAGATCTGGATGGAAACTATACTTTTACACTCAGATCCTTCCTAAGGGTGGTAGCCTGACCAAAGCATCAAGAGCGTTACCTAGCTATTTCCTGGTCTTGAGATCTGGATGGCAATTATGCTCTTACACTTAGATCCTTCTTGGGGGTGGTGGCCCTACCAAGGCATCAAAAGCGCTATCTAGCTATTTCCTGGTCTTTAGATCTGGATTGCAACGATTCTCTTACACTCAGATCCTTCTTTGGGGTGGTAGCCCGACAAAGGCATCAGGTGCGCTACCTAGTTGTTTCCTAGTCTTGAGATCTGGATGGCAACTATGCTCTTACACTCAGAACCGTCTTGGCTGTGGTAGCCCGACCAAGGCATCAGGAGCGCTATCTAGCGATTTCCTAGTCTTGAGATATGGATGGCAACTATGCTCTTACACTCAGACCTTTCTTGGGGGTGGTAGCCTGACCAAGGCATCAGGAGCGCTTCCTAGCTATTTCCTGGTCTTGAGAACTAGATGGAAACTATGCTCTTACACTCAGAACCTTCTTAGGGTCGTAGCATAACCAAGGCATCAGGAGCACTACCTAGCTATTTCCGTGTCTTGAGATGTAGGTGGCAACTATGCTCTTACACACAGAACCTTCTTGGAGGTGGTAGCCCGACCAAGGCATCAGGAGCGCTACTTAGCTATTTCCGTGTCTTAAGATCTGGATGACAACTATGCTCTTACACTCAAATCCTTCTTAGGGGTTGTGGCCCTACCAAGGCATCAAGAGCTCTATCTAGCTATTTCCTGGTCTTGAGATCTGGATGGCAACTATACTCTTACACTCAGATCCTTCTTAGGGGTGGCAGCCCGACCAAGGCATCAGGTGCGCTACCTAGCTGTTTCCTAGTCTTGAGATCTAGATAAATACTATGCTCTTACACTCAGACCCTTCTTGGGGGTGGTAGCCTGACCTAGGCATCAAGAGTGCTATCTAGCTATTTCCTGGTCTGTAGATCTGGTTGACAACTATTCTTTTACACTCAGATCCTTCTTAGATGTGGTAGCCCGACCAAGGCATCAGGAGCACTACCTAGCTTTTTCCTGGTCTTGAGATCTGGATGGCAAATATGCTCTTACACTCAGATCCTTTTTGGGCGTGGTAGCCCGACCAAGGCATCAGGAGTGCTACCTAGATATTTCCCGGTCTTGAGATCTGGATGGAAACTATACTTTTACACTCAGATCCTTCCTAAGGGTGGTAGCCTGACCAAAGCATCAAGAGCGCTACCTAGCTATTTCCTAGTCTTGAGATCTGGATGGCAACTATGCTCTTACACTCAGATCCTTCTTGGGGGTGGTGGCCCTACCAAGGCATCAAGAGTGCTATCTAGCTATTTCCTGGTCTTTAGATCTGGATTGCAACTATTCTCTTACACTCAGATCCTTCTTTGGGGTGGTAGCGCGACCAAGGCATCAGGAGCGCTTCCTAGCTATTTCCTGGTCTTGAGAACTAGATGGAAACTATGCTCTTACACTTAGAACCTTCTTGGGGGTCGTAGCCTAACCAAGGCATCAGGAGCACTACCTAGCTATTTCTGTGTCTTAAGATCTGGATGACAACTATGCTCTTACACTCAAATCCTTTTTGGGGGTGGTGGCCCTACCAAGGCATCAAGAGCGATATCTAGCTATTTCCTGGTCTTGAGATCTGGATGGCAACTATACTCTTACACTCAGATCCTTCTTTGGGGTGGTAGCCCGACCAAGGCATCAGGTGCGCTACCTAGATATTTTCTGGTCTTGTGATCTGGATGGCAACTATGCTCTTACACACAGAACCTTCTTGGAGGTGGTAGCCCGACCAAGGCATCAGGAACGCTACCTAGCTATTTCCGTGTCTTAAGATCTGGATGACAACTATGCTCTTACATTCAGATCCTTCTTGTTGGTAGTAGCTCGACCAAGACATCATGAGGGCTATCTAGTTATATCCTTGTCTCGAGATCTGAATGGCAACTATACTCTCACACTCAGAACCTTCTTGGGGGTTATAGCCCGACTAAGGCATCAGTAGCGCTACCTAGCTATTTCCTGGTCTTGAGATCTGGATGGAAACTATGCTCTTACACTTAGACACTTCTAAGGGGTGATAGAAAGACCAAGGCGTCAGGAGCGTTATCTAGCTATTTCCTTTTCCTCAGATCTGGATGGCAACTATGCTCTTACACTCCGATTTTTCTTAGATGTGGTAGCCCGACAAAGGCATCAGGAGCGCTACCTAGCTATTTCCTGGTCTTGAGATCGGATGACAACTTTGCTCTTACACTTAGACCCTACTTGGGGGTTGTAGCCAGACCAAGGCATCAGGAACGCTATCTAGCTATTTCCTTGTCTTGAGATCTGGATGGCAACTATGCTTTTACACTCAGATCCTTCTTAGGGGTGGTAGCCAGACCAAGGCATCAGGAGCACTACCTAGATATTTTCGGGTCTTGAGATCAGGATGGCAACTATGCTCTTACACTTAGACCCTTCTTGGGGGTGGTAGACTGACCAAGGCATCAGGAGCGCTATCTAGCTATTTCTTGGTCTTGAGATCTGGATGGAAACTATGCTCTTACACCCAGATCCTTCTTGGGGGAGGTAGCCTAACCAAGGCATAGAGAGGGCTATATAGTTATTTCCGTGTCTTGAGATCTGGATGACAACTATGCTCTTCACTTAGACCCTTCTTGGGGGTGGTAGCCCGACCAAGGCATCAAGAGCGTTATTTAGCTATTTCTTGGTCTTGAGATCTGGATGGTAACTATGCTATTACACCAGATGCTTCTTGGGGAAGGTAGCCTGACCAAGGCATAGAGAGGGCTATATAGCTATTTCCGTGTCTTGAGATCTGGATGAAAACTATGCTCTTACACTCAGATCCTTCATAGGGATGGCAGCTATGCTCTCACTCTCAGATCCTTCTTAAGGGTTATAGCCCGACCAAGGCATCAGGAGTGCTATCTAGCTATTTTCGGGTCTTTAGATCTAGATGAAAACTATGCTCTCACACTCAGATCCTTCATGGGGTGGTAGCCCGACCAAGGCATTAGGAGAGCTATCTAGCTATTTCCCGGTCCTAAGATCCTTCATAGGGGTGGTAGCCCGACCAAGGCATCATGAGTGCTATCTAGCTATTTCCTGGTCTTGAGATCTGGATGACAACTATGCTCTTACACTCAGATCCTTCTTAGAGTAGGTAGCCTGACCAAGGCATCAGGAGCGCTATCAAGCTATTTCCTGGTCTTGAGATCTGGATGTCAACTATGCTCTGAGACTCAGATCCCTCTAGGGGGTGGTAGCCCGACCAAGGCAATAGGTGGGCTATCTAGCTTTTTCCTGGTCTCGAGATCTGGATGGCAACTATGCTCTCACACTCAGATCCTTCTAAGGGGTGGAAGCCCGACCAATGCATCGGGAGCGCTGTCTAGCTATTTCCTGGTATTGAGATCTGGATGACAACTATGCTCTTACACTCAGATCCTTCTTAGAGTTGGTAGCCTGACCAAGGCATCAGGAGCGCTATCAAGCTATTTCCTGGTCTTGAGATCTGGATGACAACTATGCTCTTACACTCAGATCCTTCTTAGAGTTGGTAGCCTGACCAAGGCATCAGGAGCGCTATCAAGCTATTTCCTGGTCTTGAGATCTGGATGTCAACTATGCTCTGACACTCAGATCCCTCTAGGGGGTGGTAGCCCGACCAAGGCAATAGGTGGGCTATCTAGCTTTTTCCTGGTCTCGAGATCTGGATGGCAACTATGCTCTCACACTCAGATCCTTCTAAGGGGTGGAAGCCCGACCAATGCATCGGGAGCGCTGTCTAGCTATTTCCTGGTCTTATGATCTGGATGGCAACTATGCTCTTACACACAGAACCTTCTTGGAGGTGGTAGCCCGACCAAGGCATCAGGAGCGCTACCTAGCTATTTCCGTGTCTTAAGATCTGGATGACAACTATGCTCTTACATTCAGATACTTCTTGTTGGTAGTAGCTCGACCAAGACATCATGAGGGCTATCTAGTTATATCCTTGTCTCGAGATCTGAATGGCAACTATACTCTCACATTTAGAACCTTCTTGGGGGTTATAGCCCGACTAAGGCATCAGTAGCGCTACCTAGCTATTTCCTGGTCTTGAGATCTGGATGGCAACTATGCTCTTACACTTAGACACTTCTAAGGGGTGGTAGAAAGACCAAGGCGTTAGGAGCGTTATCTAGCTATTTCCTTTTCCTCAGATCTGGATGGCAACTATGCTCTTACACTCCGATTTTTCTTAGATGTGGTAGCCCGACAAAGGCATCAAGAGCGCTACCTAGCTATTTCCTGGTCTTGAGATCGGATGACAACTTTGCTCTTACACTTAGACCCTACTTGGGGGTTGTAGCCAGACCAAGGCATCAGGAACGCTATCTAGCTATTTCCTTGTCTTGAGATCTGTATGGCAACTATGCTTTTACACTCAGATCCTTCTTAGGGGTGGTAGCCAGACCAAGGCATCAGGAGCACTACCTAGCTATTTTCGGGTCTTGAGATCATGATGGCAACTATGCTCTTACACTTAGACCCTTCTTGGGGGTGGTAGCCTGACCAAGGCATCAAGAGCGTTATCTAGCTATTTCTTGGTCTTGAGATCTGGATGGAAACTATGCTCTTACACCCAGATCCTTCTTGGGGGAGGTAGCCTAACCAAGGCATAGAGAGGGCTATACAGTTATTTCTGTGTCTTGAGATCTGGATGACAACTATGCTCTTCACATAGACCCTTCTTGGGGGTGGTAGCCCGACCAAGGCATCAAGAGCGTTATTTAGCTATTTCTTGGTCTTGAGATCTGGATGGTAACTATGCTATTACACCAGATGCTTCTAGGGGAAGGTAGCCTGACCAAGGCATAGAGAGGGCTATATAGCTATTTCCGTGTCTTGAGATCTGGATGAAAACTATGCTCTTACACTCAGATCCTTCATAGGGATGGCAGCTATGCTCTCACGCTCAGATCCTTCTTAGGGGTTATAGCCCGACCAAGACATCAGGAGCGCTATCTATCTATTTTCGGGTCTTGAGATCTAGATGAAAACTATGCTCTCACACTCAGATCCTTCATGGGGTGGTAGCCCGACCAAGGCATTAGGAGAGCTATCTAGCTATTTCCTGGTCCTAAGATCCTTCATAGGGGTGGTAGCCCGACCAAGGCATCATGAGTGCTATCTAGCTATTTCCTGGTCTTGAGATCTGGATGACAACTATGCTCTTACACTCAGATCCTTCTTAGAGTTGGTAGCCTGACCAAGGCATCAGGAGCGCTATCAAGCTATTTCCTGGTCTTGAGATCTGGATGTCAACTATGCTCTGACACTCAGATCCCTCTAGGGGGTGGTAGCCCGACCAAGGCAATAGGTGGGCTATCTAGCTTTTTCCTGGTCTCGAGATCTGGATGGCAACTATGCTCTCACACTCAGATCCTTCTAAGGGGTGGAAGCCTGACCAATGCATCGGGAGCGCTGTCTAGCTATTTCCTGGTATTGAGATCTGGATGACAACTATGCTCTTACACTTAGATCCTTCTTAGGGGTGGTAGCCCGACCAAGGCATCAGGAGCATTACCTAGATATTTCCTTGTCTTGAGATCTGGTTGACAACTATGCTCTTACACTCAGACCCTTCTTGGGTGTGGTAGCCGGACCAAGGCATCAGGAGCGCTACTATTTCCTGGCCTTGAGATTTGGATGGCAACTATGCTCTGACACCCAGATCCTTCTTGGGGTGGTAGCCAGACCGAGGCATAGGGAGGGCTATCTAGCTATTTCCTGGTCCTGAGATCTAGATGGACACTATGCTCTTACACTCAGATCATTCTTAGGGGTGGTAGCCCGACCAAGGCATCAGGAGCGCTACCTTGCTATTTCCTGGTCTTCAGATCTGGATGGCAACTATGCTCTTACACTCAGATCCTTCCTAGAAGTGGTTGCCCGACCAAGGCATCAGGTGCGCTACCTAGTTATTTCCAAGTCTTGAGATCTAAATAGCAACTATGCTCTTGCACTCAGAACCTTTTTGGGGTTGGAAGCCCGAACAAGGCATCGAGAGCGCTATCTAGCTATTTCCTGGTCTTGAGATCTGGATGACGACTATGCTTTTACACTCAGACCCTTCTTAAGGGTTGTAGCCCGACCAAAACATCAGGAGGTCTATCTAGCTATTTCCTAATCTTGAGATCTAAATGGCAACTATGCTCTTACACTTAGACGGTTTTAAGAGGTGGTAGCTCGACCAAGGCATCATGAGTGCTATCTAGCTATTTCCTGGTCTTGATATCTGGATGACAACTATGCTGTTACACTCAGATCCTTCTTAGGGGTGGTAGCCCGACCAAGGCATCAAGAGCGCTATCAAGCTATTTCTTGGTCTTGAGATCTGGATGGCAACTACGCTCTTACACTCAGATCCTTCTTAGGGGTGGTAGATCGATAAAGCCATCAGAAGAGCTATCTAGCTATTTCCTGGTCTTGAGATCTGGTTGACAACTATGCTCTTAAACTCAGAACCTTCTTGGGGTTGGTAGCCCAACCAAGACATCGGGAGCGCTATCTAGCTATTTCCTGGTCTTGAGATCTGGATTACAACTATGCTCTTACACTCAGACCCTTCTTAGGGATGGTAGCCCGACCAATGCATCAGAAGGGCTATCTAGCTATTTCCTGGTCTTGAGATCTGGATGGGAACTATGCTCTTACACCCAGATCCTTCTTGGAGGTGGTAGCCTGACCAAGGCATATGAAAGGCTATCTAGGTATTTCCTCTTCTTGAGATCTAGATGACAACTATGCTCTTACACTCAGATCCTTCATGGGGGTGGTAGCATGAACAAGGCATCAAGAGAGCTATCTAGCTATTTCCTGGTCCTGAGATCCTTCTTAGGGGTTGTAGCCTGACCAAGGCATCAGGAGAGCTATCTAGATATTTCCTGGTCTTGAGATCTGGATGGCAACTATGCTCTTATATCAGATCCTTGTTAGAGTTGGTATCCTGACCTAGGCATCAGGAGCGCTATCTAGCTATTTCCTGGTCTTCAGATCTGGATGACAACTATGCTCATACACTCAGATCCTTCTAGAGGGTGGTTGCCCGACCAAGGCATTAGTAGGGCTATCAAGATATTTCCTGGTCTCGAGATCTGGATGGCAACAGTCCTCTCACAGTCAGATCCTTCTAAGGGGTGGAAGCCCGACCAAGGCATCGGGAGCGCTATCTAGCTATTTCCTGGTATTGAGATCTGGATGACAATTATGCTCTTACACTCAGACCAGTCTTTAGGGAGGTAGCCCGACCAATGCATCAGAAGCGCTATCTAGCTATTTCCTGGTCCTAATATCTGGTTGGCAACTATGCTCTTACACTCAGATCCTTCTTAGGGGTGGTAGCCCGACCAAGGCATCAGGAGTGCTACCTACCTGTTTCCTGGTCTTGAGATCTGGTTGACAACTATGCTCTTACACTCATACCCTTCTTGGTTATGGTAGCCGGACCAAGGCATCAGGAGCGCTACTATTTCCTGGCCTTGAGATCTGGATGGAAACTATGCTCTTACACCCAGATCCTTCTAGGGGTTGTAGCCTGACCAAGGCATGGGGAGGGCTATCTAGCTATTTCCTGGCCCTGAGATCTGGATGGACACTATGCTCTTACACTCAGATCCTTCTTAGGGGTGGTAGCCTGACCAAGGCATTAGGAGCGCTACTATTTCCTGGTCTTGAGATCTGGATGGCAACTATTCTCTTACACCCAGATCCTTCTTGGGGTTGTAGCCTGACCAAGGCACAGGGAGGGCTATCTAGCTATTTCCTGGCCCTGAGATCTGGATGGACACTACGCTCTTACACTCAGATCCTTCTTAGGGGTGGTAGATCGACAAAGCCATCAGAAGCGCTATCCAGCTATTTCCTGGTCTTGAGATCTGGTTGACAACTATGCTCTTAAACTTAGACCGTTCTTGGGGGTAATAGCTCGACCAAGGCATCAGGAGCGCTATCTAGCTATTTCCTGGTCTTATGATCTGGATGGAAACTATGCTCTTACACTTAGACGCTTCTAAGAGGTGGTAGCTAGACCAAGGCATAATGAGTGCTATCTAGCTATTTCCTGGTCTTGAGATATGTATGACAACTATGCTCTTACACTCAGATCCTTCTCAGGGGTGGTAGCCCAACCAAGGCATCAAGAGCGCTATCAATCTATTTCCTGGTCTAGAGATCTGGATGGCAACTACGCTCTTACACTCAGATCCTTCTTAGGGGTTGTAGCCCGACCAAGCCATCAGAAGCGCTATCTAGCTATTTCCTGGTCTTGAGATCTGGTTGACAACTATGCTCTTAAACTCAGACCCTTCTTGGTTATGGTAGCTTGACCAAGGCATCAGGAGCTCTATCTAGCTATTTTCGGGTTTTGAGATCTGGATGGCAACTATGCTATTACACTCAGACCTTTCTTGGGGGTGGTAGCTCGACCAAGGCATTAGGAGCGCTGTCTAGCTATTTCTTGGTCTTGAGATCTGGATGGCAAATATGGTCTTACACCCAGATCCTTCTTGGGGGAGGTAGCCTGACCAAGGCATAGAGAGGGCTATATAGCTATTTTCGTGTGTTGAGATCTGGATGACAACTATGCTCTTACACTCAGATCCTTCATAGGGATGGCAGGCCGACCAAGGCATCAGGACAGCTATCTAGATATTTCCTGGTCTATAGATGTGGATGGCAGCTATGCTCTCACACTCAAATCCTTCTTAGGGGTTGTAGACTGACCAAGGCATCAGGAGCGCTATCTAGCTATGTTCGGGTCTTGAGATCTGGATGACAACTATTCTTTTACACTCAGATCCTTCATGGGGGTGGTAGCCCGACCAAGGCATCAGCAGTGCTATCTAGCTATTTCCTGGTCTTGAGATCTGGATAGCAACTATGCTCTTACACCCAGATCCTTCTTAGAGTTGGTAGCCCGACCATGGCATCAAGAGCGCTATCTAGCTATTTTCTGGTCTTGAGATCTGGATGTCAACTATGCTCTGATACTCAGATCCCTCAAGGGGGTGGTAGCCCGACCAAGGCATTAGGAGGGCTATCTTGCTTTTTCCTGGTCTCGAGATCTGGATGGAAACTATGCTCTCACACTCAGATCCTTCTAAGGGGTGGAAGTCCGACCAAGGCATCGGGAGCGCTGTATAGCTATTTCCTGGTATTGAGATCTGGATGACAACTATGCTCTTACACTCAGATCCTTCTTAGGGATGGTAGCCCGACAAGGGCATCAGGAGCGCTACCTAGCTATTTCCTGGTCTTGAGATCTGGTTGACAACTATGCTCTTACACTTAGATCCTTCTTACAGGTGGTAGCCCGACCAAGGCATCAAGAGCGCTATCAAGCTATTTCCTGGTCTTGAGATCTGGATGGCAACTACGCTCTTACACTCAGATCTTTCTTAGGGGTGGTAGATCGACCAAGTCATCAGAAGCGCTATCTAGCTATTTCCTGGTCTTGAGATCTGGTTGACAACTATGCTCATAAACTCTGACCCTTCTTGGGGTGGTAGCTTGACCAAGGCATCAGGAGCGCTACCTAGCTATTTCCTGGTCATGAGATCTGGATGGCAACTAAGCTCTTACACTTAGACGCTTCTAAGGGGTGGTAGCTCGACCAAGGCATCATGAGTGCTATCTAGCTATTTCCTGGTCTTGAGATCTGGATGATAACTATTCTCTTACACTCAGATCCTTCTTAGGGGTGGTAGCCTGACCAAGGCATCAAGAGCGCTATCAAGCTATTTCCTGGTCTTGAGATCTGGATGGCAACTACGCTCTTACACTCAGATCCTTCTTAGGGGTGGTAGCCCTACCAAGCCATCAGAAGCGCTATATAGCTATTTCCTGGTCTTGAGATCTTGTTGACAACTTTGCTCTTAAACTCAGACCCTTCTTGGGGGTGGTAGTTCGACCAAGGCATCAGGAGCGCTATCTAGCTATTTTCGGGTCTTGAGATCTGGATGGCAACTATGCTTTTACACTCAAACCCTTTTTGGGGGTGGTAGCCCGACCAAGGCATTAGGAGCGCTATCTAGCTATTTCTTGGTCTTGTGATCTGGATGGCAAATATGCTCTTACACCCAGATCCTTCTTGGGGGAGGTAGCCTGACCAAGGCATAGAGAGGGCTATATAGCTATTTCTGTGTGTTGAGATCTGGATGACAACTATGCTCTTACACTCAGATCCTTTATAGGGATGACAGGCCGACCAAGGCATCAGGACGGCTATCTAGCAATTTCCTGGTCTCTAGATGTGGATGGCAGCTATGCTCTCACACTCAGATCCTTCTTAGGGGTTGTAGCCTGACCAAGGCATCATGAGCGCTATCTAGCTATTTTCGGGTCTTGAGATCTGGATGACAACTATGCTTTTACACTCAGATCCTTCATGGGGGTGGTAGCCCGACCAAGGCATCAGGAGAGCTATCTAGCTATTTCTTGGTCCTGAGATCCTTCTTAGGGATGGTAGCCCGACCAAGGCATCAGGAGTGCTATCTAGCTATTTCCAGGTCTTGAGATCCGGATGGAAACTATGCTCTTACACTCAGATCCTTCTTAGAGTTGGTAGCCCGACCAAGGCATTAGGAGCGCTATCTAGCTATTTCATGGTCTTGAGATCTGGATGTCAACTATGCTCTAACACTCAGATCCCTCTAGGGGGTGGTAGCCCGACCAAGGCATTCGAAGGGCTATCTTGTTTTTTCCTCGTCTCGAGATCAGGATGGCAACTATGCTCTCACACTCAGATCCTTCTAAGGGGTAGAAGCCCGACCAATTCATCTGGAGCGCTGTATAGCTATTTCCTGGTATTGAGATCTGGTTGACAACTATGCTATTACACTCAGATCCTTCTTATGGGTGGCAGCCTGACGAAGGCATCAAGAGCGCTATCAAGCTATTTCCTGGTCTTGAGATCTGGATGGCAACTACGCTGTTACACTCAGATCCTTCTTATTTGTGGTAGATCGACCAAGCCATCAGAAGCGCTATCTAGCTATTTCCTGGTCTTGAGATCTGGTTGACAACTATGCTCTTAAACTCAGACCCTTCTTGGGGTGGTAGCTCGACCAAGGCATCAGGAGCGCTACCTAGCTATTTCCTGGTCTTGAGATCTGGATGGCAACTATGCTCTTACACTTAGACGCTTCTAAGGGGTGGTAGCTCGACCAAGGCATCATGAGTGCTATCTAGCTATTTCCTGGTCTTGAGATCTAGATGACAACTATGCTTTAAAACTCAGATCCTTCTTAGGGGTGGTAGCCCGACCAAGGCATCAAGAGCGCTATCAAGCTATTTCCTGGTCTTGAGATCTGGAAGGCAACTACGCTCTTACACTCAGATCCTTCTTAGGGGTGGTATCCCTACCAAGCCATCAGAAGCACTATCAAGCTATTTCCTGGTCTTGAGATCTGGTTGACAACTATGCTCTTAAACTCAGACCCTTCTTGGGGTGGTAGCTTGACCAAGTCATCAGGAGCGCTATCTAGCTATTTTCGGGTCTTGAGATCTGGATGGCAACTATGCTCTTACATTCAGACCCTTCTTGGGGGTGGTAGCCTGACCAAGGCATTAGGAGCGCTATCTAGCTATTTCTTGGTCTTGAGATCTGGATGGCAAATATGCTCTTACACCCAGATCCTTCTTGGGGGAGGTAGCCTGACTTAGGCATAGAGAGGGCTATATAGCTATTTCCGTTTGTTGAGATCTGGATGACAATTATGCTTTTACACTCAGATCCTTCATAAGGATGGCAGGCCGACCAAGGCATCATGACGGCTATCTAGCAATTTCCTGGTCTCTAGATGTGGATGGCAGCTATGCTCTCACACTTAGATCCTTCTTAGGGGTTGTAGCCAGACCAAGGCATCAGGAGCGCTATCCAACTATTTTCGGGTCTTGAGATCTGGATGACAACTATGCTTTTACACTCAGACTTTTCTTGGGGGTGGTAGCTCGACTAAGGCATCAGGAGCGCTATCTAGCTATTTCCTGGTCTTGAGATCTGGATGGCAACTATGCTCTTACACCCAGATCCTTCTTGGGGGTGGTAGCCTGACCAAGGCATAGGGAGAGCTATCAAGCTATTTCCTTGTCTTGAGATCTGGATGACAACTATGCTCTTACACTCAGACCCTTCTTGGGGGTGGTAGCCCGACCAGGGCATCTGGAGCGCTATCTAGCTATTTCCTAGTCCTGAGATCTGGATGGCAACTATGCTCTTACACTCAGATCCTTCTTAAGGGTGGTAGCCCGACCAAAACAACAGGAGCGCTACCTAGCTATTACCTGGTCTTGATATCTGGTTGACCACTATGCTCTTACACTCAGACCCTTCTTGGGGGTGGTAGCCCGACCAGGGCATCTGGAGCGCTATCTAGCTATTTCCTGGTCTTGAGATCTGGATTGGAACTATGCTCTTACACTCGGATCCTTCTTGGGGGTGGTAGTCTGACCAAGGCATAGGGAGGGCTATCTAGCTGTTTCCTTGTCTTGAGATCTGGATGACAACTATCCTCTTACACTTAGATCCTTCTTGGGGGTGGTAGCCCGACTAAGGCATCAAAAGAGCTATCTAGCTATTTTATGGTCCTGAGATCCTTCTTAGGGGCGGTAGCCCGACCAAGGCATCAGAAGCGCTATCTAGCTATTTCCTGATCTTGAGATCAGGATGGCAACTATGCTCTTACACTCAGATCCTTTTAGGGGGTGGTTGCCTGACCAAGGCATTATGAGCGCTATCTAGCTATTTTCTGGTCTCGAGATCTGGATGGAAACTATGCTAACACACTCAGATCCTTCTTTGGGGTGGTATCCCGACCAAGGCATCAGAAGCGCTACCTAGCTATTTCCTGGTCTTGTGATCTGGTTGACAACTATGATGTTACACTAAGACCATTTTTGGGGGTGGTAGCCCTACCAAGGCATCAGGAGTGCTACTATTTCCTGGTCTTGAGATCTGGATGGCAACTATGCTCTTACACCCAGATCCTTCTAGGGGTGGTAGCCTGGCAAAGGCATAAGGAGGGTTATCTAGCTATTTCCTGGTCTTGAGATCTGGATGGCAACTATGCTCTTACACTCAGATCCTTCTTAGAGGTGGTAGCCCGACCAAAACATCAGGAGCGCTACCTAGCTATTACCTGGTCTTGATATCTGGTTGACAACTATGCTCTTACACTCAGACCCTTCTTGGGGGTGGTAGCACGACCAGGGCATCTGGAGCGCTATCTAGCTATTTCCTGGTCTTAAGATCTGGATTGGAACTATGCTCTTACACTCGGATCCTTCTTGGGGGTGGTAGTCTGACCAAGGCATAGGGAGGGCTATCTAGCTATTTCCTTGTCTTGAGATCTGGATGACAACTATGCTCTTACACTTAGATCCTTCTGGGGGGTGGTAGCCCGACTAAGGCATCAAAAGAGCTATCTAGCTATTTTATGGTCCTGAGATCCTTCTTAGGGGTGGTAGCCCGACCAAGGCATCAGAAGCGCTATCTAGCTATTTCCTGATCTTGAGATCGGGATGGCAACTATGCTCTTACACTCAGATCCTTTTAGGGGGTGGTTGCCTGACCAAGGCATTAGGAGCGCTATCTAGCTATTTTCTGGTCTCGAGATCTGGATGGAAACTATGCTAACACACTCAGATCCTTCTTTGGGGTGGTATCCCGACCAAGGCATCAGAAGCGCTACCTAGCTATTTCCTGGTCTCGTGATCTGGTTGACAACTATGATGTTACACTAAGACCATTTTTGGGGGTGGTAGCCCTACCAAGGCATCAGGAGTGCTACTATTTCCTGGTCTTGAGATCTGGATGGCAACTATGCTCTTACACCCAGATCCTTCTAGGGGTGGTAGGCTGGCAAAGGCATAAGGAGGGTTATCTAGCTATTTCCTGGTCTTGAGATCTGGATGGCAACTATGCTCTTACACTCAGATCCTTCTTAGGGGTGGTAGCCTGACCAATGCATCAGGAGCGCTATCTAGCTATTTCCTGGTCTCGAGATCAGGATGACAACTATGCTCTCACACTCAGATCCTTCAAACGGGTTGAAGCCTGACCAAGGCATCGGGAGCACTATCTAGCTATTTCCTGGTATTGAGATCTGGATGACAACTATGCTCTTAGACTCAGACCCTTCATGGGGGAGGTAGCCCGACCAAGGCTTCAGAAGCACTATCTAGCTATTTCCTGGTCTCGAGATCAGGATGACAATTATGCTCTCACACTCAGATCCTTCTAAGGGGTTGAAGCCAGACCAAGGCATCGGGAGCACTATCTAGCTATTTCCTGGTTCTGAGATCTGGATGGAAACTATGCTCTTACACTCAGATCCTTCTTAGGGGTGGTAGCCCGACCAAGGCATCATGAGTGCTATCTAGCTATTTTCTTGTCCCGAGATCTGGATTACAACTATGCTCTTACACACAGATCCTTCTTAGGGGTGGTAGCCTGACCAAGGAATCAGGAGCGCTATTAAGCTATTTCCTGGTCTTGAGATCTGGATGGCAACTATGCTCTTACACTCAGATCCTTCTTAGGGGTGGTAGCCCGACCAAGCCATCAGTAGTGCTACCTAGCTATTTCCTGGTCTTGAGATCTGGTTGACAACTATGCTGTTACACTCAGACCATTCTTTGGGATGGTATCCCTACCAAGGCATTAGGAGCGCTACTATTTCCTGGCCTTGAGATCTGGATGGCAAATATGCTCTTCAACCCAGATCCTTCTTGGGGTTGGAGCATGGCCAAGGCATAGGGAGGGCTATCTAGCTATTTCCTGGTCATGAGATCTTGATGGAAACTATGCTCTTACACTCAGATCCTTCTTAGGGGTGGTAGCCTGACCAAGGCATCAAGAACGCTATCTAGCTCTTTCCTTGTCACGAGATCAGGATGACAACTATGCTCTCACACTCATATCCTTCTAAGGGGTGGAAGCCTGATCAAGGCTTCGGGAGCACTATCTAGCTATTTCCTGGTATTGAGATCTGGATAACAACTATGCTCTCACACTCAGACCCTTCATAGGGGAGGCAGCCCGACCAAGGCATCAGAAGCGCTATCTAGCTATTTGTTGGTTCTGAGAAGTGGATGGCAACTATGCTCATACACTCAGATCCTTCTTAGAGTTGGTATCCCGACAAAGGCATCAGGAGCGCAATCTAGCTATTTTCTGGTCTTGAGATCTGGTTGACAATTATACTGTTACACTCAGACTCTTCTTAGGGGTGGTAGCCCTACCAATGCTTCATAAGCGCTACTATTTCCTGGCCTTGAGATCTGGATGGCAACTATGCTCTTACACCCAGATCCTTCTTGGGGTCGTAGCCTGGCCAAGGCATATAGAGGGCTATCTATCCATTCCCCGATCCTGAGATCTGGATGGCAACTATGCTCTTACACTCAGACTCTTCTTGGGGGTTGTAGCCTGACCAGGGCATCAGGAGCGCTACTATTTCCTGGCCTTGATATCTGGATGGCAACTATGCTCTTCAACCCAGATCCTTCTTAGGGTGGTAGCCTGGCCAAGGCATAGGGAGGGCTATCTAGCTATTTCCTGGTCCTGAGATCTGGATGGCAACTATGCTCTTACACTCAGATCCTTCTTAGGGGTGGTAGCCTGACCAAGGCATCAGGAGCGCTATCTAGCTCTTTCCTGGTCTCAAGATCAGGATGACAGCTATGCTCTCACACTCATATCCTTCAAAGGGGTGAAAGCCGGACCAAGGCGCCGGGAGCACTATCTAGCTATTTCCTGGTATTGAGATCTGGATGACAACTATGCTCTTACACTCAGACCCTTCATAGGGGAGGTAGCCCGACCAAGGCATCAGAAGCGCTATCTAGCTATTTGCTGGTCCTGAGAAGTTGATGGCAACTATGCAGTTACACTAAAATCCTTCTTAGAGGTGGTAGCCCGACCAATGCATCATGAGCGCTATCTAGCTATTTCCTGGTCTTGAGATATGTACGGCAACTATGCTCTTACACTCAGATCCTTCTCGGGGGTGGTATCCCGACCAAGGCATCAGTAGCGCTACCTAGCTATTTCCTGGTCTTGAGATCTGGTTGACAACTATACTGTTACATTCAGACCCTTCTTGGGGGTGGTAGCCCTACCAATGCTTCAGGAGCGCTACTATTTCCTGGCCTTGATATCTGGATGGCAACTATGCTCTTACACCCAGATCCTTCTTAGGGTGGTAGCCTAGCCAAGGCATCGGGAGGGCTATCCAGCTATTTCCTGGTCCTGAGATCTGGATGGCAACTATGCTCTTACACTCAGATCATTCTAAGGGGTGGTAGCCCGAAACAGGCAATAGGAGCGCTATCTAGCAATTTCTTGGTCTTAAGATCTGTATGGCAACTATGCTCTTACACTAAGATCCCTCTTAGGGGTGGTTGACCGACCAAGGCATCAGGTGCGCTACCTAGTTATTTCCTAGTCTTGAGATCTGGATAGCAACTCTGCTCTTACACTCAGAACCTTCTTGGGGTTTGTAGCCCGACCAAGGCATCGGGAGCGCTATCTAGCTATTTCCTAGTCTTGAGATCTGGATGACAACTATGCTCTTGCACTTAGAAACTTCTTAGGGGTGGTAGCCCGACCAAGGCATCAGGAGGGCTATCTAGCTATTTCCTGGTCTCGAGATATAGATGGCAACTATGCTCTCACACTCAGATCCTTCTTGGGGGTTGAAGCCCGACAAAGGCATCATGAGCGCTACCTAGCTATTTCCTGGTCTTAAGATCTGGAAGGCATCAATGCTCTTACACTTAGACACTTCTAAGGGGTGGTAGCTCGACCAAGGCATCATGAGTGCTATCTAGCTATTTCCTTGTCCCGAGATCTGGATTACAACTATGCTCTTACACTCAGATGCTTCTTAGGGGTGGTAGCCTGACCAAGGAATCAGAAGAGCTATTAAGCAATTTCCTGGTCTTGAGATCCAGATGGCAACTATGCTCTTACACTCAGATCCTTCTTAGGGGTGGTAGCCCCACCAAGCCATCAGGAGCGCTATCTAGCTATTTCCTGATCTTAAGATCTGGATGACAACTATGCTCTTACACTCAGATCCTTCTAAGGGTTGGTAGCCCGATCAAGGCATTAGGTGGGCTATGTAGCTATTTCCTGGTCCTGATATCTGGATGGAAACTATGCTATTACACTCAGATCCTTCTTAGGGGTGGTAGCCCGACCAAGGCATCAGGAGTGCTACCTAGCTATTTCTTGGTCTTGAGATCCGGTTGTCAACTATACTATTACACTCAGACCCTTCTTGGGGGTGGTAGCTCTACCAATGCTTCAGGAGCGCTACTATTTCCTGGAATTGAGATCTGGATGGCAACTATGCTCTTACACCCAGATCCTTCTTAGGGTGGAAACCTGGCCAAGGCATAGGGAGAGCTATCTAGCTATTTCCTGGTCCTGAGATCTGGATGGCAACTATGCTCTTACACTCAGATCCTTCTACGGGGTGGTAGCTCGACCAAGCCATCAGTAGCGCTATCTAGTTATTTCCTGATCTTGACATTCTGATGACAACTATGCACTTACACTCAGATCCTTCTAAGGGTGGGTAGCCCGACCAAGGCATTAGGTGGGCTATCTAGCTATTTCCTGGTCCTAAGATCTGGATGGCAACTATGCTCTTACACTCAGATCCTTCTTAGGGGTGGTAGCCCGACCAAGCCATCAGTAGCGCTATCTAGCTATTTCCTGATCTTAACATCTGGATGACTACTATGCTCTTACACTCAGATCCTTCTAAGGGTTGGTAGCCCGATCAAGGCATTAGGTGGGCTATCTAACTATTTCCTGGTCCTGAGATCTGGATGGCAACTATGCTATTACACTCAGATCCTTCTTAGGGGTGGTAGCCCGACCAAGGCATCAGGAGTGCTACCTAGCTATTTCCTGGTCTTGAGATCTGGTTGACAACTATACTATTACACTCAGACCCTTCTTGGGGGTGATAGCCCTTCCAATGCTCCAGGAGCGCTACTATTTCCTTTAATTGAGATCTGGATGGACACTATGCTCTTACACCCAGATCCTTCTTAGGGTGGTAACCTGGCCAAGGCATAGGGAGAGCTATCTAGCTATTTCCTGGTCCTGAGATCTGGATGGCAACTATGCTCTTACACTCAGATCCTTCTACGGGTTGGTAGCCCAACCAAGGTAATAGGAGCGCTATCTAGCAATTTCTTGGTCTTGAGGTCTGGATGGCAACTATGCTCTTACACTAACATCATTCTGAGGGGTGGTTGACCGACCAAGGCATCAGGTGCGCTACCTAGTTATTTCCTAGTGTTGAGATCTGGATAGCAACTCAGCTCTTACACACAGAACCTTCTTGGGGTTTGTAGCCCGACCAAGGCATCGGGAGCGCTATCTAGCTATTTCCTGGTCTTGAGATCTGGATGACAACTATGTTCTTACACTCAGACCATTCTTAGGGGTGGTAGCCCGACCAAGGCATCAGGAGGGCTATCTAGCTATTTCCTGGTCTCGAGATATGGATGGCTACTATGCTCTCACACTCAGATCCTTCTTGGGGGTTGAAGCCTGACAAAGGCATCATGAGCGCTACCTAGCTATTTCCTGGTCTTAAGATATGGAAGGCATCAATGCTCTTACACTTAGACACTTCTAAGGGGTGGTAGCTCGACCAAGGCATCATGAGTGCTATCTAGCTATTTCCTTGTCCCGAGATCTGGATTACAACTATGCTCTTACACTCAGATCCTTCTTAGGGGTGGTAGCTCGACCAAACCATCAGTAGCGCTATCTAGTTATTTTCTGATCTTGAGATTCTGATGACAACTATGCACTTACACTCAGATCCTTCTAAGGGTGGGTAGCCCGACCAAGGCATTAGGTGGGCTATCTAGCTATTTCCTGGTCCTGAGATCTGGATGGCAACTATGCTCTTACACTCAGATCCTTCTTAGGGGTGGTAGCCCGACCAAGGCATCAGGAGCGCTACCAAGCTATTTCCTGGTCTGGAGATCTTGTTGACAACTATGCTCTTACACTCAGACCCTTCTAAGGTGTGGTAGCCCGACCAAGGCATAAGGAGCGCTATCTAGCTATTTCTTGGTCTTGAGATCTGGATGGGAACTATGCTATTACACCCAGATCTTTCTTGGGGGTGGTAGCCTGACCAAGGCATATGGAGGTCTATCTAGGTATTTCCTTGTCTTGAGATCTGAATGACAACTATGCTCTTACACTCAGATCCTTTATGGAGGTGGTAGCCCGAACAAGGCATCAGGAGAGCTATCTAGATATTTCCTGGTCCTGAGATCCTTCTTAGGGGTTGTAGCCCGACCAAGGCATCAGGAGCGCTATCTTGATATTTCGTGGTCTTGAGATCTGGATGGCAACTATGCTCTTACACTCAAATCCTTGTTAGAGTTGGTAGCCCGACCAAGGCATCATGAGCGCTATCTAGCTATTTCCTAGTCTTGAGATCTTGATGGCAACTACCCTCTCACAGTCAGAACCTTCTAAGGGGTGGAAGCCCGACCAAGGCATCGGGAGCAATATCTAGCTATTTCCTGGTATTGAGATCTGGATGACAACTATGCTCTTACACTCAGACCCGTGTTTAGAGAGGTAGCCCGACCAAGGCATCAGGAGCGCTATCTAGCTATTTCCTGGTCTTGAGATATGGATGACAACTATGCTCTTACACTCAGATCCTTCTAGAGGGTGGTAGCCCGACCAAGGCATTAGGAGGGCTATCTAGCTATTTCCTGGTCTCGAGATCTGGATGGCAACTATCCTCTCAAAGTCAGATTATTCTAAGGGGTGGAAGCCCGACCAAGGCATCGGGAGCGCTATCTAGCTATTTCCTGGTATTGAGATCTGGATGACAACTATGCTCTTACACTCAGACCCGAGTTTAGGGAGGTAGCCCGACCAAGGCATCAGAAGCGCTATCTAGCTATTTCTTGGTCCTAATATCTGGTTGGCAACTATGCTCTTACACTCAGATCCTTCTTAGGGGTGATAGACCGACCAAGGCATCAGTAGTGCTACCTAGCTATTTCCTGGTCTTGAGATCTGGTTGACAACTATGCTCTTACACTCATACCCTTCTTGGGTATGGTAGCAGGACCAAGGCATCAGGAGCACTACTATTTCCTGGCATTGAGATCTGGATGGCAACTATGCTCTTACACCCAGATCCTTCTTGGGGTGGTAGCCTGACCAAGGCATAGGGAGGACTATCTAGCTATTTCCTGGCCCTGAAATCTGGATGGACACAATGCTCTTACACTCAGATCCTTCTTAGGGGTGGTAGCCTGACCAAAGCATCTGGAGCGCTATCCTTTTATTTCCTGGTCTTGATATCTGGATGGCAACTATTCTCTTACACTTAGATCCTTCTTAGGGGTGGTTGCCCGACCAAGGCATTAGGTGCGCTACCTAGTTATTTCCTAGTCTTGAGATCTAGATAGACACTATGCTCTTACACTCAGACCCTTCTTGGGGTTGGTAGCCCGACCAAGGCATCGGGAGCACTATCTAACTATTTCCTAGTCTTGAGATCTGGATTACAACTATGCTCTTACACTCAGACCCTTCTTAGGGGTGGTAACCCGACCAAGGCATCAGGAGGGCTATCTAGCTATTTCCTGGTCTTGAAATCTGGATAGGAACTATGCTCTTACACCCAGATCCTTCTTAAGGGTGGTAGCCTGATTAAGGCATATGAAAGGCTATCTAGGTATTTCCTTGTCTTGAGATCTGGATAAAAACTATGCTCTTACACTCAGATCCTTCTTAGGGTGGTAGCCTAGCCAAGGCATAGGGAGGGCTATCTAGCTATTTCCTGGTCCTGAGATCTGGATGGCAACTATGCTCTTACACTCAGATCATTCTAAGGGGTGGTAGCCCGAAACAGTCAATAGGAGCGCTATCTAGCAATTTCTTGGTCTTAAGATTTGGATGGCAACTATGCTCTTACACTAAGATCCCTCTTAGGGGTGGTTGACCGACCAAGGCATCAGGTGCGCTACCTAGTTATTTCCTAGTCTTGAGATCTGGATAGCAACTCTGCTCTTACACTCAGAACCTTCTTGGGGTTTGTAGCCCGACCAAGGCATCGGGAGCGCTATCTAGCTATTTCCTAGTCTTGAGATCTGGATGACAACTATGCTCTTACACTCAGAAACTTCTTAGGGGTGGTAGCCCGACCAAGGCATCAGGAGGGCTATCTAGCTATTTCCTGGTCTCGAGATATGGATGGAAACTATGCTCTCACACTCAGATCCTTCTTGGGGGTTGAAGCCCGACAAAGGCATCATGAGCGCTACCTAGCTATTTCCTGGTCTTAAGATCTGGAATACATCAATGCTCTTACACTTAGACACTTCTAAGGGGTGGTAGCTCGACCAAGGCATCATGAGTGCTATCTAGCTATTTCCTTGTCCCGAGATCTGGATTACAACTATGCTCTTACACTCAGATGCTTCTTAGGGGTGGTAGCCTGACCAAGGAATCAGAAGAGCTATTAAGCAATTTCCTGGTCTTGAGATCTAAATGGCAACTATGCTCTTACACTCAGATCCTTCTTAGGGGAGGTAGCCCCACCAAGCCATCAGGAGCGCTATCTAGCTATTTCCTGATCTTAAGATCTGGATGACAACTATGCTCTTACACTCAGATCCTTCTAAGGGTTGGTAGCCCGATCAAGGCATTAGGTGGGCTATCTAGCTATTTCCTGGTCCTGATATCTGGATGGCAACTATGCTATTACACTCAGATCCTTCTTAGGGGTGGTAGCCCGACCAAGGCATCAGGAGTGCTACCTAGCTATTTCCTGGTCTTGAGATCTGGTTGACAACTATACTATTACACTTAGACCCTTCTTGGGGGTGGTAGCCCTACCAATGCTTCAGGAGCGCTACTATTTCTTGGAATTGAGATCTGGATGGCAACTATGCTCTTACACCCAGATCCTTCTTAGGGTGGAAACCTGGCCAAGGCATAGGGAGGGCTATCTAGCTATTTCCTGGTCCTGAGATCTGGATGGCAACTATGCTCTTACACTCAGATCCTTCTACGGGGTGGTAGCTCGACCAAGCCATCAGTAGCGCTATCTAGTTATTTCCTGATATTGAGATTCTGATGATAACTATGCACTTACACTCAGATCCTTCTAAGGGTGGGTAGCACGACCAAGGCATTGGGTGGGCTATCTAGCTATTTCCTGGTCCTGAGATCTGGATGGCAACTATGCTCTTACACTCAGATCCTTCTTAAGGGTGGTAGCCCGACCAAGCCATCAGTAGCGCTATCTAGCTATTTCCTGATCTTAAGATCTGGATGACAACTATGCTCTTACACTCAGATCCTTCTAAGGGTTGGTAGCCCGATCAAGGCATTAGGTGGGCTATCTAACTATTTCCTGGTCCTGAGATCTGGATGGCAACTATGCTATTACACTCAGATCCTTCTTAGGGGTGGTAGCCCGACCAAGGCATCATGAGTGCTACCTAGCTATTTCCTGGTCTTGAGATCTGGTTGACAACTATACTATTACACTCAGACCTTTCTTGGGGGTGGTAGCCCTACCAATGCTTCAGGAGCGCTACTATTTCCTGGAATTGAGATCTGGATGGCAACTATGCTCTTACACCCAGATCCTTCTTAGGGTGGTAACCTGGCCAAGGCATAGGGAGAGCTATCTAGCTATTTCCTGGTCTTGAGATCTGGATGGCAACTATGCTCTTACACTCAGATCCTTCTACAGGGTGGTAGCCCAACCAAGGCAATAGGAGCGCTATCTAGCAATTTCTTGGTCTTGAGGTCTGGATGGCAACTATGCTCTTACACTAACATCATTCTGAGGGGTGGTTGACCGACCAATGCATCAGGTGAGCTACCTAGTTATTTCCTAGTCTTGAGATCTGGATAGCAACTCAGCTCTTACACACAGAACCTTCTTGGGGTTTGTAGCCCGACCAAGGCATCGGGAGCGCTATCTAGCTATTTCCTGGTCTTGAGATCTGGATGACAACTATGTTCTTACACTCAGACCATTCTTAGGGGTGGTAGCCCGACCAAGGCATCAGGAGGGCTATCTAGCTATTTCCTGGTCTCGAGATATGGATGGCTACTATGCTCTCACACTCAGATCCTTCTTGGGGATTTAAGCCTGACAAAGACATCATGAGCGCTACCTAGCTATTTCCTGGTCTTAAGATATGGAAGGCATCAATGCTCTTATACTTAGACACTTCTAAGGGGTGGTAGCTCGACCAAGGCATCATGAGTGCTATCTAGCTATTTCCATGTCCCGAGATCTGGATTACAACTATGCTCTTACACTCAGATCCTTCTTAGGGGTGGTAGCTCGACCAAGCCATCAGTAGCGCTATCTAGTTATTTCCTGATCTTGAGATTCTGATGACAACTATGCACTTACACTCATATCCTTCTAAGGGTGGGTAGCCCGACCAAGGCATTAGGTGGGCTATCTAGCTATTTCCTGGTCCTGAGATCTAGATGGCAACTATGCTCTTACACTCAGATCCTTCTTAGGGGTGGTAGCCCGACCAAGGCATCAGGAGCGCTACCTAGCTATTTCCTGGTCTGGAGATCTTGTTGACAACTATGCTCTTACACTCAGACCCTTCTAAGGGGTGGTAGCCCGACCAAGGCATAAGGAGCGCTATCTAGCTATTTCTTGGTCTTGAGATCTGGATGGGAACTATGCTATTACACCCAGATCCTTCTTGGGGGTGGTAGCCTGACCAAGGCATATGAAGGTCTATCTAGGTATTTCCTTGTCTTGAGATCTGAATGACAACTATGCTCTAACACTCAGATCCTTTATGGAGGTGGTAGCCCGAACAAGGCATCAGGAGAGCTATCTAGATATTTCCTGGTCCTGAGATCCTTCTTAGGGGTTATAGCCCGACCAAGGCATCAGGAGCGCTATCTAGATATTTCCTGGTCTTGATATCTGGATGGCAACTATGCTCTTACACTCAAATCCTTGTTAGAGTTGGTAGCCCGACCAAGGCATCATGAGCGCTATCTAGCTATTTCCTAGTCTTGAGATCTGGATGGCAACTACCGTCTCACAGTCAGATCCTTCTAAGGGGTGGAAGCCCGACCAAGGCATCGGGAGCGCTATCTAGTGATTTCCTGGTATTGAGATCTGGATGACAACTATGCTCTTACACTCAGACCCGTGTTTAGAGAGGTAGCCCGACCAAGGCATCAGGAGCGCTATCTAGCTATTTCCTGGTCTTGAGATATGGATGACAACTATGCTCTTACACTCAGATCCTTCTAGAGGGTAGTAGCCCGACCAAGGCATTAGGAGGGCTATCTAGCTATTTCCTGGTCTCGAGATCTGGATGGCAACTATCCTCTCAAAGTCAGATTATTCTAAGGGGTGGAAGCCCGACCAAGGCATCGGGAGCGCTATCTTGTTATTTCCTAGTTTTAAGATCTGGATAGCAACTCTGCTCTTACACTCAGAACCTTCTTGGGGTTGGTAGCCTGACCAAGGCATCAGGAGCTCTATCCTGTTATTTCCTGGTCTTTATATCTGGATGGCAACTATTCTCTTACACTTAGATCCTTATTAGGGGTGGTTGCCCGACCAAGGTATTAGGTGCGCTACCTAGTTATTTCCTAGTCTTGAGATCTAGATAGACACTATGCTGTCACACTCAAAACCTTCTTAAGGTTGGTAGCCCGACCAAGGCATCGGGAGCGCTATCTAGCTATTTCCTAGTCTTGAGATCTGGATTACAACTATGCTCTTACACTCAGACCTTTCTTAGGGGTGGTAGCACGACCAAGGCATCAGGAGGGCTATTTAGCTATTTCCTGGTCTTGAGATCTGGATGGTAACTATGCTCTTACACCCAGATCCTTCTTGGGGGTGGTAGCCTGACTAAGGCATATGAAAGGCTATCTAGGTATTTCCTTGTCTTGAGATCAGGATGACAACTATGCTCTTACACTCAGATCCTTCATTGGGGTGGTAGCCCGAACAAGGCATCAGAAGAGATACCTAGCTATTTCCTGGTCCTGAGATCCTTCTTATGGTTGTAGCCCAACCAAGGCATCAGGAGCGCTATATAGACATTTCCTGGTTTTGAGATCTGGATGGCAACTATGCTCTTACACTCAGATCCTTGTTAGAGTTGGTAGCCTGACCAAGGCATCAGGAGCGCTATCTAGCTATTTCCTGGTCTTGAGATCTGGATGACAACTATGCTCTTACACTCAGATCCTTCTTAGGGGTGGTAGCCTGACCAAGGCATCAGAAGCGCTATCTAGTTATTTCCTGGTCTTGATATCTGGATGGCAACTATGCTCTTACACTCAGATCTTTCATGGGGGTGGATAGCCGACCAAGGCATTAGGTGCGCTACCTAGTTATTTCCTAGTGTTGAGATCTAGATAGACACTATGCTCTTACACTCAGAACCTTCTTGGGGTTGGTAGCCCGACCAAGGCATCGGGGGCAGTATCTAGCTATTTCCTGGTCTTGAGATCTGGATTACTACTATGTTCTTACTCTTAGATCCTTCTTAGGAGTGGTTGCCCGACCAAGGCATTAGGTGCGCTACCTAGTTATTTCTTAGTCTTGAGATATAGATAGACACTATGCTCTTACACTCAGAACCTTCTTGGGGTTGGTAGCCCGACCAAGGCATCGGGAGCGCTATCTAGCTATTTCCAAGTCTTAAGATCTGGATTACAACTATGCTCTTACACTCAGACCCTTCTTAGGGGCGGTAGCCCGACCAAGGCATCAGGAGGGCTATCTAGCTATTTCATGGTCTTGAGATCTGGATGGGACCTATGCTCTTACACCCGGATCCTTCTTGGGGGTGGTAGCCTGACTAAGGCATATGAAAGGCTATCTAGGTATTTCCTTGTCTTGAGATCTGGATAACAACTATGCTCTTACACTCAGATCCTTCATGGGGGTGGTAGCCCGAACAAGGCATCAGGAGAGCTATCTAGCTATTTCCTGGTCTTGAGATCCTTCTTAGGGATTGTAGCCCGACCAAGGCATCAGGAGCGCTATCTAGATATTTCTTCGTCTTGAGATCTTAATGGCAACTATGCTCTTACACTCAGATCCTTGTTAGAGTTGGTAGCCCGACCAAGGCATCATGAGTGATATCTAGCTATTTCCTGGTCTTGAGATCTGGATGACAACTATGCTCTTACACTCAGATCCTTCTAGAGGGTGGTAGCCCGACCAAGGCATTAGGAGGGCTATCTAGCTATTTCTTGGTCTCGAGATTTAGATGGCAACTATCCTCTTACAGTCAGATCCTTCTAAGGGGTGGAAGCCCGACCAAGGCATCGGGAGCGCTATCTAGCTATTTCCTAGTATTAAGATCTGGATGACAACTATGCTCTTACACTCAGACCCGTCTTTAGGGAGGTAGCCCGACCAAGGCATCAGAAGCGCTATCTAGCTATTTCCTGGTCCTAATATCTGGTTGGCAACTATGCTCTTACACTCAGATCCTTCTTAGGGGTGGTAGCCCGACCAAGGCATCAGGAGTGCTACCTAGCTATTTCCTGGTCTTGAGATCTGGTTGACAACTATGCTCTTACACTCATACCCTTCTTGGGTATGGTAGCCGGACCAAGGCATCAGGAGCACTACTATTTCCTGGCCTTGAGATCTGGATGGCAACTATGCTCTTACACCCAGATCCATCTTGGGGTGGTAGCCTGACCAAGGCATAGGGAGGGCTATTTAGCTATTTCCTGGCCCTGAAATCTGGATGGACACTATGCTCTTACACTCAGATCCTTCTTAAGGGTGGTAGCCTGACCAAGGCATCAGGAGCTCTATCCTGTTATTTCCTGGTCTTGATATCTGGATGGCAACTATTCTCTTACACTTAGATCCTTCTTAGGGGTGGTTGCCCGACCAAGGCATTAGGTGTGCTACCTAGTTATTTCCTAGTCTTGAGATCTAGATAGACACTATACTCTTACACTCAGAACCTTCTTAACGTTGGTAGCCCGACCAAGGCATCGGGAGCGCTATCTCGCTATTTCCTAGTCTTGAGATCTGGATTGCAACTATGCTCTTACAATCAGACCCTTCTTAGGGGTGGTAGCCCGACCAAGGCATCAGGAGGGCTATCTAGCTATTTTCTGGTCTTGAGATCTTGATGGGAACTATGCTCTTACACCCAGATCCTTCTTAAGGGTGGTAGCCTGACTAAGGCATATGAAAGGCTATCTAGGTATTTCCTTATCTTGAGATCTGGATGACAACTATGCTCTTACACTTAGATCCATCATGGGGGTGGTAGCCCGAACAAGGCATCAGGAGAGCTATCTAGCTATTTCCTGGTCCTGAGATCCTTCTTAGGGGTTGTAGCCCGACCAAGGCATCAGGAACGCTATCTAGATATTTCCTGGTTTTGAGATCTGGATGGCAACTATGCTCTTACACTCGGATCCTTGTTAGAGTTGGTAGCCCGACCAAGGCATCAGGAGCGCTATCTAGCTATTTCCTGGTCTTGAGATCTGGATGACAACTATGCTCTTACACACAGATCCTTCTTAGGGGTGGTAGCCTGACCAAGGCATCAGGAGCGCTATCTAGTTATTTCCTGGTCTTGATATCTGGATGGCAACTATGTTCTTACACTTAGATCCTTCTTAGGGGTGGTTGCCCGACCAAGGCATTAGGTGCGCTACCTAGTTATTACATAGTCTTGAGATCTAGATAGACACTATGCTCTTACACTCAGAACCTTCTTGGGGTTAGTAGCCCGACCAAGGCATCGGTAGCGCTATCTAGCTATTTCCTGGTCTTGAGATCTGGATTACAACTATGTTCTTACACTTAGATCCTTCTTAGGGGTGGTTACCTGACCAAGGCATTAGGTGCGCTACCTAGTTATTTCCTAGTCTTGAGATCTAGATAGACACTATGCTCTTACACTCAGAACCTTCTTGGGGTTGGTAGCCTGACCAAGGCATCGGAAGCGCTATCTAGCTATTTCCTGGTCTTGAGATCTGGATTATAACTATGCTGTTACACTCAGACCCTTCTTAGGGGTGGTAGACCGACCAAGGCATCAGAAAGGCTATCTAGCTATTTCCTGGTCTTGAGATCTGGATGGGAACTATGCTCTTACACCCAGATCCTTCTTGGAGGTGCTAGCCTGACCAAGGCATATGAAAGGCTATCTAGGTATTTCCTTGTCTTGAGATCTAGATGACAACTATGCTCTTACACTCAGATCCTTCATGGGGGTGGTAGCACGAACAAGGCATCAGGAGAGCTATCTAGCTATTTCCTGGTCCTGAGATCCTTCTTAGGGGTTGTAGCCCGACCAAGGCATCAGGAGCGCTATCTAGATATTTCTTGGTCTTGAGATCTGGATGGCAACTATGCTCTTACACTCAGATCCTTGTTAGAGTTGGTAGCCCGACCAAGGCATCAGGAGCGCTATCTAGCTATTTCCTGGTCTTGAGATCTGGATGACAACTATGCTCTTACACTCAGATCCTTCTTAATGTGGTAGCCTAACTAAGGCATCAGGAGCGCTATCTAGTTATTTCCTGGTCTTGATATCTGGATGGCAACTATGTTCTTACACTTAGATCCTTCTTAGGGGTGGTTGCCCGACCAAGGCATTAGGTGCGCTACCTAGTTATTTCCTAGTCTTGAGATATAGATAGACACTATGCTCTTACACTCAGAACCTTTTTGGGGTTGGTAGCCCGACCAAGGCATCGGGAGCGCTATCTAGCTATTTCCTGGTCTTGAGATCTGGATTACAACTATGTTCTTACACTTAGATCCTTCTTAGGGGTGGTTGCCCGACCAAGGCATTAGGTGCGCTACCTAGTTATTTCCTAGTCTTGAGATCTAGATAGACACTATGCTCTTACACTCAGAACCTTCTTGGGGTTGGTAGCCCAACCAAGACATCGGGAGCGCTATCTAGCTATTTCCTGGTCTTGAGATATGGATTACAACTATGCTCTTACACTCAGACCCTTCTTAGGGGTGGTAGCCCGACCAATGCATCAGAAGGGCTATCTAGCTATTTCCTGGTCTTGAGATCTGGATGGGAACTATGCTCTTACACCCAGATCCTTTTTGGAGGTGGTAGCCTGACCAAGGCATATGAAAGGCTATCTAGGTATTTCCTTGTCTTGAGATCTAGATGACAACTATGCTCTTACACTCAGATCCTTCATGGGGGTGGTAGCATGAACAAGGCATCTGGAGAGCTATCTAGCTATTTCCTGGTCCTGAGATCCTTCTTAGGGGTTGTAGCCCGACCAAGGCATCAGGAGCGCTATCTAGATATTTCCTGGTCTTGAGACCTGTATGGCAACTATGCTCTTACACTCAGATCCTTGTTAGAGTTGCTAGCCCGACCAAGGCATCAGGAGCGCTATCTAGCTATTTCCTGGTCTTGAGATCTGGATGACAACTATGCTCTTACACTCAGATCCTTCTTAGGGGTGGTAGCCTGACCAAGGCATCAGGAGCGCTATCTAGTTATTTCCTGGTCGTGATATATGGATGGCAACTATGTTCTTACACTTAGATCATTCTTAGGGGTGGTTGCCCGACCAAGGCATTAGGTGCGCTACCTAGTTATTTCCTAGTCTTGAGATCTAGATAGACACTATGCTCTTACACTCAGAACCTTTTGGGGGTTAGTAGCCCGACCAAGGCATCGGGAGCGCTATCTAGCTATTTCCTTTTCTTGAGATCTGGATTACAACTATTTTCTTACACTTAGATCCTTCTTAAGGGTGGTTGCCCGACCAAGGCATTAGGTGCGCTACCTAGTTATTTCCTAGTCTTTAGATCTAGATAGACACTATGCTCTTACACTCAGAACCTTCTTGGGGTTGGTAGCCCGACCAAGGCATCAGGAGAGCTATCTAGCTATTTCCTGGTCTTGAGATCTGGATTACAACTATGCTCTTACACTCAGACCCTTCTTAGGGGTGGTAGCCCGACCAAGGCATCAGAAGGGCTATCTAGCTATTTCCTGGTCTTGAGATCTGGATGGGAACTATGCTCTTTCACCCAGATCCTTCTTGGAGGTGGTAGCCTGACCAAGGCATATGAAAGGCTATCTAGGTATTTCCTTGTCTTGAGATCTAGATGACAACTATGCTCTTACACTCAGATCCTTCATGGGGGTGGTAGCCCGAACAAGGCATCAGGAGAGCTATCTAGCTATTTTCTTGTCCTGAGATCCTTCTTAGGGGTTGTAGCCCGACCAAGGCATCAGGAGCGCTATCTAGATATTTCTTGGTCTTGAGATCTGGATGGCAACTATGCTCTTACACTCAGATCCTTGTTAGAGTTGGTAGCCCGACCAAGGCATCAGGAGCGCTATCTAGCTATTTCCTGGTCTTGAGATCTGGATGACAACTATGCTCTTACACTCAGATCCTTCTTAATGTGGTAGCCTAACTAAGGCATCAGGAGCGCTATCTAGTTATTTCCTGGTCTTGATATCTGGATGGCAACTATGTTCTTACACTTAGATCCTTCTTAGGGGTGGTTGCCCGACCAAGGCATTAGGTGCGCTACCTAGTTATTTCCTAGTCTTGAGATATAGATAGACACTATGCTCTTACACTCAGAACCTTTTTGGGGTTGGTAGCCCGACCAAGGCATCGGGAGCGCTATCTAGCTATTTCCTGGTCTTGAGATCTGGATTACAACTATGTTCTTACACTTAGATCCTTCTTAGGGGTGGTTGCCCGACCAAGGCATTAGGTGCGCTACCTAGTTATTTCCTAGTCTTGAGATCTAGATAGACACTATGCTCTTACACTCAGAACCTTCTTGGGGTTGGTAGCCCAACCAAGACATCGGGAGCGCTATCTAGCTATTTCCTGGTCTTGAGATATGGATTACAACTATGCTCTTACACTCAGACCCTTCTTAGGGGTGGTAGCCCGACCAATGCATCAGAAGGGCTATCTAGCTATTTCCTGGTCTTGAGATCTGGATGGGAACTATGCTCTTACACCCAGATCCTTTTTGGAGGTGGTAGCCTGACCAAGGCATATGAAAGGCTATCTAGGTATTTCCTTGTCTTGAGATCTAGATGACAACTATGCTCTTACACTCAGATCCTTCATGGGGGTGGTAGCACGAACAAGGCATCAGGAGAGCTATCTAGCTATTTCCTGGTCCTGAGATCCTTCTTAGGGGTTGTAGCCCGACCAAGGCATCAGGAGCGCTATCTAGATATTTCTTGGTCTTGAGATCTGGATGGCAACTATGCTCTTACACTCAGATCCTTGTTAGAGTTGGTAGCCCGACCAAGGCATCAGGAGCGCTATCTAGCTATTTCCTGGTCTTGAGATCTGGATGACAACTATGCTCTTACACTCAGATCCTTCTTAATGTGGTAGCCTAACTAAGGCATCAGGAGCGCTATCTAGTTATTTCCTGGTCTTGATATCTGGATGGCAACTATGTTCTTACACTTAGATCCTTCTTAGGGGTGGTTGGCCCGACCAAGGCATTAGGTGCGCTACCTAGTTATTTCCTAGTCTTGAGATATAGATAGACACTATGCTCTTACACTCAGAACCTTTTTGGGGTTGGTAGCCCGACCAAGGCATCGGGAGCGCTATCTAGCTATTTCCTGGTCTTGAGATCTGGATTACAACTATGTTCTTACACTTAGATCCTTCTTAGGGGTGGTTGCCCGACCAAGGCATTAGGTGCGCTACCTAGTTATTTCCTAGTCTTGAGATCTAGATAGACACTATGCTCTTACACTCAGAACCTTCTTGGGGTTGGTAGCCCAACCAAGACATCGGGAGCGCTATCTAGCTATTTCCTGGTCTTGAGATATGGATTACAACTATGCTCTTACACTCAGACCCTTCTTAGGGGTGGTAGCCCGACCAATGCATCAGAAGGGCTATCTAGCTATTTCCTGGTCTTGAGATCTGGATGGGAACTATGCTCTTACACCCAGATCCTTTTTGGAGGTGGTAGCCTGACCAAGGCATATGAAAGGCTATCTAGGTATTTCCTTGTCTTGAGATCTAGATGACAACTATGCTCTTACACTCAGATCCTTCATAGGGGTGGTAGCATGAACAAGGCATCAGGAGAGCTATCTAGCTATTTCCTGGTCCTGAGATCCTTCTTAGGGGTTGTAGCCCGACCAAGGCATCAGGAGCGCTATCTAGATATTTCCTGGTCTTGAGACCTGTATGGCAACTATGCTCTTACACTCAGATCCTTGTTAGAGTTGGTAGCCCGACCAAGGCATCAGGAGCGCTATCTAGCTATTTCCTGGTCTTGAGATCTGGATGACAACTATGCTCTTACACTCAGATCCTTCTTAGGGGTGGTAGCCTGACCAAGGCATCAGGAGCGCTATCTAGTTATTTCCTGGTCGTGATATATGGATGGCAACTATGTTCTTACACTTAGATCATTCTTAGGGGTGGTTGCCCGACCAAGGCATTAGGTGCGCTACCTAGTTATTTCCTAGTCTTGAGATCTAGATAGACACTATGCTCTTACACTCAGAACCTTTTTGGGGTTAGTAGCCCGACCAAGGCATCGGGAGCGCTATCTAGCTATTTCCTTTTCTTGAGATCTGGATTACAACTATTTTCTTACACTTAGATCCTTCTTAAGGGTGGTTGCCCGACCAAGGCATTAGGTGCGCTACCTAGTTATTTCCTAGTCTTTAGATCTAGATAGACACTATGCTCTTACACTCAGAACCTTCTTGGGGTTGGTAGCCCGACCAAGGTATCGGGAGAGCTATCTAGCTATTTCCTGGTCTTGAGATCTGGATTACAACTATGCTCTTACACTCAGACCCTTCTTAGGGGTGGTAGCCCGACCAAGGCATCAGAAGGGCTATCTAGCTATTTCCTGGTCTTGAGATCTGGATGGGAACTATGCTCTTTCACCCAGATCCTTCTTGGAGGTGGTAGCCTGACCAAGGCATATGAAAGGCTATCTAGGTATTTCCTTGTCTTGAGATCTAGATGACAACTATGCTCTTACACTCAGATCCTTCATAGGGGTGGTAGCCCGAACAAGGCATCAGGAGAGCTATCTAGCTATTTTCTTGTCCTGAGATCCTTCTTAGGGGTTGTAGCCCGACCAAGGCATCAGGAGCGCTATCTAGATATTTCCTGGTCTTAAGATCTGGATGGCAACTATGCTCTTACACTCAGATCCTAGTTAGAGTTGGTATCCTGACCTAGGCATCAGGAGCGCTATCTAGCTATTTCCTGGTCTTCAGATCTGGATGACAACTATGCTCTTACACTCAGATCCTTCTAGAGGGTGGTTGCCCGACCAAGGCATTAGGAGGGCTATCAAGCTATTTCCTGGTCTCGAGATCTGAATGGCAACAGTCCTCTCACAGTCAGATCCTTCTAAGGGGTGGAAGCCCGACCAAGGCATCGGGTGCGCTATCTAGCTATTTCCTGGTATTGAGATCTGGATGACAATTATGCTCTTACACTCAGACCAGTCTTTAGGGAGGTAGCCCGACCAATGCATCAGAAGCGCTATCTAGCTATTTCCTGGTCCTAATATCTGGTTGGCAACTATGCTCTTACACTCAGATCCTTCTTAGGGGTGGTAGCCCGACCAAGGCATCAGGAGTGCTACCTAGCTGTTTCCTGGTCTTGAGATCTGGTTGACAACTATGCTCTTACACTCATACCCTTCTTGGGTATGGTAGCCGGACCAAGGCATCAGGAGCGCTACTATTTCCTGGACTTGAGATCTGGATGGAAACTATGCTCTTACACCCAGATCCTTCTTGGGGTTGTAGCCTGACCAAGGCATGGGGAGGGCTATCTAGCTATTTCCTGGCCCTGAGATCTGGATGGACACTTTGCTCTTACACTCAGATCCTTCTTAGGGGTGGTAGCCTGACCAAGGCATCAGGAGCGCTACTATTTCTTGGCCTTGAGATCTGGATGGCAACTATGCTCTTACACCCAGATCCTTCTTGGGGTTGTAGCCTGACCAAGGCATAGGGAGGGCTATCTAGCTATTTCCTGGCCCTGAGATCTGGATGGACACAATGCTCTTACACTCAGATCCTTCTTAGGGGTGGTAGCCTGACCAAGGCATCAGGAGCGCTATCTAGTTATTTCCTGGTCTTGATATCTGGGTGGCAACTATGCTCTTACACTCAGATCCTTCATAAGGGTGGTTGCCCGACCAAGGCATCAGGAGCGATACTATTTCCTGGCCTTGAGATCTGGACGGCAACTCTGCTCTTACACCCAAATCCTTCTTGGGGTGGTAGCCTGACCAAGGCATAGGGAGGGCTATCTAGCTATTTCCTGGTCATGATATCTGGATGGAAACTATGCTCTTACACTCAGTTTCTTCTTAGGGGTGGTAGCCTAACCAAGGCATCAGGAGCGCTATCTAGTTATTTCCTGGCCTCGAGATCTGGATGACCACTATGCTCTCACACTCAGATCCTTCTAAGGGGTGGAAGTCTTACCAAGGCATAGGGTGGGCTATCTAGCTATTTCCTGGTATTGAGATCATGATGACAACTATGCTCTTACACTCAGACCCTTCTTGGGGGAGGTATCCCGACCAAGGCATCAGAAACGCTATCTACCTATTTCTTGGTCCTGAGAAGTGGATGGCAACTATGCTCTTATACTCAGACCCTTCTTAGAGGTGGTAGCCCGACCCAATGCATCATGAGCGCTATCTAGCTATTTCCTTGTCCTGAGATATGGATGGCAACTATGCTCTTACACTCAGATCCTTCTTAGGGGTGGTATCCCGACCAAGGCATCATGAGCGCTACCTAGCTATTTCTTGGTCTTGAGATCTGGTTGACAACTATACTGTTACACTCAAACCCTTCTAGGGGGTGGTAGCACTACCAATGCATCAGGAGCTCTACTATTTCCTAGCCTTGAGATCTGGATAGCAACCATGCTCTTACACCCAGATCCTTCTTGGGGTGGTAGCCTGACCAAGGCATAGGGAGGGCTATCTAGCTATTTCCTGGTCCTGAGATCTTGATGGCAACTATTCTCTTACACTTTTTTCCTTCTTAGGGGTGGTAGCCCGACCAAGGCAACAGGAGCGCTATCTAGCTATTTCCTGGTCTTGAGATATGGATGGCAACTATGCTCTTACACTCAGATCCTTCTTAGGGGTGGTTGACCGACCAAGGCATCAGGTGCGCTATCTTGTTATTTCCTAGTTTTAAGATCTGGATAGCAACTCTGCTCTTACACTCAGAACCTTCTTGGGGTTGGTAGCCCGACCATGGCATCGGGAGCGCTATCTAGCTATTTCCTGGTCTTGAGATCTCTATGACAACTATGCTCTTACACTCAGACCCTTCTTAGGAGTGGTAGCCCGACCAAGGCATCAGGTTGGCTATCTAGCTATTTCCTAGTCTCGAGATATGGATGGCAACTATGCTTTCACACTCAGATCCTTCTTGGGGGTTGTAGCCTGACAAAGGCAACAAGAGCGCTATATAGCTATTTCCTGGTCTTTAGATCTGGAAGGCAAAAATGCTCTTACACTTAGACACTTCTAAGGGGTGGTAGCTCGACCAAGGCATCATAAGTGCTATCTAGCTATTTCCTTGTCCTGATATCTGGATGACAACTATTCTCTTACACTCAGATCCTTCTTAGGGGTGGTAGCCTGACCAAGGCATCATGAGCGCTATTAAGCTATTTCCTAGTCTTGAGATCTGGATGGCAACTATGCTCTTACACTTAGATCCTTCTTAGGGGTGGTAGCCCGACCAAGCCATCAGGAGTGCTATCTAGCTATTTCCTGGTCTTGAGATCTGTATGACAACTATGCTCTTACACTCAGACCCTTCTTAGGAGTGGTAGCCCGATCAAGGCATCAGGTTGGCTATCTAGCTATTTCTTAGTCTCGAGATATGGATGGCAACTATGCTATCACACTCAGATCCTTCCTGGGGGTTGTAGCCCGACAAAGGCAACAAGAGCGCTACATAGCTATTTCCTGGTCTTTAGATCTGGAAGGCAACAATGCTCTTACACTTAGACACTTCTAAGGGGTGGTAGCTCGACCAAGGCATCATAAGTGCTATCTAGCTATTTCCTTGTCCTGATATCTGGATGACAACTATTCTCTTACACTCAGATCCTTCTTAGGGATGGTAGCCTGACCAAGGCATCAGGAGCGCTATTAAGCTATTTCCTGGTCTTGAGATCTGGATGGCAACTATGCTCTTACACTTAGATCCTTCTTAGGGGTGGTAGCCCGACCAAGCCATCAGGAGCGCTATCTAGCTATTTCCTGGTCTTGAGATCTGGATGACAACTATGCTCTTACACTCAGATCCTTCTAAGGGTTGGTAGCCCGACCAAGGCATTAGGAGGGCTATCTAGCTATTTCCTGGTCATGAGATCTGGATGGCAACTATGCTCTTACACTCAGATCCTTCTTAGGGGTGGTAGCCCGACCAAGGCATCAGGAGCTCTACCTAGCTATTTCCTGGTCTCGAGATCTGGTTGACAACTATGCTCTTACACTCAGACCCTTCTAAGGGGTGGTAGCCCGACCATGGTATCAGGAGCTCTATCTAGCTATTTCCTGGTCTTGAGATCTGGATGGGAACTATGCTCTTACACCCAGATCCTTCTTAGGGGTGGTAGCCTGACCAAGGCATATGGAGGGCTATCTAGGTATTTCCTTGTCTTGAGATCTGGATGACAACTATGCTCTTACACTCAGATCCTTCATGGGGGTGGTAGCCCGAACATGGCATCATGAGAGCTATCTACCTATTTCCTGGTCCTGAGATCCTTCTTAGGGGTGGTAGCCCGACCAAGGCATCAGGAGCGCTATGTAGATATTTCCTGGTCTTGAGATCTGGATGGCAACTATGCCCTTACACTCAGATCCGACTTTAGGAAGGTAGCCCGACCAAGGCATCAGGAGTGCTACCTAGCTATTTCCTGGTCTTGAGATCTGGTTGACAACTATGCTCTTACACTCAGACCCTTCTTGGGTGTGGTAGCCAGACCAAGGCATCAGGAACGCTATCTAGCTATTCCCTGGTCTTGAGATCTGGATGTAAACTATGCTCTAACACTCAGACCCTTCTAGGTGGTGGTAGCCTGACCAAGGCATTAGGAGGGCTATCTAGCTATTTCCTGGTCTCGAGATCTGGATGGCAACTATGCTCTCACAGTCAGATCCTTCTAAGGGGTGGAAGCCCGACCAAGGCATCGGGAGTGCTATCTAGCTATTTCCTGGTATTGAGATCTGGATGACAACTATGCTCTTACAGTCAGACCCGTCTTTAGGTAGGTAGCCCGACCAAGGCATCAGGAGTGCTACCTAGCTATTTCCTGGTCTTGAGATCTGGTTGAAAACTATGCTCTTACACTCATACCCTTCTTGGGTGTGGTAGCCGGACCAAGGCATCAGGAGCGCTACTATTTCCTGGCCTTGAGATCTGGATGGCAACTATGCTCTTACATCCAGATCCTTCATGGGGTGGTAGCCTGACCAAGGCATCAGGAGCGTTATCTAGCTATTTCTTGGTCCTGAGATCTGGATGACAACTTTTCTCTCACACTAAGATCCTTCTTGGGGGTGGTAGACCGACCAAGGCATCAGAAGCTCTAAGTAACAATTTCCTGGTCTTGAGATCTGGATGGCAACTATGCTCTTACACTCAGAACCATCTTGGTCTGGTAGCCTGACCAAGACATCAGGAGCGCTGTCTAACTATTACTTGGTCTTGAAATCTGGATGGCAACTATGCTCTTACAATCACATCCTTCTTGTGGTTGGTAGCTTGACAAAGGAATCTGGAGGGCTATCTAGCTATTTCCTGGTCTTGAGATCTGGATGACAACTATGCTCTTACACTCAGATCCTTCTTGGGGGTTGTAGCCTGACCAAGGCATTAGGAGGGCTATCTGGCTATTTCTGGGTCTCAAAATTTGGATGGCAACTATGCTTTCACACTCAGATCCGTCTTGTGGGTGGTTGCCTGACCAAGGCATCAGGAGCGCTACGTGGCAATTTCCTGGTCTTGAGATCTATATGGCAACTATGCACTTACACTTAGACCCTTCTAAGGGGTGGTAGCCCGACCTAGGCATTAGGAGTGCTATCTAGCTATTTCCTGGTCTTCAAATCTGGATGGAACCTATACTCTTACACTCAGATCCTTCTTAGAGATGAAAGCCTGACCAAGGCATCAAGAGTGCTATCTAGCTATTTCTTAATCTAGAAATCTGGATGGCAGCTATGCTCTTACACTTAGATCCATTTGGGGGTGGTAGACCGACCAAGACCTTAAGAGGGCCATCTAGCTATTTCCTGGTATTGAGATCTGGATAGCAACTATGCTCTTACACTCAGACTCTTCTTGAGGGTTGAAGCCCGACCAAGGCTTTATGAGCTCTATCTAGGTATTTCCTGGTCCTGAGATTTGGATGACAACTATGCTCTTATACTAAGATCCTATTTAGGGGTGGTAGCCCGACCAGGGCTTTAGGACTGCTGCCTAGTTATTTCCCGGTCTTGAGATCTGGATGACAATTATGTTATTACACTCAGACCCTTCTTAGGGGTAGCAGCCAGACCAAGGCGTCTGGAGTGCTATCTGGCTATTTCCTGTCCTCAAAATCTGGATGGCAACTATGCTCTCACACACAGATCCTTCTTGGGGGTGGTAGCCCGACCAAGGCATCAGGAGTGCTACGTAGCAATTTCCTGGTCTTAAGATCTGGATGGCAACTATGCTCTTACACTTAAACCCTATTTAGGGGTGGTAGCCCGACCAAGGCATCATGAACGCTATCTAGCTATTTCTTGGTCTTGAGATCTGGATGGCAACTATGCTCTTACACGCAGAACCTTCTTGATCTGGTAGCCTGACCAAGTCATTTGGAGCACTTTCTAACTATTACTTGGTCTTCAGGTCTGGATGGCAACTGTGCTCTTATAATCACATCCTTCTTGTGGTTGGTAGCTTGACAAAGGAATCGGGAGGGCTATCTAGCTTTTTCCTGGTCTTGTGATCTGGATGACAACTATGCTCTTACTCTCAGATCCTTCTTGGGGGTTGTAGCCTGACCAAGGCATTAGAAGGGCTATCTAGCTATTACCGGGTCTCAAAAATCTTGATGGCAACCATGCTCTCACACTCAGATCTGTCTTGTGGGTGGTTGCCGGACCAAGACATCAGGAGCGCTACGTAGCAATTTCCTGGTTTTGAGATCTGGATGGCAACTATGCACTTACACTTAGACCCTTCTTAGGGGTGGTAGCCCGACCTAGGCATTAGGAGCTCTATCTAGATATTTCCTGGTCTTGAGATCTGGATGGCAACTATGTTCTTACACTCAGATCCTTCTTAGAGGCGAAAACCTGACCAAGGCATCAGGAGTGCTATCTATCTATTTCCTAATCTAGAAATCTGGATGGCAACTATGCTCTTACACTTAGATCCATTTGGATGTGGTATCCTGCCAAGGCCTTAGGAGGGCTATCTAGCTATTTTATGGTCTTGAGATCTGGATAGCAACTATGCTCTTACACTTAGACCCTTCTGATGAGTGGTAGCCCGACCAAGGCATCAGAAGTGCTATCTAGCTATTTCCTGGTCTTGAGATCTGGATGGCAACTATGCTCTTACACTTAGACCATTCTTAGGGGTGGTAGCCCGACCAAGGCATCATGAGCGCTATCTAGCTATTTCCTGGTCTTGAGATCTGGATGGCAACTATGCTCTTACACTCAGATCCTTCTTAGAGATGAAAACCTGACCAAGGCATCTGGAGTTCTATCTAGCTATTTCCTAATCTAGAAATTTGGATGGCAACTATGCTCTTACACTTAGATCCATTTGCGGGTGGTAGCCTGCCAAGGCCTTAGGAGGGCTATCTAGCTATTTTCTGGTCTTGAGATCTGGATAGTATCTATGCTCTTACACTCAGACTCTTCTTGGGGGTGGTAGCCCGACCAAGGCATCAGGAGCGCTATCAAGCTATTTCCTGGTCCTGAGATCTGGACGACAACTATGCTCTTATACTCAAATCCTTCTTAGGGGTGGTAGCCCTACCAAGGCAACATTAGCACTGCCTAGCTATTTCCTGGTCTTGAGATCTGGATGACAACTATGTTATTACAGTCAGACCCTTCTTGGGGGTGGTAGCACGACCAAGGCATCAGGAGTGCTATCTAGCTATTTCCTGGTCTTGAGATCTGGATGGAAACTATGTTCTTACACTCAGATCCTTCTTAGAGGTGAAAACCTGACCAAGGCATCAGGAGTGCTATCTAGCTATTTCCTAATCTAGAAATCTGGATGGCAACTTTGCTCTTACACTTAGATCCATTTGGAGGTGGTATCCTGCCAAGGCCTTAGGAGGGCTATCTAGCTATTATCTGGTCTTGAGATCTGGATAGCAACTATGCTCTTACACTTAGACCCTTCTGATGGGTGGTAGCCCGACCAAGGCATCAGAAGTGCTATCTAGCTATTTCCTGGTCTTGAGATCTGGATGGCAACTATGCTCTTACACTTAGACCATTCTTAGGGGTGGTAGCCCGACTAAGGCATCATGAGCGCTATCTAGCTATTTCCTGGTCTTGAGATCTGGATGGCAACTATGCTCTTACACTCAGATCCTTCTTAGAGGTGAAAACCTGACCAAGGCATCAGGAGTGCTATCTAGCTATTTCCTAATCTAGAAATTTGGATGGCAACTATGCTCTTACACTTAGATCCATTTGCGGGTGGTAGCCTGCCAAGTCCTTAGGAGGCCTATCTAGCTATTTTCTGGTCTTGAGATCTGGATAGTAACTATACTCTTACACTCAGATTCTTCTTGGGGGTGGTAGCCCGACCAAGGCATCAGGAGCGCTATCTAGCTATTTCCTGGTCTTGAGATCTGGATGACAACTATGCTCTTATACTCAAATCCTTCTTAGGGGTTGTAGCCCTACCAAGGCAACATTAGCACTGCCTAGCTTTTTCCTGGTCTTGAGATCTGGATGACAACTATGTTATTACAGTCAGACCCTTCTTGGGGGTGGTAGCACGACCAAGGCATCAGGAGTGCTATCCAGCTATTTTCTGGTACTGAGATCTGGATGACAACTATGCTCTTATACTCAAATCCTTCTTAGGGGTGGTAGCACTACCAAGGCATCAGGAGCGCTATTTAGCTATTTCCTGGTCTTGAGATCTGGAGTGCAACTATGCTCTTACTGTCAGATCTTTCTTGGGGTTGGTAGCCTTACCGAGGAATCAGGAGGGCTATCTACCTTTTTCCTGGTCTTGAGATCCGGACGACAACTATGCTCTTACACTCAGATCCCTCTTGGGGGTGGTAGCCCGACTAAGGAATTAGGAGGGCTATCTAACTATTTCCGAGTCTCAAAATCAGGATGGCAACTATGCTTTCACACTCAGATCCGTCTTGTGGGTGGTCGCCCGACCAAGGCATCAGGAGCGCTACGTAGCAATTTCCTGGTCTTGAGATCTGGTTGGCATTTATGCACTTACACTCAGAACCATCTTGGTCTGGTAGCCTGACCAAGGCATCAGGTGCGCTGTCTAACTATTACTTGGTCTTGATATCTGGATGGCAACTATACTCTTACAATCACATCCTTCTTGTGGTTGGTAGCTTGACCAAGGAATCGGGAGGGCTATCTAGCTATTTCCTAGTCTTGAGATCTGGATGACAACTATGCTCTTAAACTCAGATCCTTCTTGGGGGTTGTAGCCCGACCAGGGCATCTGGAGGGCTATCTAGCTATTTTCGGGTCTCAAAATATTGATGGCAACTATGCTATCACATTCAGATCCGTCTTGTGGTTGGTTGCCCGACAAAGGCATCAGGAGCGCTAAGTAACAATTTCCTGGTCTTGAGATCTGGATGGCAACTATGCAGTTACACCTAGACCCTTCTAAAGGGTGGTAGCCCGACCTAGGCATTGGGAGCGCTATCTAGCTATTTCCTAGTCTTCAGATCTGGATGGCAACTATGTTATTACACTCAGACCCTTCTTGGGGGTGGTAGCCCGACCAAGGCATCTGGAGTGCTATCTGGCTATTTCCTGGTCTTGAGATCTGGATGGCAACTATGCTCTTACAGTCAGATATTTCTTGGGGTTGGTAGCCTGACAAAGAATCGGGAGGGCTATCTAGCATTTTCATGGTCTTTAGATCTGGTTGACAACTATGCTCTTACACTCAGATCCTTCTTGGGGGTGGTAGCCCGACCAAGGCATCAGGAGGGCTATCTAGCTATTTCCAGGTCTAAAAATCTGGATGGAAACTATGCTCTCACACTCGGATCCTTCTTGGGGGTGGTAGCCTGACCAAGGCATCAGGAGCGCTACGTAGCAATTTCCAGGTCTTGAGATCTGTATGGCAACTATGCTCTTACACTTAGACCCTGTTTAGGGGTGGTAGCCCGACCAAGGCATCATGAACGCTATATAGCTATTTCCTGGTCTTGAGATCTGGATGGCAACTATGCTCTTACACTCAGAACCTTCTTGGTCTGGTAGCCTGACCAAGGCATCAGGAGCGTTGTCTAACTATTACTTGGTCTTCAGATCTGGATGGAAACTGTGCTATTATAATCACATCCTTCTTGTGGTTGGTAGCCTGATAAAGGAATCGGGAGGGCTATCTAGCTTTTTCCTGGTCTTGTGATCTGGATGACAACTATGCTCTTACACTCAGATCCTTCTCGGGGGTTGTAGCCCGACCAAGGCATTAGAAGGGTTATCTAGCTGTTTCCGGGTCTTAAAATCTGGACGGCAACTATGCTCTCACACTCAGATCCGTCTTGTGGGTGGCTTCCCGACCAAGGCATCAGGAGCGTTACATAGCAATTTCCTGGTCTCGAGATCTGGATGGCAACTATGCACTTACACTTAGGCCCTTCTTAGAGGTTGTAGCCCGACTAAGGCATCATGAGCGCTATCTAGCTATTTCCTGGTATTGAGATCTGGATGGCAACTATGCTCTTACACTCAGATCCTTCTTAGAGGTGAAAACCTGACCAAGGCATCAGGAGTGCTATCTAGCTATTTCCTAATCTAGAAATCTGGATGGCAACTATGCTCTTACACTTAGATCCATTTGGGGGTGGTAGGCCGCCAAGGATTTAGGAGGGCTATCTAGCTATTTTCTGGTCTTGAGATCTGGATAGCAACTATGCTGTTACACTTAGACCCTTCTTAGGGGTGGTAGCCCGACCAAGGCATCATGAGCGCTATCTAGCTATTTCCTGGTCTTGAGATCTGGATGGCAACTATGCTATTACACTCAGATCCTTCTTAGAGATGAAAACCTGACCAAGGCATCAGGAGTGCTATCTAGCTATTTCCTAATCTAGAAATCTGGATGGCAACTATGCTCTTACACTTAGATCCATTTACGGGTGGTAGCCCGCCAAGGCCTTAGTAGGGCTATCTAGCTATTTTCTGGTCTTGAGATCTGGATTGTAACTATGCTCTTACACTCAGACTCTTCTAAGGGGTGGTAACCCGACCAAGGCATCAGGAGCGCTATCTAGCTTTTTCCTGGTCTTGAGATCTGGATGACAACTATGCTCTTACACTCAGATCCTTCTTGGGGGTGGAAGCCCGACCAAGTAATCAGGAGGGCTATCTAACTATTTTCGGGTCTCAAAATCTGGATGGCAACTATGCTCTCACACTCAGATCCTTCTTAGGAGTGGTAGCCCGACCAAGGCATCAGGAGCGCTACGTAGCAATTTCCTAGTCTTGAGATCTGGATGGCAACTATGCACTTACACTTAGACCCTTCTAAAGGGTGGTATCCCGACCTAGGCATTAGAAGCGCTATCTAGCTATTTCCTGGTCTTCAGATCTGGATGGCAACATTGTTTTACACTCAGACCCTTCTTAGGGGTGGTAGCCCGACAAAGGCATCTAGAGTGCTATCTGGCTATTTCCTGGTCTTGAGATCTGGATGGCAACTATGCTCTTACAGTCAGATATTTCTTGGGGTTGGTAGCCTGACCAAGGAATCAGGAGGGCTATCTAGCTTTTTCCTTGTCTTGAGATTTGGTTGACAACTATGCTCTCACACTCAGATCCTTTTTGGGGGTGGTAGAACGACCAAGGCATCAGGAGCGCTACGTAGCAATTTCCTGGTCTTGAGATCTGGATGGCAACTATGCTCTTACACTTTGACCCTGTTTAGGGGTGGTAGCCCGACCATGGCATCATGAACGCTATCTAGCTATTTCCTGGTCTTGAGATCTGGATGGCAACTATGCTCTTACACTCAGAACCTTCTTGGTCTGGTAGCCTGACCAAGGCATCATGAGCACTGTCTAACTATTACTTGGTCTTCATATCTGGATGGCAACTCTGCTCTTATAATCATATCCTTCTTGTGGTTGGTAGCCTGACAAAGGAATCGGGAGGGCTATCTAGCTTTTTCCTGGTCTTGTGATCTGGATGACAACTATGTTCTTACACTCAGATCCTTCTCGGGGGTTGTAGCCCGACCAAGGCATTAGAAGGGCTATCTAGCTATTTCCAGGTCTCAAAATCTGGACGGCAACTATGCTCTCACACTCAGATCCGTCTTGTGGGTGGTTTCCCGACCAAGGCATCAGGAGCGTTACGTAGCAATTTCCTGGTCTTGAGATCTGGATGGCAACTATGCACTTACACTCAGACACTTCTTAGGGGTGGTAGCCCGACCTAGGCATCAGGTGGGCTGTCTAGCTATTTCCTGGTATTGAGATCTGGATGGCAACTATGCTCTTACACTCAGAACCTTCTTAGAGGTGAAAACCTGACCAAGGCATCAGGAGTGCTATCTAACTATTTCCTAATCTAGAAATCTGGATGGCAACTATGCTCTTACACTTAGATCCATTTATGGGTGGTAACCCCGCCAAGGCCTTAGGAGGGCTATCGAGCAATTTCCTAGTCTTGAGATCTGGATGGCAGCTATGCACTTACACTTAGATCCTTCAAAGAGGTGAAAGCCTGACCAAGGCATTAGGAGCGCTATCTAGCTATTTCCTAATCTAGAAATCTGGATGGCAACTATGCTCTTACACTTAGATCCTTCTTGGGGTAGTAGCCCGACCAAGGCATCAGGAGCGTTATCTAGCTATTTCCAGGTCTTGAGATCTGGATGACAACTATGCTCTTACACTCAGATTCTTCTTGGGGGTTGTAGCCCGACCAAGGCCTTAGGAGGGCTATCTAGCTATTTCCTGGTATTGAGATCTGGATAGCAACTATGCTCTTACACTCAGACTCTTCTTGGGGGTGGTAGCCCGACCAAGGCATCAGGAGCGCTATCTAGATATTTCCTGGTCCTGAGATCTGGATGACAACTATGCTCTTATACTCAAATCCTTCTTAGGGGTGGTAGCACTACCAAGGCATCAGGAGCGCTTTCTAGCTATTTCCTGGTCTTGAGATCTGGATGGCAACTATGCTCTTACAGGCAGATCTTTCTTGGGGTTGGTAGCCTGACCAAGGCATCGGGAGCGCTATCTAGGTATTTCCTGGTATTAAGATCTGGATGACAACTATGCTCTTACACTCAGACCCGTCTTTAGGGAGGTAGCCCGACCAAGGCATCCGAAGCGCTATCTAGCTATTTCCTGGTCCTAATATCTGGTTGGCAACTATGCTCTTACACTCAAATCCTTCTTAGGGGTGGTAGCCCGACCAAGGCATCAGGAGTGCTACCTAGCTATTTCCTGGTCTTGAGATCTGGTTGACAACTATGCTCTTACACTCATACCCTTCTTGGGTATTGTAGCCGGACCAAGGCATCAGAAGCACTACTATTTCCTGGCCTTGAGATCTGGATGGCAACTATGCTCTTACACCCAGATCCTTCTTGGGGTGGTAGCCTGACCAAGGCATAGGGAGGGCTATTTAGCTATTTCCTGGCCCTGAAATCTGGATGGACACTATGCTCTTACACTCAGATCCTTCTTAGGGGTGGTAGCCTGACCAAGGCATCAGGAGCTCTATCCTGTTATTTCCAGGTCTTGATATCTGGATGGCAACTATTCTCTTACACTTAGATCCTTCTTGGGGGTGGTTGCCCGACCAAGGCATTAGGTGCGCTACCTAGTTATTTCCTAGTCTTGAGATCTAGATAGACACTATGCTCTTACACTCAGAACCTTTTTAAGGTTGGTAGCCAGACCAAGGCATCGGGAGCGCTATCTAGCTATTTCCTAGTCTTGAGATCTGGATTACAACTATGCTCTTACAATCAGACCCTTCTTAGGGGTGGTAGCCCGACCAAGGCATCAGGAGGGCTATCTAGCTATTTCCAGGTCTTGAGATCTTGATGGGAACTATGCTCTTACACCCAGATCCTTCTTGGGGGTGGTAGCCTGACTAAGGCATATGAAAGGCTGTCTAGGTATTTCCTTGTCTTGAGATCTGGATGACAACTATGCTCTTACACTCAGATCCATCATGGGGGTGGTAGCCCGAACAAGGCATCAGGAGAGCTATCTAGCTATTTCCTGGTCCTGAGATCCTTCTTAGGGGTTGTAGCCCGACCAAGGCATCAGGAACGCTATCTAGATATTTCCTGGTTTTGAGATCTGGATGGCAACTATGCTCTTACACTCAGATCCTTGTTAGAGTTGGTAGCCCGACCAAGATATCAGGAGCGCTATCAAGCTATTTCCTGGTCTTGAGATCTGGATGACAACTATGCTCTTACACTCAGATCCTTCTTAGGGGTGGTAGCCTGACCAAGGCATCAGGAGCGCTATCTAGTTATTTCCTGGTCTTGATATCTGGATGGCAACTATGTTCTTACACTTAGATCCTTCTTAGGGGTGGTTGCCCGACCAAGGCATTAGGTGCCCTACCTAGTTATTACATAGTCTTGAGATCTAGATAGACACTATGCTCTTACACTTAGAACCTTTCTGGGGTTAGTAGCCCGACCAAGGCATCGGTAGCGCTATCTAGCTATTTCCTGGTCTTGAGATCTGGATTACAACTATGTTCTTAAACTTAGATCCTTCTTAGGGGTGGTTGCCTGACCAAGGCATTAGGTGCGCTACCTAGTTATTTCCTAGTCTTGAGATCTAGATAGACACTATGCTGTTACACTCAGAACTTTCTTGGGGTTGGTAGCCTGACCAAGGCATCGGGAGCGCTATCTAGCTATTTCCTAGACTTGAGATCTGGATTACAACTATGCTTTTACAATCAGACCCTTCTTAGGGGTGGTAGCCCGACCAAGGCATCAGGAGGGCTATCTAGCTATTTCCTGGTCTTGAGATCTTGATGGGAACTATGCTCTTACACCCAGATCCTTCTTGGGGGTGGTAGCCTGACTAAGGCATATGAAAGGCTATCTAGGTATTTCCTTGTCTTGAGATCTGGATGACAACTATGCTCTTACACTCAGATCCATCATGGGGGTGGTAGCCCGAACAAGGCATCAGGAGAGCTATCTAGCTATTTCCTGGTCCTGAGATCCTTCTTAGGGGTTGTAGCCCGACCAAGGCATCAGGAACGCTATCTAGATATTTCCTGGTTTTGAGATCTGGATGGCAACTATGCTCTTACACTCAGATCCTTGTTAGAGTTGGTAGCCCGACCAAGGCATCAGGAGCGCTATCTAGCTATTTCCTGGTCTTGAGATCTGGATGACAACTATGCTCTTACACTCAGATCCTTCTTAGGGGTGGTAGCCTGACCAAGGCATCAGGAGCGCTATCTAGTTATTTCCTGGTCTTGATATCTGGATGGCAACTATGTTCTTACACTTAGATCCTTCTTAGGGCTGGTTGCCCGACCAAGGCATTAGGTGCCCTACCTAGTTATTACATAGTCTTGAGATCTAGATAGACACTATGCTCTTACACTTAGAACCTTCTTGGGGTTAGAAGCCCGACCAAGGCATCGGTAGCGCTATCTAGCTATTTCCTGGTCTTGAGATCTGGATTACAACTATGTTCTTACACTTAGATCCTTCTTAGGGGTGGTTGCCTGACCAAGGCATTAGGTGCACTACCTAGTTATTTCCTAGTCTTGAGATCTAGATAGACACTATGCTGTTACACTCAGAACCTTCTTGGGGTTGGTAGCCTGACCAAGGCCTCGGGAGCGCTATCTAGCTATTTCCTGGTCTTGAGATCTGGATTACAACTATGCTGTTACACTCAGACCCTTCTTAGGGGTGGTAGACCGACCAAGGCATCAGAAAGGCTATCTAGCTATTTCCTGGTCTTGAGATCTGGATGGGAACTATGCTCCTACACCCAGATCCTTCTTGGAGGTGGTAGCCTGATCAAGGCATATTATAGGCTATCTATGTATTTCCTTGTCTTGAGATCTAGATGACAACTATGCTCTTACACTCAGATCCTTCATGGGGGTGGTAGCCCGAACAAGGCATCAGGAGAGCTATCTAGCTATTTCCTGGTCCTGAGATCCTTCTTAGGGGTTGTAGCCCGACCAAGGCATCAGGAGCGCTATCTAGATATTTCCTGGTCTTGAGATCTGGATGGCAACTATGCTTTTACACTCAGATCCTTGTTAGAGTTGGTAGCCCGACCAAGGCATCATGAGCGCTATCTAGCTATTTCCTGGTCTTGAGATCTGGATGACAACTATGCTCTTACACTCAGATCCTTCTTAGGGGTGGTAGCCTAACTAAGGCATCAGGAGCGCTATCTAGTTATTTCCTGGTCTTGATATCTGGATGGCAACTATGTTCTTACACTTAGATCTTTCTTAGGGGTGGTTGCCCGACCAAGGCATTAGGTGCGCTACCTAGTTATTTCCTAGTCTTGAGATCTAGATAGACACTATGCTCTTACACTCAGAACCTTCTTGGGGTTGGTAGCCCGACCAAGGCATCGGGAGCGCTATCTAGCTATTTCCTGGTCTTGAGATCTGGATTACAACTATGTTCTTACACTTAGATCCTTCTTAGGGGTGGTTGCCCGACCAAGGCATTAGGTGCGCTACCTAGTTATTTCCTAGTCTTGAGATCTAGATAGACACTATGCTCTTACACTCAGAACCTTCTTGGGGTTGGTAGCCCAACCAAGACATCGGGAGCGCTATCTAGCTATTTCCTGTTCTTGAGATCTGGATTACAACTATGCTCTTACACTCAGACCCTTCTTAGGGGTGGTAGCCCGACCAATGCATCAGAAGGGCTATCTAGCTATTTCCTGGTCTTGAGATCTGGATGGGAACTATGCTCTTACACCCAGATCCTTCTTGGAGGTGGTAGCCTGACCAAGGCATATGAAAGGCTATCTAGGTATTTCCTTGTCTTGAGATCTAGATGACAACTATGCTCTTACACTCAGATCCTTCATGGGGGTGGTAGCATGAACAAGGCATCAGGAGAGCTATCTAGCTATTTCCTGGTCCTGCGATCCTTCTTAGGGGTTGTAGCCCGACCAAGGCATCAGGAGCGCTATCTAGATATTTCCTGGTCTTGAGATCTGGATGGCAACTATGCTCTTACACTCAGATCCTTGTTAGAGTTGGTAGCCCGACCAAGGCATCAGGAGCGCTATCTAGCTATTTCCTGGTCTTGAGATCTGGATGACAACTATGCTCTTACACTCAGATCCTTCTAAGGGGTGGTAGCCTGACCATTGCATCAAGAGCGCTATCTAGTTATTTCCTGGTCGTGATATCTGGATGGCAACTATGTTCTTACACTTAGATCATTCTTAGGGGTGGTTGCCCGACCAAGGCATTAGGTGCGCTACCTAGTTATTTCCTAGTCTTGAGATCTAGATAGACACTATGCTCTTACACTCAGAACATTTTTGGGGTTAGTAGCCCGACCAATAAATCGGGAGCGCTATCTAGCTATTTCCTGGTCTTGAGATCTGGATTACAACTATGCTCTTACACTTAGATCCTTCTTAGGGGTGGTTGCCTGACCAAGGCATTAGGTGCACTACCTAGTTATTTCGTAGTCTTGAGATCTAGATAGACACTAGCCTGTTACACTCAGAACCTTCTTGGGGTTGGTAGCCTGACCAAGGCCTCGGGAGCGCTATCTAGCTATTTCCTGGTCTTGAGATCTGGATTACAACTATGCTGTTACACTCAGACCCTTCTTAGGGGTGGTAGACCGACCAAGGCATCAGAAAGGCTATCTAGCTATTTCCTGGTCTTGAGATCTGGATGGGAACTATGCTCCTACACCCAGATCCTTCTTGGAGGTGGTAGCCTGATCAAGGCATATTATAGGCTATCTATGTATTTCCTTGTCTTGAGATCTAGATGACAACTATGCTCTTACACTCAGATCCTTCATGGGGGTGGTAGCCCGAACAAGGCATCAGGAGAGCTATCTAGCTATTTCCTGGTCCTGAGATCCTTCTTAGGGGTTGTAGCCTGACCAAGGCATCAGGAGCGCTATCTAGATATTTCCTGGTCTTGAGATCTGGATGGCAACTATGCTTTTACACTCAGATCCTTGTTAGAGTTGGTAGCCCGACCAAGGCATCATGAGCGCTATCTAGCTATTTCCTGGTCTTGAGATCTGGATGACAACTATGCTCTTACACTCAGATCCTTCTTAGGGGTGGTAGCCTAACTAAGGCATCAGGAGCGCTATCTAGTTATTTCCTGGTCTTGATATCTGGATGGCAACTATGTTCTTACACTTAGATCTTTCTTAGGGGTGGTTGCCCGACCAAGGCATTAGGTGCGCTACCTAGTTATTTCCTAGTCTTGAGATCTAGATAGACACTATGCTCTTACACTCAGAACCTTCTTGGGGTTGGTAGCCCGACCAAGGCATCGGGAGCGCTATCTAGCTATTTCCTGGTCTTGAGATCTGGATTACAACTATGTTCTTACACTTAGATCCTTCTTAGGGGTGGTTGCCCGACCAAGGCATTAGGTGCGCTACCTAGTTATTTCCTAGTCTTGAGATCTAGATAGACACTATGCTCTTACACTCAGAACCTTCTTGGGGTTGGTAGCCCAACCAAGACATCGGGAGCGCTATCTAGCTATTTCCTGTTCTTGAGATCTGGATTACAACTATGCTCTTACACTCAGACCCTTCTTAGGGGTGGTAGCCCGACCAATGCATCAGAAGGGCTATCTAGCTATTTCCTGGTCTTGAGATCTGGATGGGAACTATGCTCTTACACCCAGATCCTTCTTGGAGGTGGTAGCCTGACCAAGGCATATGAAAGGCTATCTAGGTATTTCCTTGTCTTGAGATCTAGATGACAACTATGCTCTTACACTCAGATCCTTCATGGGGGTGGTAGCATGAACAAGGCATCAGGAGAGCTATCTAGCTATTTCCTGGTCCTGCGATCCTTCTTAGGGGTTGTAGCCCGACCAAGGCATCAGGAGCGCTATCTAGATATTTCCTGGTCTTGAGATCTGGATGGCAACTATGCTCTTACACTCAGATCCTTGTTAGAGTTGGTAGCCCGACCAAGGCATCAGGAGCGCTATCTAGCTATTTCCTGGTCTTGAGATCTGGATGACATCTATGCTCTTACACTCAGATCCTTCTAAGGGGTGGTAGCCTGACCATTGCATCAGGAGCGCTATCTAGTTATTTCCTGGTCGTGATATCTGGATGGCAACTATGTTCTTACACTTAGATCATTCTTAGGGGTGGTTGCCCGACCAAGGCATTAGGTGCGCTACCTAGTTATTTCCTAGTCTTGAGATCTAGATAGACACTATGCTCTTACACTCAGAACATTTTTGGGGTTAGTAGCCCGACCAATAAATCGGGAGCGCTATCTAGCTATTTCCTGGTCTTGAGATCTGGATTACAACTATGCTCTTACACTCAGACCCTTCTTAGGGGTGGTAGCCCGACCAAGGCATCAGAAGGGCTATCTAGCTATTTCCTGGTCTTGAGATCTGGATGGGAACTATGCTCTTACACCCAGATCCTTCTTGGAGGTGGTAGCCTGACCAAGGCATATGAAAGGCTATCTAGGTATTTCCTTGTCTTGAGATCTAGATGACAACTATGCTCTTACACTCAGATCCTTCATGGGGGTGGTAGCATGAACAAGGCATCAGGAAAGCTATCTAGCTATTTCCTGGTCCTGAGATCCTTCTTAGGGGTTGTAGCCCGACCAAGGCATCAGGAGCGCTATCTAGATATTTCCTGGTCTTGAGATCTGGATGGCAACTATGCTCTTACACTCAGATCCTTGTTAGAGTTGGTAGCCCGATATGCTCTAACACTCAGATCCTTCTAAGGGGTGGTAGCCTGACCATTCAACCAGGAGCGCTATCTAGTTATTTCCTGGTCGTGATATCTGGATGGCAACTATGTTCTTACACTTAGATCATTCTTAGGGGTGGTTGCCCGACCAAGGCATTAGGTGCGCTACCTAGTTATTTCCTAGTCTTGAGATCTAGATAGACACTATGCTCTTACACTCAGAACATTTTTGGGGTTAGTAGCCCGACCAAGGCATCGGGAGCGCTATCTAGCTATTTCCTGGTCTTGAGATATGGATTACAACTATGCTCTTACACTCAGATCCTTCGTATGGGTGGTAGCCCGACCAAGGCATCAGAAGGGCTATCTAGCTATTTCCTGGTCTTGAGATCTGGATGGGAACTATGCTCTTACACCCAGATCCTTCTTGGAGGTGGTAGCCTGACCAAGGCATATGAAAGGCTATCTAGGTATTTCCTTGTCTTGAGATCTAGATGATAACTATGCTCTTACACTCAGATCCTTCATGGGGGTGGTAGCCCGAACAAGGCATCAGGAGAGCTATCTAGCTATTTTCTGGTCCTGAGATCCTTCTTAGGGGTTGTAGCCCGACCAAGGCATCAGGAGCGCTATCTAGATATTTCCTGGTATTAAGATCTGGATGGCAACTATGCTCTTACACTCAGATCCTTGTTAGAGTTGGTAGCCTGACCTAGGCATCATAAGCGCTATCTAGCTATTTCCTGGTCTTCAGATCTGGATGACAACTATGCTCTTACACTCAGATCCTTCTAGAGGGTGGTTGCCCGACCAAGGCATTAGGAGGGCTATCTAGCTATTTCCTGGTCTCGAGATCTTGATGGCAACTATCCTCTCACAGTCAGATCCTTCTAAGGGGTGGAAGCCCGACCAAGGCATCGGGAGCGCTATCTAGCTATTTCCTGGTATTGAGATCTGGATGACAACTATGCTCTTACACTCAGACCAGTCTTTAGGGAGGTAGCCCGACCAATGCATCAGAAGCGCTATCTAGCTATTTCCTGGTCCTAATATCTGGTTGGCAACTATGCTCTTACACTCAGATCCTTCTTAGGGGTGGTAGCCCGACCAAGGCATCAGGAGTGCTACCTAGCTGTTTCCTGGTCTTGAGATCTTGTTGACAACTATGCTCTTACACTCATACCCTTCTTGGGTATGGTAGCCAGACAAAGGCATCAGGAGCGCTACAATTTCCTGGCCTTGAGATCTGGATGGAAACTATGCTCTTACACCCAGATCCTTCTTGGGGTTGTAGCCTGACCAAGGCATGGGGAGGGCTATCTAGCTATTTCCTGGCCCTGAGATCTGGATGGACACTATGCTCTTACACTTAGGTCCTTCTTAGGGGTGGTAGCCTGTCCAAGGCATCAGAAGCGCTACTATTTCCTGGCCTTGTGATCTGGATGGCAACTATGCTCTTACACCCAGATCCTTCTTGGGGTTGTAGCCTGACCAAGTCATGGGGAGGGCTATCTAGCTATTTCCTGGCCCTGAGATCTGGATGGACACAATGCTCTTACACTCAGATCCTTCTTAGGGGTGGTAGCCTGACCAAGGCATCAGGAGCGCTATCTAGATATTTCCTGGTCTTGATATCTGGGTGGAAACTATGCTCTTACACTCAGATCCTTCATAGGGGTGGTTGCCCGACCAAGGCAATAGGTGCGCTACCTAGTTATTTCCTAGTCTTGAGATCTAGATAGACACTATGCCCTTACACTCAGAACCTTCTTGGGGTTGGTAGCCCTACCAAGGCATCGGGAGCGCTATCTAGCTAGTTCCTAGACTTGAGATCTGGATTACAACTCTGCTTTTACACTCAGACCCTTCTTAGGGGTGGTAGCCCGACCAAGGCATCAGGAGGGCTATCTAGCTATTTCCTGGTCTCGAGATATGGGTGGCAACTATGCTCTCATACTCAGATCCTTCTTGAGGGTTGTAGCCCGACAAAGGCATCAAGAGTGCTACCTAGCTATTTCCTGGTCTTGAGATCTGGATGACAACTATGCTCTTACACTTAGACGCTTCTAAAGGGTGGTAGCTCGACAAAGGCATCATGAGTACTATCTAGCTATTTCCTGGTGTTAAGATCTGGATGACAACTATGCTCTTACACTCAGATAATTCTTAGGGGTGGTAGCCCGACCAAGGCAGCAAGAGCACTATCAAGCTATTTCTTGGTCTTGAGATCAGGATGGCAACTATGCTCTTACACTCAGATCCTTCTTTGGGGTGGTAGCCCGACCAAGCCATCAGGAGCGCTATCTAGCTATTTCCTGGTCTTGAGATCTGGTTGACAACTATGATCTTACATTCAGATCCTTCTTGGGGGTGGTAGCCTGACCAAGGCATTGGGAGGGCCATCTAGCTATTTCCCGGCACTGAGATCTGGATGGACACTATGCTCTTACACTCATATCCTTCTTAGGGGTGGTAGCCCAACCAAGCCATCAGGAGCGCTATCTAGCTATTTCCTGGTCTTGAAATCTTGTTGACAACTATGCTCCTACACTCAGACCCTTCTTGGGGGTGGTAGCTCGACCAAGGCATCCGGAGCGCTATCTAGCTATTTCGTAGTCTTGAGATCTAGATGGCAACTATGATCTTACACCCAGATCCTTCTTGGGGGTGGTAGCCTGACCAAGGCATAAGGAGGGCTATCTAGTTATTTCCTTGTCTTGAGATCTGGATGACAACTATGCTCTTACACACAGATCCTTCATGGAGGTGGGAGCCCGACCAAGGCATCATGGGAGCTATCTAGCTATTTCCTGGTCCTGAGATCTAGATGGTAACTATGCTCTTACACTCAGATCCTTCTTAGGGGTGGTAGCCCGACCAAGGCATCAGGAGCGCTACCTAGGTTTTTCCTGGTCTTGAGATCTGGTTGACAACTATACTCTTACACTCAGACCCTTCTTGGGAGTGGTAGCCCGACCAAGGCATTGGGAGGGCTATCTAGATATTTCCCGGCACTGAGATCTGGATGGACACTATGCTCTTACACTCATATCCTTCTTAGGGGTGGTAGCCCGACCAAGCCATCAGGAGCGCTATCTAGCTATTTCCTGGTCTTGAAATCTTGTTGACAACTATGCTCCTACACTCAGACCCTTCTTGGGGGTGGTAGCTCGACCAAGGCATCCGGAGCGCTATCTAGCTATTTCCTAGTCTTGAGATCTAGATGGCAACTATGATCTTACACCCAGATCCTTCTTGGGGGTGGTAGCCTGACCAAGGCATAAGGAGGGCTATCTAGCTATTTCCTTGTCTTGAGATCTGGATGACAACTATTCTATTACACACAGATCCTTTATGAAGGTGGGAGCCTGACCAAGGCATCAGGAGTGCTATCAAGCTATTTCCTGGTCTTGAGATCTGAATGGCAACAATGCTCTTACACTCAGATCCTTCTAGGGAGTGGTAGCCCGACCAAGGCATTAGGAGCGCTATCTAGCTATTTTCTGGTCTCGAGATCTAGATGGCAACTATGCTAACACACTCAGATCATTCTTTGGGGTGGTATCCCGGCCAAGGCATCATGAGTGTTGCCTAGCTATTTCCTGGTCTTAAGATCTGGTTGACAACTATGCTGTTACACTCAGACCCTTCTTGGGGGTGGTAGCCCTACCAAGGCATCAGGAGCGCTACTATTTCCTGGCCTTGAGATCTGGATGGCAACTCTGCTCTTACACCCAAATCCTTCTTGGGGTGGTAGCCTGGCCAGGGCATAGGGAGGGCTATCTAGCTATTTTCTGGTCATGATATCTGGATGGCAACTATGCTCTTACACTCAGTTTCTTCTTAGGGGTGGTAGCCTGACCAAGGCATCAGAAGCGCTATCCAGTTATTTCCTGGCCTCGAGATCTGGATGACAACTATGCTCTCACACTCAGATCCTTCTAAGGGGTGGAAGCCTTACCAAGGCATAGGGTGGGCTATCTAGCTATTTCCTGGTATTGAGATCATGATGACAACTATGCTCTTACACTCAGACCCTTCTTGGGGGAGGTATCCCGACCAAGTCATCAGAAGCGCTATCTACGTATTTCTTGGTCCTGAGAAGTGGATGGCAACTATGCTCTTATACTCAGACCCTTCTTAGAGGTGGTAGCCCGACCAATGCATCATGAGCGCTATCTAGCTATTTTCAGGTCCTAAGATATGGATGGCAACTATGCTCTTACACACAGATCCTTCTTAGGTGTGGTATCCCGACCAAGGCATCAGGAGCGCTACCTAGCTATTTCTTGGTCTTGAGATCTGGTTGACAACTATACTGTTACACTCAAACCCTTCTTGGGGGTGGTAGCACTACCAATGCATCAGGAGCGCTACTATTTCCTAGCCTTGAGATCTGGATAGCAACCATGCTCTTACACCCAGATCCTTCTTGGGGTAATAGCCTGACCAAGGCATAGGGAGGGCTATCTAGCTATTTCCTGGTCCTGAGATCTGGATGGCAACTATTCTCTTACACTCATATCCTTCTTAGGGGTGGTAGCCCGACCAAGGCAACAGGAGCGCTATCTAGCTATTTCCTGGTCTTGAGATATGGATGGCAACTATGCTCTTACACTCAAATCCTTCTTAGGGGTGGTTGACCGACCAAAGCATCAGGTTGGCTATCTAGTTATTTCCTAGTCTCGAGATATGGATGGCAACTATGCTCTCACACTCAGATCCTTCTTGGGGGTTTAAGGCCGACAAAGGCAACAGGAGCGCTACATAGCTATTTCCTGGTCTTTAGATCTGGAAGGCAACTATTCTCTTACACTCATATCCTTCTTAGGGGTGGTACCCCGACCAAGGCAACAGGTGCGCTATCTAGTTATTTCCTAGTCTTGAGATCTGGATAGCAACTCTTCTCTTACACTCAGAACCTTCTTGGGGTTGGTAGCCCGACCATGGCATCGGGAGTGCTATCTAGCTATTTCCTGGTCTTGAGATCTGTATGACAACTATGCTCTTACACTCAGACCCTTCTTAGGAGTGGTAGCCCGACCAAAGCATCAGGTTGGCTATCTAGCTATTTCCTAGTCTCGAGATATGGATGGCAACTATGCTCTCACACTCAGATCCTTCTTGGGGGTTGTAGCCCGACAAAGGCAACAGGAGCGCTACATAGCTATTTCCTGGTCTTTAGATCTGGAAGGCAACAATGCTCTTACACTTAAACACTTCTAAGGGGTGGTAGCTCGACCAAGGCATCATAAGTGCTATCTAGCTTTTTCCTTGTCCTGATATCTGGATGACAACTATTCTCTTACACTCAGATCCTTCTTAGGGGTGGTAGCCTGACCAAGGCATCAGAAGCGCTATTAAGCTATTTCCTGGTCTTGAGATCTATATGGCAAATATGCTCTTACACTTAGATCCTTCTTAGGGGCGGTAGCCCGACCAAGCCATCAGGAGCGCTATCTAGCTATTTCCTGGTCTTGAGATCTGTATGACAACTGTGCTCTTACACTCAGACCCTTCTTAAGAGTGGTAGCCAGACCAAGGCATCAGGTTGGCTATCTAGCTATTTCCTAGTCTCGAGATATGGATGGCAACTATGCTCTCACACTCAGATCCTTCTTGGGGGTTGTAGCCCGACAAAGGCAACAGGAGCGCTACATAGCTATTTCCTGGTCTTTAGATCTGGAAGGCAACAATGCTCTTACACTTAGACACTTCTAAGGAGTGGTAGCTCGACCAAGGCATCATAAGTGCTATCTAGCTATTTCCTTGTCCTGATATCTGGATGACAACTATTCTCTTACACTCAGATCCTTCTTAGGGGTGGTAGCCTGACCATGGCATCAGGAGCGCTATTAAGCTATTTCCTGGTCTTGAGATCTGGATGGCAACTATGCTCTTACACTTAGATCCTTCTTAGGGGTGGTAGCCCGACCAAGCCATCAGGAGCGCTATCTAGCTATTTTCTGGTCTTGAGATCTGGATGACAACTATGCTCTTACACTTAGATTCTTCTAAGGGTTGGTAGCCCGACCAAGGCATTAGGAGGGCTATCTAGCTATTTCCTGGTCATGAGATCTGGATGGCAACTATGCTCTTACACTCAGATCCTTCTTAGGGGTGGTAGCCCGACCACGGCATCAGGAGCTCTACCTAGCTATTTCCTGGTCTCGAGATCTGGTTGACAACTATGCTCTTACACTCAGACCCTTCTAAGGGGTGGTTGCCCGACCAAGGCATCAGGAGCGCTATCTAGCTATTTCCTGGTCTTGATATCTGGATGGGAACTATGCTCTTACACCCAGATCCTTCTTAGGGGTGGTAGCCTGACCAAGGCATATGGAGGGCTATCTAGGTATTTCCTTGTCTTGAGATCTGGATGACAACTATGCTCTTACACTCAGATCCTTCATGGGGGTGGTAGCCCGAACATGGCATCATGAGAGCTATCTACCTATTTCCTGGTCCTGAGATCCTTCTTAGGGGTGGTAGCCCGACCAAGGCATCAGGAGCGCTATGTAGATATTTCCTGGTTTTGAGATCTGGATGGCAACTATGCTCTTACATTTAGATCCTTCTTAGAGTTGGTAGCCCGACCAAGGCATCAGGAGCACTATCTAGCTATTTCCGTGTCTTGAGATCTGGATGACAACTATGCCCTTACACTCAGATCTGACTTTAGGGAGGTAGCCCGACCAAGGCATCAGGAGTGCTACCTAGCTATTTCTTGGTATTGAGATCTGGTTGACAACTATGCTCTTACACTCAGACCCTTCTTGGGTGTGGTAGCCGGACCAAGGCATCAGGAACGCTATCTAGCTATTCCCTAGTCTTGAGATCTGGATGTCAACTATGCTCTAACACTCAGACCCTTCTAGGGGGTGGTAGCCCGACCAAGGCATTAGGAGGGCTATCTAGCTATTTCCTGGTCTCGAGATCTGGATTGCAACTATGCTCTCACAGTCAAATCCTTCTAAGGGGTGGAAGCCCGACCAAGGCATCGGGAGCGCTATCTAGCTATTTCCTGGTATTGAGATCTGGATGACAACTCTGCTCTTACAGTCAGACCCGTCTTTAGGTAGGTAGCCTGACCAAGGCATCAGGAGTGCTACCTAGCTATTTCCTGGTCTTGAGATCTGGTTGAAAACTATGCTCTTACACTCAGACCCTTCTTGGGTGTGGTAGCCGGACCAAGGCATCAGGAGCGCTACTATTTCCTGGCCTTGAGATCTGGATGGCAACTATGCTCTTACACCCAGATCCTTCTTGGGGTGGTAGCCTGACCAAGGCATCAGGAGCGTTATCTAGCTATTTCTTAGTCCTGAGATCTGGATGACAACTTTGCTCTCACACTAAGATCCTTCTTGGGGGTGGTAGCCTGACCAAGGCATCAGGAGCGCTATTAAGCTATTTCCTGGTCTTGAGATCTGGATGGCAACTATGCTCTTACACTTAGATCCTTCTTATGGGTGGTAGCCCGACCAAGCCATCAGGAGCGCTATCTAGCTATTTCCTGGTCTTGAGATCTGGATGACAACTATGCTCTTACACTTAGATTCTTCTAAGGGTTGGTAGCCCGACCAAGGCATTAGGAGGGCTATCTAGCTATTTCCTGGTCATGAGATCTGGATGGCAACTATGCTCTTACACTCAGATCCTTCTTAGGGGTGGTAGCCCGACCACGGCATCAGGAGCTCTACCTAGCTATTTCCTGGTCTCGAGATCTGGTTGACAACTATGCTCTTACACTCAGACCCTTCTAAGGGGTGGTTGCCCGACCAAGGCATCAGGAGCGCTATCTAGCTATTTCCTGGTCTTGATATCTGGATGGGAACTATGCTCTTACACCCAGATCCTTCTTAGGGGTGGTAGCCTGACCAAGGCATATGGAGGGCTATCTAGGTATTTCCTTGTCTTGAGATATGGATGACAACTATGCTCTTACACTCAGATCCTTCATGGGGGTGGTAGCCCGAACATGGCATCATGAGAGCTATCTACCTATTTCCTGGTCCTGAGATCCTTCTTAGGGGTGGTAGCCCGACCAAGGCATCAGGAGCGCTATGTAGATATTTCCTGGTTTTGAGATCAGGATGGCAACTATGCTCTTACATTTAGATCCTTCTTAGAGTTGGTAGCCCGACCAAGGCATCAGAAGCGCTATCTAGCTATTTCCGTGTCTTGAGATCTGGATGACAACTATGCCCTTACACTCAGATCTGACTTTAGGGAGGTAGCCCGACCAAGGCATCAGGAGTGCTACATAGCTATTTCCTGGTATTGAGATCTGGTTGACAACTATGCTCTTACACTCAGACCCTTCTTGGGTGTGGTAGCCGGACCAAGGCATCAGGAACGCTATCTAGCTATTCCCTAGTCTTGAGATCTGGATGTCAACTATGCTCTAACACTCAGACCCTTCTAGGGGGTGGTAGCCCGACCAAGGCATTAGGAGGGCTATCTAGCTATTTCCTGGTCTCGAGATCTGGATTGCAACTATGCTCTCACAGTCAAATCCTTCTAAGGGGTGGAAGCCCGACCAAGGCATCGGGAGCGCTATCTAGCTATTTCCTGGTATTGAGATCTGGATGACAACTCTGCTCTTACAGTCAGACCCGTCTTTAGGTAGGTAGCCTGACCAAGGCATCAGGAGTGCTACCTAGCTATTTCCTGGTCTTGAGATCTGGTTGAAAACTATGCTCTTACACTCAGACCCTTCTTGGGTGTGGTAGCCGGACCAAGGCATCAGGAGCGCTACTATTTCCTGGCCTTGAGATCTGGATGGCAACTATGCTCTTACACCCAGATCCTTCTTGGGGTGGTAGCCTGACCAAGGCATCAGGAGCGTTATCTAGCTATTTCTTAGTCCTGAGATCTGGATGACAACTTTGCTCTCACACTAAGATCCTTCTTGGGGGTGGTAGCCTGACCAAGGCATCAGAAGCTCTACGTAACAATTTCCTGGTCTTGAGATCTGGATGGAAACTATGCTCTTACACTCAGAACAATCTTGGTCTGGTAGCCTGACCAAGGCATCAGGAGCGCTGTCTAACTATTATTTGGTCTTGAAATCTGGATGGCAACTATGCTTTTACAATCACATCCTTCTTGTGGTTGGTAGCTTGACAAAGGAATCGTAAGGGCTATCTATCTATTTCCTGGTCTTGAGATCTGGATGACAACTATGCTCTTACACTCAGATCCTTCTTGGGGGTTGTAGCCTGACCAATTCATTGGGAGGGCTATCTGGCTATTTCCGGGTCTCAAAATCTGGATGGCAACTATGCTTTCACACTTAGATCCGTCTTGTGGGTGGTTGCCTGACCAAGGCATCAGGAGCGCTACGTAGCAATTTCCTGGTCGTGAGATCTATATGGCAACTATGCAATTACACTTAGACCCTTCTTAGGGGTGGTAGCCCGACCTAGGCATTAGGAGTGCTATCTAGCTATTTTCTGGTCTTCAGATCTGGATGGAACCTATACTCTTACACTCAGATCCTTCTTTGAGATGAAAGCCTGACCAAGGCATCAAGAGTGCTATCTAGCTATTTCCTAGTCTAGAAATCTGGATGGCAGCTATGCTCTTACACTTAGATCCATTTGGGGGTGGTAGACCGACCAAGACCTTAAGAGGGCTATCTAGCTATTTCCTGTTATTGAGATCTGGATAGCAACTATGCTCTTACACTCAGACTCTTCTTGAGGGTTGAAGCCCGTCCAAGGCTTTATGAGCTCTATCTAGGTATTTCCTGGTCCTGAGATCTGGATGACAACTATGCTCTTATACTCAGATCCTATTTTGGGGTGGTAGCCCGACCAGGGCTTTAGGAGCGCTGCCTAGCTATTTCCTGGATGACAATTATGTTATTACACTCAGACCCTTCTTAGTGGTAGCAGCCAGACCAAGGCATCTGGAGTGCTATCTGGCTATTTCCTGGTCTCAAAATCTGGATGGCAACTATGCTCTCACACACAGATCCTTCTTGGAGGTGGTAGCCCGACCAAGGCATCAAGAGTGCTACGTAGCAATTTCCTGGTCTTGAGATCTGGATGGCAACTATGCTCTTACACTTAAACCCTATTTAGGGGTGGTAGCCCGACTAAGGCATCATGAACGCTATCTAGCTATTTCTTGGTCTTAAGATCTGGATGGCAACTATGCTCTTACATGCAGAACCTTCTTGATCTGGTAGCCTGACCAAGTCATTTGGAGCGCTTTCTAACTATTACTTGGTCTTCAGGTCTGGATGGCAACTGTGCTCTTATAATCACATCCTTCTTGTGGTTGGTAGCTTGACAAAGGAATCGGGAGGGCTATCTAGCTTTTTCCTAGTCTTGAGATCTGGATGACAACTATGCTCTTACACTCAGATCCTTCTTGGGTGTTGTAGCCTGACCAAGGCATTAGAAGGGCTATCTAGCTATTACCGGGTCTCAAAAATCTGGATGGCAACCATGCTCTCACACTCAGATCTGTCTTGTGGGTGGTTGCTGGACCAAGACATCAGGAGTGCTACGTAGCAATTTCCTGGTCTTGAGATCTGGATGGCAACTATGCACTTACACTTAGACCCTTCTAAGGGGTGGTAGCCCGACCTAGGTATTAGGAGCGCTATCTAGATATTTCCTGGTCTTGAGATCTGGATGGCAACTATGTTCTTACACTCAGATCCTTCTTAGAGGTGAAAACCTGACCAAGGCATCAGGAGTGCTATCTATCTATTTCCTAATCTAGAAATCTGGATGGCAACTATGCTCTTACACTAAGATCCATTTGGAGGTGGTATCCTGCCAAGGCCTTAGGAGGCCAATCTAGCTATTTTCTGGTCTTGAGATCTGGATAGCAACTATGCTCTTACACTTAGACCCTTCTGATGAGTGGTAGCCCAACCAAGGCATCAGAAGTGCTATCTAGCTATTTCCTGGTCTTGAGATCTGGATGGCAACTATGCTCTTACACTTAGACCATTCTTAGGGTTGGTAGCCCGACCAAGGCATCATGAGCGCTATCTAGCTATTTCCTGGTCTTGAGATCTGGATGGCAACTATGCTCTTACACTCAGATCCTTCTTAGAGGTGAAAACCTGACCAAGGCATCTGGAGTTCTATCTAGCTATTTCCTAATCTAGAAATTTGGATGGCAACTATGCTCTTACACTTAGATCCATTTGCGGGTGGTAGCCTGCCAAGGCCTTAGGAGGGCTATCTAGCTATTTTCTGGTCTTGAGATCTGGATAGTAACTATGCTCTTACACTCAGACTCTTCTTGGGGGTGGTAGCCTGACCAAGGCATCAGTAACGCTATCAAGCTATTTCCTGGTCCAGAGATCTGGATGACAACTATGCTCTTATACTCAAATCCTTCTTAGGGGTGGTAGCCCTACCAAGGCAACATTAGCACTGCCTAGCTATTTCCTGGTCTTGAGATCTGGATGACAACTATGTTATTACAGTCAGACCCTTCTTGGAGGTGGTAGCACGACCAAGTCATCAGGAGTGCTATCTAGCTATTTCCTGGTCTTGAGATCTGGATGGAAACTATGTTCTTACACTCAGATCCTTCTTAGAGGTGAAAACTTGACCAAGGCATCAGGAGTGCTATCTAGCTATTTCCTAATCTAGAAATCTGGATGGCAAATATGCTCTTACACTTAGATCCATTTGGAGGTGGTATCCTGCCAAGGCCTTAAGAGGGCTATCTAGCTATTTTCTGGTCTTGAGATCTGGATAGCAACTATGCTCTTACACTTAGACACTTCTGATGGGTGGTAGCCCGACCAAGGCATCAGAAGTGCTATCTAGCTATTTCCTGGTCTTGAGATCTGGATGGCAACTATGCTCTTACACTTAGACCATTCTTAGGGATGGTAGCCCGACTAAGGCATCATGAGCGCTATCTAGCTATTTCCTGGTCTTGAGATCTGGATTGCAACTATGCTCTTACACTCAGATCCTTCTTAGAGGTGAAAACCTGACCAAGGCATCAGGAGTGCTATCTAGCTATTTCCTAATCTAGAAATTTGGATGGCAACTATGCTCTTACACTTAGATCCATTTGCGGGTGGTAGCCTGCCAAGGCTTTAGGAGGCCTATCTAGCTATTTTCTGGTCTTGAGATCTGGATAGTAACTATACTCTTACACTCAGACTCTTCTTGGGGGTGGTAGCCCGACCAAGGCATCAGGAGCGCTATCTGGCTATTTACTGGTCCTGAGATCTGGATGACAACTATGCTCTTATACTCAAATCCTTCTTAGGGGTGGTAACCCTACCAAGGCAACATTAGCACTGCCTAGCTATTTCCTGGTCTTGAGATCTGGATGACAACTATGTTATTACAATCAGACCCTTCTTGGGGGTGGTAGCACGACCAAGGCATCAGGAGTGCTATCTAGCTATTTTCTGGTACTGAGATCTGGATGACAACTATGCTCTTATACTCAAATCCTTCTTAGGGGTGGTAGCACTACCAAGGCATCAGGAGCGCTATTTAGCTATTTCCTGGTCTTGAGATCTGAAGTGCAACTATGCTCTTACTGTCAGATCTTTCTTGGGGTTGGTAGCCTTACCAAGGAATCATGAGGGCTATCTAGCTTTTTCCTGGTCTTGAGATCCGGACGACAACTATGCTCTTACACTCAGATCCCTCTTGGGGGTGGTAGCCTGACTAAAGAATTAGGAGGGCTATCTAACTATTTCCGGGTCTCAAAATCAGGATGGCAACTATGCTCTCACACTCAGATCCGTCTTGTGGGTGGTCACCAGACCAAGGCATCAGAAGCGCTACGTAGCAATTTCTGGTCTTGAGATCTGGTTGGCAACTATGCACTTACACTCAGAACCATCTTGGTCTGGTAGCCTGACCAAGGCATCAGGTGCGCTGTCTAACTATTACTTGGTCTTGATATCTAGATGGCAACTATACTCTTACAATCACATCCTTCTTGTGGTTGGTAGCTTGACCAAGGAATCGGGAGAACTATCTAGCTATTTCCTGGTCTTGAGATCTGGATGACAACTATGCTCTTAAACTCAGATCCTTCTTGGGGGTTGTAGCCCGACCAGGGCATCTGGAGGGCTATCTAGCTATTTCCGGGTCTCAAAATCTTGATGGCAACTATGCTATCACATTCAGATCCGTCTTGTGGTTGGTTGCCCGACCAAGGCATCAGGAGCGCTAAGTAGCAATTTCCTGGTCTTGAGATCTGGATGGCAACTATGCAGTTACGCTTAGACCATTCTAAAGGGTGGTAGACCGACCTAGGCATTGGGAGCGCTATCTAGCTATTTCCTTGTCTTCAGATCTGGATGGCAACTATGTTATTACACTCAGACCCTTCTTGGCGGTGGTAGCCCGACCAAGGCATCTGGAGTGCTATCTGGCTATTTCCTGGTCTTGAGATCTGGATGGCAACTATGCTCTTACAGTCAGATATTTCTTGGGGTTGGTAGCCTGACCAAGGAATCGGGAGGGCTATCTAGCATTTTCCTGGTCTTGAGATCTGGTTGACAACTATGCTCTTACACTCAGATCCTTCTTGGGGGTGGTAGCCCGACCAAGGAATCAGGAGGGCTATCTAGCTATTTCCAGGTCTAAAAATCTGGATGGCAACTATGCTCTCACACTCAGATCCTTCTTGGGGGTGGTAGCCTGACCAAGGCATCAGGAGCGCTACGTAGCAATTTCCAGGTCTTGAGATCTGTATGGCAACTATGCTCTTACACTTAGACCCTGTTTAGGGGTGGTAGCCCGACCAAGGCATCATGAACGCTATCTAGCTATTTCCTGGTCTTGAGATCTGGATGGCAACTATGCTCTTACACTCAGAACCTTCTTGGTCTGGTAGCCTAACCAAGGCATCAGGAGCGTTGTCTAACTATTACTTGGTCTTCAGATCTGGATGGCAACTGTGCTCTTATAATCACATCCTTCTTGTGGTTGGTAGCCTGATAAAGGAATCGGGAGGGCTATCTAGCTTTTTCCTGGTCTTGTGATCTGGATGACAACTATGCTCTTACACTCAGATCCTTCTCGGGGGTTGTAGCCCGACCAAGGCATTAGAAGGGTTATCTAGCTATTTCCGGGACTCAAAATCTGGACGGCAACTATGCTCTCACACTCAGATCCGTCTTGTGGGTGGTTTCCCGACCAAGGCATCAGGAGCGTTACGTAGCAATTTCCTGGTCTTGAGATCTGGATGGCAACTATGCACTTACACTTAGATTCTTCTTAGAGGTTGTAGCCCGACCTAGGCATTTGGAGCGCTATCTAGCTATTTCAGGGTATTGAGATCTGGATTACAACTATGCTCTTACACTCAGATCCTTCTTAGATGTAAAAACCTGACCAAGGCATCAGGAGTGCTATCTAGCTATTTCCTAATCTAGAAATCTGGATGGCAACTATGCTCTTACACTTAGATCCATTTGGGGGTGGTAGGCCGCCAAGGATTTAGGAGGGCTATCTAGCTATTTTCTGGTCTGGAGATCTGGATAGCAACTATGTTGTTACACTTAGACCCTTCTTAGGGGTGGTAGCCCGACCAAGGCATCATGAGCGCTATCTAGCTATTTCCTGGTCTTGAGATCTGGATGGCAACTATGCTATTACACTCAGATCCTTCTTAGAGATGAAAACCTGACCAAGGCATCAGGAGTGTTATCTAGCTATTTCCTGGTCTTCAGATCTGGATGGCAACTATGTTATTACACTCAGACCCTTCTTGGGGGTGGTAGCCCGACAAAGGCATCCAGAGTGCTATCTGGCTATTTCCTGGTCTTGAGATCAGGATGGCAACTATGCTCTTACAGTCAGATATTTCTTGGGGTTGGTAGCCTAACCAAGGAATCAGAAGGGCTATCTAGCTTTTTCCTGGTCTTGAGATTTGGTTGACAACTATGCTCTCACACTCAGATCCTTTTTGGGGGTGGTAGCCCGACCAAGGCATCAGGAGCGCTAGGTAGCAATTTCCTGGTCTTGAGATCTGGATGGCAACTATGCTCTTACACTTAGACACTGTTTAGGGTGGTAGACCGACCATGGCATCATGAACGCTATCTAGCTATTTCCTGGTCTTGAGATCTGGATGGCAACTATGCTCTTACACTCAGAACCTTCTTGGTCTGGTAGCCTGACTAAGGCATCATTAGCACTGTTTAACTATTACTTGGTCTTCAGATCTGGATGGCAACTGTGCTCTTATAATCATATCCTTCTTGTGGTTGGTAGCCTGATAAAGGAATCGGGAGGGATATCTAGCTTTTTCCTGGTCTTGTGATCTGGATGACAACTATGCTCTTACACTCAGATCCTTCTCGGGGGTTGTAGCCCGACCAAGGCATTAGAAGGGCTATCTAGCTATTTCCGGGTCTCAAAATCTGGACGGCAACTATGCTCTCACACTCAGATCCGTCTTGTGGGTGGTTTCCCGACCAAGGCATCAGGAGCGTTATGTAGCAATTTCCTGGTCTTGAGATCTGGATGGCAACTATGCACTTACACTTAGACACTTCTTAGGGGTGGTAGCCCGACCTAGGCATTAGGAGCGCTATCTAGCTATTTCCTGGTATTGAGATCTGGATGGCAACTATGCTCTTACACTCAGAACCTTCTTAGAGGTGAAAACCTGACCAAGGCATCAGGAGTGCTATCTAGCTATTTCCTAATCTAGAAATCTGGATGGCAACTATGCTCTTACACTTAGATCCATTAATGGGTGATAGCCCCGCCAAGGCCTTAGGAGGGCTATCTAGCAATTTCCTGGTCTTGAGATCTGGATGGCAACTATGCACTTACACTTAGATCCTTCTAAGAGGTGAAAGCCTGACCAAGGCATTAGGAGCGCTATCTAGCTATTTCCTAATCTAGAAATCTGGATGGCAACTATGCTCTTACACTTAGATCCTTCTTGGGGTAGTATCCCGACCAAGGCATCAGGAGCGTTATCTAGCTATTTCCTGGTCTTGAGATCTGGATGACAACTATGCTCTTACACTCAGATTTTTCTTGGGGGTGGTAGCCCGACCAAGGCCTTAGGAGGGCTATCTAGCTATTTCCTGGTATTGAGATCTGGATAGCAACTATGCTCTTACACTCAGACTCTTCTTGGGGGTGGTAGCCCGACCAAGGCATCAGGAGCGCTATCTAGATATTTTCTGGTCCTGAGATCTGGATGACAACTATGCTCTTATACTCAAATCCTTCTTAGGGGTGGTAGCACTACCAAGGCATCAGGAGCGCTATCTAGCTATTTCCTGGTCTTGAGATCTGGATGGCAACTATGCTCTTACAGGCAGATCTTTCTTGGGGTTGGTAGCCTGACCAAGGAATCAGGAGGGCTATCTTGCTTTTTCCTGGTTTTGAGATCTGGATGACAACTATGCTCTTACACTCAGATCCTTCTTAGGGGTGGAAGCCCGACCAAGGAATCAGGAGGGCTATCTAACTATTTCCGGGTCTCAAAATCTAGATGGCAACTATGCTTTCACACTCAGATCCTTCTTGGGGGTGGTAGCCCGACCAAGGCATCAGGAGCGCTACGTAGCAATTTCCTGGTCTTGAGATATGGATGGCAACTATGCTCTTACACTCAGAACCATCTTGGTCTGGTAGCTTGACCAAGGCATCAGGTGCGCTGTCGAACTATTAATTGGTCTTGAGATCTGGATGGCAACTATGCTCTTACAATCACATTCTTCTTGTGGTTGGTAGCTTGACAAAGGAATCAGGAGGGCTATCTAGCTATTTCCTGGTCTTGAGATCTGGATGACAACTAAGCTCTTACACTCAGATCCTTCTTGGGGGTTGTAGCCCGACCAAGGCATCAGGAGGGCTATCTAGCTATTTTCGGGTCTCTAAATCTGGATGGCAACTATGATCTCACACTCAGATCCGTCTTGTGGGTGGTTGCCCGACCAAGGCATCAGGAGCGCTACGTAGCAATTTCCTGGTCTTGAGATCGGAATGGCAACTATGCACTTACACTTAGAAACTTCTAAGGGGTGGTAGCCCGACCTAGGCATTATGAGCGCTATCTAGCTATTTCCTGGTCTTCAGATTTGGATGGCAACTATGCTCTTACACTAAAATCCTTCTAAGAGGTGAAAGCCTGACCAAGGCATCAGGAGTGCTATCTAGCTATTTCCTAATCTAGAAATCTGGATGGCAACTATGCTCATACACTTAGATCCTTCTTGGGGTGGTAGCCCGACCAAGGCTTCAGGAGCTTTATCTAGCTATTTCCTGGTCTTGAGATCTGGATGACAACTATGCTCTTACACTCAGATTTTTCTTGGGGGTGGTAGCCCGACCAAGGCCTTAGGAGGGCTATCTAGCTATTTCCTGGTATTGAGATCTGGATAGCAACTGTGCTCTTACACTCAGACTTTTCTTGGGGATGGTAGCCCGACCAAGGCATTAGGAGCGCTATCTAGATATTTCCTGGTCCTGAGATATGGATGACAACTATGCTCTTATACTCAAATCCTTCTTAGGGGTGGTAGCACTACCAAGGCATCAGGAGCGCTATCTAGCTATTTCCTGGTCTTGAGATCTGGATGGCTACTATGCTCTTACAGGCAGATCTTTCTTGGGGTTGGTAGCCTGACCAAGGAATCAGGAAGGCTATCTAGCTTTTTCCTGGTTTTGAGATCTGGATGACAACTATGCTCTTACACTCAGATCTTTCTTAAGGGTGGAAGCCCGACCAAGGAATCAGGAGGGCTATCTAACTATTTCCGGGTCTCAAAATCTGGATGGCAACTACGCTTTCACACTCAGATCCTTCTTGGGGGTGGTAGCCCGACCATGGCATCAGGAGCGCTACGTAGCAATTTCCTGGTCTTGAGATATGGATGGCAACTATGCTCTTACACTCAGAACCATCTTGGTCTGATAGCTTGACGTGGCATCAGGTGCGCTGTCGAACTATTACTTTGTCTTGAGATCTGGATGGCAACTATGCTCTTACAATCACATCCTTCTTAAGGTTGGTAGCTTGACAAAGGAATCAGGAGGGCTATCTAGCTATTTCCTGGTCTTGATATCTGGATGACAACTACGCTCTTACACTCAGATCCTTCTTGGGGGTTGTAGTCCGACCAAGGCATCAGGAGGGCTATCTAGCTATTTCCGGGTCTCTTAATCTGGATGGCAACTATGCTCTCACTCTCAGATTCGTCTTGTGGGTGGTTGCCCGACCAAGGCATCAGGAGCGCTACGTTGCAATTTCCTGGTCTTGAGATCTGAATGGCAACTATGCACTTACACTTAGAAACTTCTAAGGGGTGGTAGCCCGACCCAGGCATTAGGAGCGCTATCTAGCTATTTCCTGGTCTTCAGATTTGGATGGCAACTATGCTCTTACACTAAGATCCTTCTAAGAGGTGAAAGCCTGACCAAGGCATCAGGAGTGCTATCTAGCTATTTCATAATCTAGAAATCTGGATGGCAACTATGCTCTTACACTTAGATCCTTCTTGGGGTAGTAGCCCGACCAAGGCATCAGGAGCGTTATCTAGCTATTTCCTGGTCTTGAGATCTGGATGATAACTATGCTCTTACACTCAGATTCTTCTTGGGGTTGTAGCCCGACCAAGGCCTTGGGAGGGCTATCTAGCTATTTCCTGGTATTGAGATCTGGATAGCAACTATGCTCTTACACTCAGACTCTTCTTTGGGGTGGTAGCCCGACCAAGGCACCATGAGCGCTATCTAGATATTTCCTGGTCCTGAGATCTGGATGACAACTATGCTCTTATACTCAAATCCTTCTTAGGGGTGGTAGCACTACCAAGGCATCAGGAGTGCTATCTAGCTATTTCCTGGTCTTGAGATCTTGATGGCACCTATGCTCTTACAGGCAGATCTTTCTTGGGGTTGGTAGCCTGACCAAGGAATCAGGAGGGCTATCTAGCTTTGTCCTGGTTTTGAGATCTGGATGACAACTATGCTCTTACACTCAGATCCTTCTTAGGGGTGGAAGCCCGACCAAGGAATCAGGTGGGCTATCTAACTATTTCCGGGTCTCAAAGTCTAGATGGCAACTATGCTTTCACACTCAGATCCTTCTTGGGGGTGGTAGCCCGACGAAGGTATCAGGAGCGCTACGTAGCAATTTCCTAGTCTTGAGATATGGATGGCAACTATGCTCTTACACTCAGAACCATCTTGGTCTGATAGCTTGACGTGGCATCAGGTGCGCTGTCGAACTATTACTTTGTCTTGAGATCTGGATGGCAACTATGCTCTTACAATCACATCCTTCTTATGGTTGGTAGCTTGACAAAGGAATGAGAAGGGCTATCTAGCTATTTCCTGGTCTTGAGATCTGGATGACATTTACGCTCTTACACTCGGATCCTTCTTGGGGGTTGTAGCCCGACCAAGGCATCAGGATGGCTATCTAGCTATTTCCGGGTCTCTAAATCTGGATGGCAACTATGCTCTCACACTCAGATCCGTCTTGTGGGTGGTTGCCCGACCAAGGCATCAGGAGCGCTACGTTGCAATTTCCTGATCTTGAGATTTGAATGGCAACTAAGCACTTACACTTAGAAACTTCTAAGGGGTGGCAGCCCGACCTAGGCATTAGGAGCGCTATCTAGCTATTTCCTGGTCTTCAGATTTGGATGGCAACTATGCTCTTACACTAAGATCCTTCTAAGAGGTGAAAGCCTGACCAAGGCATCAGGAGTGCTATCTAGCTATTTCCTAATCTAGAAATCTGGATGGCAACTATGCTCTTACACTTAGATCCTTCTTGGGGTAGTAGCCCGACCAAGGCATCAGGAGCGTTATCTAGCTATTTCTTGGTCTTGAGATCTGGATGATAACTATGCTCTTACACTCAGATTCCTTTGGGGGTTGTAGTCCGACCAAGGCCTTGGGAGGGCTATCTAGCTATTTCCTGGTATTGAGATCTGGATGGCAACTATGCTCTTACAATCACATCCTTCTTGTGGTTGGTAGCTTGACAAAGGAATCAGGAGGGCTATCTAGCTATTTCCTGGTCTTGAGATCTGGATGACAACTATGCTCTTACACTCAGATCCTTCTTTGGGGTTGTAGCCTGACCAATGCATCAGGAGGGCTATCTAGCTATTTCCGGGTCTCTAAATCTGGATGGCAACTATGCTCTCACACTCAGATCCGTCTTGTGGGTGGTTGCCCGACCAAGGCATCAGGAGCGCTACGTAGCAATTTCCTGGTCTTGAGATCTGAATGGCAACTATGCACTTACACTTAGAAACTTCTAAGGGGTGGTAGCCCGACCTATGCCTTTGGAGCGCTATCTAGCTATTTCCTGGTCTTCAGATCTGGATGGCAACAATGCTCTTACACTCAGATCCTTCTAAGAGGTGAAAGCCTGACCAAGGCATCAGGAGTGATATCTAGCTATTTCCTAATCTAGAAATCTGGATGGCAACTATGCACTTACTCTTAGATCCTTCTTGGGTTGGTAGCCCGACCAAGGCATCAGGAGTGTTATCTAGCTATTTCCTGGTCTTGAGATCTGGATGACAACTATGCTCTTACACACAGATCCTTCTTGTGGTTGGTAGCCCGACCAAGACCTTAGGAGGGCTATCTAGCTATTTCCTGGTATTGAGATCTGGATAGCAACTATGCTCTTACACTCAGACTCTTCTATGGGGTGGTATCCCGACCAAGGCATCAGGAGCGCTATCTAGATATTTCCTGGTCCTGAGATCTGGATGACAACTATGCTCTTATACTCAGATCCTATTTAAGGGTGGTAGCCCAACAAGGGCATTAGGAGCGCTGCATAGCTATTTCCTGGTCTTGAGATCTGGATGACATCTATGTTATTACACTCAGACCCTTCTTGGGGGTGGTAGCCCGACCAAGGCATCTTGAGCGCTATTTGGCTATTTCCTGGTCATGATATCTGGATGAAAACTATGCTCTTACAGTCAGATCTTTCTTGGGGTTGCTAGCCTGACCAAGGAATCGGGAGGGCTATCTAGCTTTTTCCTGGTCTTGAGATCTGGATGACAACTATGCTCATACACTCAGATCCTTCTTAGGGGTGGTAGCCCGACCAATGCATCATGAAGGCTATCTAGCTATTTTTGGGTCTCAAAATCTAGTTGGCAACTATGCTTTAACACTCAGATCCTTCTTGGGGGTGGTAGCCTGACCAAGGCATCAGGAAGGCTATCTAGCTATTTCCGGGTCTAGAAATCTGGATGGCAACTATGCTCTCACACTTTAATCCTTATTGGGGGTGGTAGCCCGACCAAGGCATTAGGAGCGCTACGTAGCAATTTCCTGGTCTTGAGATCTGGATGGCAACTATGCTCTTACATTTAGACCCTGTTTAGGGGTTGTAGCCCGACCAATGCATCATGAACGCTATCTAGCTATTTCCTGGTATTGAGATCTGGATGGCAACTATGCTCTCACACTCAGAACCTTCTTGGTCTGGTAGCCTGACCAAGGCATAAGGAGCGCTGTCTAACTATTACTTGGTCTTGAGATCTGGATGGCAACTGTGCTCTTACAATCACGTCCTTCTTGTGGTTAGTAGCTTGACAATGGAATCAGGAGGGCTATCAAGCTTTTTCCTTGTCTTGAGATCTGGATTACAACTATACTCTTACACTCTGATCCTTCTAAGAGGTCAAAGCCTGACCATGGCATCATAAGTGTTATCTAGCTATTTCCTAATCTAGAAATCTGGATGGCAACTATGCTCTTACACTTAGATCCTTCTTGGGGTGGTAGCCCGACCAAGGCATCAGGAGCGTTATCTAGCTATTTCCTGGTCTTGAGATCTGGATGACAACCATGCTCTTACACTGAGATCCTTCTTGGGGGTGGTAGCCCGACCAAGGCCTTAGGAGGGCTATCTAGCTATTTCCTGGTATTGAGATCTTGATAGCAACTATGCTCTTACACTCAGACTCTTCTTAGGGGTGGTAGCCTGACCAAGGCATCATGAGAGCAATCTAGATATTTCCTGGTCCTGAGATCTGGATGACAACTATGCTCTTATACTCAGATCCTATTTAAGGGTGGTAGCCTTACCAGGGCATTAGGAGCGCTGCATAGCTATTTCCTGGTCTTGAGATCTGGACGACAACTATGTTATTACACTCAGACCCTTCTTGGGGGTGGTAGCCCGACCAAGGCATCTGGAGCGCTATTTGGCTATTTCCTGGTCATGAGATCTGGATGGAAACTATGCTCTTACAGTCAGATCTTTCTTGGGGTTGCTAGCCTGACCAAGGAATCGGGAGGGCTATCTAGCTTTTTCCTGGTCTTGAGATCTGGATGACAACTATGCTCATACACTCAGATCCTTCTTAGGGGTGGTAGCCCGACCAAGGCATCAGGAAGGCTATCTAGCTATTTTCGGGTCTCAAACTCTGGATGGCAACTATGCTCTAACACTCAGATCCTTCTTGGGGGTGGTAGCCTGACCAAGGCATCAGGAGGGCTATCTAGCTATTTCCGGGTCTCAAAATCAGGATGGCAACTATGCTCTCACACTCTGATCCTTATTAGGGGTGGTAGCCCGACCAAGGCATCAGGAGCGCTACGTAGCAATTTCCTGGTCTTGAAATATGGATGGCAACTATGCTCTTACATTTAGACCCTGTTTAGGGGTTGTAGCCCGACCAAGGCATCATGAACGCTATCTAGCTATTTTCTGGTATTGAGATCTGGATGGCAACTATGATCTCACACTCAGAACCTTCTTGGTCTGGTAGCCTGACCAAGGCATAAGGAGCGCTGTCTAACTATTACTTGGTCTTGAGATCTGGATCGCAACTGTGCTGTTACAATCACATCCTTCTTGTGGTTAGTAGCTTGACAATGGAATCAGGAGGGCTATCAAGCTTTTTCCTTGTCTTGAGATCTGGATTACAACTATACTATTACACTCAGATCCTTCTTGGGGGTCGTAGCCCGACCAATGCATCAGGAGGGCTATCTAACTATTTTCGCGTCTTAAAATCTGGATGGAACCTATGCTCTCACACTCAGATCCGTCTTGTGGGTCGTTGCCAGACAAAGGCATCAGGAGCGCTACGTATCAATTTCCTGGTCTTGGGATCTGGATGGCAACTATGCTCTTACGCTTAGACCATTCTTAGGGGTGGTAGCCCGACCTAGGCATCATGAGCGCTATCTAGCTATTTCCTGGTCTTGAGATCTGGATGGCAACTATGCTCTTACACTCAGATCCTATTTAGAGGTGAAAACCTGACCAAGGCAACAGGAGTGCTATCTAGCTATTTCCTAATCTAGAAATCTGGATGGAAACTATGCTCTTACACTTAGATCAATTTGGGGGTGGTAGCCCGCCAAAGCCTTAAGAGGGCTATCTAGCTATTTTCTGGTCTTGAGATTTGGATAGCAACTATCCTCTTACACTTAGACCCTTCTGATGGGTGGTAGCCCGAACAAGGCATCAGAAGTGCTATCTAGCTATTTCCTGGTCTTAAGATCTGGATGGCAACTATGCTCTTACACTTAGACCCTTCTTAGGTGTGGTAGCCTGACCAAGGCATCAGGAGCGCTATCTAGCTATTTCCTGGTCTTGAGATATGGATGGCAACTATGCTCTTACACTCAGATCCTTCTTAGAGGTGAAAACCTGACCAAGGCATCAGGAGTGCTATCTAGCTATTTCCTAATCTAGAAATATGGATGGCAACTATGCTCTTACACTTAGATCCATTTGTGGGTGGTAGCCAGCCAAGGCCTTAGGAGGGCTATCTAGCTATTTTCTGGTCTTGAGATCGTGATATCAACTATGCTCTTACACTCAAATCCTTCTTAGGGGTGGTAGCCCTACCAAGGCATTAAAGCGCTACTTAGCTTTTTCCTGGTCTTGAGATCTGGATAACAACTATGTTATTACACTCAGACCCTTCTTGGGGGTGGTAGCCCAACCAAGGCATTAGGAGCGCTATCTAGCTATTTCCTGGTCTTGAGATCTATATGGCAACTATGATCTTACAGTCAGATCTATCTTGGGGTTGGTAGCCTGACTAAGGAATCGGGAGGCCTATCTAGCTTTTTCCTGACCTTGAGATCTGGATGACAACTATGCTCTTACACTCAGATCCTTCTTGGGGTTGGTAGCCCGACCAAGGCATCAGGAGGGCTATCTAACTATTACTTGGTCTTGAGATCTGGATGGCAACTGTGCTCTTACAATCACATCCTTCTTATGGTTGGTAGCTTGACAAAGGAATCAGGATAGCTATCAATCTTTTTCCTGGTCTTAAGATCTGGATGACAACTATGCTCTTACACTCTGATCCTTCTTGGGGGTTGTAGCCCGACCAATGCATCGGGAGGGCTATCTAGCTATTTCCGGGTCTCAAAATCTTGATAGCAACTATCTTTCACACTCAGATCCGTCTTGAGGGTGGTTGCCCGACCAAGGCATCAGGAGCGCTACGTAGCAATTTCCTGGTCATGAGATCTTGATGGTAACTATGCTCTTACACTTAGACCCTGTTTAGGGGTGGTAGCCCAACCAAGGCATCATGAATGCTATCTAGCTATTTCCTGGTCTTGAGATCTGGATGGCAACTATGCTCTTACACTTAGACCCTTCTTAGGGGTGGTAGCCCGACCTAGGCATCATGAGCGTTATCTAGCTATTTCCTGGTCTTCAAATCTGGATGGCAACTATGCTCTTGCACTCAGATCCTTTTTAGAGGTGAAAACCTGACCAAGGCATCAGGAGTGCTATCTAGCTATTTCCTAATCTAGAAATCTGGATGGCAACTATGTTCTTACACTTAGATCCATTTGGGGGTGGTAGCCCGCCAAGGCCTTAGGAGGGCTATCTAGCTATTTTCTGGTCTTGAGATCTGGATAGCAACTATGCTCTTACACTTAGACCCTTCTGATGGGTGGTATCCTGACCAAGGCATCGGAAGTGCTATATAGCTATTTCCTGGTCTTAAGATCTGGATGGCAACTATGCTCTTACACTTAGACCCTTCTTAGGGGTGGTAGCTCGACCAAGGCATCATGAGCGCTATCTAGCGATTTCCTGGTCTTGAGATCTGGATGGCAACTATGCTCTTACACTCAGATCCTTCTTAGAGGTAAAAAACCTAACCAAGGCATCAGGAGTGCTATCTAGCTATTTCCTAATCGAGAAATCTGGATGTCAATTATGCTCTTACACTTAGATCCATTTGGGTGTGGTAGCCCGTCAAGGCCTTAGGAGGGCTATCTAGCTATTTCCTAGTCTTGAGATCTGGATAGCAACTATGCTCTTACACTCAGACTCTTCTTGGGGTGGTAGCCCGACAAAGGCATCAGGGGAGCTATCTAGCTATTTCCTGGTCCTGCGATCTGGATGACAACTATGCTCTTATACTCAAATCCTTATTAGGGGTTTTAGCCCTACCAAGGCATCAGGAGCGCTGCCTAGCTATTTCCTGGTCTTGAGATCTAGATGACTACTATGTTATTACACTCAGACCCTTCTTGGGGGTGGTAGCCCGACCAAAGCATCAGAAGCGCTATCTAGCTATTTCCTGGTCTTGAGATCTAGATGGGAACTATACTCTTACAGTCAGATCTTTCTTGGGGTTGATAGCCTGACCAAGGAATCGGGAGGGCTGTCTAGCTTTTTCCTGGTCTTGAGATCTGGATGACAACTATGCTCTTACACTCTGATCTTTGTTTGGGTTGGTAGCCCGACCAAGGCATCAGGAGGGCTATCTAACTATTTCCGGGTCTCAAAATCTGGATGGCAACTATGCTCTCACACTCAGATCCTTCTTGGGGGTGGTAGCCCGACCAAGGTATCAGGAGCGCTATCTAGCTATTTCCTGGTCTTGAGATCTGGATGGCAACTATGCTCTTACACTCAGATCCTTCTTAGAGGTGAAAACCTGACCAAGGCATCAGGAGTGCTATCTAGCTATTTCCTAATCTAGAAATCTGGATGGCAAATATGCTCATACACTTAGAGCCATTTGCGGGTGGTAGCCCGCCAAGGCCTTAGGTGGGCTATCTAGCTATTTTCTGGTCTTGAGATCTGGATAGCAACTATGCTCTTACACTCAAACTCTTCTTGGGGGTGGTAGCCCGACCAAGGCATCAGGAGCGCTATCTACCTATTTCCTAGTCTTGAGATCTGGATGGCAACTATGATCTTACAGTCAGATCTATCTTGGGGTTGGTAGCCTAACCAAGGAATCGGGAGTCCTATCTAGCTATTTCCTGGTCCTGAGATCTGGATGAGAATTATGCTCTTATACTCAAATCCTTCTTAGGGGTTTTAGCCCTACCAAGGCATCAGGAGCGCTGCTTAGCTATTTCCTGGTCTTGAGATCTGGATGACAACTATGTTATTACACTCAGACCTTTCTTGGGGGTGGTATCCCTACTAAGGCATCAGGAGCGCTATCTAGTTATTTCCTGTTCTTGAGATCTGGATGGCAACTATGCTTTTACAGTAAGATCTTTCTTGGTGTTGATAGCCTGACCAAGGAATCGGGAGGGCTATCTAGATTTTTCCTTGTCTTGAGATCTATATGACAACTATGCTCTTACAATTAGATCTTTCTTGGGGTTGGTAGCCTGACCAAGGCATCAGGAGGGCTATCTGACTATTTTCGGGTCTCAAAATCTGGATGGCAACTATGCTCTCACACTCAGATCCTTCTTGTGGGTGGTAGCCCGACCAAGGCATCAGGAGCGCTACGTAGCAATTTCCTGGTCTTGAGATCTGGATGGCAACTATGCTCTTACACTCAGAACCATCTTGGTCGGGTAACCTGACAAAGGCATCAGGAGCGCTGTCTAACTATTACTTGGTCTTCAGATCTGGATGGCACTTATGCTCTTACAATCACATCCTTTTTGTGGTTGGTAGCTTGACAAAGGAATCGAGAGGGCTATCTAGCTTTTTCCTGGTCTTGAGATCTGGATGACAACTATGCTCTTACACTCAGATCCTTCTTATGGATTGTAGCAGGACCAAAGCATTAGGAGGGCTATCTACCTATTTCCGGGTCTTAAAATCTGGATTGCAACTATGCTCTCACACTCAGATCCGTCTTGTGGGTGGTTGCCCGACCAAGGCATCATGAGCGCTATCTAGCTAATTGCTAGTCTTGAGATCTGGATGGCAACTATGCTCTTAAACTCAGATCCTTCTTAGAGGTGAAAACCTGACCAAGGCATCAGGAGTGCTATCTAGGTATTTCCTAATCTAGAAATCTGGATGGCAACTATGCTCTTACGCTTAGATCAATTTTGGAATGGTAGCCCGACCAAGGCCTTAGGAGGGCTATCCAGCTATTTCCTGGTATTGAGATCTGGATAGAAACTATACTCTTACACTTAGACCCTTCTTGGGGTTGGTAGCCCGACCAAGGCATCAGGTGAGCTATCTAGATGTTTCCTGGTCCTGAGATCTGGATGACAACTATGCTCTTATACTCATATCCTTCTTAGAAGGTAAAGCCTGACCAAGGCATCAGTAGAGCTGTCTAGTTATTTCCTGGTTCTGAGATCTGGATGGTAACTATGTTCTTACACTCAGATCCTTCTCAGGGGTGGTGGCCCGACTTAGGCAACAGGAGCGCTTCCTAGCTATTTCCTGGTCTCGGGATCCTGATGGCAACTATGCTTTCACACTCAGATCCTTCTTGGTGTGGTAGCTTGACCAAGGCATCAGGAGCGCTACCTAGCTATTTTCTGGTCTTGAGATCTGGATGGCAACTATGCCTTTACACTTAGACCCTTCTTATAGGTGGTAGCCCGACCAAGGCATCATGAGCGCTATCTAGCTATTTCCTGGTCTTGAGATCTGGATGGTAACTACGCTCTTACACTCAAAACCTTCTTGGAGGTGGTAGCCCGACCAAGGCATCAAGAGCGCTGTCTAACTATTACGTGGTCTTGAGATTAGGATGGCAACTATGCTCTTACAATCAGATCCTTCTTGTGGTTAGTAGCTTGACAAAGGAATCAGGAGGACTATCTAGCTATTTCCTGGTCTTGAGATCTGGATGACAACTATGGTCTTACACTCTGATCCTTCTTTCAGGTTAAAGCCTGACCAAGGCATCAGGAGCGTTACGTAGCAATTTCCTGGTCTTGAGATCTGGATGGCAACTATGCACTTACACTTAGACCCTTCTTAGTGGTGGTAGCCCGACCTAGGCATCAGGAGCTCTATCTAGCTATTTCCTGGTCTTAAGATCTGGATGGCAACTATGCTCTTACACTCAGATTCTTCTTAGAGGTGAAAGCCTGACCAAGGCAACAGGAGTGTTTTCTAGCTATTTCCTAATCTTGAAATCTGGATGGCAACTATGCTCTTACACTTAGATCCATTTGGGGGTGGTAGTCCAACCTTAGGAGAGCTATCTAGCTATTTTCGAGTATTGAGATCTGGATAGCAACTATGCTCTTACACTCAGACTCTTCTTGGGGGTGGTAGCCCGAACAAGGCATCATGAGCGCTATCTAGCTATTTCCTGATCCTGAGATCTAGATGACAACTATGCTCTTATACTTAGATCCTATTTAGGGGTGGTAGCCCGACCAAGGCATTAGAAGCGCTGCCTAGCTATTTCCTGGTCTTGAGATCTGGATGACAACAATGCTATTACACTCGAACCCTTCTTGGTGGTGGTAGCCCGACAAAGGAATCAGGAGCTCTATCTAGCTATTTCCTGGTCTTTAGATCTGGATGGCAACTATGCTCTTACAGTCAGATCCTTCTTGGGGTTGGTAGCCTGACCAAGGAATCGGGAGGGCTATATAGCTTTTTCCTGGTCTTAAGATCTGGATGACAACTATACTCTTACACTCAGATCCTTCTTGGGGGTGGTAGACCGACCAAGGCATGAGGAGGGCTATCTAGCTATTTTCGGGTCTTAAAATCTGGATGGCAACTATGCTTTCACACTCAGATCCTTCTTAGGGGTTATAGCCCGACCAAGGCATCGGGAGTGCTACGTAGCAATTTCCTGGTCTTGAGATCTGGACGGTAACTATGCTCTTACACTTAGACCCTTCTTAGAGGTTGTAGCTCGACTAAGGCATCATGAGCGCTATCTAGCTATTTCCTGGTCTTGAGATCTGGATGGCAACTACGCTCTTACACTCAAAACATTCTTGGAGGTGGTAGCCCGACCAAGGCATCAGGAGCATTGTCTAAGTATTACTTGTTCTTCAGATTAGGATGGCAACTATGTTCTTACATTCAGATCCTTCTTGTGGTTGGTTGCTTGACAAAGAAATCGGGAGGGCTATCTAGCTATTTCCTGGTCTTGAGATCTGGATGACAACTATGCTCTTACACTCTGATCCTTCTTTGAGGTTAAAGCCTGACCAAGGCATCAGGAGGGCTATCTAGCTATTTCTTAATATAGAGATCAGGATGGAAACAATGATCTTACACTCAGATCCATTTAGGGGTGGTAGCCAGACCAAGGCCTTAGGAGGGCTATCTAGCTATTTCCTGGTATTGAGATCTGAACAACAACTATTCTCTTACACTCAGACTCCTATTGTTGGTGGTAGCCCGACCAATGCACCAGGAGCGCTATCTAGCTATTTCCTGGTCCTGAGATCTGGATGACAACTATGCTCTTATACTCAGATCCTTCTTAGGGGTGGTAGCCCGACCAAGGCATCAGAAGCGCTGCCTAGCTATTTCCTGGTCTTGAGATCTGGATGACAACTATGCTATTACACTCAGACCCTTCTTGCAGGTGGTAGCCCGACCAAGGCTACAGGAGAAATATCTAGCTATTTCCTGGTCTTGTGATCTGGTTGACAACAATGCTCTTACACTTAGACCCTTCTTAGGGGTGAAGCCCGACCAAGGCATTAAGAGCGCTATCAAGGTATTTACTGGTCTTGAAATCTGGATGGCAACTATGCTCTTACACTCAAATCCTTTTTAGGGGTGGTAGCCCAACCAAGGCATCGGGAGCGCTACCTAGCTATTTCCTGGTCTTGAGATCTGGATGGTAACTATGCTCTTACACTCAGATCCTTCTTAGAGGTGAAAGCCCGACCAAGGCATCAGGAGGGCTATATAGCTATTTCCTAATCTAGAGATCTGGATGGCAACTATGCTATTACACTCAGATCCATTTAGGGGTCGTAGCCCGACCAAGGCATGAGGAGCGCTACGTAGCAATTTCCTGGTCTTGAGATCTGGATGGCAACTATGCTCTTACACTTCGACCCTTTTTAGGGGTGGTAGCCCGACCAAGGCATTATGAACGCTATCTAGCTATTTCCTGGTCTTGACATCTGGATGGCAACTATGCTCTTACACTAAGAAACTTCTTGGTCTGGTAGCCTGACCATGGCATCAGGAGCGCTGTCTAACTATTACTTGGTCTTGAGATATGGATGGCAACTATGCTCTTACAATCAGATTCTTCTTGTGGTTGGTAGCTTGACAAAGGAATCGGGAGGGCTATCTAGCTTTTTCCTGGTCTTGAGATCTGGATGACAACTATGCTCTTAAACTCAGATCCTTCTTGGGGTTGTAGCCCTACCAAGGCATCAGGAGGGCTATCTAGCTATTTTCGGGTCTCAAAATCAGGTTAACAACTATGCTCTCACACTCAGATCCTTCTTGTGGGTGGTAGCCCGACCAAGGCATCAGGAGCGCTATCTAGCTATTTCCTGGTCTTGAGATCTGGATGGCAACTATGCTCCTACACTCAGATCCTTCTTAGAGGTGAAAACCTGACCAAGGCATCAGGAATGCTATCTAGATATTTCCTAATCTAGAAATCTGGATGGCAACTATGCTCTTACACTTATATCCATTTGGGGGTGGTAGCCCGCCAAGGCCTTAGTAGGGCTATCTAGCTATTTCCTAGTCTTGAGATCTGGATAGCAACTATGCTCTTACACTCAGACTCTTCTTGGGAAGGGTAACCCGACAAAGGCATTAGGAGCACTATCTAGTTATTTCCTGGTCCTGCGATCTAGATGACAACTATGCTCTTATACTTAGATCCTTTCAGGGGTGGTAGCCTGACCAAGGAATTAGGAGCTCTATCTAGCTATTTCGTGGTCTTGAGATATGGATGGCAACTATGCTTTTACAGTCAGATCCTTTTTGGGGTTGGTAGCCTGACCAAGGAATCGGGAGGGCTATCTAGCTTTTTCCTGAACTTGAGATCTGGATTACAACTATGCTCTTACACTCAGATCCTTTTAGGGGTGGTAGCTCGACCAAGGCATCAGTCGTGCTATCTAGCTATTTTCGGGTCTCAAAATCTGGATGGCAACTATGCTCTCACACTCAGATCCTTCTTGGGGGTGGTAGACCGACCAAGGCATCAGGAGCGTTACGTAGCAATTTCCTGGACTTGAGATCTGGATGGCAACTCTGCTCTTACACTTAGACCCTTCTTAGAGGTGGTAGCCCGACCAAGGAATTATGAGCGCTATCTAGCTATTTCCTGGTCTTGAGATCTGAATGGCAATTATACTCTTACACTCAGAACCTTCTTGGGTGTGGTAGCACGACCAATGCATCAAGAGCGCTGTCTAACTGTTACTTGGTCTTGAGATCAGGATGGAAACTATGCTCTTACAATTAGATCCTTCTTGTGGTTGGTAGCTTGACAAAGCAATCGGGAGGGCTATCTAGCTATTTCCTGGTCTTGAGATCTGGATGACAACTATGCTCTTACACTCAGATCCTTCTTATGGGTGGTAGCCCGACCAAGGCATCAGGAGCGCTGCCTAGCTATTTCCTGGTCTTGAGATCTGGATGACAACTATGCTCTTACACTCAGACCCTTCTTGGGGGTGGTAGCTCGACCAAGGCATCAAGAGCGCTATCTTGTTATTTCCTGACCTTGTGATCTGGATGGAAACTATGCTTTTACACTCAGATCATTCTTAAGGGTGGTAGACCGACCAAGGCATCAGGAGCGCTACCTAGCTATTTCCTGGTCTTGAAATCTGGATGGCAACTATGCTCTTACACTAAGAACCTTCATGGGGGTGGTAGCCCGACCAAGGCTACAGGAGAAATATCTAGCTATTTCCTGGTCTTGAGATCTGGATGACAACTATGCTCTTACACTTAGACCCTTCTTGGGGGTGGAGCCCGACCAAGGCATTAGGAGCGCTATCAAGCTATTTCCTTGTCTTGAGATCTGGATGGTAACTATTCTCTTACACTCATATCCTTTTTAGGGGTGGTAACCATACCAAGGCATCGGGAGCGCTACCTAGCTATTTCCTGGTCTTGAGATCTGGATGGCAGTTATGCTCTTACACTCAGATCCTTCTTAGAGGTGAAAGCCCGACCAAGGCATCAGGAGGGCTATATAGTTATTTCCTAATCTAGAGATCTGGATGGCAACTATGCTATTACACTCAGATTCATTTAGGGGTGGTAGCCCGACCAAGGCATGAGGAGCGCTACGTAGCAATTTCCTAGTCTTGAGATCTGGATGGCAACTATGCTCTTAAACTTTGACCCTTTTAAGGGGTGGTTGCCCGACCAAGGCATCATGAGCGCTATCAAGCTATTTGCTAGTCTTGAGATCTTGATGGCAACTATGCTCTTAAACTCAGATCCTTCTTAGAGGTGAAAACCTGACCAAGGCATCAGGAGTGCTATCTAGCTATTTCCTAATCTAGAAATCTGGATGGCAACTATGCTCTTACGCTTAGATCCATTTTGGAATGGTAGCCCGACCAAGGCCTTAGGAGGGCTATCCAGCTATTTCCTGGTATTGAGATATGGATAGAAACTATGCTCTTACACTTAGACTCTTCTTGGGGTTGGTAGCCCGACCAAGGCATCAGGTGAGCTATCTAGATGTTTCCTGGTCCTGAGATCTGGATGACAACTATGCTCTTATACTCAGATCCTTCTTAGAGGGTAAAGCCTGACCAAGGCATCAGAAGAGCTGTCTAGTTATTTCCTGGTTCTGAGATCTGGATGGTAACTATGTTCTTACACTCAGATCCTTCTTCGGGGTGGTGGCCCGACTTAGGCAACAGGAGCGCTTCCTAGCTATTTCCTGGTCTCGGGATCCTGATGGCAACTATGCTTTCACACTCAGATCCTTCTTGGTGTGGTAGCTTGACCAAGGTATCATGAGCGCTACCTAGTTATTTTCTGGTCTTGAGATCTGGATGGCAACTATGCCTTTACACTTAGACCCTTCTTAGAGGTGGTAGCCCGACCAAGGCATCATGAGCGCTATCTAGCTATTTCCTGGTCTTGAGATCTGGATGGTAACTACGCTCTTACACTCAAAACCTTCTTGGAGGTGGTAGCCCGACCAAGGCTTCAAGAGCGCTGTCTAACTATTACGTGGTCTTGAGATTAGGATGGCAACTATGCTCTTACAATCAGATCCTTCTTGTGGTTGGTAGCTTGACAAAGGAATTAGGAGGACTATCTAGCTATTTCCTGGTCTTGAGATCTGGATGACAACTATGGTCTTACACTGTGATCCTTCTTTCAGGTTAAAGCCTGACCAAGGCATCAGGAGCGTTACGTAGCAATTTCCTGGTCTTGAGTTCTGGATGGCAACTTTGCACTTACACTTAGACCCTTCTTAGTGGTGGTAGCCCGACCTAGGCATCAGGAGCGCTATCTAGCTATTTGCTGGTCTTAAGATCTGGATGGCAACTATGCTCTTACACTCAGATTCTTCTTAGAGGTGAAAGCCTGACCAAGGCATCAGGAGTGTTTTCTAGCTATTTCCTAATCTTGAAATCTGGATGGCAACTATGCTCTTACACTTAGACCCATTTGGGGGTGGTAGTCTAACCTTAGGAGAGCTATCTATCTATTTTCGAGTATTGAGATCTGGATAGCAACTATGCTCTTACACTCAGACTCTTCTTGGGGGTGGTAGCCCGACCAAGGCATCATGAGCGCGATCTAGCTATTTCCTGATCCTAAGATCTAGATGACAACTATGCTCTTATACTTAGATCCTATTTAGGGGTGGTAGCCCGATCAAGGCATTAGAAGCGCTGCCTAGCTATTTCCTGGTCTTGAGATCTTGATGACAACAATGCTATTACACTCGAACCCTTCTTGGTGGTGGTAGCCCGACAAAGGAATCAGGAGCTCTATCTAGCAATTTCCTGGTCTTTAGATCTGGATGGCAACTATGCTCTTACAGTCAGATCCTTCTTGGGGTTGGTAGCCTGACCAAGGAATCGGGAGGGCTATCTAGCTTTTTCCTGGTCTTAAGATCTGGATGACAACTATACTCTTACACTCAGATCCTTCTTGGGGGTGGTAGACCGACCAAGGCATCAGGAGGGCTATCTAGCTATTTCCGGGTCTCAAAATCTGGATGGCAACTATGCTTTCACACTCGGATCCTTCTTAGGGGTTATAGCCCGACCAAGGCATTGGGAGCGCTACGTAGCAATTTCCTAGTCTTGAGATCTGTACGGTAACTATGCTCTTACACTTAGACCCTTCTTAGAGGTTGTAGCCCGACTAAGGCATCATGAGCGCTATCTAGCTATTTCCTAGTCTTGAGATCTGGATGGAAACTACGCTCTTACACTCAAAACATTCTTGGAGGTGGTAGCCCGACCAAGGCATCAGGAGCATTGTCTAACTATTACTTGTTCTTGAGATTAGGATGGCAACTATGTTCTTACATTCAGATCCTTCTTGTGGTTGGTTGCTTGACAAAGAAATCGGGAAGGCTATCTAGCTATTTCCTGGTCTTGAGATCTGGATGACAACTATGCTCTTACACTCTGATCCTTCTTTGAGGTTAAAGCCTGACCAAGGCATCAGGAGGGCTATCTAGCTATTTCTTAATATAGAGATCAGGATGGAAACAATGATCTTACACTCAGATCCATTTAGGGGTGGTAGCCAGACCAAGGCCTTAGGAGGGCTATCTAGCTATTTCCTGGTATTGAGATCTGAACAACAACTATTCTCTTACACTCAGACTCCTATTGTTGGTGGTAGCCCGACCAATGCACCAGGAGCGCTATCTAGCTATTTCCTGGTCCTGAGATCTGGATGACAACTATGCTCTTATACTCAGATCCTTCTTAGGGGTGGTAGCCCGACCAAGGCATCAGGATCGCTGCCTAGCTATTTCCTGGTCTTGAGATCTAGATGACAACTATGCTATTACACTCAGACCCTTCTTGCGGGTGGTAGCCCGACCAAGGCTACAGGAGAAATATCTAGCTATTTCCTGGTCTTGTGATCTGGATGACAACAATGCTCTTACACTTAGACCCTCTTGGGGGTGAAGCCCGACCAAGGCATTAGGAGCGCTATCAAGTTATTTACTGGTCTTGAGATCTGGATGGTAACTATGCTCTTACATTCAAATACTTTTTAGGGGTGGTAGCCCAACCAAGGCATCGGGAGCGCTACCTATCTATTTCCTGGTCTTGAGATTTGGATGGCAACTATGCTCATACACTCAGATCCTTCTTAGAGGTGAAAGCCCGACCAAGGCATCAGGAGGGCTATATAGCTATTTCCTAATCTAGAGATCTGGATGGCAACTATGCTATTACACTCAGATCCATTTAGGGGTCGTAGCCCGACCAAGGCATGAGGAGCGCTACGTAGCAATTTCCTGGTCTTGAGATCTGGATGGCAACTATGCTCTTACACTTCGACCCTTTTTAGGGGTGGTAACCCGACCAAGGCATTATGAACGTTATCTAGCTATTTCCTGGTCTTGAGATATGGATGGCAACTATGCTCTTACACTCAGAAACTTCTTGGTCTGGTAGCCTGACCAAGGCATTAGGAGCGCTGTCTAACTATTACTTGGTCTTGAGATATGGATGGCAACTATGCTCTTACAATCAGATTCTTCTTGTGGTTGGTAGCTTGACAAAGGAATCGAGAGGGCTATCTAGCTTTTTCCTGGTCTTGAGATCTGGATGACAACTATGCTCTTACACTCAGATCCTTCTTGGGGTTGTAGCCCTACCAAGGCATCAGGAGGGCTATCTAGCTATTTTCGGGTCTCAAAATCAGGTTAACAACTATGCTCTCACACTCAGATCCTTCTTGTGGGTGGTAGCCCGACCAAGGCATCAGGAGCGCTACGTAGCAATTTTTCTGGTCTTAATATTTGGATGGCAACTATGCTTTTACACTTAGACCCTTTTTAGGGGTGGTAGCCCGACAAAGGCATCAGGAGCGCTATCTAGCTATTTCCTGGTCTTGAGATCTGGATGGCAACTATGCTCCTACACTCAGATCCTTCTTAGAGGTGAAAACCTGACCAAGGCATCAGAAGTGCTATCTAGATATTTCCTAATCTAGAAATCTGGATGGCAACTATGCTCTTACACTTAGATCCATTTGGGGGTGGTAGCCCGCCAAGGCCTTAGTAGGGCTATCTAGCTATTTCCTAGTCTTGAGATCTGGATAGCAACTATGCTCTTACACTCAGACTCTTCTTGGGAAGGGTAACCCGACAAAGGCATCAGGAGCACTATGTAGTTATTTCCTGGTCCTGCGATCTGGATGACAACTATGCTCTTATACTTAGATCCTTTCAGGGGTGGTAGCCTGACCAAGGAATCAGGAGCTCTATCTAGCTATTTCCTGGTCTTGAGATATGGATGGCAACTATGCTTTTACAGTCAGATCCTTCTTGGGGTTGGTAGCCTGACCAAGGAATCGGGAGGGCTATCTAGCTTTTTCCTGAACTTGAGATCTGGATGACAACTATGCTCTTACACTCAGATCCTTTTAGGTGTGGTAGCTCGACCAAGGCATCAGTAGTTCTATCTAGCTATTTTCGGGTCTCAAAATCTGGATGGCAACTATGCTCTCACACTCAGATCCTTCTTGGGGGTGGTAGACCGACCAAGGCATCAGGAGCGTTACGTAGCAATTTCCTGGACTTGAGATCTGGATGGCAACTCTGCTCTTACACTTAGACCCTTCTTAGAGGTGGTAGCCCGACCAAGGCATTATGAGCGCTATCTAGCTATTTCCTGGTCTTGAGATCTGAATGGCAACTATGCTCTTACACTCAGAACCTTCTTGGGTGTGGTAGCACGACCAATGCATCAAGAGCGCTGTCTAACTATTAATTGGTCTTGAGATCAGGATGGCAACTATGCTCTTACAATTAGATCATTCTTGTGGTTGGTATCTTGACAATGCAATCGGGAGGGCTATCTAGCTATTTCCTGGTCTTGAGATCTGGATGACAACTATGCTCTTCCACTCAGATCCTTCTTATGGATGGTAGCCCGACCAAGGCATCAGGAGCGCTGCCTAGCTATTTCCTGGTCTTGAGATCTGGATGACAACTATGCTCTTACACTCAGATCCTTCTTGGGGGTGGTAGCTCGACCAAGGCATCAAGAGCGCTATCTTGTTATTTCCTGACCTTGTGATCTGGATGGCAACTATGCTCTTACACTCAGATCATTCTTAAGGGTGGTAGACCGACCAAGGCATCAGGAGCGCTACCTAGCTATTTCCTGGTCTTGAAATTTGGATGGCAACTATGTTCTTACACTCAGAACCTTCATGGGGGTGGTAGCCCGACCAAGGCTACAGGAGAAATATCTATCTATTTCCTGGTCTTGAGATCTGGATGACAACTATGCTCTTACACTTAGACCCTTCTTGGGGGTGGAGCCCGACCAAGGCATTAGGAGCGCTATCAAGCTATTTCCTTATCTTGAGATCTGGATGGTAACTATTCTCTTACACTCATATCCTTTTTTAGGGGTGGTAACCCAACCAAGGCATCGGGAGCGCTACCTAGCTATTTCCTGGTCTTGAGATCTGGATGGCAGTTATGCTCTTACACTCAGATCCTTCTTAGAGGTGAAAGCCCGACCAAGGCATCAGGAGGGCTATATAGTTATTTCCTAATCTAGAGATCTGGATGGCAACTATGCTATTACACTCAGATTCATTTAGGGGTGGTAGCCCAACCAAGGCATGAGGAGCGCTACGTATTAATTTCCTAGTCTTGAGATCTGGATGGCAACTATGCTCTTAAACTTAGACCCTTTTAAGGGGTGGTAGCCCGAACAAGGCATTATGAATGCTATCTAGCTATTTCCTGGTCTTGAGATCTGGATGGCAACTATGCTCTTACACTCAGAAACTTCTTGGTCTGGTAGCCTGACCAAGGCATCAGGAGCGCTGTCTAACTATTACTTGGTCTTGAGATATGGATGGCAACTATGCTCTTACAATCAGATCCTTCTTGTGGTTGGTAGCTTGACAAAGGAATCTCGAGGGCTATCTAGCTTTTTCCTGGTCTTGAGATCTGGATGACAACTATGATCATACACTCAGATCCTTCTTAGGGTTGTAGCCCTACCATGGCATCAGGAGGGCTATCTAGCTATTTTCGGGTCTCAAAATCTGGTTAACAACTATGCTCTCACACTCAGATCCTTCTTGTGAGTGGTAGCCCGACCAAGGCTACAGGAGAAATATCTAGCTATTTCCTAGTCTTTAGATCTGGATGACAACTATGCTCTTACACTTAGACCCTTCTTGGGGGTGGAGCCCGACCAAGGCATTAGGAGCTCTATCAAGCTATTTCCTTGTCTTGAGATCTGGATGGTAACTATGCTCTTACACTCATATCCTTTTTAGGGGTGGTAGCCCAACCAAGGCATCGGGAGCGCTACCTAGCTATTTTCTGGTCTTGAGATCTGGATGGCAGTTATGCTCTTACACTCAGATCCTTCTTAGAGGTGAAAGCCCGACCAAGGCATCAGGAGGGCTATATAGCTATTTCCTAATCTAGAGATCTGGATGGCAACTATGCTATTACACTCAGATTCATTTAGGGGTGGTAGCCCGACCAAGAAATGAGGAGCGCTACGTAGCAATTTCCTAGTCTTGAGATCTGGATGGCAACTATGCTCTTAAACTTAGACCCTTTTAAGGGGTGGTATCCCGAACAAGGCATTATGAACGCTATCTAGCTATTTCCTGGTCTTGAGACCTGGATGGCAAATATGCTCTTACACTCAGAAACTTCTTGGTCTGGTAGCCTGACCAAGGCATCAGGAGCGCTGTCTAACTATTACTTGGTCTTGAGATATGGATGGCAACTATGCTCTTACAATCAGATCCTTCTTGTGGTTGGTAGCTTGACAAAGGAATCGGGAGGGCTATCTAGCTTTTTCCTGGTCTTGATATCTGGATGACAAGTATGCTTATACACTCAGATCCTTCTTAGGGTTGTAGTCCTACCAAGGCATCAGGAGGGCTATCTAGCTATTTTCGGGTCTCAAAATCTGGTTAACAACTATGCTCTCACACTCAGATCCTTCTTATGGGTGGTAGCCCGACCAAGGCATCAGGAGCGCTACGTAGCAATTTCCTGGTCTTGATATCTGGATGGCAACTATGCTCTTACACTTAGACCCTTCTTAGGGGTGGTAGCCCGACCAAGGCATTAGGAGCGCTATCTAGCTATTTCGTGGTCTTGAGATCTGGATGGCAACTATGCTATTACACTCAGATCCTTCTTAGAGGTGAAAACCTGACCAAGGCATCAGGAGTGCTATCTAGCTATTTCCTAATCGAGAAATCTGGATGGCCACTATGCTCTTACACTTAGATCCATTTGGGGGTGGTAGCCCGCCAAGGCCTTAGGTGGGCTATCTAGCTATTTCCTAGTCTTGAGATCTGGATAGCAACTATGCTCTTACACTCAGACTCTTCTTGGGGGTGGTAGCCTGACAAAGGCATCAGGGGCGCTATCTAGCTATTTCCTGGTCCTACGATCTGGATGACAACTATGCTCTTATACTCAGATCCTTCTTAAGGATGGTAGCCTGACCAAGGAATCAGGAGCTCTATCTAGCTATTACCTGGTCTTGAGATCTGGATGGCAACTATGCTCTTACAGTCAGATCCTTCTTGGGGTTATTAGCCAGACCAAGGAATCGAGAGGGCTATCTAGCTTTTTCCTGAACTTGAGATCTGTATGACAATTATGCTCTTACACTTAGATCCTTCTAGGGGTGGTAGCTCGACCAAGGCATCAGGAGTGCTATCTAGCTATTTTCGGGTCTCAAAATCTGGATGGCAACTATGCTCTCACACTCAGATCCTTCTTGGGGGTGGTAGACCGACCAAGGCATCAGGAGCGTTATGTAGCAATTTCCTGGACTTGAGATCTGGATGGCAACTATGCTCTTACCATTAGACCCTTCTTAGATGTGGTAACTTGACCAAGGCATTATGTGCGCTATCTATCTATTTCCTGGTCTTGAGATCTGGATGGCAACTATGCTCATACACTCAGAACCTTCTTGGGGGTGGTAGCACGACCAAGGCATCAGGAGCGCTGTCTAACTATTACTTGGTCTTGAGATCAGGATGGCAACTATGCTTTTACAATCAGATCCTTCTTATAGTTGTCAGCTTGACAAAGCAATTGGGAGGGCTATCTAGCTATTTCCTGGTCTTGAGATCTGGATGATAACTATGCTCTTACACTCATATCCTTCTTGGGGGTGGTAGCCTGACCAAGGCATCAAAAGCGCTATCAAGCTATTTACTGGTCCTAAGATCTAGATGGCAACTATGCTCTTACAATCAGATCCTTTTTAGGGGTGGTAGCCCAACCAGGGCATCGAGATTGCTACCTAGCTATTTCCTGGTTTTGAGATCTGGATGGCAACTATGCTCTTACACTCAGATTCTTCTTAGAGGTGAAAGCACGACCAAGGCATCAGGAGGTCTATATAGCTATTTCCTAATCTAGAGATCTGGATGGCAACTATGCTCTTACACTCAGATCCATTTGGGGGTGGTAGCCCGACCAAGGCATCAAGAGGGCTATCTAGCTCTTTCCTGGTCTTTAGATATGTATAGCAACTATGCTATTACAATCAGATCCTCCTTGTGGTTGGTAGCTTGACAAAGGAATCGAGAGGGCTATCTAGCTTTTTCCTGGTCTTGAGATCTGGATGACAACTATGCTTTTACACTCAGATCCTTCTTTGGGGTTGTAGCCCGACCAAGGCATCAGAAGAGCTATCGAGTTATTTCCTGGTCCCGAGATCTGGATGGCAACTATGCTCTTATACTCAGATCCTTCTTGAGGGTGGTAGCTCGATAAAGGCATCAGGAGCGCTACTTAGCTATTTCCTGATCTTGAGATCAGGATGACAACTATGCTATTACACTCAGACCCTTCTTAGGGGTGGTAGCCCGACCAAGGCATCAGGAGGGCTATCTAGCTATTTCCTGGTCTTGAGATCTGGATGGCAACTCTACTCTTACACTCAGATCCATCTTGGGGATGGTAGCCCGACCGAGGCATCAGAACGGCTATTGAGCTATTTCCCGGTCATGAGATATGGATGGCAACTATGCTCTTATATTCAGACTCTTCTTGGGGGTGCTAGCTCGACCAAGGCATCAGAAGCGCTACCTAGCTATTTCTTGATCTTGAGATCTAGATGGCAACTATGCTCTTACACTCAGAACCTTCTTGGGGGTGGTAGCCCGACCAAGGCATCAGGAGCGCTGTCTAACTATTACTTAGTCTTGAGATCAGGATGGCAACTATGCCCTTACAATCAGGAGCGTTACGTAGCAATTTCCTAGTCTCAAATTCTGGATGGCAACTTTGCTCTCACACTTAGATCTTTCTTGGGGGTGGTAGCCTGACCAAGGCGTCAGGAGCGCTACGTAGCAATTTACTGGTCTTGAGATCTGGATGGTAACTATGCTCTTACACTTAGACCCTTCTTAGAGGTGGTAGCCCGACAAAGGCTTCATGAGCACTATCTAGCTATTTCCTGGTCTTGATATCTGGATGGCAACTATGCTCTTACACTCAGAACCTTCTTGGGGGTGGTAGCCCGACCAAGGCATCAAGAGCGCTGTCTAACTATTACTTGGTCTTGAGATCAAGATGGCAACTATGCTCTTACAATCAGATCCTTCTTTTGGTTGGCAGCTTGACAAAGGAATCGGGAGGGCTATCTAGCTATTTCCTGGTCTTCAGATCTGGATGAAAACTATGCCCCTACAATCAGATCCTTCTTAGAGGTGAAAGCCTGACCAAGGCATTAGGAGGGCTATCTAGCTATTTCTTAATCTAGAGATCTGGATGGAAACTATGCTCTTACACTTAGATCCATTTTGGGGTGGTAGCCCGACCAACGCCTTAGGAGGGCTATCTAGCTATTTCCTGTCTTGAGATCTTGATGGCAACTATGCTCTTACACTTAGACCCTTCTTGGGGGTGGTAGCCCTACCAAGGCATCAGGAGCGCTCTCTAGCTATTTTCTGGTCTTGAGATCTGGATGACAACTATTCTCTTACACTCAGATCCTTCTCATAGGTGGTAGCCCGACCAAGGCATCAGAAGCACTGCCTAGCTATTTCCTGGTCTTGAGATCTGGATGACAACTATGCTCTTCCACTCGGACCCTTTCTGGTGGTGGTAGCACGACCAAGGCATCAGGATCGTTATCTTGCTATTTCCTGGTCTTGAGATCTGGATGACAACTATGCTCTTACACTGAGATCCTTCTTAAGGGTGGTAGCCCGACCAAGGCATCAGGAGCGCTACCTAGCTATTTCCTTTTCTTGAGATCTAGATGGCAACTATGCTCTTACACTCAGAACCATTATGGGGGTGGTAGTTCGACCAAGGCTACAGTAGAACGTTCTAGCTTTTTCATAGTCTTGAGATCTAGATGACAACTATGCTCTTACACTTAGACCCTTCTTGGGGGTGGAGCCCGACCAAGTCTTCACGAGCGCTATCAAGCTATTTCCTGGTCTTGAGATCTGGATGGCAACTATGCTCTTACACTCAGATCCTTCTTAGAGGTGAAAGCTCGACCAAGGAATCAGGAGGGCTATATAGCTATTTCCTAATCTAGAGATCTGGATTTCAAATTTGCTCTTACACTCAGATCCATTTGGGGGTGGTAGCCCGTCCAAGGCACGAGGAGAGCTACGTAGCAATTTCCTAGTCTTGAGATCTGGATGGCAACTATGCTCTTACACTTAGACCCTTTTTAGGGGTGGTAGCCCGACCAAGGCATCATGAACGCTATCTAGCTATCTCCTGGTCTTGAGATCTGGATGGTAACTATGCTCTTACACTCAGAAACTTCTTGGTCTGTTAGCCTAACCAATGCATCAGGAGCGCTGTCTAACTATTACTTGGTCTTGAGATATGGATGGCAACTATGCTCTTACTATCAGATCCTTCTTGTGGTTGGCAGCTTGACAAAGGAATCGGGAGGTCTATATAGCTTTTTCCTGGTCTTCAGATCTAGATGACAACTATGCTCTTGCACTCAGATCCTTCTTGGGGTTGTTGCCTGACCAAGGCATCATGAGGGCTATCTAGCTATTTCCGGGTCTCAAAATCTGGATGGAAACTATGCTCTCACACTCAGATCCTTCTTGTGGGTGGTATGCCAACCAAGGCATCAGGAGCGCAACGTAGCAATTTCCTGGTCTTGAGATTTGTATGGCAACTATGCTCTTACACTTAGACCTTTCTTAGGGGTGGTAGCCCGACCAAGGCATTAGTAGCGCTATCTAGCTATTTCCTGGTCTAAAGATCTGGATGGCAACTATGCTCTTACATTCAGATCCTTCTTAGAGGTTAAAACCTGACCAAGGCATGGGGAGTGCTATCTAGCTATTTCCTAATCTAGAAATCTGGATGGCAACTATGCTCTCACACTTAGATCCTTCTTGTGGGTGGTATCCCGACCAAGGCATCAGGAGCGCTACGTAGCAATTTCCTGGTCTTGAGATTTGAATGGCAACTATGCTCTTACACTTAGACCCTTCTTAGGGTGGTAGCCCGACCAAGGCATTAGGAACGCTATCTAGCTATTTCCTGGTCTAGAGATCTGGATGACAACTATGCTCTTACACTCAGATCCTTCTTAGAGGTGAAAACCTGACCAAGGCATGGGGAGTGAAATCTAGGTATTTCCTAATCTAGAAATCTGGATGGCAACTATGCTCTTACACTTAGATCCATTTGGAGGTGGTAGCGCGCCAAGACCTTAGGAGGGCTATCTTGCTATTTCCTGGTCTTGAGATCTGGATAGCAACTATGCTCTTACACTCAAACTCTTCTTGGGGGTGGTAGCCCGACCAAGGCATCAGGATCGCTATCTAGCTATTTCCTTGTCCTGAGATCTGGATGACAACTATGCTCTTATACTCAGATCCTTCATAGTAGTGGTAGCCCGACCAAGGAATCAGAAGCTCTATCTAGCTATTTCCTGGTCTTGAGATCTGGATGGCAACTATGCTCTGACAGTCAGATCCTTCTTGGGGTTTTTTAGCCTGACCAAGGAATCGGGAGGGCTGTCTAGCTTTTTCCTGGTCTTGAGATCTTGATGACAACTATGCTCTTACACTCAGATCCTTCTTGGGGTTGTAGCGTGACCAAGGCATCAGGAGGGCTATCTAGCTATTTTCGGTTCTCAAAATCTGGATGGCAACTATGCTCTCACACTTAGATCCTTTTTGTGGGTGGTAGCCCGACCAAGGCATCAGGAGCACTACGTAGCAATTTCCTGGTCTTGATATCTGGATGGCAACTATGCTCTTACACTTAGACCCTTCTTAGAGGTGGTATCCCGACCAAGGCATCAAGAGCGCTATCTAGCTATTTCCTGGTCTTGAGATCTGGATGGCAACTATGCTTTTACACTTAGACCCTTCTTAGAGGTGGTAGCCCGACCAAGGCATCAGGAGCGCTATCTAGCTATTTCCTGGTCTTGAGATCTGGATGGCAACTATGCTCTTACACTCAGATCCTTCTTAGAGGTGAAAACCTGACCAAGGCATCAGGAGTGCTATCTAGCTATTTCTTAATCTAAAAATCTGGATGGCAACTATGCTCTTACGCTTAGATCCATTTAGGGGTGGTAGCCCTATCAAGGTAACAGGAGAGCTATCTAGCTATTTCCTGGTCCTTAGATCTGGATGGCGACTATGCTCTTATACTCAGATCCTTCTTAGAGGTGGTAGCCCGACAAAGGCATCAAGAGCGCTGCCTAGCTATTTCCTGGTCTTGAGATCTGGATGACAACTATGCTCTTACACTCGGACCCTTCTTGGGGGTGGTAGCTCTACCAAGGCATCAGGAGTGCTATCTTGTTATTTCCTGGTCTTGAGATCTGGATGATAACTATGCTCTTACACTCATATCCTTCTTAGGGGTGGTAGCCTGACCAAGGCATCAAAAGCGCTATCAAGCTATTTACTGGTCCTAAGATCTAGATGGCAACTATGCTCTTACAATCAGATCCTTTTTAGGGGTGGTAGCCCAACTTGGGCATCGAGATTGCTACCCAGGTATTTCCTGGTTTTGAGATCTGGATGGCAACTATGCTCTTACACTCAGATTCTTCTTAGAGGTGAAAGCACGACCAAGGCATCAGGAGGTCTATATAGCTATTTCCTAATCTAGAGATCTGGATGGCAACTATGCTCTTACACTCAGATCCATTTGGGGGTGGTAGGCCGACCAAGGCATCAAGAGGGCTATCTAGCTCTTTCCTGGTCTTTAGATATGTATAGCAACTATGCTATTACAATCAGATCCTCCTTGTGGTTGGTAGCTTGACAAAGGAATCGAGAGGGCTATCTAGCTTTTTCCTGGTCTTGAGATCTGGATGACAACTATGCTTTTACACTCAGATCCTTCTTTGGGGTTGTAGCCCGACCAAGGCATCAGAAGAGCTATCGAGTTATTTCCTGGTCCCGAGATCTGGATGGCAACTATGCTCTTATACTCAGATCCTTCTTGAGGGTGGTAGCTCGATAAAGGCATCAGGAGCGCTACTTAGCTATTTCCTGATCTTGATATCTGGATGGCAACTATGCTCTTACACTTAGACCCTTCTTAGAGGTGGTATCCCGACCAAGGCATCAAGAGCGCTATCTAGCTATTTCCTGGTCTTGAGATCTGGATGGCAACTATGCTTTTACACTTAGACCCTTCTTAGAGGTGGTAGCCCGACCAAGGCATCAGGAGGGCTATCTAGCTATTTCCTGGTCTAGAGATCTGGATGGCAACTCTACTCTTACACTCAGATCCATCTTGGGGATGGTAGCCCGACCAAGGCATTTGAACGGCTATCGAGCTATTTCCCGGTCATGAGATATGGATGGCAACTATGCTCTTATATTCAGACTCTTCTTGGGTTTGCTAGCTCGACCAAGGCATCAGAAGCGCTACCTAGCTATTTCCTGATCTTGAGATCTAGATGGCAACTATGCTCTTACACTCAGAACCTTCTTGGGGGTGGTAGCCCGACCAAGGCATCAGGAGCGCTGTCTAACTATTACTTAGTCTTGAGATCAGGATGGCAACTATGCCCTTACAATCAGGAGCGTTACGTAGCAATTTCCTAGTCTCAAATTCTGGATGGCAACTTTGCTCTCACACTTAGATCTTTCTTGGGGGTGGTAGCCTGACCAAAACGTCAGGAGCGCTACGTAGCAATTTCCTGGTCTTGAGATCTGGATGGTAACTATGCTCTTACACTTAGACCCTTCTTAGAGGTGGTAGCCCGACAAAGGCTTCATGAGCACTATCTAGCTATTTCCTGGTCTTGATATCTGGATGGCAACTATGCTCTTACACTCAGAACCTTCTTGGGGGTGGTAGCCCGACCAAGGCATCAAGAGCGCTGTCTAACTATTACTTGGTCTTGAGATCAAGATGGCAACTATGCTCTTACAATCAGATCCTTCTTTTGGTTGGCAGCTTGACAAAGGAATCGGGAGGGCTATCTAGCTATTTCCTGGTCTTGAGATCTGGATGAAAACTATGCCCCTACAATCAGATCCTTCTTAGAGGTGAAAGCCTGACCAAGGCATTAGGAGGGCTATCTAGCTATTTCTTAATCTAGAGATCTGGATGGAAACTATGCTCTTACACTTAGATCCATTTTGGGGTGGTAGCCCGACCAACGCCTTAGGAGGGCTATCTAGCTATTTCTGGTCTTGAGATCTTGATGGCAACTATGCTCTTACACTTAGACCCTTCTTGGGGGTGGTAGCCCTACCAAGGCATCAGGAGCGCTCTCTAGCTATTTTCTGGTCTTGAGATCTGGATGACAACTATTCTCTTACACTCAGATCCTTCTCATAGGTGGTAGCCCGACCAAGGCATCAGGAGCACTGCCTAGCTATTTCCTGGTCTTGAGATCTGGATGACAACTATGCTCTTCCACTCGGACCCTTTCTGGTGGTGGTAGCACGACCAAGGCATCAGGATCGTTATCTTGCTATTTCCTGGTCTTGAGATCTGGATGACAACTATGCTCTTACACTGAGATCCTTCTTAAGGGTGGTAGCCCGACCAAGGCATCAGGAGCGCTACCTAGCTATTTCCTTTTCTTGAGATCTAGATGGCAACTATGCTCTTACAATCAGAACCATTATGGGGGTGGTAGTTCGACCAAGGCTACAGTAGAACTTTCTAGCTTTTTCATAGTCTTGACATCTAAATGACAACTATGCTCTTACACTTAGACCCTTCTTGGGGGTGGAGCCCGACCAAGTCTTCAGGAGCGCAATCAAGCTATTTCCTGGTCTTGAGATCTGGATGGCAACTATGCTCTAACACTCAGATCCTTCTTAGAGGTGAAAGCTCGACCAAGGCATCAGGAGGGCTATATAGCTATTTCCTAATCTAGAGATCTGGATTTCAAATTTGCTCTTACACTCAGATCCATTTGGGGGTGGTAGCCCGTCCAAGGCACGAGGAGAGCTACGTAGCAATTTCCTAGTCTTGAGATCTGGATGGCAACTATGCTCTTACACTTAGACCCTTTTTAGGGGTGGTAGCCCGACCAAGGCATCATGAACGCTATCTAGCTATCTCCTGGTCTTGAGATCTGGATGGTAACTATGCTCTTACACTCAGAAACTTCTTGGTCTGGTAGCCTAACCAATGCATCAGGAGCACTGTCTAACTATTACTTGGTCTTGAGATATGGATGGCAACTATGCTCTTACTATCAGATCCTTCTTGTGGTTGGCAGCTTGACAAAGGAATCGGGAGGTCTATATAGCTTTTTCCTGGTCTTCAGATCTAGATGACAACTATGCTCTTGCACTCAGATCCTTCTTGGGGTTGTTGCCTGACCAAGGCATCATGAGGGCTATCTAGCTATTTCCGGGTCTCAAAATCTGGATGGCAACTATGCTCTCACACTCAGATCCTTCTTGTGGGTGGTATCCCAACCAAGGCATCAGGAGCGCTACGTAGCAATTTCCTGGTCTTGAGATTTGTATGGCAACTATGCTCTTACATTCAGATCCTTCTTAGAGGTTAAAACCTGACCAAGGCATGGGGAGTGCTATCTAGCTATTTCCTAATCTAGAAATCTGAATGGCAACTATGCTCTCACACTCAGATCCTTCTTGTGGGTGGTATCCCGACCAAGGCATCAGGAGCGCTACGTAGCAATTTCCTGGTCTTGAGATTTGAATGGCAACTATGCTCTTACACTTAGACCCTTCTTAGGGTGGTAGCCCGACCAAGGCATTAGGAGCGCTATCTAGCTATTTCCTGGTCTAGAGATCTGGATGGCAACTATGCTCTTACACTCAGATCCTTCTTAGAGGTGAAAACCTGACCAATGCATGGGGAGTGAAATCTAGGTATTTCCTAATCTAGAAATCTGGATGGCAACTATGCTCTTACACTTAGATCCATTTGGAGGTGGTAGCGCGCCAAGACCTTAGGAGGGCTATCTTGCTATTTCCTGGTCTTGAGATCTGGATAGCAACTATGCTCTTACACTCAAACTCTTCTTGGGGGTGGTAGCCCGACCAAGGCATCAGGATCGCTATCTAGCTATTTCCTTGTCCTGAGATCTGGATGACAACTATGCTCTTATACTCAGATCCTTCATAGTAGTGGTAGCCCGACCAAGGAATCAGAAGCTCTATCTAGCTATTTCCTGGTCTTGAGATCTGGATGGCAACTATGCTCTGACAGTCAGATCCTTCTTGGGGTTTTTTAGCCAGACCAAGGAATCGGGAGGGCTGTCTAGCTTTTTCCTGGTCTTGAGATCTTGATGACAACTATGCTCTTACTCTCAGATCCTTCTTGGGGTTGTAGCGTGACCAAGGCATCAGGAGGGCTATCTAGCTATTTTTGGTTCTCAAAATCTGGATGGCAACTATGCTCTCACACTTAGATCCTTTTTGTGGGAGGTAGCCCGACCAAGGCATCAGGAGCACTACGTAGCAATTTCCTGGTCTTGATATCTGGATGGCAACTATGCTCTTACACTTAGACCCTTCTTAGAGGTGGTATCCCGACCAAGGCATCAAGAGCGCTATCTAGCTATTTCCTGGTCTTGAGATCTGGATGGCAACTATGCTTTTACACTTAGACCCTTCTTAGAGGTGGTAGCCCGACCAAGGCATCAGGAGCGCTATCTAGCTATTTCCTTGTCTTGAGATCTGGATGGCAACTATGCTCTTACACTCAGATCCTTCTTAGAGGTGAAAACCTGACCAAGGCATCAGGAGTGCTATCTAGCTATTTCTTAATCTAAAAATCTGGATGGCAACTATGCTCTTACGCTTAGATCCATTTAGGGGTGGTAGCCCTATCAAGGTATCAGGAGAGCTATCTAGCTATTTCCTTGTCCTTAGATCTGGATGGCGACTATGCTCTTATACTCAGATCCTTCTTAGAGGTGGTAGCCCGACAAAGGCATCAAGAGCGCTGCCTAGCTATTTCCTGGTCTTGAGATCTGGATGACAACTATGCTCTTACACTCGGACCCTTCTTGGGGGTGGTAGCTCTACCAAGGCATCAGGAGTGCTATCTTGTTATTTCCTGGTCTTGAGATCTGGATGGCAACTATGCTCTTTCACTTAGATACATTTGGGGGTGATAGCCCACCAAGGACTTAGGAGGGCTATCTAGCTATTTCCAAGTCTTGAGATCTGGATAGCAACTAAGTTCTTACACTCAGACTCTTCTTAGGGGTGGTAGCCCGAACAAGGCATCAGGAGAGCTATCTAGCTATTTCCTGGTACAGTGATCTGGATGACAACTATGCTCTTATACTCAGATCCTTCATGGGGGTGGTAGCCCGACCAAGGAATCAAGAGCTCAACTAGCTATTTTCTGGTCTTGAGATCTGGATTTCAACTATGCTCTTACAGTCAGATCCTTCTTGAGGTTTTGTAGCCTGACCAAGGAATCGGGAGGGCTATCTAGCTTTTTCCTGGTCTTGAGATCTGGATGACAACTATGCTCTTACACTCAGATCCGTCTTGGGGTTGTAGCCTGACCAAGGTATTAGGAGGGCTATCTAGCTATTTCCGGGTCTCAAAATCCGGATGGTAACTATGCTCTCACACTCAGATCCTTCTTGTGGGTGGTAGCCCGACCAAGGCATCAGGAGCGCTACATAGCAATTTCTTGGTCTTGAGATCTGGATGGAAACTATGCTCTTACACTTAGACTCTTCTTAGAGGTGGTAGCCCGACCAAGGCATCAGGAGCGCTATCTTCCAATTTTCTGGTCTTGAGATCTTGATGGCAACTATGCTCTTACACTCAGATCCATCTTAGAGGTGAAAACCTGACCAAGGCATCAGGAGTGCTATCTAGCTATTTCCTAATCTAGAAATCTGGAGGGCAACTATACTCTTACACTTAGATCCATTTGAGGGTGGTAGCCCGCCAAGGCCTTAGGAGGGCTATCTAGCTATTTCCTGGTCTTGAGATCTGGATAGCAACTATGCTCTTACACTCAGATCCTTCAAGGGGGTGGTAGCCCGACCAAGGAATCAGGAGCTCTATCTAGCTATTTCCTGGTCTTGAGATTCGGATGGCAACTATACTCTTACAGTCAGATCCTTCTTAGGGTTGGTAAACTGACCAAGGAATCGGGAGGGCTATCTAGCTTTTTCCAGAGATCTGGATTACAACTATGCTCTTACACTCAGATCCTTCTAGGGGGTGGTAGCTTGACCAAGGAATCAGGAGGGCTAACTAGTTATTTCCGGGTCTCAAAATCTGGATGGCAACTATGCTTTAACACTCAGATCCTTCTTGGGGGTGGAAGACCGAATAAGGCATCAGGAGCGTTACGTAGCAATTTCCTAGTTTTGAAATCTGGATGGCAACTATGCCTTTACACTTAGACCTTTCTTAGAGGTGGTAGCCCGACCAAGGCATTATGAGCGCTATCTAGCTATTTCCTGGTCTTGAGATCTGGATGGCAACTATGCTCTTACACTCAGAACCTTCTTGGGGGTGGTAGCCCGATCAAGGCATCAGGAGCGCTGTCTAACTATTACATGGTCTTGAGATCAGGATGGCAACTATGCTCTTACAATCAGATCCTTCTTGTGGTTGGTAGCTTGACAAAGGAATCGGGTGGGCTATCTAGCTATTTCCTGGTCTTAAGATCTGGATGGCAACTATGCTGTTACACTCAGATCCTTTTAAGGGGTGGTAGCTCAACCAAGGCATCAGGAGCGCTACCTAGCTATTTCCTGATCTTGAGATCTGGATGGCAACTATGCTCTTACATTCAGATCCTTCTTAGAGGTGAAATCCCGACCAATTCATCAGAAGGGCTATATAGCTATTTCCTAATCTAGAGATCTGGATGGAAACTATGCTCTTACACTCAGATCCATTTGGAGGTGGTAGCCCGACCAAGGCATCAAGAGGGCTATCAAGTTCTTTCCTGATCTTGAGATCTGGATGGCAACTGTGCTCTTACAATCAGATCCTTCTTGTGGTTGGTAGCTTGACAAAGGAATCGGGAGGGCTATCTAGCTTTTTCCTGGTCATGAGATCTGGATGACAACTATACTCTTACACTTAGATCCTTCTTGGGGTTTGTAGCCCGACCAAGGCATCAGAAGAGATATCGAGTTATTTCCTGGTCCCGAGATCTGGATGGCAACTATGCTCTTATACTCAGATCCTTCTTGGGGGTGGTAGCTCGACCAAGGCATCAGGAGCGCTACATAGCTATTTCCATATCTTGATATCTAGATGGCAACTATACTCTTACACTCAGATCAATCTTGGGGGTTGTAGCCCGACCAAGGCATCAGAATGGCTATCGAGCTATTTCCTGGTCCTGTGATCTGGATGGAAACTATGCTCTTATACTCTGATCCTTTTTGGGGGTGGTAGATCAACCAAGGCATCAGGAGCGCTACCTATCTATTTCCTGGTCTTGAGATCTGGATGGCAACTATGCTCTTACACTCAGATCCTTCTTAGAGGTGAAAGCCCGACCAAGGCATCAGAAGAGCTGTCTAGTTATTTCTTGGTTCTGAGATCTGGATGGTAACTATGTTCTTACACTCAGATCCTTCTTAGGGGTGGTGGCCCGACTTAGGCAACAGGAGCGCTTCCTAGCTATTTCCTGGTCTCAGGATCTTGATGGCAACTATGCTTTCACACTCAGATCCTTCTTGGGGGTGGTAGCTCGACCAAGGCATCAGGAGCGCTACATAGCTATTTCCATATCTTGATATCTGGATGGCAACTATGCCTTTACACTCAGACCCTTCTTGGGGGTGGTAGCCCGACCAAGGCATCATGAGCGCTATCTAGCTATTTCCTGGTCTTGAGATCTGGATGGCAACTATGCCTTTCACACTCAGACCCTTCTTGGGGGTGGTAGCCCGACCAAGGCATCAGGAGCGCTTCCTAGCTATTTCCTGGTCTCGGGATCCTGATGGCAACTATGCTTTCACACTCAGATCCTTCTTGGGGGTGGTAGCTCGACCAAGGCATCAGGAGCGCTACATAGCTATTTCCATATCTTGATATCTGGATGGCAACTATGCCTTTACACTCAGAACCTTCTTGGGGGTGGTAGCTCGATCAAGGCATCAGGAGCGCTGTCTAACTATTACATGGTCTTGAGATCAGGATGGCAACTATGCTCTTAGAATCAGATCCTTCTTGTGGTTGGTAGCTTGACAAAGGAATCGGGTGGGCTATCTAGCTATTTCCTGGTCTTGTGATCTGGATGAAAATTATGCTCTTACACTCAGATCCTTCTTGGAGGTGGTAGCCTGACCAAGGCATCAGGATCGCTATCAAACTATTTCCTGGTCCTAAGATCTGGATGGCAACTATGCTCTTACACTCAGATCCTTCTTAGAGGTGAAAGCCCGACCAAGGCATCAGAAGAGCTGTCTAGTTATTTTCTGGTTCAGAGATCTGGATGGTAGCTATGCTCTGACACTTAGATCCTTCTTCTGGGTGGTGGCCCGACTAAGGCAACAGGAGCGCTTCCTAGCTATTTCCTTTTCTCGAAATCCTGATGGCAACTATGCTTTCACACTCAGATCCTTCTTGGTTTGGTAGCCTGACAAAGGCATCAGGAGCGCTACCTAGCTATTTTCTGGTCTTGAGATCTGGATGGCAACTATGCCTTTACACTTAGACCCTTTTTAGAGGTGGTAGCTCGATCAAGGCATCATAAGCGATATCTAGCTATTTCATGGTCTTGAGATCTGGATGGCAACTATGCTCTTACACTTAGACCCTTCTTAGAGGTGGTAGCCCGACCAAGGCATCAAAAGCCCTATCTAGCTATTTCCTGGTCTTGAGATCTGGATGGCAACTATGCTCTTACACTCAGAACCTTCTTGGGGGTGGTAGCCCGATCAAGGCATCAGGAGGGCTATCTAGCTATTTCCTGGTCTTGAGTTCTGGATGGCAACTATACTCTTACACTCAGATCAATCTTGAGGGTTGTAGCCCGACCAAGGCATCAGAATGGCTATATAGCTATTTCCTGGTCCTGTGATCTGGATGGAAACTATGCTCTTATACTCAGATTCTTCTTGGGGGTGGTAGCTCGACCAAGGCATCAGGAGCGCTACCTATCTATTTCCTGGTCTTGAGATCTGGATGGCAACTATGCTCTTACACTCAGATCCTTCTTAGAGGTGAAAGCCTGACCAAGGCATCAGAAGAGCTGTCTAGTTATTTCCTGGTTCTGAGATCTGGATGGTAACTATGTTCTTACACTCAGATCCTTCTTAGGGGTGGTGGCCCGACTTAGGCAACAGGAGCGCTTCCTAGCTATTTCCTGGTCTCGGGATCCTGATGGCAACTATGCTTTCACACTCAGATCCTTCTTGGTGTGGTAGCCTGACAAAGGCATCAGGAGCGCTACCTAGCTATTTTCTGGTCTTGAGATCTGGATGGCAACTATGCCTTTACACTTAGACCCTTCTTAGAGGTGGTAGCCCGACCAAGGCATCATGAGCGCTATCTAGCTATTTCCTGGTCTTGAGATCTGGATGGCAACTATGCTCTTACACTCAGAACCTTCTTGGGGGTGGTAGCTCGATCAAGGCATTAGGAGGGTTGTCTAACTATTACATGGTCTTGAGATCAGGATGGAAACTATGCTCTTAGAATCAGATCTTTCTTGTGGTTGGTAGCTTGACAAAGGAATCGGGTGGGCTATCTAGCTATTTCCTGGTCTTGTGATCTGGATGAAAATTATGCTCTTACACTCAGATCCTTCTTGGAGGTGGTAGCCCGACCAAGGCATCAGGAGCGCTATCAAGCTATTTCCTGGTCCTGAGATCTGGATGGCAACTATGCTCTTACACTCAGATCCTTTTTAGGGGTGGTGGCCCGACTTAGGCAACAGGAGCGCTTCCTAGCTATTTCCTGGTCTCAGGATCCTGATGGCAACTATGCTTTCACACTCAGATCCTTCTTGGGGGTGGTAGCTCGACCAGGGCATCAGGAGCGCTACATAGCTATTTCCATATCTTGATATCTGGATGGCAACTATGCCTTTACACTCAGACCCTTCTTGGGGGTGGTAGCCCGACCAAGGCATCAAGAGCGCTATCTAGCTATTTCCTGGTCTTGAGATCTGGATGGCATCTATGCCTTTCACACTCAGACCCTTCTTGGGGGTGGTAGCCCGACCAAGGCATCAGGAGCACTTCCTAGCTATTTCCTGGTCTCGGGATCCTGATGGCAACTATGCTTTCACACTCAGAAACTTCTTGGGGGTGGTAGCTCGACCAAGGCATCAGGAGCGCTACATAGCTATTTCCATATCTTGATATCTGGATGGCAACTATGCCTTTACACTCAGAACCTTCTTGGGGGTGGTAGCTCGATCAAGGCATCAGGAGCGCTGTCTAACTATTACATTGTCTTGAGATCAGGATGGCAACTATGCTCTTAGAATCAGATCCTTCTTGTGGTTGGTAGCTTGACAAAGGAATCGGGTGGGCTATCTAGCTATTTCCTGGTCTTGTGATCTGGATGAAAATTATGCTTTTACACTCAGATCCTTCTTGGAGGTGGTAGCCTGACCAAGGCATCAGGATCGCTATCAAACTATTTCCTGGTCCTGAGATCTGGATGGCAACTATGCTCTTACACTCAGATCCTTCTTAGAGGTGAAAGCCTGACCAAGGCATCAGAAGAGCTGTCTAGTTATTTTCTGGTTCAGAGATCTGGATGGTAGCTATGCTCTGACACTTAGATCCTTCTTCTGGGTGGTGGCCCTACTAAGGCAACATGAGCGCTTCCTAGCTATTTCCTTCTCTCGAAATCCTGATGGCAACTATGCTTTCACACTCAGATCCTTCTTGGTTTGGTAGCCTGACAAAGGCATCAGGAGCGCTACCTAGCTATTTTCTGGTCTTGAGATCTGGATGGCAACTATGCCTTTACACTTAGACCCTTTTTAGAGGTGGTAGCTCGATCAAGGCATCATAAGCGATATCTAGCTATTTCATGGTCTTGAGATCTGGATGGCAACTATGCTCTTACACTTAGACCCTTCTTAGAGGTGGTAGCCCGACCAAGGCATCAGGAGCCCTATCTAGCTATTTCCTGGTCTTGAGATCTGGATGGCAACTATGCTCTTACACTCAGAACCTTCTTGGGGGTGGTAGCCCGATCAAGGCATCAGGAGGGCTATCTAGCTATTTCCTGGTCTTGAGATCTGGATGGCAACTATACTCTTACACTCAGATCAATCTTCGGGGTTGTAGCCCGACCAAGGCATCAGAATGGCTATCGAGCTATTTCCTGATCCTGTGATCTGGATGGAAACTATGCTCTTATACTCAGATTCTTCTTGGGGGTGGTAGCTCGACAAAGGCATCAGGAGCGCTACCTATCTATTTCCTGGTCTTGAGATCTGGATGGCAACTATGCTCTTACACTCAGATCCTTCTTAGAGGTGAAAGCCTGACCAAGGCATCAGAAGAGCTGTCTAGTTATTTCCTGGTTCTGAGATCTGGATGGTAACTATGTTCTTACACTCAGATCCTTCTTAGGGGTGGTGGCCCGACTTAGGCAACAGGAGCGCTTCCTAGCTATTTCCTGGTCTCGGGATCCTGATGGCAACTATGCTTTCACACTCAGATCCTTCTTGGTGTGGTAGCCTGACAAAGGCATCAGGAGCGCTACGTAGCTATTTTCTGGTCTTGAGATCTGGATGGCAACTATGCCTTTACACTTAGACCCTTCTTAGAGGTGGTAGCCCGACCAAGGCATCATGAGCGCTATCTAGCTATTTCCTGGTCTTGAGATCTGGATGGCAACTATGCTCTTACACTCAGAACCTTCTTGGGGGTGGTAGCTCGATCAAGGCATTAGGAGGGTTGTCTAACTATTACATGGTCTTGAGATCAGGATGGCAACTATGCTCTTAGAATCAGATCTTTCTTGTGGTTGGTAGCTTGACAAAGCAATCGGGTGGGCTATCTAGCTATTTCCTGGTCTTGTGATCTTGATGAAAATTATGCTCTTACACTCAGATCCTTCTTGGAGGTGGTAGCCTGACCAAGGCATCAGGAGCGCTATCAAGTTATTTCCTGGTCCTGAGATCTGGATGGCAACTATGCTCTTACACTCAGATCCTTCTTAGAGGTGAAAGCCCGACCAAGGCATCAGAAGAGCTGTCTAGTTATTTTCTGGTTCTGAGATCTGGATGGTAACTATTCTCTTACACTCAGATCCTTCTTAAGGGTGGTGGCCTGACTAAGGCAACAGGAGCGCTTCCTAGCTATTTCCTTTTCTCGCGATCCTGATGGCAACTATGCTTTCACACTCAGATCCTTCTTGGTTTGGTAGCCTGACAAAGGCATCAGGAGCGCTACCTAGCTATTTTCTGGTCTTGAGATCTGGATGGCAACTATGCCTTTACACTTAGACCCTTTTTAGAGGTGGTAGCCCAATCAAGGCATCATGAGCGATATCTAGCTATTTCCTTGTCTTCAGATCTGAATGGCAACTATACTCTTACACTTATACCCTTCTTAGAGGTGGTAGCCCGATTAAGGCATCAGGAGCGCTATCTAGCTATTTTCTGGTGTTGAGATCTGGATGGCAACTATGCTCTTACACTCAGATCCTTCTTAGAGGTGAAAGCCCGACCAAGGCATCAGAAGAGCTGTCTAGTTATTTTCTGGTTCTGAGATCTGGATGGTAACTATTCTCTTACACTCAGATCCTTCTTAAGGGTGGTGGCCCGACTAAGGCAACAGGTGCGCTTCCTAGCTATTTCCTTTTCTCGGGATCCTGATGGCAACTATGCTTTCACACTCAGATCCTTCTTGGTTTGGTAGCCTGACAAAGGCATCAGGAGCGCTACCTAGCTATTTTCTGGTCTTGAGATCTGGATGGCAACTATGCCTTTACACTTAGACCCTTTTTAGATGTGTTAGCCCGATCAAGGCATCATGAGCGATATCTAGCTATTTCCTGGTCTTGAGATCTGAATGGCAACTTTACTCTTACACTTATACCCTTCTTAGAGGTGGTAGCCCGACCAAGGCATCAGGAGCGCTATCTAGCTATTCCCTGGTGTTGAGATCTGGATGGCAACTATGCTCTTACACTCAGAACCTTCTTGGGTTTGGTAGCCCGATCAAGGCATCAGGAGCGCTGTCTAACTATTACATGGTCTTGAGATCAGGATGGCAACTATGCTCTTACAATCAGATCCTTCTTGTGGTTGGAAGCTTGACAAAGGAATCGGGTGGGCTATCTAGCTATTTCCTGGTCCTAAGATCTGGATGGCAACTATGCTGTTACACTCAGATCCTTTTAAGGGGTGGTAGCCCAACCAAGGCATCGGGAGCGCTACCTAGATATTTCCTGGTCTTGAGATCTGGATGGCAACTATGCTCTTACATTCATATCCTTCTTAGAGGTGAAATCCCGACCAAGGCATCAGAAGGGCTATATAGCTATTTCCTAATCTAGAGATCTGGATGTCAACTATGCTCTTACACTCAGATCCATTTGGAGGTGGTAGCCCGACCAAGGCATCTAGAGGGCTATCAAGCTCTTTCCTGATATTGAGATCTGGATGGGAACTATGCTCTTACAATCAGATCCTTCTTGTGGTTGGTAGCTTGACAAAGGAATCGGGAGGGCTATCTAGCTTTTTCCTGGTCTTGAGATCTGGATGACAACTATACTCTTACACTTAGATCCTTCTTGGGGTTTGTAGCCTGACCAAGGCATCAAAAGAGATATCGAGTTATTTCCTGATCATGAGATCTGGATGGCAACTATGCTCTTATACTCAGATCCTTCTTGGGGGTGGTAGCTCGACCAAGGCATCAGGTGCGCTACATAGCTATTTCCATATCTTGATATCTGGATGACAACTATGCTATTAAACTCAGACCCTTCTTGGGGGTGGTAGTCGACCAAGGCATCAGGAGGGCTATCTAGCTATTTCCTGGTCTTGAGATCTGGATGGAATCTATACTCTTACACTCAGATCAATCTTGGGGGTTGTAGCCCGACCAATGCATCAGAATGGCTATCGAGCTAGTTCCTGGTCCTGTGATCTGGATGGAAAATATGCTCTTATACTCTGATCCTTCTTGGGGGTGGTAGCTTGACCAAGGCATTAGGAGCGCTACCTATCAATTTCCTGGTCTTGAGATCTGGATGGCAACTATGCTCTTACACTCAGATCCTTCTTAGAGGTGAAAGCCTGACCAAGGCATCAGAAGTGCTGTCTTGTTATTTCCTGGTTCTAAGATCTAGATGGTAACTATGTTCTTACACTCAGATCCTTCTTAGGGGTGGTGGCCCGACTTAGGCAACAGGAGCGCTTCCTAGCTATTTCCTGGTCTCGGGATCCTGATGGCAACTATGCTTTCACATTCAGATCCTTCTTGGTGTGGTAGCCTAACAAAGGCATCAGGAGCGCTACCTAGCTATTTTCTGGTCTTGAGATCTGGATGGCAAATATGCCTTTACACTTAGACCCTTCTTAGAGGTGGTAGCCCGACCAAGGCATCATGAGCGCTATCTAGCTATTTCCTGGTCTTGAGATCTGGATGGCAACTATGCTCTTACACTCAAAACCTTCTTGGGGGTGGTAGCTTGATCAAGGCATCATGAGCGTTGTCTAACTATAACATGGTCTTGAGATCAGGATGGCAACTATGCTCTTAGAATCAGATCCTTCTTGTGGTTGGTAGCTTGACAAAGGAATCAGGTGGGCTATCTAGCTATTTCCTGGTCTTGTGATCTGGATGAAAATTATGCTCTTACACTCAGATCCTTCTTGGAGGTGGTAGCCCGACCAAGGCATCAGGAGCGATATCAAGCTATTTCCTGGTCCTAAGATCTGGATGGCAACTATGCTCTTACACTCAGATCCTTCTTAGAGGTAAAAGCCCGACCAAGGCATCAGAAGAGCTGTCTAGTTATTTTCTGGTTCTGAGATCTGGATGGTAACTATTCTCTTACACTCAGATCCTTCTTAAGGGTGGTGGCCTGACTAAGGCAACAAGAGCGCTTCCTAGCTATTTCCTTTTCTCGGGATCCCGATGGCAACTATGCTTTCACACTCAGATCCTTCTTGGTTTGGTAGCCTGACAAAGGCATCAGGAGCGCTACCTAGCTATTTTCTGGTCTTGAGATCTGGATGGCATATATGCCTTTACACTTAGACCTTTTTTAGAGGTGGTAGCCCGATCAAGGCATCATGAGCGATATCTAGCTATTTCCCGGTCTTGTGATCTAGATGGCAACTATGCTCTTACACTCAAAACCTTCTGCGGGGTGGTAGCTCGATCAAGGCATCAAGAGCGCTGTCTAACTATTACATGGTCTTGAGATCAGGATTGCAACTATGCTCTTAGAATCAGATCCTTCTTGTGGTTGGTAGCTTGACAAAGGAATCGGGTGGGCTATCTAGCTATTTCCTAGTCTTGTGATCTGGATGAAAATTATGCTATTACACTCAGATCCTTCTTGGAGGTGGTAGCCCGACCAATTCATCAGTAGCGCTATCAAGCTATTTCCTGGTCCTGAGATCTGGATGGCAACTATGCTCTTACACTCAGATCCTTCTTAGAGGTGAAAGCCCGACCAAGGCATCAGAGGAGCTGTCTAGTTATTTTCTGGTTCTGAGATCTGGATGGTAACTATTCTCTTACACTCAGATCCTTCTTAAGGGTGGTGGCCCGACTAAGGCAACAAGAGCGCTTCCTAGTTATTTCCTTTTCTCGGGATCCTGATGGCAACTATGCTTTCACACTCAGATCCTTCTTGGTTTGGTAGCCTGACAAAGGCATCAGGAGCGCTACCTAGCTATTTTCTGGTCTTGAGATCTGGATGGCAACTATGCCTTTACACTTAGACCTTTTTTAGAGGTGGTAGCCCGATCAAGGAATCATGAGCGATATCTAGCTATTTCCTGGTCTTGAGATCTGGATGGCAACTATGCTCTTACACTTAGACCCTTCTTAGAGGTGGTAGCCCGACCAAGGCATCAGGAGCGCTATCTAGCTATTTCCTGGTCTTGAGATCTCGATGGCAACTATGCTCTTACACTCAGAACCTTCTTGGGGGTTGTAGCCCGAACAAGGCATCATGAGCGCTGTCTAACTGTTACATGGTCTTGAGATCAGGATGGCAACTATGCTCTTACAATCAGATCCTTCTTGTGGTTGGTAGCTTGACAAAGGAATCGGGTGGGCTATCTAGCTATTTCCTGGTCTTGTGATCTGGATGAAAATTATGCTCTTACACTCAGATCCTTCTTGGAGGTGGTAGCCCGACCAAGGCATCAGAAGCGCTATCAAGCTATTTCCTGGTCCTGAGATCTAGATGGCAACTATGCTCTTACACTCAGATCCTTCTTAGAGGTGAACGCCCGAGCAAGGCATCAGAAGAGCTGTCTAGTTATTTTCTGGTTCTGAGATCTGGATGGTAACTATTCTCTTACACTCAGATCCTTCTTAAGGGTGGTAGCCCGACTAAGGCAACAAGAGCGCTTCCTAGCTATTTCCTTTTCTCGGGATCCTGATGGCAACTATGCTTTCACACTCAGATCCTTCTTGGTTTGGTAGCCTGACAAAGGCATCAGGAGCGCTACCTAGCTATTTTCTGGTCTTGAGATCTGGATGGCAACTATGCCTTTACACTTAGACCTTTTTTAGAGGTGGTAGCCCGATCAAAGAATCATGAGCGATATCTAGCTATTTCCTGGTCTTGAGATCTGGATGGCAACTATGCTCTTACATTTAGACCCTTCTTAGAGGTGGTAGCCCGACCAAGGCATCAGGAGCGCTATCTAGCTATTTCCTGGTCTTGAGATCTGGATGGCAACTATGCTCTTACACTCAGAACCTTCTTGGGGGTGGTAGCCCGATCAAGGCATCATGAGCGCTGTCTAACTGTTACATGGTCTTGAGATCAGGATGGCAACTATGCTCTTACAATCAGATCCTTCTTGTGGTTGGTAGCTTGACAAAGGAATCGGGTGGGCTATCTAGCTATTTCCGGGTCTTGTGATCTGGATGACAACTATGCTCTTACACTCAGATCCTTCTTGGAGGTGGTAGCCCGACCAAGGCATCAGAAGCGCTATCAAGCTATTTCCTGGTCCTGAGATCTGGATGGCAACTATGCTCTTACACTCAGATCCTTCTTAGAGGTGAAAGCCCGACCAAGGCATCAGAAGAGCTGTCTAGTTATTTTCTGGTTCTGAGATCTGGATGGTAACTATTCTCTTACACTCAGATCCTTCTTAAGGGTGGTGGCCCGACTAAGGCAACAAGAGCGCTTCCTAGCTATTTCCTTTTCTCGGGATCCTGATGGCAACTATGCTTTCACACTCAGATCCTTCTTGGTTTGGTAGCCTGACAAAGGCATCAGGAGCGCTACCTAGCTATTTTCTTGTCTTGAGATCTGGATGGCAACTATGTCTTTACACTTAGACCTTTTTTAGAGGTGGTAGCCCGATCAAGGCATCATGAGCGATATCTAGCTAATTCCTGGTCTTGAGATCTGGATGGCAACTATGCTCTTACACTCAAAACCTTCTTGGGGGTGGTAGCTCGATCAAGGCATCAAGAGCGCTGTCTAACTATTACATAGTCTTAAGATCAGGATGGCAACTATGCTCTTAGAATCAGATCCTTCTTGTGGTTGGTAGCTTGACAAAGGAATCTGGTGGGCTATCTAGCTATTTCCTGGTCTTGTGATCTGGATGAAAATTATGCTCTTACACTCAGATCCTTCTTGGAGGTGGTAGCCCGACCAAGGCATCAGGAGCGCTATCAAGCTATTTCCTGGTCCTGAGATCTGGATGGCAACTATGCTCTTACACTCAGATCCTTCTTAGAGGTGAAAGCCCGACCAAGGCATCAGAAGAGCTGTCTAGATATTTTCTGGTTCTGAGATCTGGATGGTAACTATTCTCTTACACTCAGATCCTTCTTAAGGGTGGTGGCCCGACTAAGGCAACAAGAGCGCTTCCTAGCTATTTCCTTTTCTCGGGATCCTGATGGCAACTATGCTTTCACACTCAGATCCTTCTTGGTTTGGTAGCCTGACAAAGGCATCAGGAGCGCTACCTAGCTATTTTCTGGTCTTGAGATCTGGATGGCAACTATGCCTATACACTTAGACCTTTTTTAGAGGTGGTAGCCCGATCAAGGCATCATGAGCGATATCTAGCTATTTCCTGGTCTTGAGATCTTGATGGCCACTATGCTCTTACACTTAGACCCTTCTTAGAGGTGGTAACCCGACCAAGGCATCATGAGCGCTATCTAGCTATTTCCTGGTCTTGAGATCTCGATGGCAACTATGCTCTTACACTCAGAACCTTCTTGGGGGTGGTAGCCCGATCAAGGCATCATGAGCGCTGTCTAACTATTACATGGTCTTGAGATCAGGATGGCAACTATGCTCTTACAATCAGATCCTTCTTGTGGTTGGTAGCTTGACAAAGGAATCGGGTGGGCTATCTAGCTATTTCCTGGTCCTAAGATCTGGATGGCAACTATGCTCTTACACTCAGATCCTTTTAAGGGGTGGTAGCCCAACCAAGGCATCGGGAGCGCTACCTAGCTATTTCCTGGTCTTGAGATCTGGATGGCAACTATGCTCTTACATTCAGATCCTTCTTAGAGGTGAAATCCCGACCAAGGCATCAGAAGGGCTATATAGCTATTTCCTAATCTAGAGATCTGGATGGCAACTATGCTCTTACACTCAGATCCATTTGCAGGTGGTAGCCCGACCAAGGCATCAAGAGGGCTATCAAGCTCTTTCCTGATCTTGAGATCTGGATGGCAACTATGCTCTTACAATCAGATCCTTCTTGTGGTCGGTAGCTTGACAACGAAATCGGGAGGGCTATCTAGCTTTTTCCTGGTCTTGAGATCTGGATGACAACTATACTCTTACACTTAGATCCTTCTTGGGGTTTGTAGCCTGACCAAGGCATCAGAAGAGATATCGAGTTATTTCCTGATCCCGAGATCTGGATGGCAACTATGCTCTTATACTCAGATTTTTCTTGGGGGTGGTAGCTCGACCAAGGCATCAGGAGCGCTACATAGCTATTTCCATATCTTGATATCTGGATGACAACTATGCTATTAAACTCAGACCCTTCTTGGGGGTGGTAGCCCGACCAAGGCATCAGGAGGGCTATCTAGCTTTTTCCTGGTCTTGAGATCTGGATGACAACTATACTCTTACACTTAGATCCTTCTTGGGGTTTGTAGCCCGACCAAGGCATCAGAAGAGATATCGAGTTATTTCCTGATCCCGAGATCTGGATGGCAACTATGCTCTTATACTCAGATTTTTCTTGGGGGTGGTAGCTCGACCAAGGCATCAGGAGCGCTACATAGCTATTTCCTTATCTTGATATCTGGATGACAACTATGCTATTAAACTCAGACCCTTCTTGGGGGTGGTAGCCCGACCAAGGCATCAGGAGGGCTATCTAGCTATTTCCTGGTCTTGAGATATGGATGGCAACTATACTCTTACCCTCAGATCAATCTTGGGGGTTGTAGCCCGACAAAGGCATCAGAATGGCTATCGAGCTATTTCCTGGTCCTGTGATCTGGATGGAAACTATGCTCTTATACTCTGATCCTTCTTGGGGGTGGTAGCTTGACCAAGGCATCAGGAGCGCTACCTATCTATTTCCTGGTCTTGAGATCTGGATGGCAACTATGCTCTTACACTCAGATCCTTCTTAGAGGTGAAAGCCTGACCAAGGCATCAGAAGAGCTGTCTAGTTATTTCCTGGTTTTGAGATTTCGATGGTAACTATGTTCTTACACTCAGATCCTTCTTAGGGGTGGTGGCCCGACTTAGGCAACAGGAGCGATTCCTAGCTATTTCCTGGTCTCGGGATCCTGATGGCAACTATGCTTTCACACTCAGATCCTTCTTGGTGTGGTAGCCTAACAAAGGCATCAGGAGCGCTACCTAGCTATTTTCTGGTGTTGAGATCTGGATGGCAACTATGCCTTTACACTTAGACCCTTCTTAGAGGTGGTAGCCCGACCAAGGCATCATGAGTGATATCTAGCTATTTCCTGGTCTTGAGATCTGGATGGCACTATGCTCTTACACTTAGAACCTTCTTGGGGGTTTTAGCTCGATCAAGGTATCAGGAGCGCTGTCTAACTATTACATGGTCTTGAGATCAGGATGGCAACTATGCTTTTAGAATCAGATCCTTCTTGTGGTCGGTAGCTTGACAAAGGAATCGGGTGGGCTATCTAGCTATTTCCTGGTCTTGTGATCTGGATGAAAATTATGCTCTTACACTCAGATCCTTCTTGGAGGTGGTAGCCCGACCAAGTCATAAGGAGCGCTATCAAGCTATTTCCTGGTCCTGAGATATGGATGGCAACTATGCTCTTACACTCAGATCCTTCTTTGAGGTGAAAGCCCTGCCAAGGCATCAGAAGAGCTGTCTAGTTATTTTCTGGTTCTGAGATCTGGATGGCAACTATGCTCTTACAATCAGATCCTTCTTGTGGTCGGTAGCTTGACAATGGAATCGGGAGGGCTATCTAGCTTTTTCCTGGTCTTGAGATCTGGATGACAACTATACTCTTACACTTAGATCCTTCTTGGGGTTTGTAGCCCGACCAAGGCATCAGAAGAGATATCGAGTTATTTCCTGATCTTGAGATCTGGATGGCAACTATGCTCTTATACTCAGATCCTTCTTGGGGGTGGTAGCTCGACCAAGGCATCAGGAGCGCTACATAGCTATTTCCATATCTTGATATCTGGATGACAACTATGCTATTAAACTCAGACCCTTCTTGGGGGTGGTAGCCCGACCAAGGCATCAGGAGGGCTATCTAGCTATTTCCTGGCTTGAGATCTGGATGGCAACTATACTCTTACCCTCAGATCAATCTTGGGGGTTGTAGCCCGACAAAGGCATCAGAATGGCTATCGAGCTATTTCCTGGTCCTGTGATCTGGATGGAAACTATGCTCTTATACTCTGATCCTTCTTGGGGGTGGTAGCTTGACCAAGGCATCAGGAGCGCTACCTATCTATTTCCTGGTCTTGAGATCTGGATGGCAACTATGCTCTTACACTCAGATCCTTCTTAGAGGTGAAAGCCTGACCAAGGCATCGGAAGAGCTGTCTAGTTATTTCCTGGTTTTGAGATCTGGATGGTAACTATGTTCTTACACTCAGATCCTTCTTAAGGGTGGTGGCCCGACTTAGGCAATAGGAGCGCTTCATAGCTATTTCCTGGTCTCGGGATCCTGATGGCAACTATGCTTTCACACTCAGATCCTTCTTGGTGTGGTAGCCTAACAAAGGCATCAGGTGCGCTACCTAGCTATTTTCTGGTGTTGAGATCTGGATGGCAACTTTGCCTTTACACTTAGACCCTTCTTAGAGGTGGTAGCCCGACCAAGGCATCATGAGTGATATCTAGCTATTTCCTGGTCTTGAGATCTGGATGGCACTATGCTCTTACACTCAGAACCTTCTTGGGGGTTTTAGCTCGATCAAGGCATCAGGAGCGCTGTCTAACTATTACATGGTCTTGAGATCAGGATGGCAACTATGCTCTTAGATCAGATCCTTCTTATGGTTGGTAGCTTGACAAAGGAATCGGGTGGGCTATCTAGCTATTTCCTGGTCTTGTGATCTGGATGAAAATTATGCTCTTACACTCAGATCCTTCTTGGAGGTGGTAGCCCGACCAAGTCATCAGGAGCGCTATCAAGCTATTTCCTGGTCCTGAGATCTGGATGGAAACTATGCTCTTACACTCAGATCCTTCTTTGAGATGAAAGCCCGACCAAGGCATCAGAAGAGCTGTCTAGTTATTTTCTGGTTCTGAGATCTTGATGGTAACTATTCTCTTACACTCAGATCCTTCTTAATTGTGGTTGCCCGACTAATGCAACAGGAGCTCTTCCTAGCTATTTCCTTTTCTCGGGATCCTGATGGCAACTATGCTTTCACACTCAAATCCTTCTTGGTTTGGTAGCCTAACAAAGGCATCAGGAGCGCTACCTAGCTATTTTCTGGTCTTGAGATCTGGATGGCAACTATACATTTACACTTAGACCCTTTTTAGAGGTGGTAGCCAGATCAAGGCATCATGAGCGATATCTAGCTATTTCCTGGTCTTGAGATCTGGATGGCAACTATGCTCTTACACTCAGAACCTTCTTGGGGGTGGTAGCCTGATTAAGGCATCAGGAGCGTTGTCTAACTATTACATGGTCATGAGATCAGGATGGCAACAATTCTCTTACAATCAGATCCTTCTTGTGGTTGGTAGCTTGACAAAGGAATCGGGTGGGCTATCTAGCTATTTCAGAGTCTTGTGATCTGGATGACAACTATGCTCTTACACTCAGATCCTTCTTGGAGGTGGTAGCCTGACCAAGGCATCAGGAGTGCTATCAAGCTATTTCCTGGTCCTGAGATCTGGATGGCAACTATGCTCTTACACTCAGATCCTTTTAAGGGGTGGTAGCCCAGCAAAGGCATCGAGAGCGCTACCTAGCTATTTCCTGGTCTTGAGATCTGGATGGCAACTATGCTCTTACATTCAGATCCTTCTTAGAGGTGAAAGCCCAACCAAGGCATCAGAAGGGCTATATAGCTATTTCCTAATCTAGAGATCTGAATGGCAACTATGCTCTTACACTCAAATCCATTTGGAGGTGGTAGCCCGACCAAGGCATCAGGAGCGCTATCAAGCTATTTCCTGGTCCTGAGATCTGGATGGCAACTATGCTCTTACACTCAGATCCTTCTTAGAGGTGAAAGCCTGACCATGGCATCAGAAGAGCTGTCTAGTTATTTTCTGGTTCTGAGATCTTGATGGTAACTATTCTCTTACACTCAGATCCTTCTTAAGGGTGGTGGCCCGACTAAGGCAACAGGAGCGCTTCCTAGCTATTTCCTTTTCTCGGGATCCTGATGGCAACTTTTCTTTCACACTCAGATCCTTCTTGGTTTGGTAGCCTAACAAAGGCATCAGGAGCGCTACCTAGCTATTTTCTGGTCTTGAGATCTGGATGGCAACTATGCCTTTACACTTAGACCCTTTTTAGAGGTGGTAGCCCGATCAAGGCATCATGAGCGATATCTAGCTATTTCCTGGTCTTAAGATCTGGATGGCATCTATGCTCTTACACTCAGAACCTTCTTGGGGGTGGTAGCCTGATCAAGGCATCAGGAGCGCTGTCTAACTATTACATGGTCTTGAGATCAGGATGGCAACTATGCTCTTACAATCAGATCCTTCTTGTGGTTGGTAGCTTGACAAAGGAATCGGGTGGGCTATCTAGCTATTTCCTGGTCTTGTGATCTGGATGACAACTATGCTCTTACACTTAGATCCTTCTTGGAGGTAATAGCCTGACGAAGGCATCAGGAACGCTATCAAGCTATTTCCTGGTCCTGAGATCTAGATGGCAACTATGCTCTTACACTCAGATCCTTTTAAGGGGTGGTAGCCCAGCAAAGGCATCGGGAGAGCTACCTAGCTATTTCCTGGTGTTGAGATCTGAATGGCAACTATGCTCTTACATTCAGATCTTTCTTAGAGGTGAAAGCCCAGCCAAGGAATCAGAAGGGCTATATAGTTATTTCCTAATCTAGATATCTGTATGGCAACTATGCTCTTACACTCAGATCCATTTGGAGGTGGTAGCCCGACCAAGGCATCAAGAGGGCTATCAAGCTCTTTCCTGATCTTGAGATCTGGATGGCAACTATGCTCTTACAATCAGATCCTTCTTGTGGTTGGTAGCTTGACAAAGGAATCGGGAGGGCTATCTAGCTTTTTCCTAGTCTTGAGATCTGGATGACAACTATACTCTTACACTTAGATCCTTCTTGGGGTTTGTAGCCCGACCTAGGCATCAGAAGAGATATCGAGTTATTTCCTGGTCCCGAGATCTGGATGGCAACTATGCTCTTATACTCAGATCCTTCTTGGGGGTGGTAGCTCGACCAAGGCATCAGGAGCGCTACATAGCTATTTCTATATCTTGATATCTGGATGACAACTATGCTATTACACTCAGACCCTTCTTGGGGGTGGTAGCCCGACCAAGGCATCAGAAGTGCTATCGAGCTATTTCCTGGTCCTGTGATCTGGATGGAAACTATCCTCTTATACTCAGATCCTTCTTGGGGGTGGTAGCTCGACCAAGGCATCAGGAGCGCTACCTATCTATTTCCTGGTCTTGAGGTTCTGGAAGGCAACTATGCTCTTACACTAAGATCCTTCTTAGAAGTGAAAGCCCGACCAAGGCATCAGAAGAGCTGTCTAGTTATTTCCTGGTTCTGTGATCTGGATGGTAACTATGCTCTTACACTTAGATCCTTCTTAGGGGTGGTTTCCCGACTAAGGCAACATGAGCGCTTCCTAGCTATTTCCTGGTCTCGGGATCCTGATGGCAACTATGCTTTTTCACTCAGATCCTTCTTGGTGTGGTAGCCTGGCACAGGCATCAGGAGCGCTACCTAGCTATTTTCTGGTCTTGAGATCTGGATGGTAACTATGCCTTTACACTTAGACCCTTCTTAGGGGAGGTAGCCCGACTAAGGCATCAGGAGCGCTATCTAGCTTTTTCCTGGACTTGAGATCGGATGCCAACTATGCTATTACACTCAGTTACTTCTTGGGGGTGGTAGCCCGACAAAGTCATTAGGAGCGCTATCAAGCTATTTCTTGGTCTAGAGATCTGGATGGTAACCATGCTCTTACACTTAGATCCTTCTTAGGGGTGGTAGCCTGACCAAGCCATCGGAAGGGCTATCTAGCTATTTCCTGGTCTTAAGATCTGGATGACAACTATGCTCTTACACTTATATCCTTCTAGGGGGTGGTAGCCCAACCAAGGCATCAGAAGGGATATCTAGCTATTTCCTGGTCTCGAGATCTGGATGGCAACTATGCTCTGACACTTAGATCCTTCTTGGGGGTGGTAGCCCGACCAAAGCATTAGGAGCGCTACCTAGCTATTTCCTGGTCTTGAGATCTGGATGGCAACTATGCTTTTACACTTAGACAAATCTTAGGGGTGGTAGCCTTACCAAGGCATCAGGAGCACTATCTAGCTATTTCCTAGTCTTGAAATCTGGATGGCAACTATGTTTTTACACTCAGATCCTTCTTAGGGGTGAAAGACCGACCAAGGCATCAGGAGGGCTATCTAGCTATTTCCTAGTCTAAAGATCTGGATGGCAACTATGCTCTTACACTCAAATCCATCTTAGGTGTGGTAGCCCGACCAAGGCATCAGGAGGGCTGTCAAGCTATTTCCTGGTCCCGAGATCTGGATGGAAACTTTACTCTTACACTCAGATCCTTCTTAGGGGTGGCAACCCGACTAAGGCATCAGGACCGCTACCTTGCTATTTCCTGGTCTTGAAATCTGAATGACAACTATGCTATTACACTCAGACCCTTCTTGAGGGTGGTAGCCCGACCAAGGCATTAGGAGCGCTATCTAGCTATTTCCTCTTCTTGATATCTGGATGGAAACTATGCTCTTACACTCAGATGCTTCTTAGGTGTGGTAGTCCGACCAAGGCATTTGGAGTGCTATCTAGATATTTCCTAGTCTTGAGATCTGGATGGCAACTATGTTGTTACACTAAGATCCTTCTTAGGGTTGGTAGCCCGACCAAGGCATCAGGAGTGCTACCTTGCTATTTCCTAGTCTTGAGATCTGGATGACAACTATGCTCAAACACTCAGACTTATCTTAGGGGTGGTAGCCCGACCAAGGCATCAAGAGCGCTGTCTAGTTATTTCCTGGTCCTGAGATCTGGATGGCAACTATGCTCTTACAGTTAGATCCTTTTTGGTGGTGGTAGTCCGACCAAGGCACCATGAGGGATATCTAGCTATTTCCTGGTCTTGATATCTGGATGGCAACTATGCACTTACACTTAGATCCTTCTTAGGTGTGGTAGCCTGACCAAGGCATCAGGAGCGTTACCTAACTAGTTACTGGTCATGAGATCTGGATGGCACTTATGCTCTTACACTCGGATCCGTCTTTGGGGAGGTAGCCCGACCAAGGCATCAGGAGTGCTATATAGATATTTCCTGGTCTTGAGATCTGGATGGCAACTATGCTCTTACACAAAGATCCTTCTTAGGGTTGGCAGCCCGACCAAGGCATTAGGAGCGCTACCTTGCTATTTCCTAGTCTTGAGATCTGGATGACAACTATGCTCATACACTCAGACTCTTCTAAGGGGTGGTAACCCGACCAAGGCATCAAGAGCACTGTCTAGTTATTTCCTGGTCCTGAGATCTGGATGGCAACAATGCTCTTACACTCAGATCCTATTTAGGAGTGGTGGCCCAACCAATACATCAGGAGCGCTACATAGCTATTTCCTGGTCTTGAGATCTGGATGGCAACTATGCTCTTACACTTAGACCTTTCTTAGAGGTGGTAGCCTAACAAAGGCATCAAAAGCTCTATCTAGCAGTTTCTTGATCTTGAGATCAGGTTGCCAACTATGTTATTACACTTAGATTCTTCTTGAGGGTGGTAGCCCGACCAAGGCATCACGAGGGCTATCTAGCTATTTCTTGGTCTTAAGATCTGGATGGCAACTATACTCTTACACTCAGATCCTTCTTAGTGGTGAAAGCCCGATCAAGGCATCAGGAGGGCTATCTAGCTATTTCCTAGTCTAGAGATCTGAATGGAAACTATGATCTTACACTCAGATCCATCTTGGGGGTGGTAGCCTGACCAAGGCATCAGGAGCACTATCTAGCAATTTCCTGGTCTCGAGATCTGGATGGCAACTATGCTCTTACACTCAGATCCTTCTTGGGGGTGGTAGCTTGATCAAGGCATCAAGAGTGCTACATAGCTATTTCCTGGTCTTGAGATCTGAATGACAACTATGCTTTTACACTCAGACCCTTCTTGGGGGTGGTAGCCTGACCAAGGCATTAGGAGGGCTATCTAGCTATTTCCTGGTCTTGAGATCTGGATGGCAACTATACTCTTACACTTAGATCCTTCTTAGGTGTGGTAGCCCGACCAAGGCATCAGGAGCGCTACATAGCTATTTCCTGGTTTTGAGATCTGAATGACAACTATGCTGTTACACTCAGATCCATCTTGGGGGTGGTAGCCCGACCAAGGCATCAGAAGGCCTATCGAGCTATTTCCTGGTCCTGAGATCTGGATGGTTACTATGCTCTTATACTCAAATCCTTCTTGGGGGTGGTAGCTCGACCAATGCATCAGGAGCGCTACCTAGCTATTTCCTGGTCTTGAGATCTGGATGGCAACTATTCTCTTACACTCAGATCCTTCTTAGAGGTGAAAGCCCGACCAAGGCATCAGAAACGCTGTCTAGTTATTTCCTAAGCCTGAGATCTGGATGGTAACTATGTTCTTACACTCAGGTACTTCTTAGGGGCGGTGGCCCGACCAAGGGATCAGGAGCGCTACCTAACTATTTCCTGGTCTCAAGATCTGGATGGCAACTATGCTCTCACACTAAGATCCTTCTTGGTGTGGTAGCCCGACAAAGGCATCAGGAGCTCTACCTAGCTATTTCCTGGTCTTGAGATCTGGATGGCAACTATGCTCTTACACTCATATCTTTCTTGGGGGTGGTAGTCTGACCAAGGCTTCTGGAGCGCTATCTAGCTATTTCCTGGTCTTGAGATCTGGTTGGCAACTATGTTCTTACACTTAGATTCTTCTAGGGGGTGGTAGCCCGACCAAGGCATCAGGAGCGCAATCTAGATCTCAGATCCTTCTTAGGGGTAAAAGCCCGACCAAGGCATCAGGAGGGCTATCTAGCTATTTCCTAGTCCCGAGATCTGGATGGCAACTATACTCTTACACACAGATCTTTCTTGGGGTGGCAGCCCGACTAAGGCATTATGAGCGCTACCTAGCTATTTCCTTTTCTTGAGATCTGAATGACAACTATGCTATTACAATCAGACCCTTCATGGGGGTGGTAGCCCGATCAAGGCATCAGGTGGGCTATCTAGCTATTTCCTGGTCTCGAGATCTGGATGGCAACTATGCTCTGACAATCAGATCCTTCTTGGGGGTGGTAGCCCGACCAAGGCATCAGGAGCGCTACCTAGCTATTTCCTGGTCTTGAGATCTGGATAGCAACTATGCTCTTACACTTAGACCCATCTTAGAGGTGGTAGCCTGACCAAGGCATCAGGAGCACTATCTATCTATTTCCTGGTCTTGAGATCTGGATGGAAACTATGTTATTACACTCAGATTCTTCTTAAGGATAGAATCCCGACCAAGGCATAAGGAGCGCTATCTAACTATTACTTGGTCTTGAGATATGGATGGAAACTATGCTCTTACACTCAGATCCTTCTTAGGGGTGAAAGCCCGACCAAGGCTTTAGGAGGTGTATCTAGCTATCTAGCTATTACACTCAAGGCTCCTGGTGTTGATATCTGGATGGCAGCTATGCTATTACACTCAAATTCTTTTGAGGGGTGGTAGCCCGACCAAGGCATCAGGAGCGCTACCTAGCTATTTCCTGTTCTTAATTTCTGGATGGCACAATGCTCTTACACTAAGATCCGTCTTGGGGGTGGTAGCCCGACAAAGGCATCAGGAGCGCTATCAAGAAATTTCCTGGTGTTAAGATCTGGATGGCAACTATGCTCTTACACTAAGATCCTACTTAGGGTTTGTAGCCCGACCAAGGCATCAGTAGTGCTCCCTTGCTATTTCCTAGTCTTGAGATCTGGATGACAACTATGCTCATACACTCAGACTCTTCTTGGGGGTGGTAGCCCGACCAAGGCATCAATAGCGCTGCCTAGTTATTTCCTGGTCCTGAGATCTGGATTGCAACTATGCTCTTACACTCATATCCTCCTTAGGGTTGGTGGCCCAACCAAGGCATCAGGAGCGCTACCTAGCTATTTCCTGGTATTGAGATCAGGATGACAACTTTGGTCTTACACTCAGACCTTTCTTGAGGGTGGTAGATCGACCAAAGCAACAGGAGCGCTATCTTGCTATTTCTTGGTCTTATGATCTGGATGGCAACTATGCTCTCACACTCAGATCCTTCTTGGTGTGGTAGCCTGATAAAGGCATCAGGAGCGCTACCTAGCTATTTCCTGGTCTTGAGATCTGGATGGTAACTATGCTCTTACACTTAGACCCTTCTTAGGGGTGGTAGCCCGACCAAGGCATCAGGAGCGCTATCTAGCTTTTTGCTGGTCTTAAGATCTGGATGGCAACTATGTTATTACACTCAGATATTTCTTGGGGGTGGTAGCCCGACTAAGGCATAAGAAGCGCTATCTAGCTATTTCTTGGTCTTGCGATCTGGATGCCAACTACGCACTTACACTTAGATCTTTCTTGGGGGTGGTAGCCTGACCAAGGCATCGGGAGGGCTATCTAGCTATTTCATGGTCTTGAGATCTGGATGATAACTATGCTCTTACACTCAGATCCTTCTAGAGGGGGGTAGCCCGACCAAGGCATCAGAAGGGCTCTCTAGCTATTTCCTGGTCTCGAGATCTGGATGGCAACTATGCTTTGACACTCAGATCCTTCTTGGGGGTGGTAGCTCGACCAAGAAATCAGGAGCGCTACCTAGCTATTTCCTTGTCTTTAGATCTGGATGGCAACTATTCTCTTACATTTAGACCAATCTTAGCGGTGGCAGCCTGACCAAGGCATCATAAAGGCTATCTGGCTATTTCCTGGTCCCGAGATCTGGATGGCAACTATTCTCTGACACTCAGATCCTTCTAAGGGGTGGTAGCCCGACCAAGGCATCAGGAGCACAATCTAGATATTTCTTATTTTTGAGATCTGGATGGCAACTATGCTCTTACACTAAGATCCTTCTTAGGGGTGAAAGCCCGACCAAGGCATCAGGAGGGCTATCTAGCTATTTCCTAGTCTAGAGATCTGGATGGCAACTATGCTCTTACACTCAGATCCAACTTGGGGGTTGTAGCCCGACCAAAGAATCAGAAGCGCTATCTAGCTATTTCCTGGTCTTGAGATCTGGTTGGCAACTATGTTCTTACACTTAGATTCTTCTTGAGAGTGGTAGCCCGACCAAGGCATCAGGAGCGCAATCTAGATATTTATCGGTTTTGAGATCTGGATGGCAACTATGCTCTTACACTTAGATCTTTCTTGGGGGTGGTAGCCTGACCAATTCATCGGAAGGGCTATCTAGCTATTTCCTGGTCTTGAGATCAAGATGGCAACTATGCTCTCACACTCTGATCCTTCTTGGTGTGGTAGCCTGATAAAGGCATCAGGAGCGCTACCTAGCTATTTCCTGGTCTTGAGATCTGGATGGTAACTATGCTCTTACACTTAGACCCTTCTTAGGGGTGGTAGCCCGACCAAGGCATCAGGAGCGCTATCTAGCTTTTTGCTGGTCTTAAGATCTGGATGGCAACTATGCTATTGCACTCAGATACTTCTTGGGGGTGGTAGCCCGACCAAGGCATATGGAGCGCTATCTAGCTATTTCTTGGTCTTGAGATCTGGATGGGAACTACGCACTTACAATTAGATCTTTCTTGGGGGAGGTAGCCTGACCAAGGCATCAGGACGGCTATCTAGCTGTTTCATGGTCTTGAGATCTGGATGATAACTATGCTCTTACACTCAGATCCTTCTAGGGGGTGGTAGCCCGACCAAGGCATCAGAAGGGCTCTCTAGCTATTTCCGGGTCTCGAGATCTGGATGGCAACTATGCTTTGACACTCAGATCCTTATTGAGGGTGGTAGCTCGAACAAGGTATTAGGAGCGCTACCTAGCTATTTCCTGGTCTTGAGATCTGGATGGTAACTATTCTCTTACATTTAGACCCATTTTAGGGGTGGCAGCCCGACCAAGGCATCAGGAGGGTTATCTAGCAATTTCCTGGTCCTGAGATCTGGATGGCAACTATGATCTGACACTCAGATCCTTCTTGGGGGTGGTAGCCCTACCAAGGCATCAGGAGCGCAATCTAGATATTTCTTGGTTTTGAGATCTGGATGGCAACTATGCTCTTACACTCAGATTCTTCTTAGGGGTGAAAGCCCGACCAAGGCATCAGGAGGGCTAACTAGCTATTTCCTAGTCTAGAGATCTGGATGGCAACTATGCTCTTACACTCAGATCCAACTTGGGGGTTGTAGCCCGACCAAGGCATCAGAAGCGCTATCTAGCTATTTTCTGGTCTTGAGATCTGGTTGGCAACTATGTTCTTACACTTAGATTCTTCTTGAGAGTGGTAGCCCGACCAAGGCATCAGGAGCACAATCTAGATATTTCTTGGTTTTGAGATCTGGATGGCAACTATGCTCTTACACTCAGATTTTTCTTAGGGGTGAAAGCCCGACCAAGGCATCAGGAGGGTTATGCAGCTATTTCCTAGTCTAGAGATTTGGATGGCAACTATGCTCTTACATTCAGATCCAACTTGGGGGTGGTAGCCCGACCAAGGCATCAGGAGGGCTATCTAGCTATTTCCTAGTCCCGATATCTGGATGGCAACTATGCTCTTACACACAGATCGTTCTTGTGGTTGGTAGCCCGACCAAGGCATCAGGAGCGCTACCTAGCTATTTCCTGGTCTTGAGATCTGGATGGCAACTATGTTCTTACACTCAGATTCTTCTTGAGGGTAGAAGCTCGACCAAGGCATAAGGAGCGCTATCTAACTATTACTTGGTCTTGAGATCTGGATGGAAACTATGCTCTTACACTCAGATTCTTCTTAGGGGTGAAAGCCCGACCAAGGCTTCAGGAGGGCTATCTAGCTGTTTCTTGGTGTTGATATCTGTATAGAAACTATGCTCTTACACTGAGATCCTTCTTGGGGGTGCTAGCTCGACCAAGGCATCAGGAGTGCTACCTAGCTATTTCCTGATCTTGAGATCTGGATGGCAACTATGCTCTTACACTCAGAACCTTCTTGGGGGTGGTAGCCCGACCAAGGCATCAGGAGCGCTGTCTAACTATTACATGGTCTTGAGATTAGGATGGCAACTATGCCCTTACAATCAGGAGCGTTACGTAGCAATTTCCTAGTCTTAAAATCTGAATGGCAACTTTGCTCTCACACTTAGATCCTTCTTAAGGTTGGTAGCCTGACCAAGGCATCAGGAGCGCTACGTAGCATTTTCCTGGTCTTGAGATCTAGATGGCAACTATGCTCTTACACTTAGACCCTTCTTAGAGGTGGTAGCCCTACAAAGGCTTCATGAGCACTATCTAGCTATTTCCTGGTCTTGATATCTGGATGGCAACTATGCTCTTACACTCAGAACCTTCTTGTGGTTGGCAGTTTGACAAAGGAATCTGGAGGGCTATCTAGCTATTTCCAGGTCTTGAGATCTGGATGACAACTATTGTCCTACACTCAGATCCTTCTTAGAGGTGAAAGCCTGACCAAGGCATTAGGAGGGCTATCTAGCTATTTCTTAATCTAGAGATCTGGATTGAAACTATGCTCTTACACTCAGATCCATTTTGGGGTGGTAGCCCGACCAAGGCCTTAGGAGGGCTATCTAGCTATTTCTGGTCTTGAGATCTTGATGGCAACTATGCTCTTACACTCAGACCCTTCTTGGGGGTGGTAGCCCTACCAAGGCATCAGGAGCGCTGCCTAGCTATTTTCTGGTCTTGAGATCTGGATAACAACTATGCTCTTACACTCGGACCCTTCCTGGTGGTGGTAGCTCGACCAAGGCATCAGGATCGTTATCTTGCTATTTCCTGGTCTTGAGATCTGGATGGCAACTATGCTCTTACACTGAGATCCTTCTTAAGGGTGGTAGCCCGACCAAGGCATCAGGAGCGCTACCTAGCTATTTCCTTTTCTTGAGATCTGGATGGCAACAATGCTCTTACACTTAAAACCATTATGGGGTTGGTAGTTCGACCAAGGCTACAGGAGAACTTTCTAGCTTTTTCCTAGTCTTGAGATCTGGATGGCAACTATGCTCTTACACTTAGACCCTTCTTGGGGGTGGAGCCCGACCAAGTCATCAGGAGCGCTATCAAGCTATTTCCTGGTCTTGAGATCTGGATGGCAACTATGCTCTTACACTCAGATCCTTTTTAGGGGTGGGAGCCCAACCAAGGCATCGGGAGCACTACCTAGCTATTTCCAGGTCTTAAGATCTGGATGGCAACTATGCTCTTACACTCAGATCCTTCTTAGAGGTGAAAGCCCGACCAAGGCATCAGGAGGGCTATTTAGCTATTTCCTAATCTAGAGATCTGGATGGCAAATTTGCTCTTACACTCAGATCCATTTGGGGGTGGTAGCCCGTCCAAGGCACGAGGAGCGCTATGTAGCAATTTCCTAGTCTTGAGATCTGGATGGCAACTATGCTCTTACACTTAGACCCTTTTTAGGGGTGGTAGCCCGACCAAGGCATCGTGAACGCTATCTTGCTATTTCCTGGTCTTGAGATCTGGATGGCAACTATGCTCTTACACTCAGAAACTTCTTGGTCTGGTAGCCTGACCGATGCATCAGGAGCGCTGTCTAACTATTACTTGGTCTTGAGATATGGATGGCAACTATGCTCTTACTATCAGATCCTTCTTGTGGTTGGCAGCTTGACAAAGAAATCGGGAGGGCTATATAGCTTTTTCCTGGTCTTCAGATCTAGATGACAAACTATGCTCCTACACTCAGATCCTTCTTGGGGTTGTTGCCTGACCAAGGCATCATGAGGGCTATCTAGCTATTTCCGGGTCTCAAAATCTGGATGGCAACTATGCTCTCACACTCAAATCCTTCTTGTGTGTGGTATTCTGATCGAGGCATCAGGAGCGCTACGTAGCAATTTCCTGGTCTTGAGATTTGGATGGCAACCATGCTCTTACACTTAGACCCTTCTTAGGGGTGGTAGCCCGACCAAGGCATTTGGAGCGCTATCTAGCTATTTCCTGGTCTAGAGATCTGGATGGCAACTATGCTCTTACACTCAGATCCTTCTTAGAGGTGAAAACCTGACCAAGGCATGAGGAGTGCTATCTAGCTATTTCCTAATCTAGAAATCTGGATGGCAACTATGCTCTTACACTTAGATCCATTTGGGGGTGGTAGCCCGCCAAGACCTTAGGAGGGCTATCTAGCTATTTCCTGGTCTTGAGATCTGGATAGCAACTATGCTCTTACACTCAAACTCTTCTTGGGGGTGGTAGCCCGACCAAGGCATCAGGAGCGCTATATAGCTATTTCCTTGTCCTGAGATATGGATGACAACTATGCTCTTATACTCAGATACTTCATAGGGGTTGTATCCCGACCAAGGAATCAGAAGCTCTATCTAGCTATTTCCAGGTCTTGAGATCTGGATGGCAACTATGCTCTTACAGTCAGATCCTTCTTGGGGTTGGTAGCCTAACCAAGGAATCGGGAGGGCTATCTAGCTTTTTCCTGGTCTTGAGATATGGATGACAACTATGCTCTTACACTCAGATCCTTCTTGGGGTTGTAACCTGACCAAGGCATCAGGAGGGCTATCTAGCTATTTTCGGGTCTCAAAATCTGGATGGCAACTATGCTCTCACACTCAGATCGTTTTTGTGGGTGGTAGCCCGACCATGGCATCAAGAGCACTAAGATAGCAATTTCCTGGTCTTGAGATCTGGATGGCAACTATGCTCTTACACTTAGACCCTTCTTAGAGGTGGTAGCCCGACCAAGGCATCAAGAGCGCTATCTAGCTATTTCCTGGTCTTGAGATCTGGATGGCAACTATGTTCTTACACTTAGACCCTTCTTAGAGGTGGTAGCCCGACCAAGGCATCAGGAGCGCTATCTAGCTATTTCCTGGTCTTGAGATCTGGATGGCAACTATGCTCTTACACTCAGATCCTTCTTTGAGGTGAAAACCTGACCAAGGCATCACGAGTGCTATATAGCTATTTCTTAATCTAAAAATCTGGATGGCAACTATGCTCTTACACTTAGATCCATTTGGGGGTGGCAGCCCCACCAAGGTATCAGGAGAGCTATCTAGCTATTTCCTGGTCCTTAGATCTGGATGACGACTATGCTCTTATACTCAGATCCTTCTTAGAGGTGGTTGCCCGACAAAGGCATCAGGAGCGCTGCCTAGCTATTTCCTGGTCTTGAGATCTGTATGACAACTATGCTCTTACACTCCGACCCTTCTTGGGGGTGGTAGCTCTACAAAGGCATCAGGAGTGCTATCTTGTTATTTCCTGGTCTTGAGATCTGGATGGCAAGTATGCTCTTTCACTTAGATCCATTTGGGGGTGGTAGCCCACCAAGGACTTAGGAGGGCTATCTAGCTATTTCCAAGTCTTGAGATCTGGATAGCAACTAAATTCTTACACTCAGACTCTTCTTAGGGGTGGTAGCCCGACCAAGGCATCAGGAGCGCTATCTAGCTATTTCCTGGTCCTGTGATCTGGATGACAACTATGCTCTTATACTCAGATCCTTCATGGGGGTGGTAGCCCGACCAAGGAATCAAGAGCTCATCTAGCTATTTCCTGGTCTTGAGATCTGGATTTCAACTATGCTCTTACAGTCAGATCCTTCTTGGGGTTTTGTAGCCAGACCAAGGAATCGGGAGGGCTATCTAGCTTTTTCCTGGTCTTGAGATCTGGATGACAACTATGCTCTTTCACTCAGATCCGTCTTGGGGTTGTAGCCTGACCAAGGTATAAGGAGGGCTATCTAGCTATTTCCGGGCCTCAAAATCTGGATGGCAACTATGCTCTCACACTCAGATCCTAATTGTGGGTGGTAACCCGACCAAGGCATCGGGAGCGCTACGTAGCAATTTCCTGGTCTTCAGATCTGGATGGAAACTATGTTCTTACACTTAGACCCTTCATAGAGGTGGTAGCCCGACCGAGGCATCAGGAGCGCTATCTACCTATTTCCTGGTCGTGAGATCTGGATTGCAACTATGTTCTTACACTCAGATCCTTCTTAGAGGTGAAAACCTGACTAAGGCATCAGGAGTTCTATCTAGCTATTTCCTAATCTAGAAATCTGGATGGCAACTATACTCTTACACTTAGATCCATTTGGGGGTGGTAGCCGCCAAGGCCTTAGTAGGGTTATCTAGCTATTTCCTGGTCTTGAGATCTGGATAGCAACTATGCTCTTACACTCAGATCCTTCATAATGGTGGTAGCCCGACCAAGGAATCAGAAGCTCTATCTAGCTATTTCCTGGTCTTGAGATCAGGATGGCAACTATGCTCTTACAGTCAGATCCTTCTTGGGGTTGGTAGACTGACCAAGGAATCGGGAGGGCTATCTAGCTTTTTCCTGGTCTTAAGATCTGGATGACAACTATGCTCTTACACTCAGATCCTTCTAGGGGGTGGTATCTCGACCAAGGCATCAGAAGGGCTATCTAGCTATTTTCGGGTCTCAAAATCTGGATGGCATCTATGCTTTCACACTCAGATCCTTCTTGGGGGTGGAAGACCGACCAAGGCATCAGGAGCGTTACGTAGCAATTTCCTAGTCTTGAGATCTGGATGGCAACTATGCCTTTACACTTAGACCCTTCTTAGAGGTGGTAGCCCGACCAAGGCATCATGAGCGCTATCTAGCTATTTCCTGGTCTTGAGATCTGGATGTCAACTATGTTCTTATATTCAGAACCTTCTTGGGGGGTAGCCCGATCAAGGCATCAGAAGCGCTGTCTAACTATTACATGGTCTTGAGATCAGGATGGCAACTATGCTCTTACAATCAGATCCTTCTTGTGGTTGGTAGCTTGACAAAGGAATCGGGTGGGCTATCTAGCTATTTCCTGGTCTTGTGATCTGGATGACAACTATGCTCTTACACTCAGATCCTTCATGGAGGTGGTAGCCCGACCAATGCATCAGGAGCGCTATCAAGCTATTTCCTGGTCCGGAGATCTGGATGGCAACTATGCTCTTACACTCAGATCCTTTTAAGGGGTGGTAGCCCAACCAATGCATCGGGAGCGCTACCTAGCTATTTCCTGGTCTTGAGATCTGGATTACAACTATGCTCTTACATTCAGATCCTTCTTAGAGGTGAACGCCTGACAAAGGCATCAGAAGGGCTATTTAGCTATTTCCTAATCTAAAGATCTGTATGGCAACTATGCTCTTACACTCAGATCCATTTGGAGGTGGTAGCCCGACCAAGGCATCAAGAGGGCTATCAAGCTCTTTCCTGATCTTGAGATCTGGATGGCAACTATGCTCTTACAATCAGATCCTTCTTGTGGTTGGTAGCTTGACAAAGGAATCGGGAGGGCTATCTAGCTTTTTCCTGGTCTTGAGATCTGGATGACAACTATACTCTTACACTTAGATCCTTCTTGGGGTTTGTAGCCCGACCAAGGCATCAGAAGAGATATCGAGTTATTTCTCGGTCCCGAGATCTGGATGGCAACTATGCTCTTATACTCAGATCCTTCTTGGGGGTGGTAGCTCGACCAAGGAATCAGGAGCACTATATAGCTATTTCTATATGTTGATATCTGGATGACAACTATACTATTACACTCAGATCCTTCTTGGGGGTGGTAGCCCGACCAAGGCATCAGGAGGGTTATCTAGCTATTTCCTGGTCTTGAGATCTGGATGGCAACTATACCCTTACACTCAGATCCATCTTGGGGGTTATAGCCCGACCAAGGCATCAGAAGGGCTATCGAGCTATTTCCTGGTCCTGTGATCTGGATGGAAACTATGCTCTTATACTCAGATCCTTCTTGGGGGTGGAAGCTTGACCAAGGCATTAGGAGCGCTACCTATCTATTTCATGGTCTTGAGATCTGGAAGGCAACTATGCTCTTACACTCAGATCCTTCTTAGAGGTAAAAGCCCGACCAAGGCATCAAAAGAGCTGTCTAGTTATTTCCTGGTCCGGAGATCTGGATGGTAACTATGCTCTTACACTCAGATCCTTCTTAGGGGTGGTGGCCCGACTAAGGCAACAGGAGCGCTTCCTAGCTATTTCCTGGTCTCGAGATCCTGATGGCAACTATGCTTTCACACTCAGATCCTTCTTGGTGTGGTAGCCTGACAAAGAAATCTCGAGCGCTACCTAGCTATTTTCTGGTTTTGAGAACTGGATGGTAACTATGCCTTTACACTTAGACCCTTCTTAGGGGAGGTAGCACGACCAAAGCATTAGGAGCGCTATCTAGCTTTTTCCTGGTCTTGAGATCTGGATGCCAACTATGCTATTACTCTAAGTTACTTCTTGGGGGTGGTAGCCCGACAAAGCTATTTCTTGTTCTTGAGATCTGGATGGTAACCATGCTCTTACACTTAGATCCTTCTTAGGGGTGGTAGCCTGACCAAGGCATCGGAAGGGCTATCTAGCTATTTCCTGGTCTTAAGATCTTGATGACAACTATGCTCTTACACTTATATCCTTCTAGGGGGTGGTAGCCCAACCAAGGCATCAGAAGGGCTATCTAGCTATTTCCTGGTCTGAGATCTGGATGGCAACTATGCTCTGACACTTAGATCCTTCTTTGGGGTGGTAGCCCGACCAAGGCAGAAGGAGAGCTATCTAGCTATTTCTTGGTCTTGAGATCTGGATGGCAACTATGCTTTTATACTTAGATCCTTCTTGGGGGTGGTAGCCTGACTAAGGCATCGGGGGGGGCTATCTAGCTATTTCCTGGTCTTGAGATCTGCATGATAACTATGCCCTTACACTCAGATCCTTCTAGGGGGTGGTAGCCCAAACAAGGCATTAGAAGGGCTATCAAGCTATTTCTTGGTCTCGAGATCAGGATGGCAACTATGCTCTGACACTCAGATCCTTCTTGGGGGTGGTAGCCCGACCAAGGCATCAGGAGCGCTACCTAGCTATTTCCTGGTCTTGAGATTTGGATGGCAACTATGCTTTTACACTTAGACCCATCTTAGGGGTGGTAGCCTGACCAAGGCATCAGGAGCACTATCTAACTATTTCCTGGTCTTGAGATGGAAACTATGTTCTTACACTCAGATTCTTCTTGAGGGTGGTAGCCCGACCAAAGCATAAGGAGCACTATCTAACTATTTCTTGGTCTTGAGATCTGGATGGCAACTATGCTCTTACACTCAGATCCTTCTTTGGGGTTGCAGCCCGACTAAGGCATCAGGAGCGCTACCTAGCTATTTCCTTGTCTTGAGATCTGAATGACAACTATGCTATTATACTCAGACCCTTCTTGAGGGTGGAGCCCGACCAAGGCATCAGGAGCGCTATCTGGCTATTTCCTAGTCTTGATATCTGGATGGCAACTATGCTCTTACACTCAGATCCGTCTTAGGGGTGGTAGTCCGACCAAGGCATCAGGAGCGCTATCTAGATTTTTCCTGGTCTTGAGATTTGGATGGCAACTATGCTCTTACACTCAGATCTTTCTTAGGGTTGGTAGCCCGACAAAGGCATTAGGAGCGCTACCTTACTATTTCCTAGTCCCGAGATCTGGATGGCAACTATGCTCTCACACTCAGATCCATCTTTTGGGTGGAAGCCCGACCAATACATCAGGAGCGCTACATAGCTATTCCTGGTCTTGAGATCTGGATGGCAACTATTCTCTTACACTTAGACCTTTCTTAGAGGTGGTAGCCTGACAAAGGCATCAGGAGCGCTATCTAGCAGTTTCCTGATCTTGAGATCTGGTTGCCAACTATGTTATTACACTTAGATTCTTCTTGATAGTGGTAGCCCGACCAAGGCATCAGGAGCGCAATCTAGATATTTCTTGGTTTTGAGATATGGATGGCAACTATCCTCTTACACTCAGATTTTTCTTAGGGGTGAAAGCCCGACCAAGGCATCAGGAGGGCTATCTAGCTATTTCCTAGTCTAGAGATTTGTATGGAAACTATGCTCTTACATTCAGATCCAACTTGGGGGTGGTAGCCCGACCAAGGCATCAGGTGGGCTATCTAGCTATTTCCTGGTCCCAAGATCTGGATGGCAACTATGCTCTCTCACACAGATCCTTCTTGTGGGTTGTAGCCCGACCAAGGCATTAGGAGCGCTACCTAGCTATTTCCTGGTCTTGAGATCTGGATTGAAACTATGTTCTTACACTCAGATTCTTCTTGAGGGTAGAAGCTTGACCAAGGCATAAGGAGCGCTATCTAACTATTACTTGGTCTTAAGATCTGGATGGAAACTATGATCTTACACTCAGATCCTTCTTAGGGGTGAAAGCCCGACCAAGGCTTCAGGAGGTCTATCTAGCTATTTCCTGGTGTTGATATCTGGATGGCAACTATGCTATTACACTCAAATTCTTCGGAATGGTGGTAGCCGGAGTAAGGCATCAAGAGCGCTACCTAGCTATTTCCTGGTCTTGATATCTGGATGGCATAATGCTCTTACACTCGGATCCGTCTTGGGGGTGGTAGCCCGACCAAGGCATCAGGAGCGCTATCTATAAATTTCCTGGTGTTGAGATTTGGATGGCAACTACACTCTTACACTAAGATCCTTTATAGGGTTGGCTGCCCGACAAAGGCATCAGGAGTGCTACCTTGCTATTTCCTAGTCTTGAGATCTGGATGACAACTATGCTCATACACTCAGACTCTTCTTGGGGGTGGTAGCCCGACCAAGGCATCAAGTGCGCTTTCTAGCTATTTCCTGGTCCTGAGATCTGGATTGCAACTATGCTCTTACACTAAGATCCTTCTTAGGGGTGGTGGCCTAACTTAGGCATCAGGAGCGCTACCTAGTTATTTCCTGGTATTGAGATCAGGATGACTACTTTGGTCTTAAACTCAGACCATTCTTGAGGGTGGTAGATCGACCAAGGCATCAGGAGCGCTATCTAGCTATTTCTTGGTCTTGTGATCTGGATGGCAACTATGCTCTTACACTTAGATCTTTCTTGGGGGTAGTAGCTTGACCAAGGCATCGGAAGGTCTATCTAGCTATTTCCTGGTCTTGAGATCTGGATGACAACTATGCACTTACACTCCGATCCTTCTAGGGGGTGGTAGCCCTACCAAGGCATAAGGAGCGCTACCTAGCTATTTCCTTGTCTCGGGATCTGGATGGCAACTATGCTCTCACACTCAGATCCTTCTTAGTGTGGTAGAACGATAAAGGCATCAGGAGCTCTACCTAGCTATTTCCTGGTCTTAAGATCTGGATGGTAACTATGCTCTTACACTTAGACTCTTTTTAGGGGTGGTAGCCCGATTGAGGCATCAGGAGCGCTATCTAGCTTTTTCCTGGTCTTTAGATCTGGATGGCAACTATGAAATTACACTCAGATACTTCTTAGGGGTGGTAGCCCGACCAAGGCATAAGGAGCGCTATCTAGCTATTTCTTGGTCTTGAGATATGGATGGCTACTATGCACTTACACTTAGATCCTTCTTCGGGGTGGTAGCCTGACCAAGACATCGGGAGGGCTATCTAGCTATTTCATGGTCTTGAGATCTGTATGAGAACTATATTCTTACACTCAGATCCTTCTAGGGGGTGGTAGCCCGACCAAGGTATCAGAAGGGCTATCTAGATATTTTCTGGTCTCGAGATCTGGATGGCAACTATGATTGACACTAAGATCCTTCTTGGGGGTGGTAGCCCGACCAAGGGATCAGGAACGCAACCAAGCTATTTCCTTGTCTTGAGATCTGGATGGCAACTATGCTCTTACATTTAGACCCATCTTAGGGGTGGCAGCCCGACCAAGGCATCAGGATGGCTATCTAGCTATTTTCTTTTCCCGAGATCATGATGGCAACTATGCTCTGATACTCAGATCCTTCTTAGGGGTGGTAGCCCGACCAAGGCATCAGGAGCGCTACTAAGCTATTTCGTGGTCTTGAGATCTGAATGATAACTATGCTTTTACACTCAGATCCTTCTAAGGGGTTGTAGCCCGACCAAGGCATTAGAAGGGCTATCTAGCTATTTCCTGGTCTCGAGATCTAGATGGCAACTATGCTCTGACACTCAGATCCTTCTTGGGGGTGGTAGCCGGATTAAGGCATCTGGAGCACTACAAAGCTATTTTCTGGTCTTGAGATCTGGATGGCAACTATTCTCTTACACTTCGACCCATCTTAGGGGTGGTAGCCTGCCCAAGGAATCAGGTGCATTATCTAGCTATTTCCTGGTCTTGAGATCTGGATGACAACTATGCTCTTACACTCAGACCATTCTTGGGGTTGGTAGCCCGACCAAGGCATAAGGAGCGCTATCTACCTATTTCCTAGTCTAGTGATCTGGATGACAACTATGCTCTTACACTTAGACCCGTCTTAGGGGTGGCAGCCCGACCAAGGCATCAGGAGCGCTACCTAGCTATTTCCTGGTCTCGGGATTTGGATTCCAACTATGCTTTCACACTCAGATCCTTCTTGGTGTGGTAGCCCGACAAAGGCATCAGGAGCGCTATCTAGCTATTTCTTGGTCTTGTGATCTGGATGGCAACTATGCACTTACACTTAGATCCTTCTTGGGGGTTGTAGCCTGACCAAGGCATCGGGAGGGCTATCTAGCTATTTCATGGTCTTGAGATCTGGATGATAACTATGCTCTTACACTCAGATCCTTCTAGGGGGTGGTAGCTCGACTAAGGCATCGGAAGGGCTATCTAGCTATTTCCTAGTCTTGAGATCTGGATGGCAACTATGCTTTGACACTCAGATTCTTCTTGTGGGTGGTAGCCCGACCAAGGCATCAGGAGCGCTACCTAGCTATTTCCTGGTCTTGTGATCTTGATGGCAACTATTCTCTTACACTTAGACCCATCTTAGGGGTGGTCGCCTGCCCAAGGCATCAGGAGCATTATCTAGCTATTTCCTGGTCTTGAGATCTGGATGACAACTATGCTCTTACACTCAGACCATTCTTGGGGGTGGTAGACCGACCAAGGCATAAGGAGCGCTATCTAGCTATTTCCTGGTCTCGGGATATGGATTGCAACTATGCTCTCACACTCAGATCCTACTTTGTGTGGTAGCCCGACAAAGGCATCAGGAGCACTACCTAGCTATTTCCTGGTCTTGAGATCTGGATGGCAACTATTCTCTTACACTTAGACCCATCTTAGGGGTGGTAGCCTGCCCAAGGCTTCAGGAGCACTATCTAGCTATTTCCTGGTCTTGAGATCTGGATGACAACTATGCTCGTACACTCAGACCCTTTTTGGGGGTGGTAGCCTGACCAAGGCATAAGGAGCGCTATCTAGCTATTTACTGGTCTAGAGATCTGGATGAAAACTCTGCTCTTACACTTAGACCCTTCTTAGGGGTGGCAGCCCGACTAAGGCATCAGGAGCGCTACCTAGCTATTTCCTGGTCCTGAGATCTGGATGGCAACAATGCTCTTACACTCAGATTCTTCTTGGTGTGGTAGCCCGACAAAGGCATCAAGAGCACTACCTAGCTATTTCCTGGTCTTGAGATTTGGATGGTAACTATGCTCTTACACTTAGACCCTTCATAAGGGTGGTAGCCCGACCAAGACATAAGGAGCGCTATCTAGCTATTTCTTGGTCTTGTGATCTGGATGGCAACTATGCACTAACAATTAGATCCTTCTTAGGGGTGGTAGCCTGACCAAGGCATCGGGAGGGCTATCTAGCTATTTCATGGTCTTGAGATCTGGATGACAACTATTCTCTTACACTCAAATCCTTCTAGGGGGTGGTAGCCCGACCAAGGCATCATGAGCGCTACCTAGCTATTTCCTGGTCTCGGGATCTGGATGGCAACTATGCTCTCACACTCAGATCCTTTTTGGTGTGGTAGCCCGAGAAAAAACATCAGGAGCGCTACCTAGCTATTTCCTGGTCTTGAGATATGGATGGTATCTATGCTCTTGCACTTAGACCCTTCTTCTAGGTGGTAGCCCGACCAAGGCATAGGGAGGGCTATCTAGCTTTTTTCTGGTCTTGAGATCTGGATGGAATCTATGCTCTCACACTCAGATCCTTCTTGGTGTGGTAGCCCGATAAAGGCATCAGAAGCGCTATCTAGATATTTACTGGTCTTGAGATCTGGATTGCAAATATGCTCTTACACTCAGATCCTTCTTAGGGTTGGTAGCCCGACCAAGGCATCAGGAGCGCTACCTTGCTATTTCCTAGTCTTAAGATCTGGATGACAACAATGCTCAAACACTCAGACTAATCTTAGAGGTGGTAGCCCGACCAAGGCATCAAGAGTGCTGTCTAGTTATTTCCTGGTCCTGAGATCTGGATGGCAACTATGCTCTTACACTCAGATCCTCCTTAAGAGTTGTGGCCCAACTAAAGCATCAGGAGCACTACCTAGCTATTTCCTTTTCTTGAGATCTGGATGACAACTTTGCTCTTACACTAAGACACTTCTTAGGGGTGGTAGCCCGACCAAGGCATTAGGAGCGCTATCTAGCTATTTCTTGGTCTTGAGATCTGGATGAAAACTATGCTCTTACACTTAGATCCTTCTTGGGGTGGTAGCCTGACCAAGGCATCAGGATTGCTATCTAGCTATTTCCTGGTCTTGAGATCTGGATGGCAACTATGCTTTTATACTTAGATAATTCTTAGAGCTATCTAGCTTTTTCTTGGTCTTGAGATATAGATGGCAACTATGCTCTACCACTCAGACCCTTCTCAGAGGTGGTAGCCCGACTAAGGCATCAGGAGCGCTGCCAAGCTATTTCCTGGTCTTGAGATCTGGATGGCAACTATGATCTTACACTCAGATGCTTCTTGAAGGTGGTAGCCCGACCAAGGCATTAGGAGTGCTATCTAGCTATTTTCTGTTCTTAAGATCTGGATGACAACTATGCTCTTACACTTATATCCTTCTTGGGGTGGTAGCCTGACCAAGGCATCAGGATTGCTATCTAGCTATTTCCTGGTCTTGAGATCTGGATGGCAACTATGCTTTTATACTTAGATAATTCTTAGGGCTATCTAGCTTTTTCCTGGTCTTGAGATATAGATGGCAACTATGCTCTACCACTCAGACCCTTCTCAGAGGTGGTAGCCCGACCAAGGCATCAGGAGCGCTGCCAAGCTATTTCCTGGTCTTGAGATCTGGATGGCAACTATGATCTTACACTCAGATGCTTCTTGAAGGTGGTAGCCCGACCAAGGCATTAGGAGTGCTATCTAGCTATTTTCTGTTCTTAAGATCTGGATGACAACTATGCTCTTACATTCAGATCCTTCTTAAAGGTTGTGGCCTGACCAAGGCATCAGGAGCGCTACCTAGCTATTTCCTGGCCTTATGATCTGGTTGGCAACTACGCTCTTACATTCAGATCCTTCTTGGGGATTGTAGCCCGACCAAGGCATCAGGAACGCTATCTAGCTATTTCCTAGTCAAGAGATCTTGATGGCAACTATGCTCTTACACTCAGATCCTTCTTAGAGGTGGTAGCCCGACCAAGGCATCAGGAGCGCTATCTAGCTATTTCCTGGTTTTGAGATCTGGATGGAAACTATGCTCTTACACTCAGATAATTCTTAGGGGTGGTAGCCCGACCAAAGCATCAGGAGTGCTATCTAGCTATTTCTTGGTCTTGAGATCTTAATGGTAACTATGCTCTTACGATTAGATCCTTCTTGGTGGTGGTAGCCTGACCAAGGCATCGGAAAAGCTATCTAGCTATTTCCTGGTCTTGAAATGTGGATGACAACTATGCTCTTACACTCAGATCCTTCTAGGGGGTGGTAGCCCAACCAAGGCATCAGGAGAGCTATCTAGCTATTTCCTGGTCTTGAGATCTAGATGGAAACTATTCTCTTACACTCTGATCCTTCTTAGGAGTGGTAGCCCGACTAAGGCATCAGCATTGCTATCTAGCTATTTCTTGATCTTGTGATCTGGATGGCAACTATGCTTTTAAACTTAGACGCTTAATGTGGGTGGTAGCCTGACCAAGGCATCAGGAGCGCTACCAAGCTATTTCCTGGTCTTGAGATCTTGATGGCAACTATGCTCTTACACTTAGATGCTTCTTGAAGGTGGTATCCCGACCAAGGCATTATGAGAGCTATCTAGCTATTTCTTGGTCTTGAAAGTGGTAGACCGACCAAGGCATCAGGAGCGCTATCTAGCTATTTCTTTGTCTTGAGATCTGGATGGCAACTATGGTCTTACACATAGATCCTTCTTGAAGGTGGTAGCCTGACCAAGGCATCAGGAGCGCTACCTAGCTATTTCTTGGTCTCGGGATCTGAATGGCAACTATGCTCTCACACTCAGATCCTTCTTAGGGGTATTAGCCCGACCAAGGCATTAGGAGCGCTATCTAGCTTTTTTCTAGTCTTAAGATCTGGATGGCAACTATGCTATTACACTCAGATACTTCTTTGGGGTGGTAGCCCGGCCAAGGCATAAGGAGCGCTATCTAGCTATTTCTTGGTCTTGAGATCTGGATGGCAACTATGCTCTTACACTTAGATCCTTCTTGGTGGTGGTAGCCTGACCAAGGCATCAGGAGGGCTATCTAGCTATTTCCAGGCCTTAAGATCTAAATGATAACTATGCTCTTACACTCAGATCCTTCTAAGGGGTGGTAGCCCGACCAAAGCATCAGAAGGGCTATCTAGCTATTTCCTAGTCTCGATATCTGGATGGCAACTATGCTCTGACACTCAGATCCTTCTTGGGGGTGGTAGCCCGACAAAGGCATCATGAGCGCTACCTAGCTATTTCCTAGTCTTAAGATCTGGATGGCACCTATGCTCTTACACTTAGACCTATCTTAGGGGTGGTAGCCTGACCAAGGCATCAGGATCACTATCTAGCAATTTCCTGGTCTTGAGATCTGGATGGCAACTATGTTCTTACACTCAGATTCTTCTTAAGGGTGGTAGCTCGACCAAGGCATAAGGAGCGCTATCAAACTATTTTTTGGTCTTGAGATCTGGATGGCAACTATGCACTTACACTCAGATCCTTCTTATGGATGAAAGCCTGACCAAGGCTTCAGGAGGGCTATCTAGCTATTTCCTAGTCTAGAGATCTGGATGGCAACTATGCTCTTACACTCAGATCCATCTTGGAGGTTGTAGCCCGACTAAGGCATCAGGAGGGCTATCTAGCTCTTTCCTGGTCCCGAGATCTGGATTTCAACTATGCTCTTACACTTAGATCATTCTTAGGGTGGCAGCCCGACTAAGGCATCAGGAGCGCTACCTAGCTATTTCTCGGTCTTGAGATCTTAATGACAACTATGCTATTACACTCTGATCCTTCTTGGGTGTGGTAGCACGACCAAGGCATTAGGAGCGCTACCTAGCTATTTCCTGGTGTTAAGATCTGGATGGCAACTATGCTCTTACACTCAGATCCGTCTTGGGGGTGGTAGCCTGACCAAGGCATCAGGAGTGCTATCTAGATATTTCCTGGTCTTGAGATCTGGATGGAAACTTTGCTCTTACACTCAGATCCTTTTAAGGGTTGGTAGCCCGACCAAGGCATCAGAAGCGCTACCTTGCTATTTCCTAGTCTTGAGATCTGGATGACAACTATGCTCAAACACTCAGACTCTTCTTGTGGGTGGTAGCCCGACCAAGGCATCAAGAGCGCTGTCTAGTTATTTCCTGGTCCTGAGATCTGAATGGAAACTATGCTATTACACTCATATCCTACTTAGGGTGGTGGCCCAACCAAGGTATCAGGAGCGCTACCTAGCTATTTCCTTGTCCTGAGATCTGGAAGGTAATTATGCTCTTACACTTAGACCCTTGTTAGAGGTGGTAGCCCAACCAAGGCATCAGGAGTGATATCTAGCTTTTTCCTGGTCTTGAGATCTGGTTGGCAACTATACTATTACACTCAGATACTTCTTGGGGGTTGTAGCCCGACCAAGGTATAAGGAGCGCTATCTAGCTATTTCTTGGTCTTGAGATCTGGATGGAAACTATGCTCTTACACTTAGATCCTTCTTCGGGGTGGTAGCCTTACCAAGGCATAGGAAGGGCTATCTAGCTATTTCCTGGTCTTGAGATCTGGATGACAACTATGCTCTTACACTTAGACCCATCTTAGGGGTGGTAGCCTAACCAAGGTATCAGAAGCACTATCTAGCTATTTCCTGGTCTTGATATCTGGATAGCAACTATGTTCTTACACTTATATTCTTCTCGTAGGGTGGTAGCCCGACCAAGGCATAAGGAGCGCTATCTAACTATTTCTTGGTCTTGAGATTTGGATGGCAACTATGCTCTTACACTCAGATAGTTCTTAGAGGTGAAAGCCCGACCATGGCTTCAGGAGGGCTGTCTAGCTATTTCCTAGTCTAGAGATCTGGGTTGTAACTATGCTCTTACACTCAGATCCATCTAAGGTGTGGTTGCCCGACCGTGGCATCAGGAGGTATATCTAGCTATTTCCTGGTCCCGAGATCAGGATGGCTACTATGCTCTTATACACAGATCCTTCATGGGTGTGGCAACCCGAATAAGGCATCAGGAGCGCTACCTAGCTATTTCTTGGTCTTGAGATCTGGATGGCAACTATGCTTTGACACTCAGATCCTTTTTGGGGGTGGTAGCCCAACCAAGGCATCAGGAGCTCTAAATAGCTATTTCCTGGTCTTGAGATGTTGATGGCAACTATGCTCTTACACTTAGACCCATCTTAGGGGTGGCAGCCCGAGTAAGGAATCAGGAGCGCTACCTAGCTATTTCTTGGTATTGAGATCTGGATGGCAACTATGTTTTGACACTCGGATCCTTCTTGGGGGTGGTAGCCTGAGCAAGGCATCGAGAGGGCTATCAGGCTATTTCCTGGTCTTGAGATCTGGATGATAAATATGCTCTTACACTTAGATCCTTCTAGGGGGTGGTAGCCCGACTAAGGCATCAGAAGGGCTATCTAGCTATTTCCTGGTCTCGAGATCTGGATGGCAACTATGCTCTGACACTCAGATCCTTCTTAGGGGTGGTAGCCCGACCAAGGCATCAGGAGCACTAAATAGCTATTTCCTGGTCTTGAGATCTTGATGGCAACTATGCTCTTACACTTAGACCCATCTTAGGGGTGGTAGCCCGACTAAGGCATCAGGAGCGCTACCTAGCAATTTCTTGGTCTTGAGATCTGGATGGCAACTATGCTTAGACACTCAGATCCTTCTTGGGGGTGGTAGCCTGAGCAAGGCATCGAGAGGGCTATCAGGCTATTTCCTGGTCTTGAGATTTGGATGATAAATATGCTCTTACACTTAGATCCATCTAGGGGGTGGTAGCCCGACCAAGGCATCAGAAGGGCATCAGAAGGGCTATCTAGCTATTTCCTGGTGTCGAGATCTGGATGGCAACTATGCTTTGACACTCAGATCCTTCTTGGGGGTAGTAGCCCGACCAAGGCATCAGGAGCTCTAAATAGCTATTTCCTGGTCTTGAGATCTTGATGGCAACTATGCTCTTACACTTAGACCCATCTTAGGGGTGGTAGCCTGACCAAGGCATAAGGAGCGCTATCTAGCAATTTCTTGGTCTTGAGATCTGGATGGCAACTATGCTCTTACACTTAGATCCTTCTTGGGGGTGGTAGCCTGAGCAAGGCATCGAGAAGGTTATCTAGCTATTTCCTGGTCTTGAGATTTGGATGATAACTATGCTCTTACACTTAGATCCTTCTAGGGGATGGTAGCCCGACCAAGGCATCAGAAGCTCTACCTAGCTATTTCATGGTCTTTAGATCTTGATTGCAACTATGCTCTGACACTTAGACCCATCTTAGGGGTGGTAGCCTGACCAAGGCATCAGGAGCACTATCTAGCTATTTCCTGGTCTTGAGATCTGGATGGCAATTATGTACTTACACTCAGATTCTTCTTGAGGGTGGTAGCCCGACTAAGGCATAAGGAGCGCTATCTAACTATTTCTTGGTCTTGATATTTGGATGGCAACTATGCTCTTACACTCAGATCCTTCTTAGGGGTGAAAGCCCAATTAAGGCTTCAGGAGGGCTGTCTAGCTATTTCCAAGTCTATAGATATGGATGGAAACTTTGCTCTTACACTCAGATACATCTAGGGGGTGGTAGCCCGACCATGGCATCAGGAGGGCTATCTAGCTATTTCCTGGTCCCGAGATCTCGATGGCAACTATGCTCTTACACTCAGATCCTTCTTGGGAGTGGCAACCCGACTAAGGCATCAGGAGCGCTACCTAGCTATTTCTTGGTCTTGAGATCTGAATGACAACTATGCTATTACACTCAGTCTCTTCTTGAGGGTGGTAGCCCGACCAAGGCATCAGGAGCGCTATCTAGCTATTTCCTGGTCTTGATATCTGGATGGCAACTATGCTCTTACACTTAGATCCTTCTCAGTGGTTGTAGCCCGACCAAGGCATCAGGATTGCTACCTAGCTATTTCATGGTCTTGAGATCTGGATGGCAACTATGCTCTTACACTCAGATCCGTCTTGGAGGTAGTAGCCCGACCAAGGCATCCGGAGCGCTACCAAACTTTTTCATGGTCTTGAGATCTAAATGGCAACTATGCTCTTACACTTAGACCCATCTTAGGGGTGGTAGCCTGACCAAGGCATCAGGAGCACTATCTAGCTTTTTCCTGGTCTTGAGATCTGGATGGTAGCCCGACCAAGGCATAAGAAGCGCTATCTAACTATTTCTTGGTCTTGATATTTGGATGGCAACTATGCTCTTACACTCAGATCCTTCTTAGGGGTGAAAGCCCAACCAAGGCTTCAGGAGGGCTGTCTAGCTATTTCCTAGTCTAGAGATCTGGATGGCAACTATGCTCTTACACTCAGATCCATCTTGGGGGTGGTAGCCCGACAATGGCATCAGGAGGGTTATCTAGCTATTTCCAGGTCCCGATATCTGGATGGCAACTATGCTCTTACACTCAGATCCTTCTTAGGGGCGGCAGCACGACTAAAGCATCAGGAGCGCTACCTAGCTATTTCTTGGCCTTGAGATCTGAATGAAAACTATGCTATTACACTCAGTATCTTCTTGAGGGTGGTAGCTCGACCAATGCATAAGGAGCTCTATCTAACAATTTCTTGGTCTTGATATCTGGATGGCAACTATGCTCTTACGCTCAGATCCTTCTTAGGGGTAAAAGCCCAACCAAGGCTTCAGGAGGGCTGTCTTGCTATATCCTAGTCTAGAGATCTGGATGGAAACTATTCTCTTACACTCAGATCCATCTTGGGGGGTGGTAGCCTGACCATGGCATCAGGAGGGCTATCTAGCTATTTCCTGGTCCCGAGATCTGGATGTCAACTATGCTCTTACACTCAGATTCGTCATGGAGGTTGTAGCCCCACCAAGGCATCAGGAGCGCTATCTAGATATTTCCTGGTCTTAAGATCTGGATGGCAACTATGCTCTTACACTCAGATCCTTCTTAGGGTTGGTAGCCCGACCAAGGCATAAAAAGCGTTAACTTGCTATTTCCTAGTCTTGAGATCTGGATGACAACTTTGCTCATACACTCAGACTCTTATTGGGGGTGGTAGCCCGACCAAGGCATCAAGAGCGCTGTCTAGTTATTTCCTGGTCCTGAGATCTGAATGGCAACTATGCTTTTACACTCAGATTCTCTTTAAGGGTGGTGGCCAAACCAAGGCATCAGGAGCGCTACCTAGCTATTTCATTGTCTTGAGATCTGGATGGCAACTATGCTATTACACTCAGATACTTCTTGGGGGTGGTAGCCCGACCAAGTCATAAGGAGCGCTATCTAGCTATTTCTTGGTCTTTAGATCTGGATGGCAACTATGCTCTTACACTTAGATCCTTCTTGGGGGTGGTAGCCTGACCAAGGCATCGGGAGGGCTATCTAGCTATTTCCTAGTCTTGAGATCTTGATGATAACTATGCTCTTACACTTAGATCCTTCTAATGGGTGGTAGACCGACCAAGGCATTAGAAGGGCTATCTAGCTATTTCCTGGTCTAGATCTCAGGATGGCAACTATGCTATTACACTCAGATCCAACCTGGTGGTGGTAGCCTGACCATGGCATCAAGAGGGCTATCTAGCTTTTTCCTGGTCCCTAGATAAGGATGGCAACTATGCGCTTACACTCAGATCCTTCTTGGGGGTGGCAGCCCGACTAAGGCATCAGGAGCGCTACCTAGATATTTCCTGGTCTTGAGATCTGAATGACAACTACGCTATTATACTCTGATCCTTCTTGAGGGTGGTAGCCTGACCAAGGAATCAGAAGCGCTATCTAGCTATTTCCTGGTCTTGAGATCTGGATGGCAATTATGCTATTACACTTAGACCTTTATTAGGGGTGGTAGCCCGAAAAAGGCATCAGGAGCGCTATCTAGCTATTTCCTGGTCTTGAGATCTGGTTAGCAACTATGTTCTTACACTTAGATTCCTCTTGAGGGTGGTACCCCGACCAAGGCATAAGGAGCGCTATCTATCTATTTCCTAGTCTTGAGATCTGGATGGCAACTATGCTCTTACACTCAGATCCTTCTTAGGGGTGAAAGCCCGTCCAAGGCATCAGGAGGGCTATCTAGCTATTTCCTAGTCTAGAGATCTGGATGGCAACTATAATCTTACACTTAGATCCATCTTGGGGGTGGTAGCCCGACCATGGCATCAGGAGAACTATCTAGCAATTTCCGGGTCCTGAGATCTGGATTGCAATTATGCTCTTACACTTATATCCTTCTTAGGAGTGGTAGCCCGACCTAGGCATCAGGAGTGGTATCTAGCTATTTCCTGATCTCGAGATCTGGATGGCAACTATGCTCTTGCACTCATATCATTCTTGGGGGTGGTAGCCCGACCAAGACATCAGGAGCGATACCAAGCTTTTTCCTGGTCTTAAGATCTAGATGGCAACTATGCTCTTACACTTAGACCCATCGTAGGGGTGGTAGGCTGACCAAGGCATCAGGAGCACTATCTAGCTATTTTTTGGTCTTAAGATATGGATGGCAACTATGTAATTACACTCAGATTCTTCTTGAGGCTGGTAGCCCGACCAAGGCATAAGGAGCGCTATCTAACTATTTATTGGGGATGGATAGCAACTATGTTCTTACACTTATATTCTTCTTGTAGGGTGGTAGCCCGACCAAGGCATAAGGAGTGCTATCTAACTATTTCTTGGTCTTGAGATTTGGATGGCAACTATGCTCTTACACTCAGATACTTCTTAGGGGTGAAAGCCCTACCATGGCTTCAGGAGGGTTATCTAGCTATTTCCTAGTCTAGAGATCTAGATTGCAACTATGCTCTTACACTCAGATCCATCTAAGGGGTGGTAGCCCGACCATGGCATCAGGAGGGCTATCTAGCTATTTCCTGGTCCCGAGATCAGGATGGAAACTATGCTCTTATACACAGATCCTTCATGGGGGTGGCAGCCCGACTAAGGCATCAAGAGCGCTATGTTCTTATATTTAGAGGGCTATTACACTCAGTCTCTTCTTGAGGGTGGTAGCCCGACCAAGGCATCAGGAGCGCTATCTAGCTATTTCCTAGTCTTGATATTTGGATGGCAACTATGCTCTTACACTTAGATCCTTCTTAGGGGTGGTAGCCCGACCAAGGCATCAAGAGCGCTACCTAGCTATTTCATGGTCTTAAGATCTGGATGGCAAATATGCTCTTACACTTAGATCCGTCTTGGAGGTGGTAGCCCGACCAAGGCATCAGGAGCGCTATCTAGATATTTCCTGGTCTTAAGATCAAGATGGAAACTATGCTCTTACACTCAGATCCTTCTTAAGGTTGGTAGCCCGACCAAGGCATAAAAAGTGTTACCTTGCTATTTCCTAGTCTTGAGATCTGGATGACAACTATGCTCATACACTCACACTTTTCTTGGGGGTGGTATCCCGACCAAGGCATCAAGAGCGCTGTCTAGTTATTTCCTGGTCCTGAGATCTGAATGGCAACTATGCTCTTACACTCAGATTCTCTTTAGGGGTGGTGGCCCAACCAAGGCATCAGAAGCGCTACCTAGCTATTTCATGGTCTTGAGATCTGGATGGTAACTACGCTCTTACACTTAGACCCTTTTTAGGGGTGGTAGCCCGACCAAGGCATCAGGAGTGCTATCTAGCTTTTTCCTGGTCTTGAGATCTGGATGGCAACTATGCTATTACACTCAGATACTTCTTGGGGGTGGTAGCCCGACCAAGGCATAATGAGCGCTATCTAGCTATTTCTTGGTCTTGAGATCTGTATGGCAACTTTGCTCTTAAACTAAGATCCGTCTTGGAGGTGGTAGCCCGACCAAGGCATCATGAGCGCTATCTAGATATTTGATTGTCCTGAGATCTGGATGACAACTATGCTCACACACTCAGACTCTTCTTGGGGGTGGTAGCCCGACAAAGGCATCTAGTGCGCTTTCTAGCTATTTCTTGGTCCTGAGATCTAAATGGCAACTATGCTCTTACACTCAGATCCTTCTTAAGGGTGGTGGCCCAACCAAGGCATCAGGAGCGCTACCTAGCTATTTCCTTGTCTTGAGATCTTGATGACAACTTTGCTCTTACACTCGGACCCTTCTTGGGGGTGGTAGCCCGACCATGGCATGAGGAGCGCTATCTAGCTATTTCTTGGTCTTGAGATCTGGATAGCAACTATGCTCTTACACTTAGATCCTTCTTGGGGGTGGTAGCCTGACCAAGGCATCAGAAAAGCAATCTAGTTATTCCTGGTCTTGAGATCTGGATAACAACTATGCTCTTACATTTAGATCCTTCTAGGGGGTGGTTGCCCGACCAAGGCATCAGGAGGGCTATCTAGCTATTTTCTGGTCTTAAGATCTGGATGGCAACTACGCTCTCACACTTAGACCTTTATTAGGGGTGGTAGCCCGAAAAAGGCATCAGGAGCGCTATCTAGCTATTTCCTAGTCTTGAGATCTGGTTATCAACTATGCTCTTACACTCGGACCCTTCTTAGGGGTGGTAGCCCGACCATGGCATCAGAAGCGCTATCTAGCTATTTCTTGGTCTTGAGATCTGGATGGCAACTATGCTCTTACACTTAGATCCTTCTTGGGGGTGGTAGCCTGACCAAGGCATCTGAAAAGCTATCTAGCTATTTACTGGTCTTGAGATCTGGATGACAACTATGCTATTAAACTCAGTCTCTTGTTGAAGGTGGTAGCCCGACGAAGGCATAAGGAGGGCTATCTAGCTATTTACTGGTCTCAAGATCTGGATGGCAACTATGCTCTCACACTCAGATCCTTCTACGGGGTGGAAGCTTGACAAAGGCATCAGGAGCGCTACCTAGCTATTTCCTGGTCTTGAGATCTGGATGGCAATTATGCTCTTACACTTAGATCCTTCTTAGGGGTGGTAGCCCGACCAAGGCTTCAGGAGCGCTACCTAGCTATTTCCTGGTCTTGAGATCTGGATGGCAACTATGCTCTTACACTTAGATCCTTCTTGTGGGTGGTAGCCTGACCAAGTAATCGGGAGGGCTATCTAGCTATTTCCTGGTCTTGAGATCAGGATGATAACTATGCTCTTACACTCAGATCCTTCTAGGGGGTGGTAGCCCGACCAAGGCATCAGAAGAGCTATCTAGCTATTTCCTGGTCTAGAGATCTGGATGGCAATTATGCTCTTACACTCAGATCCATCTAGGAGGTGGTAGCTCGACCATGGTATCAAGAGGGCTATCTAGCTATTTCCTGGTCCCTGGATCAGGATGGCAACTATGCATTTACACTCAGATCCTTCTTGGGGGTGGCAGCCCGACTAAGGCATCAGGAGCGCTACCTAGCTATTTCCTGGTCTTGAGATCTGGATGGCAACTATGCTCTTACACTTAGATCCTTCTTGTGGGTGGTAGCCTGACCAAGTAATCGGGAGGGCTATCTAGCTATTTCCTGGTCTTGAGATCAGGATGATAACTATGCTCTTACACTCAGATCCTTCTAGGGGGTGGTAGCCCGACCAAGGCATCAGAAGAGCTATCTAGCTATTTCCTGGTCTAGAGATCTGGATGGCAATTATGCTCTTACACTCAGATCCATCTAGGAGGTGGTAGCTCGACCATGGTATCAAGAGGGCTATCTAGCTATTTCCTGGTCCCTGGATCAGGATGGCAACTATGCGTTTACACTCAGATCCTTCTTGGGGGTGGCAGCCCGACTAAGGCAACAGAAGCGCTACCTAGCTATTTCCTGGTCTTGAGATCTGAATGACAACCATGCTATTACACACAGATCCTTCTTGAGGGTGGTAGCCTAACCAAGGCATCAAGAGCGCTATCTAGCTATATTCTGGTCATGTTATCTGGATGGCAACTATGCTCTTACACTTAGATCCTTCATAGGGGTGGTAGCCTGACAAAGGCAACAGGAGCGCTAACTAACTATTTCCTGGTCTTGAGATCTGGATGGCAACTATGCACTTACACTCAGATCCGTCTTGGGGGTGGTAGCCCGACCAAGGCATCAGGAGCGCTATCTGGATATTTGATGGTCTTAAGATCTAGATGGAAACTATGCTCTTACACTCAGTACCTACTTAGGGTTGGTAGCCCGACCAAGGCATCAGAAGCGCTACCTTTCTATTTCCATGTATTGAGATCTAGATGACAACTATGCTCATGCACTCTGACACTTCTTGGGGGTGGTAGCCCGACCAAGGCATCAAATGCGCTTTCTAGTTATTTCTTGGTCCTGAGATCTGAATGGCAACTATGCTCTTACACTCAGATCCTCCTTAGGGGTGGTGGCCCAAGCAAGGCATTAGGAGCTCTACCTAGCTATTTCCTGGTCTTGAGATCTGGATGACAACTTTGCTCTTACACTCGGACCCTTCTTAGGGGTGGTAGCCCGACCATGGCATCAGGAGCGCTATCTAGCTATTTCTTGGTCTTGAGATCTGGATGGCAACTATGCTCTTACACTTAGATCCTTCTTGGGGGTGGTAGCCTGACCAAGGCATCTGAAAAGCTATCTAGCTATTTACTGGTCTTCAGATCTGGATGACAACTATGCTATTAAACTCAGTCTCTTGTTGAAGGTGGTAGCCCGACCAAGGCATAAGGAGGGCTATCTAGATATTTACTGGTCTCAAGATCTGAATGGCAACTATGCTCTCACACTCAGATCCTTCTAAGGGGTGGAAGCTCGGCAAAGGCATCAGGAGCGCTACCTAGCTATTTCCTGGTCTTGAGATCTTGTTGGCAATTATGCTCTTACACTTGGACCTTTATTAGGGGTGGTAGCCCGACAAAGGCATCAGGAGTGCTATCTAGCTATTTCCTGGTCTTGAGATCTGGTTGGCAACTATGTTCTTACACTTAGATTCTTCTTGAAGGTGGTAGCCCGACCAAGTCATAAGGAGCGTTATCTAGCTATTTCCTAGTCTTGAGATCTGGATAGCAACTAGGATCTTACACTCAGATCCTTGTTAGGGGTGAAAGCCCGACCAAGGCATCAGGAGGGCTATCTAGCTATTTCTTAGTCTAGAGATCTGGATGGCAACTATAATCTTACACTCAGATCCATCTTGGGGGTGGTAGCCCGACCAAGGCATCAGGAGCACTATCTAGCAATTTCCTGGTCCCGAGATCTAGATGGCAGTTATGCTCATACACTTAGATCCTTCTTGGGGGTGGTAGCCCGACCTAGGCATCAGGTGGGGTATCTAGCTATTTCCTGATCTCGAGATCTGGATGGCTACTATGCTCTGACACTCACATCATTCTTGGGGGGTGGTAGCCCGACCAAGACATCAGGAGAGCTACCAAGCTATTTCATGGTCTTGAGTTCTAAATGACAACTATCCTCTTACACTAAGAACCTTCTTGGTGGATAGCCTGACCTAAGGAATCAGGAGCGCTATCTAGCTATTTCCTGGTCTTGAGATCTGGATGACAACTATGCTCTTACACTCAGATCCTTCTTCGGGGTGGCAGCCCGACCAAGGGATTAGGAGTGCTACCTAGCTTTTACCTTGTCTTGAGATCTAGATGGCAACTATGCTCTTACACTCATATCCTTCTTGGGTGTGGTAGCGCGACCATGGCATTATAATTGCTATCTAGCTATTTCCTGGTTTCGAGATCTTAATGGCAACTATGCTCTTACACTCAGATCCTTCTTGGGGGTGGTAGCAAAACTAAGGCATCAATAGTGCTATCTAGCTATTTCTTGTTGTTGAGATCTGGATGGCAACTATGCTCTTAAACTTAGACCCTTCTTAGGGGTGGTATCCCGACCAAGGCTTCAGGAGTGCTATCTAGCTATTTCCTGGTCTTGAGATCTGGATGGCAACTATGCTCTTACAATCAAATCCATCTTATGTGTGGCAGCCTGACCTAGGCATCAAGATCGCTACCTAGCTATTTCCTAGTCTTGAGTTCTGGATGAAAACTATACTCTTACACTAAGAACCTTATTGGGTGTGGTAGCCCGACCATGGCATGAGGAGCGCTACCAAGCTATTTCCAAGTCTTGAGATCCGGATAGCAACTACGCTCTTACACTGAGAACCTTCTTGTGGGTGGTAGCCCGACCAAGGCATCAGGAGCACTATCTAGCAATTTCCTGGTCCCGAGATCTGGATGGCAATTATGCTCTTACACTTAGATCCTTCTTAGAGGTGGTAGCCCGACCTAGGCAACAGAAGGGGTATCTAGCTATTTCCTGATCTCGAGATATGGATGGCAACTATGCTCTTACACTCACATCATTCTTGGAGGTGGTAGCCCGATCAAGACATCAGGAGCGCTACCAAGCTTTTTCCTGGTCTTGAGATCTAGATGGCAACTATGCTCTTACGCTCAGATCCTTCTTGGGGGTGATAGACTGACCAAGGCATCGAGAGGGCTATCCAGCTATTTCCTGGTATTAAGATCTGGATGATAACTATGCTCTTACACTCAGATCCTTCTAGGGGGTGGTAGCCCGACCAAGGCATTAGAAGGGCTATCTAACTATTTCCTGGTCTTGAGATCTTGATGACAACTATGCTCATACACTCATTCTCTTCTTGGGGGTGGTAGCCTGACCAAGGAATCAAGAGAGTTGTCTAGCTATTTCCTGGTCTTGAGATCAAGATGGCAACTATGCTCTTACACTTAGATCCTTCTTGGGGGTGGTAGCCTGACCAAGGCATCGGGAGGGCTATCTAGCTATTTCCTGGTCTTGAGATCTGGATGATAACTATGCTCTTACACTCAGATCCTTCTAGGGGGTGGTAGCCCGACCAAGGCATCAGAAGGGCTATCTAGCTATTTCCTGGTCTAGTGATCTGGATGGAAACTATGCTCTTACACTCAGATCCATCTAGGGGGTGGTAGCCCGGTCATGGCATCAAGAGGGCTATCTAGCTATTTCCTGGTCCCTAGATCAGGATGGCAACTATGCGTTTACACTCAGATCCTTCTTGGGGGTGGCAACCCGACTAAGGCATTTGGAGGGCTACCTAGCTATTTCCTAGTCTTGAGATCTAAATGAGAACTATGCTATTACACTCAGACCTTTCTTGAGGGTGGTAGCCTGACCAAGGCATCAGGAGCGCTATCTAGCTATTTCCTGGTCTTGATATATGGATGGCAACTATGCTCTTACACTCAGATCCTTCATAGGGGTGGTAGCCTGACAAAGGCATCAGGAGAGCTAACTAGCTATTTCCTGGTCTTGAGATCTGGATGGCAACTATGCTCTTACACTCAGATCCCTCTTGGGGGTGGTAGCCCGACCAAAGCATCAGGAGCGCTATCTAGATATTTGATGGTCCTGAGATCTGGATTGCATTATGCTCTTACACTCAGATCCTACTTAGGGTTGGTAGCCCGACCAAGGAATCAGAAGCGCTACCTTGCTATTTCCATGTATTGAGATCTAGATAACAACTATGCTCATGCACTCAGACACTTCTTGGGGGTGGTAGCCCGACCAAGGCATCAAGTGCGCTTTCTAGTTATTTTCTGGTCCTGAGATCTGAATGGCAACTATGCTCTTACACTCAGATCCTCATTAGGGGTGGTGGCCCAACCAAGGCATTAGGAGCGCTAAATAGCTATTTCCTGGTCTTGAGATCTGGATGACAACTTTGCTCTTACACTCGGACCCTTCTTAGGTTTGGTAGCCCGACCATAGCATCAGGAGCGCTATCTAGCTATTTCTAGGTCTTGAGATCTGGATGGCAACAATGCTCTTACACTTAGATCCTTATTGGGGGTGGTAGCCTGACCAAGGCATCGGAAAAGCTATCTAGCTATTTACTGGTCTTGAGATCTGGATGACAACTATGCTATTAAACTCAGTCTCTTGTTAAAGGTGGTAGCCCGACCAAGGCATCAGGAGGGCTATCTAGCTATTTCCTGGTCTCAAGATCTGGATGGCAACTATGCTCTCACACTCAGATCCTTCTAAGTGGTGGAAGCCCGACAAAGGCATCATGAGCGCTACCTAGCTATTTCCTGGTCTTGAGATCTGGATGGCAATTATGCTCTTACACTTAGACCTTTATTAGGGGTGGTAGCCCGACAAAGGCATCAGGAGTGCTATCTAGCTATTTCCTGGTCTTGAGATCTGGTTGGCAACTATGTTCTTACACTTAGATTCTTCTTGAAGGTTTTAGCCCGACCAAGGCATAAGGAGCGTTATCTAGCTATTTCCTAGTCTTGAGATCTGGATAGCAACTATGATCTTACACTCAGATCCTTCTTAGGGGTGAAAGCCCGACCAAGGCATCAGGAGGGCTATCTATCTATTTCTTAGTCTACCAGATCTGGATGGAAACTATAATCTTACACTCAGATCCATCTTGGGGGTGGTAGCCCGACCAAGGCATCAGGAGAACTATCTAGCAATTTACTGGTCCCGAGATCTGGATGGCAATTTTGCTCATACACTTAGATCCTTCTTGGGGGTGGTAGCCTGACCAAGGCATCAGGAGGGGTATCTAGCTATTTCCTAATCTCGAGATCTGGATGGCTACTATGCTCTTACACTCACCTCATTCTTGGGGGTGGTAGCCTGACCAAGACATCAGGAGCGCTACCAAGCTTTTTCCTGGTCTTTAGTTCTAGATGACAACTATACTCTTACACTAAGAACCTTCTTGGGGGATAGCCTGACCAAGGAATCAGGAGCGCTATCTAGCTATTTCCTGGTCTTGAGATCTAGATGACAACTATGCTCTTACACTCAGATCCTTCTTGGGGGTGGTAGCCAGACCAAGGGATTAGGAGCGCTACCTAGCTTTTTCCTTGTCTTGAGATATAGATGGAAACTATGCTCTTACACTCATATCCTTCTTGGGTGTGGTAGCGCGACCATGGCATTAGGATTGCTATCTAACTATTTCCTGGTTTCGAGATCTTAATGGCAACTATGCTCTTACACTCAGATCCTTCTTGGGGGTGGTAGCAAAACCAATGCATCAGTAGTGCTATCTAGCTATTTCTTGTTCTTGAGATCTGGATGGCAACTATGCTCTTAAACTTAGACCCTTCTTAGGGGTGGTAGCCTGACCAAGGCTTCAGGAGCGCTATCTAGCTATTTCCTGGTCTTGAGATCTGGATGGCAACTATGCTCTTACACTCAGATCCATCTTAGGTGTGGCAGCCCGACCTAGGCATCAAGATCGCTACCTAGCTATTTCCTAGTCTTGAGTTCTTGATGAAAACTATACTCTTACACTAAGAACCTTATTGGGGGTGGTAGCCTGACCAAGGCATCAGGAGCGTTACCAAGCTAATTCCAAGTCTTTAGATCCGGATGGCAACTACGCTCTTACACTGAGAACCTTCTTGTGGGTGGTAGCCCGACCAAGGCATCAGGAGCACTATCTAGATATTTCTTGGTCTTGAGATCTAGATGGCAACTATGCTCTTACACTCAGATCCATTTTGAAGGTGGTAGCCCGACCAAGGCATAAGGAGGCCTATCTAGGTATATCCTGGTCATGAGATCTTCATGGCAACTATGCTCTTACACTCAGATCATTCTTAGAGGTGTTTGCCCGACCAAGGCATCAGGAGCGCTACCTAGCTATTTCCAAGTCTTGAGATCCGGATGGCAACTATGCTCTTACACTGAGAACCTTCTTGTGGGTGGTAGCCCGACCAAGGCATCAGGAGCACTATCTAGATATTTCTTGGTCTTAAGATCTAGATGGCAACTATGCTCTTACACTCAGATCCATTTTAGAGGTGGTAGCCCGACCAAGGCATAAAGAGGCCTATCTAGATATATCCTGGTCCTGAGATCTGGATGGCAACTATGCACTTACACTCAGATCCTTATTGGAGGTGTTAGCCCGACCAAGGCATCAGAAGCGCTACCCAGCTATTTCCTGGTCTTGAGATCTGAATGGTAACTATGCACTTACATTCAGAACCTTCTTAGGTGGGGGGGGGGGGGGGGGGGGGGGGGGGGGGGGGGGCGGTAGCCCGACCAAGGTATCATGAGCACTATCTAGCTATTTCCTGGTCTTAAGATCTAAATGACAACTATGCTCTTACACTCAGATCCATCTTAGGTGTGGTAGCCCGACCAAGGCATCAGGAATGCTAGCTATTTCCTGGTCTTGAGTTCTAGATGAAAACTATACACTTACACTAAGATCCTTCTTGGGGGTGGTAGACCGACCAAGGCATCGGGAGGGCTATCTAGTTATTTCCTGGTCTTGAGATCTGGATGATAACTATGCTCTTACACTCAGATCCTTCTAGGGGGTGGTAGCCCGACCAAGGCATCAGAAGGGCTATCTAACTATTTCCTGGTCTCAAGATATGGATGGCAACTATGCTCTCACACTCAGATCCTTCTTGGGGGTGGTAGCCCGACCAAGGCATCAAGAGCGCTACCTAGCTATTTCCTGGTCTTGAGATCTGGATGGCAACTATGCTCTTACACTTAGACCCATCTTAGGGGTGGTAGCCTGACCAAGGCATCAAGAGCATTATCTAGCTATTTTCTGGTCTTGAGATCTGAATGGCAACTATGTTCTTACACTCTGATTCTTCCTGAGGGTGGTAGCCCGACCAAGGCATAAGGAGCGCTATCAAACTATTTCTTGGTCTTGATATTTGGATGGCAACTATGATCTTACACTTAGATCCTTTTTAGGGGTGAAAGCCCGACCAAGGCTTCAGGAGGGCTGTCTAGCTATTTCCTAGTCTAGAGATCTGGATGGCAACTATGCTCATACACTCAGATCCATCTTGGGGGTAGTAGCCCGACCATGGCATTAGGAGGGCTATCTAGCTATTTCCTGGTCCCGAGATCTGGATAGCAACTATGCTCTTACACTCAGATCCTACTTACGGGGTGGCAGCCAGACTAAGGCATCAAGAGCGCTCCCTAGCTTTTTTTCTGGTCTTGAGATCTGAATGACAACTATGCTATTAAACTCATTCTCTTGTTGAGGGTGGTAGCCCGGCCAAGGCATCAGGAGCGCTATCTAGCTATTTCCTGGTCTTGATATTTGGATGGTAACTATGCTCTTACACTCAAAACCTTCTTGGGGGTGGTAGCCTGACCAAGGCATCAGGAGCGTTACTTAGCTATTTCCAAGTCTTGAGATCTGGATGGCAACTACGCTCTTACACTGAGAACCTTCTTGTGGGTGGTAGCCCGACCAAGGCATTAGGAGCGCTAAATAGCTATTTCCTGGTCTTGAGATCTGGATGACAACTTTGCTCTTACACTCGGACCCTTCTTAGGGGTGGTAGCCCGACCATAGCATCAGGAGCGCTATCTAGCTATTTATAGGTCTTGAGATCTGGATGGCAACAATGCTCTTACACTTAGATCCTTATTGGGGGTGGTAGCCTGACCAAGGCATCGGAAAAGCTATCTAGCTATTTACTGGTCTTGAGATCTGGATGACAACTATGCTATTATACTCAGTCTCTTGTTAAAGGTGGTAGCCCGACCAAGGCATCAGGAGGGCTATCTAGCTATTTCCTGGTCTCAAGATCTGGATGGCAACTATGCTCTCACACTCAGATCCTTCTAAGTGGTGGAAGCCCGACAAAGGCATCATGAGCGCTACCTAGCTATTTTCTGGTCTTGAGATCTGGATGGCAATTATGCTCTTACACTTAGACCTTTATTAGGGGTGGTAGCCCGACAAAGGCATCAGGAGTGCTATCTAGCTATTTCCTGGTCTTGAGATCTGGTTGGCAACTATGTTCTTACACTTAGATTCTTCTTGAAGGTTGTAGCCCGACCAAGGCATAAGGAGCGTTATCTAGCTATTTCCTAGTCTTGAGATCTGGATAGCAACTATGATCTTACACTCAGATCCTTCTTAGGGGTGAAAGCCCGACCAAGGCATCAGGAGGGCTATCTATCTATTTCTTAGTCTACAGATCTGGATGGAAACTATAATCTTACACTCAGATCCATCTTGGGGGTGGTAGCCCGACCAAGGCATCAGGAGAACTATCTAGCAATTTACTGGTCCCGAGATCTGGATGGCAATTTTGCTCATACACTTAGATCCTTCTTGGGGGTGGTAGCCTGACCAAGGCATCAGGAGGGGTATCTAGCTATTTCCTGATCTCGAGATCTGGATGGCTACTATGCTCTTACACTCACATCCTTCTTGGGGTGGTAGCCTGACCAAGACATCAGGAGCGCTACCAAGCTTTTTCCTGGTCTTGAGTTCTAGATGACAACTATACTCTTACACTAAGAACCTTCTTGGGGATAGCCTGACCAAGGAATCAGGAGCGCTATCTAGCTATTTCCTGGTCTTGAGATCTAGATGAAAACTATGCTCTTACACTCAGATCCTTCTTGGGGGTGGTAGCCAGACCAAGGGATTAGGAGCGCTACCTAGCTTTTTCCTTGTCTTGAGATATAGATGGAAACTATGCTCTTACACTCATATCCTTCTTGGGTGTGGTAGCGCGACCATGGCATTAGGATTGCTATCTAGCTATTTCCTGGTTTCGAGATCTTAATGGCAACTATGCTCTTACACTCAGATCCTTCTTGGGGGTGGTAGCAAAACCAATGCATCAGTAGTGCTATCTAGCTATTTCTTGTTCTTGAGATCTGGATGGCAACTATGCTCTTAAACTTAGACCCTTCTTAGGGGTGGTAGCCTGACCAAGGCTTCAGGAGCGCTATCTAGCTATTTCCTGGTCTTGAGATCTGGATGGCAACTATGCTCTTACACTCAGATCCATCTTAGGTGTGGCAGCCCGACCTAGGCATTGAGATCGCTACCTAGCTATTTCCTAGTCTTGAGTTCTTGATGAAAACTATACTCTTACACTAAGAACCTTATTGGGGGTGGTAGCCCGACCAAGGCATCAGGAGCGTTACCAAGCTAATTCCAAGTCTTTAGATCCGGATGGCAACTACGCTCTTACACTAAGAACCTTCTTGTGGGTGGTAGCCCGACCAAGGCATCAGGAGCACTATCTAGATATTTCTTGGTCTTGAGGTCTAGATGGCAACTATGCTCTTACACTCAGATCCATTTTGAACGTGGTAGCCCGACCAAGGCATAAGGAGGCCTATCTAGCTATATCCTGGTCATGAGATCTTCATGGCAACTATGCTCTTACACTCAGATCCTTCTTAGAGGTGTTTGCCCGACCAAGGCATCAGGAGCGCTACCTAGCTATTTCCAAGTCTTGAGATCCGGATGGCAACTATGCTCTTACACTGAGAACCTTCTTGTGGGTGGTAGCCCGACCAAGGCATCAGGAGCACTATCTAGATATTTCTTGGTCTTAAGATCTAGATGGCAACTATGCTCTTACACTCCGATCCATTTTAGAGGTGGTAGCCCGACCAAGGCATAAGGAGGCCTATCTAGATATTTCCTGGTCCTGAGATCTGGATGGCAACTATGCACTTACACTCAGATCCTTATTTAAGGTGTTAGCCCGACCAAGGCATCAGAAGCGCTACCCAGCTATTTCCTGGTCTTGAGATCTGAATGGTAACTATGCACTTACATTCAGAACCTTCTTAGGTGGGGGGGGGGGGGGGGGGGGGGGCGGTAGCCCGACCAAGGTATCATGAGCACTATCTAGCTATTTCCTGGTCTTGAGATCTAAATGACAACTATGCTCTTACACTCAGATCCATCTTAGGTGTGGTAGCCCGACCAAGGCATCAGGAATGCTAGCTATTTCCTGGTCTTGAGTTCTAGATGAAAACTATACACTTACACTAAGATCCTTCTTGGGGGTGGTAGACCGACCAAGGCATCGGGAGGGCTATCTAGTTATTTCCTGGTCTTGAGATCTGGATGATAACTATGCTCTTACACTCAGATCCTTCTAGGGGGTGGTAGCCCGACCAAGGCATCAGAAGGGCTATCTAACTATTTCCTGGTCTCGAGATATGGATGGCAACTATGCTCTGACACTCAGATCCTTCTTGGGGGTGGTAGCCCGACCAAGGCATCAAGAGCGCTACCTAGCTATTTCCTGGTCTTGAGATCTGGATGGCAACTATGCTCTTACACTTAGACCCATCTTAGGGGTGGTAGCCTGACCAAGGCATCAAGAGCACTATCTAGCTATTTCCTGGTCTTGAGATCTGAATGGCAACTATGTTCTTACACTCTGATTCTTCCTGAGGGTGGTAGCCCGACCAAGGCATAAGGAGCGCTATCGAACTATTTCTTGGTCTTGATATTTGGATGGCAACTATGATCTTACACTTAGATCCTTTTTAGGGGTGAAAGCCCGACCAAGGCTTCAGGAGGGCTGTCTAGCTATTTCCTAGTCTAGAGATCTGGATGGCAACTATGCTCATACACTCAGATCCATCTTGGGGGTAGTAGCCCGACCATGGCATTAGGAGGGCTATCTAGCTATTTCCTGGTCCCGAGATCTGGATGGCAACTATGCTCTTACACTCAGATCCTACTTACGGGGTGGCAGCCAGACTAAGGCATCAAGAGCGCTCCCTAGTTTTTTTTCTGGTCTTGAGATCTGAATGACAACTATGCTATTAAACTCATTCTCTTGTTGAGGGTGGTAGCCCGGCCAAGGCATCAGGAGCGCTATCTAGCTATTTCCTGGTCTTGATATCTGGATGGTAACTATGCTCTTACACTCAAAACCTTCTTGGGGGTGGTATCCTGACCAAGGCATCAGGAGCGTTACTTAGCTATTTCCAAGTCTTGAGATCTGGATGGCAACTACGCTCTTACACTGAGAACCTTCTTGTGGGTGGTAGCCCGACCAAGGCATCATGAGAGCTATCTAGATATTTCTTTGTCTTGAGATCTAGCTGGCAACTATGCTCTTACACTCAGATGCATTTTAAAGGTGGTAGCCCGACCAAGGCATAAGGAGGCCTATCTAGCTATATCATGGTCCTGAGATCTGGATGGCAACTATGCTCTTACACTCAGATCCTTCTTGGAGGTGTTAGCCCCACCAAGGCGTCAGTAGCGCTACCAAGCTATTTCCTGGTCTTGAGATCTGGATGACAACTATGCTCTTACACTCAGACCCTACTTGGGGATGGTAGCCTGACCAAGGCATCAGGAGTGCTATCTAGCTATTTCCTAGTCTTGAGATCTGGGTGGCAACTACGCTCTTACACTGAGAACCTTCTTGTGGGTGGTAGCCTGACCAAGGCATCAGGATCGCTATCTAGATATTTGTTGGTCTTGAGATCTAGCTGGCAATTATGCTCTTACACTCAGATCCATTTTAAAGGTGGTAGCCTGACCAAGGCATAAGGAGGCCTATCTAGCTATATCATGGTCCTGAGATCTGGATGGCAACTATGCTCTTACACTCAGATCCTTCTTGGAGGTGTTAGCCTCACCAAGGCATCAGTAGTGCTTCCCAACTATTTCCTGGTCTTGAGATCTGGATGACAACTATGCTCTTACACTCAGACCCTACTTGGGGATGGTAGCCTGACCAAGGCATCAGGAGTGCTATCTAGTTATTTCCTGGTCTTGAGATCATGGTGGAAACTATGCTCTTACACTCAGATCCTTTTTAGGAGTGGTAGCCCGACCAAGGCCTTAGGAGCGCTACCTAGCTATTTCCTTGTCATGAGATCTGAATGCCAACTATGCACTTACATTTAGAACCTTCTTGGGTGGGGGAGGGGGGGGGGGGGGGAGGCGGTGGTAGCCCGACTTAGGCATCAGGAGCGCTATCTAGCTATTTCCTGGTCTTGAGATCTGAATGACAACTATGCTCTTACACTTAGATCCATTTTAGGTGTGGTAGCCCGACCAAGGCATCAGGAACGCTAGCTATTTCCTAGTCTTGAGTTCTAGATGACAACTATACTCTTACACTAAGAACCTTCTTGGGGGTGGTATTCCGACCAAGGCATCTGGAGCGCTATCTAGCTATTTCCTGGTCTTGAGATCTGGATGTTAACTATGCTCTTACACTCAGATCCAACTTAGGTGTGGTAGCCCGACCAAGGCATCAGGAACTCTACCTAGCTATTTCCTGGTCTTGAGTTCTAGATGACAACTATACTCTTACACTAAGAACTTTCTTGGGGGTGGTAGCCCGACCATGACATCAGGAGGGCTATCTAGCTATTTCCTGGTCCCGAGATTTCAATGGCAACTATGCTCTTACACTCAGATCCTTCTTGGGGGTATCAGCCCGACTAAGGCATCAGGAGCGCTCCCTAGCTTTTTTTCTGGTCTTGAGATCTGAATGACAACTATGTTATTAAACTCAGTCTCTTGTTGAGGGTGGTAGCCCGACTAAGGCATCAGGAGCGCTATCTAGCTATTTCCTGGTCTTGATATCTGGATGGTAACTATTCTCTTACACTCAGATCCTTCTTAGGGGTGGTAGCCCGACCAAGGCATCAGGAATGCTACCCGGCTATTTCCTGGTCTTGAGTTCTGGATGAAAACTATACTCTTACACTAAGAACCTTCTTAGGGGTGGTAGCCCGACCAAGGCATCAGGAGCGCTATCTAGCAAATTCCTTGTCTTGACATCTGGATGACAACTATGCTCTTACACTCATATCCATCTTAGGTGTGGTAGCCCGACCAAGGCATCAGGAACTCTACCTAGCTATTTCCTGGTCTTGAGTTCTGGATGAAAACTATACTCTTACAATAAGAACCTTCTTGAGGGTGGTAGCCTGACCAAGGCATCAGAAGCGCTATCTAGCTAATTCCTTATCATGAGATCTGGATGACAACTATGCTCTTACACTCAGATCCTTCTTGGGGGTGGTAGCCCAAACTAGGCCTCACGAGGGCTATGTAGCTATTTCCTGATCTCGAGATCTAGATGGCAACTACGCTCTTACACTTAGATCTTTCTTGTGGGTGGTAGCCCGACCAAGGCATCAGGAGCGCTACCTAGCTTTTTCCTAGTCTTGAGATCTGGATGGCAACTATGCTCTTACACTCAGATCCATCTTAGGGGTGGTAGCCCGACCAAGGCATAAGGAGGCCTATCTAGCTATTTCCTGGTCCCGAGATCTGGATGGCAACTATGCTCTTACACTCAGATCCTTCTGGGGGGTGGTTTCTCGACCAATGCATTAGGAGCGCTACTTAGCTTTTTCTTGGTCTTGAGATCTATATGGCAACTATGATCTTACACTCAGATCCTTCTTGGGGGTGGTAGCCCGACCATGGCATTAGGATTGCTATCTAGCTATTTCCTGGTCTCGAGATCTTAATGGCAACTATTCTCTTACACTCATATCCTTCTTGGGGGTGGTAGCCAAACCAGGGCATCAGTTGTGCTATTTCGCTATATCTTGGTCTTTAGATCTGGATGAAAACTTTGCTCTTAAACTTAGACCCTTCTTAGGGGTGGTAGCCCAACCAAGGCTTCGGGAGCGCTATCTAGCTATTTCCTGGTCTTGAGATTTTAATGGCAACTATGCTCGTACACTCAGATCCATCCTAGGTGTCGACCAAGGCATCAGGAATGCTACCTAGCTATTTCCTGGTCTTAAGTTCTGGATGAAAACTATACTCTTACAATAAGAACCATCTTGAGGGTGGTAGACTGACCAAGGCATCAGGAGCGCTATCTAGCTAATTCCTTATCATGAGATCTGGATGACAACTATGCTCTGACACTCAGATCCTTCTTGGGGGTGGTAGCCCAAACTAGGCCTCACGAGGGCTATGTAGCTATTTCCTGATCTCGAGGTCTGGATGGCAACTACGCTCTTACACTTAGATCTTTATTGTGGGTGGTAGCCCGACCAAGGCACCAGGAGCGCTACCTAGCTTTTTCCTAGTCTTTAGATCTGGATGGCAACTATGCTCTTAAACTCAGATCCATCTTAGGGGTGGTAGCCCGACCAAGGCATAAGAAGGCCTATCTAGCTATTTCCTGGTCCCGAGATCTGGATGGCAACTATGCTCTTACACTCAGATCCTTCTTGGGGGTGATAGCCTCACCAAGGCATTAGGAGCGCTACCAAGCTATTTCCTGGTCTTGAGATCTGGATGACAACTATGCTCTTACACTCAGACCCTTCTTGGGGATTGTAGCCCGACCAAGGCATCAGGAGTGCTATCTAGCTATTTCTTGGTCTTGAGATCTTGATGGCAACCATGCTACTACACTCAGATCCTTCTTAGAGGGGTAGATCGACCAAGGCATCTGGAGCTCTACCTAGCTATTTCCTGGTCTTGAGATCTGAATGGTAACTATACTCTTACATTCAGAACCTTCTTGGGGGAGGGGGTAGCCCGACCAAGGCATCAGGAGCGCTATCTAGCTATTTCCTGGTCTTGAGATCTGGATGACAACTATGCTCTTACACTCAGATCCAACTTAGGTGTGGTAGCCCGACCAATGCATCAGGAACGCTACCTAGCTACTTCCTGGTCTTGAGTTCTAGATGACAACTATACTCTTACACTCAGAACCTTCTTCGGGGTGGTAGCACGACCAAGGCATCATGAGGGCTGTCTAGCTATTTCCTAGTCTAGAGATCTGGATGGCAACTATGCTCTTACACTCAGATCCATCTTGGGGGTGGTAGCCCTGACCATGACATCAGGAGGGCTATCTAGCTATTTCCTGGTCCCGAGATTTGGATGGCAACTATGCTCTTACACTCAGATCCTTTTTGGGGGTATCAGCCCGACTAAGGCTTCAGGAGCGCTCCCTAGCTTTTTTTCTGGTCTTGAGATCTGAATGACAACTATGCTATTAAACTCAGTCTCTTGTTGAGGGTGGAAGCCCGACCAAGGCATCAGGAGCGCTATCTAGCTATTTCCTGGTCTTGATATCTAGATGGTAACTATTCTCTTACACTCAGATCCTTCTTAGGGGTTGTAGCCCGACCAAGGCATCAGGAATGCTACCTAGCTATTCCCTGGTCTTGAGTTCTGGATGAAAATTATACTCTTAAACTAAGAACCTTCTTGGGGGTGGTAGCCCGACCAAGGCATCAGGAGCGCTATCTAGCTAATTCCTTGTCTTGACATCTGGATGACAACTATGCTCTTACACTCAGATCCATCTTAGGTGTGGTAGCCCGACCAAGGCATCAGGAACTCTACCTAGATATTTCTTGGTCTTGGGTTCTGGATGAAAACTATACTCTTACAATAAGAACCTTCTTGAGGGTGGTAGCCTGACCAAGGCATCATGATCGCTATCTAGCTAATTCCTTATCATGAGATCTGGATGACAACTATGCTCTTACACTCAGATCCTTCTTGGGGGTGGTAGCCCAAACTAGGCCTCACTAGGGCTATGTAGCTATTTCCTGATCTCGAGATCTGGATGGCAACTACGCTCTTACACTTAGATCCATCTTAGGGGTGGTAGCCCGACCAAAGCATAAGGAGGCCTATCTAGCTATTTCCTAGTCCCGAGATCTGGATGGCAACTATGCTCTTACACTCAGATCCTTCTTGGAGGTGATAGCCTGACCAAGGCATTATGAGCGCTACCAAGCTATTTCCTGGTCTTGAGATCTGGATGACAACTATGCTCTTACACTCAGATCCAACTTAGGTGTGGTAGCCCGACCAAGGCATCATGAAAGCTACCTAGCTACTTCCTGGTCTTGAGTTCTAGATGACAACTATACTCTTACACTAAGAACCTTCTTCGGGGTGGTAGCACGACCAAGGCATCAGGAGGGCTGTCTAGCTATTTCCTAGTCTAGAGATCTGGATGGTAACTATGCTCTTACACTCAGATCCATCTTGGGGGTGGTAGCCCGACCATGACAACAAGGGGGCTATCTAGCTATTTCCTGGTCCCGAGATTTGGATGGCAACTATGCTCTTACACTCAGATCCTTCTTGGGGGTATCAGCCCGACTAAGGCTTCAGGAGCGCTCCCTAGCTTTTTTTCTGGTCTTGCGATCTGAATGACAACTATGCTATTAAACTCAGTCTCTTGTTGAGGGTGGTAGCCCGACCAAGGTATCAGGAGCGCTATCTAGCTATTTCCTGGTCTTGATATCTGGATGGTAACTATTCTCTTACACTCAGATCCTTCTTAGGGGTTGTAGCCCGACCAAGGCATCAAGAATGCTACCTAGCTATTCCCTGGTCTTGAGTTCTGGATGAAAATTATACTCTTAAACTAAAAACCTTCTTGGGGGTGGTAGCCTGACCAAGGCATCAGGAGCGCAATCTAGCTAATTCCTTGTCTAGACATCTGGATGACAACTATGCTCTTACACTCAGATCCATCTTAGGTGTGCTAGCCCGACCAAGGCATCAGGAACTCTACCTAGATATTTCTTGGTCTTGAGTTCTGGATGAAAACTATACTCTTACACAAAGAACCTTCTTGGGGGTGGTAGCCCAACCAAGGCATCAGAAGCGCTATCTAGCTATTTTTTGGTGTTGAGATCTGGATGACAACTATGCTCTTACACTCAGATCCTTCTGAGGGGTGGTAGCGCGATCAATGCATTAGGAGCGCTACCTAGCTTTTTCCTGGTCTTGAGATCTATATGGCAACTATGATCTTACACTCAGATCTTTCTTGGGGGTGGTAGCCCGACAATGGCATTAGGATTGCTATCTAGCTATTTCCTGGTCTCGAGATCTTAATGGCAACTATTCTCTTACACTCATATCATTCTTGGGGGTGGTAGCTAAACCAGGGCATTAGTTGTGCTATTTAGCTATATCTTGGTCTTTAGATCTGGATGGAAACTATGCTCTTAAACTTAGACCCTTCTTAGGGGTGGTAGCCCAACCAAGGCTTCAGAAGCGCTATCTAGCTATTTCCTGGTCTTGAGATTTTAATGCCAACTATGCTCTTACACTCAGATCCATCTTAGGTGTCGACCAAGGCATCAGGAATGCTACCTAGCTATTTCCTGGTCTTGAGTTCTGGATGAAAACTATACTCTTACAATAAGAACCTTCTTGAGGGTGGTAGCCTGACCAAGGCATCAGGAGCGCTATCTAGCTAATTCCTTGTCATGAGATCTGGATGATAACAATGCTCTTACATCCAGATCCTTCTTGGGGGTGGTAGCCCAAACTAGGCCTCACGAGGGCTATGTAGCTATTTCCTGATCTCGAGATCTGGATGGCAACTACGCTCTTACATATAGATCTTTCTTGTGGGTGGTAGCCCGACCAAGGCATCAGGAGCGCTACCTAGCTTTTTCCTAGTCTTGAGATCTGGATGGCAACTATGCTCTTACACTCAGATCCATCTTAGGGGTGGTAGCCCGACCAAGGCATAAGGAGGCCTATCTAGCTATTTTCTGGTCCCGAGATCTGGATGGCAACTATGCTCTTACACTCAGATCCTTCTTGGAGGTGTTAGCCTGACCAAGGCATTAGGAGCGCTACCAAGCTATTTCCTGGTCTTGAGATCCGGATGACAACTATGCTCTTACACTCAGACCCTTCTTAGGGATTGTAGCCCGACCAAGGCATCAGGAGTGCTATCTAGCTATTTCTTGGTCTTGAGATCTTGATGGAAACCATGCTCCTACACTCAGATCCTTCTTAGAGGGGTAGATCGACCAAGGCATCTGGAGCGCTACCTAGCTGTTTCCTGGTCTTGAGATCTGAATGGTAACTATGCTCTTACATTCAGAACCTTCTTGGAGGGGGTAGCCCGACCAAGGCATCTGGAGCGCTATCTAGCTATTTCCTGGTCTTGAGATCTAGATGACAACTATGCTCTTACACTCAGATCCAACTTAGGTGTGGTAGCCCGACCAAGGCATCAGGAACGCTACCTAGCTATTTCCTAGTCTTGAGTTCTAGATGACAACTATACTCTTACACTAACAACCTTCTTGGGGGTGGTAGCACGACCAAGGCATCAGTAGTGCTGTCTAGCTATTTCCTAGTCTAGAGATCTGGATGGCAACTATGCTCTTACACTCAGATCCTTCTTGGGGGTATCAGCCCGACTAAGGGCATCAGGAGTGCTCCCTAGCTTTTTTTCTTGTCTTGAGATCTGAATGACAACTATGCTATTAAACTCAGTCTCTTGTTGAGGGTGGTAGCTTGACCAAGGCCTCAGGAGCGCTATCTAGCTATTTCCTGGTCTTGAGATTTTAATGGCAACTATGCTCTTACACTCAGATCCATCTTAGGTGTCGACCAAGGCATCAGGAACTCTACCTAGCTATTTCCTAGTCTTGAGTTCTGGATGAAAACTATACTCTTACACAAAGAACCTTCTTGGGGGTGGTAGCCCGACCAAGGCATCAGGAGCGCTATCTAGCTATTTTTTGGTGTTGAGATCTGGATGACAACTATGCTCTTACACTCAGATCCTTCAGGGGGGTGGTAGCCCGACCAATGCATTAGGAGCGCTACCTAGCTTTTTCCTGGTCTTGAGATCTATATGGCAACTATGATCTTACACTCAGATCCTTCTTAGGGGTGGTAGCCCGACCATGGCATTATGATTGCTATCTAGCTATTTCCTGGTCTCGAGATCTTAATGGCAACTATTCTCTTACACTTAGACCCTTCTTAGGGGTGGTAGCCCAACCAAGGCTTCGGGAGCGCTATCTAGCTATTTCCTAGTCTTGAGATTTTAATGGCAACTATGCTCTTACACTCAGATCCATCTTAGGGGTCGACCAAGGCATCAGGAACTCTACCTAGCTATTTCCTAGTCTTGAGTTCTGGATGAAAACTATACTCTTACACAAAGAACCTTCTTGGGGTGGTAGCCCGACCAAGGCATCAGGAGCGCTATCTAGCTATTTTTTGGTGTTGAGATCTGGATGACAACTATGCTCTTACACTCAGATCCTTCAGGGGGGTGGTAGCCCGACCAATGCATTAGGAGCGCTACCTAGCTTTTTCCTGGTCTTGAGATCTATATGGCAACTATGATCTTACACTCAGATCCTTCTTAGGGGTGGTAGCCCGACCATGGCATTAGGATTGCTATCTAGCTATTTCCTGGTCTCGAGATCTTAATGGCAACTATTCTCTTACACTTAGACCCTTCTTAGGGGTGGTAGCCCAACCAAGGCTTCGGGAGCGCTATCTAGCTATTTCCTGGTCTTGAGATTTTAATGGCAACTATGCACTTACACTCAGATCCATCTTAGGTGTCGACCAAGGCATCAGGAATGCTACCTAGCTATTTCCTGGTCTTGAGTTCTAGAGGAAAACTATACTCTTACAATAAGAACCATCTTGAGGGTGGTAGCCTGACCAAGGCATCAGGAGCGCTACCTAGCTAATTCCGTATCATGAGATCTGGATGACAACTATGCTCTTACACTCAGATCCTTCTTGAGGGTGGTAGCCCAAACTAGGCCTCACGAGGGCTATGTAGCTATTTCCTGATCTCGAGGTCTGGATGGCAACTACGCTCTTGCACTTAGATCTTTATTGTGGGTGGTAGCCCTACCAAGGCATCAGGAGCGCTACCTAGCTTTTTCCTAGTCTTGAGATCTGGATGGCAACTATGCTCTTACACTCAGATCCATCTTAGGGGTGGTAGCCCAACCAAGGCATAAGGAGGCCTATCTAGCTATTTCCTGGTCCCGAGATCTGGATGGCAACTATGCTCTTACACTCAGATCCTTCTTGGAGGTGATAGCCTGACCAAGGTATTAGGAGCGCTACCAAGCTATTTCCTGGTCTTGAAATCTGGATGACAACTATGCTCTTACACTCAGACCCTTCTTGGGGATTGTAGCCCGACCAAGGTATCAGGAGTGCTATCTAGCTATTTCTTGGTCTTGAGATCTTGATGGCAACCATGCTCCTACACTCAGATCCTTCTTAGAGGGGTAGATCGACCAAGGCATCTGGAGCGCTACCTAGCTATTTCCTGGTCCTGAGATCTGAATGGTAACTATGCTCTTACATTCAGAACCTTCTTGGGGGGGGGGGGGGGGGTAGCCCGACCAAGGCATCTGGAGCGCTATCTTGCTATTTCCTGGTCTTAAGATATGGATGACAACTATGCTCTTACACTCGGATCCAACTTAGGTGTGGTAGCCCGACCAAGGCATCAGGAACGCTACCTAGCTACTTCCTGGTCTTGAGTTCTAGATGACAACTATACTCTTAGGCTAAGAACCTTCTTGGGGGTGGTAGCACGACCAAGGTTTTAGGAGGGCTGTCTAGCTTTTTCCTACTCTTGAGATCTGGATGGCAACTATGCTCTTACACTCAGATCCATCTTAGGGGTGGTAGCCCGACCAAGGCATAAGGAGGCCTATCTAGCTATTTCCTGGTCCTGAGATCTGGATGGCAACTATGCTCTTACACTCAGATCCTTCTTGGAGGTGATAGCCTGACCAAGGTATTAGGAGCGCTACCAAGCTATTTCCTGGTCTTGAAATCTGGATGACAACTATGCTCTTACACTCAGACCCTTCTTGGGGATTGTAGCCCGACCAAGGCATCAGGAAAGCTACCTAGCTACTTCCTGGTCTTGAGTTCTAGATGACAACTATACTCTTAGACTAAGAACCTTCTTGGGGGTGGTAGCACGACCAAGGCATCAGGAGGGCTGTCTAGCTATTTCCTAGTCTAGAGATCTGGCTGGCAACTATGCTCTTACACTCAGATCCATCTTGGGGGGTTGTAGCCCGACCATGACATCAGGAGGGCTATCTAGCTATTTCCTGGTCCCGAGATTTGGATGGCAACTATGCTCTTACACTCAGATCCTTCTTGGGGGTATCAGCCCGACTAAGGCATCAGGAGTGCTCCCTAGCTTTTTTTCTGGTCTTGAGATCTGAATGACAACTATGCTATTAAACTCAGTCTCTTGTTGAGGGTGGTAGCCCGACCAAGGCATCAGGAGCGCTATCTAGCTATTTCCTGGTCTTAATATCTGGATGGTAACTATTCTCTTACACTCAGATCCTTCTTAGGGGTTGTAGCCCGACCAAGGCATCAGGAATGCTACCTAGCTATTCCCTGGTCTTTAGTTCTGGATGAAAACTATACTCTTACACTAAGAACATTCTTGGGGGTAGTAGCCCGACCAAGGCATCAGGAACTCTACCTAGCTATTTCCTGGTCTTGAGTTCTGGATGAAAACTATACTCTTACAATAAGAACCTTCTTGAGGGTGGTAGCCTGACCAAGGCATCAGAAGCGTTATCTAGCTAATTCCTTATCATAAGATCTGGATGACAACCATGCTCTTACACTCATATCCTTCTTGGGGGTGGTAGCCCAAACTAGGCCTCACGAGGGCTATGTAGCTATTTCCTGATCTCGAGATCTGGATGGCAACTACGCTCTTACACTTAGATCTTTCTTGCGGGTGGTAGCCCGACCAAGGCATCAGGAGCGCTACCTAGCTTTTTCCTAGTCTTGAGATCTGGATGGCAACTATGCTCTTACACTCAGATCCAGCTTAGGGGTGGTAGCCCGACCAAGGCATAAGGAGGCCTATCTAGCTATTTCCTGGTCCCGAGATCTGGATGGCAACTATGCTCTTACACTCAGATCCTTCTGGGGGGTGGTAGCCCGACCAATGCATTAGGAGCGCTACCTAGCTTTTTCTTGGTCTTAAGATCTATATGGCAACTATGATCTTACACTCAGATCCTTATTGGGGGTGGTAGCCCGACCATGGCATTAGGATTGCTATCTAGCTATTTCCTAGTCTCGAGATCTTAATGGCAACTATTCTCTTACACTCATATCCTTCTTGGGGGTGGTAGCCAAACCAGGGCATCAGTTGTGCTATTTAGCTATATCTTGGTCTTTAGATCTGGATGAAAACTATGCTCTTAAACTTAGACCCTTCTTGGAGGTGGTAGCCTGACCAAGGCATTATCAGGGCTATCTAGCTAGTTCTTGGTCTCTAGATCTAGATGGCAACTATGCTCTTACAATCAGATCCTTCTTGGGAGTGGTAGCCCGACCAAGACATCAGGAGCGCTACCTAGCTTTTTCCTGATCTTGAGATCTAGATGGCAATTATGCTCTTACACTTAGATCCTTGTTGGGGGTGGTAGTTCGATCAAGGCACCAGGAGGGATATCTAGCAATTTCTTTATCTTGAGATCTGGATGGCAACTATCCTCTTACACTTAGATCCTTAATGAGGGTGGTAGCCCGACCAAGGCATCGGGAGTGCTATCTAGCCATTTCCTGGTCTTGAGATCAGGATGGCAACTATGCTCTTACACTCAGATCCTTCTTTGTCGTGGTTGCCAGACCAAGGCATTACGAGTGCTATCTAGCTATTTCTTGGTCTTGAGATCTGGATGGCAACTATGCTCTTACACAAAAATCCTTCTTGGGGGTGGTAGCCTGACAAAGGCATTAGGAGGGCTATTTAGCTATTTCCTGGTCTCGAGATCTAGATGGAAACTATGCTCTTACACTCAGATCCTTCTTGGGAGTGGTAGCCCGACCAAGACATCAGGAGTGCTACCTAGCTTTTTCCTGATCTTGAGATCTAGGTGGCAATTATGCTCTTACACTCAGATCCGTGTTGGGGGTGGTAGTCTGACGAAGGCACCAGGTGGGATATCTAGCTATTTCTTTATCTTGAGATCTGGATGGCAACTATCCTCTTACACTTAGATCCTTAATGGGGGTGGTAGCCTGACCAAGGCATCGGGAGTGCTATCTATCTATTTCGTGGTCTTGAGAACTGGATGGAAACTATGCTTTTACACTCACATCCTTCTTGGAGGTGGCAGCCTGACCAAGGCATCAAGAGGGCTATCTAGCTTTTTCAAGGTCTTGAGATATAGATGGCAACTATGCTCTAACACTCAGACCCTTGTTAGAGGTGGTAGCCCGAACAAGGCATCAATAGCGCAACCATGCTATTTCCTGGTCTTGAGATCTGGATGGCAATTATGCTATTACATTCAGATCATTCTTGGGGGTTGTAGCCCGTCCTAGGCATCAGAAGTGCTATCTAGCTATTTCTTGGTCTTGAGATCTGGATGACAACAATGCTCTTACACTCAGATCCTTCTTAGTGGTGGTAGCCTGACCAAGGCATTAGTAGCGCTACATAGCTATTTCTTGGTCTTCAGATCTGGATGGCAACTACGCTCTTACACTGAGAACCATCTGGGGGGTGGTAGCCCGACCAAGGCTTCAGGAGCGCTATCTAGATATTTCTTGGTCTTGAGATCTGGATGGAAACTATGCTCTTACACTCAGATCCATCTTGGCGGTGGTAGCCCGACCAAGGCATAAGGAGGCCTATCAGGATCTGGATGGCAACTAAGCTCCTACACTCTGATCCTTCATGGAGGTGGTAGCCTGACCAAGGCATCAGGAGCGCTACCAAGCTATTTCTTGGTCTTGAGATCTGGATGACAACTATGCTCTTAGACTCAGACCCTTCTTGGGGATGGTAGCCCGACCAAGGCATCATGAGCGCTATCTAGCTATTTCTTGGTCTTGAGATCTGAATGTCAACTTGGCTCTTGCACTCAGATCTTTCTTAGGGGTGGTAGCCCGACCAAGGCATCAGGAGTGCTACTTAGCTATTTCCAAGTCTTGATATCTCAATGGCAACTATTCTCTTACATTCAGAACCTTCTTGGGGGGTAGCCAGACCAAGGCATCAAGAGCGCTATCTAGCTATTTCCTGTTCTTGATATCTGGATGACAACTATGCTCTTACACTCAGATCCTTCTTGAGGGTGGTAGCCCGACCAAGGCATTAGGAGTGCTACCTAGATTTTTCCTTGTCTTGAGATCTAGATGGCAACTATGCTCTTACACTTAGATCCTTCTTGGGGGTGGTAGACCGACCAAGGCATTAGGAGGGCTATCTAGCTATTTCCTGGTCAAAAGATCTTAATGGCAACTATTCTCTTACACTCAGATCATTCTTAGGGGTGGTAGCCCAACCAAGGCATCTGGAGTGCTATCTAGCTATTTCTTGGTCTTGAGATCTAGATGGCAACTATGCTCTTAAACTTAGACCCTTCTTATGAGTGGTAGCTTGACCAAGGCTCCAGGAGCGCTATCTAGCTATTTCCTGGTCTTGAGATCTGGATGGAAACTATGCCCTTACATTTAGATCCATCTTAGGTGTGGTAGCCCGACCAAGGTATCAGAAACGCTACCTAGCTATTTCCTGGTCTTGAGTTCTGGATGACAACTATACACTTGCACTCAAATCTTTCCTGAGGGTGATAGCCCGACCAAAGCATCAGGAGCTCTATCTAGCTATTTCTTGTTCTTGAGATCAGGATGGCAACTATGCTCTTACACTCATATACTTCCTGAGGGTTGTAGCCTGACCAACGCATTAGGAGGGCTATCTAGCTATTTCCTGGTCTTGGGATCTGGATGACAACTATGCTCTTACACTCAGACCCTTGTTGGGGATGGTAGCCCGAGCAAGGAATCATGAGCACTATCTAGCTATTTCTTGGTTTTGAGATCTGAATGGCAACTATGCTCTTACACTAAGATCCTTCTTAGGGGTGGTAGCTAGACCAAGGCATCAGGAGTGCTACCTAGCTATTTCCATGTCTTGAGATCTGAATGACAACTATGCTCTTACATTCAGAACCTTCTCGGGGGGTAGCCAGACCAAGGCATCAGAAGCGCTATCTAGCTATTTCCTGGTCTTGAGGTCTGGATGACAACAATGCTCTTACACTCAGATCCTTCTTAAGGGTGGTAGCCCGATTAAGGCATTAGCAGTGCTACCTAGATTTTTCCCTGTCTTGAGATCTTTATGGCAACTATGCTCTTACACTTAGATCCATCTTGGGGGTGGTAGCCCTACCAAGGCATCTGGAGGGCTATCTAGCTATTTCCTGGTCTCAAGATCTTAATGGCAACTATGCTTTTACACTCAGATCCTTCTTGGGGGTGGTAGCCCGACCAAGGCATCAAGAGCGCTACCTAGCTATTACCTGGTCTTGAGATCTGGATAATAACTATGCTCTTACACTCAGATCCTTCTTAAAGGTGGTATCCCGACCAAGGCATTAGGAGTTCTACCTAGATTTTTCCCTGTCTTGAGATCTTTATGGGAAATATGCTCTTACACTTAGATCCTTCTTTGGAGATCTTTGGCGCAAGAAGAAGGGGTTGATCCGTATCTTCTTGACTTGGTTCTGATTTCGCTATTTTTTTAAGAATACCGCTTCTCCTACCCGTATCGAATAGAACTTCTTCATGGAAAACCTGCTTGATTTAGATCGGGAGAATCGTACGGGCATATAGGGTTGCGCAGTTTATAGACTTGCCTCTTATAGTCCGTAATCACTGCGGGTGCGTCAAACAGTTGATCGATGGTAACATCAGGTTGCATAGCTACGCCCCAATACCAGTGAACTGATTGTAACCACTGCCTAGTCCATCTTTTTAACACCGACCACTCAAGGAAATCAATCTTTTGTTCCTGAGGACAAGTGCAACTCCTCCGGAGGTAGTTTCCTTTGGACGAAGCTCTTTCCTCAAGAGCTCTATGATTACTCCTCGGGCATACGGATTAAGAGGAAGACCGGGAGGGCACAAGCGCTGCCCTACCGGTCGTGGAGCTATCCGACGGAGATTAGGGGATATCAACAGCGTAGAAAGAGCTCCTACCCTCGGGGACTTGAGACCATCATGCTACCAGGTTCGATTCCTGTTGGATGCATATGTCTTGGGTTGGCGAGTGACTGGATGGTAGCCCGACGAAGGCATCAGGAGGGCTATCTAGCTATTTCCTGGTCTCAAGATCTTAACTACACTCAGATCCTTCTTGGGTGTGGTAGCCCGACCAAGGCATCAGGAGTGCTATCTAGCTATTTCTTGGTCTTGATCTGGATGGCTACTATGCTCTTAAACTTAAATCCTTCTTAAGAGTGGTAGATTAACCAAGGCTTCAGGAGCGCTATCTAGCTATTTCCTGGTCTTGAGATTTTAATGGCAACTATGCTCTTACACTCAGATCCATCTTAGGTGTCGACCAAGGCATCAGGAATGCTACCTAGCTATTTCCTGGTATTGAGTTCTGGATGAAAACTATACTCTTACAATAAGAACCTTCTTGAGGGTGGTAGCCTGACCAAGGCATCAGGAGCGCTATCTAGCTAATTCCTTGTCATGAGATCTGGATGATAACTATGCCCTTACATCCAGATCCATCTTGGGGGTGGTAGCCCAAACTAGGCCTCACGAGGGCTATGTAGCTATTTCCTGATCTCGAGATCTGGATGGCAACTACGCTCTTACACTTAGATCTTTCTTGTGGGTGGTAGCCCGACCAAGGCATCAAGAGCGCTACCTAGCTTTTTCCTAGTCTTGAGATCTGGATGGCAACTATGCTCTAACACTCAGATCCATCTTAGGGGTGGTAGCCCGACCAAGGCATAAGGAGGCCTATCTAGCTATTTTCTGGTCCCGAGATCTGGATGGCAACTATGCTCTTACACTCAGATCCTTCTTGGAGGTGTAAGCCTGACCAAGGCATTAGGAGCGCTACCAAGCTATTTCCTGGTCTTGAGATCTGGATGACAACTATGCTCTTACACTCAGACCCTTCTTGGGGATTGTAGCCCGACTAAGGCATCAAGAGTGCTATCTAGCTATTTCTTGGTCTTGGGATCTTGATGGCAACCATGCTCCTACACTCAGATCCTTCTTAGAGGGGTAGATCGACCAAGGCATCTGGAGCGCTACCTAGCAATTTCCTGGTCTTGAGATCTGAATGGTAACTATGCTCTTACATTCAGAACCTTCTTGGAGGGGGTAGCCCGACCAAGGCATCTGGAGCGCTATCTAGCTATTTCCTGGTCTTGAGATCTAGATGACAACTATGCTCTTACACTCAGATCCAACTTAGGTGTGGTAGCCCGACCAAGGCATCAAGAACGCTACCTAGCTATTTCCTGGTCTTGAGTTCTAGATGACAACTATACTCTTACACTAACAACCTTCTTCGGGGTGGTAGCACGACCAAGGCATCAGAAGGGCTGTCTAGCTATTTCCTAGTCTAGAGATCTGGATGGCAACTATGCTCTTACACTCAGATCCATCTTGGGGGTGGTAGCCCGACCATGACATCAGGAGGGCTATCTAGCTATTTCCTGGTCCCGAGATTTGGATGGCAACTATGCTCTTACACTCAGATCCTTCTTGGGGGTATCTGCCCGACTAAGGCATTAGGAGTGCTCCCTAGCTTTTTTTCTTGTCTTGAGATCTGAATGACAACTATGCTATTAAACTCAGTCTCTTGTTGAGGGTGGTAGCTTGACCAAGGCATCAGGAGCGCTATCTAGCTATTTCCTGGTCTTGAGATTTAAATGGCAACTATGCTCTTACACTTAGATCCATCTTAGGTGTCGACCAAGGCATCAGGAACTCTACCTAGCTATTTCCTGGTCTTGAGTTCTGGATGAAAACAATACTTTTACACAAAGAACCTTCTTGGGGGTGGTAGCCCGACCAAGGCATCAGGAGCGCTATCTAGCTATTTTTTGGTGTTGACATCTGGATGACAACTATGCTCTTACACTCAGATCTTTCTGGGGGGTGGTAGCCCGACCAATGCATTAGGAGCGCTACCTAGCTTTTTCCTGGTCTTGAGATCTATATGGCAACTATGATCTTACACTCAGATCCTTCTTAGGGGTGGTAGCCTGACCATGGCATTAGGATTGCTATCTAGCTATTTCCTGGTCTCGAGATCTTAATGGCAACTATTCTCTTACACTCATATCCTTCTTGGGGGTGGTAGCCAAACCAGGGCATCAGTTGTGCTATTTAGCTATATCTTGGTCTTTAGATCTGGATGGAAACTATGCTCTTAAACTTAGACCCTTCTTAGGGGTGGTAGCCCAACCAAGGCTTCGGGAGCGCTATCTAGCTATTTCCTGGTCTTGAGATTTTAATGGCAACTATGCTCTTACACTCACATCCATCTTAGGTGTCGACCAAGGCATCAGGAATGCTACCTAGCTATTTCCTGGTCTTGAGTTCTGGATGAAAACTATACTCTTACAATAAGAACCTTCTTAAGGGTGGTAGCCTGACCCGAAGCATCAGGAGCGCTATCTAGCTAATTCCTTGTCGTGAGATCTGGATGACAACTATGCTCTTACACCCAGATCCTTCTTGAGGGTGGTAGCCCAAACTAGGCCTCACGAGGGCTATGTAGCTTTTTCCTGATCTCGAGATCTGGATGGCAACTACGCTCTTACACTTAGATCTTTCTTGTGGGTGGTAGCCCGACCAAGGCATCAGGAGCGCTACCTAGCTTTTTCCTAGTCTTGAGATCTGGATGGCAACTATGCTCTTACACTCAGATCCATCTTAGGGGTGGTAGCCCGACCAAGGCATAAGGAGGCCTATCTAGCTATTTCCTTGTCCCGAGATCTGGATGGCAACTATGCTCTTACACTCAGATCCTTCTTGGAGGTGATAGCCTGACCAAGGCATTAGGAGCGATACCAAGCTATTTCCTGGTCTTGAGATCTGGATGACAACTATGCTCTTACACTCAGACCCTTCTTGGGGATTGTAGCCCGACCAAGGCATCAGGAGTGCTTTCTAGCTATTTCTTGGTCTTGAGATCTTGATGGCAACCATGCTCCTACACTCAGATCCTTCTTAGAGGGGTAGATCGACCAAGGCATCAGGAGAGCTACCTAGCTATTTCCTGGTCTTGAGATCTGAATGGTAACTATGCTCTTATATTCATAACCTTCTTGGGGGGAGGGGGGGTAGCCTGACCAACGCACCAGGTGGGATATCTAGCTATCTCTTGGTCTTTAGATCTGGATGGCAACTATCCTCTTACACTCAGATCCTTCATGGGGGTGGTAGCCTAACCAAGGCATAGAGAGTGCTATCTGGCGATTTCCTATTCTTGAGATCTGGATTCCAACTATGCTTTTACACTCAGATCCTTCTTGGGGGTGGTAGACTGACCAAGGCATCAGGAGGGCTATCTAGCTTTTTCCTGGTCTTGAGATATAGATGGTAACTATGCTCTAACACTTAGACCCTTCTTAGAGGTGGTAGCCCGACCAAGGCATCAAGAGCGCAACCAAGCTATTTCCTGGTCTTGAGATCTGGATGACAACTATGCTTTTACACTCAGATCCTTCTTGGTCTTGAGATCTGGATGGAAACTACGCTCGAACACTGAGAACCTTCTTAGAGGTGGTAGCCCGACTAAGGCATCAGGACCGCTATCTAGATATTTCTTGGTCTTAAGATCTGGATGGCAACTATGCTATTACACTCAGATCCTTCTTGGAGGTGGTAGCCTGACCAAGGCATTATCAGGGCTATCTAGCTAGTTCTTGGTCTCTAGATCTAGATGGCAACTATGCTCTTACAATCAGATCCTTCTTGGGAGTGGTAGCCCGACCAAGACATCAGGAGCGCTACCTAGCTTTTTCCTGATCTTGAGATCTAGATGGCAATTATGCTCTTACACTTAGATCCTTGTTGGGGGTGGTAGCCAAACCAGGGCATCAGTTGTGCTATTTAGCTATATCTTGGTCTTTAGATCTGGATGAAAACTATGCTCTTAAACTTAGACCCTTCTTGGAGGTGGTAGCCTGACCAAGGCATTATCAGGGCTATCTAGCTAGTTCTTGGTCTCTAGATCTAGATGGCAACTATGCTCTTACAATCAGATCCTTCTTGGGAGTGGTAGCCCGACCAAGACATCAGGAGCGCTACCTAGCTTTTTCCTGATCTTGAGATCTAGATGGCAATTATGCTCTTACACTTAGATCCTTGTTGGGGGTGGTAGTTCGACCAAGGCACCAGGAGGGATATCTAGCAATTTCTTTATCTTGAGATCTGGATGGCAACTATCCTCTTACACTTAGATCCTTAATGAGGGTGGTAGCCCGACCAAGGCATCGGGAGTGCTATCTAGCCATTTCCTGGTCTTGAGATCAGGATGGCAACTATGCTCTTACACTCAGATACTTCTTTGTCGTGGTTGCCAGACCAAGGCATTACGAGTGCTATCTAGCTATTTCTTGGTCTTGAGATCTGGATGGCAACTATGCTCTTACACAAAAATCCTTCTTGGGGGTGGTAGCCTGACAAAGGCATTAGGAGGGCTATTTAGCTATTTCCTGGTCTCGAGATCTAGATGGAAACTATGCTCTTACACTCAGATCCTTCTTGGGAGTGGTAGCCCGACCAAGACATCAGGAGTGCTACCTAGCTTTTTCCTGATCTTGAGATCTAGATGGCAATTATGCTCTTACACTCAGATCCGTGTTAGGGGTGGTAGTCTGACGAAGGCACCAGGTGGGATATCTAGCTATTTCTTTATCTTGAGATCTGGATGGCAACTATCCTCTTACACTTAGATCCTTAATGGGGGTGGTAGCCTGACCAAGGCATCGGGAGTGCTATCTAGCTATTTCCTGGTCTTGAGAACTGGATGGAAACTATGCTTTTACACTCAGATCCATCTTGGAGGTGGCAGCCTGACCAAGGCATCAAGAGGGCTATCTAGCTTTTTCAAGGTCTTGAGATATAGATGGCAACTATGCTCTAACACTCAGACCCTTGTTAGAGGTGGTAGCCCGAACAAGGCATCAATATCGCAACCATGCTATTTCCTGGTCTTGAGATCTGGATGGCAATTATGCTATTACATTCAGATCATTCTTGGGGGTTGTAGCCCGTCCTAGGCATCAGGAGTGCTATCTAGCTATTTCTTGGTCTTGAGATCTGGATGACAACAATGCTCTTACACTCAGATCCTTCTTAGTGGTGGTAGCCTGACCAAGGCATTAGTAGCGCTACATAACTATTTCTTGGTCTTCAGATCTGGATGGCAACTACGCTCTTACACTGAGAACCAACTGGGGGGTGGTAGCCCGACCAAGGCATCAGGAGCGCTATCTAGATATTTCTTGGTCTTGAGATCTGGATGGCAACTATGCTCTTACACTCAGATCCATCTTGGCGGTGGTAGCCCGACCAAGGCATAAGGAGGCCTATCAGGATCTGGATGGCAACTAAGCTCCTACACTCAGATCCTTCATGGAGGTGGTAGCCTGACCAAGGCATCAGGAGCGCTACCAAGCTATTTCTTGGTCTTGAGATCTGGATGACAACTATGCTCTTACACTCAGACCCTTCTTGGGGATGGTAGCCCGACCAAGGCATCATGAGCGCTATCTAGCTATTTCTTGGTCTTGAGATCTGAATGTCAACTAGGCTCTTGCACTCAGTTCTTTCTTAGGGGTGGTAGCCCGACCAAGGCATCAGGAGTGCTACTTAGCTATTTCCAAGTCTTGATATCTCAATGGCAACTATTCTCTTACATTCAGAACCTTCTTGGGGGGTAGCCAGACCAAGGCATCAAGAGCGCTATCTAGCTATTTCCTGTTCTTGATATCTGGATGACAACTATGCTCTTACACTCAGATCCTTCTTAAAGGTGGTAGCCCGACCAAGGCATTAGGAGTGCTACCTAGATTTTTCCTTGTCTTGAGATCTAGATGGCAACTATGCTCTTACACTTAGATCCTTCTTGGGGGTGGTAGACCGACCAAGGCATTAGGAGGGCTATCTAGCTATTTCCTGGTCAAAAGATCTTAATGGCAACTATTCTCTTACACTCAGATCATTCTTAGGGGTGGTAGCCCAACCAAGGCATCTGGAGTGCTATCTAGCTATTTCTTGGTCTTGAGATCTAGATGGCAACTATGCTCTTAAACTTAGACCCTTCTTATGAGTGGTAGCTTGACCAAGGCTTCAGGAGCGCTATCTAGCTATTTCCTGGTCTTGAGATCTGGATGGAAACTATGCTCTTACATTTAGATCCATCTTAGGTGTGGTAGCCCGACCAAGGTATCGCGAACGCTACCTAGCTATTTCCTGGTCTTGAGTTCTGGATGACAACTATACACTTGCACTCAAATCTTTCCTGAGGGTGGTAGCCCGACCAAGGCATCAGGAGCTCTATCTAGCAATTTCTTGTTCTTGAGATCAGGATGGCAACTATGCTCTTACACTCATATACTTCCTGAAGGTTGTAGCCTGACCAACGCATTAGGAGGTCTATCTAGCTATTTCCTGGTCTTGGGATCTGGATGACAACTATGCTCTTACACTCAGACCCTTGTTGGGGATGGTAGCCCGAGCAAGGCATCATGAGCACTATCTAGCTATTTCTTGGTTTTGAGATCTGAATGGCAACTATGCTCTTACACTAAGATCCTTCTTAGGGGTGGTAGCTAGACCAAGGCATCAGGAGTGCTACCTAGCTATTTCCATGTCTTAAGATCTGAATGACAACTATGCTCTTACATTCAGAACCTTCTCGGGGGGTAGCCAGACCAAGGCATCAGAAGCGCTATCTAGCTATTTCCTGGTCTTGAGGTCTGGATGACAACAATGCTCTTACACTCAGATCCTTCTTAAGGGTGGTAGCCCGACCAAGGCATTAGCAGTGCTACCTAGATTTTTCCCTGTCTTGAGATCTTTATGGCAACTATGCTCTTACACTTAGATCCATCTTGGGGGTGGTAGCCCGACCAAGGCATCTGGAGGGCTATCTAGCTATTTCCTGGTCTCAAAATCTTAATGGCAACTATGCTTTTACACTCAGATCCTTCTTGGAGGTGGTAGCCCGACCAAGGCATCAAGAGCGCTACCTAGCTATTACCTGGTCTTGAGATCTGGATAATAACTATGCTCTTACACTCAGATCCTTCTTAAAGGTGGTATCCCGACCAAGGCATTAGGAGTGCTACCTAGATTTTTCCCTGTCTTGAGATCTTTATGGGAAATATGCTCTTACACTTAGATCCTTCTTTGGAGATCTTTGGCTCAAGAAGAAGGGGTTGATCCGTATCATCTTGACTTGGTTCTGATTTCGCTATTTTTTTAAGAATACCGCTTCTCCTACCCGTATCGAATAGAACTTCTTCATGGAAAACCTGCTTGATTTAGATCGGGAGAATCGTACGGGCATATAGGGTTGCGCAGTTTATAGACTTGCCTCTTATAGTCCGTAATCACTGCGGGTGCGTCAAACAGTTGATCGATGGTAACATCAGGTTGCATAGCTACGCCCCAATACCAGTGAACTGATTGTAACCACTGCCTAGTCCATCTTCTTAACACCGACCACTCAAGGAAATCAATCTTTTGTTCCTGAGGACAAGTGCAACTCCTCCGGAGGTAGTTTCCTTTGGACGAAGCTCTTTCCTCAAGAGCTCTGTGATTACTCCTCGGGCATACGGATTAAGAAGAAGACCGGGAGGGCACAAGCGCTGCCCTACCGGTCGTGGAGCTATCCGACGGAGATTAGGGGATATCAACAGCGTAGAAAGAGCTCCTACCCTCGGGGACTTGAGACCATCATGCTACCAGGTTCGATTCCTGTTGGATGCATATGTCTTGGGTTGGCGAGTGACTGGACGGTAGCCCGACGAAGGCATCAGGAGGGCTATCTAGCTATTTCCTGGTCTCAAGATCTTAACTACACTCAGATCCTTCTTGGGTGTGGTAGCCCGACCAAGGCATCAGAAGTGCTATCTAGCTATTTCTTGGTCTTGATCTGGATGGCTACTATGCTCTTAAACTTAAATCCTTCTTAAGAGTGGTAGATTAACCAAGGCTTCAGGAGCGCTGTCTAGCTATTTCCTGGTCTTGAGATTTTAATGGCAACTATGCTCTTACACTCAGATCCATCTTAGGTGTCGACCAAGGCATCAGGAATGCTACCTAGCTATTTCCTGGTATTGAGTTCTGGATGACAACTATACTCTTGCACTCAAATCTTTCCTGAGGGTGGTAGCCCGACCAAGGCATCAAGAGCTCTGTCTGGCGATTTCGTGGTCTTGAGATATGGATGACAACTATTCTCTTACAATCAGATCCTTCTTGGGGGTGGTAGCTTGACCAAGGCATTATGAGGGCTATCTAGTTTTCCTGGTCTTGAGATATAGATGGTAACTATTCTCTAACACTCAGACCCTTCTTAGAGGTGGTAGCCCGACCAAGGCATCAAGAGCGCTACCAAGCTATTTCCTGGTCTTGAGATCTGGATGACAACGATGCTTTTACACTCAGATCCTTCTAGGGGTTGTAGCCCGACCAAGGCATTAGGAGCGCTACCTAGCTATTTCTTGGTCTTGAGATCTGGATGGCAACTACGCTCGTACACTGAGAACCATCTTGGGGGTGGTAGCCCGACTAAGGCATCATGAGCGCTATCTAGATATTTCTTGGTCTTAAGATCTGGATGGCAACTATGCTCTTACACTCAGATCCTTCTTGGAGGTGGTAGCCTGACCAAGGCATTAGCAGGGATATCTAGCTAGTTCCTGGTCTCGAGATCTAGATGGCAACTATGCTCTTACACTTAGATCCTTCTTGGGAGTGGTAGCCCGACCAAGGCATCAGGAGTGCTACCTAGCTATTTCCAAGTCTTGAGATCTAAATGGCAACTATGCTCTTATATTCAGAACCTTCTTGGGGGGTAGCCCGACCAAGGCATCAGGAGCGCTATCTAGCTATTTCCTATTCTTGAGATCTGGATGACAACTATGCTCTTACACTCAGATCCCTCTTGGGGGTGGTAGCCCGACCACGGCATTAGGAGTGCTACCTAGATTTTTCCTGGTCTTGAGATCTAGATGGCAACTATGCTCTTACACTCAGATCCTTCTTTGAGGTGGTAGCCAGTCCAAGTCATTAGGAGTGCTATCTAGCTATTTCTTGGTCTTGAGATCTGGATGGCAACTATGCACTTACACTCAGATCCTTCTTGGGGGTGGCAGCCTGACCAAGGCATTAGGAGGGCTATCTAGCTATTTCCTGGTCTCGATATCTAGATGGCAACTTTTCTCTTACACTCAGATCCCTCTTGGGAGTGGTAGCCCGACCAAGACATCAGGAGCGCTACCTAGCTTTTTCCTGATCTTGAGATCTAGATGGCAATTATGCTCTTACACTCAGATCCTTGTTGGGGGTGGTAGTCCGACCAAGGCACCAGGAGGGATATCTAGCTATTTCTTTATCTTGAGATCTGGATGGCAACTTTCCTCTTACACTTAGATCCTTAATGGGGGTTGTAGCCTGACCAAGGCATCGGGAGTGCTATCTAGCTATTTCTTGGTCTTGAGATCAGGATGGCAACTATGCTTTTACACTCAGATCCTTCTTGGGGGTGGCAGCCTGACCAAGGCATTAAGAGGGCTATCTAGCTATTTCTTGGTCTTGAGATCATGATGGCAACTATGCTCTTTCACTTAGATCCTTCTAGGGGGTGGTATCCCGACCAAGGCATTAGGAGGGCTATCTTGCTATTTCTTGGTCTTGAGATCAAGGTGGCAACTATGCTCTTAAACTTAGACCCTTCTTAGGAGTGGTAGCTTGACCAAGGCTTCAAGAGGGCTATCTAGCTATTTCCTGGTCTTGAGGTCTGGATGACAACTATTCTCTTACACTCATATCCTTCTTGGAGGTGGTAGCTTGACCTAGGTATCAAGAGGGCTATCTAGCTATTTCATGATCTCGAGATCTAGATGGCAACTATGCTTTTACACTCAAATCTTTCCTGAGGGTGGTAGCCTTACCAAGGCATCAGGAGCTCTATCTAGCTATTTCCTGGTCTTCAGATCTGGATGGCAACTATGCTCTTACACTCAGATCCTTCTTGGGGGTGGTAGCCCGACCAAGGCAGTAGAAGGGCTATCTAGCTAATTCCTTGTCAAGAGATTTGGATGACAACTATGCTCTTGCACTCATATCCTTCTTAAAGGTGGTTGCCCGACCAAGGCATCAGTAGCGCTACCTAGCTATTTCCTTGTCTTGAGATCTTAATGGCCACTATGCTCTTACACTCATAACCTTCTTGGGGGTGGTAGCTCGACCAAGGCATTAGGAGCGCTATGTAGATATTTCTTGGTCTTGAGATCTGGATGGCAACTATGCTCTTACACTAAGATCCTTCTTGGTGATGGTAGCCAGGCCAAGGCATCAGGAGTTCTATCTAGCTATTTCTTGGTCTTGTGATTTGGATGGCAACTATGCTCTTACACTCAGATCCTTCTTGGGGGTGGTAGCCTGACCAAGGCATTAGGAGGGCTATCTAGCTATTTCCTGGTCTCGAGATCTAGATGGCAACGATGCTCTTACACTTAGATCCTTCTTGGGAGTGGTAGCCCGACCAAGACATCAGTAGCGAGACCTAGCTTTTTCCTGGTCTTGAGCCCTAGATATCAACTATGCTCTTACACTCAGATTTTTGTTTTTGGTGGTAGTCAGACCAAGGCACCAGGAGGGATATCTAGCTATTTCTTGGTCTTGAGATCTGTATGGCTACTATCCTCTTACACTCAGATCCTTAATGGGGGTGGTAGCCTGACGAAGGCATCGGTAGTGCTATCTATCCATTTCCTGGTCTTGAGATCTGGATGGCAACTTTGCTTTTACACTCAGATCCTTCTTAAGGGTGGTAGCCTAACTTAGGCATTAGGAGGGCTATCTAGCTTTTTCCAGGTCTTGAGATATAGATGGCAACTATGCTCCAACACTCAGACCCTTCTTAGTGGTGGCACCCTGACCAAGGCTTAAGGATCGCTACCAAGCTATTTCCTGGTCTTGAGATCTGGATGGCAACTATGCTCTTATACTCAGATCCTTCTTGGGGGTGGTAGCCCGATCAAGGCATTAGGAGGGCTATCTAGCTATTTCCTGGTCTTGAGATCTGGATGACAACTATGCTCTTACTATCAGATCCTTCTTAGTGGTTGTAGCCCGATCAAGGCATTAGGAGCGCTACCTGACTATTTCCTGGTCTTGATATCTTGATGGCAACTACGCTCTTACACTGAGAACCATCATGGGGTGATAGCCCGACTAAGGCATCAGGAGCGCTATTTAGATATTTCTTGGTCTTGAGATCTGGATGGCAACTATGCTTTTACACTCAGATCCATCTTGAGGGTGGTAGCCCGACCAAGGCATAAGGAGACCTATCTATCTATTTTCTGGTTCCGAGATCTGGATGGCAACTATGCTCTTACACTCAGATCCTCCTTGGAGGTGGTAGCCCGAAAAAGGCATCAGGAGCGCTACCAAGCTATTTCCTGGTCTTGAGATCTGGATGACAACTATTCTTTTACACTCAGACCCTTCTTGGGGATTGTAGCCCGACCAAGGCATCATGAGCGCTATCTAGCTATTTCTTGGTCTTGAGATCTAAATGGAAACTATGCTCTTACATTCAGATCCTGCTTAGGGGTGGTAGCCCGATCAAGGCATCAGGAGTGCTACCTAGCTATTTCCAAGTCTTGAGATCTGAATGGCAACTATGCTCTTACATTAAGAACTTTCTTGTGGGGGTAGCCAGACCAAGGCATCTGGAGCGCTATCTAGCTATTTCCTGGTCTTGAGATCTTTATGACAACTATGCTCTTACACTCAGATCCTTCTTGGGGGTGGTAGCTCAACCAAGGCATTAGGAGTGCTACCTAGATTTTTCCTTGTATTGAGATCTAGATGGCAACTATGCTCTTTCACTTAGATCATTCTTGGAGGTGGTAGCCCGACCAAGGAATTAGAAGGGCAATCTAGCTATTTCCTGGTCTCAAGATATTAATGGCAACTATGATCTTACACTCAGATCCATCTTAGGTGTGGTAGCCCGACCAAGGCATCAGGAATGCTACCTAGCTATTTCCTGGACTTGAGTTCTGGATGACAACTATGCTCTTACACTCAAATCTTTCCTGAGGGTGGTAGCCCGACCAAAGCATCAGGAGCTATATCTAGCCATTTCCTTGTCTTGAGCTCAGAATGGCAACTATGCTCTTACACTCAGAACCTTCTTGGGGGTGGTAGCCCGACCAAGGCATTAGGAGCGCTATGTAGATATTTCTTGGTCTTGAGATCTGGATGGCAACTATGCTCTCACACTCAGAACCTTCTTAGAGGTGGTAGCCCGACCAAGGCATCAGTAGTGCTACCTAGCTATTTCCTAGTCTTAAGATCTGGATGACAACTATGCCCTTGCACACAGATCCTTCTTAGAGGTGGTAGCCCAACCAAGGCATCAGTAGCGCTACCTAGCTATTTCCTGGTCTTGAGATCTGAATGGCAACTATGCTCTTACACTCAGAACCTTCTTAGGGGTGGTAGCCCGACTAAGGCATCAGGACCGCTATCTAGATATTTCTTGGTCTTAAGATCTGGATGGCAACTATGCTATTACACTCAGATCCTTCTTGGAGGTGGTAGCCTGACCAAGGCATTATCAGGGCTATCTAGCTAGTTCTTGGTCTCTAGATCTAGATGGCAACTATGCTCTTACAATCAGATCCTTCTTGGGAGTGGTAGCCCGACCAAGACAGCAGGAGCGCTACCTAGCTTTTTCCTGATCTTGAGATCTAGATGGCAATTATGCTCTTACACTTAGATCCTTGTTGGTGGTGGTAGCCAAACCAGGGCATCAGTTGTGCTATTTAGCTATATCTTGGTCTTTAGATCTGGATGAAAACTATGCTCTTGCACACAGATCCTTCTTAGAGGTGGTAGCCCAACCAAGGCATCAGTAGCGCTACCTAGCTATTTCCTGGTCTTGAGATCTGAATGGCAACTATGCTCTTACACTCAGAACCTTCTTGGGGGTGGTAGCCCGACCAAGGCATTAGGAGCGCTATGCAGATATTTCTTGGTCTTGAGATCTGGATGGCAACTATGCTCTTACACTCAGATCCTTCTTGGTGGTGGTATCTGGGACAAGGCATCAGGAGTGCTGTCTAGCTATTTCTAGGTCTTGAGATCTTGATGGCAACTATGCTCTTACACTCAGATCCTTCTTGGGGGTGGTAGACTGACCAAGGCAATAGGAAAGCTATCTAGCTATTTCCTGGTGTCGAGATCTAGATGGCAACTATGCTCCTACACTCAGATTCTTCTTGGGAGTGGTAGCCCGACCAAGACATCAGTAGCGCTACCTAGCTTTTTCCAGGTCATACGATTTAGATGGCAACTATGCTCTTACACTCAGATCCTTCTTAGAGGTGGTAGTTCGACCAATGCACCAGGAGGAATATCTAGCTATTTCTTGGTCTTGAGATCTGTATGGCAACTATACTCTTACACTCAAATCCTTAATGGGGGTGGTAGCCTGACCAATGCATTGGGAGTGCTATCTAGCTATTTCCTGATCTTGTGATCTGGATGGCAACTATGCTTTTACACTCAGATCCTTCTTGGGGGTGGTAGCCTAGCCAAGGCATCAGGTGGGCTATCTAGCTTTTTACAGGTCTTGAGATATAGATGGCAACTATGCTCTAACACTCAGACCCTCCTTAGAGGTAGTACCCTGACCAAGGCAAAAGGATCTATACCAAGCTATTTCCTCATCTTGAGATCTGGATGGCAACTATGCTCTTACACTCAAATCCTCTTTGGGGGTGGTAGCCCGACCAAGGCATTAGGAGGGCTATCTAGCTATTTACTGGTATTAATATCTGGATGACAACTATGCCTTACACTCAGATCCTTCTTAAGGGTGGTAGCCTGACCAAGGAATCAGGAGATCTACCGAGCTATTTACTGGTCTTGAGATCTAGATGGCAACTACGCTCTTACACTCAGAACCTTCTTGGGGGTGGTAGCTCGATCAAGGCATCAGAAGCGCTACCTAGCTATTTCCTTGTCTTGAGATCTGGATGACAACTATGCAATTGCACTCAGACCCTTCTTAGGGGCGGTAGATCTAGATATTTCCTGGTCTTGAGATCTGGATGGCAACTATGCTCTTACACTCAGATCCTTCTTGGGGGTGGTAGACCGACCAAGGCATTAGGAGGGCTAACTAGCTATTTCTTGGTCTTGAGATCTGGATGACAACTATGCTCTTACACTCAGATCCTTCTTAAGGGTGGTAGCCTGACCAAGGCATCAGGAGCGCTACCGAGCTATTTCCTGGTATTGAGATCTAGATGGCAACTACGCTCTTACACTCATAACCTTCTTGGGGGTGGTAGCCCGATCAAGGCATCAGAAGCGGTACCTAACTATTTCCTGGTCTTGAAATCTAGATGACTCCTATGCTATTACACTCAGACCCTTCTTAGGGGCGGTAGCCCGACCAAGGAATCAAGACTGCTATCTAGCTATTTCCTGGTCTTGAGATCTGGATGGCAACTATGCTCTTACACTCAGATCATATTAGTGGTGGTAGCCCGACCAAGGTATTTGGAGCGCTACCTAGCTATTTCCTGGTCTTGTGATCTGGATGGCAACTATGCTCTTACACTCAGATACTTCTTGGGGGTGGTAGCCTGAAAAAGGCATCGTGAGGGCTATCTAGCTATTTCCAGGTCTTGAGATCTTGATGGCAACTATGCTCTTACACTCAGATCCTTTTTGGGGGTGGTAGCCCGACCAAGGCATCAGGAGCGCTACCTAGCTATTTCCTGGTCTTGAGATCATGATGGCAACTATTCTCTTACACTCAGATCCTTCTTAGGGGTGGTAGCCTGACCAAGGCATCAGGAGCGCTACCTAGCTATTTCCTGGTCTTGTGATCTGGATGGCCACTATGCTCTTACACTTAGATCCTTCGTAGGGGTGGTAGCCCGACCAAGGCATCAGGAGCGCTACCTAGCTATTTCCTGGTCTTGTGATCTGGATTGCAACTATGCTCTTACACTCAGATCCATCTTAAGGGTGGTAGCCCGACGAAGGCATCAGAAGCGCTGTCTAGCTATTTCCTGGTCTTGAGATCTGGATGGCAACTACGCTTTTACACTTAGATCCATCTCAGGGGTGGTATCCCGACCTAGGCATCAAGAGGGCTATCTAGCTATTTCCTAGTCTTGTTATCTGGATGACAACTATGCTCTTACACTCAGATCCTTCTTGGGTGTAGTAGCCTGACCAAGGCATCGGGAGGGCTATCTAGATATTTCCTTTTCTTATGATCTGGATGACAACTACGCTCTTACACTCAGATCCTTTTTGGGGGTGGAAGCCCGATCTTGGCATCAGGAGAGATATATAGCTATTTTATGGTCTCGGGATCTAGATGGCAATAATGCTCTTACACTCAGACCCTTCTTAAAGGTTTTAGCCCGACCAAGGCATCATAAGCGTTACATAGCTATTTCATGGTCTTGTGTTCTAGATGGCAACTATGCTCTCACACTCAGAACCTTTATGGGGGTGGTAGCCCGACCAAGGCATCATGAGGGCTTTCTAGCTCTTTCCTGGTCTCGAGATCTAGATGGAAACTATGATCTTACACTCAGACCCTACTGAGAGGAAGTAGCCCGACCAAGGCATCGGGTGTGCTATCTAGCTATTTCCTAGACTTGAGATATGGATGGCAACTAAGCCCTTACACTTAGATCCTTCTTAGGAGGTGGTAGCCCGACCAAGGCACCAGGAGGGATATCTAGCTATTTCTTGCTCTTGAGATCTGGATGTCATCTATCCTCTTACACTCAGATCTTTTTTAGGGGTGGTAGCCTAACCAAGGCATCAGGAGGGCGATCTAGCTATTTCCTGGTCTTGAGATCTTAATGGCAACTATTCTTTTACACTTAGATCCTTCTTGGGGGTGGTAGCCTGACCAAGGAATGAGGAGCGCTACCTAGCTATTTCCTAGTCTTGATATCTAGATGGCAGCTATGCTTTTACACTCAGATCATTCTTATGGGTGGTAGCCCGACCAAGGAATGAGGAGCGCTACCTAGCTATTTCCTATTCTTGTGATCTGGATGGCAATTAAGCTCTCACACACAAAACCTTTTTAGGGGTGGTAGCCCGACCAAGGCATAAGGAGCGCTATCTAGCTATTTTATGGTCTTGAGATCTGGATGGCAACTATGCTCTTACACTCAGATCCTTCTTGGGGGTGGTAGCACGACCTAGGTATCAGGAGGTCTATCTAGCTATTTCGTAGTCTCAAGACCTGGATGGGAAATAAGCTCTTACACTCTGATCCTTCTTGGGGGTGGTAGCCCGACCAAGGCATTAGGAGTGCTACCTAGCTTTTTCCTGGTCTTGATATGTAGATGCAACTATGCTCTTACACTCAGATCCTTCTTGGGGGTGGTAACCCGACCAAGACATAAGGAGGCCTATCTAGCTATTTCCTGGTCCCGAGGTCTGGATGGCAACTATGCTGTTACACTCAGATAATTCTTGGGGGTGGTAGCCTGACCAAGGCATCAGAAGTTCTACCTAGCTATTTTTAGGTCTTGAGATCTGGATGACAACTACGCTCTTACATTCAGACCTTTCTTTGGGGTGGTAGCCTGACCAAGGCATCTGGAGCGCTATCTAGCAGTTTCCTAGTCTTCTGATATGGATGGCAACTATGCTCTTACACTCAGATCTTTCTTAATGGTGGTAGCCTGACCAAGGCATCAGGAACGCTACCTAGCTATTTCCTGGTCTTGAGATCTATATGACAACTATGCTCTTACACTCAGATTCTTCTTGGGGGTGGTAGCCCGAATAAGGCATCAGGAGCGATATCTAGCTATTTATTGGTCTTGAGATCTAGATGGCAACTATGCTCTTACACTCAGATCCTTCTTAAGGCTGGTAGCCCTACCAAGGCATCAGGAGCGCTACCTAGCTATTTCCTGGTCTTGTGATCTGGAAGGCAACTATGCTCTTACACTCAGATCCATCTTGGGGGTGGTAGACCGACCAAGGCATCAGGAGCGCTATCTAGCTATTTCCTGGTCTTGAGATCTGGATGGAAACTATGCTCTTACACACAGACCCTTCTTGGGGGTGGTATCCAGACCAAGGCATCAGGTACGCTATATATCGATTTATTGGTCTTGAGATCTGGATGGCAACTATGCTCTTACACTCAGATCCTTCTTAGGGGTGGTAGCCCGACCACGGAATCAGGATCGCTACCTAGCTATTTCCTTGTCTTGTGATCTGGATGGCAACTACGCTCTTACACTCAGAACCATCTTGGGGGAGGTAGCCAGACAAAGGCATCAGGAGCGCTATCTAGCTGTTTCCTGGTCTTGAGATCTGAATGGCAACTATGCTCTTACACTCAGATCCTCCTCAGGGGTGGTAGCCCGACCTAGGCATCCAGAGGTCTATCTAGCTATTTCATAGTCTTAATACCTGGACGGAAAATATATTCTTTCACTCAGATCCTTCTTGGGGGCGGTAGCCAGACCAAGGCATTAGAAGCTCCACCTAGCTTTTTCCTGGTCTTGAAATCTACATGGTAACTATGCTCTTACACTCAGATCCTTCTTGTCGGTTGTATCTCGACCAAGGCATTAAGAGGGCTATCTAGCTATTTCCTAGTCTTGAGATTTGGATGACAACTATGCTCTTACACTCCGATCCTTCTTAAGGGTTGTAGAATGACCAAGGCATCAGGAGCGCTATCTAGCTATTTCCTGGTCTTGAGAACTGGATGGCAACTATGCTCTTACACTCAGATACTTCTTGGGGGTGGTAGCCTGACCAAGGCATCATGAGGGCTATCTATCTATTTTCTGGCCTCAAGATCTAGATGGCAACTATGCTCTCACACTCAGAGCCTTCTCGCGGGTGGTAGCCCGACCAAGACATCAGGAGCGCTACATAGCTTTTTCCTGGTTTTGAGATCTAGATGGCAACTATGCTCTTACACTCAGATCCTTTTTGGAGGTGGTAGCCCGATTAAGGCACCTGGAGGGATATCTAGCTATTTCTTGGTCATGATATCTAGATGACAACTATCCTCTTACACTCAGATCCTTCTTGGGGAAGGTAGCCTGACCAAGGCATCGTGAGGGCTATCTAGCTATTTCCTGGTCTTGAGATCTGGATGGCAACTATGCTCTTACACTCAGATCCTTCTTGGGGTTGGTATCCCGACCAAGGCATCAGGAGCGCTACCTAGCTATTTCCTGGTCTTAAGATATGGATGACAACTATGCTCATACACTCAGACCCTTCTTGGAGGTGGTAGCCCGACCAAGGAATCAGAAGCGCAATCTAGCTTTTTCCTGGTCTTGAGATCTGGATGGAAACTATGCTCTTACACTTAGATCTTTCTTGGAGGTGGTAGCCCGTCCTAGGCATCAAGAGGGCTATCTAGCTATTTCCTAGTCTTGTGATCTGGATAACAACTATGATCTTACACTCAGATACTTCTTGGGGGTGGTAGCCCGACCTTGGCATCAGGAGGGCTATCTAGCTATTTCCTGGTCTCGTGATCTAGATGGCAACAATGCTCTTACACTCAGACCCTTCTTAGAGGTGGTAGCCCGACCAAGGCATAATGAGCGCTACCTAGCTATTTCCTGGTCTTGTGATCGGGATGGAAACTATGCTCTCACACTCAGAACCTTCATGGGGGTGGTAGCTATTTCCTGGTCTCGATATCCAGATGGAATTTATGCTCTTACACTCAGACCCTGCTTAGAGGTGGTAGCCCGACCAAGGCATCGGGTGCGCTATCTAGCTATTTCCAAGTCTTGAGATCTGGATGGTACCTATGCTCTTACACTTAGATCCTTCTTAGGAGGTGGTGGCCCGACCAAGGCATTAGGCGGGATATCTAGCTATTTCTTGGTCTTGAGATCTGGATGGCCATAATCCTCTTACACTCAGATTATTCTTTGGGGTGGTAGCCTGACCAAGGCATCGGGAGGACGATCTAGCTATTTCCTAGTCTTGAGATCTGGAGTGCAACTATACTTTTACACTCAGATCCTTCGTGGGGTTGGTAGCCCGACCAAGGCATCGAGAGCGCTACCTAGCTATTTCCTGGTCTTGAGATCTAGATGACAACTATGTTGTTACACTCTGATCCTTCTTGAGGATAGTAGCCCGACCTAGGCATCAGGAGTGCTACCTAACTATTTCAAGGTCTTGAGATCTGGATGACAACTATGCTTTTACATTCAGACCTTTCTTAGGGGTGGTAGCTTGACCAAGGCATGAGGAGCGCTATCTAGCTATTTCCTAGTCATCAGATATGAATGGCAACTATGCTCTTACACTCAAATCCTTCTTAGAGGTGGTAGCCTGACCAAGGCATCAGGAACGCTACCTAGCTGTTTCCTGGTCTTGAGTTCTAGATGACAACTATACTCTTATACTAAAAACCTTCTTGAGGGTGGTAGCCTGAACAAGGCACCAGGAGGGATATCCAGCTATTTCTTGGTCATGAGATTTGGATGGCAACTATCCTCCTACACTCAGATCATTCTTAGGGGTGGTAGCCTGACCAAGGCATCTGGAGCGCTACCTAGCTATTTCCTGGTCTTTAGATATGGATGACAACTATACTCTTACACTCAGACCCTTTTTGGGGGTGGTAGCCCGACCAAGACATAAGGAGCGCTATATAGCAATTTCTTGGTCTTGAGATCTGGATGGTAACTATGCTCTTACACTCAGATCCTTCTTAGGGGTGGTAGCCCGACCAAGGCATCAAGAGCTCTACCTAGCTATTTCCTGGTCTTGTGATCTGGATTGCAACTATTCTCTTACACTCAGATCCATCTTGGGGGTGGTGGCCCGACCAAGGCATCAAGAGAGCTATCTAGCTATTTCCTGGTCTTGAGATCTGGATGGCAACTATGCTCTTACACTTAGATCCTTCTCGGGGGTGGTAGCCTGACCAAGGCATCAAGAGGGCTATCTAGCTATTTCCTAGTCTTGTGATCTGGATGACAACTATGCTTTTACACTCAAATCCTTCTTAGGGGTGGTAGCCTGACCTTGGCATCAGGAGGGCTATCTAGCTATTTCCTTGGATGGCAACTAAGCTCTTACACTCAGAACCTTCTTGGGTGTTGTAGCCATATCAAGGCATCAGGTGCACTATCTAGCTATTTCCTTTTCTTGAGATCTGGTTGGCAACTATGCTCTTACACTAAGATCCAACTTGGGGGTTGTAGCCAGACCTAGGCATCAGGAGGTCTATCTAGCTATTTCATAGTCTCAAGACCTGGATCCTTCTTGGCGGTGGTAGCCCGACAAAGGGATTAGGAGCGCTACCTAGCTTTTTCCTGATCTTAAGATGAAGATGGCAACTATGCTCTTACACTCAGATCCTTCTTTGGGGTGGTAGCCCGACAAAGGCATTAATAGACCTATCTAGCTATTTCCTAGTCCCGAGATATAGATGGCAACTATGCTGTTACACTCAGATCCTTCTTGGGGGTAGTAGCCTAACCAAGGCATTAGGAGTTCTAACTAGCTATTTTCAGGTCTTGTGATTTGGATGGAAACTAAGCTCTTACACTCAGAACCTTCTTGGGGGTGGTAGCCCGACCAAGGCATCAGGAACGCTACCTAGATATTTCCTGGTCTTAAGATCTGGATGGCAACTATGCTCTTACACTCAGATACTTCTTGGGGGTTGTAGCCTGACCAAGGCATCAGGAGGGCTATCTATCTATTTCCTGGTCACGAGATCTAGATGGCAACTATGATCTTAAACTTAGATCCTTCTTGGGGGTGGTAGCCCGACCAAGACATCAGGAGAGCTCCATAGCCTTTTCCTGCTCTTGATATCTTGATGGCAACTATGCTCTTACACTCAGATCCTTTTTAGAGGTGGTAGCCCTATTAAGGCACCTAGAGGGATATCTAGCTATTTCTTGGTCATGAGATCTAGATGGCAACTATCCTCTTACACTCAGATCCTTCTTGGGGGAGGTAGCTTGACCAAATCATCGTGAGGGCTATCTAGCTATTTCCTGGTCTTGAGATCTGGATGTCAACTATGCTCTTACACTCAGATCCTTCTTAGGGGTGGTAGCCTGACCTTGGCATCAGGAGGGCTATCTATTTATTTCCTGGTCTCGAGATCAAGATGGCAACCATGCTCTTACACTCAGACCCTTCTTAGGGGTGGTAGCCCGACCAAGGCATCAGGAGCGCTATCTAGATATTTCTTGGTCTTGAGATTTGGATGGCAACTATGTTCTTACACTCATATCCTTCTTAGGGGTGGTAGCCTGACCAAGGCATCAGGAGCGCTACCTAGCTATTTCCACGTCTTGTGATCTAGATGGCTACTATGCTCTTACACTTAGATCCATCTTGGGGGTGGTAGCCCGACCAAGGCATCAGGAGCGCTATCTAGATATTTCCTGGTCTTGAGATCTGAATGGAAACTATGCTCTTACACTCAGATCCTTCTTGGGGGTGGTAGCCCGACCTTGGCATCAGGTGGGCTATCTAGCTATTTCCTGGTCTCGAGATCTAAATGGCAATAATGCTTTTACACTCAGACCCTTCTTAGAGGTGGTAGCCCGACCAAGGCATCATGAGCGCTACCTAGCTATTTCCTAGTCTTGTGATATGGGTGGAAACTTTTCTCTCACACTCAGAACCTTCATAGGGGTGGTAGCACGACCTTGGCATCAGGAGGGCTATCTAGCCCTTTCCTGTTCTCAAGACCTAGATGGAAATTATGCTCTTACACTCAGACCCTGCTTAGAGGTGGTAGCGCGACTAAGGCATAGAGTGCACTATCTAGCTATTTCCTAGTCTTGAGATCTGGATGGCAACTATGCTCTTACACTTAGATCCTTCTTGGGGGTGGTAGCCTGACCAAGGCACCAACGGGATATCTAGCTATTTCTTGGTCTTAAGATCTGGATGGCAATTATCCTCTTACACTCAGATCCTTCCTGGGGGTGGTAGCCTGACCATGGCATCTGGATGGCGATCGAGCTACTTCCTAGTCTTGAGATCTGGAGTGCAACTATGCTTTTAAACTCAGATCCTTCGTGGGGGTGGTAGCCAGACCAAGGCATCAAGAGCGCTACCTAGCTATTTCCTGGTCTTGAGATCTGGATAATAACTATGCTCTTACACTCAGACTCTTCTTAAGGGTGGTAGCCTGACCAAGGCATCAGAAGCGCTATCTAGATATTTCCTGGTCTTGTGATCTGGATGGCAACTATGATCTTACACTCAGATCATAGTTGTCATCCAGATCACAAGACTAGGAAATATCTAGATAGCCCTCTCGATGCCTTGGTCAGGCTACCACCCCCAAGAAGGATCTGAGTGTAAGAGCATAGTTGTCATTCAGATCACAAGACAAGGAAATAGCTGGATAGCCCTTTTGATGCCAAGGTTGGGCTACCACACCCGAGAAGGATCTAAGTGTAAGGACATTATTGCCAACCTGATCTCAAGACCAGGAAATAGCTAGATAGCTCTCCTGATGCCTTGGTCGGGCCACCACCCTCAAGTTGGATCTGAGTGTAAGAGCATAGTTGCCATCCAGATCACAATACTAGGAAATAGCTAGGTAGAGCGCTACCTAGCTATTTCCTGGTCTTGATATCCGGATAATAACTATGCTCTTACACTCAGACTCTTCTTAAGGGTGGTAGCCCGACCAAGGCATCAGAAGCGCTATCTAGATATTTCTTGGTCTTTAGATCTGGATGGCAACTATGCTCTTACACTCAGATCCATCTTGGGGGTGGTAGCCCGACCATGGCATAAGAAGGCCTATCTAGCTATTTCGTGGTCACTAGATCTGGATGGCAACTATGCTGTTACACTCTGATCCTTCTTGAGGGTGCTAGCTCGACCAAGGCATCAGTAGTGCTACCTAACTATTTCCAGGTCTTGAGATCTGGATGACAACTATGCTCTTACATTCAGACCTTTCTTTTGGGTTGTAGCCCGACTATCTAGCTATTTCCTAGTCTTCAGATATGGATGGCAACTATGCTCTTACAATCAAATCCTTCTTAGGGGTGGTAGCCCGACCAAGGCAACAGGAACGCTACCTAGCTATTTCCTAATCTTGAGTTCTGGATGACAACTATACTCTAACACTAAGAACCTTCTTGAGGGTGGTAGCCCGAACAAGGCACTAGCGGGGATATAAAGCTATTTCTTGGTCATGAGATCTGGATGGCAACTATCCATTTACACTCAGATCCTTCTTAGGGGTGGTAGCCTGACCAAGGCATCGTGAGGGCTATCTAGCTATTTCCTGGTCTTGAGATCTGGATGGCAATTATTCTCTTACACTCAGATCCTTCTTGGGGGTGGCAGCCCGACTCAGGCATCAGGAGCACTACCTAGCTTTTTCCTGGTCTTGAGATCTGGATGACAACTATGCTCTTACACTCAGACCCTTCTTGGGGGTCGTAGCCCGACCAAGGCATCAGGAGCGTTATCTATATATTTCTTTGTCTTGAGTTCTGGATGGTAACTATGCTCTTACACTCAGATCCTTCTTAGGGGTGGTAGCCCGACCAAGGCATCAGGAGCTCTACCTAGCTATTTCCTAGTATTGTGATATGGATGGCAACTATGCTCTAACACTCAGATCCATCTTGGGGGTGGTGCCCCGACCAAGGCATCGGGAGAGCTATCTAGCTATTTCCTGGTCTTGAGATTAGGGTGGCAACAATGCCCTTACACTTAGATCCTTCTCGGGTGTGGTAGCTCGACCTTGGCATCAAGAGGGCTATCTAGCTATTTCCTAGTCTTGTGATCTGAATGACAACTTTGCTCTTACACTCAGATCCTTCTTGGGGGTGGTAGCCTGACCAAGGCATCGAGAGGGCTATCTAGATATTTCCTAGTTTTGTGATCTGGATGACAACTCTGCTCTTACACTCAGATCCTTCTTAGGGGTGGTAGCTTGACCTTGGCATCAGGAGGGCTATCTAGCTATTTCCTGGTCTCGAGATCTAGATGGCAACTATGCTCTTACATTCAGACCTTTCTTGGGGGTGGTAGCCCGACCAAGGTATCTGGAGTGCTATCTAGCTATTTCCTAGTCTTCTGATCTGGATGGCAACTATGCTCTTACAATCAAATCCTTCTTAGGGGTGGTAGCTCGACCAAGGCATAGGGTGCATTATCTAGCTATTTCCTATTCTTGAGATCTGGATGTCAACTATGCTCTTACACTTAGATCATTCTTGGGGGTGGTTGCTGGACCAAGGCACCAACGGGATATCTAGCTATTTCTTGGTCTTAAGATTTGGATGGCAACTATCCTCTTACACTCAGATCCTTCCTGGGGGTGGTAGCTTGACAAAGGCATCGGGAGGGCGATCTAGCTATTTCCTAGTCTTGAGATCTGGAGTGCAACTATGCTTTTACACTCAGATCCTTCTTAGGGGTGGTAGCCCGACCATGGCATCAGGAGCGCTACCTAGCTATTTCTTTGTCTTGAGATCTGGATAATAACTATGCTCTTACACTCAGACTCTTCTTAAGGGTGGTAGCCCGACCAAGGCATCAGAAGCGCTATCTAGATATTTCTTGGTCTTGAGATATGGATGGCAACTATGCTCTTACACTTAGATCCATCTTGGGGGTGGTAGCCCGACCAAGGCATAAGAAGGCCTATCTAGCTATTTCATGTTCACGAGATCTGGATGGAAACTATACTGTAACACTCTGATCCTTCTTGAGGGTGGTAGCCCGACCAAGGCATCAGTAGTGCTACCTAACTATTTCAAGGTCTTGAGATCTGGATGACAACTATGCTCTTACATTCAGACCTTTCTTGGGGGTGGTAGCCCGACCAAGGCATCAGGAGTGCTATCTAGCTATTTCCTGATCTTGAGTTCTGGATGACAACTATACTCTTACACTAAGAACCTTCTTGAGGGTGGTAGCCCGAACAAGGCACTAGCAGGGATATCCAGCTTTTTCTTGGTCATGAGATCTGGATGGCAAATATCCATTTACACTCAGATCCTTCTTGGGGGTGGTAGCCTGACCAAGGCATCGTGAGGGCTATCTAGCTATTTCCTGGTCTTGAGATCTGGATGGCAATTATGCTTTTACATTAAGATCCTTCTTGGGGGTGGTAGCCTGACACAGGCATCAGGAGCGCTACCTAGCTTTTTCCTGGTCTTGAGATCTGGATGACAACTATGCTCTTACACTCAGACCCTTCTTGGGGGTGGTAGCCCGACCATGGCATCAAGAGCTCTATCTAGCTATTTCTTTGTCTTGAGATCTTGATGGTAACTATGCTCTTACACTCAGATCCTTCTTAGGGGTGGTAGCCCAACCAAGGCATCAAGAGATCTACCTAGCTATTTTCTAGTATTGTGATCTGGATGGCAACTATGCTCTTACACTCAGATCCAACTTGGGGGTGGTGGCCCGACCAAGGCATCAGGAGAGCTATCTAGCTATTTCTTGGTCTTGAGATCAGGTTGGCAACAATGCCCTTACACTTAGATCCTTCTCGGGTGTGGTTGCCCGACCTTGGCATCAAGAGGGCTATCCAGCTATTTCCTAGTCTTGTGATCTGAATGATAACTATGCTCTTACAGTCAGATCCTTCTTGGGGGTGGTAGCCTGACCAAGGCATCGAGAGGGCTATCTAGATATTTCTTAGTCTTGTGATCTGGATGACAACTATGCTCTTACACTCAGATCCTTCTTAGGGGTTTTAGCCTGACCTTGGCATTAGGAGGGCTATCTAGTTATTTCCTGGTCTCGAGATCTAGATGGCAACTATGCTCCTACACTCAGACCTTTCTTGGGGGTGGTAGCCCGACCAAGGCATCAGGAGCGCTATCTAGCTATTTCCTAGTCTTCAGATCTGAATGGCAACTATGCTCATACAATCAAATCCTTCTTTGGGGTGGTAGCCCGACCAAGGCATCAGGAACGCTACCTAGCTATTTCCTGATCTTGAGTTATGGATGACAACTATACTCTTGCACTAAGAACCTTCTTTAAGGTGGTAGCCCGAACAGGGCACCAGGAGGGATATCCAGCTATTTATTGGTCATGAGATCTGGATGACAACTATCCATTTACACTAAGATCCTTCTTGGGGCTGGTAGCCTGACCAAGGCATCGTGAGGGCTATCTATCTATTTCCTGGTTTTGAGATCTGGATGGCAATTATGCTCGTACACTCAGATCCTTCTTGGGGGTGGTAGCCTGACACATGCATCAGGAGAGCTACCTAGCGTTTTCCTGGTCTTGAGATCTGGATGACAACTATGCTCTTACACTCAGACCCCTCTTGGGAGTGGTAGCCCGACCTTGGCATCAGGAGGGCTATCTAGCTATTTCCTGGTCTCGAGATCTAGACGGCAACTATACTCTTATACTCAGACCCTTCTTAGAGGTGGTAGCCCGACCAAGGCATCATGAGCGCTACCTAGCTATTTCCTGGTCTTGTGATCTGGATGGCTACTATGCTCTCACACTCAGAACATTCTTGGGGGTGGTAGCCTGACCTTGGCATCAGGAGGGCTATCTAGCTCTTTCCTGGTCTTGAGATCAAGATGGCAACTATACTCTTTCACTCAGACCCTGCTTAGAGGTGGTGGCTCGACCAAGGCATCGGGTGAGATATCTATCTATTTCCTAGTCTTGAGATTTGGATGGCAACTATGCTCTTACACTTAAATCCTTTTTTGGAGGTGGTGGCCTGACCAAGGCACCAGCGGGATATCTAGCTATTTCTTGGTCTTAAGATCTGTATGGCAACTATCCTCTTACACTCCGATCCTTCCTAGGGGTGGTAGCCTGACCAAGGCATCGGGATGGGGATCTAGCTATTTCCTAGTCTTGAGATGCTCTTACACTCAGATCCATCTTGGCGGTTGTAGCCCGACCAAGGCATAAGAAGGCCTATCTAGCTATTTCGTGGTCACGAGATCTGGATGGTAACTATGCTGTTACACTCTGATCCTTCTTGAGGGTGGTAGCCGGACCAAGGCATCAGTAGTGCTATCTAACTATTTCCAGGTCTTGAGATCTGGATGACAACTATACTCTTACATTCAGACCTTTCTTGGGGGTGGTAGCCCGACCAAGGCATCAAGAGCGCTACCTAGCTATTTCCTGGTCTTGAGATCTGGATAATAACTATGGTCTTACACTCAGACTCTTCTTAAGGGTGGTAGCCCGACCAAGGCATCAGAAGTGCTATCTATATATTTCTGGGTCTTAAGATCTGGATGGCAACTATGCTCTTAGACTCAGATCCATCTCGGGGGTGGTAGCCCGACCAAGGCATAAGAAGACCTATCTAGCTATTTCGTGGTCACGAGATCTGGATGGCAACTATGCTGTTACACTCTGATCCTTCTTGAGGTTGGTAGCCCGACCAAGGCATCAGTAGTGCTACCTAACTATTTCCAGGTCTTGAGATCTGGATGACAACTATGCTCTTACATTCAGACCTTTATTGGGGGTGGTTGCCCGACTAAGGCATCAGAAGCGCTATCTAGCTATTTCCTAGTCTTCAGATCTGGATGGCAACTATGCTCTTACAATCAAATCCTTCTTAGAGGTGGTAGAACGACCAAGGCATCAGGAACGCTTCCTAGCTATTTCCTGATCTTAAGTTCTAGATGACAACTATACTCTTACACTAAGAACCTTCTTGAGGGTGGTAGCCCGAACAAGGCACTAGCAGGGATATAAAGCTATTTCTTGATCATGAGATCTGGATGACAACTATCCATTTACACTCAGATCCTTCTTGGGGGTGGTAGCCTGACCAAGCCATCGTGAGGGCTGTCTAGCTATTTCCTGGTCTTGAGATCTGGATGGCAATTATGCTCTTACACTCGGATCCTTCTTGGGGGTGGTAGCCCGACCAAGGCATCGTGAGGGCTATCTAGCTATTTCCTGGTCTTGAGATCTGGATTGCAACTATGCTCTTACACTTAGATCCTTCTCGGGGGTGGTAGCCTGACCTAGGCATCAAGAGAGCTATCTAGCTATTTCCTAGTCTTGTGATCTGGATGACACTTATGCTCCTACACTCAGATCCTTCTTGGGGGTGGTAGCCAGACCAAGGTATCGGGAGGGCTTTCTAGATATTTCCTAGTCTTGTGATCTGGATGACTACTATGCTCTTACACTCAGATCCTTATTAGCGGTGGTAGCCCGACCTTGGCATCAGGTGGGCTATCTAGCTATTTCATGGTCTCGAGATCAAGATGGCATCTATGCTCTTACACTCAGACCCTTCTTAGAGGTGGTAGCCCGACCAATGCATCATGAGCGCTACCTAGCTATTTCCAGGTCTTGTGATCTGGATGGCAACTATGCTCTTACACTCAGATCCATCTTGGGGGTGGTAGCCCGACCAAGGCATCAGGAGCGCTATCTAGCTATTTCCTGGTCTTGAGATCTGGATGGCAACTATGCTATTACACTTAGATCCTTCTTAGGGGTGGTAGCCAGAACGAGGCATCAAGAGGGCTATAAAGCTATTTCCTAGTCTTGTGATCGGGATGACAACTATGCTCTTACACTCAGATCCTTCTTGGGGGTGGTAGATCGACCTCGGCATCAGGAGGGCTATCTAGCTATTTCCTAGTCTTGTGATCTGGATGACAACTATGCTGTTACACTCAGATCCTTCTTAAGGGTGGTAGCCCGACCTTGGCATCAGGAGGGCTATCTAGCTATTTCCTGGTCTCGAGATCTAGATGGCAACAATGCTCTTACACTCAGACCCTTCTTAGAGGTTGTAGACCGACCAAGCCATCATGAGCTCTACCTAGCTATTTCCTGGTCTTGTGATCTGGATTGAAACTATGCTCTTACACTCAGAACCTTAATAGGGTTGTTAGCCTGACCTTGGCATCAGGAGGGCTATCTAGCTCTTTCCTTGTCTCGAGATCTTGATGAAAACTATGCTCTTAGACTCAGACCCTACTTAGAGGTGGTAACCCGACCAAGGCATCGGGTGCGCTATGTAGCTATTTCCTGGTCTTGGGATATGGATGGAAACTATGCTCTTACACTCAGATCCTTCTTAGGAGGTGATGGCCCGACCAAGGCACAAGGCGGGATATCTACCTATTTCTTGGTCTTGAGATCTGGATGGCAACTATCCTCTTTCACTCAGATCCTTCTTGGGGGTGGCAGCCTGACCAATGAATCGAGAGGGCGATCTAGCTATTTCCTTGTGTTGAGATCTGGAGTGCAACTATGCTTTTACACTCAGATCCTCCGTGGGGATGGTAGCCCGACCAAGGCATCAAGAGGGCTACCTAGCTATTTCATGGTCTTCAGATCTGGATGACAACCATGCTCTTACACTCAGACTCTTCTTGGGGGTGGTAGCACGACCAAGGCATTAGGAGCGCTATCTAGATATTTCTTGGTCTAGAGATCTGGATGGCAACTATGCTCTTACCCTCAGATCCATCTTGGAGGTGGTAGCCCGACCAAGGCATAGGGAGGTCTATCTAGCTTTTTCGTGGTCTCGAAATCTGGATAACAACTATGCTGTTACACTCTGTTCCTTCTTCTAGGTGGTAGCCCGGCCAAGGCATCAGGAGTGCTACCTAACTATTTCTAGGTCTTGAGATCTAGATGACAACTTTGCTATTACATTCAAACCTTTCTTGGGGGTGGTAGCCCGACCAAGTCATCAGGAGCGCTATCTAGCTATTTCCTAGTCTTCAGATCTGGATGGCAACTATGCTCTTACACTCACATCCTTCTTAGGGGTGGTAGCCCGACCAAGGCATCAGGAGCGCTATTTTGCTATTTCCTAGTCTCGAGATCAAGATGGAAACCTTTTCTTGAGGGTCTTAGCCCGAACAAGGCACCAGGAGGGATATCCAGCTCTTTCTCGGTCATTAGATCTGGATGGAAACTATCCTCTTACACTCAGATCCTTCTTGGGGTGGTAGCCTGACCAAGGCATCATAAGGGCTATCTAGCTATTTCCTGGTTTTGAGATCTGGATGGCAACTATGCTCTTACACTCAGATCCTTCTAGGGGGTGGTAGCCCGACCAAGGCATCAGGAGTGCTACCTAGCTTTTTCCTGGTCTTGAGATCTGGATGACAACTATGCTCTTACACTCAGACCCTTCTTAGGGGTGGTAGCCCGACCAAGGCATCAGGAGCGCTATCTAGCTATTTCTTGGTCTTGAGATCTGGATGGTGCTCTTACACTTAGACCCTTCTTGGGGGTGGTAGCCCGACCAAGGCATCAGGAGCGCTATCTAGCTATTTCTTGGTCTTGAGATCTGGATGGTAACTATGCTCTTACACTTAGATCCTTCTTAGGGGTGGTAGCCCGTCCAAGGCATCAGGAGCTGTACCTAGCTATTTCCTGGTCTTGTGATCTGGATGGCAACTATGCTCTTACAGTCAGATCCATCTTGAGGGAGGTGGCCCGACCAAGGCATCAGGAGTGCTATCTAGATATTTCCTAGTCTTGAGATCTGGATGGCAACTTTTCCGTTAAACTTAGATCCTTCTTAGGAGGTTGTGGCCCGACCAAGGCACCAGGCGGGATATCTAGCTATTTCTTGGTCTTGAGATCTGGATGGCAACTATCCTCTTGCACTCAGATCCTTCTTAGGGGTGGTAGCCTGACTAATGCATCAGGAGTGCTACCTAACTATTTCCAGGTCTTGATATCTGGATGACAACTATGCTCTTACATTCAAACCTTTTTTGGGGGTGGGAGCCTGACCAAGGCATCAGAAGCGCTATCTAGCTATTTCCTAGTCTTTAGATCTGGATGGAAACTATGCTCTTACACTCACATCCTTCTTAGTGGTGGTAGCCCGACCAAGGAATCAGGAATGCTACTTAGCTATTTCCTGGTCTTGAGTTCTGGATGACAACTATACACTTACACTAAGAACCTTCTTGAGGGACTTAGCCTGAGCAAGGCACCAGGAGGGATATCCAGCTGTTTCTCGGTTATGAGATCTGGATGGCAACTATCCTCTTACACTCACATCCTTATTAGTGGTGGTAGCCCGACCAAGGAATCAGGAATGCTACCTAGTTATTTCCTGGTCTTGAGTTCTGGATGACAATTATACACTTACACTAAGAACCTTCTTGAGGGACTTAGCCTGAACAAGGCACCAGGAGGGATATCCAGCTATTTATCGGTCATGAGATCTGGATGGAAACTATCATCTTACACTCAGATCCTTCTTGGGGGTGGTAGCCTGACCAAGGCATCGTGAGGGCTATCTAGCTTTTTCCTGGTCTTGAGATCTGGATGGCAACTATGCTCTTACACTCAGATCCTTCTTGGGGGAGGTAGCCCAACCAAGGCATTAGGAGTGCTACCTAGCTATTTCCTTGTCTTGAGATTTGGATGACAACTATGCTCTTACACTCAGACCCTTCTTGGGGGTGGTGGCCCGACCAAGGCATCAAGAGCGCTATCTAGCTATTTCTTGGTCTTGGGATCTGGATGGTAACTATGCTCTTACACTTAGATCCTTCTTAGGGGTGGTAGCACGACCAAGGCATCAGGAGCTCTACCGAGCTATTTCCTGGTCTTGTGATCTGGATGGCAACTATGCTCTTACACTCAGATCCATCTTGGGGGTGGTGGCTCGACCAAGGCATCAGGAGAGCTATCTAGCTATTTCCTGGTCTTGAGATCTAGATGGCAACTATGCTCTTACACTTAGATCCTTCTTGGGGGTGGTAGCCCGACCTTGGCATCAGGAGGGCTATCTAGCTATTTCCTGGTCTCGAGATCTAGATGGCAACAATTCTCTTACACTAAGATCCTTCTTGGGGTTGGTAGCTTGACCAAGGCATCGGGTGGGCTTTCTAGATATTTCCAAGTCTTGTGATCTGGATGACAACTATGCTCTTACACTCAGATCGTTATTAGCGGTGGTAGCCCAACCTTGGCTTTAGGAGGGTTATCTAGCTATTTCCTGGTCTCGAGATCAAGATGGCAACTATGCTCCTACACTCAGACCCTTCTTAGAGGTGGTAGCTTGACTAAGGCATCATGAGCGTTACCTAGCTTTTTCCTGGTCTTGAGATATGGATGACAACTATGCTCTTACACTCAGACTCTTCTTGGGGGTGGTAGCCCGACCAAGGCATCATGAGCGCTATCTAGATATTTCTTGGTCTTGAGATCTGGATGGAAACTATGCTCTTACACTTAGATCCATCTTGGGGGTGGTAGCCCGACCAAGGCATATGGAGGCCTATCTAACTATTTCGTGGTCCCGAGATCTGGATAACAACTATGCTGTTACACTATGATCCTTCTTGGGGGTTGTAGCCCGACCTTGGCATCAGGAGGGCTATCTAGCTATTTCCTGGTCTCGAGATCTGAATGGTAACTATGCTCTTACACTTAGATCCATCTTAGGGGTGGTAGCCCGACCAAGGCATCAGGAGCTCTACCTAGCTATTTCCTGGTCTTGTGATTTAGATGGCAACTATGCTCTTACACATAGATCCTTCTTAGGAGGTGGTGGCCCGAATAAGGCACCAGGCGGGATATCTAGCTATTTCTTGGTCTTGAGATCTGGATGGCAACTATCCTCTTGCACTCAGATCCTTCTTGGGGGTGGTAGTCTGACCAATGCATCGAGAGGGCGATGTATCTATTTCCTAGTCTTGAGATCTGGAGTGCAACTATGCTTTTACACTAAGATCCTTCGTGGGGGTGGTAGCCCGACCAAGGCATCAAGAGGACTACCTATCTATTTCATGGTCTTGAGATCTGGATGACAACTATGCTCTTACACTTAGACTCTTCTTGGGGGAGGTAGCCCGACCAAGGCATCAGGAGCGCTATCTTGATATTTCTTGGTCTAGAGATCTTGATGGCAACTATGCTCTTACCCTCAGATCCATGTTGGGTGTCGTAGCCCGACCAAGGCATCAAGAGCGCTACCTAGCTATTTCCTGGTCTTAAGATATGGATGAGAACTATGCTCTTACACTCAGATCCATCTTGGGGGTGGTAGCCCGAACAAGGCATAAGAAGGCCTATCTAACTATTTCGTGGTCCCGAGATCTGAATAACAACTATGCTGTTACACTCTGATCCTTCTTGAGGGTGGTAACCTGACCAAGGCATCAGGAGTGCTACCCAACTATTTCTAGGTTTTGAGATCTGGATGTCAACTATGCACTTACGTTCGAACCTTTCTTGTGGGTGGTAGCCCGACCAAGGAATCAGGAGAGCTATCTGGTTAATTCCTAGTCTTCAGATCTGGATGGCAACTATGCTCTTACACTCACATCCTTCTTAGGGGTGGTAGCCCGACCAAGGCATCAGGAACGCTACCTAGCTATTTCCTGGTCTTGAGTTCTGGATGACAACAATACACTTACACTAAGAACCTTCTTAAGGGTCTTAGCCCAAACAAGGAACCAAAAGAGATATCCAGCTATTTCTCGGTCATGAGATCTGGATGGCAACTATCCTCTTACACTCAGATCCTTCTTGTGGGTGGTAGCCTGACCAAGGCATCATGAGGGCTATCTAGCTATTTCCTGGTCTTGAGATCTGGATGGCAACTATGCTCTTACACTTAGATCCTTCTTGGGGGTGGTAGCCCGACCAAGGAATCAGGAGCGCTACCTAGCTATTTCCTGGTCTTGAGATCTGGATGACAACTATGCTTTTACACTTAGACCCTTCTTAAGGGTGGTAGCCTGACCAAGGCATCAGGAGCGCTGTCTAGCTATTTCTTGGTCTTCTGATCTGGATGGTAACTATGCTCTTACACTCAGATCCTTCTTAGGGGTGGTAGCCCGACCAAGGCATCAGGAGCTCTACCTAGCTATTTTCTGGTCATGTGATCTCGTTGGCAACTATGCTCTTACACTCAGATCCATCTTGGGGGTGGTGGCCCTACCAAGGCATCAGGAGAGCTATCTAGCTAATTCCTGGTCTTAAGATCTGAATGGAAACTATGCTCTTACACTTAGATCCTTCTTGGGGGTGGTAGCCTGACCAAGTCATCGGGTTGGCTTTCTAGATATTTCCTAGTCTTGTGATCTGGATGACAACTATGCTCTTACACTCAGATTCTTATTAGCGGTGGTAGCCCAACCTTGGCTTCAAGAGGGCTATCTAGCTATTTCCTGGTCTCGAGATCATGATGGCAACTATGCTCTTACACTCTAACCCTTCTTAGAGGTGGTAGCCTGACCAAGGCATCATGAGTGCTACCTAGCTTTTTCCTGGTCTTGAGATATGGATGACAACTATGCTCTTACACTCGTACTCTTCTTGGAAGTGGTAGCCCGACCAAGGCATCATGAGCGCTATCTAGATATTTCTTGGTCTTGAGATCTGGATGGAAACTATGCTCTTACACTCAGATCCATCTTGGGGGTGGTAGCCCGACCAAGGCATATAGAGGCCTATCTAACTATTTCGTGGTCCCGTGATCTGGATAACAACTATGCTGTTACACTCTGATCCTTCTTGGGGGTGGTAGCCCGACCTTGGCATCAGGAGGGCTATCTAGCTATTTCCTGGTCTCAAGATCTAGATGGCAACAATGATCTTACACTAAGACCTTTCTTAGAGGTGGTAGCCCGACCAAGGCATCATGAGCTCTACCTTGCTATTTCCTGGTCTTGTGATCTGGATGACAACTATGCTCTTACACTTAGATCCTTCTTAGGAGGTGGTGGCCCGACCAAGGCACCAGGTGGGATATCTGGCTATTTCTTGGTCTTGAGATCTGGATGGCAACTATCCTCTTGCACTCAGATCCTTCTTGGTGGTGGTAGCCTGACCAATGCATCGAGAGGGCGATCTATCTATTTCCTAGTCTTGAGATCTGGATGGCAACTATGCTCTTACACTTAGATCCTTCTTGGGGGTGGTAGCCCGACCAAGGAATCAGGAGCGCTACCTAGCTATTTCCTGGTCTTGAGATCTGGATGACAACTATGCTTTTACACTTAGACCCTTCTTAAGGGTGGTAGCCTGACCAAGGCATCATCAGCGCTGTCTAGCTATTTCTTGGTCTTCTGATCTGGATGGTAACTATGCTCTTACACTCAGATCCTTCTTAGGGGTGGTAGCCCGACCAAGGCATCAGGAGCTCTACCTAGCTATTTTCTGGTCATGTGATCTCGTTGGCAACTATGCTCTTACACTCAGATCCATCTTGGGGGTGGTGGCCCTACCAAGGCATCAGGAGAGCTATCTAGCTAATTCCTGGTCTTAAGATCTGAATGGAAACTATGCTCTTACACTTAGATCCTTCTTGGGGGTGGTAGCCTGACCAAGTCATCGGGTTGGCTTTCTAGATATTTCCTAGTCTTGTGATCTGGATGACAACTATGCTCTTACACTCAGATTCTTATTAGCGGTGGTAGCCCAACCTTGGCTTCAAGAGGGCTATCTAGCTATTTCCTGGTCTCGAGATCATGATGGCAACTATGCTCTTACACTCTAACCCTTCTTAGAGGTGGTAGCCTGACCAAGGCATCATGAGTGCTACCTAGCTTTTTCCTGGTCTTGAGATATGGATGACAACTATGCTCTTACACTCGTACTCTTCTTGGGGGTGGTAGCCCGACCAAGGCATCATGAGCGCTATCTAGATATTTCTTGGTCTTGAGATCTGGATGGAAACTATGCTCTTACACTCAGATCCATCTTGGGGGTGGTAGCCCGACCAAGGCATATAGAGGCCTATCTAACTATTTCGTGGTCCCGTGATCTGGATAACAACTATGCTGTTACACTCTGATCCTTCTTGGGGGTGGTAGCCCGACCTTGGCATCAGGAGGGCTATCTAGCTATTTCCTGGTCTCAAGATCTAGATGGCAACAATGATCTTACACTAAGACCTTTCTTAGAGGTGGTAGCCCGACCAAGGCATCATGAGCTCTACCTTGCTATTTCCTGGTCTTGTGATCTGGATGACAACTATGCTCTTACACTTAGATCCTTCTTAGGAGGTGGTGGCCCGACCAAGGCACCAGGTGGGATATCTGGCTATTTCTTGGTCTTGAGATCTGGATGGCAACTATCCTCTTGCACTCAGATCCTTCTTGGTGGTGGTAGCCTGACCAATGCATCGAGAGGGCGATCTATCTATTTCCTAGTCTTGAGATCTGGATGGCAACTATGCTCTTACACTTAGATCCTTCTTGGGGGTGGTAGCCCGACCAAGGAATCAGGAGCGCTACCTAGCTATTTCCTGGTCTTGAGATCTGGATGACAACTATGCTTTTACACTTAGACCCTTCTTAAGGGTTGTAGCCTGACCAAGGAATCAGGAGCGCTGTCTAGCTATTTCTTGGTCTTCTGATCTGGATGGTAACTATGCTCTTACACTCAGATCCTTCTTAGGGGTGGTAGCCCGACCAAGGCATCAGGAGCTCTACCTAGCTATTTTCTGGTCATGTGATCTCGTTGGCAACTATGCTCTTACACTCAGATCCATCTTGGGGGTGGTGGCCCTACCAAGGCATCAGGAGAGCTATCTAGCTAATTCCTGGTCTTAAGATCTGAATGGAAACTATGCTCTTACACTTAGATCCTTCTTGGGGGTGGTAGCCTGACCAAGTCATCGGGTTGGCTTTCTAGATATTTCCTAGTCTTGTGATCTGGATGACAACTATGCTCTTACACTCAGATTCTTATTAGCGGTGGTAGCCCAACCTTGGCTTCAAGAGGGCTATCTAGCTATTTCCTGGTCTCGAGATCATGATGGCAACTATGCTCTTACACTCTAACCCTTCTTAGAGGTGGTAGCCTGACCAAGGCATCATGAGTGCTACCTAGCTTTTTCCTGGTCTTGAGATATGGATGACAACTATGCTCTTACACTCGTACTCTTCTTGGGGGTGGTAGCCCGACCAAGGCATCATGAGCGCTATCTAGATATTTCTTGGTCTTGAGATCTGGATGGAAACTATGCTCTTACACTCAGATCCATCTTGGGGGTGGTAGCCCGACCAAGGCATATAGAGGCCTATCTAACTATTTCGTGGTCCCGTGATCTGGATAACAACTATGCTGTTACACTCTGATCCTTCTTGGGGGTGGTAGCCCGACCTTGGCATCAGGAGGGCTATCTAGCTATTTCCTGGTCTCAAGATCTAGATGGCAACAATGATCTTACACTAAGACCTTTCTTAGAGGTGGTAGCCCGACCAAGGCATCATGAGCTCTACCTTGCTATTTCCTGGTCTTGTGATCTGGATGACAACTATGCTCTTACACTTAGATCCTTCTTAGGAGGTGGTGGCCCGACCAAGGCACCAGGTGGGATATCTGGCTATTTCTTGGTCTTGAGATCTGGATGGCAACTATCCTCTTGCACTCAGATCCTTCTTGGTGGTGGTAGCCTGACCAATGCATCGAGAGGGCGATCTATCTATTTCCTAGTCTTGAGATCTGGATGGCAACTATGCTCTTACACTTAGATCCTTCTTAGGGGTGGTAGCCCGACCAAGGAATCAGGAGCGCTACCTAGCTATTTCCTGGTCTTGAGATCTGGATGACAACTATGCTCTTACACTCATACCCTTATTGGGGGTGGTAGCTCGACCAAGGCATCAAGAGCGCTATCTAGCTATTTTTTGGTCTTGAGATCTGGATGGTAACTATGCTCTTACACTTAGATCCTTCTTAGAGGATGTAGCCCGACCAAGGCATCAGGAGCTCTACCTAGCTATTTCCTGGTCATGTGATCTGGATGTTAACTATGCTCTTACACTCAGATCCATATTGGGGGTGGTGGCCTGACCAAGGCATCAAGAAAGCTATCTAGATATTTCCTATTCTTGAGATCTGGATGGCAACTATGCTCTTACACTTAGATCCTTCTTAGAAGGTGGTGGCCCGACGAAGGCACCAGGCGGGATATCTAGCTATTTATTGGTCTTGAGATCTGGATGGTAACAATCCTCTTACACTCAGATCCTTCTTGGGGGTGGTAGCCTGACCAATGCATCAGGAGTGCTACCTAACTATTTCCAGGTCTTGATATCTGGATGACAACTATGCTCTTACATTCGAACCTTTCTCTGGGGTGGTAGCCCGACCAAGGCATCAAGAGCACTAACTAGCTATTTCCTAGTCTTTAGATATGGATGGCAACTATGCTCTTACACTTAGATCCTTCTTGGGGGTGGTAGCCCGACCAAGGAATCAGGAGCGCTACCTAGCTATTTCCTGGTCTTGAGATCTGGATGACAACTATGCTTTTACACTTAGACCCTTCTTAAGGGTGGTAGCCTGACCAAGGCATCAGGAGCGCTGTCTAGCTATTTCTTGGTCTTCTGATCTGGATGGTAACTATGCTCTTACACTCAGATCCTTCTTAGGAGTGGTAGCCCGACCAAGGCATCAGGAGCTCTACCTAGCTATTTTCTGGTCATGTGATCTCGTTGGCAACTATGCTCTTACACTCAGATCCATCTTGGGGGTGGTGGCCCTACCAAGGCATCAGGAGAGCTATCTAGCTAATTCCTGGTCTTAAGATCTGAATGGAAACTATGCTCTTACACTTAGATCCTTCTTGGGGGTGGTAGCCTGACCAAGTCATCGGGTTGGCTTTCTAGATATTTCCTAGTCTTGTGATCTGGATGACAACTATGCTCTTACACTCAGATTCTTATTAGCGGTGGTAGCCTAACCTTGGCTTCAAGAGGGCTATCTAGCTATTTCCTGGTCTCGAGATCATGATGGCAACTATGCTCTTACACTCTAACCCTTCTTAGAGGTGGTAGCCTGACCAAGGCATCATGAGTGCTACCTAGCTTTTTCCTGGTCTTGAGATATGGATGACAACTATGCTCTTACACTCGTACTCTTCTTGGGGGTGGTAGCCCGACCAAGGCATCATGAGCGCTATCTAGATATTTCTTGGTCTTGAGATCTGGATGGAAACTATGCTCTTACACTCAGATCCATCTTGGGGGTGGTAGCCCGACCAAGGCATATAGAGGCCTATCTAACTATTTCGTGGTCCCGTGATCTGGATAACAACTATGCTGTTACACTCTGATCCTTCTTGGGGGTGGTAGCCCGACCTTGGCATCAGGAGGGCTATCTAGCTATTTCCTGGTCTCAAGATCTAGATGGCAACAATGATCTTACACTAAGACCTTTCTTAGAGGTGGTAGCCCGACCAAGGCATCATGAGCTCTACCTTGCTATTTCCTGGTCTTGTGATCTGGATGACAACTATGCTCTTACACTTAGATCCTTCTTAGGAGGTGGTGGCCCGACCAAGGCACCAGGTGGGATATCTGGCTATTTCTTGGTCTTGAGATCTGGATGGCAACTGTCCTCTTGCACTCAGATCCTTCTTGGTGGTGGTAGCCTGACCAATGCATCGAGAGGGCGATCTATCTATTTCCTAGTCTTGAGATCTGGAGTGCAACTATGCTTTTAAACTCAGATCCTTCGTAGGGGGTGGTAGCCCGACCAAGGCATCAAGAGGGCTACCTAGCTATTTCATGGTCTTGAGATCTGGATGACAACTATGCTCTTACACTCAGACTCTTCTTGGGGGAGGTAGCCAGACCAAGGCATCAGGAGCGCTATCTATATATTTCTTGGTCTAGAGATCTAGATGGCAACTATGCTCTTACCCTCATATCCATCTTGGGGGTGGTAGCCCGACCAAGGCATAAGGAGGCCTATCTAGCTTTTTCGTGGTCTCGAGATCTGGATAACAACTTTACTGTTACACTCTGATCCTTCTTGTGGGTGGTAGCCCGGCCAAGGCATCAGGAGTGCTACCTAACTATTTCCAGGTCTTGAGATCTGGATGACAACTTTGCTCTTACATTCAAACCTTTCTTAGGGGTGGTAGCCCGACCATGTCATCAGGAGTGCTATCTAGCTATTTCCAAGTCTTCCGATCTGGATGGCAACTATGGTCTTACACTCACATCCTTCTTAGGGGTGGTAGCCCGATCAAGGCATCAGGAATGCAACCTAGCTATTTCCTGGTCTTGAGTTCTGGATGACAACTATACACTTACACTAAGAACCTTCTTGAGGGTCTTAGCCTGAACAAGGCACCAGGAGGGATATCCAGCTATTTCTCGATCATGAGATCTGGATGGCAACTATCCTCTTACACTCAGATCCTTCTAGGGGGTGGTAGTCTGACCAAGGCATCATGAGGGCTATCTAGCTATTTCTTGGTCTTGAGATCTGGATGGCAACTATGCTCTTACACTCAGATCCTTCTAGGGGGTGGTAGCCCGACCAAGGCATCAGCAGCGCTACCTAGCTTTTTCCTGGTCTTGAGATCTGGATAAAAACTATGCTCTTACACTCATACCCTTATTGGGGGTGGTAGCTCGACCAAGGCATCAAGAGCGCTATCTAGCTATTTTTTGGTCTTGAGATCTGGATGGTAACTATGCTCTTACACTTAGATCCTTCTTAGAGGATGTAGCCCGACCAAGGCATCAGGAGCTCTACCTAGCTATTTCCTGGTCATGTGATCTGGATGTTAACTATGCTCTTACACTCAGATCCATATTGGGGGTGGTGGCCTGACCAAGGCATCAAGAAAGCTATCTAGATATTTCCTATTCTTGAGATCTGGATGGCAACTATGCTCTTACACTTAGATCCTTCTTAGAAGGTGGTGGCCCGAAGAAGGCACCAGGCGGGATATCTAGCTATTTATTGGTCTTGAGATCTGGATGGTAACAATCCTCTTACACTCAGATCCTTCTTGGGGGTGGTAGCCTGACCAATGCATCAGGAGTGCTACCTAACTATTTCCAGGTCTTGATATCTGGATGACAACTATGCTCTTACATTCGAACCTTTCTCTGGGGTGGTAGCCCGACCAAGGCATCAAGAGCACTAACTAGCTATTTCCTAGTCTTTAGATATGGATGGCAACTATGCTCTTACACTCACATCCTTCTTAGTGGTGGTAGCCCGACCAAGGAATCAGGAATGCTACCTAGCTATTTCCTGGTCTTGAGTTCTGGATGACAACTATACACTTACACTAAGAACCTTCTTGAGGGACTTAGCCTGAACAAGGCACCAGGAGGGATATCCAGCTATTTCTCGGTCATGAGATCTGGATGGCAACTATCCTCTTACAATCAGATCCTTCTTGGGGGTGGTAGCCAGACCAAGGCATCGTGAGGGCTACCTAGCCATTTCCTGGTCTTGAGATCTGGATGGCAACTATGCTCTTACTCTCAGATCCTTCTTGGGGGTGGTAGCCCAACCAAGGCATCGGGAGTGCTACCTATCTATTTCCAAGTCTTGAGATCTGGATGTCAACTATGCTCTTACACTCAGACCCTTCTTGGGGGTGGTAGTCGGACCAAGGCATCAGTAGCGCTATCTAGCTATTTCTTAGTCTTGGGATCTGAATGGTAACTATGCTCTTACACTTAGATCCTTCTTAGGCGTGGTAGCACGACCAAGGCATCAGGAGCTCTACCTAGCTATTTCCTGGTCTTGTGATCTGGATAGGAACTATGCTCTTACACTCAGATCCATCTTGGGGTTGGTGGCTCGACCAAGGCATCAGGAGAGCTATCTAGCTATTTCCTAGTCTTGAGATCTAGATGGCAACTATGCTCTTACAGTTAGATCCTTCTCGGGGGTTGTAGCCCGACCTAGGCATCAAGAGGGCTATCTAGCTATTTCCTAGTCTTGTGATCTGGATGACAACTATGCTCTTACACTTAGATCCTTCTTGGGGGTGGTAGCCCGACCTTGGCTTTAGGAGGGCTATCTAGCTATTTCCTGGTCTCGAGATCTAGATGGGAACAATGCTCTTACACTCAGACCCTTCTTAGAGGTGGTAGCCCGACCAAGGCATCATGAGCACTACCTATCTATTTCCTAGTCTTGTGATCTGGATGGAAACTATGATCTCCCACTCAGAACCTTCATAGGGTTGTTAGCCCGAGCTTGGTATCAGGAGTGCTATCTAGCTCTTTCCTGGTCTCGAGATCTGGATGGCAACTATGCTCTTACACTTAGATCCTTCTTAGGAGGTGGTGGCCCGACCAAGGCATCTTGCGGAATATCTAGCTATTTCTTGGTCTTGAGATCTGGATGGCAACTATCCTCTTACACTCAGATCCTTCATAGGGGTGGTAGCCTGACTAAGGCATCGGGAGGGCGATCTAGCAATTTCCTAGTCTTGAGATCTGGAGTGCAACTATGCTTTTACACTCAGATCCTTCGTGGGGGTGGTAGCCCGACCAAGGCATCAAGAGCGCTACCTAGCTATTTCCTCGTCTTGAGATATGGATGACAACTATGCTCTTACACTCAGATCCATCTTTGGGGTGGTAGCCCGACCAAGGCATAAGGAGGCCTATCTAACTATTTCGTGGTCCCGAGATCTGAATAACAACTATGCTGTTACACGCTGATCCTTCTTGAGGGTGGTAACCCGACCAAGGCATCAGGAGTGCTACCCAACTATTTCCAGGTTTTGAGATCTGGATGTCAACTATGCTCTTACATTCGAACCTTTCTTGAGGGTGGTAGCCCGACCAAGGCATCAGGAGCGCTATCTAGCTAATTCCTAGTCTTCAGATCTGGATGGCAGCTATGCTCTTACACTCACATCCTTCTTAGGGGTGGTAGACCGACCAAGGCTTCAGGAACGCTACTTAGCTATTTCCTGGTCTAGAGTTCTGGATGACAACTCTACACTTACACTAAGAACCTATTTCAAGGTCTCGAGATCTAGATGGCAACAATGATCTTACACTAAGACCTTTCTTAGAGGTGGTATCCCGACCAAGGCATCATGAGCTCTACCTTGCTATTTCCTGGTCTTGTGATCTGGATGACAACTATGCTCTTACACTTAGATCCTTCTTAGGAAGTGGTGGCCCGACCAAGGCACCAGGTGGGATATCTAGCTATTTCTTGGTCTTGAGATCTGGATGGCAACTATCCTCTTGCACTCAGATCCTTCTTGGGGGTGGTAGCCTGACCAATGCATCGAGAGGGCGATCTATCTATTTCCTAGTCTTGAGATCTAGAGTGCAACTATGCTTTTACACTCAGATCCTTCGTGGGGTTGGTAGCCCGACCATGGCATCAAGAGGGCTACCTAGCTATTTCCTGGTCTTGATATCTGGATGACAACTATGCTTTTACACTCAGATCCTTCGTGGGGTTGGTAGCCTGACCAAGGCATTAAGAGGGCTGCCTAGCTATTTCCTGGTCTTGAGTTCTGGATGACAACTATGCTCTTACACTCAGATCCTTCTTGGGGGTGGTAGCCCGACCATGGCATCAGGAGCGCTATCTAGATATTTCCTAGTCTTTAGATCTGGATGCAACTATGCTCTTACACTTAGATCCTTCTTATGAGGTGGTGGCCAGACCAAGGCACCAGGCGGGATATCTAGCTATTTCTTGGTCTTGAGATCTGGATGGTAACTATGCTCTTACACTTAGATCCTTCTTAGGGGTGGTAGCCCGACCAAGGCATTAGGAGCTCTACCTAGCTATTTCCTGGTCTTGTGATCTGGATGGCAACTATGCTCTTACACTCAGATCCATCTTGGGGGTGGTGGCCCGACCAAGGCATCAGGAGCGCTATCTAGATATTTCCTAGTCTTTAGATCTGGATGGCAACTATGCTCTTACACTTAGATCCTTCTTAGGAGGTGGTGTCCCGACCAAGGCACCAGGCGGGATATCTAGCTATTTCTTGGTCATGAGATCTGGATGGCAACTATCCTCTTGCACTCAGATCCTTCTTGGGGGTGGTAGCCTGACCAATGCATCAGGAGTGCTATCTAACTATTTCCAGGTCTTGATATCTGGATGACAACTATGCTCTTACATTCAATCCTTTCTTGGGGGTGGTAGCCCGACCAAGGCATCAGGAGCGCTATCTAGCTGTTTCCTAGTCTTTAGATCTTGATGGCAACTATGCTCTTACACTCACATCCTTCTTAGTGGTGGTAGCCCGACCGAGGAATCAGGAAAACTACCTAGCTATTTCCTGGTCTTGAGTTCTGGATGACAAATATACACTTACACTAAGAAATTTCTTGATGGACTTAGCCTGAACAAGGCACCAGGAGGGATATCCAGCTATTTCTCGGTCATGAGATCTGGATGGCAACTATCCTCTTGCACTCAGATCCTTCTTGGGGGTGGTAGCCTGACCAATGCATCAGGAGTGCTATCTAACTATTTCCAGGTCTTGATATCTGGATGACAACTATGCTCTTACATTCAATCCTTTCTTGGGGGTGGTAGCCCGACCAAGGCATCAGGAGCGCTATCTAGCTATTTCCTAGTCTTTAGATCTTGATGGCAACTATGCTCTTACACTCACATCCTTCTTAGTGGTGGTAGCCCGACCGAGGAATCAGGAAAACTACCTAGCTATTTCCTGGTCTTGAGTTCTGGATGACAAATATACACTTACACTAAGAAATTTCTTGATGGACTTAGCCTGAACAAGGCACCAGGAGGGATATCCAGCTATTTCTCGGTCATGAGATCTGGATGGCAACTATCCTCTTACACTCAGATCTTTCTTGGCGGTGGTAGCCTGACCAAGGCATCGTGAGGGCTATCTAGCTATTTCCTAGTCTTGTGATCTGGATGGCAACTATGCTCTTACACTTAGATCCTTCTGGGGGGTGGTAGCCAAACCAAGGCATCAGGAGTGCTACCTAGCTATTTCCTGGTATTGAGATCTGGATGACAACTATGCTTTTACACTCAGACTTTTCTTGGGGGTGGTAGCCCGACCAAGGCATCGGGAGCGCTGTATAGCTATTTCTTGGTCTTCAGATCTGGATGGCAACTATGCTCTTACACTCAGATCCTTGTTAGGGGTGGTAGCCCGACCAAGGCATCAGGAGCTCTACCTAGCTATTTCCTGGTCTTGAGATATGGATGACAACTATGCTTTTATACTCAGAATTTTCTTGGGGGTGGTAGCCCAACCAAGGCATCAGGAGCGCTATCTAGTAATTTCTTAGTCTTGAGATCTGGATGGCAACTCTGATCTTACACTCAGATCCATCTTGGGGGTGGTAGCCCGACCAAGGCATCAGGAACGCTACCTAGCTAATTCCTAGTCTTCAGATCTGGATGGCAACTATGCTCTTACACTCACATCCTTCTTTGGGTGGTAGCCCGACCAAGGCATCAGGAACGCTGCCTAGCTATTTCCTGGTCTAGAGTTCTGGATGACAACTATACACTTACACTAAGAACCTTCTTGAGGGTCTTAGACCGAACAAGGCACCAGGAGGGATATCCAGCTATTTCTCGGTCATGAGATCTGGATGGCAACTATCCTCTTACACTCAGATTCTTCTTGGGGGTGGTAGCCTGACCAAGGCATCATGAGGGCTATCTAGCTATTTCATGGTCTTGAGATCTGGATGGCAACTATGCTCTTACACTCAGATCCTTCTTGGCGGTGGTAGCCCGACCAAGGCATCTGGAGAGCTATCTAGCTATTTCCTGGTCTTGAGATCTGGATGGTAACTATGCTCTTACACTCAGACCCTTCTTGAGGGTGGTTGCCTGACCAAGGCATCAGGAGCGCTGTATAGCAATTTCTTGGTCTTCAGATCTGGATGGTAACTATGCTCTTACACTCAGATCCTTGTTAGGGGTGGTAGCCCGACCAAGGCATCAGGAGCTCTACCTAGCTATTTCCTGGTCTTGAGATATGGATGACAACTATGCTTTTATACTCAGACTTTTCTGGGGGGTGGTAGCCCGACCAAGGCATCAGGAGCGCTATCTAGTAATTTCTTAGTCTTGAGATCTGGATGGCAACTCTGATCTTACACTCAGATCCATCTTGGGGTGGTAGCCCGACCAAGGCATCAGGAACGCTACCTAGCTAATTCCTAGTCTTTAGATCTGGATGGCAACTATGCTCTTACACTCACATCCTTCTTAGGGTGGTAGCCCGACCAAGGCATCAGGAACGCTACCTAGCTATTTCCTGGTCTAGAGTTCTGGATGACAACTATACACTTACACTAAGAACCTTCTTGAGGGTCTTAGACCGAACAAGGCACCAGGAGGGATATCCAGCTATTTCTCGGTCATGAGATCTGGATGGCAACTATCCTCTTACACTCAGATTCTTCTTGGGGGTGGTAGCCTGACCAAGGCATCATGAGGGCTATCTAGCTATTTCATGGTCTTGAGATCTGGATGGCAACTATGCTCTTACACTCAGATCCTTCTTGGCGGTGGTAGCCCGACCAAGGCATCTGGAGAGCTATCTAGCTATTTCCTGGTCTTGAGATCTGGATGGTAACTATGCTCTTACACTCAGACCCTTCTTGAGGGTGGTTGCCTGACCAAGGCATCAGGAGCGCTGTATAGCTATTTCTTGGTCTTCAGATCTGGATGGTAACTATGCTCTTACACTCAGATCCTTGTTAGGGGTGGTAGCCCGACCAAGGCATCAGGAGCTCTACCTAGCTATTTCCTGGTCTTGAGATATGGATGACAACTATGCTTTTATACTCAGACTTTTCTTGGGGGTGGTAGCCCGACCAAGGCATCAGGAGCGCTATCTTGTAATTTCTTAGTCTTGAGATCTGGATGGCAACTCTGATCTTACACTCAGATCCATCTTGGGGGTGGTAGCCCGACCAAGGCATCAGGAACGCTACCTAGCTAATTCCTAGTCTTCAGATCTGGATGGCAACTATGCTCTTACACTCACATCCTTCTTAGGGTGGTAGCCCGACCAAGGCATCAGGAACGCTACCTAGCTATTTCCTGGTCTAGAGTTCTGGATGACAACTATACACTTACACTAAGAACCTTCTTGAAGGTCTTAGACCGAACAAGGCACCAGGAGGGATATCCAGCTATTTCTCGGTCATGAGATCTGGATGGCAACTATCCTCTTACACTCAGATTCTTCTTGGGGGTGGTAGCCTGACCAAGGCATCATGAGGGCTATCTAGCTATTTCATGGTCTTGAGATCTGGATGGCAACTATGCTCTTACACTCAGATCCTTCTTGGCGGTGGTAGCCCGACTAAGGCATCTGGAGAGCTATCTAGCTATTTCCTGGTCTTGAGATCTGGATGGTAACTATGCTCTTACACTCAGACCCTTCTTGAGGGTGGTTGCCTGACCAAGGCATCAGGAGCGCTGTATAGCTATTTCTTGGTCTTCAGATCTGGATGGTAACTATGCTCTTACACTCAGATCCTTGTTAGGGGTGGTAGCCCGACCAAGGCATCAGGAGCTCTACCTAGCTATTTCCTGGTCTTGAGATATGGATGACAACTATGCTTTTATACTCAGACTTTTCTGGGGGGTGGTAGCCCGACCAAGGCATCAGGAGCGCTATCTAGTAATTTCTTAGTCTTGAGATCTGGATGGCAACTCTGATCTTACACTCAGATCCATCTTGGGGTGGTAGCCCGACCAAGGCATCAGGAACGCTACCTAGCTAATTCATAGTCTTCAGATCTGAATGGCAACTATGCGCTTACACTCACATCCTTCTTAGGGTGGTAGCCCGACCAAGGCATCAGGAACGCTACCTAGCTATTTCCTGGTCTAGAGTTCTGGATGACAACTATACACTTACACTAAGAACCTTCTTGAGGGTCTTAGACCGAACAAGGCACCAGGAGGGATATCCAGCTATTTCTCGATCATGAGATCTGGATGGAAACTATCCTCTTACACTCAGATCCTCTTGAGGGTGGTAGCCTGACTAGGGCATCATGAGGGCTATCTAGCTATTTCCTGGTCTTGAGATCTGGATGGCAACTATGCTCTTACACTCAGATCCTTCTTGGGGGTGGTAGCCCGACCAAGGCATCAGGATCGCTACCTAGCTATTTCCTGGTCTTGAGATCTGGATGACAACTATGCTCTTACACTCAGACCCTTCTTGAGGATGGTAGCCTGACCAAGGCATCAGGAGCGCTGTCTAGCTATTTCTTGGTCTTCAGATCTGGATGGTAACTATGCTCTTACACTCAGATCCTTGTTAGGGGTGGTAGCCCGACCAAGGCATCATGAGCTCTACCTAGCTATTTCCTGGTCTTGAGATATGGATGACAACTATGCTTTTATACTCAGACTTTTCTTGGGGGTGGTAGATCGACCAAGGCATCAGGAGCGCTATCTAGATATTTCTTAGTCTTGAGATCTGGATGGCAACTCTGATCTTACACTCAGATCCATCTTGGGGGTGGTAGCCCGACCAAGGCATCCAGAACGCTACCTAGCTAATTCCTAGTCTTCAGATCTGGATGGCAACTATGCTCTTACACTCACATCCTTCTTAGGGGTGGTAGCCCGACCAAGGCATCAGGAACGCTATATAGCTATTTCCTGGTCTAGAGTTCTGGATGATAACTATACACTTACACTAAGAACCTTCTGGAGGGTCTTAGCCCGAACAAGGCACCAGGAGGGATATCCAGCTATTTCTCGGTCATGAGATCTGGATGGCAACTATCCTCTTACAATCAGATCCTCTAGAGGGTGGTAGCCTGACTAGGGCATCATGAGGGCTATCTAGCTATTTCATGGTCTTGAGATCTGGATGGCAACTATGCTCTTACACTCAGATCCTTCTTGGGGGTGGTAGCCCGACCAAGGCATCAGGAGCGCTACCTAGATATTTCCTGGTCTTGAGATCTGGATGACAACTATGCTCTTACACTCAGACCCTTCTTGAGGGTGGTAGCCTTACCAAGGCATCAGGAGCGCTGTCTAGCTATTTCTTGGTCTTCAGATCTTGATGGTAACTATGCTCTTACACTCAGATCCTTGTTAGGGGTGGTAGCCCGACCAAGGCATCATGAGCTCAACCTAGCTATTTCCTGGTCTTGAGATATGGATGACAACTATGCTTTTATACTCAGACTTTTCTTGGGGGTGGTAGCCCGACCAAGGCATCAGGAGCGCTATCTAGATATTTCTTAGTCTTGAGATCTGGATGGCAACTCTGATCTTACACTCAGATCCATCTTGGGGGTGGTAGCCCGACCAAGGCATCCGGAACGCTACCTAGCTAATTCCTAGTCTTCAGATCTGGATGGCAACTATGCTCTTACACTCACATCCTTCTTAGGGGTGGTAGCCCGACCAAGGCATCAGGAACGCTACATAGTTATTTCCTGGTCTAGAGTTCTGGATGATAACTATACACTTACACTAAGAACCTTCTGGAGGGTCTTAGCCCGAACAAGGCACCAGGAGGGATATCCAGCTATTTCTCGGTCATGAGATCTGGATGGCAACTATCCTCTTACACTCAGATCCTCTTGAGGGTGGTAGCCTGACTAGGGCATCATGAGGGCTATCTAGCTATTTCCTGGTCTTGAGATCTGGATGGCAACTATGCTCTTACACTCAGATCCTTCTTGGGTGTGGTAGCCCGACCAAGGCATCAGGAGCGCTACCTAGCTATTTCCTGGTCTTGAGATCTGGATGACAACTATGCTCTTACACTCAGACCCTTCTTGAGGGTGGTAGCCTGACCAAGGCATCAGGAGCGCTGTCTAGCTATTTCTTGGTCTTCAGATCTTGATGGTAACTATGCTCTTACACTCAGATCCTTGTTAGGGGTGGTAGCCCGACCAAGGCATCATGAGCTCTACCTAGCTATTTCCTGGTCTTGAGATATGGATGACAACTATGCTTTTATACTCAGACTTTTCTTGGAGGTGGTAGCCCGACCAAGGCATCAGGAGCGCTATCTAGATATTTCTTAGTCTTGAGATCTGGATGGCAGCTCTGATCTTACACTCAGATCCATCTTGGGGGTGGTAGCCCGACCAAGGCATCAGGAACGCTACCTAGCTAATTCCTAGTCTTCAGATCTGGATGGCAACTATGCTCTTACACTCACATCCTTCTTAGGGGTGGTATCCCGACCAAGGCATCAGGAACGCTACATAGCTATTTCCTGGTCTAGAGTTCTGGATGATAACTATACACTTACACTAAGAACCTTCTGGAGGGTCTTAGCCCGAACAAGGCACTAGGAGGGATATCCAGCTATTTCTCGGTCATGAGATCTGGATGGCAACTATCCTCTTACACTCAGATCCTCTTGAGGGTGGTAGCCTGACTAGGGCATCATGAGGGCTATCTAGCTATTTCCTGGTCTTGAGATCTGGATGGCAACTATGCTCTTACACTCAGATCCTTCTTGGGGGTGGTAGCCCGACCAAGGCATCAGGAGCGCTACCTAGCTATTTCCTGGTCTTGAGATCTGGATGACAACTCTGCTCTTACACTCAGACCCTTCTTGAGGGTGGTAGCCTGACCAAGGCATCAGGAGCGATGTCTAGCTATTTCTTGGTCTTCAGATCTGGATGGTAACTATGCTCTTACACTCAGATCCTTGTTAGGGGTGGTAGCCCGACCAAGGCATCATGAGCTCTACCTAGCTATTTCCTGGTCTTGAGATATGGATGACAACTATGCTTTTATACTCAGACTTTTCTTGGGGGTGGTAGCCCGACCAAGGCATCAGGAGCGCTATCTAGATATTTCTTAGTCTTGAGATCTGGATGGCAACTATGATCTTACACTCATATCCATCTTGGGGGTGGTAGCCCGACCAAGGCATCAGGAACGCTACCTAGCTAATTCCTAGTCTTCAGATCTGGATGGCAACTATGCTCTTACACTCACATCCTTCTTAGGGGTGGTAGCCCGACCTAGGCATCAGGAACGCTACATAGCTATTTCCTTGTCTAGAGTTCTGGATGATAACTATACACTTACACTAAGAACCTTCTGGAGGGTCTTAGCCCGAACAAGGCACCAGGAGGGATATCCAGCTATTTCTCGGTCATGAGATCTGGATGGCAACTATCCTCTTACACTCAGATCCTCTTGAGGGTGGTAGCCTGACTAGGGCATCATGAGGGCTATCTAGCTATTTCCTGGTCTTGAGATCTGGATGGCAACTATGCTCTTACACTCAGATCCTTCTTGGGGGTGGTAGCCCGACCAAGGCATCAGGAGCGCTACCTAGCTATTTCCTGGTCTTGAGATCTGGATGACAACTATGCTCTTACACTCAGACCCTTCTTGAGGGTGGTAGCCTGACCAAGGCATCAGGAGCGCTGTCTAGCTATTTCTTGGTCTTCAGATCTGGATGGTAACTATGCTCTTACACTCAGATCCTTCTTAGGTGTGGTAGCCCGACCAAGGCATTAGGAGGGCAATCTAGCTTTTTTCTGGTCTCGAGATCTGAACGGAAACTATGCTCTTTCACTCAGATCCTTCTTAAAGGTGGTAGCCCAACCAAGGCATCAGGAGTGCTATCTCACTATTTCTTGGTCTTAAGATCTAGATGGCAACTATGCTCTTACACTCAGATCCTTCTTGTTAGTGGTAGCCCGACTAAGGCATCATTAGAGCTACCTAGCATTTTCTTGGTTTTGAGATCTAGATGACAACTATACTCTTACACTTAGATACTTCTTGGGGTTAGTAGCCTGACCAAGGCATCAGGAGGGCTACCTAGCTTTTTCCTGGTCTTGAGCTCTGGATTACAACCATACTCTTACACTAAGAATTTTCTTGGGAGTGGTAGCCCGATGAAGGCATCAGGAGCGCCATATAGCAATTTCTTGGTCTTGGGATCTGTATGGCAACTATGCTCTTACACTTAGAGCCTTCTAAGGGGTGATAACCTGACCAAGGCATCGACAGGGCTATCTAGCTATTTCCTGGTCCTGAGATCTGGATAACGACTATGCTCTTGCAGATCCTTCTTGGGGGTGGTACCCTGACCTAGGCATCAGAAGGCCTATCTAGCTATTTCCTGATCTCGAGATCTGGATGGAAACTATACTCTTACACTCAGATCCTTCTTTGGGGTGGGAGAGCGACCAAGGCATCAGGAGCGCTACCTTGTTTTTTCCTGGTCTTGAGATCTAAATGGCAACTATGCTCTTACACTCAGATCCTTCTAAGGGGTTGTATCCCGACCAAGGCATTAGGAGGGCAATCTAGCTTTTTTTCTGGTCTCGAAATCTGAATGGCAACTATACTATTTCACTCAGATCCTTCTTAAGGGTGGTAGCCCGACCAAGGAATCATGAGTTCTATCTAGCTATTTTTTGGTCTTAAGATCTAGATGGCAACTATGCTCTTACAATCACATTCTTCTTGTTAGTGGTAGCCCGACCAAGGCATTATTAGAGCTACCTAGCTTTTTCTTGGTTTTGAGATCTAGATGACAATTATACTCTTACACTCAGACCCTTCTTGGGGGTGGTAGCGTGACCAAAGCATTAGGAGCGCTACTTAGCTTTTTCCTTGTCTTGAGCTCTGGATGACAACTATACTCTTACACTATGAATTTTCTTGGGGGTGGTAGCCCGACCAATGCATCAGGAGCGCCATATAGCTATTTCTTGGTCTTGTTATCCGTATGGCAACTATGCTCTTACACTCAGATCCTTCAAAGGGGTGATAACCTGACCAAGGCATCAGGAGGGCTATCGAGCTATTTCCTGGTCTTGAGATCTGGATAACAACTATGCTCTTACAAAAAGATCCTTCTTGGGGGTGGTACCCCGACCTAGGCATCAGGAGGCCTATCTAGCTATTTCCTGATCTCGAGATCTGGATGGAAACTATGTTCTTACACTCAGATCCTTCTTTGGGGTGGGAGAGCGACCAAGGCATCAGGAGCGCTACCTAGTTTTTTACTGGTCTTGAGATTTGGATGGCAACTATGCTCTTACACTCAGATCCTTCTTGGGGTTGTAGCCCGACCAAGGCATCAGGAGTGCTATCTAGCTTTTTCTTGGTCTTGAGATCTGGATGGCAACTATACTCTTACACTCAGATTCTTTTTCGGGGTGGTATCCTTACCAAGGCATCAAGAGCGCTATCTAGCTATTTCTTGGTCTTGGGATCTGGATGGCAACTATGCTCTTACACTCAGACCCTTCTAAGTGGTGGTAGCCCGACCAAGGCATCAGGAGATCTATCTAGCTATTTCCTGGTCTTAAGATCTGGATGGCAACTATGCTCTTACACTTAGAACCTTCTTAGGTGGTAGCCCGACCATGGCATCAGGAGCGCTACCTAGCTATTTCCTCATTTAGAGGTCTGGATGGCAACTATGCTCTTACACTCAGAACCTCCTTGGTGGTGGTAGCCGGACCAAGGCATAAGGAGACCTATCTAGCTATTTCCCGGTCTCGAGATCTGGATAGTAACTATGCTCCTACACTTATATCTTTCTTGGCTGTGGTAGCCCGACCAAGGCATCAGGAGCGCTACCTAGCTATTTCCTAGTCTTGAGATCTTAATGACAACTATGCTCTTACACTTAGACTCTTCTTGAGGGTGGTAGCCCGACCAAGGCATCAGGAGCGCTATCTTGCTATTTCATGGTCTTGAGATCTGGATGGCAACTATGTTCTTACACTTAGATCCTTCTTGGGGGTGGTAGCCGGACCAATGCATCAAGAGGGCTATCTATCTATTTCCTAGTCTCGAGTTCTGGATGGCAACTATGCTCTTACACTCAGATCCTTCTTGGGGTTGGTAGCCCAACCAAGTCATCAAGAGCGATACCTAGCTATTTCCTGGTCTTGAGATCTTGATGGCAACTATGCTCTTACACTCAGATCCTTCTTGGGGGTGGTAGCCCGACCAAGGCATCAGAAGCGCTACCTTGCTATTTCCTGGTCTTGAGATCAGGATGGCAACTATGTTATTTCACTCAGAACCTTCTTAGCGGATGTAGAATGACCAAGGCATCAGGAGCGCTATCTAGCTATTTCCTAGTCTTGATATCTGGACAGCAACTATGCTATTACACTCAGATCCTTATTGTGGGTGGTAGCCCGACCAAGGCATTAGCATGGCTATCTAACCATTTCCTGGTCTCGATATCTGGATGGCAACTATGCTCTTACACTTAGATCCTTATTGGGGGAGGTAGCCCGACCAAGGCATTAGGAGTGTTATCTAGCTGGTTTTGGTCATGAGATCTGGATAACAACTATGCTTTTAAACTTAGACCCTTCTTAGAGGTGGTAGCCCGACCAAGGCATCGGGAGTGCTATCTAGCTATTTCCTGGTCTTGAGATCTGGATGGCAACTATTCTCGTACACTCAGATCCTTCTTAGGGGTAGTAGCCCGACCAAGGCATCAGGAGCTCTACCTAGCTATTTCCTGGTCTTGAGTTCTGGATGACAACTATACTATTACACTAAGAATTTTCTTGGGGGTGGTAGCCCGACCAAGGCATCAGGAGCGCTATATAGCTTTTTCTTGGTCTTGGGATTTGTATGGCAACTATGCTCTTACACTCAGATCCTTATTGGGGGTGCTAACCTGACCAAGGCATCAAGAGGGCTATCTACCTATTTCCTGATCTCGAGATCTGGATGGCAACTATGCTTTTACACTCAGATCCTTCTTGGGGGTAGGAGAGCGACCAAGGCATCAGGAACTCTACCTAGCTTTTTTCTTGTCTTGTGATCTGGATGGCACCTATGCTCTTACACTCAGATACTTCTTGGGGGTGGTAGCCCGACCAAGGTATCAGGAGTGCTGTGTAGCTGTTTCTTGGTCTTGAGATCCGGATGGCAACAATGCTCTTACACTTAAATCCTTCTTAAGGGTGGTAGCCTGACCAAGGCATCAGGAGCGCTATCTAGCTATTTCTAGGTCTTGAGATGTGGATGGCAACTATGCTATTACACTCAAACAATTCTTAGGGGTGGTAGCCCGACCAAGGCATCAGGAGCGCTACCTAGCTTTTTTCTGGTCTTGTGATCTGGATGGCAACTATGCTCTTACTCTCAAATCCTTCTTTGGGGTGGTAGCCCGACCAAGGCCTCAGAAGTGTTGTCTAGCTATTTCTTGGTCTTGAGATATGGATGGCAACTATGCTCTTACACTCAGATCCTTCTTGGGGGTGGTAGCCTGACCAAGGCATCAGGAGCGCTATCTAGCTATTTCTTGGTCTTGAGATGTGGATGGTAACTATGCTCTTACTCTCAAACCCCTATTAGGGGTGGTAGCCTGACCAAGGCATCAGGAACTCTAACTAGCTATTTCCTGGTCTTGAGATCTGGATGGCAACTATGCTCTTACACTTAGATCCTTCTTAAGGGTGGTAGCCTGACCAAGGCATCAGGTGCGCTACCTAGCTAATTCCTGGTCTTGAGATCTGGATGACAACTATGCTCTTACACTCAGACCCTTCTTGGGGGTTGTAGCCCGACTAAGGCATCAGGAGCGCTATCTAGCTATTTCCTGGTCTTGAGATCTGGATGGCAACTATGCTCTTACACTTAGATCCTTCTTAAGGGTGGTACCCCGAAAACGGCATCAGAAGAGCTACCTAGCTATTTCCTGGCTTTTAGATCTGGATGGCAATTATGCTCTTACACTCAAAACTTTCTTGGGGGTGGTAGCCTAACCAAGGCATCAATAGCTATTTCTTGGTCTTCAGATCTGGATAGTAACTATGCTCTTACACTCAGATCCTTGTTAGGGGTGGTAGCCCGACCAAGGCATCATGAGCTCTACCTAGCTATTTCCTGGTCTTGAGATATGGATGACAACTATGCTTTTATACTCAGACTTTTCTTGGGGGTGGTAGCCCGACCAAGGCATCAGGATCGCTATCTAGATATTTCTTAGTCTTGAGATCTGGATGGCAACTCTGATCTTACACTCAGATCCATCTTGGGGGTGGTAGCCCGACCAAGGCATCCGGAACGCTACCTAGCTAATTCCTAGTCTTCAGATCTGGATGGCAACTATGCTCTTACACTCACATCCTTCTTAGGGGTGGTAGCCCGACCAAGGCATCAGGAACGCTACATAGCTATTTCCTGGTCTAGAGTTCTGGATGATAACTATACACTTACACTAAGAACCTTCTGGAGGGTCTTAGCCCGAACAAGGCACCAGGAGGGATATCCAGCTATTTCTCGGTCATGAGATCTGGATGGCAACTATCCTCTTACACTCAGATCCTCTTGAGGGTGGTAGCCTGACTAGGGCATCATGAGGGCTATCTAGCTATTTCCTGGTCTTGAGATCTGGATGGCAACTATGCTCTTACACTCAGATCCTTCTTGGGGGTGGTAGCCCGACCAAGGCATCAGGAGCGCTACCTAGCTATTTCCTGGTCTTGAGATCTGGATGACAACTATGCTCTTACACTCAGACCCTTCTTGAGGGTGGTAGCCTGACCAAGGCATCAGGAGCGCTGTCTAGCTATTTCTTGGTCTTCAGATCTTGATGGTAACTATGCTCTTACACTCAGATCCTTGTTAGGGGTGGTAGCCCGACCAAGGCATCATGAGCTCTACCTAGCTATTTCCTGGTCTTGAGATATGGATGACAACTATGCTTTTATACTCAGACTTTTCTTGGAAGTGGTAGCCCGACCAAGGCATCAGGAGCGCTATCTAGATATTTCTTAGTCTTGAGATCTGGATGGCAGCTCTGATCTTACACTCAGATCCATCTTGGGGGTGGTAGCCCGACCAAGGCATCAGGAACGCTACCTAGCTAATTCCTAGTCTTCAGATCTGGATGGCAACTATGCTCTTACACTCACATCCTTCTTAGGGGTGGTATCCCGACCAAGGCATCAGGAACGCTACATAGCTATTTCCTGGTCTAGAGTTCTGGATGATAACTATACACTTACACTAAGAACCTTCTGGAGGGTCTTAGCCCGAACAAGGCACTAGGAGGGATATCCAGCTATTTCTCGGTCATGAGATCTGGATGGCAACTATCCTCTTACACTCAGATCCTCTTGAGGGTGGTAGCCTGACTAGGGCATCATGAGGGCTATCTAGCTATTTCCTGGTCTTGAGATCTGGATGGCAACTATGCTCTTACACTCAGATCCTTCTTGGGGGTGGTAGCCCGACCAAGGCATCAGGAGCGCTACCTAGCTATTTCCTGGTCTTGAGATCTGGATGACAACTATGCTCTTACACTCAGACCCTTCTTGAGGGTGGTAGCCTGACCAAGGCATCAGGAGCGATGTCTAGCTATTTCTTGGTCTTCAGATCTGGATGGTAACTATGCTGTTACACTCAGATCCTTGTTAGGGGTGGTAGCCCGACCAAGGCATCATGAGCTCTACCTAGCTATTTCCTGGTCTTGAGATATGGATGACAACTATGCTTTTATACTCAGACTTTTCTTGGGGGTGGTAGCCCGACCAAGGCATCAGGAGCGCTATCTAGATATTTCTTAGTCTTGAGATCTGGATGGCAACTCTGATCTTACACTCATATCCATCTTGGGGGTGGAAGCCCGACCAAGGCATCAGGAACGCAACCTAGCTAATTCCTAGTCTTCAGATCTGGATGGCAACTATGCTCTTACACTCACATCCTTCTTAGGGGTGGTAGCCCGACCAAGGCATCAGGAACGCTACATAGCTATTTCCTTGTCTAGAGTTCTGGATGATAACTATACACTTACACTAAGAACCTTCTGGAGGGTCTTAGCCCGAACAAGGCACCAGGAGGGATATCCAGCTATTTCTCGGTCATGAGATCTGGATGGCAACTATCCTCTTACACTCAGATCCTCTTGAGGGTGGTAGCCTGACTAGGGCATCATGAGGGCTATCTAGCTATTTCCTGGTCTTGAGATCTGGATGGCAACTATGCTCTTACACTCAGATCCTTCTTGGGGGTGGTAGCCCGACCAAGGCATCAGGAGCGCTACCTAGCTATTTCCTGGTCTTGAGATCTGGATGACAACTATGCTCTTACACTCAGACCCTTCTTGAGGGTGGTAGCCTGACCAAGGCATCAGGAGCGCTGTCTAGCTATTTCTTGGTCTTCAGATCTGGATGGTAACTATGCTCTTACACTCAGATCCTTCTTAGGTGTGGTAGCCCGACCAAGGCATTAGGAGGGCAATCTAGCTTTTTTCTGGTCTCGAGATCTGAACGGAAACTATGCTCTTTCACTCAGATCCTTCTTAAAGGTGGTAGCCCAACCAAGGCATCAGGAGTGCTATCTCACTATTTCTTGGTCTTAAGATCTAGATGGCAACTATGCTCTTACACTCAGATCCTTCTTGTTAGTGGTAGCCCGACTAAGGCATCATTAGAGCTACCTAGCATTTTCTTGGTTTTGAGATCTAGATGACAACTATACTCTTACACTTAGATACTTCTTGGGGTTAGTAGCCTGACCAAGGCATCAGAAGGGCTACCTAGCTTTTTCCTGGTCTTGAGCTCTGGATTACAACCATACTCTTACACTAAGAATTTTCTTGGGAGTGGTAGCCCGATGAAGGCATCAGGAGCGCCATATAGCAATTTCTTGGTCTTGGGATCTGTATGGCAACTATGCTCTTACACTTAGAGCCTTCTAAGGGGTGATAACCTGACCAAGGCATCGACAGGGCTATCTAGCTATTTCCTGGTCCTGAGATCTGGATAACGACTATGCTCTTACAGATCCTTCTTGGGGGTGGTACCCCGACCTAGGCATCAGAAGGCCTATCTAGCTATTTCCTGATCTCGAGATCTGGATGGAAACTATACTCTTACACTCAGATCCTTCTTTGGGGTGGGAGAGCGACCAAGGCATCAGGAGCGCTACCTAGTTTTTTCCTGGTCTTGAGATCTAAATGGCAACTATGCTCTTACACTCAGATCCTTCTAAGGGGTTGTATCCCGACCAAGGCATTAGGAGGGCAATCTAGCTTTTTTCTGGTCTCGAAATCTGAATGGCAACTATACTATTTCACTCAGATCCTTCTTAAGGGTGGTAGCCCGACCAAGGAATCATGAGTTCTATCTAGCTATTTTTTGGTCTTAAGATCTAGATGGCAACTATGCTCTTACAATCACATTCTTCTTGTTAGTGGTAGCCCGACCAAGGCATTATTAGAGCTACCTAGCTTTTTCTTGGTTTTGAGATCTAGATGACAATTATACTCTTACACTCAGACCCTTCTTGGGGGTGGTAGCGTGACCAAAGCATTAGGAGCGCTACTTAGCTTTTTCCTTGTCTTGAGCTCTGGATGACAACTATACTCTTACACTATGAATTTTCTTGGGGGTGGTAGCCCGACCAATGCATCAGGAGCGCCATATAGCTATTTCTTGGTCTTGTTATCCGTATGGCAACTATGCTCTTACACTCAGATCCTTCTAAGGGGTGATAACCTGACCAAGGCATCAGGAGGGCTATCGAGCTATTTCCTGGTCTTGAGATCTGGATAACAACTATGCTCTTACAAAAAGATCCTTCTTGGGGGTGGTACCCCGACCTAGGCATCAGGAGGCCTATCTAGCTATTTCCTGATCTCGAGATCTGGATGGAAACTATGTTCTTACACTCAGATCCTTCTTTGGGGTGGGAGAGCGACCAAGGCATCAGGAGCGCTACCTAGTTTTTTACTGGTCTTGAGATTTGGATGGCAACTATGCTCTTACACTCAGATCCTTCTTGGGGTTGTAGCCCGACCAAGGCATCAGGAGTGCTATCTAGCTTTTTCTTGGTCTTGAGATCTGGATGGCAACTATACTCTTACACTCAGATTCTTTTTCGGGGTGGTATCCTTTCCAAGGCATCAGGAGCGCTATCTAGCTATTTCTTGGTCTTGGGATCTGGATGGCAACTATGCTCTTACACTCAGACCCTTCTAAGTGGTGGTAGCCCGACCAAGGCATCAGGAGATCTATCTAGCTATTTCCTGGTCTTAAGATCTGGATGGCAACTATGCTCTTACACTTAGAACCTTCTTAGGTGGTAGCCCGACCATGGCATCAGGAGCGCTACCTAGCTATTTCCTCATTTAGAGGTCTGGATGGCAACTATGCTCTTACACTCAGAACCTCCTTGGTGGTGGTAGCCGGACCAAGGCATAAGGAGACCTATCTAGCTATTTCCCGGTCTCGAGATCTGGATAGTAACTATGCTCCTACACTTATATCTTTCTTGGCTGTGGTAGCCCGACCAAGGCATCAGGAGCGCTACCTAGCTATTTCCTAGTCTTGAGATCTTAATGACAACTATGCTCTTACACTTAGACCCTTCTTGAGGGTGGTAGCCCGACCAAGGCATCAGGAGCGCTATCTTGCTATTTCATGGTCTTGAGATCTGGATTGCAACTATGTTCTTACACTTAGATCCTTCTTGGGGGTGGTAGCCGGACCAATGCATCAAGAGGGCTATCTATCTATTTCCTAGTCTCGAGTTCTGGATGGCAACTATGCTCTTACACTCAGATCCTTCTAGGGGTTGGTAGCCCAACCAAGTCATCAAGAGCGATACCTAGCTATTTCCTGGTCTTGAGATCTTGATGGCAACTATGCTCTTACACTCAGATCCTTCTTGAGGGTGGTAGCCCGACCAAGGCATCAGAAGCGCTACCTTGCTATTTCCTGGTCTTGAGATCAGGATGGCAACTATGTTATTTCACTCAGAACCTTCTTAGCGGATGTAGAATGACCAAGGCATCAGGAGCGCTATCTAGCTATTTCCTAGTCTTGATATCTGGACAGCAACTATGCTATTACACTCAGATCCTTATTGTGGGTGGTAGCCCGACCAAGGCATTAGCATGGCTATCTAACCATTTCCTGGTCTCGATATCTGGATGGCAACTATGCTCTTACACTTAGATCCTTATTGGGGGAGGTAGCCCGACCAAGGCATTAGGAGTGTTATCTAGCTGGTTTTGGTCATGAGATCTGGATAACAACTATGCTTTTAAACTTAGACCCTTCTTAGAGGTGGTAGCCCGACCAAGGCATCGGGAGTGCTATCTAGCTATTTCCTGGTCTTGAGATCTGGATGGCAACTATTCTCGTACACTCAGATCCTTCTTAGGGGTAGTAGCCCGACCAAGGCATCAGGAGCTCTACCTAGCTATTTCCTGGTCTTGAGTTCTGGATGACAACTATACTATTACACTAAGAATTTTCTTGGGGGTGGTAGCCCGACCAAGGCATCAGGAGCGCTATATAGCTTTTTCTTGGTCTTGGGATTTGTATGGCAACTATGCTCTTACACTCAGATCCTTATTGGGGGTGCTAACCTGACCAAGGCATCAAGAGGGCTATCTACCTATTTCCTGATCTCGAGATCTGGATGGCAACTATGCTTTTACACTCAGATCCTTCTTGGGGGTAGGAGAGCGACCAAGGCATCAGGAACTCTACCTAGCTTTTTTCTTGTCTTGTGATCTGGATGGCACCTATGCTCTTACACTCAGATACTTCTTGGGGGTGGTAGCCCGACCAAGGTATCAGGAGTGCTGTGTAGCTGTTTCTTGGTCTTGAGATCCGGATGGCAACAATGCTCTTACACTTAAATCCTTCTTAAGGGTGGTAGCCTGACCAAGGCATCAGGAGCGCTATCTAGCTATTTCTAGGTCTTGAGATGTGGATGGCAACTATGCTATTACACTCAAACAATTCTTAGGGGTGGTAGCCCGACCAAGGCATCAGGAGCGCTACCTAGCTTTTTTCTGGTCTTGTGATCTGGATGGCAACTATGCTCTTACTCTCAAATCCTTCTTTGGGGTGGTAGCCCGACCAAGGCCTCAGAAGTGCTGTCTAGCTATTTCTTGGTCTTGAGATATGGATGGCAACTATGCTCTTACACTCAGATCCTTCTTGGGGGTGGTAGCCTGACCAAGGCATCAGGAGCGCTATCTAGCTATTTCTTGGTCTTGAGATGTGGATGGTAACTATGCTCTTACTCTCAAACCCCTATTAGGGGTGGTAGCCTGACCAAGGCATCAGGAACTCTAACTAGCTATTTCCTGGTCTTGAGATCTGGATGGCAACTATGCTCTTACACTTAGATCCTTCTTAGGGGTGGTAGCCTGACCAAGGCATCAGGTGCGCTACCTAGCTAATTCCTGGTCTTGAGATCTGGATGACAACTATGCTCTTACACTCAGACCCTTCTTGGGGGTTGTAGCCCGACTAAGGCATCAGGAGCGCTATCTAGCTATTTCCTGGTCTTGAGATCTGGATGGCAACTATGCTCTTACACTTAGATCCTTCTTAAGGGTGGTACCCCGAAAACGGCATCAGAAGAGCTACCTAGCTATTTCCTGGCTTTGAGATCTGGATGGCAATGATGCTCTTACACTCAAAACTTTCTTGGGGGTGGTAGCCTAACCAAGGCATCAATAGCGCTACCTAGCTATTTCCTGGTCTTAAGATCTGGATGACAACTATGCTTTTACACTTAGATCCTTCTTGGAGTTAGTAGACCGACCTAGGCATCAGGAGGGCTATCTAGCTATTTCCTAGTCTCGTGATCTGGATGGTAACTATAATCTTACACTCAGATCCTTTTTGGTGGTGTTAGCCAGACCAAGGCATCGAGAGCGCTACCTAGCTTTTTCTTGGTCTTGAGATCTAGATGGCAACTATACTCTTACACTAATATCCTTCTTGGGAGTGGTAGCCCGACCAAGGCATTAGGAGGGCTATCTAGCTATTTCCTGGTCTCTAGATCTAGATGGCAACTATGCTCTTGCACTCAGATCCTTCTAGGGGGTAGTAGCCCGACCAAGGTATTAGGAGCGCTACCTAGCTTTTTCTTGGTCTTGACATCTAAATGGCAACTATGCTCTTACAATCAGATCCTTCTTAAGGGTGGTAGCCCGACCAAGGCATCAGGAGCGCTACTTAGCTATTTCCTAGTCTTAAGATCTTGATGGCAACTATGCTCTTACACTCATATCCTTCTTAGGGGTGCTACCCTGACCAAGGCATCGAGAGGGCTATCTAGCTATTTCTTGGTCTTGAGATCCGGATGGCAACTCTGCTCTTACACTTAGATCCTTCTTAGGGGTGGTAGCCCAACCAAGGCATCAAAAGCGATACCTTGCTATTTCCTAGTCTTGAGATCTGGATGACAACTATGCTCTTACTCTTAGAACCTTCTTCGGGGTTTTAGAACGACCAAGGCATCAGGGGCGCTATCTAGCTATTTCCCGGTCTTGAGATCTGGATGACAACTATGCTCTTACACTCAGATCCTTCTTGGGAGTGGTAGCCCGACCAAGGCATCAGGAGTGCTATCTAGCTATTTCTTGGTCTTAAGATCTGTATGGCAACTATGCTCTTACACTCAGATCCTTCTTGTTAGTGGTACCCCGACCAAGGCATCATTAGCGCTACCTAGCTTTTTCTTAATCTTGAGATTTAACTGACAACTATAGTCTTACACTCAGATCCTTCTTGGGTTTGGTAGCCCGACCAAGGCATCATGAGTGTTATCTAGCTATTTCTTGGTCTAGAGATCTGGATGGCAACTTTGCCCTTACACTCAGATCCGTCTTGGGGGTGATATCCTGACCAAGGCATCAGGAGTGTTATCTACATATTTCTTGGTCTTGAAATCTGGATGCCAACTATGCTCTTACAGTCTGACCCTTCTTAGGGGTGGAGGCCCGACAAGGGCATCAGGAGCTCTATCTAGCTATTTTCTGGTTTTGAGATCTGGATGGCAACGATGCTCTAAAACTTAGATCTTTTTAAGGGGTGGTAGCCCGACCAAGGCATCAGGAGCGCTACCTAGCAATTTTCTGGTCTTGAGATCTGGATGGCAACTATACTCTTACACTTAGATTCGTTCTAAGGGTGGTAGCCCGACCAAGGCATCAGGAGTGCTACCTAGCTGTTTCCTGGTTTTGAGATCTGGATGGCAACTATGCTCTTACACTCAGATCCTTCTTGGGGGTGGGAGAGCTACCAAGGCATCAGGAGCGCTACCTAGCTTTTTCCTGTTCTTGAGATCTTGATGGCAACTATGCTCTTACACTCAGATCCTTCTTGGGGGTGGTAGCCCGACCAAGGCATCAGGAGTGCTATCTAGCTATTTCTTGGTCTTGAGATCTGGATGGCAACTATGCTCTTACACTCATATCCGTCTTGGGGGTGGTATCCTGACCAAGGCATCAGGAGCGTTATCTAGCTATTTCTTGGTCTTGAGATCTGGATGTCAACTATGCTCTTACACTCAGACTCTTCTTGGGGGTGGTAGCCCGACCAAGGCATCAAGAGCGCTACCTAGCTATTTCATGGTCTTAAGATCTAGATGGCAACTATGCTCTTACACTAATATCCTTCTTGGGGGTGGTAGCCCGACCAAGGCATAAGGAGACCTATCTAGCTATTTCCTGGTCCCGAGATCTGGATGGCAACTATGCTCTTACACTCAGATCTTTCTTCTAGGTGGTAGCCCGACCAAGGAAGTAGCAGCGCCACCTAGCTATTTCCTGGTCTTGAGATCTAGATGACATATATGCTCTTACACTTAGACCCTTCTTGAGGGTGGTAGCCCGACCAAGGCATCAGGAGCGCTATCTAACTATTTCATGGTCTTAAGATCTTGATGGCAACTATGTTCTTACACTTAGATCATTCATAGAGGTGGTAGCCCGAAAAAGGCATCAGGAGGGCTATCTAGCTATTTCCTAGTCTCGAGATCTGGATGGCAACTATGCTCTTACACTCAGATCCTTCTTGGGTATGGTATCCCGACCTAGGAATCATGAGTTCTATCTAGTTATTTCCTGATCTCGAGATCTGGATGGCAACTATGCTCTTACACTCAGATCCTTCTTGGAGGTGGCTGAGCGACCAAGGCATCGGGAGCGCTACCTAGCTTTTTTCTGATATTGAGATCTGGATGGCAACTATGCTCTTAAACTTAGACCCTTCTTAGGGGAGGTAGCCCGAACAAGGCATCATGAGCGCTATCTATCTATTTCTTGGTCTTGCGATATGGATGGCAACTATGCTCTTTCACTCAGAACCTTCTTGGGGGTGGTAGCCCGACCAAGGAATCAGGAGCGCTATCTAGCTAATTCTTGGTCATAAGATCTGGATGGCAACTATGCTCTTACACTTAGATCCTTCTTAGGGGTTGTAGCCTGACCAAGGCATCATGTGCGCTACCTAGTTAATTCCTGTTCTTGAGATCTGGATGACAACTATGCTCTTACACTCAGACCCTTCTTGGGGGTTGTAGCCCGACCAAGGCATCAGGAGCGCTATCTAGCTATTTCCTGGTCTTGAGATCTGGTTGGCAACTATGCTCTTACACTTAGATCCTTCTTAGGGGTGGTACCCCGAAAACGGCATCAAAAGAGCTACCTAGCTATTTCCTGGCTTTTAGATCTGGATGGCAATTATGCTCTTACACTCAAAACTTTCTTGGGGGTGGTAGCCTAACCAAGGCATCAATAGCGCTACCTAGCTATTCCCTGGTCTTAAGATCTGGATGACAACTATGCTTTTACACATAGATTCTTCTTGGGGTTAGTTGCCCGACCTATGCATCAGGAGGGCTATCTAGCTATTTCCTAGTCTCTTGATCTGGATGGCAACTATACTCTTACACTCAGATCCTTTTTGGTGGTGTTAGCCCGACCAAGGCATCAGAAGCGCTACCTAGCTTTTTCTTGGTCTTGAGATCTAGATGGCAACTATACTCTTACACTAATATCCTTCTTGGGAGTGGTAGCCCGACCAAGGCATTAGGAGGGCTATCTAGCTATTTCCTGGTCTCTAGATCTAGATGGCAACTATGCTCTTGCACTCAGATCCTTCTAGGGGGTGGTAGCCCGACCAAGGTATTAGGAGCGCTACCAAGCTTTTTCCTGGTCTTGAGATCTGGATGGCAACTATGCTCTTACAATCAGATCCTTCTTAGGGGTGGTAGCCCGACCAAGGCATCAGGAGCTCTACCTAGCTATTTCCTAGTCTTGATATCTGGATGGCAACTATGCTCTTACACTCATATCCTTCTTAGGGGTGCTACCCTGACCAAGGCATCGGGAGGGCTATCTATTTATTTCCTGGTCTTGAGATCCGGATGGCAACTCTGCTCTTACACTTAGATCTTTCTTAGGGGTGGTAGAACAACCAAGGCATCAGAAGCGATACCTTGCTATTTCCTAGTCTTGAGATCTGGATGACAACTATGCTCTTACACTCAGATCCTTCTTGGGAGAGGTAGCCCGTCCAAGGCATCAGGAGTGCTATCTAGCTATTTCTTGGTCTTAAGATCTGGATGGCAACTATGCTCTTACACTCAGATCCTTCTTGTTAGTGGTAGCCCGACCAAGGCATCATTAGCGCTACCTAGATTTTTCTTAATCTTGAGATCTAAATGACAACTATAGTCTTACACTCAGATCCTTCTTGGGTGTGGTAGCCCGACCAAGGCATCAGGAGCGTTATCTAGCTATTTCTTGGTCTAGAGATCTGGATGGCAATTTTTCCCTTACACTCTGATCCGTCTTGCGGGTGGTATCCTGACCAAGGCATCAGAAGAGTTATCTACATATTTCTTGGTCTTGAGATCTGGATGGCAACTATGCTCTTACAGTCAGACCCTTCTTAGGGGTGGTAGCACGACCAAGGCATCAGGAGCTCTATCTAGCTATTTCCTGGTTTTGAGATCTGGATGGCAACTATGCTCTAAAACTTAGATCCTTTTTAGGGGTGGTAGCCCGACCAAGGCATCAGGAGCGCTACCTAGCAATTTTCTGGTCTTGAGATCTGGATGGCAACTATGCTCTTACACTAGCTATTTCCTGGTTTTGAGATCTGGATGGCAACTATGCTCTTACACTCAGATCCTTCTTGGGGGTGGGAGAGCTACCAATGCATCAGGAGCGCTACCTAGCTTTTTCCTGGTCTTGAGATCTTGATGGCAACTATGCTCTTACACTTAGATCCTTCTTGGGGGTGGTAGCCCGACCAAGGCATCAGGAGTGCTATCTAGCTATTTCTTGGTCTTGAGATCTGGATGGCAACTATGCTCTTACAGTCAGATCCGTCTTGGGGGTGGTATCCTGACCAAGGCATTAGGAGCGTTATCTAGCTATTTCTTGGTCTTGAGATCCGTATGACAACTATGCTCTTACACTTAGACCCTTCTTGAGGGTGGTAGCCCGACCTAGGCATCAGAAAAGCTATCTAACCATTTCATGGTCTTAAGATCTTGATGGCAACTATGTTCTTACACTTAATTCCATCTTGGGGGTGGTATCCTGACCAAGGCATCAGGAGCGTTATCTATCTATTTCTTGGTCTTGAGATCTGGATGGCAACTATGCTCTTACACTTAGACTCTTCTTGGGGGTGGTAGCCCGACCAAGGCATCAGGAGCGCTACCTAGCTATTCCTGGTCTTGAGATCTAGATGGCAACTATACTCTTACACTAATATTCTTCTTGGGGGTGGTAGCCCGACCAAGGAATAAGGAGATTTATCAAGCTATTTCATGGTCCCGAGATCTGGATGGCAACTATGCTCTTACACTCAGATCTTTCTTGGGGGTGGTAGCACGACCAAGGCAGTAGGAGCGCCACCTAGCATTTTCCTGGTCTTGAGATCTAGATGACAACTATGCTCTTAAACTTAGACCCTTCTTGAGGGTGGTAGCCCGACCAAGGCATCAGGAGCGCTATCTAAATATTTCATGGTCTTAAGATCTTGATGGAAACTATGTTCTTACACTTAGATCCTTCATAGAGGTGGTAGCCCGAAAAAGGCATCAGGAGGGCTATCTAGATATTTCCTAGTCTCGAGATCTGGATGGCAACTATGCTCTTACACTCAGATCCTTCTTGGGAGTGGTAGCCTGACCAAGGCATCAGGAGCGCTATCTAGCTATTTCTTGGTCTTAAGATCTGGATGGTAACTATGCTCTTACACTTAGATCCTTCTTAGGGGTGAAAGCCCGACCAAGGCATCATGAGGGCTATCAAGCTATTTCCTGGTCTGGAGATCTGGATGGTAACTATGATCTTACACTCAGATCCTTATTGGGGGTGGTACCCCGAAAAAGACATCAAGAGAGCTACCTAGCTATTTCCAGGTCTTGAGATCTTGATGACAACTATGCTCTTACACTCAGACCCTTCTTAGGGGTCGTAGCCCGACCAAGGCATCAGGAGCGCTATCTAGCTATTTCCTGGTCTTGAGATATGGATGGCAACTATGCTCTTACACTTAGATCCTTCTTAGGGGTGGTACCTCGAAAAAGGCATCAGGAGAGCTACCTAGCTATTTCCTGGTCTTGAGATCTGGATGACAACTATGCTCTTACACTTAGACCCTTCTTGAGGGTGGTAGCCCGACCAAGGCATCAGGAGCGCTATCTAAATATTTCATGGTCTTAAGATCTTGATGGAAACTATGTTCTTACACTTAGATCCTTCATAGAGGTGGTAGCCTGAAAAAGGCATCAGGAGGGCTATCTAGATATTTCCTAGTCTCGAGATCTGGATGGCAACTATGCTCTTACACTCAGATCCTTCCTTGGAGTGGTAGCCCGACCAAGGCATCAGGAGTGCTACCTAGCTTTTTTCTGGTCTTGAGATCTAGATGGTAACTATGCTCTAACACTTATATCCTTCTTGGGTGTGGTAGCCCGACCAAGGCATTATGAGTGCTATCTAGCTATTTCTAAGTATTGAGATCTGGATGGCAACTATGCTCTCAAACTTAGATCTTTCGTAGGGGTGGTAGCCCGACCAAGGCATCAGGAGCATTATCTAGCTATTTCCTGGTCATAAGATCTGGATGGAAACTATGCTCTTACACTCAGATCCTTCTTGGGTGTGGTAGCCAGACCTAGGCATCAGGAGCGCTACCAAGCTATTTCCTAGTCTTGAGATCTGGATTGCAACTATGCTCTTACTCTCAGATCCTTCTTAGGGGTGCTAGCCTGACCATGGCATCGGGAGGGCTATCTAGCTATTTCCTGGTCTTGAGATCTGGATGGCAACTTTGCTCTTACACTTAGATCCTTTTTAAAGGTGGTAGCCCGACAAAGGCATCAGGAGCGCTACCTAGCTTTTTCCTGGTCTTGAGATCTGGATGGCAACTATGCTCTTACACTCAGATCCTTCTTGGGGGTGGTAGCCTGACCAAGGAATCATGAGCGTTATCTAGCTATTTCTTGGTCTTGAGATCTGGATGGCAACTAAGCCCTTACACTCAGATCCGTCTTGGGGTGGTATCCTGACCAAGGCATCAGAAGCGTTATCTACCTATTTCTTTGTCTTGAGATCTGGATGGCAACTATATTCTTACACTCAGACTTTTCTTGGGGGTGGTAGCCCGACCAAGGCATCAGGAGCGCTACCTAGCTATTTCCTGGTCTTGAGATCTAGATGGCAACTATGCTCTTACACTAATATCCTTCTTTAGGGTGGTAGCCCGACCAAGGCATAAGGAGACCTATCTAGCTATTTCCTGGTCCCGAGATCTGGATGGCAACTATGCTCTTACACTCAGATCTTTCTTGGGGGTGGTAGCCAAACCAAGGCAGTAGGAGCGCCACCTAGCTATTTCCTGGTCTTGAGATCTAGATGACAACTATGCTCTTACACTTAGACCCTTCTTGAGGGTGGTAGCCTGACCAAGGCATCAGGAGCGCTATCTAACCATTTCATGGTCTTAAGATCTTGATGGCAACTATGTTCTTACACTTAATTCCGTCTTGGGGTTGGTATCCTGACCAAGGCATCAGGAGCGTGATCTATCTATTTCTTGGTCTTGAGATCTGGATGGCAACTATGCTCTTACACTCAGACTCTTCTTGGGGGTGGTAGCCCGACCAAGGCATCAGGAGCGCTACCTAGCTATTTCCTGGTCTTGAGATCTAGATGGCAACTATGCTCTTACACTAATATCCTTCTTTGGGGTGGTAGCCCGACCAAGGCCTAAGGAGACCTATCTAGCTATTTCCTGGTCCCGAGATCTGGATGGAAACTATGCTCTTACACTCAGATCTTTCTAAGGGGTGGTAGCCCGACCCAGGCTGTAGGAGCGCCACCTAGATATTTCCTGGTCTTGAGATCTAGATGACAACTATGCTCTTACATTTAGACCCTTCTTGAGGGTGGTAGCCCGACCAAGGCATCAGAAGCGCTATCTAACTATTTCATGGTCTTAAGATCTTGACGGAAACTATGTTCTTACACTTAGATCCTTCATAGAGGTGGTAGCCTGAAAAAGGCATCAGGAGGGCTATCTAGCTATTTCCTAGTCTCGAGATCTGGATGGCAACTATGCTCTTACACTCAGATCCTTCTTGGGAGTGGTAGCCCGACCAAGGCATCAGGAGTGCTACCTAGCTTTTTTCTGGTCTTGAGATCTAGATGGTAACTATGCTCTAACACTTATATCCTTCTTGGGGGTGGTAGCCCGACCAAGGCATTAGGAGTGCTATCTAGCTATTTCCTGGTCTCAAGATCTGGATGGCAACTATGCTCTTACACTTAGATCTTTCTTGGGGGTGGTAGCCCGACTAAGACATTAGGAGTGCTATCTAGCTATTTCTTAGTATTGAGATCTGGATGGCAACTATGCTCTCAAACTTAGATCTTTCGTAGGGGTGGTAGCCCGACCAAGGCATCTGGAGCATTATCTAGCTATTTCCTGGTCATAATATCTGGATGGCATTTATTCTCTTACACTCAGATCCTTCTAGGGTGTGGTAGCCCGACCTAGGAATCATGAGTTCTATCAAGTTATTTCCTGATCTCGAGATCTGGATGGCAACTATGCTCTTACACTCAGATCCTTCTTGGAGGTGGTTGAGCGACCAAGGCATCGGGAGTGCTACCTAGCTTTTTTCTGATATTGAGATCTGGATGGCAACAATGCTGTTAAACTTAGACCCTTAATAGAGGTGGTAGCCCGATCAAGGCATCAGAAGCGCTATCTAGCTGTTTCTTGGTCTTCAGATCTAGATGGCAACTATGCTCTTACACTCAGATCCCTCTTAGGGGTGGTAGCCCGATCAAGGCATCAGGAGCGCTATCTATCTATTTCTTGGTCTTGCGATATGGATGGCAACTATGCTCTTTTACTCAGAACCTTCTTGGGGGTGGTAGCCCAACCAAGGCATCAGGAGCGCTATCTAGCTATTTCTTGGTCTTAAGATCTGGATGGTAACTATGCTCTTACACTTAGATCCTTCTTAGGGGTGAAAGCCCGACCAAGGCATCATGAGGGCTATCAAGCTATTTCCTGGTCTGGAGATCTGGATGGCAACTATGATCTTACACTCAGATCCTTATTGGGGGTGGTACCCCGAAAAAGACATCAAGAGAGCTACCTAGCTATTTCCAGGTATTGAGATCTTGATGACAACTATGCTCTTACACTCAGACCCTTCTTGGGGGTCGTAGCCCGACCAAGGCATCAGGAGCGCTATCTAGCTATTTCCTGGTCTTGAGATATGGATGGCAACTATGCTCTTACACTTAGATCCTTCTTAGGGGTGGTACCTCGAAAAAGGCATCAGGAGAGCTACCTAGCTATTTCCTGGTCTTGAGATCTGGATGGCAATTATGCTCTTACACTCAAAACTTTCTTGGGGGTGGTTGCCTAACCAAGGCATCAACAGTGCTACCTAGCTATTTCCTGGTCTTGAGATCTGGATGACAACTATGCTCTTACACTTATATCATTCTTGGGAGTAGTAGCCCGACCTAGGCATCAGGAGGGCCATCTAGCTATTTCCTAGTCTCGTGATCTGGATGGCAACTATGCTCTTACACTCAGATCCTTTTTGGTAGTGGTAGCCCGACCAAGGCATCAGGAGCGCTACCTAGCTTTTTCTTGGTCTTGAGATGTAGATGGCCACTATACTCTTAAACTAATATCCTTCTTGGGAGTGGTAGCCCGACCAAGGCATTAGGAGGGCTATCTAGCTATTTCCTTGTCTCTAGATCTAGATGGCAACTATGCTCTTACACTCAGATCCTTCTTGGGGGTGGTAGCCCTACCAAGGCATTAGTAGCGCTACCTAGCTTTTTCCTGGTCTTGAGATCTGGATGCCAACTATGCTCTTACAATCAGATCGTTCTTAGGGGTGGTAGCCCGACCAAGGCATCAGGAGCGCTACCAAGCTATTTCCTGGTCTTGAGATCTGGATGGCAACTATGCTCTTACACTCAAATCCTTCTTAGGGGTGCTAGCCTGACCAAGGCATCGAGAGGGCTATCTAGCTATTTCCAAGTCTTGAGATCTGGATGGCAACTTTGCTCTTACACTTAGATCCTTTTGAAAGGTGGTAGCCCAACAAAGGCATCAGGAGTGCTACCTAGCTATTTCCTGGTTTTGAGATCTGGATGGCAAATACGCTCTTACACTCAGATCTTTCTTGGGGGTGGGAGAGCTACCAAGGCATCAGGAGCGCTACCTAGCTTTTTCCTGGTCTTGAGATCTGGATGGCAACTATGCTCTTACACTCAGATCCTTCTTAGGGGTGGTAGCCCGACCAAGGCATCAGGAGCGTTTTCTAGCTATTTCTTGGTCTTGAGATCTGGATGGCAACTATGCCCTTACACTCAGATCCGTCTTGGGGGTGGTATCCTGACCAAGGCATCAGGAGCGTTATCTACCTATTTCTTGGTCTTGAGATCTGGATGGCAACTATGCTCTTACACTCAGATCTTTCTTGGGGGTGGTAGCACGACCAAGGCAGTAGGAGCGCCACCTAGCATTTTCCTGGTCTTGAGATCTAGATGACAACTATGCTCTTAAACTTAGACCCTTCTTGAGGGTGGTAGCCCGACCAAGGCATCAGGAGCGCTATCTAAATATTTCATGGTCTTAAGATCTTGATGGAAACTATGTTCTTACACTTAGATCCTTCATAGAGGTGGTAGCCCGAAAAAGGCATCAGGAGGGCTATCTAGATATTTCCTAGTCTCGAGATCTGGATGGCAACTATGCTCTTACACTCAGATCCTTCTTGGGAGTGGTAGCCCGACCAAGGCATCAGGAGCGCTATCTAGCTATTTCTTGGTCTTAAGATCTGGATGGTAACTATGCTCTTACACTTAGATCCTTCTTAGGGGTGAAAGCCCGACCAAGGCATCATGAGGGCTATCAAGCTATTTCCTGGTCTGGAGATCTGAATGGTAACTATGATCTTACACTCAGATCCTTATTGGGGGTGGTACCCCGAAAAAGACATCAAGAGAGCTACCTAGCTATTTCCAGGTCTTGAGATCTTGATGACAACTATGCTCTTACACTCAGACCCTTCTTAGGGGTCGTAGCCCGACCAAGGCATCAGGAGCGCTATCTAGCTATTTCCTGGTCTTGAGATATGGATGGCAACTATGCTCTTACACTTAGATCCTTCTTAGGGGTGGTACCTCGAAAAAGGCATCAGGAGAGCTACCTAGCTATTTCCTGGTCTTGAGATCTGGATGACAACTATGCTCTTACACTTAGACCCTTCTTGAGGGTGGTAGCCCGACCAAGGCATCATGAGCGCTATCTAAATATTTCATGGTCTTAAGATCTTGATGGAAACTATGTTCTTACACTTAGATCCTTCATAGAGGTGGTAGCCTGAAAAAGGCATCAGGAGGGCTATCTAGCTATTTCCTAGTCTCGAGATCTGGATGGCAACTATGCTCTTACACTCAGATCCTTCTTGGGAGTGGTAGCCCGACCAAGGCATCAGGAGTGCTACCTAGCTTTTTTCTGGTCTTGAGATCTAGATGGTAACTATGCTCTAACACTTATATCCTTCTTGGGTGTGGTAGCCCGACCAAGGCATTAGGAGTGCTATCTAGCTATTTCCTGGTCTCAAGATCTGGATGGCAACTATGCCCTTACACTTAGATCCTTCTTGGGGGTGGTAGCCCGACCAAGACATTAGGAGTGCTATCTAGCTATTTCTAAGTATTGAGATCTGGATGGCAACTATGCTCTCAAACTTAGATCTTTCGTAGGGGTGGTAGCCCGACCAAGGCATCAGGAGCATTATCTAGCTATTTCCTGGTCATAAGATCTGGATGGAAACTATGCTCTTACACTCAGATCCTTCTTGGGTGTGGTAGCCAGACCTAGGCATCAGGAGCGCTACCAAGCTATTTCCTAGTCTTGAGATCTGGATTGCAACTATGCTCTTACTCTCAGATCCTTCTTAGGGGTGCTAGCCTGACCATGGCATCGGGAGGGCTATCTAGCTATTTCCTGGTCTTGAGATCTGGATGGCAACTTTGCTCTTACACTTAGATCCTTTTTAAAGGTGGTAGCCCGACAAAGGCATCAGGAGCGCTACCTAGCTTTTTCCTGGTCTTGAGATCTGGATGGCAACTATGCTCTTACACTCAGATCCTTCTTGGGGGTGGTAGCCTGACCAAGGAATCATGAGCGTTATCTAGCTATTTCTTGGTCTTGAGATCTGGATGGCAACTAAGCCCTTACACTCAGATCCGTCTTGGGGTGGTATCCTGACCAAGGCATCAGAAGCGTTATCTACCTATTTCTTTGTCTTGAGATCTGGATGGCAACTATATTCTTACACTCAGACTTTTCTTGGGGGTGGTAGCCCGACCAAGGCATCAAGAGCGCTACCTAGCTATTTCCTGGTCTTGAGATCTAGATGGCAACTATGCTCTTACACTAATATCCTTCTTTAGGGTGGTAGCCCGACCAAGGCATAAGGAGACCTATCTAGCTATTTCCTGGTCCCGAGATCTGGATGGCAACTATGCTCTTACACTCAGATCTTTCTTGGGGGTGGTAGCCAAACCAAGGCAGTAGGAGCGCCACCTAGCTATTTCCAGGTCTTGAGATCTAGATGACAACTATGCTCTTACACTTAGACCCTTCTTGAGGGTGGTAGCCTGACCAAGGTATCAGGAGCGCTATCTAACCATTTCATGGTCTTAAGATCTTGATGGCAACTATGTTCTTACACTTAATTCCGTCTTGGGGTTGGTATCCTGACCAAGGCATCATGAGCGTGATCTATCTATTTCTTGGTCTTGAGATCTGGATGGCAACTATGCTCTTACACTCAGACTCTTCTTGGGGGTGGAAGCCCGACCAAGGCATCAGGAGCGCTACCTAGCTATTTCCTGGTCTTGAGATCTAGATGGCAACTATGCTCTTACACTAATATCCTTCTTTGGGGTGGTAGCCCCACCAAGGCATAAGGAGACCTATCTAGCTATTTCCTGGTCCCGAGATCTGGATGGCAACTATGCTCTTACACTCAGATCTTTCTAAGGGGTGGTAGCCCGACCCAGGCTGTAGGAGCACCACCTAGATATTTCCTGGTCTTGAGATCTAGATGACAACTATGCTCTTACATTTAGACCCTTCTTGAGGGTGGTAGCCCGACCAAGGCATCAGAAGCGCTATCTAACTATTTCATGGTCTTAAGATCTTGACGGAAACTATGTTCTTACACTTAGATCCTTCATAGAGGTGGTAGCCCAAAAAAGGCATCAGGAGGGCTATCTAGCTATTTCCTAGTCTCGAGATCTGGATGGCAACTATGCTCTTACACTCAGATCCATCTTGGGAGTGGTAGCCCGACCAAGGCATCAGGAGTGCTACCTAGCTTTTTTCTGGTCTTGAGATCTAGATGGTAACTATGCTCTAACACTTATATCCTTCTTGGGGGTGGTAGCCCGACCAAGGCATTAGGAGTGCTATCTAGCTATTTCCTGGTCTCAAGATCTGGATGGCAACTATGCTCTTACACTTAGATCTTTCTTGGGGGTGGTAGCCCGACTAATACATTAGGAGTGCTATCTAGCTATTTCTTAGTATTGAGATCTGGATGGCAACTATGCTCTCAAACTTAGATCTTTCGTAGGGGTGGTAGCCCGACCAAGGCATCTGGAGCATTATCTAGCTATTTCCTGGTCATAAGATCTGGATGGCATTTATTCTCTTACACTCAGATCCTTCTAGGGTGTGGTAGCCCGACCTAGGAATCATGAGTTCTATCAAGTTATTTCCTGATCTCGAGATCTGGATGGCAACTATGCTCTTACACTCAGATCCTTCTTGGAGGTGGTTGAGCGACCAAGGCATCGGGAGCGCTACCTAGCTTTTTTCTGATATTGAGATCTGGATGGCAACAATGCTGTTAAACTTAGACCCTTAATAGAGGTGGTAGCCCGATCAAGGCATCAGAAGCGCTATCTAGCTGTTTCTTGGTCTTCAGATCTAGATGGCAACTATGCTCTTACACTCAGATCCCTCTTAGGGGTGGTAGCCCGATCAAGGCATCAGGAGCGCTATCTATCTATTTCTTGGTCTTGCGATATGGATGGCAACTATGCTCTTTTACTCAGAACCTTCTTGGGGGTGGTAGCCCAACCAAGGCATCAGGAGCGCTATCTAGCTATTTCTTGGTCTTAAGATCTGGATGGTAACTATGCTCTTACACTTAGATCCTTCTTAGGGGTGAAAGCCCGACCAAGGCATCATGAGGGCTATCAAGCTATTTCCTGGTCTGGAGATCTGGATGACAACTATGATCTTACACTCAGATCCTTATTGGGGGTGGTACCCCGAAAAAGACATCAAGAGAGCTACCTAGCTATTTCCAGGTCTTGAGATCTTGATGACAACTATGCTCTTACACTCAGACCCTTCTTGGGGGTCGTAGCCCGACCAAGGCATCAGGAGCGCTATCTAGCTATTTCCTGGTCTTGAGATATGGATGGCAACTATGCTCTTAAACTTAGATCCTTCTTAGGGGTGGTACCTCGAAAAAGGCATCAGGAGAGCTACCTAGCTATTTCCTGGTCTTGAGATCTGGATGGCAATTATGCTCTTACACTCAAAACTTTCTTGGGGGTGGTTGCCTAACCAAGGCATCAACAGTGCTACCTAGCTATTTCCTGGTCTTGAGATCTGGATGACAACTATGCTCTTACACTTATATCATTCTTGGGGGTAGTAGCCCGACCTAGGCATCAGGAGGGCCATCTAGCTATTTCCTAGTCTCGTGATCTGGATGGCAACTATGCTCTTACACTCAGATCCTTTTTGGTAGTGGTAGCCCGACCAAGGCATCAGGAGCGCTACCTAGCTTTTTCTTGGTCTTGAGATCTAGATGGCAACTATACTCTTAAACTAATATCCTTCTTGGGAGTGGTAGCCCGACCAAGGCATTAGGAGGGCTATCTAGCTATTTCCTTGTCTCTAGATCTAGATGGCAACTATGCTCTTACACTCAGATCCTTCTTGGGGGTGGTAGCCCTACCAAGGCATTAGTAGCGCTACCTAGCTTTTTCCTGGTCTTGAGATCTGGATGCCAACTATGCTCTTACAATCAGATCGTTCTTAGGGGTGGTAGCCCGACCAAGGCATCAGGAGCGCTACCAAGCTATTTCCTGGTCTTGAGATCTGGATGGCAACTATGCTCTTACACTCAAATCCTTCTTAGGGGTGCTAGCCTGACCAAGGCATCGAGAGGGCTATCTAGCTATTTCCAAGTCTTGAGATCTGGATGGCAACTTTGCTCTTACACTTAGATCCTTTTGAAAGGTGGTAGCCCAACCAAGGCATCAGGAGTGCTACCTAGCTATTTCCTGGTTTTGAGATCTGGATGGCAAATACGCTCTTACACTCAGATCTTTCTTGGGGTTGGGAGAGCTACCAAGGCATCAGGAGCGCTACCTAGCTTTTTCCTGGTCTTGAGATCTGGATGGCAACTATGCTCTTACACTCAGATCCTTCTTAGGGGTGGTAGCCCGACCAAGGCATCAGGAGCGTTTTCTAGCTATTTCTTGGTCTTGAGATCTGGATGGCAACTATGCCCTTACACTCAGATCCGTCTTGGGGGTGGTATCCTGACCAAGGCATCAGGAGCGTTATCTACCTATTTCTTGGTCTTGAGATCTGGATGGCAACTATGCTCTTACACTCAGACCCTTCTTGGGGGTGGTAGCCCGACCAAGGCATCATGAGCTATATCTAGCTATTTCCTGGTCTTGAGATCTCGATGGCAACTATGCTCTAAAACTTAGATCCTTTTTAGGGGTGGTAGCCCGACCAAGGCATCAGGAGCGCTACCTAGCTATTTCCTGGTCTTGAGATCTGGATGGCAACTATGCTCTTACACTTAGATCCTTTTTAGGGGTGGTAGCCCGACCAAGGAATCAGGAGCGCTTCCTAGCTATTTCCTTGTTTTGAGATCTGGATGGCAACTATGCTCTTACACTCAGATCCTTCTTGGGGTGGGAGAGCTACCAAGGCATCAGGAGCGCTACCTAGCTTTTTCCTGGACTTGAGATCTGGATGGCAACTATACTCTTACACTCAGATCCTTCTTGGGGGTGGTAGCCCGACCAAGGCATCATGAGTGCTATCTAGCTATTTTTTTGTCTTGAGATCTAGATGGCAACTATGCTCTTACACTAATATCCGTCTTGGGGGTGGTATCCTGACCAAGGCATCAGGAGCGTTATCTAGCTATTTCTTGGTCTTGAGATCTGGATGGCAACTATGCTCTTACACTCAGACTCTTCTTAGGGGTGGTAGCCCGACCAAGGCATCAGGAGCGCTACCTAGCTTTTTCCTGGTCTTGAGATCTAGATGGCAACTATGCTCTTACACTAATATCCGTCTTGGGGGTGGTATCCTGACCAAGGCATCAGGATTGCTATCTAGCTATTTCCTGGTCATGAGATCTGGATAGCAACTATGCTCTTACACTCCGATCCTTCTTGGGGTGGTATCCCGACCTAGGCATCATGAGTTCTATCTAGTTATTTCCTGATCTCGAGATCTGGATGGCAACTATGCTCTTACACTCAGATCCTTCTTGGAGGTGGTAGAGCGACCAAGGCATCGGGAGCGCTACCTAGCTTATTTCTGATATTGAGATCTGGATGGCAACTATGCTCTTAAACTTAGACCCTTCTTAAGGGTAGTAGCCCGATCAAGGACATAGAAGCGCTATCTAGCCATTTCTTGTTCTTCAGATCTAGATGGCAACTATGCTCTTACACTCAGATCCCTCTTAGGGGTGGTAGCCCGACCAAGGCATCAAGAGCGCTATCTATCTATTTCTTGGTCTTGCGATATGGATAGCAACTATGCTCTTTAACTCAGAACCTTCTTGGGGGTTGTAGCCCGACCAAGGCATCAGGAGCGTTATCTAGCTATTTCTTGTTCTTGAGATCTGGATGGCAACGATGCTCTTACATTCAGATCCTTTTTGGCGGTGGTTGCCTGACCAAGGCATCAAGAGCGCTAGATAGCTATTTCTTGGTCTTGAGATCTGGATGGCAACAATGCTCTTACACTCAGATCCTTCTTTGGGATGGTAGCCACCAAGGCATCAGGAGTGTTATCTAGTTATTTCTTGGTCTTCAGATCTGGATTGCAACTATGCTCTTACACTCAGATCCTTCTTGTTGGTTGTAGTCCGACCAAGGGATTATGAGGCCTATCTAGCTATTTCCTGGTCTAGAGATCTGAATAGCAACTATGCTCTTACACTTAGATCCTTTTTAAAGGTGGTAGTTCGACCAAGGCATCAAGAGCGCTACCTAGCTATTTCTTGTTCTTGAGATCTGGATGGCAACTATGCTCTTACATTCATATCCTTTTTGGCGGTGGTTGCCTGACCAAGGCATCAAGAGCGCTATATAGCTATTTCTTGGTCTTGAGATCTGGATGGCAACTATGCTCTTACACTCAGATCCTTCTTGGGGGTGGTAGCCCGACCAAGGCATCATGAGCGTTTTCTAGCTATTTCTTGGTCTTGAGATCTGTATGGCAACTATGCCCTTACACTCAGATCCGTCTTGGGGGTGGTATCCTGACCAAGGCATCAGAAGCGTTATCTACCTATTTCTTGGTCTTGAGATCTGGATGGCAACTATGCTCTTACACTCAGACCCTTCTTGTGGGTGGTAGCCCGACCAAGGCATCATGAGCTCTATCTAGCTATTTCCTGGTCTTGAGATCTCGATGGCAACTATGCTCTAAAACTTAGATCCTTTTTAGGGGTGGTAGCCCGACCAAGGCATCAGGAGCGCTACCTAGCTATTTACTGGTCTTGAGATCTGGATGGCAACTATGCTCTTACACTTAGATCCTTTTTAGGGGTGGTAGCCCGACCAAGGCATCAGGAGTGCTTCCTAGCTATTTCCTTGTTTTGAGATCTGGATGGCAACTATGCTCTTACACTCAGATCCTTCTTGGGGTGGGAGAGCTACCAAGGCATCAGGAGCGCTACCTAGCTTTTTCCTGGTCTTGAGATCTGGATGGCAACTATGCTCTTACACTCAGATCCTTCTTGGGGGTGGTAGCCTGACCAAGGCATCAGGAGTGCTATCTAGCTATTTTTTGGTCTTGAGATCTAGATGGCAACTATGCTCTTACACTTATATCATTCTTGGGGGTAGTAGCCCGACCTAGGCATCAGGAGGGCTATCTAGCTATTTCCTAGTCTCGTGATCTGGATGGCAACTATGCTCTTACACTCAGATCCTTTTTGGTAGTGGTAGCCCGACCAAGGCATTAGGAGCGCTACCTAGCTTTTTCTTGGTCTTGAGATCTAGATGGCCACTATACTCTTAAACTAATATCCTTCTTGGGAGTGGTAGCCCGACCAAGGCATTAGGAGGGCTATCTAGCTATTTCCTTGTCTCTAGATCTAGATGGCAACTATGCTCTTACACTCAGATCCTTCTTGGGGGTGGTAGCCCGACCAAGGCATTAGTAGCGCTACCTAGCTTTTTCCTGGTCTTGAGATCTGGATAGCAACTATGCTCTTACAATCAGATCGTTCTGAGGGGTGGTAGCCCGACCAAGGCATCAGGAGCGCTACCAAGCTATTTCCTAGTCTTGAGATCTGGATGGCAACTATGCTCATACACTCAAATCCTTCTTAGGGGTGCTAGCCTGACCAAGGCATCGGGAGGGCTATCTAGCTATTTCCTGGTCTTGAGATCTGGATGGCAACTTTGCTCTTACAATTAGATCCTTTTTAAAGGTGGTAGCCCGACCAAGGCATCAGGAGTGCTACCTAGCTATTTCCTGGTTTTGAGATCTGGATGGCAACTACGCTCTTACACTCAGATCTTTCTTGGGGGTGGGAGAGCTACCAAGGCATCATGAGCGCTACCTAGCTTTTTCCTGGTCTTGAGATCTGGATGGCAACTATGCTCTTACACTCAGATCCTTCTTAGGGGTGGTAGCCCGACCAAGGAATCAGGAGCGTTATCTCGCTATTTCTTGGTCTTGAGATCTGGATGGCAACTATGCCCTTACACTCAGATCCGTTTTGGGGGTGGTATCCTGACCAAGGCATCAGGAGCGTTATCTACCTATTTCTTGGTCTTGAGATCTGGATGGCAACTATGCTCTTACACTCAGATCCTTCTTGTTGGTTGTAGCCCGACCAAGGGATTATGAGGCCTATCTAGCTATTCACTGGTCTAGAGATATGAATAGCAACTATTCTCTTACACTTAGATCCTTTTTAAAGGTGGTAGTTCGACCAAGGCATCAAGAGCGCTACCTAGCTATTTCTTGTTCTTGAGATCTGGACGGCAACTATGCTCTTACATTCAGATCCTTTTTGGCGGTGGTTGCCTGACCAAGGTATCAAGAGCGCTATATAGCTATTTCTTGGTCTTGAGATCTGGATGGCAACTATGCTCTTACACTCAGATCCTTCTTGGGGGTGGTAGCCCGACCAAGGCATCAGGAGAGTTTTCTAGCTATTTCTTGGTCTTGAGATCTGGATGGCAACTATGCCCTTACACTCAGATCCGTCTTGGGGGTGGTATCCTGACCAAGGCATCAGGAGCGTTATCTACCTATTTCTTGGTCTTGAGATCTGGATGGCAACTATGCTCTTACACTCAGACCCTTCTTGGGGGTGGTAGCCCGTCCAAGGCATCATGAGCTCTATCTAGCTATTTCCTGGTCTTGAGATCTCGATGGCAACTATGCTCTAAAACTTAGATCCTTTTTAGAGGTGGTAGCCCGACCAAGGCATCAGGAGCGCTACCTAGCTATTTCCTGGTCTTGAGATCTGGATGGCAACTATGCTCTTACACTTAGATCCTTTTTAGGGGTGGTAGCCCGACCAAGGCATCAGGAGCGCTTCCTAGCTATTTCCTTGTTTTGATATCCGGATGGCAACTATGCTCTTACACTCAGATCCTTCTTGGGGTGGGAGAGCTACCAAGGCATCAGGAGCGCTACCTAGCTTTTTCCTGGTCTTGAGATCCGGATGGCAACTATGCTCTTACACTCAGATTCTTCTTGGGGGTGGTAGCCCGACCAAGGCATCAGGAGTGCTATCTAGCTATTTTTTGGTCTTGAGATCTAGATGGCAACTATGCTCTTACACTAATATCCGTCTTGGGGGTGGTATCCTGACCAAGGCATCAGGAGCGTTATCTAGCTATTTCTTGGTCTTGAGATCTGGATGGCAACTATGCTCTTACACTCAGACTCTTCTTAGGGGTGGTAGCCCGACCAAGGGATCAGGAGCGCTACCTAGCTTTTTCCTGGTCTTGAGATCTAGATGGCAACTATGCTCTTACACTAATATCCGTCTTGGTGGTGGTATCCTGACCAAGGCATCAGGAGTGTTATCTAGCTATTTCTTGGTCTTCAGATCTGGATTGCAACTATGCTCTTACACTCAGATCCTTCTTGTTGGTTGTTGCCCGACTAAGGGATTATGAGGCCTATCTAGCTATTCACTGGTCTAGAGATCTGAATAGCAACTATGCTATTACACTTAGATCCTTTTTAAAGGTGGTAGTTCGACCAAGGCATCAAGAGCGCTACCTAGCTATTTCTTGTTCTTTAGATCTGGATGGCAACTATGCTCTTACATTCAGATCCTTTTTGGCGGTAGTTGCCTGACCAAGGTATCAAGAGCGCTATATAGCTATTTCTTGGTCTTGAGATCTGGATGGCAACTATGCTCTTACACTCAGATCCTTCTTGGGGGTGGTAGCCCGACCAAGGCATCAGGAGCATTTTCTAGCTATTTCTTGGTCTTGAGATCTGGATGGCAACTATGCCCTTACACTCAGATCCGTCTTGGGGGTGGTATCATGACCAAGGCATCAGGAGCGTTATCTACCTATTTCTTGGTCTTGAGATCTGGATGGCAACTATGCTCTTACACTCAGACCCTTCTTGAGGGTGGTAGCCCGACCAAGGCATCATGAGCTCTATCTAGCTATTTCCTGGTCTTGAGATCTCGATGGAAACTATGCTCTAAAACTTAGATCCTTTTTAGGGGTGGTAGCCCGACCAAGGCATCAGGAGCGCTACCTAGCTATTTCCTGGTCTTGAGATCTGGATGGCAACTATGCTCTTACACTTAGATCCGTTTTAGGGGTGGTAGCCCGACCAAGGCATCAGGAGCGCTTAATAGCAATTCACTTGTTTTGAGATCTGGATGGCAACTATGCTCTTACACTCAGATCCTTCTTGGGGTGGGAGAGCTACCAAGGTATCAGGAGCGCTACCTAGCTTTTTCCTGGTCTTGAGATCTGGATGGCAACTATGCTCTTACACTCAGATCCTTCTTGGGGGTGGTAGCCCGACCAAGGCATCAGGAGTGCTATCTAGCTATTTTTTGGTCTTGAGATCTAGATGGCAACTATGCTCTTACACTAATATCCGTCTTGGGGGTGGTATCCTGACCGAGGCATCAGGAGCGTTATCTAGCTATTTCTTGGTCTTGAGATCTGGATGGCAACTATGCTCTTACACTCAGACTCTTCTTAGGGGTGGTAGCCCGACCAAGGCATCAAGAGCGCTACCTAGCTTTTTCCTGGTCTTGAGATCTAGATGGCAACTATGCTCTTACACTAATATCCTTCTTGGGGGTGGTAGCCCGACCAAGGCATAAGGAGACCTATCTAACTATTTCCTGGTCCCGAGATCTGTATGGCAACTATGCTCTTACACTCAGATCTTTCTTGGGGGTGGTAGCCCGACCAAGGCTTTAGGAGCACCACCTAGCTATTTCCTTGTCTTGAGATCTATATGACAACTATGCTCTTACACTTAGACCCTTCTTGAGGGTGGTAGACCGACCAAGGCATTAGCAGCGCTATCTTACTATTTCATGGTCTTGAGATCATTATGGTAACTATGTTCGTACACTTAGATCCTTCATAGAGGTGGTAGCCCGAAAAAGGCATCAGGAGGGCTATCTAGCTATTTCCTAATCTCGAGATCTGGATGGCAACTATGCTCTTACACTCAGATTCTTCTTTGGGGTGGTAGCCCGACCAAGGCATAAGGAGTGCTACCTAGCTTTTTTTTGGTCTTGAGATCTAGATGGTAACTATGCTCTTACACTCAGATCCTTCTTTGGGGTGGTAGCCCGACCAAGACATTAGGAGTGCTATCTAGCTATTTCTTGGTATTGAGATCTGGATGGCAACTATGCTCTTAAACTTAGATCTTTCGTAGGGGTGGTAGCCCGACCAAGGCATCATGAGCGCTATCTAGCTATTTCCTGGTCATGAGATCTGGATGGCACTTATGCTCTTACACTCAGATCTTTCTTGGAGGTGGTAGCCCGACCTAGGAATCATGAGTTCTATCTAGTTATTTCCTGATCTCGAGATCTGGATGGCAACTATGATTTTACACTCAGATCCTTCTTGGAGGTGGTAGAGCGACCAAGGCTTCAGGAGCGCTACCTAGCTTTTTTCTGATATTAAGATCTGGATGGCAACTATGCTATTAAACTTAGACCCTTCCTAGGGGTGGTAGCTCGATCAAAGCATCAGAAGAGCTATCTAGCTATTTCTTGGTCTTGAGATCTGGATGGCAACTATACTCTTACACTCAGATTCTTCTTGGGGGTGGTAGCCCGACCAAGGCATCAGGAGCGCTATCTAGCTATTTCTTGGTCTTAAGATCTTGATGGCAACTATGCTCTTACACTTAGATCCTTCTTAGGGGTGAAGCCCGACCAAGGCATCATGAGGGCTATCTAGATTTTTCCTAGTCTCGAGATTTGATTGCAACTATGCTCTTACACTCAGATTCTTCTTGGGGGTGGTAGCCCGACCAAGGCATCAGGAGCGCTATCTAGCTATTTCTTGGTCATAAGATTTGGATGGCAATTATGCGCATACACTTAGATCCTTCTTAGGGGTGAAAGCCCGACCAAGGCATCATGAGGGCTATCTAGCTATTTACTAGTCTCGAGATTTGATTGCAACTATGCTCTTACACTCAGATCCATTTTGGGGGTGGTTGCCCGACCAAGGCATCAATAGAGCAACCTATCTTTTTCCTGGTCTTGAGATCTGAATGACAACTATACTCTTACACTTAGATCCTTCTTGGGAGTGGTAGCCCGACCAAGGGATTAAGAGGGCTATCAAGCTATTTCATGATCTCGAGATTTCAATGGCAACTATGCTTTTACACTTAGATCCTTTTTGGGAGTGGTAGCCACCAAGGCATCAGGAGTGTTATCTAGCTATTTCTTTGTCTTCAGATCTGGATTGAAACTATGCTCTTACACTCAGATCCTTCTTGTTGGTTGTAGCCCGACCAAGGGATTATGAGGCCTATCTAGCTATTTCCTAGTCTCGAGATCTGAATAGCAACTATGCTCTTACACTTAGATCCTTCTTAGAGTGGTAGCCTAACCAAGGCATCAGAAGCGCTATCTAGCTATTTCAAGGTCTTGAGATCTGGATGGCAACTATGCTCTTACACTTAGATCCTTCTTAGGGGTGGTAGCCCGACCAAGGAATAAGGATGCCAATCTTTCTATTTCCTGGTCCCGAGATCTGGATGGCAACTATGGTCTTACACTCAGATTCTTCTTAGGGGTGGTAGCCCGACCAAGGCATCAGAAGCGCTATCTAGCTATTTCGTGGTCTTCATATCTGGATGGCAACTATGCTCTTACACTCAGATCCTTCTTAGGAGTGGTAGCCCGACCATGGCATAAGGATGCCTATCTTGCTATTTCTTGGTCCCGAGATCTGGATGGCAACTATGCTTTTACACTCAGATCTTTTTTGGGGGCCGTAGCCCGACAAAGGCATCGGGAGTGCTACCTAGCTATTTCCTAGTCTTGAGATCTGAATGGCAACTATGCTCTTACACTCAGAAACTTCTTGGGGGTGGTAGTCCGACCAAGGCATCAAGGGCGTTATCTAGCTATTTCTTGGTTTTGAGATCTGAATGGCAACTATGCTGTTACAGTCAGAACCTTCTTGGGGGGTGGTATCCGGCCCAAGGCATCAGAAGCATTATCTACCTATTTCCTGGTCTTAAGATCTGGATGGCAACTATGCTTTTACACTCAGACCCTTCTTGGGGGTGGTAGACCGACCAAGGCATCAGGAGCTCTATCTAGCTATTCCCGACCAAGGCATTAGGAGCGCTACCTAGCAATTTCCTGGTCTTGAGATCTGGATGGCCACTATACTCTTACACTTAGATCCTTTTTAAGGGTGGTAGCCAGACCAAGGCATCAGGAGCGCTACCTAGCTATTTCTTGGTTTTGAGATCTGGATGGCAACTATGCTCTTACACTCAGATCCTTCTTGGGGGTGGTTGTCCGACCAAGGCATCAGGAGTGCTATCTAGCTATTTCTTGGTCTTGAGATCTGGATGGCAACTATGCTCTTACACTCAGATCCGTCTTAAGAGTGGTATCCTGAACAAGGCATCAGGAGCGTTATCTAGCTATTTCTTGGTCTTGAGATCTGGATGGCAACTATGCTCTTACACTCAGACTCTTCTTTTGGGTGGTAGCCAGACCAAGGCATCAGCAGCGCTACGTAGGTATTTCCTGGTCTTGAGATCTAGATGGCAACTATGCTCTTACACTCTGATCCTTCTTGAGGGTGGTAGCCCGACCAGGGCATCAGTAGCGCTACCTAACTATTTCCTTGTCATGAGATCTGGATGGCAACTATGCTCTTACACTAAGATCCTTCTTGGGGGTGGTAGCCCGACCAAGGAATCATGAGTTCTATCTAGTTATTTCCTGATCTCGAGATCTGGATGGCAACTATGCTCTTACACTCAGATCCTTCTTGGAGGTGGTAGAGCGACCAAGGCATCAAGGGCGTTATCTAGCTATTTCTTGGTTTTGAGATCTGAATGGCAACTATGCTGTTACAGTCAGAACCTTCTTGGGGGGTGGTATCCGGCCCAAGGCATCAGAAGCATTATCTACCTATTTCCTGGTCTTAAGATCTGGATGGCAACTATGCTTTTACACTCAGACCCTTCTTGGGGGTGGTAGACCGACCAAGGCATCAGGAGCTCTATCTAGCTATTTCCCGACCAAGGCATTAGGAGCGCTACCTAGCAATTTCCTGGTCTTGAGATCTGGATGGCCACTATACTCTTACACTTAGATCCTTTTTAAGGGTGGTAGCCAGACCAAGGCATCAGGAGCGCTACCTAGCTATTTCTTGGTTTTGAGATCTGGATGGCAACTATGCTCTTACACTCAGATCCTTCTTGGGGGTGGTTGTCCGACCAAGGCATCAGGAGTGCTATCTAGCTATTTCTTGGTCTTGAGATCTGGATGGCAACTATGCTCTTACACTCAGATCCGTCTTAAGAGTGGTATCCTGAACAAGGCATTAGGAGCGTTATCTAGCTATTTCTTGGTCTTGAGATCTGGATGGCAACTATGCTCTTACACTCAGACTCTTCTTTTGGGTGGTAGCCAGACCAAGGCATCAGCAGCGCTACGTAGCTATTTCCTGGTCTTGAGATCTAGATGGCAACTATGCTCTTACACTCTGATCCTTCTTGAGGGTGGTAGCCCGACCAGGGCATCAGTAGCGCTACCTAACCATTTCCTTGTCATGAGATCTGGATGGCAACTATGCTCTTACACTAAGATCCTTCTTGGGGGTGGTAGCCCGACCAAGGAATCATGAGTTCTATCTAGTTATTTCCTGATCTCGAGATCTGGATGGCAACTATGCTCTTACACTCAGATCCTTCTTGGAGGTGGTAGAGCGACCAAGGCATCGGGAGCGCTACCTAGCTTTTTTCTGATATTGAGATCTAGATGGCATCTATGCTCTTAAACTTAGACACTTCTTAAGGGTGGTAGCCCGATCAAGGCATCAGAAGAGCTATCTATCTATTTCTTGGTCTTGAGATCTGGATGGCAACCTTGCTCTTACACTCATATTCTTCTTGGGGGTGGTAGCCCGACCAAGGCATCAGGAGCGCTATCTAGCTATTTTTTGGTCTAAAGATCTTGATGGCAACTATGCTCTTACACTTAGATCCTTCTTTAGGGTAAAAGCCCGACCAAGGCATCATGTGGTCTATCTAGCTATTTCCTAGTCTCGAGATTTGATGGCAACTATGCTCTTATACTCAGATCCATCTTGGGGGTGGTTGCCCGACCAAGGCATCAAGAGAGCTACCTAGCTTTTTCCTAGTCTTGAGATCTTGATGACAACTATGCTCTTACACTTAGATCCTTCTTTTCGGTGGTAGCCCGACCAAGGGATTATGAGGGCTACCAAGCTATTTCCTGGTCTCGAGATCTGGATGGCAACTATGCTCTTACACTCAGATCCTTTTTGGGGGTGATAGCCCGACCAAGGCATTAGGAGGGCTATCGAGCTATTTTCTGGTCGTGAGATCTGGATGGCAACAATGCTCTTACACTTATATCCTTCTTTAGGATGGTAGCCTGACAAAGGCATCAGGAGCGCTATCTATCTATTTCCTAGTCATGAGATCTGGATGGCAATTATGTTCTTACACTCAGATCTTTCTTGGGGTGGTAGACCGACCTAGGCATCATGAGTTTTATCTTGTTATTTCCTGATCTCGAGATCTGGATGGCAACTATGCTCTTACACTCAGATCCTTTTTGGAGGTGGTAGAACGACCAAAGCATCAGGAGCGCTACCTAGTTTTTTTCTGATATTGAGATCTGGATGGCAACTATGCTCTTAAACTTAGACCCTTATTAGAGGTGGTAGCCCGATCAAGGCATCAAAAGCGCTATCTAGCAATTTCTTGGTCTTCAGATCTAGAAGACAACTATTCTCTTACACTCAGATCCCTCTTAGGGGTGGTAGCCCGACCAAGGCATCAGGAGCGCTATCTATCTATTTCTTGGTCTTGCGATCTGGATGGCAACTATGCTCTTTCACATAGATCCTTCTTAGGGGTGGTAGCCCGACCAAGGGATTAGAAGGGCTATCAAGCTATTTCCTGGTCTCGAGATCTGGATGGGAACTATGCTCTTACACTCAAATCCTTCTTGGGGGTGATAGCCCGACCAAGGCATTAGGAGGGCTATCGACCTATTTTCTGGTCTCGAGATCTGGATGGAAACAATGCTCTTACACTTAAATCCTTCTTGGGGATGGTAGCCTGACCAAGGCATCAGGAGCGCTATCTAGCTATTTCCTGGTCATGAGATCTGGATGGCAACTATGCTCTTACACTCAGATAATTCTTGGGGTGGTAGCCTGACCTAGGCATCATGAGTTCTATCTAGTTATTTCTTGATCTTGAGATCTGGATGGCAACTATGCTCTTACACTCAAATCCTCCTTGGAGGTGGTAGAGAGACCAAGGCATCAGGAGCGCTACCTAACTTTTTTCTGATATTGAGATCTGGATGGCAACTATGCTCTTAAACTTAGACCCTTATTAGGGGTGGTATCCCGATCAAGGCATCAGAAGCGCTATCTAGCAATTTCTTGGTCTTCAGATCTAGATGGCAACTATGCTCTTACACTCAGATCCCTCTTAGGGGTGGTAGCCAGACCAAGGCATCAGGAGAGCTATCTATCTATTTCTTGGTCTTGCAATCTGGATGGCAACTATGCTCTATCACTCAGAACCTTCTTGGGGGTGGTAGCCCGACCAAGGCATCAAGAGCGTTATCTAGTTATTTCTTGGTCTTCAGATCTAGATGGCAACTATGCTCTTACACTCAAATCCCTCTTAGGGGTGGTAGCCCGACCAAGGCATCAGGAGCGCTATCTATCTATTTCTTGGTCTTGCAATCTGGATGGCAACTATGCTCTATCACTCAGAACCTTCTTGGGGGTGGTAGCCCGATCGAGGCATCAAGAGCGTTATCTAGCTATTTCTTGGTCTTGAGATCTGGATGGCAACTATGCTCTTACATTCAGATCCTTTTTGAAGGTGGTTGCCTGACCACGTCATCAAGAGCGCTATCTAGCTATTTCTTGGTCCTAAGATCTGGATGGAAACAATGCTCTTACACTCAGATCCTTCTTGGGGATGGTAGCAACCAAGGTATCAGGAGTGTTATCTAGATATTTCTTGGTCTTCAGATCTGGATTGCAACTATGCTCTTACACTCAGATCCTTCCTGTTGGTTGTAGCCCGACCAAAGGATTATGAGGCCTATCTAGCTATTTCCTGGTCTCGAGATCTGAATAGCAACTATGCTCTTACACTTAGATCATTCTTAGAGTGGTAGCCTAACCAAGGCATCAGAAGCGCTATCTAGCTATTTCCTGGTCTTAAGATCTGGATGGAAACTATGCTCTTACACTCAGATCCTTCTAAGGGGTGGTAGCCCGACCAAGGCATAAGGATGCCTATCTAGCTATTTCCTGGTCTTAAGATCTGGATGGCAACTATGATCTTACACTCAGATTCTTCTTAAGGGTGGTAGCGCGACCAAGGCATCAGAAGCGCTATCTAGCTATTTCGTGGTCTTCATATCTGGATGGCAACTATCCTCTTACACTCAGATCCTTCTTAGGAGTGGTAGCCCGACCATGGCATAAGGATGCCTATCTTGCTATTTCTTGGTCCCGAGATCTGGATGGCAACTATGCTTTTACACTCAGATCTTTTTTGGGGGCCGTAGCCCGACAAAGGCATCGGGAGTGCTACCTAGCTATTTCCTGGTCTTGAGATCTGGATGACAACTATGCTCTTACATTCAAACCCTTCTTGGGAGTGGTAGATTGACCAAGGCATCAGGAGCGTTATCTAGCTATTTCATGGTCTTCAGATCTAGATGACAACTATGCTTTTACACTCAGATCCTTCTTAGGGGTGGTTGCCCGACCAAGGCATCGGGAGCGCTACCTAGCTATTTCCTGGTCTTGAGATCTGAATGGCAACTATGCTCTTACACTCTGAAACTTCTTGGGGGTGGTAGTCCGACCAAGGCATCAAGGGCGTTATCTAGCTATTTCTTGGTCTTGAGATCTGGATGCTAACTATGCTCTTACACTCAGAACCTTCTTGGGGGTGGTATCCCGACCAAGGCATCAGGACCATTATCTACCTATTTCTTGGTCTTGAGATCTGGATGGAAACTATGCTCTTACACTCAAACCCTTCTTGGGGGTGGTAGACCGACCAAGGCATCAGGAGCTCTATCTAGCTATTTCCCGACCAAGGCATCAGGAGCGCTACCTAGCAATTTCCTGGTCTTGAGATCTGGATGGCAACTATGCTCTTACACTTAGATTCTTTTTAGGGGTGGTAGCCCGACCAAGGCATCAGGAGCGCTACCTAACTATTTCCTGGTTTTGAGATCTGGATGGCAACTATGCTCTTACACTCAGATCCTTCTTGGGGGTGGTATTCCGACCAAGGCATCAGGAGTGCTATCTAGATATTTCTTGGTCTTGAGATCTGGATGGAAACTATGATCTTACACTCAGATCCGTCTTGGGAGTGGTATCCTTACCAAGGCATCAGGAGCGTGATCTAGCTATTTCTTGGTCTTGAGATCTGGATGGCAACTATGCTCTTTCACTCAGAACCTTTTTGGGGGTGGTAGCCCGACCAAGGCATCAGGAGCGTTATCTAGCTATTTCTTGGTCTTGAGATCTGGATGGCAACTATGCTCTTACATTCAGATCCTTTTTGAAGGTGGTTGCCTGACCAAGGCATCAAGAGCGCTATCTAGCTATTTCTTGGTCTTGAGATATAGATGGCAACAATGCTCTTACACTCAGATCCTTCTTGGGGAATGTAGCAACCAAGGTATCAGGAGTGTTATCTAGCTATTTCTTGGTCTTCAGATCTGGATTGCAACTATGCTCTTACACTCAGATCCTTCTTGTTGGTTGTAGCCCGACCAAGGAATTATGAGGCCTATCTAGCAATTTCCTGGTCTCGAGATCTGAATAGCAACTATGCTCTTACACTTAGATCCTTCTTAGAGTGGTAGCCTAACCAAGGCATCAGAAGCGCTATCTAGCTATTTCCTGGTCTTCAGATCTGGATGAAAACTATGCTCTTACACTCAAATCCTTCTTAGGGGTGGTAGCCCGACCAAGGCATAAGGATGCCTATCTTTCTATTTCCTGGTCCAGAGATCTGGATGGCAACTATGCTCTTACACTCAGATTCTTCTAAGGGGTGGTAGCCCAACCAAGGCATCAGAAGCGCTATCTAGCTATTTCCTGGTCTTTAGATCTGGATGGCAACTATGCTCTTACACTTAGATCCTTCTTAGGGGTTGTTGCCCGACCATGGCATAAGGATGCCTATCTTGCTATTTCTTGGTCCCGAGATCTGGATGGCAACTATGCTTTTACACTCAGATCCTTTTTGGGGGCCGTAGCCCGACAGAGGCATAAGGAGCGCCACCTAGCTATTTCTTGGTCTTGAGATCTGGATGACAACTATGCTCATACATTCAAACCCTTCTTGGACGTGGTAGACTGACCAAGGCAGCAGGAGCGCTATCTAGCTATTTCATGGTCTTCAGATCTAGATGGCAACTATGCTTTTACACTCTGATCCTTCTTAAGGGTGGTAGCCCGACCAAGGCATCAGAAGCGCTACCTAGCTATTTCCTGGTCTTGAGATCTGGATGGCAACTATGCTCTTACACTAAGATCCTTTTTAGGGGTGGTAGCCCGACCAAGGCATCAGGAGCGCTACCTAGCTATTTCCTGGTATTGAGATATGGATGGCAACTATACTCTTACACACAGATCCTTCTTGGGGGTGGGAGAGCTACCAAGGCATCAGGAGCGCTACCTAGCTTTTTCCTGGTCTTGAGATCTGGATGGCAACTATGCTCTTACACTCAGATCCTTCTTGGGGGTGGTAGTCTGACCAAGGCATCAGGAGTGCTATCTAGCTATTTCTTGGTCTTGAGATCTGGATGGCAACTATGCTCTTACACTCAGATCCGTCTTGGGAGTGGTATCCTGACCAAGGCATCAGGAACGTTATATAGCTATTTCTTGGTCTTGAGATTTGGATGGCAACTATGCTCTTACACTCAGACTCTTCTTGGGGGTGGTAGCCCGACCAAGGCATCAGGAGCGCTACCTAGCTATTTCCGGGTCTTGAGATCTAGATGGCAACTATGCTCTTACACACTGATCCTTCTTGGGGGTGGTAGCCCGACCAAGGCATCAGTAGCGCTATCTAACCATTTCCTGGTCATGAGATCTGGATGGCAATTATGCTCTTACACTCAGATCCTTCTTGGGGGTGGTAGCCCGACCAAGGAATCATGAGTTCTATCTAGTTATTTACTGATCTCGAGATCTGGATGGCAACTATGTTCTTACACTCAGATCCTTCTTGGAGGTGGTAGAGCGACCAAGGCATCGGGAGCGCTACCCAGCTTTTTTCTGATATTGAGATCTGGATGGCATCTATGCTCTTAAACTTAGACCCTTCTAAAAGGTGGTAGCCCGATCAATGCATCAGAAGCGCTACCTAGCTTTTTCCTGGTCTTGAGATCTGGATGGCAACTATGCTCTTACACTCAGATCCTTCTTGGGGGTGGTAGTCTGACCAAGGCATCAGGAGTGCTATCTAGCTATTTCTTGGTCTTGAGATCTGGATGGCAACTATGCTCTTACACTCAGATCCTTTTTGGGGGTGATAGCCCGATCAAGGCATTAGGAGGGCTATCGAGCTATTTTTCGACCAAGGCATTAGGAGCGCTACCTAGCTATTTTCTGGTCTTGAGATCTGGATGGGAACTATGCTCTTACACTTAGATCCTTTTTAGAGGTGGTAGCCCGACCAAGGCATCGGAAGCGCTACCTAGCTATTTCCTGGTTTTTAGATCTGGATGGCAACTATGCTCTTACACTCAGATCCTTCTTGGGGGTGGGAGAGCTACCAAGGCATCATGAGCGCTACCTAGCTTTTTCCTGGTCTTGAGATCTGGATGGCAACTATGCTCTTACATTAAGATCCTTCTTGGGGGTGGTAGTCCGACCAAGGCATCAGGAGTGCTATCTAGCTATTTCTTGGTCTTGAGATCTGGATGGCAACTATGCTCTTACACTCAGATCCGTCTTGGGAGTGGTAGCCCGACCAAGGCATAAGGATGCCTATCTTTCTATTTCCTGGTCCTGAGATCTGGATGGCAACTATGATCTTACACTCAGATTCTTCATTGGGGTGGTAGCCCGACCAAGGCATCAGAAGCGCTATCTAGCTATTTCTTGGTCTTCATATCTGGATGGCAACTGTGCTCTTACACTCAGATCCTTCTTCGGGGTGGTAGCCAGACCATGCCATAAGAATGCCTATCTTGCTATTTCTTGGTCCCGAGATCTGGATGGCAACTATGCTTTTACACTCAGATCTTTTTTGGGGGCCGTAGCCTTACAAAGGCGTAAGGAGCGCTACCTAGCTATTTCCTGGTCTTGAGATCATGATGACAACTATGCTCGTACATTCAAACCCTTCTTGGGAGTGGTAGACTGACCAAGGCATCAAGAGCGCTATCTAGCTATTTCATGGTCTTCAGATCTAGATGGCAACTATGCTTTTTCACTCAGATCCATCTTAGGGGTGGTTCCCCGACCAAGGAATCAGGAGCGCTACCTAGCTATTTCCTGGTCTTGAGATCTGAATGGCAACTATGCTCTTACACTCTGAAACTTCTTGGGGGTGGTAGTCCGAACAAGGCATCAAGGGCGTTATCTAGCTATTTCTTGGTCTTGAGATCTGGATGGCAACTATGCTCTTACACTTAGAACCTTCTTGGGGGTGGTATCCCGACCAAGGCATCAGGACCATTATCTACCTATTTCTTGGTCTTGAGATCTTGATGGCAACTATGCTCTTACACTCAGACCCTTCTTGGGGGTGGTAGACCGACCTAGGCATCAGGAGCTCTATCTACCTATTTCCCGACCAAGGCATCAGGAGCGCTACCTAGCAATTTCCTTGTCTTGAGATCTGGATGGCAACTATCTCTTACACTTAGATTCTTTTTAGGGGTGGTAACCCGACCAAGGCATCAGGAGCGCTACCTAGCTATTTCCTGGTTTTGAGATCTGGATGGCAACTATGCTCTTACACTCAGATCCTTCTTGGGGGTGGGAGAGCTACCAAGGCATCAGGAGCGCTACCTAGCTTTTTCCTGGTCTTGAGATCTGGATGGCAACTATGCTCTTACACTCAGATCCTTCTTGGGGGTGGTAGTCCGACCAAGGCATCAGGAGTGTTATCTAGCTATTTCTTGGTCTTGAGATCTGGATGGCAACTACGCTCTTACACTCAGATCCATCTTAGGAGTGGTAGCCCGACCAAGGCATAAGGATGCCTATCTTTCTATTTCCTGGTCCTGAGATCTGGATGGCAACTATGATCTTACACTCAGATTCTTCTTAGGGCTGGTATCCCGACCAAGGCATCAGAAGCGGTATCTTGCTATTTCGTGGTCTTCATATCTGGATGGCAACTATGCTCTTACACTCAGATCCTTCTTCGGGGTGGTAGCCAGACCATGCCATAAGGATGCCTATCTTTCTATTTCTTGGTCCCGAGATCTGGATGGCAATTATGCTCTTACACTCTGAAACTTCTTGGGGGTGGTAGTCCGACCAAGGCATCAAGGGCGTTATCTAGCTATTTCTTGGTCTTGAGATCTGGATGGCAACTATGCTCTTACACTCAGAACCTTCTTGGGGGTGGTATCCCGACCGAGGCATCAGGACCATTATCTACCTATTTCTTGGTCTTGAGATCTGGATGGCAACTATGCTCTTACACTCAGACCCTTCTTGGGGGTGGTAGACCGACCTAGGCATCAGGAGCTCTATCTAGCTATTTTCCGACCAAGGCATCAGGAGCGCTACCTAGCAATTTCCTGGTCTTGAGATCTGGATGGAAACTATGCTCTTACACTTAGATTTTTTTTAGGGGTGGTAACCCGACCAAGGCATCAGGAGCGCTACCTAACTATTTCCTTATTTTGTGATCTGGATGGCAACTATGCTCTTACACTCATATCCTTCTTGGGCGTGGTAGTCCGACCAAGGCTTCAGGAGTGCTATCTAGATATTTCTTGGTCTTGAGATCTGGATGGAAACTATGCTCTTACACTCAGATCCGTCTTGGGAGTGGTATCCTGACCAAGGCATCAGGAGCGTTATCTAGCTATTCCTTGGTCTTGAGATCTGGATGGCAACTATGCTCTTTCACTCAGAACCTTCTTGGGGGTGGTAGCCCGACCAAGGCATCAGGAGCGTTATCTAGCTTTTTCTTGGTCTTAAGATCTGGATGGCAACTATGCTCTTACATTCAGATCCTTTTTGAAGGTGGTTGCCTGACCAAGGCATCAAGAGCGCTATCTAGCTATTTCTTGGTCTTGAGATCTGGATGGCAACAATGCTCTTACACTCAGATCCTTCTTGGGGAAAGTAGCAACCAAGGTATCAAGAGTGTTATCTAGCTATTTCTTGGTCTTCAGATCTGGATTGCAACTATGCTCTTAAACTTAGACCCTTCTTAAGGGTGGTAGCCCGATCAAGGCATCAGAAGCGCTATCTAGCTATTTCTTGGTCTTGAGATCTGGATGGCAACCTTTCTCTTACACTCAGATTCTTCTTGGGGGTGGTAGTCCGACCAAGGCATCAGGAGCGCTATCTAGCTATTTCTTGGTCTTAAGATCTGGATGGCAACTATGCTCTTACACTTAAATCCTTCTTAGGGGTGAAAGCCCAACAAAGGCATCATGAGGGCTATCTAGCTATTTCCTATTCTCGAGATTTGATGGCAACTATGCTCTTACACTCAGATCCATCTTGGGGGTGGTTGCCCGACCAAGGCATCAAGAGAGCTACCTAGCTTTTTTCTGGTCTTGAGATCTGGATAACAACTATGCTCTTACACTTAGATTCTACTTGGGGGTGGTAGCCCGACTAGGGAATTAGGAGGGCTATCAAGCTATTTCCTGGTCTCGAGATCTGGATGGCAACTATGCACTTACACTCAGATCCTTCTTGGGGATGATAGCCCGACCAAGGCATTAGGAGGGCTATCGAACTATTTCCCGACCAAGGCATTAGGAGCGCTACCTAGCTATTTCCTGGTCTTGAGATCTGGATGGCAACTATGCTCTTACACTTAGATCCTTTTTAGGGGTGGTAGCCCGACCAAGGCATCAGGAGCGCTACCTAGCTATTTCCTGGTTTTGAGATCAAGATGGCAACTATGCTCTTACACTTAGATCCTTCTTGGGGGTGGGAGAGCTACCAAGGCATCAGGAGCGTTACCTAGCTTTTTCCTGGTCTTGAGATCTGGATGGCAACTATGCTCTTACACTCAGATCCTTCTTGGGGGTGGTACTCCGACCAAGGCATCAGGACTGCTATCTAGCTATTTCTTGGTCTTGAGATCTGGATGGCAACTATGCTCTTACACTCAGATTCGTCTTGGGAGTGGTATCCTGACCTAGGCATCAGGAGCGTTATCTAGCTATTTCTTGGTCTTGAGATCTGGATGGCAACTATGCTCTTACACTCAGACTCTTCTTGGGGGTGGTAGCCCGACCAAGGCATCAGGAGCGCTACCTAGCCATTTCCTGGTCTTGAGATCTAGATGGCAACTATGCTCTTACACTCTGATCCTTCTTGGGGGTGGTAGCCCGACCAAGGCATCAGTAGCGCTATCTAACCATTTCCTGGTCTTGAGATCTGGATGGCAACTATTCTCTTACACTAAGATCCTTCTAGGGGGTGGTAGCCCGACCAAGGAATCATGAGCTCTATCTAGTTATTTCCTGATCTCGAGATCTGGATGGCAACTATGCTCTTACACTCAGATCCTTCTTGGAGGTGGTAGAGCGAAAAAGGCATCGGGAGCGCTACCTAGCTTTTTTCTTATATTGAGATCTGGATGGCATCTATGCTCTTAAACTTAGACCCTTCTTAAGGGTGGTAGCCCGATCAAGGCATCAGAAGCGCTATCTAGCTATTTCTTGGTCTAGAGATCTGGATGGCAACCTTGCTCTTACACTCAGATTCTTCTTGGGGGTGGTAGCCCGACCAAGGCATTATGAGTGCTATCTAGCTATTTCTTGGTCTTAAGATATGGATGGCAACTATGCTCTTACACTTAGATCCTTCTTAGGGGTGAAAGCCCGACCAAGGCATCATGAGGGCTATCTAGCTATTTCCTAGTCTCGAGATTTGATGGCAACAATGCTCTTACACTCAGATCCATCTTGGGGTGGTTGCCCGAACAAGGCATCAAGAGAGCTACCTAGCTTTTTCCTGGTCTTGAGATCTGGATGACAACTATGCTCTTACACTTAGATCTTTCTTGGGGTTGGTAACCCGACCAAGGGATTAGGAGGTCTATCAAGCTATTTCCTGGTCTCGAGATATGGATGGCAACTATGCTCTTACACTCAGATCCTTCTTGGGGGTGATAGCCCGACCAAGGCATTATGAGGGCTATCGAGCTATTTTCTGGTCTCGAGATCTGGATGGCAACAATGGTCTTACACTTATATCCTTCTTTGGGATGGTATCCCGACCAAGGCATCAGGAGCGCTATCTAGCTATTTCCTGGTCATGAGATCTGGATGGCAATTATGCTCTTACACTCAGATCCTTCTTGGGGTGGTAGCCCGACCTAGGCATCGGGAGCGCTACCCAGCTTTTTTCTGATATTGAGATCTGGATGGCATCTATGCTCTTAAACTTAGACCCTTCTAAAGGGTGGTAGCCCGATCAAGGCATCAGAAGCGCTATCTAGCTATTTCTTGGTCTTGAGATCTGGATGGAAACCTTGCTCTTACACTCAGATTCTTCTTGGGGGTGGTAGCCCGACCAAGGCATCAGGAGCTCTATCTAGCTGTTTCTTGGTCTTAAGATCTGGATGGCAACTATGCTCTTACACTTAAATCCTTCTTAGGGGTGAAAGCCCAACAAAGGCATCATGAGGGCTATCTAGCTATTTCCTATTCTCGAGATTTGATGGCAACTATGCTCTTACACTCAGATCCATCTTGGGGGTGGTTGCCCGACCAAGGCATCAAGAGAGCTACCTAGCTTTTTCCTGTCTTGAGATCTGGATAACAACTATGCTCTTACACTTAGATTCTACTTGGGGGTGGTAGCCCGACTAAGGGATTAGGAGGGCTATCAAGCTATTTCCTGGTCTCGAGATCTGGATGGCAACTATGCAATTACACTCAGATCCTTCTTGGGGTGATAGCCCTACCAAGGCATTAGGAGGGCTATCGAGCTATTTCCCGACCAAGGCATTAGGAGCGCTACCTAGCTATTTCCTGGTCTTGAGATCTGGATGGCAACTATACTCTTACACTTAGATCCTTTTTAGGGGTGGTAGCCCAACCAAGGCATCAGGAGCGCTACCTAGCTATTTCCTGGTTTTGAGATCTGGATGGCAACTATGCTCTTACACTTAGATCCTTCTTGGGGGTGGGAGAGCTACCAAGGCATCAGGAGCGCTACCTAGCTTTTTCCTGGTCTTAAGATCTGGATGGCAACTATGCTCTTACACTCAGATCCTTCTTGGGGGTGGTAGTCCGACCAAGGCATCAGGAGTGCTATCTAGCTATTTCTTGGTCTTGAGATCTGGATGGCAACTATGCTCTTACACTCAGATTCGTCTTGGGAGTGGTATCCTGACCTAGGCATCAGGAGCGTTATCTAGCTATTTCTTGGTCTTGAGATCTGGATGGCAACTATGCTCTTACACTCAAACTCTTCTTGGGGGTGGTAGCCCGACCAAGGCATCAGGAGCGCTACCTAGCCATTTCCTGGTCTTGAGATCTAGATGGCAACTATGCTCTTACACTCTGATCCTTCTTGGGGGTGGTAGCCCGACCAAGGCATCAGTAGCGCTTTCTAACCATTTCCTGGTCATGAGATCTGGATGGCAACTATGCTCTTACACTAAGATCCTTCTAGGGGTGGTAGCCCGACCAAGGAATCATGAGTTCTATCTAGTTATTTCCTGATCTCGAGATCTGGATGGCAACTATGCTCTTACACTCAGATCCTTCTTGGAGGTGGTAGAGCGAAAAAGGCATCGGGACCGCTACCTAGCTTTTTTCTTATATTGAGATCTGGATGGCATCTATGCTCTTAAACTTAGACCCTTCTTAAGGGTGGTAGCCCGATCAAGGCATCAGAAGCGCTATCTAGCTATTTCTTGGTCTTGAGATCTGGATGGCAACCTTGCTCTTACACTCAGATTCTTCTTGGGGGTGGTAGCCTGACCAAGGCATCAGGAGCGCTATCTAGCTATTTCTTGGTCTTAAGATATGGATGGCAACTATGCTCTTACACTTAAATCCTTCTTAGGGGTGAAAGCCCAACAAAGGCATTATGAGGGATATCTAGCTATTTCCTACTCTCGGGATTTGATGGCAACTGTGCTCCTACACTCAGATCCCTCTAAGGGGTGGTAGCTCGACCAAGGCATTAAGAGCGCTATCTATCTATTTCTTGGTCTTGCGATCTGGATGGAAACTATGCTCTTTCACTCATAACCTTCATGGGCGTGGTAGCCTGACCAAGGCATCAGAAGAGTTATTTAGCTATTTCTTGGTCTTGAGATCTGGATGGCAACTATGCTCTTACATTCAGATCCTTTTTGGCGGTGGTTGCCTGACCAAGGCATCAAGAGCGTTATCTAGCTATTTCTTGGTCTTGAGATCTGGATGGCAATAATGCTCTTACACTCAGATCCTTCTTGGGGATGGTAGCCCGACCAAGGCATCAGGAGTGTTATATAGCTATTTCTTAGTCTTCAGATATGGATTACAACTATGCTCTTACACTCAGATCCTTCTTGTTGGTTGTAGCCCGACCAAGGGATTATGAGGCCTATCTAGTTATTTCCTGGTCTCGAGATCTGAATAGCAACAATGCTCTAACACTTAGATCCTTCTTAGAGTTGTAGCCTGACCAAGGCATCAGAAGCGCTATCTAGCTATTTCTTAGTCTTGAGATCTAGATGGCAACTATGCTCTTACACTCAGATCCTTCTTAGGGGTGGTAGCCCGACCAAGGCATAAGGATGCCTATCTTGCTTTTTCCTGGTCCCGATATCTGGATGGCAACTATGCTCTTACACTCAGATTCTTCTTAGGGGTGGTAGCCAGACCAAGGCATAAGGATGCCTATCTTTCTATTTCCTGTTCCAGAGATCTGGATGGCAACTATGCTCTTACACTTAGATTCTTCTTAGGGGTGGTAGCCCGACCAAGGCATCAGAAGCGCTATCTAGCTATTTCCTGGTCTTCAGATCTGGATGGCAACTATGCTCTCACACTCAGATCCTTCTTATGGGTGGTTGCCCGACCATGGCATAAGGATGCCTATCTTGCTATTTCTTGGTCCCGAGATCTGGATGGCAACTATGCTTTTACACTCAGATCCTTTATAGGGGCCGTTGCCCGACAGAGGCATAAGGAGCGCCACCTAGCTATTTCTTGGTCTTGAGATCTGGATGACAACTATGCTCTTACATTCAAACCCTTCTTGGACGTGGTAGACTGACCAAGGCAGCAGAAGCGCAATCTAGCTATTTCATGGTCTTCAGATCTAGATGGCAACTATGCTTTTACACTCTGATCCTTCTTAGGGGTGGTAGCCCGACCAAGGCATTAGAAGCGCTACCTAGCCATTTCCTGGTCTTGAGATCTGGATGGCAACTATGCTCTTACACTAAGAAACTTCTTGGGGGTGGTAGCCCGACCAAGGCATCAAGAGCGTTATCTAGCTATTTTTTGGTCTTGAGATCTGGATGGCAACTATGATCTTACACTCAGAACCTTCTTGGGGGTGGTATCCCGACCAAGGCATCAGGAGCATTATCTACCTATTTCTTGGTCTTGAGATCTGGATGGCAACTATGCTCTTACACTCAAACCCTTCTTAGGGGTGGTAGACGGACAAAGGCATCAGGAGCTCTATCTAGCTATTTACCGACCAAGGCATCAGGAGTGCTACCTAGCTATTTCCTGGTCTTGAGATCTGGATGGCAACTATGCTCTTACACTTACATCCTATTTAGGGGTGGTAGCCCGACCAAGGCATCAGGAGCGCTACCTAGCTATTTCCTGGTTTTGAGATATGGATTGCAACTATGCTCTTACACTCAGATCCTTCTTGGGGGTGGGAGAGCTACCAAGGCATCAGGAGCGCTACCTAGCTTTTTCCTGGTCTTGTGATCTGGATGGCAACTATGCTCTTACACTCAGATCCTTCTTGGGGGTGGTAGTCTGACCAAGGCATCGGGAGTGCTATCTAGCTATTTCTTGGTCTTGAGATCTGGATGGCAACTATGCTCTTACACTCAGATCCGTCTTGGGATAGGTATCCTGACCAAGGCATCAGGAGCGTTATCTAGCTATTTCTTGGTCTTGAGATTTGGATGGCAACTATGCTCTTACACTCAGACTCTTCTTGGGGGTGGTAGCCCGACCAAGGCATCAGGAGCGCTACCTAGCTATTTCCGGGTCTTGAGATCTAGATGGAAACTATGCTCTTACACACTGATCCTTCTTGGGGGTGGTAGCCCGACCAAGGCATTAGTAGCGCTATCTAACCATTTCCTGGTCATGAGATCTGGATGACAACTATGCTCTTACACTCAGATCCTTTTTGGGGGTGGTAGCCTGACCAAGGAATCATGAGTTCTATCTAGTTTTTTCCTGATCTCGAGATCTGGATGGCAACTATGCTCTTACACTCAGATCCTTCTTGGAGGTGGTAGAGCGACCAAGGCATCGGGAGCGCTACCCAGCTTTTTTCTGATATTGAGATCTAGATGGCATCTATGCTCTTAAACTTAGACCCTTCTAAAGGGTGGTAGCCCGATCAAGGCATCAGAAGCGCTATCTAGCTATTTCTTGGTCTTGAGATCTGGATGGCAACCTTGCTCTTACACTCAGATTCTTCTTGGGGGTGGTAGCCCGACCAAGGCATCAGGAGCGCTATCTAGCTATTTCTTGGTCTTAAGATCTGGATGGCAACTATGCTCTTACACTTAGATCATTCTTAGGGGTGAAAGCCCAACAAAGGCATCATGAGGGCTATCTAGCTATTTCCTATTCTCGAGATTTGATGGCAACTATGCTCCTACACTCAGATCCATCTTGAGGGTGGTTGTCCGACCAAGGCATCAAGAGAGCTACCTAGCTTTTTCCTGGTCTTGAGATCTGGATAACAACTATGCTCTTACACTTAGATCCTTCTTGAGGGTGGTAGCCCGACCAAGGGATTAGGAGGGCTATCAAGCTATTTCCTGGTCTCGAGATCTGGATGGCAACAATGCTCTTACACTCAGATCCTTCTTTAGGGTGATAGCCCGACCAAGGCATTAAGAGGGCTATCGAGCTATTGCCCGACCAAGGCATCAGGAGCGCTACCTAGCTATTTCCTGGTCTTGAGATCTGGATGGCAACTATGCTCTTACACTTAGATCCTTTTTATGGGTGGTAGCCCGACCAAGGCATTAGGAGCGCTACCTAGCTATTTCTTGGTTTTGAGATCTAGATGGCAACTAAGCTCTTACACTCAGATCCTTCTGGGGATGGGAGAGCTACCACGGCATCAGGAGCGCTACCTAGCTTTTTCCTGGTCTTGAGATCTGGATGGCAACTATGCTCTTACACTCAGATCCTTCATGGGGGTGGTAGTCTGACCAAGGCATCAGGAGTGCTATCTAGCTATTTCTTGGTCTTGAGATCTGAATGGAAACTATGCTCTTACACTCAGATTCGTCTTGGGAGTGGTATCCTGACAAAGGCATCAGGAGCGTTATCTAGCTATTTCTTGGTCTTGAGATCTGGATGGCAACTATGCTCTTACACTCAGACTCTTCTTGGGGGTGGTAGCCCGACCAAGGCATTAGGAGCGCTATCTAGCTATTTCCTGGTCTTGAGATCTAGATGGCAACTATGCTCTTACACTCTGATCCGTCTTGGGGGTGGTAGTCCGACCAAGGCATCAGTAGCGCTATCTAACCATTTCCTGGTCATGAGATCTGGATGGCAACTATGCTCTTACACTAAGATCCTTCTAGGGGGTGGTAGCCCGACCAAGGAATCATGAGTTCTATCTAGTTATTCCCTGATCTCGAGATCTGGATGGCAACAATGCTCTTACACTCAGATCCTTCTTGGAGGTGGTAGAGCGACCAAGGCATCAGGAGCGCTACCTAGCTTTTTTCTTATATTGAGATCTGTATGGCATCTATGCTCTTAAACTTAGACCCTTCTTAAGGGTGGTAGCCCGATCAAGGCATCAGAAGCGCTATCTAGCTATTTCTTGGTCTTGAGATCTGGATGGCAACCTTGCTCTTACACTCAGATTCTTCTTGGGGGTGGTAGCCCGACCAAGGCATTAGGAGCGCTATCTAGCTATTTCTTGGTCTTAAGATCTGGATGGCAACTATTCTCTTACACTTAGATCCTTCTTAGGGGTGAAAGCCCGACCAAGGCATTATGAGGGCTATCTAGCTATTTCCTAGTCTCGAGATTTGATGGCAACTATGCTCTTACACTCAGATCCATCTTGGGGTGGTTGCCCGACCAAGGCGTCAAGAGAGCTACCTAGCTTTTTCCTGGTCTTGAGATCTGGATGTCAACTATGCTATTACACTTAGATCTTTCTTGGGGGTGGTAGCCCAACCAAGGGATTATGAGGTCTATCAAGCTATTTCCTGGTCTCGAGATCTGGATGGCAACTATGCTTTTACACTCAAATCCTTCTTGGGGGTGATAGCCCGACCAAGGCATTATGAGGGCTATCGAGCTATTTTCTGGTCTCGAGATCTGGTTGGCAACAATGGTCTTACACTTATATCCTTCTTTGGGATGGTATCCCGACCAAGGCATCAGGAGCGCTATCTAGATATTTCCTAGTCATGAGATCTGGATGGCAATTATGCTATTACGCTCAGATCCTTCTTGGGTTGGTAGCCCGACCAAGGCATCACGAGTTCTATCTAGTTATTTCCTGATCTCGAGATCAGGATGGCAACTATGCTCTTACACTCAGATCCTTCTTGGAGATGGTAGAGCGACCAAGGCATCGGGATCGCTACCTAGATATTTTTTGATATTGAGATCTGGATGGCAACTATGCTCTTAAACTTAGACCCTTCTTAGGGGTGGTAGCCTGATCAAGGCATCAGAAGCGCTATCTAGCGATTTCTTGGTCTTCAGATCTAGATGGCAACTATGCTCCTACACTCAGATCCCTCTAAGGGGTGGTAGCCCGACCAAGGCATTAAGAGCTCTATCTATCTATTTCTTGGCCTTGCGATCTGGATGGAAACTATTCTCTTTCACTCAGAACCTTCATGGGGGTGGTAGCCCGACCAAGGCATCAGAAGAGTTATTTAGCTATTTCTTGGTCTTGAGATCTGGATGGCAACTATGCTCTTACATTCAGATCCTTTTTGGCGGTGGTTGCCTGACCAAGGCATCAAGAGCGCTATCTAGCTATTTCTTGGTCTTGAGATCTGGATGGCAACAATGCTCTTACACTCAGATCCTTCTTGGGGATGGTAGCCCGACCAAGGCTTTAGGAGTGTTATATAGCTATTTCTTAGACTTCAGATCTGGATTACAACTATGCTCTTACACTCAGATCCTTCTTGTTGGTTGTAGCCCGACCAAGGGATTATAAGGCCTATCTATCTATTTCCTGGTCTCGAGATCTGAATAGCAACTATGCTCTAACACTTAGATCCTTCTTAGAGTGGTAGCCTGACCAAGGCATCAGAAGCGCTATCTAGCTATTTCTTAGTCTTGATATCTAGATGGCAACTATGCTCTTACACTCAGATCCTTCTTAGGGGTGGTAGCCCGACCAAGGCATAAGGATGCCTATATTGCTATTTCCTGGTCTCGATATCTGGATAGCAACTATGCTCTTACACTCAGATTCTTCTTAGGGGTGGTAGCCCGACCAAGGCATCAGAAGCACTATCTATCTATTTCCTTGTCTTGAGATCTGGATGGCAACTATGCTCTTACACTCAGATCCTTCTTAGGGGTGGTAGCCCGACCATGGCATAAGGATGCCTATCTTGCTATTTCCTGGTCCCGAGATCTGGATGGCAACTATGCTCTTACACTCAGATTCTTCTTAGGGGTGGTAGCCCGACCAAGGCATCAGAAGCACTATCTATCTATTTCCTTGTCTTGAGATCTGGATGGCAACTATGCTCTTACACTCAGATCCTTCTTAGGGGTGGTAGCCCGACCATGGCATAAGGATGCCTATCTTGCTATTTCCTGGTCCCGAGATCTGGATGGCAACTATGCTTTTACACTCAGATCCTTTTTGGGGGCCGTAGCCCGACAAAGGCGTAGGGAGCGCTACCTAGCTATTTCCTGGTTTTGAGATCTGGATGTCAACTATGCTCTTACACTCAAACCCTTCTTGGGGGTGGTAGCCTGACCAAGGCATCAGGAGCGCTATCTAGCTATTTCATGGTCTTCAAATCTATATGGCAACTATGCTTTTACACTCAGATCTTTCTTAGGGGTGGTAGCCCGACCAAGGCATCAAGAGCGCTACCTAGCTATTTCCTGGTCTTGAGATCTGGATGGCAACCATGCTCCTACACTCAGAACCTTCTTGGGGGTTACAGCCTGACCAAGGCATCAAGAACGTTATCTAGCTATTTCTTGGTCTTGAGATCTGGATGGCAACTATGCTCTTACACTCAGATCCTTCTTAGCGGTGGTAGCCCGACCAAGGCATAAGGATGCCTATCTTGCTATTTCCTGGTCTCGATATCTGGATAGCAACTATGCTCTTACACTCAGATTCTTCTTAGGGGTGGTAGCCCGACCAAGGCATCAGAAGCACTATCTATCTATTTCCTTGTCTTGAGATCTGGATGGCAACTATGCTCTTACACTCAGATCCTTCTTAGGGGTGGTAGCCCGACCATGGCATAAGGATGCCTATCTTGCTATTTCCTGGTCCCGAGATCTGGATGGCAACTATGCTTTTACACTCAGATCCTTTTAGGGGGTCGTAGCCCGACAAAGGCGTAGGGAGCGCTACCTAGCTATTTCCTGGTCTTGAGATCTGGATGTCAACTATGCTCTTACACTCAAACCCTTCTTGGGGGTGGTAGCCTGACCAAGGCATCAGGAGCGCTATCTAGCTATTTCATGGTCTTCAAATCTAGATGACAACTATGCTTTTACACTCAGATCCTTCTTAGGGGTGGTAGCCCGACCAAGGCATCAAGAGCGCTACCTAGCTATTTCCTGGTCTTGAGATCTGGATGGCAACCATGCTCCTACACTCAGAACCTTCTTGGGGGTTACAGCCTGACCAAGGCATCAAGAACGTTATCTAGCTATTTCTTGGTCTTGAGATATGGATGGCAACTATGCTCTTACACTCAGATCCTTCTTAGCGGTGGTAGCCCGACCAAGGCATAAGGATGCCTATCTTGCTATTTCCTGGTCTCGATATCTGGATAGCAACTATGCTCTTACACTCAGATTCTTCTTAGGGGTGGTAGCCCGACCAAGGCATCAGAAGCACTATCTATCTATTTCCTTGTCTTGAGATCTGGATGGCAACTATGCTCTTACACTCAGATCCTTCTTAGGGGTGGTAGCCCGACCATGGCATAAGGATGCCTATCTTGCTATTTCCTGGTCCCGAGATCTGGATGGCAACTATGCTTTTACACTCAGATCCGTTTAGGGGGTCGTAGCCCGACAAAGGCGTAGGGAGCGCTACCTAGTTATTTCCTGGTCTTGAGATCTGGATGGCAACCATGCTCCTACACTCAGAACCTTCTTGGGGGTTACAGCCTGACCAAGGCATCAAGAACGTTATCTAGCTATTTCTTGGTCTTGAGATCTGGATGGCAACTATGCTCTTACACTCAGATCCTTCTTAGCGGTGGTAGCCCGACCAAGGCATAAGGATGCCTATCTTGCTATTTCCTGGTCTCGATATCTGGATAGCAACTATGCTCTTACACTCAGATTCTTCTTAGGGGTGGTAGCCCGACCAAGGCATCAGAAGCACTATCTATCTATTTCCTTGTCTTGAGATCTGGATGGCAACTATGCTCTTACACTCAGATCCTTCTTAGGGGTGGTAGCCCGACCATGGCATAAGGATGCCTATCTTGCTATTTCCTGGTCCCGAGATCTGGATGGCAACTATGCTTTTACACTCAGATCCTTTTAGGGGGTCGTAGCCCGACAAAGGCGTAGGGAGCGCTACCTAGCTATTTCCTGGTCTTGAGATCTGGATGTCAACTATGCTCTTACACTCAAACCCTTCTTGGGGGTGGTAGCCTGACCAAGGCATCAGGAGCGCTATCTAGCTATTTCATGGTCTTCAAATCTAGATGACAACTATGCTTTTACACTCAGATCCTTCTTAGGGGTGGTAGCCCGACCAAGGCATCAAGAGCGCTACCTAGCTATTTCCTGGTCTTGAGATCTGGATGGCAACCATGCTCCTACACTCAGAACCTTCTTGGGGGTTACAGCCTGACCAAGGCATCAAGAACGTTATCTAGCTATTTCTTGGTCTTGAGATATGGATGGCAACTATGCTCCTACACTCAGATCCTTCTTAGCGGTGGTAGCCCGACCAAGGCATAAGGATGCCTATCTTGCTATTTCCTGGTCTCGATATCTGGATAGCAACTATGCTCTTACACTCAGATTCTTCTTAGGGGTGGTAGCCCGACCAAGGCATCAGAAGCACTATCTATCTATTTCCTTGTCTTGAGATCTGGATGGCAACTATGCTCTTACACTCAGATCCTTCTTAGGGGTGGTAGCCCGACCATGGCATAAGGATGCCTATCTTGCTATTTCCTGGTCCCGAGATCTGGATGGCAACTATGCTTTTACACTCAGATCCGTTTAGGGGGGTCGTAGCCCGACAAAGGCGTAGGGAGCGCTACCTAGCTATTTCCTGGACTTGAGATCTGGATGTCAACTATGCTCTTACACTCAAACCCTTCTTGGGGGTGGTAGCCTGACCAAGGCATCAGGAGCGCTATCTAGCTTTTTCATGGTCTTCAAATCTAGATGGCAACTATGCTTTTACACTCAGATCCTTCTTAGGGGTGGTAGCCCGACCAAGGCATCAAGAGCGCTACCTAGCTATTTCCTGGTCTTGAGATCTGGATGGCAACCATGCTCCTACACTCAGAACCTTCTTGGGGGTTACAGCCTGACCAAGGCATCAAGAACGTTATCTAGCTATTTCTTGGTCTTGAGATATGGATGGCAACTATGCTCCTACACTCAGATCCTTCTTAGCGGTGGTAGCCCGACCAAGGCATAAGGATGCCTATCTTGCTATTTCCTGGTCTCGATATCTGGATAGCAACTATGCTCTTACACTCAGATTCTTCTTAGGGGTGGTAGCCCGACCAAGGCATCAGAAGCACTATCTATCTATTTCCTTGTCTTGAGATCTGGATGGCAACTATGCTCTTACACTCAGATCCTTCTTAGGGGTGGTAGCCCGACCATGGCATAAGGATGCCTATCTTGCTATTTCCTGGTCCCGAGATCTGGATGGCAACTATGCTTTTACACTCAGATCCGTTTAGGGGGTCGTAGCCCGACAAAGGCGTAGGGAGCGCTACCTAGCTATTTCCTGGACTTGAGATCTGGATGTCAACTATGCTCTTACACTCAAACCCTTCTTGGGGGTGGTAGCCTGACCAAGGCATCAGGAGCGCTATCTAGCTTTTTCATGGTCTTCAAATCTAGATGGCAACTATGCTTTTACACTCAGATCCTTCTTAGGGGTGGTAGCCCGACCAAGGCATCAAGAGCGCTACCTAGCTATTTCCTGGTCTTGAGATCTGGATGGCAACCATGCTCCTACACTCAGAACCTTCTTGGGGGTTACAGCCTGACCAAGGCATCAAGAACGTTATCTAGCTATTTCTTGGTCTTGAGATCTGGATGGCAACTATGCTCTTACACTCAGATCCTTTTCGACGGTGGTAGCCTGACCAAGGCATCAAGAGCGCTACCTAGCTATTTCTTGGTCTTTAGATCTGGATGGCAACTATGCTCTTACACTCAGATCCTTCATAGGGGTGGTAGCCTGACCAAGGCATCAGGAGGGATATCTAGCTATTTCCTGGTCTCGAGATCTGGATGGCAACTATTCTCTTACACTTAGATCCATCTTGAGGGTGGTAGCCCGACCATGGCATCATGAGGGCTATCTAGCTATTTCCTGGTCCCGAGATCTGGATGGCAACTATGCTCTTACACTTAGATCCTTCTTGGGGGTGGTAGCCTGACCAAGGCATATGGAGCGCTACCTTGCTATTTCCTTGTCTTGAGATCTGGATGGCATCTATTCTCTTACACTCAGACTCTTATTGGCGGGGGTGGTCCCTGGCTGAGGCATCAGGGGTAGTGAGGGGGCTTCCTTTGCTTACCCCTGGTCTTGAGGCGATAAAGTCAAAACTTTCCATGTAGACCCAAATCATTGTAGAACATAGTTGAAGATGGAGTAAACAGGAAAAGGCAAGCTTTATTGATATGGAAGATGGTGTACAATACTGTCAGAAGAAAGAATAAAATAAGCTAGTCGGAGGTTGCCTTCTCCTGAATCCCTGTTCAAGGGTAGAATTTCCTTAGGTGATCCACAATCCAAGTATGGTCTATGAGTTGACCATCCATATCCTCGAGCTTGTACACCCCATTACGGATTACAATCTTTATTTGGTAGGGTCCTTCCCAGCTGGGCTCTAAGACCACGTCTGACCTCTTCTTAGTGTTCAACGTCACTTTCCTGAGGACCAGATCCTCTTCTTTGAAGATTCTGGTTTTAACCCTCTTGTTGAAGTACCTGGCAATTCTGCCTTGGTAGATTGCTACCTTTTCAGCTATTCAATCTTGCTTTTAATCCAGCATGTCCAAACTAGCTCGGAGCTTGCTTTCATTGCTCCTGGTTCAAATCTTTGGACTCTAATGGTGGTCAACTTGTGCTTTGTAGGTAGGATTGCTTCAACCCCGAAGGCCAGCGAGTAGGGCGTTTCCTAAGTAGTTGTTCTCCTTGCAATGCGGTAAGCCCAAAAGACCTCGGGAAGCTCCTCTTCCCATCTGCCTTTCTTTTGTTTTAGATTTTTCTTCAACAACTTCTTGAGGGTTTTGTTCATGGATTCCACCAAACCATTGGTCTGAGGGTGGGCTACCGAAGCAAACCGAAGGTCGATTCTCAAACCTTGAAAGAAATATCTAAATCTGGCATTTTCGAATTGTTTTTCGAGGTCAATATTGATGATAAGAGGGGTTCCGAACCTGTAAATTATAATGGTCTTTATGAACTTTATTGTGCTTCTTCCGATATCTAGGACACTGGTCTGGCTTCAACCCATCTTATAAAGTAATCAATCGCTACGATAGAGTGCTTGGCCTGTCCCGGAGCTGTAATAAGTGGTCCAATCAAATCGACTCCCCACAAAGCAAAAGGGTATGGCGAGCTAAGGGAAGACAAACGCTCAGAAGGGAGGTGACTCAAATTTGTGGCCTTCTGGCATGCCTCGCAGGTTTGCACCAAGCTCTTAACATCTTGATGGATGGTCGGCCAGTAATACCCCATGAGGAGAACCTGATATGCCAAGGCCTCTCTAGCAATATGGTTCCCGAATTCCCCGGAATGAACCTCTCTCAAAGCCCACTTGGCATCTTCCGGGTGTAGACATCAGAGCAGGGGAAGGGACTTTCCCTTTTAGTATAAATTTCAATCCACTATGTAATATCAGACCGAGAGCCTTTTAACCCTTCTAGCTTGGTCAGGCTCCCAGGGGAGTTTCCCGTTCTGTAGAAATTCTGCTATTGAATCCATCCAACATGGCTGTCGTTCGAGGGTATAAGCTTCCTTACCAGTCATAATGCTAGGTAGGGGATTACTTGAAAAATGGACTCCGTGTGGTAGGGTCTGGCCACCATAGGTAGCTATCTTGGCTAGGCTGTCAGCCCAATGATTTAGCTGTCGAGGGTATCGGCTCGATTTTGAATCCTTTAAATCTGGACCTGAGTTGTTGCACCGTTCCAGGTAAGCGATCATGTTATCCCCTTTGGCCTGATAATTCTTGGAAACTTGGTTTAGCACGAGTGAAGAGTTGCTCTTGATATTCTGGTAATCAACCCGAGCTCTATGGCAGCTTTAATCCCAGCTAGTAGGGCTTCGTATTCCGCTTCATTGTTTATGGCTTTAAATTCGAACCTGAAACAGTTAGCAGAGCTCAGTTCCTTCTTGGTCAATGAGGACTATGCCCGTTCCTCCCTAGAACTACCCGGAAGCTCCGTCATTGTAGAGAGTCTATGACTCGGAGTCCTCCGGTAAGTTGTCAGCTTCTGGAATCCTCTTAAGGGTGACATTTGTTACCCGCGGGGGTTGCCTGATCTGAAGGTACTGAAAGTTCGACTACAAAGTCCGCTAGTGCTTTAAGATTTTATCGTGGTCCTAGGCTTATACTTTAAATCGAACTAGGTAAGCTCTAGGGCCAATAGAACCAGCCTTCCAGAAACATCTAGCCATTGCAAGAACTGACGGAGGGGTTGGTTCGTCACCAATGCTATTGAATGAGCATGAAAGTAAGGACGGAGTTTCCTTACAGAGGTCACCAAGGCATAAGCGAGCTTTTCCAGCAGAGTATAGTTCCTTTCAGGCTTGGTTAGAGCGCGACTCACATAGTACATAGGTCATTGGATCCTAACCCTGCATTCCTTGACCAAGGCCCCAGTTACAGCGGTTTCTGAAACGACCAAGGATATTTGGAGCTCTTCTCCAGGATTTGGCTTGACCAGCAGTGGAGGGATTGTTAGGTATCTTTTCAAAGCTTGGAAAGCCTGTTCGCTCTCCTGATCCCACTTCATGTTTCTTCCCTGCTTGATAGCTTTAAAAAATATTAGGCACTTATTGGTAGACCAGGAGATGAACCTGTTGAGCGTTGTTACCTGACTGGTGGCTTTGTTCTATATGTACCGAGTCATTCATCGCCCTAGCAAGCCACCGAAGCCCGATCTGATCGAGAAGAGCCCAAATGTTTCCACTCTTGGTAAGGCCTCCTACATTCCTAAGCAAACCTCTGGAGTAGCAGCCTCACAGTAAGGCCAATAAGCTCCTCACTTCTTATACAGGGCCGGTCAACGCTCAAGTGAGCCACTAAATTCTTGGTTTATTCCAGTAGGGTCCAGAGCTTTCTCTCAGTTGCTGGGGACTTCCAGGATCTCAAGCATGCTTCTAAACCAGTGCCAGACCCGTAGCTTTGCTCTACGTTTATCGGGCCATTCACCGCCCTAGCAAGCCACAAAAGCCCGATCTGATCGAGGAGGTATCAGAAGCTTCCCACATTTGGTAAGGCCACCAACGTGCCTAAGTAAGCTTCAAGAGCAGTAGCACCGCTACAAGACCAGCGGCTTTGCTTTATATGTACCGGGTCATTCATCACAATAACAAGCCACCGAAGACCGATCTGATCGAGGAGAGCCCAGAGGTTTCCCACTCTCGGTAAGGCCTCCCACATGCCTAAGCAAACCTCTGGAGTAGCAGCCTCACTATAAGTCCAAGTGGCTCCTCACTTCTTATACAGGGTCAGTCAACGCCCAAGTGAGCCACTGAGCTCCTGATTCATTCCAGCAGGGTCCAAAGCTTTCTCTCAATTGTTAGGGACTTCTAGGATCCTAAGCATGCTTCTGGACTAGTACTAGTTTGGTAACTTTGCTCCAAGTTTACCTGGCCACTCACCACCTTAGAAAGCCACAGAAGCCAGATCCTATCAAGAAGGTCTCAGAAGCTTCCCACATTTGGTATGGCCACCTACGTGCCTAAGCAAGCTTCTAGAGCAGTAGCACGCTACAAG